>JAIXND010000803.1:5055000-6334619 GCA_023646645.1 Varanus salvator macromaculatus | reverse complement strand
AGGTAGTGAGAAGAGTCCTGTGAGAGTGAATGATCTTGAACCTAAGAGTTCAAATGAATGACAGGCTGTTGGACAGGAGTCACTTAAGAGTGTATGAGGTACTGTGAGTGCTATTTGGGATGGGGGGGGGAGTGGAGGAAGAATCTGAAGCCGGAGGTGACATCTTATGCTGAAAAACAGGGGGATGCTTTAGGGAGGAGTTATTATAGGTCAAGTGGGGTATCGGGGATCTGCTTTGGGGAGATGGAGGTGTCACTAAAAATGTGCTTATAGAATGGACAATGGGGGTAATCCACTCTGAGTGGAGTGTTTGGAAAACGGGGTGAAGCTAAATGAGATCATGGGGACTTTGTGGAAGAGGTTTTCTGGTAGTTAAACAGAATTTGATGATGGATAAGTTGAGGCTGCTTGGGAAGGGTTCACTGTCGCTACACTTTAGAGCAGAGAACCGAGGACGGTGACTGGGGATGGGGGAGAACAAGGGAATGGGAAGGTTTAGGCCTTGAAGAGGCAATATATCAGACCACCTTTTAGGGAAGGAGTCTGGAGGTCATCCAGTGGGTGGGTGGGCTTGATGGGTGTGCACATGTCTTTCTGGCGGTGTAGGCGATAGAGGTGAAATGCTCTGCAGGACTCAAGTTCCGGGCTGTGAGCATTGGTGCAAGTCCTTCTCTTGGTTGTACCAGGCCCAGGGTTAACTGGTCTATATGACGTGGGCAGGTGGTGTACTAAGGATGCTTCAGCTGAGCAGTGCCACTGGCAGAGTGACGAAGGTGCCTGATGCAGCCTAACTGGAGAGAACCAGCAGCAGCCATGTGTGTGGAAATCGGACTTCATGCCAGTGATCGTGTGTCACTTGGACACTTCTCCCATTCTTGCATGTCCTACGCCCACACGTTCTTGGTTGCGTATATGAAAAGTGGCTCGAGCTGATCCGCAGCTGCTGGTGTTCTAGCCCTGCTGTTTGCGTCTCTTACCCTTGTTTTGGTTGCTGGAGGGAGAGGGAGGGGTCTCGCCTGTCCTTGGGCCTAGGCAGCAGACGCTGACCCTCCTGCCAGTATCGCGGAGTGACTTGTTCTCTGCTTTTTCTCCTCCCGCCGATGTTCCGCCTGTAGCGATGTCTGTGTTTCGGAGCTCCGAAATGTGGCGAGCATCTGAAAATACTGTTTCAGCAATTGGCATTAAAAATGGAATGTCTGTTTTGAAAGATGCTGTTGGGGCTGCCTCGCTCTTGGCTTCCGATAATTCCCTGTGTCAAGGAGACGACCCCCCTCTTCCTCTTCTCCAGCTGATCTGGCCAATGTTGGATCAATCTCCCACGGGAAAGAGGTGGGAACACTTGTTCCCTGGAGAGGGGTTAAAATTAGTCAGGGCCAAGGATGAGAAAATGTACAAATGTCCCAGAGAGAGGCGATCGAGGGGGATGTCGTGGGGAGTCTAGCTGGCATTGCCTGGCCAGAGCTGAGCCAGATGGGACTGAGGACAGCCTCCGATGCATGTCCCCCCCCCCCCCGGGCTTGGAGCGAGAACTGAATACAGGGACACCCAAGGCCAGGCTTTCAGGGTAAACATGCCTCCTCCATTCAGTGGCTTTTTCCTGGCTGCCAATCACAGAGCCTGATCTTGCACTGCTTGGTGGGAGCCGGTTGTGCACCCGCCATCCTGGACATGTGTTTAGAGACGATGGGAATTCTGGTACGGCATCCATCAGGCTCCTGAGACATTAGAAAGGCTGTGCTGGATTAGACCAATGCTCTGCCTTGCTCCTTGTGCATTCCAGCAACTGGTGTCCCTAGGCTTAAATGCCTCAGTGGTCATCTGCTAGCACACCCCCTTCCCCTGACTGCCCCCTGCCACCCACAGACATACAAATTATCCACACCATTTTCAAGATTCGTGTCCCACACATATGCATTTGTTTGTTTGACTTCTATTACCAAATCACCTTGGTTTTGCAAAGGGGGGCATTTTGGGGGAAGGTGTGGGGTGCACCCAGCCTGTCATCACCTTTTCCCACTGTGTTGCTCTCTGGATTTTTTGGACTGCACCTCCGATAAGCTTCGGCCATTTGCAACTCTCACTGGCTGGGGCTAGGGAGAGCTGTGATACAAGACATCTGGGGTGTACTGAGATTGGGGAAGCTGGCTGCAATTCTTTGACCTGGAAGAAAAGCTTTCTTCCCTTCCAGAAAACCGTGAGACATCAACTATTTCTCTTTTTAAGAACAGTTGGTGTCTTTGTGCCACCAACAGCCCTCATTCCGTTCCAGCTTCCCTTGCCTTAGACTTTGCTGCATGCCTTGCAAACCACATGCCACATGCCTCCCGCTAACGAAAGGAGCAAAGGCTTCTGCGTTCAGAACACCAAAAGGCAAAGGAGGCGAAAAAATTTGTGTTTCCAGAACTGAGCACCCAGGCACCTCCGTGATTCCATAGAGCGTTCTGCTATTTGGTGGGGCAGTTTGCCTACATGGAGCAAAAGAACTCCAGCTTCTCTAACTGGTTACTACCTTATAACAACATTGACTGCCCTACTTGTCTACCTATTTGCCTGTCCTTTTGTGCCAAGTCAGCTTTCCACTTTGGTTACCTCGGTGAAATGCCTGGTCACCTTAGGTGACCAAGTAGGAGCTGTATGGAAACCTGTCCTGACTGAGGATCCCCGTTTCCTTTCAGTAACTGCTAGCCAGAGTTCTCAGAAGAAACCTTAATGGCTCAGAATTTGAAGCTAGCATGTAATTATTAATATTTGCTGAGTCCTATGCATGCTGCCTCCTAAAAGAGAACTTCAGGTGTAGGGTGGTATGGAAAAGAATTAACTAATAAAATAAGAAAATATAATGTATTCCTCAAAATGATGGTGTGGATAACTAGGAATTGTAACCCCCTTTCCTGTTCAGCTCCTGCTGCCCCTTCAAATATTTTTGTGCAATCATGAGAACTAGTGACTTGCTTCTTAAACGCAGTGTGAGATCTCTTCCTCTTGCTAGATTGGCTTCTGAGCCTGCCACTGCTTCAGGATTCTAGGGGAGGGCTGGCTCATGAGTGCCATCAGGTTTGGTTTGGTTTGGTTTGGTTTGGTTTGGTTTTGTCTTGCGATGGGCCCTTCTGTTCCTCTGTGCCACAGTGATGTGCCAGGGTCACCGTATGTGCTCAGCAAACAGCTGGTTAATTTTCAGCTGGACCGAGGGGCAGCTGATTTGGTAGGGTTGCTAATTCTGTGCCCCGAGGGGCCAATCCTGGGTGTTTCCCAAACCAGTCCTTCCAGAAAGGTTTGCGGCATGCGTGGTGATCCCGAAGGCAGATAAACGTGGCAGAGGTAGAGATCAAACCTCGGGCACTCCGAAAGCGAAATGTCCCGAAGCCAGGGCTTTACCGCCAGTGGAGGAAGCTGGCCCAGTGCCAGCTGACACTGGACCTTCACTGAAGTTGCTCCTCGGGCCAGCCAAGCCGTTCGCTGAGCCAGGAAGATCCTCCGCACAGGTTTCACCGCTGCCTAACTCACGGGGTAAGAGGTGGCTTTGTGGCACCGCTGAGATTTCCACCCGGTCGGCACGGAGCAAGGAGGACACCAGGATAGCATGAATCGGAGCTTTTAAAACCCATCTTGGACCAGCTCCTTTGGGGAGTGGAAGTTTTTTAAAAATCTCATTTAGAAGTGTTAGGAGTTGTGTTATACCTGGCAGCCTCTGCGAGCATCTTCACGGTTTTGGGCAAGGCATTTTCAGTGCGCCCTCTTCCTCTGCAAGTCAGCCTTCTCCCGGCCACTGTCACCATCCGCTCTCTCACTTCTCCGGTTTCACATGGGCTGTTGTGACACATGGTTTCACATGGGCTGTTGTGACCCAGCCATGCCAGCCTTGATGCTAAAACCACATCAGACCGTGGATCTGCCTAGGTACCTATAATCCGCCCGAACCCTTCCGACGTCTCGGAGCTCAACTCCTGGCGGGCCAAGCCAGGGTGGACTGATTCACATCAAAGGGATCAGTGATTCTAGTGACTTTCTTACCCAAGACTTGCATTGTGTAATTTATACATTGGTAGATCTTTCAATCTAGACCTCTAGTGCCCTCGAATTTCAGCCTTTCAGATTTTTCTTTCTAGGAAGCAAAAATGCCCGGGGCATAAAAATGTCCCGAAATCTGCCTGGCAAAAGGCCAGCTAGGTGCTTTCCAGTCCCCAAATCGTGTACACATATTGGGGCATGAAATGAGGTTAACTAAAGGTTATTTTCTGTTTGTTTTGAGAGCCAGGAAGTGTCGCAAGCCCCTCCAGCCAAACAAACAAACAAAAACCGAAATCCATTCAGGGGAAGCTTTGTTAGGCCGAGCCATTGTTTTACACTCATTGCGACTGTTGTGTAGGTTTTGTTGACAGACAGAATGCAAGAAAGAATTTGTCTGAAATTCCCTGCATTAGTTGAGACCTGAAATCCATTCTTATGCTGATTCTGACCTGCTGGAAAGGAGGCCTTTGGTCCAGCAAAGGTCTTTTCACCTGGAGCATTGGCCTGCCTAATGCAGTTTACTCTGGGGTGCTAAAATAACCCCCAAAGCAGCCAATGCCGCTTTTTTAAAATGCAGGATTAAATTTTTATATCAGCATTGACTTAGATGACTGACTTAAGTAGTTTCCCATTGATATTTTTGCATATATTTTTTGAACAATGGCATACCAAATAGATTTCTGTGTCCCATGTTTCATTCTCACGGGCATGGTACACATGTCTTCGTCAGACTATGTATTTTGCATGTTTCCCATTTAACCTACGGAGAAAATACTTTAAATACTCCCGGGTGGGCTATTTCTTATAGCCAGTACTCGTGCTATTTTGAGGTTACCAGCATCTCCTGCCCATGTCTCCTCAGGAGTAACTTCCAGTGAGGCTTCCCACCCAATGCGTGAGCATAGGATTGCAGCCTCAGTGTGAAATTACAGCAATGTGCACAGTGGGCATTTTTTCCTCCTCCTCTCCGATGCTGGTCCTTGCTGCTTCACCCCGTCTTGGCCCTGCCTTGCCGACGCAAACACAGATGGCCGTTACTGATGCATCAAAGCAAGGTTCCATAGTCACTAGGCTGGGAACCCCCCCCCCCCAATCTAATCTTTAAAAATGCATTGTAAAAAGGTATTCTAAACATCTATTTTTACTCCCCTTGCTATATTGTCTTGAGCAATTGCTCTGCCTGGCTTGGCCCAGCTCCACCACCACAGAGCAGAATTCCTGTCTAGCCTCTTTCTTCACACATGTGATTTCAGTCACAGAAACTGAAAGCCCAAAACTTTGCAAAAGCAAAAGCTGTTAGGCTGGACAGAGCCATTTCATGAGATGAAAAACTGAAATTCATATTCATGTTTGTTTAGTAGTCAGGCTTGGTTGTGTGAGATTATAAGTGTAAGATTAGATTATCATTACAATTGTAACTAGATGGCTTAAGTTGTAGAGAAATGCAGTGCTTGATTGAAGTTGGTTAAAATAATAATAAAAGGAAATGGATTTACATTTGTAAAAAAAATAAATCTAAAATTCACGGATTTTTATGCACCCTGGCCCAAGCCAGCATGGCCAACAATCAGGATTGCAGTCCAAAATATCTGGAGGGCGTCTGTGCTGTTTATGCTCATGGGTAGCGGCTCTCCAGGATTTCAGACAAAGATACTTGGAGATGCTGGGGACTGGAGCCCACTCACGAAACAGAGACTCTGCAACCGTTTCCCTTGTTAAATATACGCCCACACTAAAAGAGAATGAGAAGGATGGCCATATTTTTCAAGTCCCTTTTGGAAAACCAAAGGCTGCTTACCCCACCTTTCGGTAGTGGGATGGCTGTGGAGCTGCTTTCAGCTGCCTTTGTTTGGACCCCGAGCTTGCCCATTTTAAACCCCGATTCCAGTTTGGATGACTGGAATGTGCAGTGCACATGTGCAGTGCGCGTTTGCAGCACGCTCTGAGAGGGGCTCCAGCTCGGCAGTGGAGCAGTGGCTTGGCAAGCCTGGAGGCCTCAAGATTGATTCCCGGCATCTCCTGGTAGGGCTAGGAATGATTCTTGTCTGAGGGCCACTGCCAGAAACAACACTGATGCTCTGACTCAGCAGGACACCGTCCTGTGTGGCTCTCTTCGTCTCCTTTGTGCACAGGATGACAACAGCTGAACCTGTAAATCCCTAGTTTCTCGCTTGGAGGGTTCAGTTCAGGAAAAGGTGAGTCCCAGGGCTGCTTTTCCCCTAACGTCTTCCTGTGTGCTGAGTTAGCACTGGCAGAGGAAGCCTGCCGCTGCCTTCCGTTTCTGCCCACGTGGAAGGTACTGCCGAGTGCTAACCTGCCCGTAATATATCCCAGAGGTGCGCAGATCGAAACCTCCTGCATCCAGAAAGGCGTATTGCTGTGCATGCTGGAAGGCGTCTTCCCCACTGTACACGACAGGATTCCTTTTACGAATGCCAGTCGCCGGTTTGCTTCTCACTTGCAAGCCGCACAGCTCTTCCATTCCACATGCAGCCCGTGTTCTTCCAGGGGATGGTTTAGCAAGTCATTCCCTCTACAGACCATGGTTGATGTAACCCATGAAAGAAAGAAACCTTCCTGCTCAGCTTGACAGCATGCTGGAAGTTAGAGAGATCCTTGTGAAGCGTTGCTGGTGTCTCCCCCCGCCCCCCGGTAGTTTCACCTCCAAGGGGAGTGGATCTTGTCCACAAAAGCTTGTGCCAGATGAAGAGTGTTAATCCTTCAGGCTATGGCATCGACTGTCTTTCAGCCCAAGAGCTGAATACCATTTTGAGCAGCTTTTCGGGGGCCGTGTCCCACTGCTGGGTGGGCCCAAAACATAAAAATTCCCAGATATTTGAGCTTAAAAGCTCCCAGGAACTGGTTTGTAGGGGAGGCATTTGCACCTTTATAAGCTGGGGGGAGTGAGAAATGCACAGAAACCTGGAAAGCACCAACGGGACAAAGTGGGCACGACCGGGTTTATATTTTATTTATTCTGTGTACATCTTGCCTTTTTTCCCTGCAAGGGACCCAGCATGCCAACACACTCCTCTTCATTTTAAACTCACAGCAGTCCTGTGAGATAGGTATTGCCAGTTGCTTTTGGGTAGGCTTAGTAGTACAGACTGGTTTTAGCTGTTCAGTTGTAAAAATGGGGTTTTGAATGCACTTCTAATGCTTTACCTAATTTTATGAAGTGTTGTTGTTTTGTTCGGTATCATGTCCTCCTGTATCCGCTACTGTTGTTTATTGCCTAGGGAGACTTGGTGATTGGACAGGATAGAAATTACGTGAATAGAGAAATGATAAATAACGTTCGGCTGAGTCAGCGTGTGCCCCAGGGTCACCCAGTGAGTTTCATGACTGGGCACGGGCTAGAAGATAGCACCCTTAACTGCTAGGCCACGTTGTCACATTGGGTAAGGGAATGTGGCTCTTTGGGCCCCCCAGAAGGGTGGATTAGGCCCTCCAGGCCTAATCTGCAGCCATGACTTGGCGCACAGCCCTAGGCTGGGTCTCTTTGATTGTGTTTAGCTGTTCCTATTCCTTTCAGAGCACCTGGGAGTAGTGCCTCTCATGACACCTTTTGCCCTGGTGGATTTGTTACCTAATGGTGCTTCCTGAGCAAAAGGTTATTAAGTGCCCTTCCTGGTCTATCACTTCCTTTCGCTTTCCCAGGCCTGACAAAGTACGCAAAAAATCAGACTCTTTGCTTAGTCAAAATTAAGTGCGTTTGCATGGGATGCTGTGCCTGGGTTGGCATAGCTTCTCCTGCTTCCTGCGGACGGGAAGGTCTCCTGGCAAGAGAATATGGTGGCAACTGAGGGAATGCAGAAGCAGAGGGTGGTGTCAGTGGGGGTCAGATGGCCGGCATGCTCAGTATCAGCTTACGGGGTGGGGTGGCAAAGGAAGAATCAGTCGCTTAATGTTCAGCGCATGCCCGCTCTGTTCGTGTGCGAAAGGACTGCTCTGGGTGTTTGGCAGCCTCTGCAGCGTTCTCCCCCAGCTCCCTGCTTTGCAAGGGTCTCAGAAGGATTGTTGTTGCGGTCGTTAACCCCTGAAGCACTGGGGCTGCTCTAAAGCCCTATTGAAATGCAGGGCTGGTCAAGTAAGAATCTGGGTGAGCAGGTGTGTAAACTCACAGGGTTTCCTTTTGCTCTCTTCTCTGGCTCAGTTGCAGGCCCAGAAGCTGCGTTTAGCTCACAGCCGAAGCCCGTACTATGGTGGCTCTCTACCCAATGTCAACCAGATCGGGAGTGGAGCTTCTGAGTTTCAGGTAACCGGTGCCTGAGCCGAAGGAGACGTCTAGGCTGCTTGGGCCAGCTCGAATGCCTTCTTGGGGCAAGGAGTCTTTCTCCTGAACTTGGATTCCTTTCCACGATTGGGCTGAAAAAACCCTTTATGTAGCCTCCGCCAAAGTAGGTCCAGGGATCCCCCCCCCCCAATAGTTCAGTGGGACTCAGGCAGGAATCCAACAGGGACTGCTTTCCCAGCAGCATGCTGGGTGAAATATAGCCTGTTGAATTTCTGTTCAAGGCTGACACACAAGCCCTGCAGTGGACTCCA
The DNA here is from genome assembly GCA_023646645.1 of Varanus salvator macromaculatus. NCBI lineage: Eukaryota > Metazoa > Chordata > Lepidosauria > Squamata > Varanidae > Varanus > Varanus salvator. The sequence goes on along the minus strand of JAIXND010000803.1, from coordinate 6,326,063 downwards.
CAGCCGTGCCCTTGGTGACAGGGCGGCCTAGCTCTTTTGCCGAGTTCCCAGCAAAAGCAGCATTGGAGGGTGGGCTTGCTTGAGATAAGCTGCCTTCCTTGTGCATCTGTTGATTTTTGTTCCCTCTGCCGCCTCCTGTCCTCCCAAGCAGAGAGGCTGGAGTGGGGGGGGGGGGAATGGTCTGGCCATTTGGATTAGGGTTCGGGCGGGGGGAAATGCTTGCAATTCCAAGAAGGGTGCCTTTTTTTAAAACATGCCAGCCCCGTTGGAGTGTCTGATAAACATCATAAACTAAGCCGAGCGCTCTCTGTGTGGGCTCTCGTACGTGTGTGCGCGTCCCGCAGTGAAGCCTTGGACCACCCAACGTTTGTGTAGGGGGCTTTGCCTTGGTTTACTTTCCTCCCCACTTCTGGCATGAACAAAGTAAGGGGAGGGGTGCAGGTGGGGGAACACCCTCATGGGGGGGCATCCCCCCCCCAGCTGATCCTTCCCAGTAAAATTGAGCCGGCTGATTTCTGCGTAGCCCTCTGCTGAGATTTCTTCCTTATCACTGCAAAAGTGAGCCAAAAATTCCTCCCGGTTCCTCGAGCCTCGGGAACGGCTTCCTCCCACCGCCCGCACTGTGCTTTCACATCCGGGTTTTTCAGCTCCTCTTAATTTTGCCTCCCCCTCTTTCCGTGTCTGTCCAGGGCCCACTCCATTCACCGCTGGATTCTGCCCGCGGCACGCGGCATCACGGCCTGGTGGAACGGGTGCAGCGGGACCCCCGGCGGATGATGTCTCCCCTCCGCCGTTGCATACGTCAGATATCCTTTGGCCTCGCCTCGCATCCCCCATGCCTGCTCTGTCCCCGTCCAGGGGAGGGTGGCCTGGCCGGTCCTCCCAGCTCTGGGGGATTAAAGCGCATTAGCACACTCTTGCTGCCTGGGGCCATCTGTGGAGCTGGGCTTTGTCAACAGCAGCCCCCAGCTCCGCCTGCATCTTCCTTAACACTTGTCTCACATCGATAGCTCCCCCTACAGCCCTGCGTACTTGTCCCCTCCTGCCGAACCCAGCTGGAGGAGGTAAGGGCCCCTTTCTTTGAAGGTCGAAGTGTTTTCTCCTCCTGCCCGACTGCATGCTGCTTTTTCCAGGCTCTGTAAAGATTCCCGCATCCTTGCTTAGTGGAGGTGGAGAAGTCGAGCTTCCCCTGCAAGCTTGAAGTCCTGGGTTGAGACCTGCTACGAAACTTACCATGGGTTTGGGTGCACCAGAAGCTGGTACAGCAGTGGGATGGTTTTCATGGATGGAGCCCTCCTCTGTCAGTATCAGTGAGTCAGGCTGAGCGGAGGCAAGGCTGGCGGTAGCCGCATCGCTCCACCTGCCCCTCTCCCCCATCCCCGACATCGTGGCTGCAGGCGACAGCCTTGGCGCTACCTTGGGGTTTTAGGGTTTTAGTCCCGTCCGTCCTCCAGTCTGAAGTGGCGCAGTCCCATTCTTTACACCCTGTTTCTCTGCAGGACTTTTATTTTTTTGCCTAAGACAGGAAGGGACTTTCAAAACCGGCTTCCTCCCTGAATGCTGTTCTCTTATGGCCCACAATTCTGGCAAGGGCTCTCCAACCAGAGCGCGTGGAGAGCTGCTGATTCACTTTTGGGCCGGCCCTGTGCCCAGGGCTAGCCGTGTGGTCAAGCAGAGAGAGGTTGGCTGTCCCAAGTACAAGCTTGCAGATGTGTCCCCTCCATCTCCTATAGGTTCCAGGTAGTATATGTGGCACTTCTCTCCCAGTTCTAAGTCGTGGAGTCCCTGGGATAATCTGGAACCAATTCTTGGCCTGGTTCCCCCCCCCCTCGGGACATTCTGGGTAATTTGGGTGGGCGAGAGAAACAGTGTTCATTGTGCTACACAGGTCTTTGTGTCCTGCACAGTTGCTCATTTATTCCCTGTTCCACAAGCTGCATGCTTTGGAGGTGTTCCCAGTGGCATGGGCTTTCCCGTGTCTCTCCAGTCTATTCCCCCTGTCCCCAAGCCCTCACAGCTTTCTAACCACCACCTTAACTGGACCTGTTCGCAAGTTTTGTTGGGGTAGTGGAGAGAAAACTGTAGCGAAGACCCTGCTAGAAAGCCAGCAAAAAAAATGCCAAGCTTCCTCAGAGTCTTCCAATTCTGTAATTCTGTGGTCTGGTGCCTTCCAGGTGCTTTGGGCTACAGTCGGAACTTGCAAATGACTATATAATGCAAAATAATAAGCTGCGGCTAATAACAGGCCTGCTTTTGTTCGTTGTGGGAGAAGGCCCAAGTGCTGACTTGGCTGCTAAAGTCTCCCCCCACCCCCAAACATTGTGCTCAACCAACTTGTTGGCTTCTGAGTCTTTGTCAGGTGTTTTAAGAATATATCTCAACAGTCTTTAGAAATACATAATCTATCAGCCTTAAGGGTTAAAACGCTGGTCTTTATTTCGTCATTGGCTGCTTCTTCAAAGGGAATTGAACTCTGTACTTGGAACCCAGTTCCCCAAGAGCAGAATGAGTTATGACACTGAGAGAGAAACTGGGGGCGGGACTAAGTCTGCTTGTACCTGTGCACATAAAAATGATGGTGCTCACCTGGATGGGTTGTGAAAGGCTTGCTGGAGAGAGTGGCTTTTCCCAGAGAGGAGGGAATAAGTAGGGAGGGGGCTGGAGGTCCGGGCCCACGTACGGGTCCAAATATTTCCACTTATGTTTTCTCAGTTGGGGGCAAAGCGGTTTCCTCTGCCCACCCCCTCCCGTGTCCCAATTTGGACCATGGGAAGAGTTTTTGGGTAGCGGGATGTGAAGACATGGGACTGGTTGCCGCTGGGGAAGGCAGAAACCTTGCTTCTCAACCTGTCCTGCTGGGGCTCCCCCCCCCCCCCGCTTTGTACCCATGAGAGCTAGAAACTTGATCCTTAAACATAGCTAGAACAGCAGGCTCTTAGGAGTCCATCTTCTGCATGTTGCAGTCCCATGTGCCTGCTGCAACCAGTCCCCCAACCCCCAGCAACTGATCCGGAGTCTCCCACATTTGCTCCCAGCACAGGTTCGGATCTGGCCCGCCGACTCCAGAGCAGCCCTCTGCCAGCCCCCCTGAAGTGCTGGGCTACAATTCTGCTGGCCTGCAGGGTTGGGGGTGGTGGGAGCTGTAGTCCTGCACATGTTGCGTGGAGGGAAATGTAGTCTTGCGCATGTTGGTGGGGCAGGTGGGTGATGGAACATGTAGTCCTGCACAAGCTGGCCGGCCGGGTGGGGGGGATGTTTGCTGTTTGCCTTGCCTCCCCTTAAACTCCTTCATGGCCTCTCCCCCTCCACCTGGCTGCACCCCCCTTCCTCTCCACAATGCTGCCAAGTGACAAATGTCTTTGGCGCACACCTTTGCCCAGCCGTGACGTGCCATTGCTCTTCTTCTCTGTGAAGGACCGTGCCCTGGAGCAACCTGCCCATGGAGAAAGGACACCTCATCAGGCTGCCCTCAGCGCTCAACAGGTGAGCCATTTTCGATGCTGTATTTCTCCCCACCCCCTTTATCTGCCACGGGTCCCTTGTTAGCCACACCTGGGAGAGGGGGGGTGTGTCTGTGTGTCTGTCTGTCTGTCTGGGGGTGGGGGAGTCAGGTGCAAAGAGCACAGGTGTGTCCTCAGGTGCACTGAGGTACCTTTGCCTCAGTGCAGACCTGTGGGGAGGGGCCGCAGCTAAGTGGTGCTTTGCATGCGGGGGCCCCGATTCTGTCCCCTGGCTTCCCCATTTCACTCAGCAGTGGGCACTTGGTGGCCTGGGGGTAGTTTTTCCCCTGAGGCTCTGGGCAGGCCTGGCCACCGGTGAGCGATTATGGGGATTGTGCACCAGTATATTAGGGGGCTGCAGGCTCTTAGCCTGCTTCCCTTTCCCCCCACAAATGCTCGCTTGGTAAGGGGCAAGCCATGTGTTCCTCCGTGCCAACTTGGGCGCGGGGCGTCCTGCCCTTGGCAGCCGGCACAGAGACAGTGGTTCTGCTGCCTAGCTGCCCATTTTAAAAAAAGTGCCATAGAGTGGGCTGATGGAGAGATGGAGCCTGTCTCTCTTTCCCCCGTTTGTCTGCTCACCTGCATGGAATTCTTGCTCACCTGTGGCACCCAAAATGACCGGAGTGGCTCATCTAGCTTAGCCTCGTCGTTGGAGCTTCGTGTTCCCTGTTCTGTCTGTCGAAAGAAAAAAGAGATTTTCAAACTGACTGGCCCTCTTATTTAGCATGAATCATTCTGCCACGGGAACTTTAGCAGAGTGCAGAGCTGGCTTTCTGAGGCTTCCCCACTAGACTTTTGTCTTCAGCAGCTCTGGGACTTCTGCTCACCCCCCCGTTCTGAGCGTGGCGGCTCGGCGGAGTGTCAGCCTTCACCAGTATCCGGCTGGTTCCAGAACTCCATCCCATGCCCCAAGGCAGCGATCCTTCCCGTCATGTGCTGTGGGTCTGCAGGATCTCAGGCCTGGAGTCTCATCCGGCTGCCTGGGATTCTCCAGAGAGCTTCCCACTGCTCCGGCTTCTTGGAATAAACCCCACGAGCCCAGCAGGGCTTGACTTCTGTGTCAAGAGGTCGCAAGTTGAACTGTCCTTTTACCCCTGGCCTGTGGGGCAAATTGGGCCCTCTAGGACCCCCCACCCCCAGTGGCCCTGCTCCTCTCCCAGCTGCCAGTCATTTGGGGATTTCCTGGCTTTTTGTGCAACCCCCCCCACCCCGGCCAATTTAAAAGGTTGACTGTGTCTCCTAAGGCTTAGTTCCTGGCAATAGAGTAGACTGGTCCTTCTGGGCGCTTTTGCCTTCTGTCACACCCACCCTGGGATGGGCCCCCCAGGAGCTGATCTTCAACAGAACACAGTCACTGCCGGTTCTCCTTCCACAGCTGGGCCCTCACATGGCTGCTGGGGGTGCACTCCCACTGGGGCACTGAGCGGGGTGGCTTAGCACTGGGGCGGTGGCCGCGTCACGGGCCTCTGGCAGGTGCCAGGGGGCCCTGGCCACCTTGCATTCTGCACTCGCCTGGCCTGGTGGCATTCAGGCGGTTCTGCGGGGGCTCAGAGGAGGCGCGCAAGGGTCCCACCTGACTGGCGTGCTCTGAAGAAAGCTTGGCCTGGTGGGGCCGATTCGCTTCCTCCACCGTCAGAACGAGCTGCTTAGATTTTTTAGTGCCCAGTTCTGCCTTGTCGCCCCTGCTGCTTCCACCAGGCTAGTTCCCCTCCCCTCCCCCTCTGTTTGCACCCCTTTTGTGAGAGCGATCCTGCCCCCCTGTGCTCACTCCAGCCGACACGAAAGCGGAGACTTCTCTGTTGCACGCAGGCAGCTCCTCCAGGCTCCAGCAACAAAGCCCCCATTGTCGGGCCCTGAGGACCGGCGGGAGGCTCCCACATGATGCCGCGCCCTGCTTTGCCGCTCACCGCCCCCCTCTGGGTCCCAGAAGGCAGGATTTTAAAACTGGGAGCTAGCAGAGGTGGACTGGCAGCTGAAAGAGCTTGCTTCTTGCCCCTGCCCCAGCTGGCAAACCATCTCCGGGGGCTTCACTCATTAGCTCTTCTCTCTCTTCCTGCTCCATCCCGCTGAACCCCCCCCCCCCGAGACCCCTTCTGAATCCTTCCCCAACCTGTCTGCTCCTTGGCAGCACAGAAGCCCCGCTGGGGTGGGGGCAGGGCGAGGCTGGGCATGGGAAGGTGCCACGGTGCCCATGAGCTGCCTGTGGCTTTCCCTTTGGGGCAACCGCTGTGCAGACAGAAGGCTAGATGAGGCAGATGGGCCTGGGGATTGATCCAGCACTGGGATGGCAACGGAGGGCGGCAGGGAGGGAGAGGGAGAAGAGAAGAGAAGAGCACGGCCCACTTTGGATGGCCTCGAGCTCCTTCCACCAAGAACGGGGCGCGTGCTCTCCCACACCCCCTTCCTGACCAGGCTCAGGGCTGGGCATGGCGGAAGGAGGGAGAAAACGTAGATTTGTGCAATGTTTGTAGCACAAACGTGATATTTTCTTGCACTGCACGTGCAACTGCATTATTTGGAAACTAGTCAAAAACTGAATTATTGCGTATACACACATAAACACAAACACACATTTTTTTCTGGGGGGACACTATACAGTGAGAGCCAGAACACCCTCTTTGCTTCCCAATGTTTTGTGTTTGTGCGTGCGCGCACATGTGTGTGAGTGTGTGTAGAGGGGGAAAGTTTGCCACTTGGTCCTAGGCTGTTCATGGTTAAGATCCAGTGTTCCAAAGTTGGGGTGTGCCCATTGAGAGGGTTCTGTCCTTTGGAAATCCATGTCCTGTGTCTCCCCCACATACTGTTTGGGATGGAGCCGTGTCATGGGCAGGCAGGCAGTGTGGGACGAGTGCACCTTCGGGTATTTTGGGCCCCAAGACACGTGGGCTTTCAAGGTGATGACCAGCCCTGCTTTGGGCCCAAGTTGCTAACAGCGAGTCCTTGCAATTCTTGAGGATTTGGGGGATCTTGTGTGTGCTTGCATGGGGATCAGCTGCACCGATTCAATCTAGTTAGGAGCTAGACCTCGTGTAGCCTTGCCAGGGGCCGCCAGGTTGTGGGGATGGCGTTGCAAAGCCGTTGCCAGACGTGCTTGTGGGACCTGGCTGGGGGCTGGGTGGAGAGAAGCCTCTTGGGGCTGTGCCCTTCGGGGGGGTCTCCACCACTGCCAGCTTGCCTCCATGGCCCGCATTGAATTCGTCTTGGCTTTGGGAAGGCTACCAGTTACACGGGTATGTTTTTTAATCCTCTGCCGCCTCTTGCAACCAGGACAAATTCCGACTCTGCCCTGCATACGAGCGTGATGAACCCCAGTCCACAGGATGCCTACCTGGGCCCCTCCCAGGGAGCTCCCCCTCCGAATCGCAAGATGGGTGAGTGACGATTCGCCCGCCCCCATACTTCCCTCTGTCTGTCTTTGAGGTTGGAATGCAGGTGCTCAAAGCCTCTCTCGTTCCTCCCCCTTCAGGTTACCTGGACAACGACATGGATAGCAAAGGTAACGCACCCCACTCCTTGGCACTGTGTGTACTCGCATCACCTTGTGAGCCATGCGCCTTCCGAGTTGTGCTCGGCTTTGCCGGTCCCCCCGCATGCAGCGGGGACACTTTGCCTGCCGTGACTGCCCCCCGTTAGGGGCAGAACCCAGGCCAGGCAACGCTGGGGAGCTTCGCTTGGCCTTTGTCTTGTCCTGCGCAGAGAGAGCAGGGGACAAGCCAAGCTCATTGGCCTGGCGTGTGCCTGAAGGTGTCGTTTCTCTCCCGTGGGGTGGGGGTGCTGCCCTTCCCGCCAAGCTCACCCCTCCAGCCCAGCGGCTTCCTGCCTCCTGTCCGCCTTGAGAGGCTGCAGGATTCGCCCGGGTCCTGAGCCACCCTTGTTTCTTGCCCCCCTGCCCCCCCACCCACAGTGTTTCTTTTCCAAGTGCCTTCCATCGAAGAGAGTCTCCTGGACAACAGCAAGCATTTGCTCAAACCGTGGGACACCAAAAAGGTGGGTGCAGGGGCATCTGGTCCAAGCGCGTGAGCTTTGCGGGGGCCTGCAGCCGTCAGAGAGGTCTTGAAGGTGGCAGTGGGGCTGACGGGCACCAAAAAGTCAAAATGGAAACCCAGGGACACTCGCTGGAGCTTGTGTGTGAGGCTCGGCAGAGTAACCCTCAGGGATCCCCAGGGTTTTCCCAGGGGCGTGAAGACCAGTTGCCACCTCTTCATACAGCCCTGCCCAAGCTGATGTCTATTAGATCCTCAGCCCATCATCCCCAGGCTGCATGTCCAGCTGCAGGGTGCTGGGCTGGGAAAAGTTCCTGCAGTTCTTCTCTGGTTCAGGCTGAAATTCAGCGCGGAGAAGAATTCTGCTCTCTCCCCCACCTTGTACCCCTGGCAATATGTTTTGGGTGTCTGAGCCCCCGAGGAAGGAAAAACCTTCCTCCTCTTCAGCCAAGAGCCAAGTCTGGGGGGTGGGGGGGGGGAGTGTCAGTTGGCGTGGGGCAGCCTTGGACTTCTGTGGGCTTTCTCAGAAAAGCTTGGGGGTGGGAAAGGAAGCTTCTTCTGAGAACTCTTTAAAGAATCAACTGCTTTTCAGCTGAGCTGAGAGTGTGGGGGAAGTTGGTCCCTCTCATTCACCCACAAAAAAAGTGACTGTGCCTCACTTTTTTTTTTTATAATAAGTTTTATTTGAAAGTATAATCCTAAAAACAAAGAAAAACTAAAAACATCAATTATCAAAAGCATCGGGCCCGCTGGGTCAGCCCCCACAATTTTTTTTTCTATTTATGATAACTTAAAAGCATATTTAAATCTATACGAAGTCCCGTTTCTCTAGCCAGTAATAAAAAGAGTCCCAAGTTTGATAGAAGCGAGTGTGCCTCACTTTGCAGGTTTGCGCACGCGCATTCCCCCCCCCCCCCATTTGCCACCCTAGCATAAAATGCCACCCACGGAGTGGCTGCAGGCAAGCTTTAGCTCTCTGCCTCCAGCAGGCAGGCGATAATCCTGTTTTTATTGGGATTCTAGGAAGCGGCCTGCTGGATGCTGTTCCAGCCCAGGATTTTGTTCACATGGCACCAGCCAGGTGCTCCCCAGAGATCTGCTCCTTTGCCCGTGCACTCAAGCAGTTGTTCTGTGCAGGGGGCTATTGGTGCCATGGGCAGCCTTCTCAAGAGCTGGTCCATTCCTCATCGAACACTGTCCAAACGGATGGTCTGTCTCTCCTGGCTGTGGCAGTGAACCCCTTTGTCTAAGTGTGGGTGTATCTGCTTTATTGTGTGTCTGGCTTCTCTCTGATGGTCAGAGTCCCATTTTCTTGGTCAAAGTGCAGGGTACACAGCAAACTAATGTCAACAGTAACACTGGCCTACCTTGCAAGATGGGTGTTTGCCACAGGCCTGCCCACTCCCAGCTTCTGCTCATGGCACTCACGGCAGTGTGTGTGAGACCGGCTTCTGGAGTGAGCCCGGCTGATGCAGGCTGCCGTCGGTGGCAGAATGAATTGGCTGGGAAAAGGGGGCTGGCCGTGACCCCGGGCTTCTCTCCGGTAACTCCATCTTTCTCTTCCAGCAGCTGTCCTCTTCATCCGCCCGTCCACGGTCCTGCGAGGTGCCTGGGATACAGTAAGTGATGCAGCTCCTCTCTTCTCTAAAGTACTTCGTATTCATAGGGTTGTGGGAATGCTGTGGGACACCGACCACCCAGCTCCCGTCATTCTGTGTCTAGTTTCCCAGAGTGAGAGCGAGCATTTGGCATGTTTTATACATGCGGCAAAGTAATTTCAGAAGACCCCATGCTCCCTCCAGACTTCAGATGGAAAATACCCTGTATTTATTTTTTAAATTTTTAAAAAAGTGCTCTCCTATATATGTGTTTTAAAAACCTAAACCCCTTCTAGAGGGAAAGCTAACTCATGAGGGGGAGATAGGTTTCATGAGAGTTTTCTGCCTGTGGGGATTTACTTCCCTGTAATGGAGACGAAAAAGAGAAGCCAACCTTGCAGTTCGAAAGCATGCAAATGCAAGCAGATAAAAATGCATCACTTTGGTGGGAAGGTAGCAGCGTTCCTGCACCTCGGTGTTTAGGCATGCCGGCCACACGACCACGGAGACTGTCTGCGGACAAACGCTGGCTCCCTCGGCCAGGAAATGGAGACGAGCACCGCCCCCTAGAGTCAGGCATGACTGGACTTTAATGACATGGGGAAACCTTTTTACCTTTACCGTTACCTTTTAATGGAGAAGAACCTAGGAAAGGTGATTCCTCTGAAGCGGCACTGTCCCTTCGGCTGCTTCCCAGCAGCTCCATGGCCGTGTGTGGGTCGACCTGGCCAGATTTGGCCTCTGCCCTGCAAGTGGGACAGGAGCGCTCCCGCCTTTCCTGAGACGCTTCTCTCTGTTCCCTCCACCCCTTCCTAGCATCTTCCCGTCCCCGGACCAGCCTGCCAACCTGCCTCTGATACCTGCTGCCCTGAACACGGGGGGCTCCCTCCCAGACCTCACCAACCTGCACTTTCCGTCGCCACTGCCCACTCCCTTGGACCCCGAGGAGTCGGCGTTCCCCAGCCTGAGTGGTGGGAGCAGCACCGGCAACCTGGCCAGCACCCTGACGCACCTGGGCATCAGCGGCAGCGTGGGCCTTGGCCCCGGCTACGACTCCTCAGGTGAGGCTGCCCCGAGCAGAGCAGGTGTCGGCCAGGAACTGAAGGTCAGCTGAGGGCTCCGGTGGGTGGGGGGGCCGCGTCTGCCCACATATGCGTTTCCGGAAGGCCTGGCTCTGCCTTTTTTGGGAGAACCTGAGATTTCCGTCTGTAACAGAAGCCGCGTGCTCTGCCGGTGGCCATCAGCTGTGAAACGCATATTGGTCTCGATGGGAAGCATGTGCGGATTCCCTCGTTGCCCAGAGGCAGGATGTCGCTGTAGCTGCCAACCAGAGCAGATGTGTTTAAAAAGCACTAACCCTTTTTGGCACGGGAGGACAGAGACGCAAAAGCACCTCCCAGTCGCCCATCCACAGCCAGCCTGTAGAAAAATCCTTGCGAATGGCCTCAAGCTCGGAGGTGACTGGGCTCCAGAATTGGGGTGCTGCCCCCACATTCTCACGGGCCAGGTCTCCGTTGGTGACAGGAACTCTGCTGGTTTCTCTGAAGACCACCTTCAACGATGGGTGGGTGGATATCGGGGGGAGGGGGCCTTTTGGACGTTTGGGGCAGGACCGGCAACCTCCACAGTCCAGGGGCCACGATTATGATCTGTGAGCGTTGGGCCCCCTTTGCTGACCGGGGGCCCTTTGGTTGTGCTGCACGGACCCGGCCAGAGGGCCGAGCCCGGTGCATCGAGTGCAGCCATCTGGTCCTGCTCTGGGAAGTGAGGGTTTCTTTCCCCGTCCTGATGAAGGGCAGGGGGCGCCCCGTTCACGATTTCCCGGGCCATTTCCCCATTCCCACCCGGACGGCCCTGCTCCTGGGTTCTGCCCCACTGCCCCCCATGGGTGTGGGCCTGGGCGGGCAGCCACTTCCCATCCCGACCCCGCGGGTAACCACCATCTGTCCGTCTGCCTGTGTGTCGCCCCATTCTCTCTCCATTTATGTACTGGTTTATTTTGTTTTCCTTTTGTCCCCACAGGCCTGTGCTCATCTATGCAGAACTCCCTCAGTAACCCCTGCATCCAGTCCTCGCTTAGCAACCCCTCGCTGCAGGGCTCCCTCAGCAACCCCTCGCTGCGCTCCTCCCCGAGCAGTGGCTCCATGCCCTCCTCCCTCAGCAACCCCTCGCTCTCGTCCTCCCTCAGCAACCCCTCCCTCCCCAGCGCTCTTGGCAGCCAGCCCGGCCCCGGCAACCCCGGCCTCCAGCCGCCCGGCTTCAGCAACCCCGCCGCCTCCTCCGCTTCCTCCCCGTCGGCCGCCCCCTCTGCCGCCGCCTCCTACGCCCCCCTGAACGCCTCGCCCCGGCGCAGGGTCCCCCTCAGCCCCCTGACCCTCCCAATGGGCGGAGACTCGAGAAGGCCGCACCCAAAACCGTTTTCGCCAACTATGTCACCCACATTGTCCTCCATCACACAGGTATGCATGGGGGCCGCTCTCGGGCCCCCCGTGGTGCTCGCTTTGGCCACCGCCTCTCGCGTGTGTTTTGATTTAGCTGTTGTGTTTTTCCATCTTCATTTCAACCTCGAGGGAAAAGCCCACACCCTTTCCTCCTAGAGGCAGCCATCCACCTTCGGGAACGACCAGGCGGGGTGGGCAGGTGCCCAGAGTGCAAGAGGCGGGCAAGGAAGGAGGAAGAGACCCCCAGTGGTGAGAGAGTGCAGAAATCCAGGTGTAGCCCTGTGTGTTTCGGAGCAGACTTGCTGCTAGCATGGAAAAGGCAGACATTCCAAAAGCAGGAAGCAGTGGCCACCTGGCAGATGTCGAGACGTGGGCGCTTATCGGGACAGTCCCGAGTCCCTGCCGCTGGAGTCAGGATCCTCTCGTTCTACCCTGTTTTCAAGGAGCAGGTCTTTCTGTCAAGTAAATGGACCCAAATTGCTCAATCCAGCTCAGACCACCGTGAAACTACTTTGCATTACAACAGGGAACTGTGTATTATTTACTAGGGGAACCTGTTCCTCTCCAGCCACTGTGGGAGTTGTGGAGCTGGAGCCCTGAGGAACTGGAGAAGGCAGAAGGGGTGGCAGACGATGCCGCGCTCCCAGATAATCAAACGATGCCGATGCTGCGTCTCTGTTCACCCTGGTAGAAAGCGTACTTGGCCTTTGAATACATATATCTGTGCGCATGCGGGTGACACTTTTACAAATCTGTGTGAGAAATCAAAGGGTTGAGAAATCAAATCAAAGGGATCCTCGGAAGCTTCTGAACCGCTTTTGTAATCTCTTTCTGAAACACACAGAGCCGCATTAAAGATTTCTGCCATCGCTCAGCCACTGCAGGTCTTCACTGCTCTTGGGTTTGCCAGGCCACGGTGCCGTTCCGTCCATCCCACCTTCCTCAGTTATTCCAGAAGGAGGTCAGAGCCGGCCTCTGATGTGGGAGAGATTGCCGGCTCCGGAGCCAGTGTCTTGACGGAGCACAAAAGCTGCTCTGCCAAGCTGTTTGCAGCCTTCCTCAACCTTGTGCCTTCCAGACACATGTTCACTGCGATGCCCAGAATCCCCCGGGTGGCCCTGCTAGGTGGGAATTCTGGGAGTCGCAGGCCAAATGCCTTTGAAGGCTGCCAGGTTGGGGAAGGCTGCTTGAGAGGAAGGCTTTTCTCCAGGTGCTCTCCAGCACCTCTCGGTGTGTCGCTCAGCTGACCGCAAGGCCCGTCCGAATGAAGCTTCGGGTCGATGGGCAAAGTGTGCTTCCCATCCGACAGGAGAGGCTCCAGACCTCGCCAGCGCGCCAAGGCGCATCGGCACATCTCCCGGGCTGCCTTGCGTGCTGTCCGATCCTTTTTTGAAGCCCTTCCTCATTTGAGAACCGCTGGACCAAAGGATCAGCTGCTCCTGAGCAGGGTGGGGTTGTCCATCGGGTCCCTCAGCTCCCCCTGCCTCCAAGCCGGGTCTTTGGGATAAAATGCCCACTCTGACACGTATCCACTAGATGGGGCTGTCGAGCTGGCCCTGGTGACCTTTCCCTGCCCAAGTCCCTTTGAGGCCGGGCTCTACCTGCCAAATAAAACGTGGTAGAGTCCTCCGTGCAGGTGCCACTTTGCATTGTGGGGGAAAGAACTCTGAATGCTGCTCATCCTGTAAAACACGATTCCTGGAAGGAAGGGAAGGAGGGAAGGGCGTTCGTGCTGCGTGCGCCTCCTCGTGGGTGGCGGGGGAAGCCCTGGCTGGGAAGCATCCGAAAGTGGTCCAACATGGCACCTCCCACACCCCCACCTCATTCTCCTCCCTGCGTGGACTTGGCCTCCGGGGGGTGTTTGGGGAGCAGGGGGAGCCACGGCGTCGGGAGCCGTGGCCTCCCATTGACTGGGGCTCCCCGCCGTGCTGTTCTTCTTCCCCCCTCCAGGGGGTGGCGCTGGACACCAGCAAGCTGCCGGCCGACCAGAGGCTTCCTCCGTACCCCTACAGCCAGCCCAGTCTGCACCTCCAGCAGGGCCAGAAGCCCCTCCACCAGGGGCAAGGAGGGGCAGGCGGCCCTCCTCAAGTCCGCCAGCAGCAGCCGCAGCCCTTGCAGACGCCGTGCCCGTACCCAGCTCACTACCCGTCCAATTCCATGCTCCAGCACCAGCTCGGCCAGCCGCTGGGTGACTTCGGCCTGGGCAGCGTGAGTACTCCCCCCGCCTGTGGCCTCCGGGGTAGTGTGCGTGTCGTCTGACTGCACTGGGCTCCCCCGGCAATCTCTCTTCTCTAGCATCCTGTTTCCCCCCGCTATGGCCAAGTTGAAAGATATTTAGTTAGCAAGTCCCCACCTTTACCCCTTCAACCAGGAGGGCTCCCAAAGTGAGGCAGTGGCTGCCTGCAGGCCGGTGATCCGAAAGGGCACAGCACAAGAGGAAAGGGGATTGCGGGGGGAAGAGGAAAGCAGCATGCGAGATCTGTTTAGCTCACATGGCGAATTCTCATGTCAGAGTTTTCCTGCTGTCACTCACCAGCTACGAATATCCAGGAGTGAACAGTTGTTGGATGTAGAGGTTCTCTGTAGCCATCACGATGATGAGGAAGAAGCCGCTGGACCTGCCGTTTCTTTAACCAAGCAGGGACGGCAGAGAGCTTGGCCTCCGAGAGGAAATCTTTCAGGCTGTGTGCCTCGGCATACTAATTGCTGGGGAACATGGGCGGGAGGGTGCTGTGGCGGCACCCCTGTCCTACTTTCCACAGGCAGCTAGTTGGCCAATATGCAAACAAAATGCTGCACTAGATAGGACTGTGCTCTGACCCAGCCGGGCTCTACTTACCTTACATGAAAGGAAAGGAAAGGTAACACCTGGGTTTGCCCCCCCCTCGCCCCCCTCGGTCTGCATGTTCTTGGTCGCCTCCAGGTAAAATGCTGGAGAACGGCGTGGCCTACAACCTGCTCACGCCCGGGGCCGTTTCCTTTCCCTGCAGTTCGATCAGTACAACTTTGTGGAGAACATGTCTGGAGGCTTCGCTTTCAACAGCAACACCTTCGGGGACGACATGGGTGCCTTAAACTACTCCCAAGGCGACAGCGTGGGCCAGTCGGGGGGTGGCGGCGGCGGCACTGGGGGCGGCGGCACTCACGACCCACACCTGCTCAACCGCCAGAACCTGAACAACTGCAGCCGCCACGGCCCCGTCCCCAACATCATTCTCACAGGTAACGGGGAGCTGGAAGGGGGCAAGGAGGGAACTGCCCGCCCCCCAAGCCAGTGGCTGTGCAGGTGGGCCTTGTGGCTCCCGGCCCATGTTCAGAGGGCAGTTGGGCGAAAGCTTGGAGGAAAAGTGTCTCCCCCCGCCTGGCACTCTCGGATGTTGGCGGGGGGTGTGCTGGGAATCACCCTCCCCCCCCATTCTGGGGGCGCCAGATTAGGCAGGCCTGTACCTGAGCTGTTTGCTGCGGGGGGTGGGTCCCCCGGGGCCCTCCACGTGTTCCTGCTTGCCAGCGCCATGATTCCTGAGCGTTGGCCGCTGCTGCCGGAGCTGATGGGACGTGTAGGCCAAAGCCAGAGGGCCCCGCTCATTCTCTCCCTCTGTGCTGGGGACTGGAAGTGGCTTCCGGATATCCGATGGGGCCTCGGACGGAGACCGGGCTGTTCGTCGTCCATCCCAGGACTGGACTGGCAGTGCCTCTCGGGGGGGTCTTGGGCAGAGGGTGGACTTCGGCACTGCCTGTTTCCCTGTGGTCCCACTCGCCACCGGATGTGCGCCCACCCCAGCAGGTTCTCCCCAGAAAGTGGGCCTGTGGGCTGGCGGAGGCGCACCGGCCTCGGAGCTGCACATTCCTGCGCCAGGGTGAGGCGAGCAGGGGCAGTGAGACCCCTGAGCTGAGCCTGCCGCTGCTCTGGCCAGGTGGGGCACTTTCCGAGAGGCAGGCCTTGCAAGTGGGAGTGACGGCAAAGGGATGGTCGCGCTGCCCGAGGAATCCTGCGGGAGCCCCCACGCCTGACCCCCTCTCTCCCGCCCCAGGGGACTCCCCCCCAGGGATATCCAAGGAGATTGCCACGGTCTTGGCAGGCATGCCTGGCTTTGAGATGGACTCCTCCGCCCTGGGTCTCGACGAGGACCTGAAGATCGAGCCGCTCACCCTGGACGGACTCAACATGCTCAGCGATCCCTACGCCCTGCTGACCGACCCGGCCGTCGAGGACTCCTTCCGCACAGACCGGCTCCAGTGAAGGGAGGGGCACGCGGTGCCGAGAACCCCCCGACCTGGCAGGGAGGCCCGGGAGGAGACCCACGAGCCAGGTTCCCGCCCCCCACGCAGGGACTCTGGAAGCATGGCCACGTCCTCCCCAGAGGCGTTGGCGAAACCTCTCCAGACATTCTGGGCCGAACTCGGCAGAAAGCAGGTCGCAAGCCCAGGCTGCGGAGGACCGGGGAGGAGTTGGGCAGGGGATGGATGCCCCTCTTCAGCCCTGCGCCAGGGAGGTGCTTCCAGGTCACTCGGAGGGGCCGGTCGCTGCAGGAGAGGGATGCGGCGTGTCCAAAGCCCTCCGGGACGCGCGAGAGAGAGAATGGACTTGATCCAGGAGTAGCCTTCTGCCCCCCTTGATCCGAGGGACGGGTGTTCGTGTGAGTCCAAGGCAGGTGTCTACCGCCAAAAGCCCCAGCCGTGGGCCTGCATTTGTTCCTGAGTATATTTCCACCTGCACCGATAGCTAGTGAGATCGTGGTAGTGTGCCGAGCTACGCGAGTGTGCGGAGGAGGGAAGGCGGGCTCGAAGCTCGTGGTTCTTTTATTTCTTTGCCTAATCATGTTTTTTAAAGAGAATCTGTACATAACTCCTCCCTCTCTCCTTATCCCTCCCTCCTCTTGACTGCCATGTACTTGGGGGGGTGGAGTTGGAGAAGGAAGCGGGGACGGGGCGTCTCTTGTAAAGCACTTGTAACTTTGCATTCTTATCTTTTGTGGAGTCAAGTCCAGTATCTGAGCTTGAGTTGGGGGTGGGAGGGGCGGGCAAAGATGAAGAATATGGGCAGGGCACTTCGCCCGCTTCCTTGCCCACTGGCCCCCTCCTCCCCCCACTAGGGAGGAGGCAAACCAGAGTGATTTTATTATTATTTTTTAAAATATATGTTAATTATAATGAAATTTCAGAGTTAACTGTATTGTGTGATTCTGGGTGAGTAAGTTGGGTGGGTAGGACTCTAGAGATCTGGGAACTGCCCTGCTGGATTGGGGCCAACGGTCCATCCTGCCCCCCCCCCTTTTTTAAAGAAAGAAACGACTATCCAGATGTGTCTCAGAAGCTCAGCATCTGGTATCCTTTGCCAGGAACCTTGCTAGGCTCTTGAAAGTTGCAGGGCCCCGTCTTTCCATTGGCATTGTCAAGTTGCGGGACGGGGGAATTGCAGTGTGTCCAGCACCCCCCCCCCCGGAAATGGTCCCACCGAGGGCCCTTGGATGTGGGTTTTGGGGCTGGTGCCACTGCCTGTTGATACAGTTCAGGGTTAGGAATCTGCTTGCCGTAACCTAACCCCCCGTCGAAGCCAGCGGCCAGCAGGAGAAATTTTGGCGGGCTTTCTTTCACCTTCCTGTTCCAACCAGGGGGCTTTGCAGCACGAGGTGCCCCTGTTCGGGGTTCCAGCCGGCACATGTCCATCCCGTGTGCCCCTCACCTGGTTTTCTGTTAGCTGTCGCTCAATATTCCTCACTCACTACACAGTCTCTAGAACTCATCAAGCTTCTTTTGAGATTCACGCCCATTAGGGCTTTCCCCCAAGGTACTTTTGGGGTGGAGTTCTTCCCATGACTCCCTCCGTCGCATCCATTTCCCTGTTATTCAGAGGTGGCTTGACCACGCTAGGGATGACCTGCGGACAAACAGTTTGCCGACGGCTTAACCAGTGACTGAGGATCAGTGCCTGAGTTCCAGGACTAAAGTTGGCCCATCTGTGATCCAGTGGACTCCCCCCCGCCCCCTGCCCAGGGTTTTGAGCAACAGCATGTAGCATTTCTGAGCCCTGTTGTGGCAGATGGAAATTGAAGTCCTGGTTGGGAAAGGCTTCAGAGATGGGCAATGTGGCGGAGCGTGATGGAGATGGAAGCTCAGTAGCGTCTGGACAGCTGCACCTTCCCTCTCTCTCTGCCTCAGGCGGGTGCCAGTCCTTAATCCGGAGCAGCCACGATTTCAGACTTTGGGAGCACAGCTTGCTTCCCTCATGCAACCGCAGAATGTGTTCGTCTCCCTCCGTGATGCTCAGCGATTGGTGCCAGGGATACAGCAGCCGGGTCTGAAATTCTGGAAGTGGAAATGCGATCAAGGGGGCGGGGCAGGGAGGGAACCAGCAATGGGAGCAGCGTCTCCACCCGGTGCTGGTGGAAATGGAGCAGAGCCCACGCATCGATGCCTCACCCTTATGGCAGTGCGACACAAGATGTGCTCTGCACTTAGCCTCCTGTCGACAGAGCGTTCCCCTCGGAGGCAGGTGAAAGGGGCTTCTGCGTTTCCCTGGATGTTACGTTGGTGGACTGATTTTATTAGATCTAAATATAGCTCATTTCATAAGAATATAGCTCATAAGAGTGGAATAATATATCAGTTGTGCTTTATAGAAGTATATTATACTAATATTTATTTCCTATCTTTTCCTGAGGAACTCAGGGCAGCTTATCTTCACAACAACCCTGTGAGGTAGGTACTTGAACCTGAGGAGGACTGGCCAAAGGCCACCTCCTGACCTTTATGGCTGACCTTCGGGGGATTTGAACTCAGGACTTGCTGCCCATGGTCTTGTGTTTAACCTGCTGACCTCTAGACTGACCGCTGGTCATGGTGGCTGGAGCTGGTGGGTGTTGACATTCAGCTTGTCTAGAGAACACTGCGTTACAGGAAGTTGCTGGGGGGGTGTCGAGCAGTGCCCCCCCCCCCCACTGAGGCCTGTGGGGACTGGATGATCTGTCATTGCTGTTCCCATCTCTGCTTCTCCCATGCTGAGAGGCACGGACGAGGCTGGGCACCTCACGGAGCGGCCTTCTCTTCCATACTTAAATAAAGCCCTGCAGGTTGGAAGGAGAACTTTTGGAACATAAGCGCTGTGCTGGATTTGACCCGTGGCCCCTTCAGGCACACCATGGCCAACCAGCTGCCCACAGAAGACCCACAGGAACCCTCCCACTCATGTTCCCCAGCAACTAATATGCATAGGCCTGCTCCATATTACGGAGGAAGCATAAAGCCATCAGGACTAGCCGCCTTGGACAGCTGCCTCCCCCGCGGATGTTTCCAATCCCCTCAAAGCTGTCCAGATTGGGGAACGTCGTGCTGTCCCATGGAAGCAATTCCCTTAGTTTAGCAATATGTTGTGCGAAGAAGGGCTTTTTTTAGACCTGTCCTGGGTCTCCCCCGGCAGCTTCATGGATGTTGCCCCCACTTGGGGTTCTAGGAGATAGAAAAATGCTTCTTCCCACTTTCTCCATTCCTGGCATAATGCCTGTACACCTCTCTCATGTCTCACTTCATTTGCCCCTTTTCAGCGCGAAAGCATTCCAGATGTGGCCCGCTTTCCTGAAGGAGAAGCTGCTCCAGCCCCTGCATCCGTTGCTCTTTTTTTGCAGTATTTCCAAACCTTCAATCTCCTGTTTTGGGTGCCCTGACCAGAATGTACATGGTATTCATATGCTTGTACCATGGATTTGTGTAGGGGCAGGCTGGTCTTGGCAGTTCTAATTTCAGTTCTTTTTTGGATAGGGAGTATTTTTGTGTTCAGTTGTGTTGCGAGATCCTTGCTGGAACCTCGGACCATTTGTAAGGGGTAGGGGCAGATTCTGAGATGGAGGAATCTTTCAGTGTCTTTGCCTCTACTGCCACAACTTGGTCCTTTATCTGCTTCCACGCACCTCTCTCCCCTCAGTTCTGCTCCCAAAGGCAAGGCAACACACAATGCCAACCAAACTGTACAAAACTTAATTTTTATTAGATATTGGAACAATCTATAGAGGCATTTTTCAAGATCACAACCTCCCAAGCTGTCTGGTCCAGCTTATTGTGTCAAAGCTTCATTGTAAATCATGGCTACGGCACCCAAGAAAGTGACATACTCCTGGAAGTTCACAACGTCGTCTTTGTTACGGTCCAGATCGCACATGAGTGTCTGGAGCTCTGCGTCATTCAATTTCTGGAGTGAAAAGAAAAATACTTTTTAAAAAACCTGAGACCCTCAAGTCACAAAGCAGTAAACTGGAATGCTTAAATTAAGTGTGGGCAAAGATCCAAGGGCAATTTTAGGGGGTGCTGCTGGCTAGCAGAGTTTTCCTGGCACAAGTTCCTAGTCCTCATGGTTCTAGAGATTAATACCCCCATTCCAGCTCAAGTGAGGGGCTCTGAATGTCTGCTCCTTCCTTGGTGACCTCTAAACATCCTGCCGTCTGAGGGCCGAGTTCCATTTCTGAGTATTTCTGGCACTGCATTCTGTGAGTAGCCGTGACCGAAGTCTTGGAGTCCGAAACCAACCCTTTCAACAAAACCCTCTTGGTGTGCCTGTAACTAATCCGCAGGAGACGCATTTCCACTTTTCAGAACAGGGAGCAAAAGCTGCAGAGATGCTGCGAAACCAAACAGGTGAAGGACTGGGGGGCCTTCAGTGAACTGCAGAGGGCCCAAGGGTTGGTACCCACCCCGCTAACACAGACCAATCTAGCAAGGAACATGTAGTGACTGCTTCGTCAAAAGGGCATTTCTGTCTCTCCCGGCTTCCACTTTCTTCCGCTTCTCATGGGAGAAAATAGACGGGATTCCCACATCTTTTCCCCCACGGTGGGAAAAGCACCGGAAGAGGAACTTGGCGGGTGGGGGGGGGGGTGTTGTTTTAAAACTCTCTCTCCAAGACTTGTCTCCAACTCATCACAGTCCCCACAAGGCTATTGTCCATATAAATGAATAAGGTGTGGGTGAGCACGTGGCCATACAGGGCTGGCTTCACTTGATACTCACTGGTCCGATGGTCATCTCCTTCTGGATCAGTTGCTTCAACTCACTCTTACTGAGAGTGTTTTTATCACCATCTTTGCCTGAATATTTGTGGAAAATGGTAACCAGGAGGCCAATGGCTTGATCGAGTGGGCATGCCATCTTGCGAGGACAGGCAGGAAGTAGATCTGAAAAGAGCAAATGCAGAAGTGGAGATGTTTACGCCTTAGTGATGCAGGGGGAGAAGACGAGACATTTCTCATAGAAACAGCACAAGTCAGAAGGGGTCTCCTGGGCCATCTAGTCTGACCCCCAGCTCTGCTCATGACACGCCCACCATTCACCACGGTTCATACCTTCCCCACCTTGTTCAGACATTTTAAATCATGAGGTCTTCGAGCGGCAGCTGAGGGATGTGAGGAGCGGGAGAAGCATTTCCATAGGCGGGACTGTGCGAAGGTCACTTTCAAAAAGGAAAGCTTTGTATCCTGGCGTATGATTGCAATGGGGAAGAAAATGTTTCTAAAAATAGAAAAATAGATTGCTGCTCTGCAATCTTAGGAAAAGGTGTGGACTGAGAGGTGAACTAGCATTCAGCTTGCTGGTAGGGATGCTCAGTATGATGTCAGGTTTTGCCTGATGGTTTTTATAGGGCAGTTCCTCACGATTTTGCAAGATGCTTATGTTGGGCCATGGAAGAGCTTGGTCCATGATCAAGGCACAAGCTGGGCATGAATTGTTGCCTCCTCATCCCAGAAATTTGAAGAAGGTGGAAAGGTATGTATGTACGTATGTATTTGGAGTTTTTGTATGCCGTCCCATTTGCATAAGCCTCGGGATGGCTTCCAACACAATAAATAAGCATATAAAATCCGGATTCACCCTGGCTGTAGAAATTAAAACCCATAAATAATATTAACAGTTCTTAAAATATTGTTTAAATAAAAAGGTCTTGGCCTGGCGCCAAAAAATGACGACGTATGGAAGGAAGGAAGGGACAGGTGCGCCAGGTTCTACCGCTTCCCTCTAACTTGGCAGGCTGGCTGGATCCCATTCCAGGTGATACGGTGTTCCCTTTTAATCCTGGCCTTTGTGGTCATGAAAGGAATGTGTGTGGGGTGGGCGGGGGTCAGACCCACAAAGGCAGAAGCCTTTCCAAACCTGCCATTTTGGGGTGTTCTACAAAATTAATTATGTGGAGCACAGAGACAAGGAGCACGTTCATTGAAAATTAGATGGTTGCTGCAGCTGAAGGAACTTTGAAAACCTAACTTCGAAACACCTAATGCTTTCCCGCCTGAGCCGCTTTTATCCACTCCCCCCTGGCCATCCACAGCACTTGGCTCCACTTCTCAAAATCTGCTGCTCCCAGAGCCCAGAGGTGGTGGTAGGTGTGGCCCTAGATCTCTTGGAGGCCTCTGCCCCACTGCTTTGCTTTGCTTTGCGGGGGCATTTGCTGCAGTAAAAAGAGGGCCCCGAGGATCTCGGTTGCATCTTACTTCCCCTCGATTTTGGCCCGCCTGTGCTTTTCCTGCCACTGCCCCCCATGAATTTTTCTCCCTGACTTGTTCTCCAAAATTAAATGCCCTCCCCTATCCATACAGCCTGTTTTACAGACCGGGGGGGGGGGTCCTTTGGAAATGGGGTCCTTTAAAGACTGGCCAAACTGACTGGTTTCCACTTTGGCAGGGAGCCAGTTCCAAATCAACACACGAGGTCTAGGTGTCTTCATCTAGACCCAGGTTACTTGTTAACGCCCATAGGTCTAAAGAGCCCAAAGAGCTCACAATCTGCTTTTGCAGGGAAAATGGGGCACTTTCCCACCATTCCAGCTTCTTCAAGGGTCGCAGGACTTCGTAGGAATGGGGAACTCTGGGCAGGAACGGCTTCCTCCCTAGGAGTCCTTGCTCTGCTGCCCCAAAGCTTTCAGAATTCCCCCATATTTCCTGTGGGTTTTCAAAACTGCGTTTGCAAGCCCTGCCCTCTGTCTGAAGGCCAGGGAACCGGCTGCATTGTCTGGGGAGCTTTTGTTTCTGGGCTTTGTAATTGTTTGGCTTCAAACAGAGAGATGGGCTGTTTTTGTATATCTTTGTGTCTGTCTGTGTTTCCTAATCCCCTCTGTTTATTCGTAGCTATAGCTGAGAGCGCTGCAACTAAATATTGTCGCTTTGGGTTGCCTGCTCAGGGTTTTAAACCAGCCAAGCCCGCCTTAGGGGGCTTCATCCCATCCCCCTTTCTTCCCCTAACCATTTTGCATCCCTGCCGCCTGATGCCACAGAGCCCCAAGACTTCCACATTTCCCCCCTGAGCAAACTGCGCTTTCTCCGGTCCTCTTGGATGCCACATCCCTCTTGCGTGTGGATGCTTCGATTTTGGCTGCATAAGGTGGGCAGGATTTGTGCGTCCCCAGTCCCCATAAGATGGGTCTGGAGCTCAGGCAAAGCGGGGGCCCAGTGACAGGCGCTCTGGGGAAACGTCGCAGCTGGTAAAGAGAGCAGGCTTTCCTGCCCCCTTTCCTGCAGATGTGGTGCCCTGCCCCACTCTTCAGGGGATAAACCATCAAGGAAATGGGTGCAGTGGGATCTCCGTGACTACTAGGCTCCTCTGCCTCCCCCCCGCCCCCGTGTTGCTCCGCATTCCCAGTCTTAATAGCTGCAGGTGGAGGGCAACGTGACAGGTGAAGCTGCCCTGCACCTGGCCCAGGTTAGAGCCCCCCCCCCCGCGCCTTATTTGCCTGCCTCTCGGGGATGCCCAGCAGCGTTGCCCGGAGGGGGGACACGCGAAGGCTCGCAGCACCCAAGGGCGCTCGCCTCCGTCGCCAAGTGGCCCGCCTTGTCGGGGGGGGGCTCAGGTGGGGGGCGTCAGTGGGGGGCCACACGCCGCCGCCGCCGCGCTAGCCTTGCAATTGCACAGGCCTAAGTTGCGATTCCGCCCGGCCCCTCTGCTCCGAAGTGACACGGCGGCCTCCCGGCCCGCCGCCTCGCTGCATTCCCACGACCACCCGTGCGGTAGCTCCGGCGGAGCGAGAGGCCCGGCAGGCGCAGGGGCGCCCCCAAGCCCGAGCCCCGCCACCCCGCCAGGCGCGGCCGCGGGCGGTGCCGTCCCAGGCGGCCCCAGCAGGGGGCGCGAGGGGGCCGGAGAGTCGGTGGCCCGGTGGGGGGGGGGGGGATGGATGGCGGGCGCCCCACCCGCTTGGCGGCCTCCGGGTCCCCCCCCCCGGCCAAGTATCACGCCCTTTGCTTCCTTGCAGGGGGCGGAGCCAGCCCGCCCCAGCCCCCCCCGGCCACCAGCGAGCTCGCCCGAGGGGAGATTCCCCGGGCGGGGCGGCCCCGGGGGGCGATCTTGCCCAATTGGGCAGAACCGGCGTGATGCAGGGAGCTATTTAGGGGCGCTGTGTGTGTGTGTGTGTGTGTGTGTGTGTGTGTGTGAGGGGGGGGCACAGCCCGAGCCTTGTGGGAGGAAAAGTGAGGCGGGGAAAGGTACTCTACGCATGCTCAGAGGCAACGCATCCTAAAACGGCAAGTTTTGGAAGGCAAGGGGATCGTAGCCTTCCTTGGAGGTAGAAGGAAGACGTGGCCAGAACTGGCTGGAGGTGCCAGTCCTGTGCAGGTAGGAGAGTGAATCTCGTAAGGACCCAATCTGGATTAAGTGTGTGTCGGGCTGCACAGCCGACGGGAATTCCTGTGAGGCGCACTTGAAAATAAGCCCCGTTGAGAGCAAGAGTTACTGCGGAGTAGACAAGTGTCGGTCTTCCTTGAGACTCCAGCAGCATGGCTGGGGATGATGGAAGTCATAGTCGGACACTTTTAGGGGGGCTTCGTTCAGGGAAGGCTGATGGGCTTGTGCCGATCGCCTTGCAGTCCTTTCACGGAGTCCCTCGGGAATATGGAACTCAATGGGGCTTACTTGGGAGTAGACCCACCGTGGAAAGGTTTGTGCCTGTGGGGATAAAGCGGAAGCCTTGGAGGGGAGGCAGGAGGCGAGGCATGGCAGAGGTGTGGCAGCCCAGCCTCGAACCTCTTGGGAGCTTTCGGACAAATCCGAGGCAGGCCTGCTTAATCCCACGCAGAATGAACCGCCTGGGGTTCCCTTCCGCAAGACGGAGTGACAGCCATGTCCTAGGACAGCTTCAGAGGGGATTAGGCAGGAAGAGGCGGTGGTGGCGGCAGCCACAGCTATCTGTGGCTACTAGTCCTCATGAAAAGGCGCAGCTTCCAGAAGCAGAATAGGCCTTTTGCATGGAGCGGGGGGGGGGGTCCCCCTGGACAGCTTGTTGGCCAGGGGGTGGGCACATCACTGGACTAGAAGCGTCCGGCACCTGATCCAGTGGGATCTTCCAAGCTCTAATGTCTATTCAAAAGTAAGACCCTTTCTGTTCAACAGAGTTGATTCCCAGGAAAAGCACAAGTTGGGTTGCAGCCTTAATGCCCCCCCCCTTTTCCTATTACTGTGAGATGGGGAGTGAGCCCATCATCCCTATCCTTGAGGGGCCCCGAAGAGAAAGGCACCGAAGAGAGAAGCAAACGGGCCGGGGATCATTATAAGGACTCTTACCGCACGGAAGCAGTGGAGAGAGATGCCAGGCCGCTGGAGAAGCCGAGCTGTGAGCCAGCACCGCCTGGGAGCCTGGCCTTATAGGCGGGGTGGCGTCCAGGCGTGGCGAGCTGGAGCCCCCACAAGTCACCTGATCGGATCCCAAAGCCATGCCCACATTTTGCATCTTCCAAACCCCACCTTTATTTACTCGTGTTAGCTCAGCTTGCAAACCTTTCCACCCATCGGTGGGATGTTCCTCCGGTTCAGCCCTAAGGGGGAGAAACTTAACTCCTCTCTCCATTAATTTTTTTTTTTTTTTTTTGTCTCTGTGCATTTATTTGCCTTTTCTGTTTCCCTTGCTGCTTAATGTCGTTTCCTCTCCCCTGGAATTTCTTTCCCTCCCTGCTTGCAGCTGCTTGCAGCTGCTTTCTTACTCCCCCAGTTCTTTCGCTTTTTCTCCTCCTTTTTCAACCTCCAGTTGCGTTTCTTTCATTTTGTTGCCACCCAGATTCCGTTTCTCTGAAAGGCAAGGGGGACTGGAGAAGAAGAAAGGGAAGTCTCTGAATCCAACTTTTTGGATTCGTCTGTCTGCTGTTAACTTGCAAGCTGCATGGAAACAGCCCGATCCCAAAGTCTCTCTCAACCTGTCTGAGTTTTTGCTTTGTTGCAAGGACAGGTTCTGACAGCCCCCTGCTGCCCCACATCTCAAAATGCAGGCATCCCCGGTCTGCTCCATGGTTTTTACGTATTCTGCTTTTTTCCTAAGAATGTGGAATGGATGGAGTGAATCCCTCCAGGATCTGCTTGTGTGTCTTAGTGTCGGAGCATCTCCTATCTGAACATGGAGTTAAAGGAGGGGCAGGGAAGCTTAGGCCAAATTGGACCTCCTATGCTCCCAAATCCAACCTTGTGGGGTTCCCTGGATGGCCATGCCCCATTTCCTGGCCACATATCTCCCCCCCGTTCCTATCTTTTGCCTGGCCTTTCCCCCTGTGCCTGGCCCAGTTTCGAAGACTGAATTGACTCCCCTAAGACTTTAATATGGACCAGAAATGACTTTAGATTAAAATAGGCTAAGTTTTTCCAATGTTTCCCTTCCCCTTTTGCCTTCAGTCCCACCCACCACCAGAATTGACATTCCCACCCACCCTGAGGCCCCCTGAGGAGGCATTTGGCCCTCGGGCAGAAAGTTTCTGCACCCCTGAGTTAAAGTGTAGGGGGTTGTGCCAAATTTGGTGTCAATACACGCTGTTCACAGCTGTGAAATCCCACAGCCATTTCTAGGATAGAGTCCAAGGGGGGGGGAGAACGGAGCCGATTTTGGGCGAGCAACAACGAGGGAAGTTCTTTTTCGAGCAAACTTCCCTTCGTGTCCACTTCTCCCCTCCGTGGGGCAAGCCTCATCCGTGGAAAAAACTGGGGCAGTGTTTGGAAGCTGTTGTTAATTCTAGCCTGGATTCTGTGTGTGACACCCTGTGATTTACCGTTTGCGCCCAACCCTTGTTTACTCTCCTGCACACGGAGCATTTTTGTCTACCCAAGTTTCTCTCGACCACTTTAGCTCTAGCACTGCAGACATGCAAATCTAGAAATTTGTGCATGCTTATTAGTGCTTCTGTTCTCAGATGCAGGTTTGCATCAGACAGTACAATCGCTTCCTGGCGTGCAGACAAGACTCATCATCTTTTGTAGTTTCTGGAGAGTGTGCCCTTTATTCAATTTTGCCTGATGCTAGCTCTTGACGATGCCAACCAGTGGTGGCCCTTTGCAAGAGGCATCCCGCCGACCCTACTGAGCATCCTGCTTGAAGAAATCATTGTAGGTCACACAAAGGGACGAGAGGAAGCCTGTGTACTCCTTGAAATCAATCTCCTTGTCATTGTTCTTGTCCAAGGTCTCCATCAACTTGTCGATTCCGCTGTCCTTTATTTTCTGCACGGGACAAGAGTGGGAAGGTGGGGAAGAAACAGGGTGGAAATTCATGCTGGAATCTACACTGTGCTTTTTCTTTGTTTGGCCTCCCTTGTAAACTACAGGGAGGAGAAGGGGGGGGAGAGAGAGAGAGAGAGAGAGAGAGAGAGAGAGAGAGGGTCTCCCGGGCCATCTAGTCGGACCCCCGGCTCCAGCCGGCTCCACTCACGACTTGGTAGATAGAAAACTGCAGACTGTAGAGAAAGGACTGAAGGAGGGAAAGAGAAGGACAAAGGGAAAAAAGAAATGGGAAGAGAGGGAGAGAGGAGGGAGAGAAGGAAGGATGTCCCGAATATTCCACAGCTGCCTCCTTGCAGGGGTTTCAAGGGCTGGCCATGGATCTCCAGCACCCAGGTGGCAGCTGTGCCTGGCGGGCAGGAAGGTGGCAGCAGCTTTGGGTGTGCGGTTGTGGCAGGCCTCCTGAGTTTTGGCCCTTCTCCTAAAACGAGGCAAGATTCTAGTCCTTATGGCTCTGAATAAAGAGCTGTCGTAAACAGACTTTTCAGCAAAGTCTGTCCATTGGACTTTCTTAGCTCCTTTTGACGCAGACACGAAGCTGCTCTCAAGGGTTTTGCACAGGAGCTTTGGCCGGCCTCACCTTGGTACACCCTGCATGGGACCCGGGACCTTTGCAAGCTGAGGACAACTAAGGGCCACAGTTCCTTCCCCAAAGGTTAGGAGTCCAGCCTCTTGTGCCCCCCAAGCACAGGCCCCCCCCCCCCATCTTCAGCTCCACTTGCCTCTCCCAGCACAAGCTCCTTCCGGACCAGCTCTTTCAGCTCTGCCTTGCTGAGCGTGAACCTGTCACCCTCTCTCCCTGAGTATTTGTGAAACGTGCACACCAGCGTGGCCAAGGCTTTCTCCAAGGGTGTCTCCATGGCAGGTGGCTGCTGACAATCTGAAAGTGGAGAAAAGTATCAGCCACCAGTAGCAGAAGGGCCACTAGGTCTGGACCCATTGCTTCTGGCACCACCCCGGGCTGTGAAACAGGCTCCTCTGTCCACAGTGTACCGCATCGCATCTCCCTCAGCTCCTAATTGCAGCATGCAACAGGCCTGCCTTGGGGAAAAACAGGCAACAGGCTTGAGACGCCTGACTCGTGCCAGCGAGCCAAGTTGCATTCTTGGACCCAAGGTCCCTCCAGTTTGCCCTTCTGCTTCTCACAGTGGCCAGCCAAGTGTTTCTGAGCAGGGACTGGAAGTCACAGGGGCTCCCCAGGTGTTGCCAATCAGCAAATAGCATTCGGTGGTACACTGCCTTTGTGTATGGAGGCTTGATCTATCTGTCACTGCTCTGGCTATGGATTTCTCCTGCGGGGTGTGACTCTGGGTCTTCCTTGAAGGACATGGTCATGTGGACTACCCTGATGAGCGTGTGCACTTCAAAATCCACCACAACCACCACTCCTGACTGTAAAATGACCCCCCCGCAATCCATATGGAAAGCAGGGCATTTCCTGCTGTCCGACTGAGAGCAAACAAGCAGATGAAACCCAAAGGAGGCTTAGAAAACAAATAGGACAAGCAGAAGGGGATAATTAGGCAATTAAGTTTGGGAGGAAAGGAAGGCCATCACAACCCTATTAAACCGGGTCAGGATTTTCTGGGAGCTCGTGTGAGTCCCATTTCCCGAGAGCAGAAGTAAATTCCTGAGATCGGTGGATAGAGCTTTTTGGTCGGCAAATACAGGGACACTGTTAAGTTGATGGAGAGAGGAAGTCGGTCCTAAAGGAACGGTCACCCTTGGAACGTCTCCCAGCCTTGCAACGCCCGACTCACTGGCGTGGCGCATGGCGAGAGCCCCAGACTGGCTCTTTTCTGCCATTGCTGGCATTATATCCCAAACTTTGCAGGGAGAACGTCTCTTGGGTGATACTGGGACCCACTACTGTGTGTGGGTGGAGTTGTATCCATCATTACAATGATCAAAAGTTACATGTGCTGGCAGCAGCTGATGGGCATTGTATGCCCCCTACCCATGTTCGTGTGGGTGCATCTCTAAGAATTATGCTGGAGAAAAGTTATCCATACTTTGCTCCCAACTCGCTTTGCCCAAGAATAACTCAGGAGGGCCTGGAAAAGGAGCTGAAAATGCTCATAATTCATCTTAACAAGGTAACCCTGCCAGCAAAACCGGGACACTAATTTACCTTGTAAAATGTATTGTCGTTTTTGCATTTTAATATGTATGCAAACTTGAACACCCATTTTGCAATTACTAATGCACCAAATTTTATATTTGTATATATAAATATAATATATTTATATTTTATATGTACATGCACATTTGGATCAGATTTTTTTTTTTTTGGAAAATGCTTTAATGTGCAATGTGCTCTTTGGAGAGGTGCGCCTGGTGCTGAGTTTATAGTCTTTTTGGCACCAGGTCAAACCTTTTTATTTGATCACTATTTTAAAAGATTAATATTTTAATTGTGTCAAACAGTCACTTTGATGTTTCCTTTATGTAACTTTTTATTGAATGATGTAATTTATAGATGTTATTTTATTGTATTTCAATTTTATGGATTGTGAGCTGTCCCGAGATGCCAAGGCATAAGGGCTGGCATGCAAAAATTTTAAATAAATAATTGCAAAATGGGGGAAATGTTTAGGTTTGCAAAATACGTTTTCTTGTATCACAGTTCCGCTCCAGGAGCTTTTGTGAATGGTTGTTGTAGCTATTAGGCAGTACAGAAAGGAAATAAATGAACATAACATTTTTGTGGATATAGAAACCTTACCCCTTATGAGCAAACTTCTCCTCCCAAAGGCCTTTGCTCCATTAATTAACCTTTGCAAGAAAATAGCTAATAGGAGTCCTGGAACTCTCAGAGGTTCAAAAGGGTAGAGTGTTTCCTTTTGCTGATCATGAGATCAGCTAATAGCAATCGCAATTCTCCGAGTGCTGCTCCTTTGTGCGGCCCGAGACGGCCCCACCCTGACGCAGGTGGAAGGTATTGATCAGCATTGACTGCCTGATGTGTACATGTGGGTTTGCAGGTAGCGTGTACTTCATGCCAGCTCTGCATTCTCGCACATTGATAGGGGCTGGGGACAGGATATTTTATTTATTTGGAAATCTTATATGCCGCTCCATTTGCAAACGCCTCGGGGCGGCTTCCAACACAAATAAATAGCAATACACATGCTTGCAAAACTGGAAACATCCCGGCATAAATATAAAATCAAGAAATAAAATCAGCAATTAAAATAACGTTTAAATAAAAAGGTCTTGGCCTGGCGCCGAAAAACAAATAACGACGACGCCTGGCGGACCTCTCTGCATTCCATAGGTGCTCTGACGTATTTCCCCTCTGACATACCGTATTTTTTGCTCTATAAGACTCACTTTTCCCCCCTCAAAAGGAAGGGGAAATGTCTGTGCGTCTTATAGAGCGAATATGTGTGTGCAGTAAGTCTGTCGGATGTGCAGCCCATGGGGAAGCGATGGGGAATGTGCCTGTGATGATGTGCCCATTTGAGTCAGAATATTTTTTTTCTTGTTCTCCTCCTCTAAAAACTGGATGCGTCTGATGGTCAGGCGCATCTTACAGAGCGAAAAATACGGTAATTATTTAACTTGTAGGGTGGTCTGTGCATCAGAGGTAGTGTCACAAGTCGTCCCCTTTGCCTAATCATTCTGTCCGAGATTTTTTTTCTGAAATCGGATGCCTCCATCTCCCCTCTTCAGGTTGAGGGGTCCTCCGAGACACAGTGCTTTATAGATTTTAAAGCATGTGTACATATATGCATTTTTCTGTGCTGTGAGATTGAGCCACAGGTCGTCTTGGTGAGAGCTACCTCGTGCGCGTGTGTGTTGTGGAACTGAATGTTGATGAACGCCAACTAGCTGGTAGAATTTTTACTGGGACTCCTTGGCGATAGCAGGAATAGAATAGATTAAAGGGGGCAAGAGAAGGCGCATGGTTTGCGAGAGAAGGCGCATGGAGAACTGGGAGCACCCTTGCAAATCGGGCAGCTGGGGTGTCTTCAGCTTTGCCATCCTTCGTGGAGAACCCATCTTTGAAATTTCCTGCTTAAATCATGAGATGGGTGCAAAGCAACCTGCAGAGAGATGCAAGTCTCCCCTCCGGCTCGGTTTGTGCAGCTGTGAAGATCGCAAGAGACCTTGAGAAAGCAGAGAAGGTGAGCAACCCAGGAACACACACGGTTCCTTCGGTTGGTCTTTGCTTCGCTTTCCAGGCAGGCAAATCAAAGTGCCGGCTCTTGAGGATGCCGATCAATCCATGCATTCTCCAGGCAGTGCAAGTGCTGAAACTCAATTTTGCTTGCTCTGATGCCCAGAGGTAGGGCTTGATTTACTTACTCTCTAATGATGTGGGTGCTTGGATAAGGTCCAATAGTTTTTTTGGAGGCATCTGGCAGGTAGGTGAGCTGCGTCTGACATATGAGAAATTTCACATCTACCGAAGAATCTCACTGTTTTCTCCTGGGAGAGGCTCCCTCCAACTCTAAAACTCTAAAGCTGCACTATTATTTCGAGAAAACCCTGTTCTATGGCGGGCAGTCCGTGGAGAGGGCCCTCCTGCATTGATCTGCATGCAATAAGGTCCAAAAATAGTAATATCCACACCCCATTGGAGATGTAAGACTTGTCCTTGCTCAAAGTCCTGAAGAACTTTCCTGAGAGGCAGTGTGGCGTAGTGGTTAAGAGCATGGGACTGGGACTCAGAGGACCTGGGTTCGAGTCCCCGCTCAGCCATGGAGCCAACCGGGTGACAGGGTTGTTGTGGGGATAAGATGGAGGAGGAGAATGATGTGAGCTGCCTTGAGCCCTTTGTAGGAAAAAGGCAGGATATAAATTGAAAAATAAATAAATAAAACTTGAAATGCCTGGAAAAACCGCTCTGGTATGAAACATAAGTGAATGAGGCAATTTACTCATCTTCCCTTCCCTTGGGCTGTCTTCCTTCCATGAAAACATACTTTGTACTTTCCCTTTTTGAAAAAGTAAGTGGCTAGTCCTCATGGCTGTGAAGATAAGCTTAGAGGGCTAGGCAGGCAGTACCAAGTGGCATTTGAGAAGCTACAGGTGCTGTTGGATAGGATTGCTTATGGCAAGAAAGTGGGACTTCCTGAGTATTTGTCCAGATTCTCTAATGCGGTGCTCTTCAAATGTCTTGGGCGTCAGCTCCCATCATCCCCAGCCAAGAAGGAATGCTGGCAAATCATCCAGAAGTCCCTAGGTTGGGGAAGGCTGGTGCACTCAGTGTAAGGGAAAATGGCTCCCTCTCCGCCCGCAGCTTGGGCTATTTGTTGTAAGGTGTTGCCCATGAACAATTAATTGGATAAGCTGAAGAATAAATAGATCTCAATGGGCCGAGCCTTTGGATTATTTAGTGGAAGCCACAGGCAGTTAACTGTGACTTGAATGGCAGGAACCCCAGTCAACAGACTTGGGTGTGGTGTTTAAAGGATTAAGGATATCGGATCTATATTCTGACTGAGCTCCGGCGCCCAAGTGCCATCCCAAGCCAAGGTGGGAATAAACTAATTTCCTGGGTGCCAATTTAAATTAGCCGCCATGCAGAATCACAAGGGCTAGAAACTTGCTTCATTTTCCTGGAGCAACAGGCTGACTCAGAGTCAGAATGAGTCGATGACTCAACGCTGTAAGTAAAAACGCTGTGATGGTTTATGGCTGTTAGCAGCATCCTTCATCAGCTCAAACGGGGCACGATGGAGGCGCATTGGTCGCGAGGTTGTCCCTGTCGCTACAGGATCCATTCTGGGATGCAGAATAGAGTTGGAGGGGCAGTGCCAGGTTTCCCTGAGCTTTTGGAAGGCAAAAAAAAAGGACCTGGGAACAGGGTGGAGATGAGTATCTAGGAAGCGATGTGAAAAGACACTGGAAAATCTGTTCCCGACAATTAAAAAAGCCAAACCGCAGGCACAAAGCAACGTGTTCAGCCAGTCCGGAGTGAGCAATTTTTAACAATCAGTATTAAATAAAAGGAACTCACCAGATGCGATCGTGGGCTGTGAGCTCGCGGGAGAGGCAAACAGGCAACTGGGTGCGGTGGGTAATTTTCCTCCTCTTCTCTTTCCGGGGATCCCCAGAGGCCGATGACCTGCTTGGAGGTTGCCAGGATCTGCCCCGAGGGACCGCTGCTGCTTCTGGGCGTCAGTCCCTCGTCCCTGATCTGCAGGCTCTGGCTTTGATTGAGGGTGGCCGCTGAGGATGTCACATAGGACAGTCCTCACTTGAAAAGCAGCCTTGGTTGGAAAGGGGGCCTAGTCTGGGCCCGACTTGAAGGTTAAAAAACTGGAGTAACAATCGCAAAGCAACAAGAGGAGAACAGCGAGAGGCCTGAAGCTCTTCATCCCTGCCTT
Organism: Varanus salvator macromaculatus; assembly: GCA_023646645.1. Classification (NCBI taxonomy): domain Eukaryota; kingdom Metazoa; phylum Chordata; class Lepidosauria; order Squamata; family Varanidae; genus Varanus; species Varanus salvator. The sequence goes on along the minus strand of JAIXND010000803.1, from coordinate 6,292,705 downwards.
GTGCCTGGACACGAGCCTCAGCAGGCACATGGGTGGCGTGCTTGCTGTTTGCCCAGCCTCAGCTTCTCGTTGTGCATCTGTGAGCCTGGTAGCACCCCGGAAGCACGGACGGCTTTGGGCGAGGAGGAAGAGGAAGCAAGGCAGAGAGAAAGCAGCGGGGAGAGAAGGAGAGGAGCTCAAGGCTGGGCATGGAGGGAAACAGCAAAGCGAAGGGGGGAGTGGGGGAGACGGGGCAAGGCTGGGGGCTGCAAAGCGAGGCAGAGGGAGAGGGAGAGGGAAGGGGCCAAGTGGAGAGGAGCAGGCGGACCTGAGGCTGGGAGGGAAGTGAGGGAGAGGGACAGAAGACAACCAGGAAGCCAGGAAAAAGCACGCGCCAGTCCTCCCTCTGCTAAGCATGCTGGCTGGGGCTGATGGGAGTTGTCGTTCTAAACATCGGGGGGCTGTGAATGGAAGGCAGTCCTAATAAATCAATTAGAAGCTGTGCGACATGTTCAGAGACTTCCTTGGCCATGGAAGACGACGGCTTCTGCTCGGCTTGAAGAATCGGATCCCCGACGGATGGCCGAGTGTGCGCTTCCCATTTCCAATCCAGGAAACTGATCAAGGAAATTTAACAGGGCAGGAGAGCGGACCGAGTTAGGTTCTCACCAAGGGAGAGACGGGACTAGGTGAAGAGGGAGGCGTGTGCTGGTTCCAGCAGCCACAGCCCTGCCCCTGCTCAGCCAGGTGGCAGACAAACAGGATGCGGGGGGCAGGTGGGGGACCTGTCGCTCAGCAACGGAGAAGCCAGGGGACCTTGCCAGGGGAGCAGGAGACTGGCGGATGATGCAAAACGGGACTAGGCACAGAAGTGCTGCAGGCCTTGCCTGCTGGGAGAGCGGACCAGGGTTCTGGGGGGTTCTTCCTTCCTTTCTGGGTTTGGTTTGGTCTGTTCTGGCAAGCGGCAAGCGAGGGCTGGAATGCTTTCTTGGAGAAGGGGGCTGTTTGCTTGCAGGCTGAAGAATAGGCTGCTTTGTTCGGGGTAGAAAATAGAGGGCTATTGACCAGGCAGGCCGGAGAGACTGTGGAAGAGCACAAGGGCAAGCGGACCGAGGCTGCAGCCCAGCCCTGGCCAGACACAGGGCGCACCAAACATTTTGGTGCTGATCCGGCCCCAGGCCCCTTTCCAGGGGTTCTGGAGGCCCCTGGCAGCAGGCAGCCTCAGTGACTCTACCTTCTCATGGCTCCGGTCATCAGCGTCTCTTCCTCCTCCTCCTCCTGCTGCTGCACTTGCTTGCTCAACAGGCCGTCAGGCGGCTGTGGCATCTCCCAGTCCCCCCACCATGGCCACTGGTGAGTGGTCCGTGCCCCCAGGCAAGACTCAAAGCAAGGGCTGCACCGTGCTGCCAGCCGTGCATCACAACTCCAGTTACCACCCAGCCCCTGTTCTCTGGGCCCGTGAGCAGGACAGAGTCGGTTGATCCTGACTGAGGCCGAGTCTCCTCTTTGGCAGAACCACCCCAGACTGGGTGGAACAAGCCCCAGGAAGCTTGGCGGTGCCCGGGCTGGGCTTGCAGGATCCGGAGGGAGAGTCTGGGAACTTATCTGCTCCACACAACGTTTACATCCAGCTGAAAAACGCCACCATGGCAGTTTTATGCTTGTCGGTTCTTGGTGTGAGTTGCAGCAAGCCAAGCTCAGTCGGTAGCCTACACCTTGGCTCACCCCACACAACCTGTTCTGAGCTGGTCTTTTTTCTACAGATTGCATATTCTAACAGCGATATCAGATCTCCAAGTGTTGCTGAACCGGTACCACCCATAGATGGAGGAGAGAAACCCTCGGCTGATTCGAAGGAATCCCAAGGGCAGAAGAAAGGAAAAACCCTCCGAAAAATTAAGCCACCTATTTTGCTAGTAATCTTGCCCATGATTACGATCAGCAGCCATGTTGCTTGGCAGGCACTGCCGTCCACAGTTACGTGTTTGCTCAGCATGTGTGAAAGGTTTTCCTCCTTGCTGAGCCCAAACTATGGAATATGCTCTTGTAAGAACGACAGTTGGGCTGTTAGAAAACGTGTGAAGACTCTTGTTTTCCTATTTATCCTCTTAAAGCCCATTGCTTTCAATGCTTTTAGGTTGCATGTTTAGAAAGAATTGCACTCTTCGGGTTTTTAATGTTCTTGTCAGCATTGCTGCAGGGTTTTATAGTTTTAAATTGTTGTGCGCTGCCTCAGTGGCTTTTTTCCTTCGCAAACCTTAATAGGACAGAAAACAGACAATTAAAGCCCCCTTCCGAAAACAGGCTGATTAAAATTTAGCTGGGTTTTTAGACTTGCACCCTTGCCTTTCTTGACTCGTGTGTGTACGCTTTGTGACCCTCCAGTTTTGTTTGTTTTCAAACAGCACTTTCAGTGTCTCCACCCCTCCGTTTTCTTTTTAGAGCAGGGAAATGCGGTATTATTTGCAAAGCTGACGGCAGAGGTATCTATTTGTAGTATTCCACTTTGCCACCTCACCACTTACCTAGTGGAAAAGTAGGAAGGGAAGGAGCTTTGTGTAGTGCTTGGCTCTCAGTGCTGGGATGAAACAGTCAATAGATGCAGCAGGGTAACAACCTTGTGTCGAAAAGCCCTGGAAGGGGCTACGGCCTGCCGGCTGGCTGAGCAACTGGCTAGAATTTTGAGCAGGAGTTTTGTGCAACCGTGTTTTGCAATTTGCACTTGTTTCTCAGGATGCCGTGTCCGAATTTCTCCGAAAACAATCACCCACCACTTAGACATAACTCAAGCTCCCAAGTACTCTTTCCTCCGCCATATGCGGGCTACACGTCCAGTTCAATACCCGCCCCCCCCAGAACTAGCATTGCCAAATCAATGTATTTATCAGTTCAATTGGCTCTGGTCTCTTGGGCCTTTTGGCTCTGGCCTCTTGGCAGAGCGGCAGAGCAGCAGAGGCACAGGCTGGGAGAGAGGGCTGGGTGGCCAGGGGACTGGCGAAGGCAAGTTTATTTTCTCCTTGTGTGTGTGTGCAAGTGGGTTTTTGTCTGGGAGAACTGGGCGAGTGAGAGGAACTGCAGGACTAACAAGGCAGGGGACCAAGGTAAGGTCTCGGAAGAGTTACAGATGGCAGACCAGGAGATGGCCTTGGCGGGAGTCACGGGTGTTGCTGTCCGTTGCGAGAGCTGCGACATGTTCACCCTTCTCCCCCAGGAGAGGCAGGGCTACACTTGCCCTCGGTGCAAGCGGGTGTCCCTCCTGGAGGAGGAGGTGCGGTGCCTGAGGGCCGAGAGAGCTCTCCGGCCCCCCCCGCCCAGAGCAGCCCCCCTCTGGACAGAGGGCTGAGGGAGAGACCACGGGAGGAGCAGCTGCGGAGACATGGAGGTATGTCACCCACAGGAGGAGGAGGCCAGCACGGCCTCCTCCTCCTCCTGGCACCAATCTGGAGCTGGGAAACAGGTTCTCTCCTCTTGGGGAGGCTGGGGCTGATGAGGCCTCGGGGGACCAGCAGGACCCCCAGCCTGGGACATCAGGCGGCAAGGGGGCCGCTGCAGGAGAGGCGAGGGCCAGGGCACGGTTGCCCACCAGCACCGGGAAGGCACGGCGGCAGGTGATTGTTGTTGGGGACCCCCTGCTGAGGGGCACGGAGGCGGCAGTGTGCCGCCCCAGCCTGGAGACAAGGGAGGTTTGCTGCCTGCTGGGCGCACGCATCCGGCATGTGAAGGACAGAGTGGAGCGTCTTGTTCGCTCCGGGGGTCACCAGACGCTCCTGGTGATCCATGTGGGCACAAACGACGTGGCCAGGCAGGGGGTGGTCGGGATCACCAGGGACTTTTCGGCCTTGGGGAAGAAACTCAGGGAGCTGAAGGCCCAAGTGGCCTTCTCGTCAATCTTACCCGTCCGGGGATTTGGGCCAGGAAGGGACAGGAGGGCCTCTGAGGTGAACGACTGGCTTAGGGTGTGGTGCCAGAAGGAACGCTTCGGGTTCCTCGACCACGGCACTCGTTTTCTTGCCAATGGACTTCTGGCAAGGGACGGGTTACACCTCATGAGGATGGGGAAAAGGTCCTTTGGAGATGCTCTAGCGAGCTTCATCCGGAAGACTTTAAACTGAGCCAGTGGGGGGTGGGTTCAGGCCCCCCAGTAACGTGTCTGCACTGGACAAGTGTGCAGGCAGGATCGGGGCTCTGGGAGTAGGGCTTTAGAGATACTGCAGGGACTGACAGGACTTCTACAGAGAGGGGCCAGGTACCAGGGAGGATGGGAGGAAGGAGGATGCTGGGCACTCCAAGGAAAGGAAGCAGTGGGAAGGAGTTGAGGTGCATGTACACCAATGCTAGGAGCATGGGTAATAAGCAGGAAGAGCTTGAAGCTCTCCTGGGAATAGGAGGATACGATCTGGTGGGAATCACAGAAACTTGGTGGGATGAAAGGCAAGACTGGAATGTGAACATAGAGGGGTATCATCTTTTTAGAAAGGACAGGAAGGGAAAGAGAGGTGGGGGTGTGGCTTTATACGTCAGGGAAGGGATAGGATGCAGTGAGATAGAGTGCAGCACAGATGGGGATTCGGTAGAGGCAGTCTGGGTGAAACTTGCAGAGGCTGCTGCAAGGGGCGGCATACAAATATATAAATAAATAAAAATAAAATAAATAAAATAAAATAAATAAACTTAGGGGTTTTGACAGGGAAAGGGACCTGACAGTGGGGTATGTTATCGCCCTCCAGGTCAACTTGAGACCCTGGATGATGTCCTGACAGGCCAGATTCTAAGGATATCTCGGGGGAGAGACACAGTAATTATGGGGGATTTCAATCTCCCGGATATTACTTGGGAGACTCACTCGGCGGTGACAGCCAGGTCACGTCGCTTCCTAGAAGCTCTAGAGGGTGGGTTTTTCACACAGAGGGTCCGAGAGGTGATGAGGGGGGGAAACATCCTGGACTTGGTCTTGACCAATAGGGAGGAGCTGATAGATGAAGTACAGATTAGGGGAGCTCTGGATGCGAGTGATCACTCCATCCTTTGCTTTGAGATCAGAGGACTGGGGCTGTGCAGCAGGGCGAGCACTAGAAGCTGGGACTTCAAGAGGGCCAACTTTGGCCAACTGAAGGCCAGACTGGGGAAAGTCTCCTTGGATAGGTTACTGGAAGGTAAGCGAGTTGAGGAGGGGTGGATGGCACTCAAAAGGGAGGTTTTGCAGGCGCAAGTCCTGACAATACCTCTAGTCAGTAAGGTGGGGAGGCGGAGGAGAGTGCCGCCATGGATGCGAAAGGAGGTGGTTAGGGGGATTAGACGAAAGAGGAGCCTCCATAGGAAATGGGTACTGGGGGAAATAGACAAAAGGGTATACCGGGAGGAGGAGGCCCGTTGCAGAAGGATTCTTCGCAAGGCTAAGGCTGATTACGAGCTGAGACTTGCCAGGAATATCAAGAGCAACAAAAAGGGCTTCTTTCAGCATGTAAATAGGAAAAGGAAGGGGAGACAAGTGGTGGGACCACTAAATAAGGAGGAAGGTGATCCAGTGACTGACATGAGGGAACAGGCACAGATGCTAAATGACTATTTTGCCTCTGTGTTCTCCCCAAAGCAGGACGGGGGATATCCATATAGGAGATTAGATGAGGCCGGGGACTTAGGGGCACAGATTAGAGTCACCCCCCTTGAAGTCGAGGGGCTCCTCAGGGCATTGGACATTACAAAGGCACCAGGCCCTGACGGGTTACACCTGAGAGTACTTAGAGAGTTGGCAGGGGTTCTCTCATGCCCACTGGCCTCCATTTTTGAGGCCTCGTGGAGAACGGGTGAAGTTCCAGAGGACTGGAGGGTGGCATCGGTGGTCCCAATTTTCAAAAAGGGTAGTAGGAAGGACATGGGGAATTATAGACCTGTTAGCCTTACGTCCATTGTAGGAAAAACAATAGAGAGAGATCTAGTGATGCTAGACAGGGAAGGGAGGCTGACAGCCACACAACACGGCTTCCGCAGAAACAGGTCCTGCCAGACAAACCTTGTGGAATTCTATGACAAGGTTTCGAGATGGCTAGATGGAGGGGATGCAGTGGATGTGGTATACCTGGATTTCAGCAAGGCCTTTGACAAAGTGCCCCATGATATCCTGGTGGAGAAACTGAGGAGTTTTGGGATACACCAAAGCACTGTCCGGTGGATTAGGGCATGGCTGACTGACCGAAAGCAGAAGGTAACCATTAGCGGGGAATCATTGGGATGGCAGCCAGTGACAAGCGGGGTCCCCCAGGGCTCTGTCCTGGGGCCGATCCTGTTTAATCTTTTCATTAACGACATGGAAGAAGGGGTGAACAGTCTGCTGATCAAATTCGCAGACGACACTAAAACTGGAGCAGTGGCCACAACTGAGGAGCAGGTACTCCAGACCCAAAAGGATCTGGACAGACTATGGAAGTGGGCAGGAGACAACAGGATGGCATTCAATGTGGAGAAGTGCAAGGTCTCGCACTTGGGGCATAGGAATAGCTGTCATAAGTACAGGTTAGGGGACAAGTGGCTGGAGAGCAGCACTTGTGAAAGGGACCTCGGGGTGCTGGTTGACCGCAGGCTAAACATGAGCCAGCCGTGTGATGCGGTGGTCAAGAGGGCGAACGCCACCCTTGGTTGCATAGCCAGAAGTATGGCTTCTAGATCAAGAGAGGTATTACTACCACTCTACACGACTCTGGTGCGCCCGCAACTGGAGTCTTGTGTTCAGTTTTGGGCCCCTCATAACAGAAAGGCTATAGCCAGGTTGGAGTCAGTGCAGCGTAGGGCCACAAGGATGGTGGCTGGTTTGCAGGGGATGCCATATGAGGCAAGACTGAGGGAACTGGGTCTCTTCAGCTTGGAGAAGAGGAGACTCAGAGGGGATATGTTGGCAACATACAGGTATGTGAGGGGGTGTCACATGGAGATGGGGAGAGGCCTGTTCTCCCCTGCAGAGGAAAGCAGGACGCGCTCCAATGGAGCAAAGCTCAGGGAGCCAAGGTTCAATTTGGATGCCAGGAAGCACTTCCTGACAGTTCGGACCCCGAGGGTGTGGAATGGGCTTCCACGGGAGGTCATTGAGGCCCCATCGGTGAGGGTGTTCAAAGATAGGCTGGACATGCACATGGTGGGCATGTCATGAGCGGAGCCGGCTGGAGCCGGGGGTCAGACTAGATGGCCCGAGACCCCTTCTGACTCGCTCTGTTTCTATGTTTCTAATTAATAATACTTAAACACGCTTGCTCAGTATAAAAAGTAAATTTTGAGGCAGCCCCTGTTGATGTCCTAGACTCAGTGATGAGATCCGCACAGTGGCAAATGCCCACAGATCCTTCTTTGGTTCATGCCCTGGAAAGCCCGGAGGGCGGATGTAAAGGTCCTTCCGGACACCTATTAATCATGGCATCTAAATGGAACCTGTTGGGCTGAGAAATGCAGACCATTGGCTCCATTGCCATGAGGGTGGTGTATCCACTCCGGGTTTCAGTCTGAGCTGCCAAGGAGCTCCCTCCAAGCAGCTTCAGCACCCTGGACAGCTCCTTTAAAGTGGAGACTGAACTCTGGAGTGGATACGCTGCCCCGCAGACATGGGAGCTGTCGGTCATGGCTGGGCAGGAGGTCTCATTGATCCCTGTGCTAAAGTGGCAACCTGAGAGAAAAAAGAGTCCAAGGGAGCCAAGAGGTACAACAGGGCCCATATGGTGAAGGCAACTTTATTGAGGGATCGCAAGGGGGGGACCCCTCCGTTTCTCGTGCTCACTTGGTCCGCGGCATCTTGTCGGAGCAGCCTTGGAAGAATTCATTGCATGCCATGGCGATGCAAGCAAGAAAGACTGCGTATTCCTGGAAGTCCACCTCGTTGTCCTGGTTGGCATCCAGGTTGCTCATGATCCTCTGGAACGTGGCCTCATCTTTCTTTTTCTGCAGGAAAAAGTCCTTCGCGTTATTTCTTGAAAGAAGCGAGTTGATGGTTTGCTTCCTTACAGATCGTCTCTTTTCTACTTGCAAGCACATTGACATAATTCCCTTCCTCCTCCTCCCTCTTTTATCCTCACAACAACCCCGTGAGGGAGGCGTGACTGAGAGTCCGTGACTGGCCCAACATTACCCTGTGAGCTTTTGGGGGTGGATTAAACTCAGATCTCCAGTGCTCTAACCACTAGGCCTACCGAAGAACTCGTTTTGAGAAGACGGCTGCATAAGCAGGGGGAATGATTTCACATCCGCTCTTGCAACTCTCCTATGAACAGCCGCCGTCGATTATGCGCTTTTCTGCATTCGATTTCCTTCTCGCTTCCCAGCCCTGAGCCTGCAGGCCAAATATGTACCCACTGGGAATGCAGACAAGCCTGAAATTTGCAGACGCTGGAGCCCTTTTCTTCGCCTGCCAACTGGTGGGCGCTTCCCAGATTGGGTGCAAGGATTTCCCCCATTCTAGATAATTGAAATTCCTCTCCGAAAGCCTTCTTCATTAACGTCAGTAAGAGCTTTCAGTTAAAATGCACTGACTGGCAGTTTGGATATTTCGGCACAGCGTCGTCTCTGCTTGGTCCTGTCCACCCCAAGGATCTGGCTCCGACAGCGCTCTGAAATTAAATCTGGCTCTTGGGCAGAAAGGGTTACAGCCCCTCCGGTTTAGAATGTATTTATTTATTTGGCACATCATAATCCCACCCCCGACCCCAAACCGTGTGTAAAAATTCCTGTAACTCAGGGTATGATTGAGCAAGTGAGTTGAAATCTATGAAATCTTATTCCGGGTTTCTCCTACCTTCCTCCATGCTGGCCAGGGATGATAGGAGTTGTAGTCCAACACCTCTGGGGGCTGCTGGGTTGGAGGATGTTGGCTTCAGTGGCTTGGAGCTGGGCCCCATAACCATTTTGGACCTCTGGGTGAGTTTGGGAATTTGGGAAACGGCTGCAGGCACAGCTACAAGGCAGCACCCTTGGGAGATGTGGCTAGTTAAGGTGGTGGATGGTAGCCGCAGGCAAGTTGAGGAGGAGGAGGAGGAGGAAGAAATGGTGGGGTTAGAGCTCAGAGGGAGGAGAAAAGCACGGGGAGGGAGCAAGGGTAGAGGCTAGAAATGGAGCCAAACAGGAAAGTCCAAGCGTTTTTCAAGCTTTGCATGAAAAATGGGGGCGATTTTTGAAGGAGGCAGGGAGGGATTATTGCTTTGCGGGAGTCGCTGGAGCTACTCTGCAAGGGCTGCATTGGCCCCGGTCCCGGTCGGAGGGCGGAAAAGAAGGCAAGAGGCCTTCTTGCATTTTTCACTTTGGGCACATGAGCTCCTTCTGCCACTTGGGCCGGGCACTGCGCACGGCTCAGTCTGCAGCATTTCCCGTTCGGGAACTCTCCGGCTTGCTCCGCTTTTGCTCCCATGCCAAGAATTTGTTTATGAAACACACGGTGTGCGTGGGGGTGGCGGGGGGGGGGGAGAATGCCTTTCCCGTCAGGCCTTGGGTGCATTGATGAGGTCTGGCTGAGTGCGCGACTGACTGAACTGCCAGCTGATCCAGAGATGTGGAACACAAAGCAGCCGGCCTAAACCCCTTTGGTTTTGTGTGTGACAAACACGGAGGAGGAAGAGGAGGCGGGTATTTGCGGTTCTGGGTGGGTGCGCAGCCGCCGTAATCCCTCTGGGCACACTTCCAAATGCCATCTGAGCCTGTCATGCTCTCTTGGGCATTGCATTCGGCACGCATGTGAAGAAGTCTCTTTTGTCTGTCCTGAATTTTCGGCAGATCGCTGCAACAGCTCTGTTTTAGGTCAGGATTCCCAGTCCCATCATCTGCCACCACTTGCTCTGGGGCTGATAGGGATTCTCCTCAAAAACATCTGGAGGCACCAGCTTTTCTGGACCTCTCTGTGTATGATGGGAGAAGGAGAAAATTTCTCTCTTTTTCCATGCTACAGCAGGGATGTCTTTGTGTGGCGTTCCCACACCAGTCTTCAGTCTGAACCTGAACGGAGCTTTCTGTGGTGCTGAGCCCTGGTTAGCGATAAGCTTCAGGACCACAGATAGCTCCTTAAAAGCCCAAGCTAAAATCCGGAGTACATACACCACCCCAGTAATGTTGAAACCACCAGTGCATGCCTCCTTGGGCCAAAGCCATGCTTGCGCAGCAGGAGCATCGCTCTAAATGCACACGGACAGGTTCCTCGCTCACTTACGCCAGCGAATCCTGGCAGTTCCCTCTGCAGCAATTCCTTCAGCTCAGATTTGTTGAGCTTGTACTTATCCCCTTCTTTGCCGGAATACTTGTGGAAGGTCGACACAATGATGTCCAAGGCGTTCTCCAGTGGTCTTGCCATCGCAGAGCCTGTCGAAACCTGTGAACGAGATGCCCAGGCTTACATACGTCTCTAAATCCCAGGGCTTTTTTTGGTCATAGAACGCATCGGAACGGCGTTCCGGCACCTTTTTTTCAATGGGTTTTACGAAGTGATTTTGGATTTTGAACAGCGTAGCAGATCGGCAGCAAACATCATTAACATGGTGCCTGCAGGCTGCTATTGTGTCTGCTATCTGATAGTGAGAACTAGCTGCTTGGGACGCTGCTTGCTGCTCGGCTTGGGATTGGTGTGTGTGCTTACTGCCGGTGGGAGTTTTGGCACTTTTTTTTTTTTTTACAAAAAAAGCACTGCTAAAGCCTATATGCAAATGTGTGCACATGTACGAGTGAGTGTGCGGTTATGCATTTGTGTAATTTGTGTAAGGTCCGGGCAATTCTATGGGGTGTCTGTGTCACATGTCAGGAGTGAGGTGCCTCTGCCTGTTTTGGCTGTGGCTGATCAACATTTTTCCCAGTCTGGGAAATATGGGAACCTTTGTCACCGTCCAGCATGGAAAATGATGCATTTCTGATGAGTTGTTGGTCGAGGACGAGAGTTTTCTTCCTGCCAGGTTGCTGCAGAGTGTCCTAGGACTGCTTACTTCTGAGTCTTGCCCTGCTTACCTGTGACTAAACCTGGAGTTCATGCTTACCCCTGAGTGATCTTCTTACTCATGCTTACTTCTGAGTTATTTATCTGCGTCGTGACAGGCAGAGGTTTGGCATTTGGGGAGCTATTTGAAAGTGCTGCTGAGGGAGTCAGTTCCGTTGACCTGCCTGCTTAAAACCAGTAAGATCCTGATGGATGGTGTGCATCCAGAAATGGATACTTGCATAATTGTTGAATATAAAGTTGCCGAGATGCACCGTGGGAGGGAGGGATAAATGAGTATTGTTTTATTATTGTATTTTAATTGATGTTGTAAGCCGCCCCGAGGCTTACTTGCGACGGGGCGGCCTATAAATGTTTTAATAATAATAATAATAATAAGACTCCCATCAGCCCCACCCAGCACATCCAGTGGCACCAAGATGGCCACCCCTCCTGCGAACTGGAGCCGCATGGCTGCGTTTTTGGACCCTGCTTGGGGGCACGGTTAGGGGGAGTGTCACAAAAGCTGCGGCTCCTCCAGATGTCCAAGTCTTGCAGATGGATTGTGGGAGCATATTGGTGTGGCATTATTGGTGAAGGGCATGGGGCTGGGACTCAGGTGACCCGGGTTCGAGTCCCCGCTTGGCCACGGAGCCGACTGGGTGACTTTGGGCCAGGCACAGACTCTCAGCCCTACCTACCTCACAGGGTTTTTGTTGTGGAGATAAGACTGAGAGCAGGAGTAGGAGAACAATGTGAGCCGCTTTGACTTTGTCGTAAGGAAAAAGCAGGCTACAAATCTAAATAAATAAAGAGCAAGCAAGAGTGGACCAAACGACCACAAGGCCCATCTGGGCAGAAAGGCCTCCGGGCGTGTAGCTAGACTGAAAGATGCCAAGGAGAAAAAGTTGTGGAGAGGAAATGAAACCAGAGGCTGGGAATCAAAGCCGCTGGCTTGCTGTTTACATCTTGCATTTTTGCTTTATTTATTTCCAAACTTTTGTGTAGCCTCTAGGCTGAGTTTGCTCTCAGCGGTCCACACCCAGCTCGGTCAGCTGAGGAGGCAGCAGGGGAAAGCTAAGAAAAGAAATTCTGAGTCACGGTTCAGGCTTGAGAATTGATGGGAACTTTTGGAGTTAGACAAGGCCAATGCAAAGCGGCAAAGAACGGCTCGGCTCGGGAAGGTCTTTGTGTCTGCGGGTGGTCTGAGGAAGGCCGATTTCCAAATCGGTTGCCACCACGGTTCTGTTGCAATGAAAACTACCAAGGGTGTTTCCCTATTCCTTCCAGGAGAAATGGTGCAGCTTTTCCATGGTTCTCTCCTTAAGGGCTTTTTTCCTCAATTACAAAAGCAGGACTGAAGGAGCAGTGGGAAAATATGAGAGGGTTTTGAAAGGAAGACAGCAGCAGGACCCTCCCCTGCGTAAAATTCCAGGGGTTCATAAAAGTCTGATTTAGAAGCACGAAAGCATCTTCTGGCATGTGACAAATGTATAGACCGCAGAAGTTGTACTAAATGTGACATCTTATTTATTTATTTATTTATGTATTATTTTGATTTCTATCCTGCCTTTTTCCTGCAAAGGGCCCAAGGCAGCTTACATCATTCTCCTCCTCCATCTTATCCCGACAACAACAACCCTGAGAGGTAGGTTGGGCTGAGAGTCTGCCCAAAGTCACGCAGTTGGCTCCATGGCTGAGCGGGGACTCCAACCCCGATGGCCTGAGTCCCATTCACATGCTCTTTGCAGTGTGGGGCAGTTGTCCAGTTGGAAGTGTGTGTTGGGTGCTCACAGCGATAGTCTCCATAGCCAAGGAGAATCCAAAAATTCAAGCAGTGGGCCTCCAGCCCATTTCTAACAACATTCCCCTCCACCAGGAGTGTGTCTTGTGTCAAGAGAGTGGGTCCCCACGGCCCACTCAAGAGCAGCCCGTCCAAAAGACTTGGGCATTACAACTCTTGCTTCCTGAGATAACTTTTCCCGCTCCCAGCTCCTGTGAGGACCGCCACTAAGCCTAAGGGGCACAGAGAAACTGGAGGGGTGTCCGAAGACAGCAGCATCCCACAAGCCCCGGCTCTGTTACGCCACTGGCCCTCAGGGTCTTTGTTGGAGTTCTCCAATTTGACAGTTGCTGCAATTTTGTCCTCCAACCTGTGGCCAGGGAAAGAAACATAGAAACAGAGCGAGTAAAAAGGGGTCTCCTGGGCCATCTAGTCTGACCTCCGACTCCAGCTGGCTCCTCTCATGACATGCCCACCATGTGCATGTCCAGCCTGTCTTTGAACACCCTCCCCAATGGGGCCTCAACCACCCCCCCGTGGAAGCCCATTCCACGCCCTCGGGGTCCTAACTGTCAGGAAGTGCTTCCTGGCATCCAAATGGAACCTGGGTTCCCTGAGCTTTGCTCTGTTGGAGCGCGTCCTGCCTTCCTCTGCAGGGGAGAACAGGTCCCTACCCACCTCTGTGTGACACCCCCTCACATGCCTGTATGTCGCCAACATATCCCCTCGGAGTCTCCTCTCCAGGCTGAAGAGACGCAGTTCCCTCAGTCTTGCCTCATACCCCATCCCTGCAAACCAGCCACCATCCTTGTGGCCCTGCGCTGCACTGACTCCAACCTGGCTATATCCTTCCTGTAATGAGGGGCCCAGAACTGAACACAAGACTCCAGTTGCGGGCGCACCAGAGTCGTACAGAGTGGCGGCAACACCTCACTCGATCTGGAAGCCACGCGTCCATGCTTGGAGTCCCTTTTTATACATCAGTTACAAATTCTAGTCATTACGGCTACGTGTGCATCTTTAGGGAGAGGAAGAATTTTTATTGTTCATCTTGGGGCCCTTCAGATCTTTGGGGTGACAACGTGTGGCATTCCTGAGCACTGGCTGAAGGTTTTCAAAGCCCAAAGCTTTGGGGAAAAGCCGTTTGGAGCTTTTGGCCTGCTTGTCATTCACACGGGATCCTTGGACAGCTCATCCAGTTTTAAGCACAAGTGGCTGTCACTCACCAGAGTGGTGAAACCCCCTCCAAATGCTGACATTTCCTTTTCTCAAAATAAAGAAGGGAAATATTCCCTGATATAGGAAGGAAAGGATCTTCACACACACACACACACACACACAGAGTTGACAGAGACCCTACCCACCCACAGTCAGAAATCTCGGGCCGTTTGCTGTCCCACAGCCTACACTGCAGGGTTGTTGTTCAATTTCTATACCGCCGAATAGCTGAAGCTCTCTGGGCAGTTTGTTGTGAGGCAACAAACGGGGAAGCCGAAAGGGGAAGGGCTATATATGCTAGGTTGAGCTCCTGGATTTGAAAAATTTACTGCATTTTTTTTTAAAAATGCATGTTTTAGTTTTCTTTCTTAAAAAAGAATGCTAGGAGCAGGTCTTTTGGAAAGCGAACAGGTCTGAATTGCCTGTTCAGGACCAAGCTTGCCCCAAATACTTAAGCTGAAGACAGAGAATGATAGATCGGTGCCAGGAAAGTATATTTCCCCCTCCAACTGCGGGGATTGCAGCTTAAGCTCAGAGCAAACCAGGAAGTCCGATGGCAGATAGTATTGGGTTCCCAACTAATTGAAAAGTAGCTGTGTCTCTGTGTGCACGCTGGTTCTGCTGAAATATTGCTTTCTACGTGCTTGCAAAACCTTAACAAAATCCACTTCAGGAAAGTAAAGGGGCTAAGCTGCTGGAGAGTTTCTTGCAGCATTGCTAAGTGCTTGTGGCTTTTAGGCAAAATGAAAACATGGGACTATATCCTGTGAGTAGGAAAATTCATCTCCCACCGAGTGAGAATTGCGCTGACGCTCAGAGCAAACCGGGAATTTGAGGGGAAAGGAGTCAGCATCCCCACTAAACCAGAAGCACAGGTGCTAGGCTCTGCCACACCACCCTAACCTACCTCGCAGGATTGTTGTTGTGAAGACAAAAGCGGAGTGGCGAAGAACTAAGCAAGCACTTCACAAGAGTTAAAAGGCAGCCTGTGAACGAAATGTAATCTCTCTGTGTGTGAGACAGAAAGAGACGCAAAGCCACCTCTAGATGCACAGTTTCAGATTCTCTCTTGTGCTCCACCTTTCTGATTACCGTCTCCGTTAGCTATCTAAAAAGTCCGCTTTCCTCCTGAGATTTGCCTTCAAGGCAGCTTATTCTAATTCACTTCCAACAAACAAATTGCTGAAGGATGAAGCTTGGTTTTCAACAAGAGAAGCGAATGCAAAATTGAGTGTGTCTTCCGGATGATGTGGGGAATGTGTGGGACACATCTCTCTGTCTAGATATCCAGGTTACGAGATTTCTGTGTATGTGCATTTTTTCAAAGTGCCACACCCAAAAAGTTGGGCTTCTGCAAGCCGGATTGGGCTTCCCAGTGATGCTTTAACTTGCTAGCTTTCAAGCAAAGGGCTTAGGGAAGTGTGTGGGATGTCGAAGAGCCCCTTTCTGGTAACCACTGGAGCTGTGTAAATAACATTTGCGATTGCATAATAGCCCAAATCCAACACATTAGAGGGGAAACACAGATAGATTGATAAGTTCCACATTTCTGCCCTGCAACTAGTGATAAACGGTTTGGAGAGAAGCTATTTTTAGTTCCTGTTCTTGCTATTGTCATTTCTACACTGCCAAATACCCTGAGAAGTTTGGGCAGTTGCAAAAGTGGCATGTTTTTAACGGAGACGTTGTTCATGCAAGTTGACAGTGCCTCATTTACAGACTTTTTGGAGCATCCAAATGTTGCCATTGAGGAATTCCTTTTTTTCCTTCTTATCAGACAAAACTTTAAGGGGGAAAAGACGGGATTACCGCACGGCGCTTTTGCACTGGTAGTGCTAGGAGCTGTCCATCGGGAAGTATGGCAAAAAGCAAATAAAGGAGCTGGATGGGGCCAAGAAAAGCACAGGTGATTGGTGTGCGAGTCCCAGAGTTGGAGAACATGGCAATGGGGATTACGCCTTTTAATTTAGCACCTCTTTTGGGCCCCTTTGTGGCAGAACCTGGGAAAAAAGCTAACCGAGTGTCCCACAGCTCCTTCCCACTCGGCAAAGGGTTATCAACAGACCTCAGCTGCAGAAAAAACAAGACAAGACTTACCTTAGCAACCAAACAGGAAAGCAGTGTATGAGACGGAAGGGAAGATTAATATGGCAACAGATCTGAGTCATATTTCAAGGTTCAGAAAGTCCATCCTTTTATTTAGAGTATTCAGAGACTACACCCATCAGCTGCAGAGGGAAACCAATCAGAATGCCCCTGGATTTTGTGGGCCTCGCTTGGCATGACAGACTCCGAAGGTGATTGCTTGCCACCCCACCCACTTCTCTCTCCAAATTCCTCGGCCAATTCTTTCCAGCTGTTTGGCTCGGAGGAGCCTTGAAATGCCAGCCGTGGCAAATCCAGCATAAAGCTCCGGAGGCAGGAAAAGAGAGGGAGGGAGAGAGGGAGAGACAGGCAGAAAGAAGCAAAGACCGGAAACAGCAGCAGAACAGTTGTACAACAGAAGAAAAAGTAAAAAAGGACAGGCACATCCTAAAAAAATACCACGAGTGGCATGCTTGAAACAGATTTGTACTTAGATCTCACGCAACGTTATCTCCTCCCGCCTCAGCCCTTCACACTAGTCTGTCGCAGCCCGGCTTCCACTTTCCTCCCCATCTCCAGGCTAAGTGTTGCTGTCCCTCCATCCTTCTAGGAGCCTGGGCGTCATCTTTGGTGTTACGGCACTCGCGGCTGGACGGCGGGGCTGTCCTGGAAAAAGTCGTGGAAGAAGGTGCAGGCCGCTGTGACGAAGCGGATGTATTCTTCAAAGTCGACTTGGTTGTCCTTGTTGGTATCTAGCAACCCCATCAGCTCTTCATAAGCTCCATCTTTGATTTGCAGCTGGACTCCCCGTATGGGGTCAGGAGAAAAAGAGAATTATCAGTGAATAAGAGGCCCTTTCAGGATTCTTAAGCCCTTAGGCAGAGGATAAAGCAATCAATGGTGACTAATTCTCATGGCTGCTTGTTGCTTGCAGTAATGAAGGCAGTCCCAAATTTGGTTTTATTTTGCTTTTTTACGTCGGCATGAAAAGTCATAAGCATTTTTGGGTACTTTTCTTCATGCTTTTTTGCAAGCATTTGAACTGACTATGTGCATCTGTTTGCAACTGGTTCTCCTAGGGGCATGTATATTTGAGCACGATCTTCTCGCATATACAGAGGTGCCCGTTTTGATTGTGCAAGGCCGTTGTGACATGGGGTAAACGGCATGTTTTGAAGGGTCATGAAGCGGCCATTCAGTTTGAATTGCGGTTCAAGGGCGTGAAATTTGGTAAATGAGTTGCATCAGAAGTGTAAACCAAAGACACACCTTCCCTTCCTTTTCTGAAGAGCCATGATCTGGGAGTGCTGTGGATCTTCTGGATTGAGCACTATGGGAACAGAACGCCCAAACTCTCGGTCTGACCCAACACTGGTGTTGGCAACATGCGAAGAGCCCTCCTGGGCCAGATGAAAGCGGAAGCCCTCTTTGGAAGATGGCTTGCATTTTTTAAAGTCCACGGCCCCATTTCAGCTAGATGGAGAAGTGCTTTGATTTCAGCCCAACACACTTTGCGTTTGAACCCGTGTGTTCGGAAAGCAAGTGCCACCAAATTCTGTGGAGGTGACTCCCAGATAATCAAGACAACCACCATGCCCTGTGAACCTGATAGTCAGATAATGATGAGTGGTTCACCTGTATGTTTAGAATAAATTGGTTTTTAACCGGAATGCTACCTCCTAAAACTAGAAATGCTAATGATTACCATATTTTTTGCTCTATAAGACTCACTTTTTCCCCCTCAAAGTAAGGGGAAATGTCTGTGCGTCTTAGAGAGCGAATATGTGTGTGCAGTGAGTCTGTCAGATGTGCAGCCCATGGGGAAGCGATGGGGAATGTGCCTGTGATGATGTGCCCATTTGAGTCAGAATATTTTTTTCTTGTTTTCCTCCTCTACAAACTGGGTGTGTCTTATGGTCAGGCATGTCTTATAGAGCGAAAAATATGGTATATATTCCTGAGGGGCATGGCTCTGTGTTCCTGGGCGTGTGGCCCTTTATGCCATGGTGGAGTGTGGCAAGGAAGACTTTATTTATTTATTTATTTATTTGGAAATTTATAGGCCGCCCCTTGCCACAAGCCTCGGGGCGGCTCACAACAATACAAACAACAATTCTAAAACATTAAAATTTCCAAATACTAAATACACAAACATTAAAAACTGGCCCATCTCCAGGTCTAAATTAAAACCATCCCAATATAAATAAATTAACATTTAAAATATTGTTTAAATAAAAAGGTCTTTGCCTGGCGCCGAAAAGCAAATAAAGACGGCGCCAGGCGAGCCTCTCTGGGGAGCGCATTCCATAGATGGGGCGCCACCGCAGAGAAAGCCCTCCTCCGGGTACTCACCCTCCTAATATCTCTCAGAGGGTTCCCGGAGGAGGGCATCAGCAGCAGATCGTAAGGGGCGGGAGGGTGTATATGGTCGCAGGCGCTCCTTTAGGTAACCGGGACCCAAGCCATTAAGGGCTTTATAGGTAAGAACCAACAACTTTCCAGACAAGAATTGCAGCTCCTGATGGATGACAATTGAGGCTCCCTAAAGGAATGACTCTGGATATTGACTAGCGGATATTAAGGTTCTGATCATGTCATGGGGTTACCAGCCATGACGCTCCACCCCCAAAGGATTCTGGGACACTTCAGCTCTCTTAGGAAACTCACGACAGGAGCCTTGCTGCAATGGCCTGGCTCATATCACTGGCCTGCGTTGAGGACTAGTTTCTTGATATGACAGTACTGCTGCCTACCCTTCTGGAGTCTCCTGGGAAGTGTGTCCGGCATGATGCACACCTGCGCTTGAAATTTACCTGCACACCCCTTAGTCCTGATCCCTGCATCCCAAGCCTGCGGGGAGCGGGGTATACTTACCATTTGCAAGCTGGGGAGCTCATTTTCCAGCAACGCCCTGAGCTCCTCCTTGCTGAGCGTGTTCCGGTTGCCTTCCTTCCGGCAATAGCGCTGGAAGGTGCAAACCAGCACTGCGAGGGCCCTCTCCAGCGTATGAAGCTGTTCCATCGCCGCGTGCGCTCGTGAGTAGTACTGCAAGGCAGTGGAGAGGGAGAATGGACGGTTTGGCCTTTCCCACCCTTGCTGCCTTCCAGATGTGTTGGATTACAATTCCCATCACTGCCCGCCTGCAAATTCAACAGGGTGATGGGAGTTTTACTCCAATGCATTTAGAGAACACCAGACTGGGGAAGGCTGGCATGGACGGAAGGGCTTGGAATTGATGCTGTAAGCCGCCCCGAGGCTTGTGGCAAGGGGCGGCCTATAAATTTGTAAATAAATAAAATAAATTCTTAGTTGTTTATAATATGCAAAATGTTTCTGCCGCTTTTCAATCCATGTCCCAGAAGCAGAGCACAAAAAACCAACAAGCAAGCAAAATCAGTACCTTAAAGAAAGGGGGTCCCTTTCCCATTCTTGCCCCATTTCCCCCCCAACACCTGGCAAGGTGTTACGTGGAGTATCAAATATAAGAACATTTCTTGGGGGAGATGTAGTTTCTCTGCATCTTTGGAAAACTACATTGCCCTCAGTACTGCTATGCCCAGATGAAGCAGCCAAGTGAGTAGGGTGGCCGTGTGACCAGCTTTAAGAGGAGAGTTCTCTATTTGGAAAATACTGTAGCTGGGAAAAGTCATTTCGCTGCATCTTTGATCAACCACATTTCCCGGCTGGATTAAAGACCATGTTCCCCCACACGTGCCAGCCCAGGCATAAAGATCTTTTAGAGAGGTCCTTCTTTCCAAAGTGCTGTCTTCAGAGCCATGTCTGGTGGCTAACCAAGACGGGGCCTTTTCGGTGGCTGCCCCCGGATTGTGGAACTCCCTCCCAGGAGAATCTAAGTTATCCTTATCCTACCATTTGCAGCAAAGACCATTTTATTTAAAAAGCCCTTTGACCTGTTGGTGGATGTTGTTGGGCTGAGTACTGTTACTGTTACATGACGGTTACATTTTTAGTCTGTTTTTTTTAAATTGTTTATTGTTTATGGAAATCATCTATTTCCATTTCTCCCCCTAAGCTGCCTTGTCTGCCATCTCTTGGGAGAAATGACACATTTTGATGCGAGTCTTTGCCCTCTTGTTTTGCAGATGACTTTGGTGCTTTCTTTGGTGAAGGACAAAGCAATGCTTTAAGGACAATGCATGTGGACGTTCACGAGGGAGAAGGAAGTAGCGGCACTGAGGTTTGTCGGAAAGGTTGGGGTAGAGATCACACTAAACTAGCCTTGTTCCCTGCTTCTCACATTCCTCTCCCTGTCTGTGAAGGACCAAATTGCTGTGAATAGTTAGAACAGTTTTTATTCTAATCCAGCTGCTCACCCCATCCTAGGGCTCATGTGCCTCTGATGACCCACTTGTCAAGATGGCTTTTTTGTCTAATGCACCTCAAAAGCCAGAGGGCAAACTGTTCAGTCTGGCACAGCAAAAAGAAGAAGCACTCCTGCAGCAGCATAAAAATTAACAGCTTTACGGTGGCGTCAGACTCCAGCCTGAAATGGCCGAAGTTAAATTTAAGTCTGTTCAGGGAGACTCACTGTGATCAAGGTTTTTATTTATTTATTTAAAATATTTATATGCCGTCCTGAGGCTTAAGCCTTGCATAAGGGAAGCCGTTTTCTCTTCCTTATGCAAGTGTTCCTTTAAAACAGCCAAAGTTGAGAAGACGGAGCTATTGAGTTCTTGCTCAGGTTTGCTGCACTTACCTGGTGTGCCTTTGAACCCCTCTGGATAATTATCTGTTGACTAAGGACTGGTTTTGCTCTCATCCATAAAACTATTGTTTTTATTTCTATACCATCTGCAACTGAAGCTCTCTGGGCAGTTTACAACAACGTCTGGGCGGCTTCCAACCAAGAGCTCCTCCTTCCATAAACCTGCTATTCTTTAAGGAGCCACATGGGTACTTTTTATTATTTCTGATTGCCAGATGTGCAGGATCCACATCTGGAATTGCTTGTGAACTTCCCAGAGGCCTTGAAAGTGGAAAAGGGACCTCAACGGCTTTTTGTGTTTTTATTTCCTCTTAAGCTTTCTTTGCATAAATGTCTCCCATCCTGGATCCACAAACATGAATTGCCTTCTTCTGCAGGAGAAATATCTTGAGGCACGCAAGACATGTCAACAAATACCACAAAAGTGTTTTTGCATGCAAACCCCCCTCAACCCCTTTCCCCCTGAAAGGATGTTAACATACCAAGTAAGATTTCTCGTGTTAAGGCTTCTTGTGCAGGCGAATTAAGCGCGAGGGCGAGAGACTGAGTCTCCCAACCTGTCCGGAACGGCCTTTGGTAGCGCCAGTCTGCCGAGTCCAACTCTGACAAGCGCTTCCACTCGCTGAGAGTGTGAGCAATTCCTGGGAATGAACCGCATCCACCCACAGTTGCATCACACCCGATTCCAAACCACACCTGCTGTTGCTTCAGGAATAGGACCTCTTTCTCAACCCACACCCCTGCGCTCTCATGTTTAAGCCTTCTTCCGTGTGATGTGCCATTTTGATCATGTGTGTCTGGGAGCAGTGATGTGGCAGCAGAGTCAGAAGGGGCCTCCCAGGCCATCTAGTCTGACCCCTGGCTCCAGCCGGCTCCGCTCACGACATGCCCACCATGTGCGTGTCCAGCCTATCCCTGAACACTCGCACCAATGGGGCCTCAACGGCCTCCCGTGGAAGCCCATTCCACGCCCTCAGGGTCCCAACTACCAGGAAGTGCTTCCTGGCATCCAAATGGAGCCTGGTTCCCTGAGCTTTGCTCTGTTGGGGCGCATCCTGCCTTCCTCTGCAGGGGAGAACAGGTCTCTACCCATCTCCATGTGACACCCCCTCACACACCTGTATGTCACCAACAGATCCCCTCAGAGTCTCCTCTTCCCCAGGCTGCAGAGACCCAGTTCCCTCCGTCTCGCCTCGTACGGCATCCCCTGCAAACCGGCCACCAACCTTGTGGCCCTGCGCTGCACGATCCTCACAGGAGCCGGGGATGACGTGGATGTTCCAGGCAACCATATAATTTCCCCTGTTGTCACGCAAGGTACTTTTGAGCTGGTGTACCTTGGAATGGGCCGTTCTGACTCATTCCCGTTACCAAAAACCCGTTCCTGGTGGAGATGAACTTGGCTGGAAGCAGTATTTGGAGTTTTGCAATTTTGGGATCCCTTGAAAAACTGACCATTGCAGAGCCCACCTGCCCCCTTCGATCCGCTCGGGAGGCTCTTCTACGAGAACCGCCCCTCAGGGTGGCAACCAGGCGAAGGGCCTTTTCTGCTGCCGCTCCCCATCTTTGGAACACCCTCCCTAGGGAAACCCGCCTGGCGCCGTCTTTATTTTCCTTTCGGTGCCCGACAAAAACATACCTTTTCAGGATTTTTTTTTTAACACTTAGCCTGAATGCTGTGGCCCTTTTTATATCGCTTCAATATTTTATTTATGTATTTATTTAAAGTTTTTGTATGCCGTCCCCTTGCTATATAGCCTTGGGACAGCTCACACAAATAAATAAATATAATAGAGGTACAATTAAAACCTGGAAACTCCTTGGCTGCACAATTAAAACCCAATAAATATTAAACACTGTTAAATATTGTTATTTTAATTTCAATTGTTTTTGTTTTAATTGGTTTTAATGTTCATATGTTTTATGTATTGTAAGCCTCTTAGGCAGTTATAGACGGCCTATAAAGACATGTATAAATAAATAACACACACAGCTCTCTTACAAATAGTTTCCCCTTTATATAAACCTACTTTGGGTATATGTCTTTTGCTCATATGTCCATGCTTGTGAGCACTTTCCCCTAAGATGTGCAGTCTGGTTTGGGGAACTGAATGGCCAGATCCAGAGAAGGGCAAACCCAGGTGCAGAACGATGTTCCTATTTCCAGATTTGGGAAGTGGGGATCCAGTAGGCTTAAATGAAAGCGTCAGACAAATGCAATCCACTCCCATCGCTTGGGCCTGCACCCGTTTCGCAGCCCCTCGAAGGCTTTCCCATCCAGGAAGCATCAGCTCTGCAAATTCAGAGTCCCTGGTTGGCGTGTGTGGTGCAGCAGCTGAGAATGGGACTCGTGGATCTGGGTTCGAATCCCCGCTCAGCCATGGAGCTTCCTGGGTGGCTTCAGGCCTGGCACAGACTCTCAGCCTGACCTACCTCGTCGGGTTGTTGTTGTGAGGATAAAATGGAGAGGGGGGAAATCTTTTAAACCTCCATGGGTCCCTTGCAAGAGGAAGACAGGAGGGATATAAATGCATTTTAATCGCTAATATTATTTATTTATTTTACATCTTTGGCCAGGTCGTCTCAAATTATATTGTTTTTATATTGTTATTATTTATTTATTGTTGTGAGCCGCCCTGAAGCTTCGGCGAATGGGGCGGCATAGAAGCTTCCTAAATAAAATAAAATAAAATAAAATAAAATGTAGTTTTAATAACCATGTCTGAGCCAGCGATGTAGTGGAGTCAGGGCTTTCAGGGTCAAAGCATTGGGGCTTTTTATGGACAGAGCCAGTGAGACCCCCTGCCACCCTCGTCAGTCTTCCCTCCTTGCTCTGAGCTTAGCTGCAAACCTCACATGCTTGGGAGATTAATGGATTCGAAAGCCTCCTGGGATCCTTGAGAGCCAGTGTGGGGTGGTGGTTAAGCATGTCGGACTGGGGATCTGGGAGAGCTGGGTTCTAGTCCCCACGGAGCCAACCGGGCAACTTTGGGCCAGCCACAGATTCTCACCCCAGCCTACCTTGCAGGGTTGTTGTTGTGGGGATAAAATTGAGAGCAGCAGGAGGAATCATAGCATCATAGTAGAATTGGAAGGGGCCATGAGGGCCATCAAGTCCAACCTCCTGCAGTTGCAGGACACCAATTCACCCCACCCCACTCAGAGGGCTGCTCCTTGAATGTCCCCACTGTGGGAGAGCCCCCACCTCTCCAGGCAGCTGGCCCCACGGTCGTGTTGCTCTTCCTGACGTCCAGCCTGAATCTGGGTTGTCCCAACTTGACTTGATTGATCTCAGCTGCTTTGAATTCTTTAAAAGACAACAGGCAGGTTATAAATATAATAAAGAAATAAACCATTCCTCTTGGAAAGCAATTTAGGGTGCGCCTGGTCTTGAATGGCGGATGAAGAGCAATGAGGTTTTTAAAACCAAGCCATGCCCAGGGCTACCAAAAAGACAAGATGCCCAGGAAGGTTCAGAGATGCTCTTGATCAGCGGCGAAAAACCCACCAGAGCGACTATTTCTTTGACGGACCCCCGGACAGCCCTGGAGTGAGGAGCATCCCTGCCGCAAACCTGCTTCTTGTGGCCTGCAATTCCACGTGAGTACGCACACCTATTTTCAGTGTTGTATTTCGTGTTTTGAGTGTTATTCTCTGGACAAGATGTTTGTAATTTGTTTCCCTCCTGTTTAGGCTGCATAATAAGCAAACCAGTAAATGTTCAATCAGACCTGCGTATGAAAACACTAAATTCTAAAACAGAAAGAGGAAAGGGAACATCTGTTCCAAAGGACTACAAATATAAATGCAAATTTATTGCTTTTCTTGCTATTTTTTACCCTTCTCTCCTAAGGTTTTTCCCTTTCTTTCCTTTCTTAAACCCCTCAAGCTAGACCTTGTCTGTAAGTTATGCATGCTTATTATGTTTACTCAGAAGTAACTCCTGCTGCAGCCTTAAATGCAAACTGAGAAAAACCTGTGCTTTTTTGCTTTTCCGTGTTTTGAAGGCTGATCGCCCTTGTGGGGTGGGAGTGGAAAAGAAGCAGAGGTGTAATTTAAGAAGCCAGAATAGAGGCAAGATTTGTTTGGGGAAAGTTGTGCAAAATTTGAGCAGTTTCTTTTTTCTTTTTGAAAGGGAAATGACACAGTGGCTTCTCTGTGAATTCTTTGGTTAGCTCTTCTTTTTGATTGGGGGCTGTTTGCAATGCAAGAAAACCAGTGGAGGTTTGTTTTGTGTTTAAATTAAAGGAGGGATTCTTGTCAACGCGACCATAACTTGCCATTCTGAGTGGCTGGGCAGGGGTTTTAATGGGGGAGGCCAGGCATACAGAGTGGAAATAGCTTGAAAATGAAGTTTTTCTTTTAAAAAGAGGAATTTTACAGGGAGGGGACTGGGGTGGAAGGTGCTTTGGGAGGGGGTCTTTCCTTTTAAAATCTCCCTAAGCGAACATGAACAGTTTTGGATTTGTGAACCCCTCTCTGGTATTTATCGTGTGGGAACAACCTGAAGTATAAATTTACTAAGGATGGAGTAAAATCCAGATTTAGTTCAGAGTTACTGGTGGATCCAGTTGCGTACTGGTGATACCGACTGGGAGCAGGGCTGATGCCCCGGTGCTGAAAAGATTTGGGATTCAAGCCCAGATCTGGATGTGTTGCTCTCGGTCCCTTTGCCTGCCTTGAAAGGATCCAGTGTCCCCCTTAAAAGAGATGGAACAAACCTCGTGTTGGAAAGCATTTGGTTTCAGAAAATCATCGCAGGCGGAAAGCTTTGAGGGAGGGGCAGTCAAAAGGCAGCCCATCCAGGTGGTTCAGGTGCCACAGAGATTTTTTTCCGCAAGTGCCCACGTGGGTCGCCCCACGATACCCCTTTGACTGCAATGGCTCTGGGAAGCTGCGGGCTGGAGCGGAAGGCAGTTGTTGGTCATGGTGCTGCTTGGGCTTCTCCGTGGCTGCCCGGCCATGGTGGGAAACAGGATCCTCGGGCAGCTGGCACATGTTCTTCATGAGTGGGGTGGGAAAATGTATTGGACATTGAAAGATTACATAAGGTGATACTATAACAGGGATGCAGATGAGAACAAGCCCCTAAGAAAGCAACCACAAATCAAACAGCGACAGAGAGACACTGCTTAGAACAGGAGAGCAGAAGATTTAAGGTCTGTGGGCAGAACCAACCCGTCTGGGGCCACAAACAGTCCCCTGCAATGGGGCCCACCCTCCATGCCCCCTTCTCTTTCCTGAACCACCACTTTTGGGGGTTCCCTGGCCTTTGTGTGCCTCGTTTCTCAACAATTGACACGCCTCCCCTAAAACGTAGCTTGGTAGTGCCAACTTCAAGCAAAAGTGCGCTTGAAACAGTGGTTGGTCGTCTAGCCCCACCCTGTTTGGCCGTAGGCCCCGCCCACCACCGGGGTGTGGCCCCGCCCCCAGAAGCTTCTCCAAAACCGAATTTGGCCCCCGGGTTGCAAGAGGTTCAAGACCTTTGGCTTAGAGACTGGTAACCACACAGACTCCGAATTAGTCACACAAGGATTTTTGGTCTAAGGCTCTTTATTACAGTCTGAAAAGCTCCTGCCGCTGCCGGCCAGTCCGCGCAGGCAGGTGTCACCCCCGAAGAGGCTCCGCAGGCATTTTAGCCTCACCTCTTCCGGTTGCTCACGTCAGAGCACTCCTGGAAGAATTCGTTGCACAGGGAAGCGGTGAGGGCCAAGAAGACGGCATACTCCTGGAAGTCCAGCTCCTCATCTCCGTTGTTGTCGAGCTTCTTCATCAAGTTCTCGAACCCCTCTTCGTGGATTTTCCCCTACAGGAAAGAGAAAGGAGGAGCAGACAATTGATTTTCCTACCTCAGCCTCCTTTCTTGCATGAAACCGATCGTGGCGTGCTGGGAGGGCTTGTTTCTGCTGGAATCAAGGCCCAATTTGCACTGAAAGCTGCATTACACGAAGAGAGGTGTGTGGCAATGATATGGAGGGAGTCAGGACGGGAAATGTTTTTCCCCAGGAAGCTGGTTTCCCTCATTTCGGTTCCATTAATCCACACTGCAAAGATGGTCCATGAGCAACAGCAAACTTGGAAACTCTGGATCATCCCCCTTCATGTGGAATTGGGGCAGACAAGGTGGCGATGCTGGAGCTGTTTGGTGAAACCCGCACGCCGAACGGAGCTTGGAATGATCACATTTTTCTTGTCGGCTTCCATTTCTTTCCCTGTTCCCCATGTAGAGTTTTAGATTACAAGTTCCTTGGGAGCAGAAACTTGTCTCCTGGCCAAAGGGGAAGGGCAAACTTAATTTATTGTTCCAGGAGGATGGGTAGACAAACCGAGCTTCTCATTCTTTGCCCTGCCTAGCCAAGTCTCAAATTAGTGTGTGTCTGTGTATAATTATGTATGTATTATGTTTACATCTCACTAATTTCCTATAAGGTAAGACAGCATACATAATTCTCCTCCTTTCCCTTGTATCTTCACAGGAACCCCTGTGATGGTAGCTAGGCTAAAAGTCCGTGACTGCCAAAAGTCCCCCAATGACTTTTGTGGCCAAGTGAGGACTATTTTATTTTTATTTATTTTTCTATTTATATCCTGCCTTTTTCCTACAAAGGGCTCAAGGCAGCTTACATCATTCTCCTCCTCCATCTTATCCCCACAACAACAGCAACCCTGTGAGGTAGGTTGGGCCGAGAGTCTGTGACTGGCCCAAAGTCACCCAGTTGGCTCCATGGCTGAGCGGGGACTCGAACCTGGATCGTCTGAGTCCCAGTCCCAGGCTCTTCACCACGACACCACACTGGCTTTCAGTGACTAGAACCAATCTTGCCAATTCCCAGTTCAAGAGATGGACCATCATGGCTTTTCTTATGTTCGTAACACTCTAACCGATACATTGCACTGTATGTATATCTGTACATGCACAGAGACACACGCTAACCAATCCGATAGCCTGATCCCGTATGGTGATCACTGAAACCTGATCTGGACAACTTGTCTCCCTCTGGATGTCCTTGGACTACAGCTTCCATCAGCCCTAGCCAGCACAGTGAATGGGGAGGGATGATGGGAGCTGTTGGCCAGAACCTCTGGGAATCCACAATTTGCCTATGCCGGATTTTGAAGCCAATATTTATCTGCTGAGTTTCCCCACAAAATTGAAAGGTCCCAGCGTAGCATCTCACGCCAACAAAGGTGGGCAGCTCATGCAGAAGCAGCTGCCTCATCTCAGTCTTGTTGAGCTTAAACTTGTCGCCTTCCTTGCCGGAATATTTATGGAAGGTTTCTACGAGGACATCTAAAGCCTCTTCAAGGGGGGCTTCCATCTTGGTCCCTGGGGGAAAAGCAGAAGCACAGAAAAAAGCATAATTAGAACTCTGTCTCTGAGGCAGAAGGGAAATTTCCTTTGTCCCCATGACAAGTTTTAGGTTTTTTTAACTCATTTATTTATTTATTTAGAATTTTTGTATGCCGTCCCATCTCTTATAGCCTCGGGACGGCTCACATAAATAAATAAACATGATACATAGAAATAAAACAATTAAAAACCCAGAAACACGCTGGCTGCAGAATTAAAACCTATAGGTATTATTAAGAGTTGTTAAAATACCGTTTAAATAAAAAGGTCTTAGCCTGGCACCAAAAAACAAATAACGATGGCGCCAGGTGGACCTCTCTGGGGAGCGCATTCCATAGATGGGGCGCCACCGCAGAGAAGGCCCTCCTCTGGGTACTTTGCCTCCTAATGTCCTTCACTAATGTCCTTTAAGTGGATGCTTCAAGGGTTCCCGGAGAAGGGCCTCTGCCGCCGATCTCAGGGGGCGGGAGGGCAAATACGGAAAAAGGCGTTCCTTTAGGTATCCAGGTCCTAAGCCGTTAAGGGCTTTATAGGTGATGACCAGCACCTTGATGTGGCTGCCATCCCCCAAGCCTAGGCCTTAGCAGAAGTACCCAAATGCACCCTGACAAACCTCTCTGTTTGTTGCAAAATCTTAATTAAAAGATGGGGAGACAATTGAGTGGGAACTGAAGGCTTTTCTGGGCACGGGGGAATCACATCAATTCCCCTTGGAGAAGGACCGGGCTGGGGGATACATTTGCAAGGTTCCTGTTTGAATGAGAACTGACCCAATTTCACACATTGGAGCTAAGAGTACGAAGAAAATCTCAGGCTTTGAGATTCTCCAAATTCTGCAACTCAGTCCTACAATAAAACAAATGCCCGTATTAGGAGGAAAGCATGCATGAACGTAAGAGAAAACTTAAAAACCTGTTCGGTCAATGACTTGCCGAAATAGAGTCTATTGCGCAAAAAGGCATACAAAAAGGCATGGTAGGCATGTCATGAGTGCAGCCAGCTGCGGCCGGGGGTCAGACTAGATGACCTGGGAGGCCCCTTCTGACTCGGTGTGTCTATGTGTCCATTTCCATAAATGGCCGCACTAAGAGCTCTGCATTTAAACATTGTGGTAGCTTTGGGCAGTTCTGGCCTCGCCTTTTTTGCTTTCTGCCCCTCCCTCATTTTGCATGTGGCCATGCCCATCGCTGGAGTGCAGGCCCCGGGAGCTGCTGCTCCAGCGTGGGAAGCGGTCCTCGGACTGGAAAACGTTCAGCAACCCTGAGGAAGAATGAATCCCCGGAGACCGTGTGGCTTGATAGAACAGCCTGGGTGACGCTCATGCCCATTTGATGCTAGAAATCCAAAGCTGGGCTTCACTCTCTGGTCTCCTGTCCAGAACCCCCATTGATCGTTGTCTTAAAGATGAAGTAAAAATAGATACAGGAAAGGGGAGTTGGAGGGACGGAGACAAAGATTACTCACCCCGTTAAGCAGAGAGGAGGTCCCCACAGGAGTCAAATGCAGCCACGGTGTCTTGTCTTTGTACGCAGTCGGTTGGCACCTTGCCTCTGTGAATCCGCCTCCTCCTGCCCAATTCTGTGCCGGAACTTGGGCTCTCCCTTCTCTCCCAGCTAGTCCCAGGCTTGAGCCTCGCCCAGAACAAGTTTGTCTCCCAGTGGAATCCCAGGAAGGGAAGGAGCGGCTGCCCTTAGTCCCTTCTTGTGTCAGGGAGACTCTGCTGGGCCACAGACGGTGTCGCCGTGACTCGTTCTGAACCTGGGGATCACCCAGAGACCACTCAAACGCCCAATCAGTCAAAAGCAAAATACTTTATTTTAGCCGGAGACTGCATGAGGCAACAAATCCTGCCTAAATCATGCCGCGCCAAGTACATGTTCTTGGTCCTTTTTTATACGCTTGGCATATGCCCTCTGAACCCCCAGGAATATTTAGATATGAATTTTGACAGAGTGGAAGACACGCAGGGCTCGCGCGATAACTTTGCGGGTTCATTCATATATACGGTTTCTGGGAAATGGGAGGCAAAAGCGAAGATACAGAAGCTAAGATAAGCAATTTGTTACAGTTCGGCGTTGGGTGGTCTCCGTCCCCCCCGGATGTTCCTTGGGTGATGATGTCGCACCCAGTGATAACACGCCTTGTGGTCATATGACGGTTGCATTATCACACCTGGAACAGAACTGAATTATTAAGGTATGCAAGAGTTTATACAAAAGCAAAGAGCTAAAATTATTATGCCTACTGATATTAGCTAGATTATAACTACCACTAGAGCCAATGCATTTCTATCACACTGTCACAGTTCGAATCGGGAATCTCAGCAAGGGACTTAATTCCCTCCCTCCCTTCCCTGCAAGGGTTGTGAAATAAGCTTCCCAAATTCTCTCATAGGCGTCTTCTCGCCAACCTGTCTGCTAAGCCATGCATGTGTGAACATGCCCCGATGGCGTTGCCTCATGCTGGGATCGGGATGGATCCGGCGAAGGGTGTCTAATCCAAGGCTGGGAACGCTCGGCATTGCAGCCCAGAGCTTTTCGGAAGGGCTGCTCTGCTTGAACTCCCTTCCACCTCTACCAAGATTTGGCAGCCATTTCCAGATCCTGCAACTCTGGAAATCCTTTAAGTGGATGCTCCAAGAATTCAGCTGGTGACCAGGGCTTGTCTCACTGCCTTAAAATGCAACCCCCCCCCCCGCCCCCATCACCGAACTCCACACTTCTCATTAGAACACTGAGTTTTTCTACTCCCCTTTGCTTAACTTCTGCCTACGGTGGTGCAATTTTATCTCTGGCATGAAAAAGGGGTTCTGAGGTCTCCTTTGTGAAACAGAAGTAAAGGGAAGCAGAAGCACCTGTCCCAAGGAATTCTAAGAAAAAGTGTAGGAATTGTAGGATGCTAAGAAAGCAGAGCATGGCACCCTGAGTTAATCTCATGACTGTCAGCAGTCTGTGAAAGGTGAATTTTCTTCCCGTTACAACATATTCCCATACCATCAACCCCCAGAAAATGAACTCTTAATTCCCCACCCTCAGCTGGGACAATATCCTGAATGTTATGTTGTTGTTAGTTGCGAAGTCGTGTCCGACCCATCGCAACCCCATGGACAACATTCCTCCAGGCCCTCCTGTCCTCCACCATCTCCCGGAGTCCTCCCAAGTTCACACCAACTGCTTCAGTGACCCCATCCAGCCACCTCATCCTCTGCCGCTCCCTTCTTCTTTTGCCATCTATTCTGACTATCCTGTTAATAATATTCAGGATTCAATATCCTGAATAATAAGCGCAAATAGGAATACCCCAACGGTTCTCCCGCAAGCGTGACAAAGCCCAACTATCCAAACAGGATTGCCCGCTCTCCAACGGCCTTCTGGTTTTGAGCAACATTCCTGCGACACCAGTAACCAAACTCCCTTTCTTTGGATGAATATGAGTAACCTCCTTCCAACGTGAATACTTCTACACCAAACTGTAGACAAGGCTCTGCACCGTCGGTCGAGTTGAGACCTGCCCGGCAGGTGTGGAAAGCAACCTAAGCATATCTCTTTTGATTCCACCACGGCTTTCTTTTTCATCTCGGTTCGTTCTCTTTGATGTGGCCCATCGCATCTCCTGAGCATGGGAGCAGCTGGGGCTCAGTGCCTCAACATGCCCGGACCCTGCTTCCCATCGTATGAGCAGCATGCAGCTGAAGACTCGTCCTCGTCTCTTTGCCAGAATATTCTCCAGCTTGCAAGTTTGGCATTCTTGGCCTGCAAACAGAGTCTTCTGGACTCTACTGAGCCTGAGGTGCACTTAGGTATTTCAGACTGGGGGCTCCCTGCTCATGAGCAGAGGAGGGCAGGATGTGCTCCAACGGAGCAAAGCTCAGGGAACCAGGTTCAGTTTAGAGGCCTGACGGTTAGGACCCCTCGGTATGGAATGGGCTTCCATGGGAGGTGGTTGAGGCCCCCTCGGTGCAGGTGTTCAAGGATGGGCTGGACATGCACATGGTGGGCATGTCGTGAGCAAAGCTGACTGGAGCTGGGGGTCAGACTAGATGGCCCGGGAGACCCCTTCTGACTCACTCTGTTTCTGTGTTTCTAGTCTTGTATAGTGTCTAAGACATGGACTCCAGATTAACATGCATTTTCTGGGACGCCTTAAACCGTCTTCTGCCTTGTTGTCCTCGGTTCCCCCTTTCCTTCAATGATAAATGTCTCATTGTCTACCTTGCAGGGTTGTTGTAAAGATTCCGAGAGGCTGTGCGCATAGTGCTTAGCACAGTCCAATGTGTGATCTAAATGCCACATTTGAGGATGAGCTATATTCCACAAGAGGATCCAGGTTATGGCACAGAATTTACATCCTCAAGATCCTCGCTATTTTTAGAGGGAAATCTGTGTGTGTGTGAGGGAGAGGGAGCAAAGCGGAGGTTGATACCTTGACAAGCAGGTGCAGGGTGAGGTGTGCTGGTGTTCTCCTGGGTGGAATAGCAGAGGGTCTAGTCACGTCTGCTCCCTTAGTCGCCAGAAATTGTCATTCTCGGTGCAGTTCTCCCACGGAGGTACCTATAAAGACACTTCTGCCACAGCCTCTGTTGCTGTTCCCAACCTCATCACCCAATTTGCACTGTGGCGAGAGCCCTGTGACGCACTCTTTTAAAATGTGTTCAGCCATTGTACGGTGATCTCTGGATTACGGACCCAAGAACAGACATGGAGAGGCTAAGGCATTGATTAAAAATATATTTTTAATTGCAATTAGAACACTCATCCCTGCAAGCCTTCCTCTATTGGGGCTTTTTTCTTGAGGAGTGGAAATTTGGGACAGCTGCGAAAAAACTCGTCCAGTCCTATTGACATACGTGGCAGGAAGCAGGAAAACGCCTGGAAATCTGCTTCATTCTCCTTGTTGAGTCCAGAGCTCCCAGGACTTTCTGGAGTTCTGCTGTGTCCATTTGTTTCTAGGAGCGTCAGAAAAGGAAAGCACTTTAAGAGATCGGAAACTTTTAAGAAGGGTGCCTGTGCTTTCCCTCTTCCCTCCTCATCCCTTTATTTTTGTGTGTGTGATATCTTTGGGATTTGCAAGCTTCCAAATTGGGACCAATGATTAAGAGGCAATAGGGTAGCCAGCTTCCAGTCACTGAGCAGCTGTCACAATTTGCTTCTGTTTTTCCAGATGGTAGATCCCAAGCCAACAAACTCAATTATCAAGAAAGGGAAATTTGACTAAACATTTGGGCAAAAGTCCAGAAAGGATGAGTCTTTCTTCGCTGGAATGAATCTTGTTTGTTGGAGGATTTTAGGCATTTGGGTGGCCTCCCAGCAAGGATGCTCTGATTTCCTGGAACAGCGGGCAGGAAGGGGGTGGACTAGATGACCTCTGAGATCCTGCCAATTCGCACATTCCGTTTTCCTTGCTGTTGGGTTAGCAAATCTGGGAGCCTTTTTGACTGAAGCGTTTGGTGGAAAGAGCTTAGATGAATGCACAAAATCCCCTTTCAGGCTTGGCAGTGGGTATTCGGAAGCGGTTGTCGATTAAGCGAATTTCTTTGTGCTCCGCTTTGCTTTGCTTTGCTGTCTGCTATCCATTATCTTCTCTTCCAAGTCCAGCAAATTCTGGTTTTGCTCCTTTCCCCAGTCTCCTTTCCTTCTCAGCCTAACCTGGCCTTTCCTTCTAAGCTTGGCAGCTGCTGAGTTTGTTTTTTCTTCTCCAAACTACAGTTCCCTTTTGTTAAGCCTGGAGGGCCAGACACAAGGGAGTGATAGAGCAGCTGGGGAGCGGGCTAAAATGAAGCAAACGTTTGATGAAGCGAAGGCTGCTGACAGTTGTCTGCATTCTGTGCAAAATTCAGCAATAGCAATTAAACCAAACCACAGTGTGACTCTACAGCATGCTGGATGTTTTCTCTCTCTCTCTTTTTTTTTAAGATTTTATTAAAATTTTAAACTACAAATAAAAAACATCAATCATCAAATACATCGGACAAGCTGGGTCAGCCCCCTATAACATATCTTTTAGCATTCTATGATCATAAATCAATTTATAAAAGTTTAAAAACATCTTTAACTCTACGCCAAGTCCCGTTTTTCTAGCCAGTCGTAAAAAAAGTCTGGATGTTTTCTCTAACATGCAAGATCCACTCAAGGGAGCAAGATACTAAAATTGTGCATGATAAAAATATTTGGAAGCATCCCAAAGAAGCCCAGCATATTCCCGAGGGGCTGGATTTGGTGAAACATATATTCAGTTAGGGTAGCAACAGAAAGGGTAACAAACCCTGGTTTGCTAGACCACCTGGACTGGGCAGCGCATCTTCCAGCAACAACCTGCACTCAGCCCTGGGTGCCAGTTATGGTGTTGTCCCAACCCAGCCAGAGATTAACTTTGCACTTTCCGGATATGAAGCTAGTAGGTTAGCTCAGGACATGGTGCATCCTGAATGAGTGAACTGGCCCTCTGGCATGGGCCGAGCCGCCGATGCTTTTCCCGAATGGTGCTTTTTGTGGCCACAGATTCATAGAGCGTGATGTGGCTTTTCAGCCCAGCCAGTCGCCCTCATGCTCGTGAGCGTGGGCATCAGAAAGCGCCCCAGCTCAGACCTGCCGACGTGAACCCGCGGCCTCCCTTCCCAGAATGCCTGTGGAAGGCAGGCACAACGGTGGCCAGAGTTTTCCCAGGGGAGCCGCCATGCTGAACGGACCAGCCTGAAGGCGCAAGCAAGGCACTCAGAGCACAGCTGCACCTGTCTGTCCGGAGCAAGGTGGGAGCAGAAGGTGGCCTGGGCAGGAGTGGGGAGAGGAAGCTTCTGGCCTGGGGGACCAGTCCCCCTTCCCAGAAGGCCATGCTACCTGCCTCCTGATCGCCTATCCCTGAGTGGTATCCCGGCTTTTTCACATGCTCTCCACCTTGACATTTTTTCCTAAGCCTGACCTTTTTTCAGGAAGAGCCCTTAAGCTAACACAAGCCGATATTGCTGGTTTTCTGGCCCCACCTGTGGCCGCCTCACTGGGGACAACCACCGCAAGCTGTGCATTTATCACGCAATAGCAAAATGTTCACATTGCCCCAAGAATCTTGCTGCTCTGAGGAGTGGAAAACCCGGCAGGATTTGTACTTCGTGGGACTTTTGAATCTGATGAGCAAAGAGCCCCCGAGCATCAAAAAATATTGCTAATTAAAGGGAGGTAATAAAAAAAAAATTGCAATGTATGGCTGTGAAAGCTGGACCATAAGGAAGGCCGAGCGCAAAAGGATTGAGGCCTTTGAGTTGTGGTGCTGGAGGAGACTCCTGTGAGTCCCTTGGACCGCAAGGCGATCAAATCGGTCAGTCCTGGAGGAGATCAACCCCGACTGCTCTTTAGAGGGCCAGATCCTGAAGATGAAACTCAAATACTTTGGCCACCTAATGAGAAGGAAGGACTCCCTGGAGAAGAGCCTGATGCCGGGAACAATAGATGGCAAAAGAAGAAGGGGACATAGAGGATGAGGTGGCTGGATGGAGTCACAGAGGCGGTTGGTGTGAGCTTGGGTGGACTCCGGGGGATGGTGGAGGACAGGAGGGCCTGGAGGAATGTTGTCCATGGGGTCGCGATGGGTCGGACACGACTTCGCGACTAACAACAAATAAAAAAAAGAAAAGCTGCACCCATTTTGCAGCCGATGGAGAGGACCACTGAGGACATGGTTGGCGCAGGACTCAGAAGGGCTGTTAGACCTTCTCCAAGTCCAGCCACCTGAGGTCCCACCTACCACGGTGGGTTTCGTACCAGCCAGTCGCAAAGGGCCACTTCGGTGGAGCTTCACTCTGCCAGCTGCTTGCTGGTTCATGGGCTTCTACACTTCTGGGCAAACGGGACGGCCTGCCCAAAGCCTGCCAGGTCTCCATCCACACCTCATTCTTGCCCAGCGAAGTGCGTAACTGCATTAGGCTGCTCACACGGGCTGTTGGCCAGCGACCTGACAGGAAACGAACTTCTGGTCTCAGCGGAATCTACCGCCCTGAGATGAGATTTGACATGTGAAAGGAGATGCTACACAAAGGAACCTGGTTTCTCCTCACCCTTCAACCCCTCTGCCTCCTGGGGACAGCGTTCTCTTCTCCCGCTCCTCCTTGCTTCCAGAAGGAAATGAGAGAGAGATGCAAAATGAGCAATACCATATGGAGAGCTTTTCGCTTCTTTCCTAGTTGCAGAATCCAGTGGAGTCAACCCACAAGGCTGGTGGGAGGGCGATCAAAGGGGAGACTTTCACCCAGTGCAGAGTTAAGCGATGGAGCTTGTGACCACAAGTGGCCGTGATGGCCACCAAGTTGGATAACCGGACAACTTCATGGAAGAGAAGGCCCTTTAGTCTTTTTTTTTTTTAATCAATTTATTAGTGTTTTCAAACTACAAACTACATACATCATCACAAAACACACATCAGATCTACTGGATCTGCCTCGACAACATATCTTTTAACATACAATAATCTTACTATACTCCTAAGGCCCTTTAGTCTTGATGGCCACGTGTGACTTGCATTCTTCGCCAGGCGAAGACCTTTTTATTTAAGAAATATTTTAATTGTTAAGTTTATTTTTGTATTGCTATATTTATATATTATTGTTTATATATTAATATATTTCTATTTTTATAGTTAGATTCTGAGATGGGCCAGTTTTTAAATAGTGTATTGTGTTTTTATTTGTATTTTTCATTGTTGTTAGCCGCCCCGAGGCTTTTTTGCAAGGGTGTGGCATACAAATATGTAAAATAAACAAATTAAATTTTCCGAGGCAGTAGCTGGGGAATATGGGCATGAGGGTGTGGTTGTATTCATGTCCTGCTTGTGGCTCAAAGACGCACACAGAGGAAATAGACACTTGACAAAACACAAGGAGGAAAAACCAAAGTTTGTGATCTGAATTGGTGTCTAGTCAGAATGAATTTGAGATGGAGTTCGGAGAACTTTGGAAAGCTCAGCCTTTGCTGGTTTGCACGTCCCTCTTCTGCCTGCAAAGGGCTATGCTAGATCTAGGAGGTTGGGTGTCCAACTTTGCAGAGGACCATCTTCTCTTTGAAGGTGTCCTCACTGTGAAGCAATCTGCCCAGTTTAAAGAGCTGCAAGGCTTCCAGCTCTGCTTTCGTGTTTGGATGAGGAAGCTCCGCACGGCTGTGTTCCCAGGGTGTGACAGCGGAGGGTTTTGGTAGATTTCCATGCCTTTTCAACTCAATGGCAATTATGTCATGCTTGCTTGTGCGTGTGTACGTGTGTGTGTGGTGGGGATATTTGTCCCCATTGTAACCTCCTGTTTACATTTGGGGAAGAGAATTAAAATGAGTGTGTTTGATAAGGAGGTGTGGCATTGCAATGAATCGTTTTCCCCTGAGAAGCTCTGCAGGACTCCCAGATGGGGGAAGTTTATCGATTCCAAAATGAGGAAACCCATTACTGGAGGGGTGTGCAGTAGCAGCAGGCTCTTCAGCTTTTTGGAGGGAGTCCCTGGCAAGATGCCCTCAGTAAGCCTCTTTCCCGAATGGGCATCCCTCTTGGTCAGGGTCACCCCTGCCTCTTTGCCTTCCCTAAGCATGGCTGGAGCCCACAAAGGAAGCCCAGACCTGGATTTAGTTCCAGGTCTAATGTGCAGCATTCCAAAGCTGGTTTTCAACGCGGTGGTAAACTTCTGTCAGGACTGTACCACTTGGGTTCTATGCTTTTGCTTGGTGAGGGAAAGGCCTATAGTGTAGAAAGCTAAGTTTTATTTCACTGCCTAAGAATTTATTTTCATACAAACTGGAGGACTATTCTTAGAGGGTGGCCCCCGGTTGCGACCCTAAGTGGCTCCAAATACAGGTTTACCTCCTTCATGAGAATTATGCGTTTATTTAAACGGCCGGTGATGCTGAGTCAAGACAGAAACGCTGCCACACCGTGCAGCAAGGGTGGAAGCTTTGGAAATGGAGTAGAATGACACATCTCATCTCATTTCATCTCATTTTCTCTATTGTCCGTTTTTTAAACCGCGTTTTGTTCTTTAAATCTCCGCAGCAAAGTTCTGGAAGTGCAGCAGTGATTAATAATATTTTTTCAAAAGTCTGTTCTTGACAGAAATGGCTTCCTTCCTTCTTTTTGCTCTTCTCTTCGTCCTCCTCGCAATCTTTCGAGCCATTCTGTGAATCTCAGTGCTTGCCACATCGCTCACCACCAGAAAAGTCCCTTCACTTGCTTCAGGTCTTCCCGGGTTGGCTTGAAACCAGCCCCCTCCCCACCATCTGCCTCGGCCTCCAGGTGTTTGGGAACTGGTAGGACTGGTCTGATGGAGCCCGTTCTTCAAGGAGTTCTTCAAGGAGAGTATCATTTTGCCTCCTTTAAAAAAAACTGGATCACCTTTCCTTTCATTTCTCCGCCTGCCTCAACCTGTAATCAGCCCTTGCCCTCGTCTTTATCTTTGCTGCCATGGCAGTGCGAAAGAAGCAAACGGATATGAGACATTGGAACCTTGTCTTCTCAGAGAAGGGTTGCAACAGAAAGAAAATATTGCCGATAACATGACAACCGTAACAAAAGGAAAGACGGGGGATCTGTTTTGCTTTCTCTCCCTTAAAAAAAACAAACACTCAATTTCTTGGGTGATCCCAATATTTTGCAAAGTTTGCAAATGTTACTCCATTGTGAGTAAAAATGAACAGCACAAAATTGTCACTCTGTTGTGGGCCGAATACAAGAAGCAACAGCTGCTTTGCACATGGAAGGCATTGTAACGGCCCTACAAGTGTTAAAAATGAGGTGTAGTAGTAGCCAGAAGTAGTCTCAACCTCAGTGAACTACCTAATCAATCGACCAGGCTGTATCAGTAAAATCGATTGGGCATCGTGGGCCTCTGAGCATGCACAGAGTGCATTTACTTATTATTTAAAATCTTTCTAGTCCACATTTCAGCCAACATGTGTGCTGAAGCAGCCGAAGCACAGCCACTTAGACAAGGTTGCCTGTGGGCTCATTCATGCAAGAATCATGCGCAAGAAGACTAATGCAGCATGCAGATATTATGCAGCAGACTGCCCTTGACTATGGAGGTTCCATTCAGCCACTCATATAGCCCAGATGGCAAATCTGGCTCGCTGAGGCGTGGATTTAGAGTAATCTCTTCTTCCTGGTTGAATACTCACTAGCTACTGATGCATCTAATCCTCATTTTGCATGCTCAAATGGTTCCATCCACCCTTTCACCCAAACAGGCAGCATAATAAAAGCTGGATCAAGGAATGGATCTAAGGACAGGGGTCCCCATGAGGCCATGCGGAATGCAGAGATGATGGAAACAGGACAGAAAATGCCAGACAAAGTATAAAATCCTTCTGGTTTTCTCCCGTTACCTCCTTTTTTGTCGCAATGGCTCAGAAAGTTGCCCGACTGGCTAGCTGATGCCTTAACCACAAATTCGAAGAAGTGTGTCAGCTTCCGGTCTCTGCACCAGCTTGCTGCTGCTCTGGATGCCGCAGGACCGTTGTTTTAAAACTCCTTCCTGCTTTTGGCTTTTAGGGGCTTTAAATGGTTGTTTATATTACTTGTGCTGTGAAGTGCCTGACTCTCACTTCTGTTTTCCAATGGCTTTTACATTCTGGATTGGGTAGAACAAAAAATGCTACAAAAACCTCTTTGCTTACCCTGATTAGAGGGGGAAAGATAATAAACCGGGGAGGCCCCTCACACACCACACCAAAAAGTGAGGACAAAGAGAGCCAGTGTGGTGTGGTGAAGAGCCTGGGACTGGGACTCAGAGGATCCGGGTTCGAGTCCCCGCTCAGCCATGGAGCCAACTGGGTGACTCTGGGCCAGTCACAGGCTCTCAGCCCAACCTACCTCACAGGGTTGTTGTTGTGGGGATAAGGTGGAGGAGGAGAATGATGTAAGCTGCCTTGAGCCCTTTGTAGGAAAAAGGCAGGATCTAAATCGCAATGTGAATGACAACAACGGGCCCTGTTTGTACTGCATTTCTCTGAGCTGTAATGTTTTGAGTGCTGGACAAGGAAGCCGGGAATTCTGGGTTCAAGTCCCCATTTAGCCACGAAGCTCACCGAGCCAGTCCCAGATTTCAGTCTGTCCTACCTCACAGGGTTGTTGTGCTGAGGATAAAATGGAGCCAAGTACGCTGCCTCGGGACCCTCACAAGAGGAAAAAAGAGTTAAATGCACCGTCATAATGTTGTTATAATAATAATGCTGAGTGCCTGTGCAGGGCAGGGGGAACATTCAACAGGTGCAGTAGCTCTCTTGGGGAAACGTGGGTGTGTGAGATGCTTCACCAGGTGAATGAAGAGGGCCATGCCCTTGGATCGAAGGTTACGCCTGTTTGGCAAGTAACACACCCTTCCACGCTGCCTCCCTCATAGTCTGACCTCCAGCCTGACTTTGCTGGGTGTGTCGGCTCAGACTGAGCAATTGCTCACACCCCAGAGGTGACACATGCCTCCAGCATCCAGCAACTCTGCGCATCATATGATTATCATATGAGAGCCAGTGTGGCGTCGTGGTGAAGAGCACGGGACTGGGACTCAGGCGATCCGGGTTCTGGTCCCCGCTCAGCCATGGAGCCAACCGGGTGACTCTGGGCCAGTCACAGCCTCTCAGCCCAGCCTACCTCACAGGGTTGTTGTGGGGATAAGATGGAGGAGGAGGAGGAGGTCAGCTGCCTTGAGCCCTTCGTAGGAAAAGGCAGGATAGAAATCGCAATATAAATAAATGATTCCCATTCCAGTGGCTTCTGGCCTGGCAGCCAGCTAGGAAGCAGGGCTGGCACCATCTTGGTCGGACGACAAAAAAAAATCCTTTTTGGGTTCAGAAACTCCGAAGAGATTTCTTGATGAGCTGGATCCATCATGCCCTTTTGTGCTGGTGCCCGGAATATTTTCTCATTCCCGACTGTGCGCATGGGTCCCCAAAGGGGTCACAGGGTGTTTGGTGTGCGGCACGGGTGCGGGCACCAAGCCGGTCCCTCTCTTATCCATTCCAGAGCGGGAACAAACCGTTCTTGCTTAGAATCGCTTTTGTGGAATAGCAACGCTCAGTTTCTCTGTCTTGGTATGTTTCCACCCAACTTAATATCTGAAGATCTTCCGAGAGCCTGGAGGAAACATGTTTGTGGGTTTTCAAAATGTGCTTATAAAATGACTTGAATAAACACAAGTGAACAGAACTTCTGCATGGACAAATATCAGGATGGATCCCAACTTTGGCGTGTGAGCGAATCCTAGAATTGAAGAATTGGAAAGGGCCATGAAGGCCACAACAAAATTTGTTGTGTTTTAATCGCTTTTGTCACCCTGCCAACAAAAGTGCGTATAGTCAAGGTGATGGTTTTCGCAGTTGCAATGTATGGCTGTGAAAGCTGGACCAGAAGGAAGGCTGAGAGCCAAAGGATTGAGGCCTTTGAGTTGTGGTGCTGGAGAAGACTCCTGCGAGTCCCTTGGACCGCAAGGCGATCAAACCGGTCAGTCCTAGAGGAGATCAACCCTGACTGCTCTTTAGAAGGCCAGATCCTGAAGATGAAACTCAAATACTTTGGCCACCTAATGAGAAGGAAGGACTCCCTGGAGAAGAGCCTGATGCTGGGAACAATTGAGGGCAAAAGAAGAAGGGGACGGCAGAGGATGAGGTGGCTGGATGGGGCGGTGGGTGTGGGCCTGGGCGGACTCCGGGGGATGGAGGAGGACAGGAGGGCCTGGAGGAGTGTTGTCCATGGGGTCGCGATGGGTCGGACATGACTTCGCTAATAACGTGTTTTATCTCGTTAGTATGTTTTGTGAATTGTAAGCCGCCTAGGAAGGCCTGGGCAGCGCT
Source organism: Varanus salvator macromaculatus (assembly GCA_023646645.1). Taxonomy (NCBI): domain Eukaryota; kingdom Metazoa; phylum Chordata; class Lepidosauria; order Squamata; family Varanidae; genus Varanus; species Varanus salvator. The sequence goes on along the minus strand of JAIXND010000803.1, from coordinate 6,250,834 downwards.
AAGCGGCCTATAAATACATGCATGGATAGCAGAGAGAAGGAGCAAGCAAGAACCAAGCCCAAGGACCCCCGGGGAGGTGGGGGGGCAACTTTTGGGGTGCAACCCCAGGCCCCTGGCCCCGTCGAGGGGGCAACGCGGCGTTCCCCGTGCAAGGGGCGCTGGCTGGCCCCCTTCCTCCCTTCCTTCCTTCCTCCCTCGTGGGCGGAGAGTCTGGCAGCCGGTGACTCACCGGGCGGGAAGGGCCGCATGTCCCGCGGGTGACTCACCGCGCCGCTTCCAGCGCGGGGGAGGGGGCTCCTTGCACGGGGACGCGAAGGAACGCGCGCATGTGCAGAGCGCTTCCGCGCCGCTGAGCCCCGGGGTGCAGCAAGGCGGGCGGGCGGGCGGGCGGGATGCGCAGCCGGGGCCGCGCCGGCGCTCATTTTGAGCGGCTGGGCTCGCAGAAGCCATTTCGGGAAGGGCGTGTGCCCGCCGCGCCGCAGCCGCTGCCGCTGCCGCGTGCTGCCCCCTGGCGGCCGCTCTTGCTCAGGGCCGGGGCTCCGCGCACCGGCCCTTCCGCAGCCGCCGCCCCGCGGTGCGTCGCAACCGCAACCGCAACCCGCAATCGGAGCGGCCTGGCGGGTTGGTGCCAAGGGCAGCGGGACTCGCTCCCTCCCGGTGCCCGAGGAGCACTGCAGCCGCTCAGGGGAGCCGAAGCCGCAAAGCTGAGCGCGAAGCACGTTTTCAGATTGCTCCTGGTTAGTCTTCCTTTCATGCAAATGCTGCCTCTCTCTGTCTCTGAAGGATGGCCGTCGAATACGTCCATCATTGCGTTAGATTTATAAATGCGCTTTTTTTTTTTTTTTTTTAAGAGAAGAGCATAAGAAAAGCTCTGCTGGATCAGACCCATCTAGTCCGGCGCTCCGGCCCCGAACCTGCTGCCCACTGGATCCCTGCAGCAGGATGGGCGCGAGATCTTTTCCTGCCCAAGCCGCTCGGGAAATGCTGCGCGGGGCACGCTGGCTCTGAGAACAGAGGTGGCACATGGCTAGCAAGGCTAGCAGCCACTGATCCTCTCCTCCCTACTGCCCAAAACTGAAGGCAGCATGCAGAGTCCTGCACGCCATGTTATCTTCGCAACAGCCCTGTGAGGTAGGCAAGCGACTGGCCCAAAGTTGCCCCGCGAGCTTCATCAGCCACGAGGGGACTCAGACCGGGATCCCCCAGGTCCTCAGTCCAAAACTGGCTTTCCAACACCATGTTGCCTCTCCAGGATCAACACGGATCCCGTTCCAGACGGCTTTTGGTGTTATTTTTGCCTGCGAACTGCATTTCTGCGCATCCCCTTGAAAGCACCGGCAGAGGCTGCGTTTGGACAACCCACCGCCAGAGGTTGACTGTGAGTCACCTATGGGTTGCCATTGAATTCTGGGTTATAGTTGTTGTCTCAGCCCAGCCGAGACAACAAACCATGGCTTGTTCGTGCAGCTGTGTCCAGGCAACACAACCATCCATATTCTGACAACACACAGTTCTAGCTTATTGAGCCAGCTCATTGAGGATGGATTGTGATCTTGTCTCAACCCAGTCCATGAGTCTAAACGCCAAAGCGGGCACCATGGGCGGGATAGAAATCTAATACAAAAATAAATAAATAGATAAGTTCGACTTTTTTGAGGGTCTGTTCTTTGCAGCGCTGTCTCTTGTGTGGGTCGTGATTCTGCAGGCAGAATCATTTTCTTCGTGCATCTCCGCACTGAGGCAACATGAGTGTGGGAGATGAAATTTATCTATCATGAACTACCACTTTGACCTTTACCTTCACTTGCTCATAATTACCTTGATATCGGTGGATTGTAACACGATGGGACCTGAATCGCATCTCTGGTGTTGTCCCATATCCTGTTACTCAGGTTTCACTCATGCGCTTCTCTTTCTCACGCCATGCCGGCCCTCCACTCAAAGATGTGTTCAAAGATAGGCTGGACACGCACATGGTGGGCGTGTCGTGAGTGGAGCCGGGGGTCAGACTAGATGGCCCCAGGAGGCCCCTTCTGACTCGCTCTGTTTCTATGCTTCACCTTGGCCTCTTTGCAGAACGCCTCTTTCTGCACCCTGATGCCGTGTTAGGTTCGTGATGTGAGCCAGCCAGAGAGCCAAAGGGCTATGGACTGGCAAACAGAAAGATAACCCATCCTTTCCTCTTTCCTCTTCCCTTCCCCACAGCATGACACCACCGAATTCTCCATGCACAGGTGAAGCACAGGACTGGGTGCTCATTGTTGTCCGGTTCTGTCACTCACCGTGGAAGAACCATGGAGAACAGAAGCTCTCCCTGCTTGGACCCCTGGCATCTCCAGGCACGGCTGGGCCGGCACCTGCCCAGTCCAGCTACCACTGCCCAAGTCTGAGACAGTGAAGCAGGCTATCTTTTTACTTGAGGGATATTCTAAGAATAGAACAGCGGGTGACAGCTAGAAGAACCGCTGTTCTGATCCAGAAAGGCTTTCTTTGCCTCCTTGACTCAATGAGGGCTAGAAGCTTGTTCAAGAAAGGTTACCAACAGAGACATTTATGGGGCTTTGATCCAACTCCAGACTTTATTATGATGCTTTTCAGGCAGTTGCTACACTCCATGGCACATGACCAAGTACAGCTCCTGAAAGGGAAACGTTGGCTTTTGCAGTGGATTCCAGTTTTGCATTGATATGCTGATGGAATATGTCGTGCATGGTCCAAGTCGGCACGATGGCAGGGTGAAAGTGGAGATTGGAGCACCGTGCGGGTGGCCTTGACTGTTGTCGCTGCTTGTGCCGGGCACAATCTACTTGGTGAACTTCACGCTTTCCTCCTGCTGCCGGATCAGGCATGAGATCGGACTGGCGATGCCCCCAATCAGGTTCCAGTATTCATCGAAACTGATCTGGCCGTCTCGATTCTCGTCTAGATCACAGATCAGTTTGTCAGCGGCGTGCTTGTTTTTGGTGTCCTGCGGGTGGGAAAAGAAGGTGGATGAGTCTGGAACCAAAAGTCAGATTGGAAGCCTTCCAACTGAAAGATGTGGCAGCCGGTCCACCTCTTTTTCTGTGCTTCTTCCCTTGAGTTTGTTTATTCATTTATTACATTTTATTTATTTATTTAAGATATTTATATGCCGTCCTGTCGCAAAAGCCTCAGGACGGCTTACACAACAGAAATATTGTTATATTTAACAATACTGAAATACTGTTAAACCGCCCCAAGACTTCGGTAATGGGACGATCTACAAACGTTCTAAATAAATAAATACAATAAATAAACCCCCCCTCTTCTTTTCACCCCCAAAGTGCCTTTATGTGTGACAGACGCTTGCATGCAAAAGTGAGAGATGCAATTTTTTAGTTTTTAACATGCAGTGAGTCTGCGTGTTATTTTGCCTCCTAGCTGAAGTGTGCAGTAATTCTCTGGTGTAGCCTAGTGGTTAGAGTAGGACTCAGGAGATCCGGGTTCTAGCCCCCACGTGGCCATGAAGCTTGCTGGGAGGGTCTGGGCCAGTCACTGACTCGCACCCTAACCTACCTCGCAGGGTTGTTGTTCAGACAAAATGGAAAGGAGGTGGATTCTTACTGTGGTTTCTAAAGCCAGATGGTTTGCCTTGCCTTTGGCTTCCATCTGCACAGGGCGCTTGACATACACAAGCCCCCGATCTCTTACCTCCTGGTAAAGTGGGGGAAAGACGCCTTTCTAGACTCTTCCAGAACCTTTGCCAGGGTAGACCGAAGTACCGAGCTAGCGGTCCTCTGGATAGTGTCCCACTCCACTTCCCATTATCCTTAACCACCAACCCCGAAGCTGACTAAAGTTGGGGTCTGGCAGCATGAAGAGGACCCCGAGTTCTGTACCCGGTGTAGACAAGACCCATGGTTTTATTCCGGCCAGGGGGGCGTCCAGCGAGCCCCACCGCCCCCCGCCCCTTGTCTCACCGTCAGCATGTGGTTGAGCTCGTGGCTCAGCATCTTGCGGAAATCCTTTTTGCTAATCCCACGCCGTCTCCTGCAGCAGCAGCCTTTGCCGGCGTATTTGTCGTAGTTCCTCACCAGCGTCTGGATGGCCCACTCCAGCTCAGAGGGGTCCCCGCTCATGTGCTCTCCTCCTTTGGCTCCTGTGCCAAAGAAAGCGGCCACCGCATCAGCCCCGTGCGCCTTTGTGCTCAAAATCGCACCGACCCCGTTGCGCCAGAGGCCTCGCCTGCTGGGGGAGCAGGTCGGGGTTCCCCGGGGCGTGTTGCTCGGCTCGCCCTCCCGAAGTTCGGGCCCCCCAGTCCCCTTCTCTTGCAGGCAGAGCGAGGGCTGGAATGTTCCCCCAGAGGAGAAAGCGCTTCGTTTACGGGCAGAAGAAGAATGGGCGGCTTTGTACGTGGCAGAAAACAGACGGATGTCGCACAGGCGGGGTGGGACGACAGGGAGAGCAAAAGTGGCGTAGTGAAGCGTTTGCACTTGCGGAACAATCTGATGCGTGTTTAAATGACAAAGCCCTGCGTTACCCAGCATGCCCCAGCCAGCTGGTTGGGGCATGTTGGGAAATGTCGGGCTTGGCTTCCCTTGAGAGGGGCTGTGCTGGCTGATCTTTAGCAATGGTGGGAAAAGTTGTTTCAGCAAAGCCAGCAAACCCCAGGCGTGTGGGGAGAAAGGTTTTCAGCTGCAGCACGGAGTTTGGGGTAGGGAAAGACTTTTCTCAGAGAGCTGGGAGGAGTTTGCCTGGCTTGTTTGAACAGGTGGGCCATAAAAATTCCCCAGGGATTTGGTCTCCTCTGCTCCATCTCTTTTGCATAATAAAAGCAAATAATTTCCTCACAGGACTTGGAGACTTATCTTCAGCCAGAAGCAGACTTGTCTCCGGTCATCACTTTTTAAGCGTCCTACACTCCAGTCTCCAAAGGGGGTGTTGACTCTGGGGTAACTCTCTAGATAATAAGCAGGGAACGAGGGGTATCTCTGTTATGGAATCACAGCCAGAAGTGTAGCTTGTGTGCAGAATCAACTCCCTGAAAAGTCTTTGCTTCCATGTTTGTTTTTAAAAATTAAGTTTCTAGTCCTTATGAGGCATGGGGAATTGTTTGCAAGGACAGAGATTGAGCAGAGAGCTACATAAGATTTCTAGAGGATCGGGATGAGAGTTTACTGGTCTGATCCAGCAACATTCCTTTTGGGATTGCTGGATTTTACTGGGGTTTTCTTCTGTGCTTTTTTTACCTCATAATTGAGGCTCTGGGATCGGTAGTCAGTCTGTGTTGTTTGGGTCTGGTGAGGTTTGGAGTTGGGGAGGCATGTCTGTGCAGTGAGTTTTGCTGCAATGGAGGCACCCCCCAGCCCTGCACATGGTGACCCAAACCCAGATCAGCTCCCCACAAACCAAAATGGTGAGGATGAATTGCATGCCGCAGATTCAGCATAACAGGTAGTTTAGTCCTTGGGGAGCCACTGGTGTTATTTGGAAGGGCTGGGGAGGCGATCCTGTTTCCAAGACTGTATCAGACTCCGGCTTCTGCTTAAACTAAAGGCTTCCCCTTTGGGGATACGGTCTCGCGTCTGCCCTCCCTCAAGCCCACCCTGGGAACTGCTGGGAAGGTACCCCGACTTCTCTGTGGGGTCCCTCCCTGCTATCCGGCCTTCTCCCTTCTCTCCCCTTCTGCACATCCAGTCATGCTGGTGGCCATTCCAGCCTGAATGGGGCGCAGCCAAAATACCACCTCACTTGAGCTCAAAGCTCTGAATTCCAGAATATGCTTATGGGGGGAAAGAGCCCCGGGAAGGGAGAGGCAGCCTTCTGGGGTTCCCCACAGAACTAGATGTGGTCCAGGGGGTGGGAGGTTCGTCCTCCCATCTTCTCTGCCTGTCGTTATCGCTCACAATTTTTCTTCCTGTCTATCTCCATTGCCATTGTATTTTCTCAAGTCTCTACCGCAAACCAGCAGCTGCTTCCGGTGTTCCCAGATCTAGCTTTTCGTACCAGAAAAGAGGATCTTCAGAAATCGAAGGGAGGGGGTTCAATTAATACACAGATTTTGGGTGCATGCAAACCATGCGACTATTTCCTCCTCCAGAAAAAAAGAAAAATTCCAAGCCCTGCATTGTTTCTTGAATGATTATCCTACAGAAATAAGTTTGTTCTAATCTCCGAAAAGAGTGTGGATCAGGGCCCAACCAATCCTATTTATTTATTTATTAGATTTCTATCCTGCCCGTTAGCAAAAGGCTCTCTTGCGTTTGAATTATACCGATTTACGTCTTCTCCTATCTGGCAGAAGGCTTTTGCTTCCTGTGTGTGTAACAGGACTAGTGGATTAGTAACCCCTTAAAATCGCCCCTGAATTTATGACCAAGATACACCTCCAGGAAGCCTTCCACCAAGAAAAGAATGGATTTCTGCTTTACTTCTTCTTTTCAAAAGAAGCATAGCCGCTCTTTACCTGCCAAATCCGATTCTTTCCTTGTAGATTCTGCACTCCACATTTCGCAGAAAAGAAACAGTAAAGTCCGTAGAGATGCCCGGTAGAGAGAAAATGTGGGCAGACGCCTGTCCGAAAGCAAAGGTTTGCAAGGAACAGGGTGGAGAGACTACACAGGATGCAGCCCCAAACAGCCTCTCTCTCTCTCTCTCACACACACACACACACACCCCAATACAGGATAAGGCCATGGTTGTTGCTTGCTTTGTTTTACTGAGTCCTTTCCGGGCCAGGCTTCACCTCCTGACTTAGGAAGGGGAAAAGTGGAGAGTATCTCTTTCGCTTTCCTTCACACACGATGTTCCATTGCGTGCGGAAAACACATTCCGATTCCAAACATGCAGCATTGCGTCCATGATCCTATTTGTGTGTCATGCGCCTCCAAACTGCACAGCAGGTGTCTCTGCATACATGACGAGCACCACATGGGATCCATGCCCTCAAAGGAGGATCCAAGAATTCAGGCCACTGTGTCGATCCTTAACCACAAAAACCAGTCTGGGCAGCTTGTTGGCTTCAGGAGCACATCTTGTCATGCCGGTGGGTCATAATTGCCCATTGGGCAGCAGGCCAGCCTCCGCATATTTATTTTAAAAACTATATTTATATGCCGCCTATTCCACCAATGGCATCCCTAGGTGGCCCTCTTGGTGTGTTATGGTAGGGAAAACATAGAAACATAGAAACGGAGCGAGTCAGAAGGGGCCTCCCGGGCCATCTAGTCTGACCCCCGGCTCCAGCCAGCTCCGCTCACGACATGCCCACCATGTGCATCTCCAGCCTGTCTTTGAACATCCTCACTGATGGGGCCTCAACGACCTCCCGTGGGAGCCCATTCCACGCCCTCGGGGTCCTAACTGTCAGGAAGTGCTTCCTGGCATCCAAATTGAACCTTGGCTCCCTGAGCTTTGCTCCATTGGAGCGCGTCCTGCCTTCCTCTGCAGGGGAGAACAGGCCTCTCCCCACCTGCGTGTGACACCCCCTCACATACCTGCATGTTGCCAACATATCCCCCCTGAGTCTCCTCTTCTCCAGGCTGAAGAGACCCAGTTCCCTCAGTCTCGCCTCATACGGCTTCCCTGCAAACCGGCCACCAACCTTGTGGCCCTGCGCTGCACTGACTCTAACCTGACTATATCCTTCCTATAACGAGGGGCCCAGAACTGAGTAAATTACTGGAAAAATCAACTTTCTTTTTACATACTGTGAGGCAGGAGCAGGGAAATCGGCGCGCATGGCCAATGTCAGCATCCTGGCCCTCATGAAGTCCCAGCGCTAGGTTCCTATAAACCCAGGTGCCACCACCGCCAATATCTAGAAGGACCCCATGGCTGCTTTCAGCATCTAATGAACTGGGGAGGAACCAGAAAAGTTTGAGCCAGAACGGAGGTGTCCATCTTCAGAATACTGCACAGGTCTGTGTTGCCCTTCCAAACGAGCTGTTGAATGTGGAGTCACCATGAGTTACATGGTCCTATTTTATGATGCTACAGTCCTGATGCTTCTTACCCTATTTGCAGCGTTGACACCACACTGATGCATGAGGCAGATGAACCTATGAGACCCCTTTGTGGCTGGCACAACATTACAGCCCTCTTATATCCTGTCTTAGTGCTGAAATGCTCAGCACTAAGAAAGCACAGAACAAAATTGCAAAGTCTTAGCAAAATGTGGCTTAAATAAAGCATTTCTACTGCTATGACACTACAGTGCTAATTTTCCAAAGTAAAATATAATCTCCCATCCCAGGTTATCACCATTTAAATAATAATGTGGAGTTTTCATTTCCTAATTAAATGCTTCCAATCTATGCTTCTGACCCAAAGCAGACATAGAATTTCAGAAAGAAACCTCATGCTAGAAGATGCACCAGACTAAATCTGTCCAGATTTGGTTCCTACAGTAGTTCTGACAATGGGAAACCCAAAATATTTCAAGATACATTATTTTAGTGACATTGCGTGCCAAACCCATGCACGCTAGGCAGAATTTCAAACACAAATGGGATGCATTAATACACATTTCTCCTAATGGCGCACATGTTTTCACAGAAACCTTTTTCTTTAAAGTGTTCTGTTTCTCGAACATAAGATTGAGGAAATGGGGTGAAACCAAAACTGACCAATTCATCCATCTGTAATCCTAGAACACTGAAATCAGCCCTGTAAAGACTCCTTATTTGTTTTTCCAAATCTTTTCATTTATTTTCAGGAAGTATTTAGGAAGGAAGAAGCCAAAGACTTCAGGAGTTGAAGACTCCTTAAAACAACAAATTTTGTGGGAATGACAGAGGTCCTTATTCCTTGTTTCTTCTGTGCCAACATCTTGCTTTGGGGCTCCATTCCTTCTCATTGGATCGGGCTTAAGAAAGTATTCCAGTCCCTGTGGATGCCATCTTGGAGACTTTCTAGTCATCCTTTCCTGACCCACGAATTCCCACCCTCGCTTCAGGTATTGGCTGCCGTTAGATGTCCCCAGTTTGTGTGTGTGCAGGACTCCAAGATACACCGCAGCCGCTCTGCTGTGGATGATGGGTGACAGAGCAGGATGCGTGGGCAGTAATGACATGCCCAGCATGACAGGACATGGATTGGAGGCTCAGTCCTCATCCAAGAGCAGGAAATTCGATCTCTCAAAATGAGATCAATGCATCTGAGTATCTTGTGAAGTCCCCACAAGAGACATCAAGCAGTGGAAAGCACATGAAGCTTGTTCTTTTCATTAGGTTGGTTCCAGCTTTAGCCAGCCTTAAAGCTGGGCTATCTTAATTTCCCTGTATTTTTAGCAAAGCGACAGTGAAGTGGCCAAAAGGGGATTTGGAATCTTGTGTTCAAATTTTGCCTTGGACACAGTTCTGGTGGCTCAGTTTCTTCCCTCTTTTCTGCCTAAACATGCATAGGATTATGTCTTTACTCGATTTAGGAGAATATCTGCAGCCATTCTGAATGGGTAACAGAGGACTGACCCAGCCTAAAGTCAGACACGGGTGGCCAGACGTTAGACCTCAGGGAGCAGAAATCGGCTGTCTTGAAAGGAAGGCAAATAGCACTCATTTAATTTGTACTTTTACTGCCACATATTTTCTCGAATGTCATTGCCTGGCTTGACATCCTATACATTTGATGTACCCGGCATACCAGTTCTGCTCCAAGAAATACAGTTTTTATTTTCTTTGCTTTTTTAGATGTGGTGATGCAGGACGTATTCTCCAAAGAGGCGCTCCTTCTTTTGTCTCTCCTGCTTTGACATTTGGTATTGGATGGATTTTGTAAGTAACTCCTTTGACATTATTTTTGCTCTCTGTATGATTAAGTTATTTGAGCACTGAGTGGCAATTTCTTTCTGTTTCGACGCTGGCTCCCCTGTTCTTATTGGATTTTAGTTTTTATTGCAACTGTGGCATGGATACATTCCTTTTTTAAAAATCCTTTAAAGATGTATTTATTGCAAGAGCCCTTCTCTTTCTAGTTCCACCGAGGAGGGAATGGCACCTTCAAAGTCAATACTTGCATTCCAGAAATGTTGCAAATATTTGTACCTAACATGATTTAAATCTGGAGTGTCGGGCTTCTTTCTGTCTGAGGGCCAAATTCTATTTTGCAGAAATTCTCAAGGGCCACATTCCATTGGTGAGTGTGGTCAAAAGCGAAATGTGGCCCCCATGCCAGCAAAGTTTAGCTAACTACCCCTTAAGAGAGGCTTTTTAGAATGCAAGGGCGGGGTGGGGGGACGACTGAAAAGCCAGAAACGCCCAACATGGGGATGGGGTCAGGGAAAAGGGATGTGTATATCTGAGGAGCCCCAAAAGGCCAAAGCTTTGGTGTGGAATTCAATCCCCAAAAATGGTTCAGCACCCAGGATAGCTCTCACAAAGCACCGGATAAAAGCTGCAATGCTTACTCTTCCTTCGCTGGGACTAAACCTCTCTGAAAGCTGGATAAAGCTGCATCTTTGAGGCAGGATTAGAACCTGTGGTTTTCCCCCAACGGAGCAGAGAGATCGGGCTGTTTCTTCCTGCAGTGGATGGCTGGAGAGAAGTTAAGCAACCAGAGGGGTGTGAGGCGTCTCTGCGGAGCAGATCAGATCGAGCAAGACGCGACTTGCTTCATCACACCCATAGGTCCCTCCCTCTGGCATGCACATGGGAACGTGGTTACTCTCGCAGCTTATTTTGCCTTTAGAGAGGCAACCGTTTGCAGAGGGAGGATGTTCCGGATCTCCTATTTATTTATTTTTATTTTATTTTACAAATGTGTATGCCGCCCCCTCGCACTTAAGCCTTGGGGCGGCTGTCTCTTCTGGATGGGATTTGGTTTTCCTTCGATTGAGGTGGTCACCCCGCGTTCTCAAGCCAGTTCCTGTCCGGGTATTTTAGGGAACGACTCCGAGAATTCCCGATCGTTGGCCATGTGGGCTCATCTTGATGGGAGTTGAAGGCCTGAACTGGGCCTCAGTTGGAGCATGCTGCTTTCCTACAATTAAAGGGTCGCCCCATGAAACGGAATGGGGTTCAAGCAAGGGGCATCAGTGAGAAGTCCTCTCTCATGCAGCAACATCGTTTCGTTTATGGACCTCCTGCCACCTCCTGCCACTCTTTTCGCTTGCGGTGTGTAGCTTGGACTGGGGACTTGCACACTCTTTGGGGTTGTACCTTATAGGGCACCAGACATACAGAAGGATGAAGGTGCTCCCCACCTTGGCTCCCCCGCCCATATGGCTGAAAAGAGTGATAGGAGTTGTAGTCCAAACATCTGTTCCCACTCATGGCATGCTAAGCACGTCCCAAGCTGCCTGGCTCTACGGCTGAATTTCTCTTCCTTCTCCAGATCTTGCCGGCATGCTGCAGTTTCCAACCAGGTGGCTGACACATGCTGAGCTTGATTTCTTCGTGCCTTGGGAGGAATGTTCCAATTGCTGCTTGTAATCTAGCCATCCCCAATTTTACCACTTTGGGAATGTAGCGGCCGAGTCCCAGGCCTATCCTTCCCTTTTGGGGTGTACACGCGGGATGAAACGAAAACGTTCTGTTGCCTTTTTTGCACAAGGCAGATCCTACTTTCTTACTTTCCTGGCACCCAAGACTGAACACGCTGGGGCATGTGGAGAACTTCAGAGGAGCAGCCCGGATCAACCACAGGTGTGCCCAGGTCTTTGCGTTCCCACCGTGGCCAGCCACGGCTTGTGGGACAGCCACACATAAGACATGAGTGCAGTAGTACCCTACTGCCCATGTTCCCCAGCAATTGGCACTTCGCTGCATATTGCCTCTGATACTGGAAGCATGACATAACCATTCTGACTAGGAGCTGTTGGTGTAATTCCCCTTAAAGCCATCCAAGATGGCCGCCACTCCAACTCATCCAAGTGAATCCCATAAATTAACTGCATGAAGATGAGATTCCTTTGTTCTCTCCTGAATTTCCCATCAATCAACTTGATGGGCTGACCCCACTGGGTTCTGGTATTACAAGGGCAGGAAAAAACCCCTCTTTTCCCTGTTTCTTCCATGCCATGCCTAAGTTGTGCTTCTGTCATGTTTCCCATCACCCCCGTTACTGGGGATGTTTGGATTCAATTTAATTGTGTGAATGGGATGGAGTTGTCTGTTCCAGGATTTGCAAACATATGAAATCTGATTTTTGTTTCCTGCTCTGAAAATTATGGAAATAAATTCATGGGAAAGAACAAAGTGCCTTAAGCATTGTATATACATTATCGTAACTTTTCAGACGTGCATAATGTATTTCAGCTAACTTTTGGTTTTGTCCACAGAATTTGCCCCTGGAAGTCGTTCTGGTTCAAAAACAACGAACTTGCTTAGCAGAAAATCAAACCTATTTCATTCTGCTTTGGATGTCTGTGACAGCCCTTCTCCTTATTCAATTTTCTCCTAAGCTGCACAGTCAAGTATATAAATTCTGTGGCTATGATCTATTGATAGATTCCCATCTCAACGCCTTTTTAAATGTTAAATGTATTTAAAATACATATTCTACACTCTTCTGTTCTCAACCCTTAAAGCCACTTTCTGAAACATAAATGATCGTGAAAAGAAATCACAGAGCGTTGATGAGATGAGTCTGAGTCTCTAAACGAGAGGGGAGGCATTTTAAAAGCGTGCTGTAACGAGCTGTCACAACGCTGGCAGGATATGGCAAAATCTGAGGAAAAGTTTCAGGGTTATCAGCCACTTCCAAACAGGATTTGAACAGAAAGCACGAGCTAACCAGATAGTCTCCTAACCCAGCAATATAAGGACCAAGCACAAAATTTCTGAGGACAGCATGTGGACGACGTGGAGCCACAATGAGAGTGCCTTGCTTCTGTACATGGTATGGATCCTGCCTCTGTTTCCATCTGAGTTAGTTCATCACTTGAACTGGAATGAATTTTTATATACCTTCCAAAATTCAGAATCTTTTTGAATGCAAAGGAACATTATACACAAACCTCTACTCCAGTCAAAATAGCTGACCAAGAGTTAACCATTCTAATGAAAAATCCAATGTCATCCTTTGTTATTTCCTTGGGAAATAACAAAACTTGAGTCTTGAGCAAAATTTCTTATATCTTGGCTCCTGTTGTCTTTACATTGGATCTTACAAACACTTAAGGGATGGATAAATCTGTCAGTTTTGGTTTGGTTTGTTTCTCATTTTTCTAGTTTGTCCCAAACATTGAAATTTATTTTTTAGGTTTATTTAACAATTCATACACATTTTTGTTAACTTCTCCTAAAAGCTAGATATTTCTCTACACTTTTGCCTAATAGACAAATTCTACATGAGTGCTTTTCTTGGCAACATGCAGGTATGTGAGGGGGTGTCACACGCAGGTGGGTAGAGACCTGTTCTCCCTGCAGAGGAAGGCAGGATGTGCTCCAACGGAGCAAAGCTCAGGGAACCCAGGTTCCATTTGGATGCCAGGAAGCACTTCCTGACAGTCAGGACCCTGAGGGCGTGGAATGGGCTTCCACGAGAGGCCGTTGAGGCCCCATTGGTGCAAGTGTTCAGGGATAGGCTGGACACGCACATGGTGGGCATGTTGTGAGCGGAGCCGGCTGGAGCCGGGGGTCAGACTAGATGGCCCAGGAGGCCCCTTTTGACTCGCTCTGTTTCTATGTTTCTATGTTTCTTCATATGATGCCATTTTGACCAGTGTTTTGAACATGTTTTTTTGTATATACTTTCTCCAAACTCACCCATTTTGGAGATGAGCTCCACAGAAACATTCAGGGGCTTGTGAATTTTGAAGACCAGCCAACTTTGCTTTTAATTATTTTACAAAGTTATTTGGGTGACTTTGGGACAATCAGGGATTCTCAACCTAAACTACTTCAAAGGGTTGTTTTGAGGATAAAATGGAGGAGTAGGATCAGCAAACTGCTTTGGGATCCATGCCAGAAGGAAAAAGGTGGGGTACAACTATAATGGATACATAAATAAACTTTTTTAAATTAGTGGCTTTCTGACCTTAAGCCAAATTACTTGCACAACCCATTTCAATCATTCCGCTTGGAAACGCCAAAAGAATACAAACTGTTGCCACAGCATGTCCTTACTCTCTGGACAATCTAATCTGACAAGGTTCCTGCAAGCAGTTCATCCCCAAATCTCTGGCAACATAAGAGACAAAGTATTTACTTTGAACCTCACAAGATCTTTACATTATGCGGTGAGCTCAGGACTAAAGCAAAGCTTCCCTCAGCATCTCAAGGAAAAAAGAGGATGACTTGGAGAAACACATCTTTTTCTTTGCCTTGAGATCCTAAACCCACTTAATTGGCTTCCGACCATGTTCTAGTAGTGGAATTGCTAAATTTCAGTTAATGCTTGGTATTTTCCCATTTTAAGCGCAGGTTTTCTTCGACACTGGAAATGTCTCAGAGGTTTTATGTAGCTCATCCCAACCTTTCAGACCCTTAAAGAGTCTGTGTAAGAATTCATAAGCATTTTTGTGTGTGTATTTCTATGAAGATGAGAATTGGGGGAAAGGACATAACTTGGTGGTTATGACTGTGCTTCTAGTTCAGAAGGTCCCAGGTTTCAGGTCTGGTTTCTTGAAGCAGCATTAGGAAATATTCCTTCCTGGAATATGGAGAGCCAATTCAGCTCAGTGCTGACTATACCACCCTACCAGAAATAAGGACCTGGCCCTATGAAGAGTTTCAGCTGCTCTGTTTTCATAGGCCTTTTGCTTCACACACACAAGTTTTGCAAGCCATTCCCCTATTAGAATGCCTTTAAACATTATTTCCGGTTACATGCACATTTCTGTCTCCGGATTCGGATCAGGTGAACTCTGCTACAAAATTCAGGTAAATGCCGATTTCAGAAGAGAATGGGTGTTTTCCATCCTCATCAGATGCGCAGAACATGAGAAATCTGCATTTAAAAGAAGGCTTTCCCTTGCCCACAAAGTCTCTATTCAGTAGAAAGCCCCACTGAACTCTCTGATCCAAGAAGCAGTGTTCTGAAGCGAGTGTTTCGGTAGTGGGGATCAGAGCCTACCGATTCAGCAAGTCCGTCGCTTGGAAGATAGCCAGAGCCTTCTTTGTGTGAATTGAACATGCATTAGTGGCCCATTGGAACGTGAGGGGGGATATTAACTAGACCAACAAATATCCGACAGAGGAAAGACCGGGTGGTCTGCAAAACCCACCGCATTCCCTTCCAAAGGCCCTTCGCTGCCTACTTCTGCATTCTCCCTCTCCTCCCGCACCCTCTCCTTTTGTCCCAAATGTGTTTTGTTGTCAGGAAGCTTAACTAATGCAGTATTTATCGCCAGGACTTGTAGGAGCACGTCGTACCCCTTGGCATGTTCCCAGCCAAATTCCGAGCTTTGTGCCTTCAATCCGAAACGACCCCTCCGCTATGCCCCCTTCAGGCTCGCCTCTTCCCACCCCTTCAGTGGACAAAAGTGCGTGGCCTTGACCAGCTGCACGCTCGTTTCCCACTCACCTTGCATGACTGGCGTGGGGGTCGGTCTCTCTCTATTTGTTCTTCCTGCCAAAGGCCTCTGCACCCGTCCGTCCGTCCGTCTCGCTTTCCAGCTTCTCCTGTCTGTACAAGACTTAGCAATATGAGATACGACACCTCCTACTTCTTACGTCTACCCAGCGTCTGTGTCACGAGGCCGGCCTGGCCTTCGTTTTAAAGAGGAACGTCCCCCCACCTGTTTTGGAAGGAGCCTGACAATCTTTGGGGCGTTCCTCAACTCACCTGTTGCATTGGGTTGCAAAACGGAGGAATCCCGTCTCCTGACCAGCTCGTTCTTCCTGCTGGTGATGCGCACCGTCACCCACACTCTGCTCTGGTGTGTAAAGTCCATGGTATGGCACAGCACTGAGCAGCTGGGACAGATTCCGTGTCTCTAGCCAAACATCCTGCCTTTAAGCGATCCCAGACTGAGCAAATGGTTCGCGTTAGAATGAGGGTTCAGCGTCGGACCCCCAGGCCGTGAGGGTGGGTGTCTTGAAGGCATCTGCTTGGCTTTCCGGTCGCAGGACTTTGATCTGTCTTCCCCTGTGTAGCTTCCATCAAGTGTTTGGGACAGCAGCTCCCATCGTCCGTAATGAATGGCCGTGCTGATGGGAGCCATAGGTCAAAACAGTTGGAGGATGGCTGATTTGGAAAGGCGACGAAAGGGAAGCATGTTCAAAGTGTATATAATGACGGCTGGTGTGAGGGAAGAGCAAAATGGAGATTTCTGTCCTCTTCCATTCTTCTTGAACCCAAAGGGGCCATCCCAGGAAACCGACTGGGGGACATTCAGAACAGATCCAAGGAAGAGCTTCTTCACACCACACATAGTTAAATTGTGGAGTTTGTTAGCCAAAGATGTGGTGATGGCCACAATTTAAAAGGGGATTCAACAAATTAACGAAGAAGAAAGTTCTCAGTGTCTACTAGTCCTGATGGTTACTTGTGCCTCAGTTCTCTCCATCTTGTTGTCTTGTCATATTGCATGTTTCCAATCCTGTTTGATTCGTCCCCAAACTTTGAGAACTATTTCTTAAAGTTTGCACAAAAATTTAGAAGACTGTTTTGTGTCCATTGCTCCAAAGACATGTTTTATTGACAGTTTTACCTGATGCACACAAATTTGGTGGCAAATTTTCCTAGTATAACACAGTCTTGAATGGTATTTCCCCTAACATATGCATTTTAGTGTGTGTTACAAAAATTAAAGAAAGGAATATTTTGAGGGCTAAGACTTGCTCTCCCGTTCTTAAATCTTCCCATCGCTACACAGGTGGGTTCAAAAAGAAGAAATCAAATTGGGATGTGTTTCTAGAATAAAACAGTCCAAACAGAATCCCAGCCTTTTGGATTGATCCCAGAAGCGAACAAATAATTGACTGAGGAAGCTTAATCTTGGATTCTTCAGCTCAAGAATGAAAATAGGGCATTTTGTGAATGGGTTGTTTCTGAAAATCTGTGATGTGGTTGTTGATGGACAATTAACAGAATTTGATTGATTGATTGATTGATTGGAGGAATAATCAGGCGTGAGTAGAGAGGCAAGAAAGTTTTGTTTCAGTTTGGTGTGGATTCAGAGCTCCTCAGTTTTCATCCCGTGAACCAAACACAATCTGCTGTTGGAAGAAAAACTTATTTGAGACTGTAGTGTGATTTATACACAAACACCCTTGAATCAATGGGAGAAGAACGTATCTATTTTAAATATGCAAACCACTGAAATGCATATTTGGGAACATGTGCACAAAAATATTTGTGTATTTCCATGCAGAAATATGAAACAAAGATTGTGATTAGATACAGCCCAAAGGTGGGATGTGTTGGACTTCCACACAAATGCACCTTTTGTCACCCCACACCTCTATGCAGGTTACATGGCTGTTTGCTTGTTTTCGTGTCTTGTATTCTAGAATAGTTTTTGGTTTTGTTTTGTTAACGCATGCACCTCTGCCTGCCTCATTTTAGAGTGGCTTCCAGGCTGTCTTCAAAGGCTCAAGTTTGGTCCAGAATTTTATTTTAATCTTGACAAAACTCACTAGCGATGCTTGGCCGATTCGGACACTGCAAATTCTGAACGAAACTGAGCTGCCTTGTACTTCTCCGAATGTAGTTATCGGTCGTGTTTTTCTCTTTCTTGACTGTACTGACATATTTTACTTTAGAGAAAATTGCTTGATTTAAAAGCATATATTCCTATGGATTTTTTTAAACTGCTCAACAAAAGGGGCAGGTTTTAAATAAATGTGGGAAAAGGACAGAATTGATTTACTGGTGAAAAACACACAAAGGTAATTTGAATTGTGGGGGGGAAATGAATTCGCGCACAAGCAGTTAGAGCTGCAGCATAAACTAACACCATTTTAACAGTCTAGATACAAAATTCTTAGGGCCAGTTAAAGAAATCTTGTTCTATTCATAGCAGGAGCCCTTAACTGATGACTCAGTTCAATGATTAGCCCTAAATCTCCATATAAATATTGTTGTCACTCTGATTAAAAAAACCTTCTCTTTGTTTTTAAGCTGATGGAAGGACATGTTGTAAAAGAAGCTGTTTTATTTAAAAAAAGGGGGGCATTTGCAGCTAAGTGTAGAGAAAAGCACAGCTTGTTCCGACAGAGGGTGTGTGTGGAGAGCTTTCTCTGTGGTTTTCAGGAGTGGCCTGTCGCTTTTGTAGCCATCAGCGTTTCCCTTTGAGATATGGGACCTTCTCTCCGCTCAGGGCAGCCGCGTTCTGGCTAACCTCCATCTTCTAATCGGCCACCTCGCTGGGCTACTGCAGTGCCCTTTGCAAGGGGCGGCTTTTGAAGACTGTTCAGAAAGTTCCCTTGATGCAAAAGATAACCTTTTATCTTTTTTGCAAGGGGGCTTGTTTGCAAGGGGGCGGCATACAAATATGTTAATAAATAAATAAATAAACCTTAAAGGCCTGCGAGCGTGAGAGACGGGGCCTCCTCAGCGGTGGCTCCTCCATTCTGGAACTCCCCTCAGATTAAGTTACACTTGGCCCCTTGAGTACAGGCCTTTCGAACTGGAAATGTACTGTATTTTTTGCTCTATAAGACTCACTTTCCCCCCCGCCCTCAAAAGTAAGGGGAAATGTCTGTGCGTCTTATAGAGCGAATACGTGTGTGCAGTAAGTCTGTCGGATGTGCAGCCCGTGGGGAAGCGATGGGGAATGTGCCTGTGATGATGTGCCCATTTGATTCAGAATATTTTTTTCTTGTTTTCCTCCTCTAAAAACTGGGTGCATGTTATGGTCAGGCACGCCTTATGGAGCGAAAAATACGGTATTTCTTCACAGTGTTTTTTTTTTCTTGGAAAGTTTAAACAACCCCTGAGTTCCAAAGCAGTTTTTTTCTTAATGGCTCCTCATTAGGGCTTGCTTTTAAATATCTGGAATGAAACAATGAATCAGTAAAACTAGATGCAAGCTGGGCTTTAAAAAAGTGGTAGCATTTAAAATTAGCTTTGAAAGGAGCGGAACGGAACAGAAACAAACTTCATTGTCCAATTCATTGGGGCCTCTTAGCTAGTCCCAAATCAATTTTCTGTCTTCTTCACTAGTCCTTCATCTAGGCCTTAAACTAGTCATAAACTAGTCCTTAAACTGGTTCTTACTCTTCTTAACTAGTCCAAATCTTAACTAGTTCCACTTGGTGAGTGTGGGAAACCTCGGGTCTTAATCCGGGTCAGCCCACTTCAGACGGGTGACACCCCTTTCTCTCTGCTCCGAGCTTAACCGATTTGTCAGTGAAGTGATGCAGCCTTAAGTAATTTTTTGTGAACCGAACGGGTTGCACATGTCAGAATATCTTGTCTTTGCTCCTGTCAGGCTGACAGGGATGGGACTGGTGTCCCAGCCATTGTGGGATTGTGCACCACAGTGTGGGTTGTATTGTGGAGGCAAAGCAAGGTGTGTCTGATGGCATATTTTTCTCGTTACTCAGCTCTCAGCCCTAATCTCAGCCTAATCAGGCTCACCTTTGCTGGAAGAGATGCTGTTTCTATGAACATATCAGAAAATCATTTTTTAATATTGCATGTAGAAAGTATTAAGCCTCGCCCCCCCCACAAAAAAAGCTGCTATAATTCACAAAGGTGATATCAGTGGGTATTTTACAAGTATAACCTGCCTTTCTTTCTCTTGCAAGGAATCCAAGGCAGCTCAGATGGTCCTCTCTTGTCCATCTTATCTTCACAACAACCCTGTGAGGAAGGCTAGGCTGAGAGTGAGCGTCTGGCCAGAGAACGCAGGTTCTTCATGGCCGTGTGAGGATTTGAACCCGGATCTCCTGAGTCCCAATCCAACACTCCAGCCAGTCTGCCACACTGCGTCTTGATGTATTGGAGTGAGAAGAAAAGAAAGGTTGTTGTTGTTGTTAGTCGCAAAGTCGTGTCCGACCCATCGCGACCCCATGGACAACATTCCTCCAGGCCTTCCTGTCCTCCACCATCCCCCAGAGTCCACTCAAGCCCACGCCAACTGCCTCAGTGACCCCATCCAGCCACCTCATCCTCTGCCGTCCCCTGCACGGCCCGCCTGCATTTCTGTGCCCCCTTTGCCATCTGTTGTTCCCAGCATTAGGCTCTTCTCCAGGGAGTCCTTCCTTCTCATTCGGTGGCCAAAGAATTTGAGTTTCATCTTCAGGATCTGGCCTTCTGAAAGGTAGGTCCTATTTATTTCTGTCTCTCGTTTGATGTCTACTGGTGGATTCTCTGATGTTAGGGTAAGTCTATCTGATATTTAGCTCCTTTGCCGTTGCTGAAATGCTGTCCATTTGGACAACCAACATCCGCCCCTCCCCACTTGCTTGTGTGTTCATATTTGTAACGGAGGTGTTGTGTTATTTGTGAATGCCCTTTGGGGTGGGCAGGTTGCAAAGTACCCAACTTTAGCTTCAAAGCGTCATTTGAGCCACAACCTTTGGGGAAGAAGTGGGGGTTACATATCTAGCTCTCCCAGGATGATGGCAAAATTTCAGGGCTGTGTGTGTGTGTGTGTGTGTGTGTGTGCGGGGGTCATGTGTCTGAAAAGTCTCTGATGTCACGCTCTCCCTGACTGCAGAAAGCTAGCATGTCAAGACAAAGGCTCTAGTGTAGTGTTCGGACAGGCAAGTTCACTGGAGAAGTGCTACCCTGATTGTGGAACACGCTCCCCAGAGAGGCCCGCTTGGTGCCAACGCTTCTTTCCTTTCGGCGTCAGGTGAAACCCTTTTTATTCTCCCAGTATTTTAATTATTAACTTGTTTTAGTTAGTGGGTTTATATTTTAACATTGGATGCGGGGCAACTGTTATTCTTATTTCTATTTTTAGGATTAATTTGTTGTAAACCATCCCGAGAGGTCTAAGTATCGAGGGTATAGGAAAGTTTTAAATAAATAAAATATATTAATATCCAAAGGCAATTTTTTGGGGGGACAACATGGAAGACTTCAGGGGGATGGGTTTACTGTGGACAGCAGTGCCTCCCTCTTTCCCTCAGCCCTTCTTCTTCTTCAATGCCACCAGTTGGGAAAGCAATTCCTTTCCCAGCATGCCCAGAACTACAAGTATCATTCCAAAGACTTCTGGGAAGAAAATGGTGGCTGCCCAGAAAATAAATGGTGCTGCGATTTTTTGCTAAGTTGCACAAACCCTCTCCAAAATTAGCCCATTCTCAAACTTGCACATGGGTGGAGAATATTTTTGGCCAACAGTTGAATACGTAATCAATATGTCATAGGCCCAGAGAAGATGACTGTACCGAACGTTTCCTTTTTTAGAGATCTTGCCTTGAAGCATGTGAAGATTAGCTGCAGGGCAGTATGGATCAGTGGTTAGCTGGCTGCATTCTTAGGTGTGGGAGAGCCACATTACTTATGAACTGTGTGGG
Organism: Varanus salvator macromaculatus; assembly: GCA_023646645.1. Taxonomy (NCBI): domain Eukaryota; kingdom Metazoa; phylum Chordata; class Lepidosauria; order Squamata; family Varanidae; genus Varanus; species Varanus salvator. The sequence goes on along the minus strand of JAIXND010000803.1, from coordinate 6,229,514 downwards.
TGGACAGTTTCCAGCTCTCAGCCAACCTTGTCTCAAAAGATTTCAGGGCAGATAAAGCGTCATAAAAACAATTTGCATGCTGAATACAGGCAGGGAAGGGTAAATAGCAATTGGTTTGAGCCTCAGAATGCCATCGCTAGAAATATTCATGGCACGCACCATTTTTTTAAATTCCTGTTGTGATGGCTGAGCCATCAAACCAGTACTGGTCCATCTGAGGGTTTCCCAAGACTTGGGCCCCAGCCTATATCCTGTGGCAGGCAGTTCCACAGTTTAATTGCCATGTTGTCCAATTCCAAAAGCATTTCCTTTTCATAAGGCTGGAATGTGCCATCTTCTCTCTCACACCTGCTCATAATTCAAGGAAGACAACAGATGGCTTCAGTCTGTCGAAGATGGAAATATGGATTTTTGAAGTAGTCCGGAATGTACCAGTAAAAGCAAACAAAAGGAATGCAGAAAGAAAACATTTTGGAAAGGAGAGCAGGATCTCTTTGTCCCTCACAAAAGTTGTAAAAAAGAATGGTTTTTCTTAATTCAGAAGATGAGTATTGTGTAAGGACTGGATTTAAAAAATTCTCCAATGAGATGTGACTGAATTTGGCAGGTAGGGGTGCAAAAGGTAGATTTTATCCTGCAAGCTGCTTGTTCGGAAGTGTAATTCCCAAACAGAACTCCTTGGGAGCAATGCTACATAATGAAATAATGCCCCTCCCAGGGGAATTCTGGGGAAAAAATGGCCGTCACCAGGAAGAGAGGGGAAAGCCATCCCTTCACCCCATTAGCTTCCCAGATCCCCATGCAAAAAATCATCCCCTCCCACTGCCCTCTGGCCAGTGGTCTGGAAGCAGGAAACGGAAAAATTTGGACCAGCATAATTATATAATCCAGAGTAGGCTGCCTGCAATTCCCATCAGCCCCAGCCAGCATGGACTGAGTTGGAATCAGTGCAGCGAAGGGCCGCTAAGGATAGTGACTGGTTTGCAGGGGAAGCCATATGAGGAGCGACTGGGGGAGCTGGGTCTTTTCAGCCTGGAGAGGAGGAGACTCAGAGGGGACCTGCTAGCGACACGCAGGTATGTGAGGGGATGCCACGCGGAGGTGGGTCGAGACCTGTTCTCCCCTGCCGCTGAACCAAGGGAACCAAGATTTAGGGTGGCTGCCAGGAAGTACCTCCTGATGGTTAGGACCCCTCGGTATGGAATGGGCTTCCCTGGAGGTGGTTGAGGCCCCATCGGTGCGGGTGTTCAAGGATGGGCTGGACATGCACATGGTGGGCATGTTGTGAGCGGAGCCGGCTGGAGCCGGGGGTCAGACTAGATGGCCCCGGGAGACCCCTTCTGACTCACTCTGTTTCTATGTTTCTGTCATGGGCGTTGGAGCCCTAAATATCCGGAGAGGGTGATACTGTAGGAAAAGGTGTGAGGGCCAAGAGAGAAGCAGAGCCGGCCCTATCGTTTGGCCAAGTGAGGAGGCTCCCTCTCTCAGATCGCTGCTCCTCAGCTGAAATTGGAGGACAGAGCTGTGCATCACAACCTGCTCTGTACCGCTCAAGCGACCCCCTGGGCCCTTCTGGGGCAGCCGAGGACGCCATTCCAAGGGCAGCACCGAAGGTAAAAGCCCCAGTTGTGCCGGGCAAGTCCTCTCTTGTGCATGGACTGGAGGGGCCCGCCATCTTGTTCTTTGCCTCGATTGGCAAAATGTCTCGGACTTATCTCCATTTTGCTTTCTCCTGCGCCTGATTTTTTAAATCTCAAGCTTCCAAAGTTTGGCGAATTCCTATCAGAAACAGACTGGCTACTTGCACAGCCAAATCCAAGAGCTCTGGCTATTTCCAGTACGGAAGCATCCATGGTGCACAGCAACTGGTTAATTGGCAACGTTACTTCAGCGCTAACCTGGTTAGGCTGGGATTCAAATGCAGACTCTCCAAGCCCAGGGCCTTCGACAGTCTAATCCGCCAGCTTTGGTTTCTCCCACACTCAGATCCTCAAAACTCTCCTCTTCTTTTTGTCCCATGCACGGACCTCTCTGCCAGTTTTGACTCATTCCTGTGAAAACCAAGGGGAGACTCAGTCCTGCCCCCACCCTCTTCCTGGAGAAACAGGGTTGCTCTCAAGGGCTTCGAAAGCAGGGGCCGCTCTTTTTTTTTCCTGCTTGGTAGACAGGAGGAATTCGCAGTGAAGAGGTTGTGTGGTCAGAATAATAGAGGCAGGCGGATTTTTGGGGCAGGGGGAAAGCATCTGTCACTGAATGTCACCTTAACTTCTCCCCCTGCCTCCGGCCCCACAGTCTCTCCAAACCCTAGGAATGAGGTCACCCTGATATCCAAAAGATGAAGTGGGGAGATCTTTAACAGCAGCAGGGAGGGGGCCCCTTGACCAACTCCTTGGAATGTGCAAATGAACAGCTCCGTCTGATTCAGTCTCATTTTTTCCTCGTGAACTAGCAAAGCTCTTCTCTAAGCATTCCTGGAATAAGTCGGCGCCTTCCGTTCAGAGATGAGACTTGATGAAGAAGAAGAAAGGCGGAATCTGTTTGAAGAGGCTAGGAAAGGGGCTTGCTACCTCCCCGCAGGAAGTCGGCATCTTTGTGCCAGCGATTCCGAGGTCGCTGCTCCGGGTTTCTGCCGACCTGTCGGAGCATTAGATCACGCTTGTTTCTTTGAAGTGGGAAGAAATCCAGGTATCCTTCTCTAGTTGCATAAGAACGTGAGGTAAGAAGGCCTCACTCGAATCACGTCCTCTTCCATCTTCTGGTTCCTCTCCAACGAGTCGCCTTCAGGAACCCTCCTGGCAAGGCAGGGATGTGGGGAATATCTGCCAAGATGTTGAACTGCCATCGCCTGAAGAACTAACTGTACTCAGCGGTCAGCAGGCTGGACGTGGCGGGTTCTATGTACGAACAGAAGCCGGATCTGATCAACGGCCCATCTGAGCCAGCGTTCTCTTTCCACCGTGGTGGACCAGCTGCCCGTGGAAACGCACAAGCACGATCTAAGTGCAATGGCAGCCCCTCTCCCATTCCTCCAAATTCACCAGTTCGTCCATCCCTAACTTGCAGAGTGCTGAACAAGAACGATGAAACCAAACGGAGCCCCCAGTGAAGGTCATTTGCCTGTTTCTAAGGCTCAGGTCCTTGTGAGTTCAAGGACAGGCTGGACATGCACATGGTGGGCGTGTTGTGAGCTGAGTGGCTAGAGTCAGGGGTCAGACTAGATGACCTGGGAGGCCCCTTCTGACTCGCTCAGTTTCCTTGTTTCTGTGTCCTGCTTAAATAGAAACACTTCCCACAGCCCTTCGCTAAACCCAGGCACTCACCCTGAATTTTCAGCTCCTGGCATGCTCACCCCTTCTCATCCCGTGGCATGTTTCCTTCCTAATTAAAGTCACACCACACCCTTGCCCCGTAATATCTATTTACTAGTTCCCATGGAGGCTGAGAGAAACAGGGCAATCCCATGATGAAATCTTCCCCTGAAGCAAGGGGACCGGCAGCACAACTTGAGTCGGCCCTGCTGGGCTCGGTCGAGGCTCCCCCTTGGTCTAGATTGGCTCACGTCCGGTCCCCTCTCGTGTGCACACATTCGGGAACAGGGCTACGTCTGACAGTGGCCCCAAATTTGCGTGCCACAATACGATGTCTGCTTCTTGACTCCCAGCGAGAGCGAGAGCGAGCAACACTCAGGAGATCTTCTGGCTCAGCCGCAGAAAATTGTTTGTTTATTACATTTATATGGCACTCCATGAAGGTCAAATATTTGGCCACCTAATGAGAAGGAAGGACTCCCTGGAGAAGACCCTGATGCTGGGAAGGATTGAGGGCAAAAGGAGGAGGGGACGGCAGAGGATGAGGTGGCCGGATGAGGTCCCTGGGGCGGCGGGAGTGGGCTTGGGTGGACTCCGGGGACGGTGGAGGACAGGAGAGCCTGGAGGAAGGTTGTCCGTGGGGTCACAGAGAGTCGGGTACGACTTTGTGACTGAATAGCAATGCCGCCCCATAGCCTCTGGGGCTCTCAGGGTAAGAGTAAAAGCGCTGCAAACAATACAATGATTTAAAGCCAAATAGAATGATTGGACAACTTGTGGTGGAATTATTGTTGTTGTTGTTGTTGTTGTTGTTATTATTATTATTATTAAAACATTTATATGCCACCCCATCGCAACAATAAAACAGTTCACATAAAGCAATGTTGTTAAAACTTCTGGTGAACAGAAAGGTCTTCCCCTGGCGCTGAAAGGAAAACAGTGACTGTGCCAGGCAGGCCTCCTTAGTGAGTATGTTCCAGAGATGGGGTGCCAACACAGAGAAGGCCCTGCCGTTAACTTTCACCCTCCCCCCACACTTCCCTACAGGTTGGTGCTTGGAGAAGGAGCTACTCTGTCTCTTTCACACACACACACACATGAGCCCTACAAGAAAGTGTTTGATTTTCCCCAAACGGTAAATGTTTTTTGGTTTCTCTTTACAACAGCCCTCCAAGGTAGGCTATAACTAGGGTAATTTTTCCACAGGGAGGAGGAAGAGCGATTTTCCTGGAACTCTGGAGTTGTGCTTTCTTGCACCTTTTTTACAAAACCAGCACTGAAGCAGTCATTGTGCTGCATTCGAGAGCCAAGGAGCGAGGGAAGCTGTTTAACCTTTTATTTCCAGGGGTGTGATCCTCCAGATGTTCCTGGACAGATCCCATCAGCCCCAGGCAGCATATCCAAGAGCATCTGCATGGCCGACAGGTTGCTCACCCCTTCATGAATCTGCCATCTCAGCATCGTCATCCCCAGCTATTTTTCTACCTGCAGGGGAAAAGATGCAGTCTGTACATTTTTATAAGATGCCGACATTTTTCCTGGCTTTCCTGGCTTTCACATGACTTGCTAGCACAGGTGATGAACCTGTTGATTTGAGTTTCTCCCCGTTTCTCATTTTTCCAGTCTTTTCACTCCGAATTTTTGAGATTTTCCCGATTAGACTACTGTAACATGCTCTACGTGCGGCTGCCCTTGAAGATGGTCCAGATACTTCAACTGGTCCAGAATAGAGCCACCAAGTTGTTAACAGGGATCGGCAGGTATGAACATATAATGCCAGTCCTTTTCCACCTACTCTGGCTTCCAGTTGAACCCCGGGCCCAATTTAAGGTGCTGGTGATCACCTATAAAGCCCTAAACGGCTTAAGGCCTGGTTATCTGAAGGAGCATCCCTTTCCATACGTGCCTGCCCACCTCTTAAGATCTGGGGCGGATGCCCTTCTCCGGGTGCCCTCCCTGAAGGAGGTTAGGAGGGTGGCTACCCGGAGAAGGGCCTTCTCTGTGGTGGCTCCCCGATTGTGGAATTCGCTCCTCAGAGAGGTTCTCCTGGCACCATCACTGTACTCTTTTCGGTGCCAAGCTAAACCTTTTTTACTTTCCGAATGTTTCAACATCTGATTGTTTTGATTGGGGTTTTATTGTTAAGTTGAATTTTTAGGATGCTATGTTTTATTTTACATTTTGTATTGTTAAACCTTCCTAAGACTTCGGTAAGGGATGGTTCAGAAAAGTTTTAAATAAATAAATGTTAAAAAAAATTAAAAAAATGAACAGACACACATACCACTTTTTTCCCTGTAAGGAGCCAAGTTGGCTTCCATAATCATCTTCCTCCTGTCCTTTTATCCTCACAACAACCCTGGGAGGTAGGCTAGGCTGTGAGTCCGTGATGAACCCAAACTCACCTGTTGAGTTCCATGACTGAGTGAACACTTGAATTGAGTCGCAATTAGAATATGAGTGCACATGTCTGAAATTAGGTAAGTCTACATTAAAATGCAGAATGAGTGAGTTTCTCCATTTAGCTGTGGCTTGATTTCTTTAAAAAGCAAACAAAATGAGATGGTGCGGGCTGAACTTGCGAACGTCTCCGTGTAAAACAGAAGATCTGTTCTTGAATGTTGAGCCACAATCTCGATTAGATGCCCCAGTAGGCCAGAAGTTCCCATCCTTTTGGATCCTTGGGCATATTTGGGAATTTTAAAAATGCATGTGGCTAGTTCCATAATAGAGACCACAGGGACTTATCTTCCAAAAATGAATTAAGGGGGTGAAGGTAGCGGGTGAGAAGGAACATGGGGAGAGACTAAGACTGACCCAACATTATCCAAAGCTTTTCTTCAAATAATTAATTGAAAGGGGCAGGGAAGGAAGAATTTTGTGAGCACTGTTGGCGGCTCCTGTAGGTTCCACCGATGGGTGTCGAAATGCAGACCCCCGACCTAAGGAGCACCAGCAATCTCCTCCGGATTTTAATTTCTGCCAGATTTTAATCTAGCTGTGGTTTAAAATTCTTCCCACAGTTTTACTCATTAAAATAACACACTTGCGTTAACATGTTTGTGAAGCTGCAAGCAGGCCAAACCTAGGCATGGTTCTGATGGACACATTTTACGTAACATTTCCGCCCTGTCCGGGTATCTTGCGGACTGTCTTGCCTCCAGATGGAGGAGTACAAACCCCAACAGCCCCAGTGAGATGCGAACGAGATGCGAACAAGAACAAGCCGCAAAGCATTTAATTATGTTTTTCTTGCATTTTTTCTCTTTTTATTCCATCAGTTTCTACAAAACGATCTGGCAAAGAACATGAGAATTCATAATGGGTAAGCCCACAACCCATGTGACTTGTCCGAAGCTGTGCAGTTGATGATCCTTGGAGCCCAAATCAGTTTGGGATTTAGGCTGTTCATCTCACACCACACACCCCCTCTCCCCTCAAGGCCAAGAGTCATAGAAAGTCCTAACTCCTAGTCTCTTGCTCAAACTATTAGACTTTGCTTCCCTCCCCAAAAGGTGGCAACCGGGAAGTTCCACTCCAAAGCAACTGGTAAAGTGACTTTCCGGCTCCAAATGCACAACATCAGATCCTATATTTAGGGCCTCTCCAGTTCTACCAAGATGGACATGTTTGCCTCAGACCAGGAAGAAGTGAAGGAGGGTCTCACTTTTCCTCTGAATGCATTGAATCCTGACATGGGAGGCAAAGGAGGCAAGATGAGGTCCCATTAGCTCTATTGGCCATGAGAGCTTGGAAGCAAAGCCGGGTTGGGATTCTGGTGGACGGGGCAGAGCGAGAACTAAAAATTGGTCAGGTTTAGACGCTGAGTCTGGAGCCTGCAAGCTCTTCCAGTCAAGGTGCAGGTTACTACAGGCTTTACCACAAGTGTAGCTTGTTGAGCAAGTTGGCTGTCAATAGGAAGCCTCAGCATTGTCATTCTGTTTCTATTCATAGTTGTTCCATCTTCCTCCCTGTGGTTGAACAAGTACTGAACAATAAGCCTAGACTCGACCCACCCACCTTCACCTCCACAGTGTCTCTCCTTTGCCAACCCCTGCTTGTCCGGACAAATCCACTCTGATTTCTAAATGCCAAGGCATGGGGCAGAGATGCTGAGCCTCTTGCAGCCTGAGCGAGGGCTTCCATTCCAAAGAAGCACTTGGGGGCCGTGTTCCAGTGCTGGATAGGGCCCAAAGCAAATGCAACGAGGCCAGAAATGCCAGTGTATGTTACCCTGAAGTGTTTATTCTAGTAACTAAGCATGGGAGAAGATGGCACCAGCAGCAATGGTGATGGCCAAGGAGGTGGGCTTGGGGAAGAGGTGTAGACACCTGGAGAACCCCGGAAGAGAAAGTGGGGGCCCAGGTGGGCCACAGTTCTGACATTCAACACCCCGAGTTTAGGAACTGCGTGGCGCAGTCACTTTGTGAATTTAGAGGACAAGCCCTAATTCTGCTCTTTGACCCAACCCAAATCATCCATGTTATGCAGATGTGGTGGATTAAAAGATCAGTTAAACTCATCATTTTGACCTGAAGGCAAACAGAAACATATTTGATTTGAGACATTCTTTAACACTCCCAAATCTGGGGAGAGCAAAATTTTACATTTGTGGTTTCAATTTCTTAAAAAGTAAAAAAAAAAAAACTGGAGCAAAACATTTTAGGATTCTGAGTTCCAGATCTAGAAAAAAGAGGGAAAACACAGTGTTTGAGGGATCTAGACTAAGGGATTTAGTGCTTCATAGATCTAGAGGTGGAATTTGATGGTTGCAAACGAGACCAGTATTGCCCTGCAGATCCTGCAATCAGACCCTAAAAACCTACAGTCTGAAAATGGAGTCAAGAGCATTCTAGACTACATGCTAAAATGCACTCTTTGGGTTCCAGAGCTCATCCAGCAAAACCTCTCTGAAGGTTCTAGAGTTGAGTGTTCAGGAACCCCGAATGTCACGATTCTGGAAGGCTTGCTCCTAGTGTTTTTCTAGAGCAAACCCAAGGGGCAGGTTGAGAACTCGGAAGGCCCTTCCCTTGAAGGACAGGAGATCAGCTCTAGACTTTGATCTTCCAGAACTGGGGGAGGGAAGAAGTTAGAGGGAGTCCCCCAAATATTAACACTGCATCGACAACTCATTGACATCATGAAGGGACTGTCTTTTTTCTTTACTTTTCTCTGTAAACGATCCGAGGTCTTGTGGTTCTGATTTCCCTTGGTGCAGGGTTACTTCTTCTTTCCTGGGACTCTGCACCCTTTGGCCGCATCTCCCATGACATCCCAGTACTCTCCAAACTGCAGTTTGGCCTCGTCATTATCTCCGAGACACTCAATCTTCTCATCCAGCGTCCCAACACCCTGCATTGAGAAAGGAGAGCCATCAAAGCTCAGCAGAGGGACCATGAACCCTGCAATGTCTTCTTCTGGTCTGCAGAAGGTCTACAGAACCTGTCTACCACAACGTGGGTGTGAGAGGACCTTTTCAACGGTGAACCCAAAGCAGAGTGACCACCTGTCCTGTAGGGCTGAGAGTAGTCCTCTGTTTTGAAGGAGTCCTCCAGGTGGAAGACTGTCCAGTCCAAGTCGGGTTTAAAAATAAAGGACCTTCAGAAAGGAACAGTTGGACCTTGAAGCTGCCCATCCACAACACCTGGACTGCAGACAGAGCCAGGTATGCAGGTCACCTGGTCACAACCTTTCCCACTGTGGCGAGATGTATTCTGTTCTAAATATAATATCAGTTCCTGGATGTATATCATCTATGCATATACATGAATGCAGGAAGCTTTGTATGCAAATCTTCCAAGAGTTCCCCTTATTTTGCTCTTGAGAACATACCCAGCACCCTGCTGGATCTGGCCAAGGGTTCATCTGGTCAGGCATTATCTTCAGAGGGCAGCTCACCAGCAGCCCACAAGCAGGGCCCAAGAGCAACAGCACTCCCACACCCATGTTCTCCCACAACTGGTGGACATAGGCAGACTGACTCCGGAGATGACCTCTAGCCACCAAGACTGCCAGCCACAGAGAGCTTTCTCTTCCGGGCATGTATCCAATCCTCTCGTAAAGCCACCCAAATGACAGCCCTCCAAAATGTGGGTGGCCATTTTGGGCAAGCATCTCAGGCCTCCTTAATCTCAGCAGACTTTTTAGCCCTCTAGATGCTGCTCTGAAGGGCCGTTTCCGGCCAGAAGATCCTTTCAGACGGGATTCTGCTGTGCGTTCCCACAGCTTCATGTATGGATTTTTTTACAGGGAGCCTGGCTATTTCCCAATGCCCTTCCCAATCTTTCCTTCTTCACCAAAGCGACAGGAAACCAGATCGACCTGATGCTTTCCTGTTCCATCTGCGCGAAGCAGCGCGTTTCGTCCCATTCGCTCCTATGGCGCAAGAGCGAATGCAGCAGCCGTCAAACCCCAAACGCACAGGCTGAGCAGGTGCACGATCGCTTACAATCGCCTCCTGACCCGAGAGGGTTCGATCCGGCGCCTTCTGGATGTTTGGACTACATCCCTACTGGCCTCAGCCAGCTTGGCCAATGGCCATGGATGATGGGAGTTTCCATCCAAAACGTCTGGAGTGTGCCAGGTTGCCCACCCCTCATTTTGGATGTAGGGCAATGCAGACACGAAGCCCCTCAGCTTTGCTCCTCCCCACGGCTGCCTCGCGCCTCCTCACCTTGGACAAATGTGGCAGCCTCTGACCCACCAGCTCCTTCAGCTCATTGGGGGTGAGGCACTCTTTGCGGCCCTTCACAGCGTAACAATGAAAGTTGTTGATGACAATTTCAATCGCTCTCTCCACATCGGTGAGCTCTTGGCAGTCCTGCAGCCGGCAGAATGGTTGGGAGAGACAAGGGAAAGGCGGAGACAGAATTATTGTGAGACACAAGCTATCAGCAGAAGTCTGAGACCTCAAGAAAGCTGTCGAACCAGCCAATCTCCCGCCTACATAATTTTACAACTCCCTGAAACTGGCATCCTTAAACTCCCAAGATTACGCGCCGGCACAATATCAAACTGATATCCAGTCTTCTTCCCCACCCACAAGCATGCAATTCATGCAGTCTGGTTCCATTCCAGACCAAACCAGTCGATCGTGAAGGTCAGCAACCTCCTCCTCCACTCCAAACCTGCGGAGAGATGGCCCCTCTTCCCCTCTCTTCTCCGCACCGAAAGATCCATCCCTATCATCCCACATAGGAAGTTAACTAGTGCACAAGCTTCTTTTTTTGCATCAGTTTAATAAAACCCAAGATGACCGGGAATGGATCAGTATCACGTCTTCCAGGGCAGCAGAAGACGTACACGTTGACATCCACCATTTTCCACAGGCTTGTTTTGTGAACTCTTGATCAATTTATCCTCTCCCAAAACAAAGAGGCTTTTGGTATTTCATCCCAGGACTTGTCCTGGGATGAAATACCAAGAGCCTCTTTGTTTTGCTTCTCTTCTGGTTAGCTCAAGCCTTCCCCAGCGAGACACCCCCCAGATGCCTGGAACCTCAGCCTCCATTGCCCTCTCCGTCAGCATGCAGGTGATCGAGGATGATGGGAGTTGTAGTTCGGAACATCTGGAGAGCACCTGGCTGAGGACGGCAGAATGAGGGTCCGTTCCAAGAAGGGGAGAAGGTCAGAAGGACACCCGAGGAGCCAAACTGAGGACTGTTCTGTGTGCCCAGGTAGAATGGAGTCTAGATTTCACTGCACTGCAGAGATGATTCCACTGCCAAATTTATTTATTTATTTTATTTATATCGCGATTTCTAGCCTGCCTTTTTCCTACAAAGGGCTCAAGGCAGCTTACATCATTCTCCTCCTCCATCTTATCCCCACAACAACAACCCTGTGAGGTAGGTTGAGCTGAGAGTCTGTGACTGGCCCACAGTCACCCGGTTGGCTCCATGGCCGAGTGGGGACTCGAACCCGGATCCTCTGAGTCCCAGTCCCAGGCTCTTCACCACGACACCACACTGGCCACAAATCCTTTTCAATCCTTCGGAGAGAATCCACCCTCTTTCTACAGACAGCTGTTTGCACCTGAGAGCACAAGGTAAGCTCAGGTGCATATTGGATGCACACAGGTGCTCACTGTATGTATACCCATGGCAGGCCCAAGTGTGCTTCAGACGGTACCAGCTCCTGCCCCCAACTATATTAAGCAGTGCAGAGGTGATGCACAGGAAAGGCATGGAAGCTCAGGTCCCCTTTGCCACTTCACCTGCTGATTCCTGCCCTTTTCCACGAGCACCAGGTCTTGAATGGTCCATATTTGCCTCTTCTTGAGCCTTTACTACTGACAGTAAGAGCTTTCGGCACAGATACGCTGGTGTGTTTGAGGCTTCGCAGGTGTCTGGCTGGCTTTTGGCCTCACCTGTGTCGCCTTCGGCCTCCCGCATCCTGGAACTGAGCCCTTCTCTGAAACTGAGATTCAGTTCGGGCTGCAGACCGAAAAAGATTCAGCACCTGTAGCCCGTGCCCTCTTTGCACAACGGAACAGAGACGATTTTCCAGATCGGCGTCTTGCCAGGACCACGAAAAATCCTCACACAGTGCGCAGGATCGCACTGAATGTCTAACAGCAAATCCCCGATGTGCATTTAAGAATAAGCCCCATCACACATTCTGAAAACCTCACAGGTGTGGCAGTTTTGCTTCTGCGCTGTGCTAGGCTCAGTTGTGACTCCAGTAAATCGCTCCCTGCCAAAAAGTCCCTTTCAGCAGAGAAACCCTTTCTGAATATGGTGAGACGCACCAACGTCAGGGGAATTCTCAGCGAATCTCCTTCCACTTTATGCTCATTCACACAGAGAGCCAACTTGGGGTCCACCTGTAGCCACACAGACATTCACATGGGACCCACACTTCCCCAAACCTGGGGCCATCTGATGTGTTGACGACAGCTCCCACCATCCTCAACCACTGGGTATATTGACTGGGGCTGATGGGTGCTATAGCCCCAAACATCCAGGGGAAACCAGGTTGGAGAAGACGGCAACATGCTATTGGTATGTCGACCCAATGCAATGACCAACTGACTTCTATATAAAGTCGCCTGTATGCAGTCGCTCGGAGCTTATATACAGCTTGCTCGTTGCAATGCCAGCCACCTCATTCCTTCACCCGCTTTCTTGTCCTCAGCCCAAGTCAACACCAGTGTTGGCCACAGTCTCAGCTCTTTCTGGAAGCACGGTTCCATTTGGACACTCAAACTACTGAGACTCCCACTGGGACATCTCTAGGGGAAGCATTTCAGTGCCTCGCAGAAGGAAAACCCTTTGGGAAGAACCGAGAACCTAACGAAGTTGTTATAGGGCCCCAATGCCCAAGAGCTACAGCGCTAGAGCGAACTCGTCTGGTCTGATCAGCGAGATCCTGACGTTCATTATAGCAACCCTGTTGCACAAGAAATAAAGACACCTTTCTTCTGTGCCCTGGGACCTTAAGGAAAGAGGTCGGCCCTGAACATCTCTGTTCGATGCCATCTCATTCCCTCTAGCACAACATTATCTGGCTCTCCCAAATCCAGAGAAGAACCTCTCCACCCCGGAGCTTGTTTAGGGAAAGGGCTCCAAATGGCATTGCCTACATGCCAAAAAGTACACCCACATCACCCCACCTCTCCCTCTCCCAGAAGAATGACCTTTCTCCTCTTGCAACATCTGCAGCCCATCTTTCCTGGTTCGGAGCGTCGGTTCGGAGCGTCGGCAAAATCCCCCTTCGGGAGCTCAGTGTGGCCGTCGGCTCCTGGAGATGCACCGGGTTAGTTCCCCCAGTCGGCTCAGATGTCGATGCGGAGACTTTCCCTGGAGCAGGCAACAGAAGGGGGCAAAAGCATTCTTTAACAGCGTGCTTGGCCTCGGCGCCTTGCGTTCCCCCACCTCCTCTCCCCGATCTTTCCTGAGCTGCGGCAACCTGTTTGGAAGAGGGAATGCTCGAACGCTGCCTGAACTTGTCCAAAGCAATGAGGGATCCCAAAGCGAGAAAGGGTGCGGCGGAGGCAGGGGAAGGGGTCTTCCCAAGACCCGTTCCCCCCACCTTCAGCGCTGCTCCTCAACACACACCCTGGCCCCCAAAGCAGCCCAGCTGGGGAGGGCCAACTTACCTCCTTCCCAGGATCTGTGTGCTGGCAAGGGCTGTCTTTCCTGCCACGGTTTTATATCTCGAGAAGGTGTGTGTGGGAGACACCTCAGGAAGATACCAAGAGGTTGCACAGGTGGCGTAAGTTGTCTCATTTCGTTGCCTGGCCCTGGGCCAGCGTGCAACGCTGGGGTGCCACCCATCTCCCAGTCTTTAGGCATGGCTCACCGGATGAGCAATAGAAAGGCAGAGGGCTGGTTTATGGGCGACGCTCGGGGCCCCGGCGCCTGTTTCCCAAGTCTTGCAGGTGTTCCAGACATGAAGGAACCAGAGGATGGAGCAGGCCAGGACTCAGGGCCGGTGCGGCAGGGTGAATCCCTTAGGTGGCAGCTTCGGAAGGGTGGGCGGTGGTGCCTTCCCATTGCTCGATGGGCCCACCCTGTCTCTCCCTCCACGGACCCCTCAGAGTAGGGCGTTAGGGCTGGCTGCAGCTGTCCAGGGTGGTGGGCCAAGATCCCACTTCAGCTGGTTGTCAGAGTGACTTGCCCGGTATCCAGCAAAGCTGGGGAATTTCTTAGAGCATCAGACAGAGGTGCACTCTGGGAAGGCATGCCGGCTGCTTGCCCACTGCAAGTGGGAGTGCCCCCTGGCCCAAATGCCTAACTCAGAGGGGTCCTTCCTCAAAGCGAGATGAGGACAGGCCATCTCGGTGACGCCCTGAGGCAGTCAACGTGTTTGTGTGCGTGAGAACTCTGCACGTGCCCAGGGAAGTCTTTGCATGGGTTCAGGGCAAGAAGGTGCATCGTGCGTCGCTTCCTTGTGCACATCCAGTGACGTTTTCCTGTGCTTAAGGGGTGGGAAGGGGCTTGTGTGCGCACCCCGTGAAGCACTGGTGCAGATAAGCAATCAGAAGGCACATGTGTGCATAGAGAGTCCGCATCCTTGTGGATAAGCAGCTGCCGTCTCGCTCCACTGTTCCCTCCTGGGTAAATGCCCACACATGTGCTCGGTGGTTTGCCTCGGAAGCGGCGTGGGTTCAGGAGGCGATCTTGCTGTTATGGTCACCTGCTGCCGCACAGCAACGCCCCAGGGGTTAAATTCCAGCGTGCATGCCATTCGCCCTTCCAAAAATATTCTCCTCCTTCAGTATGCGCCTTGGAAGTGGGGATGCTTCATTTCCGGCGCCAAGCCGTTGACAGTCCTGACCTGCAGCCACCCATCGGAGCATCACGACTGGTCGAGCTGGTCCCGGGGCGAGCCAGCCGCCCCACCCTCCCCCAGAGGTGGCTGCATCCCGGCAGCATGCAAAGGAGTCAGTGGGTCACTGGCTCCTCCTCTCGGGCCTCCAGGGATGCTCTCCCTCTCTCCAGGGAGAGGCAGTAAGGTGTAGTGGTTAAGAGACTGGGACTGGGACTCAGGCGATCTGGGTTCTGGTCCCCGCTCAGCCAGGGAGCCAACTGGGTGACTTTGGGCCAGTCACAGACTCTCGGCCCAACCTACCTCACAGGGTTGCTGTTGTTGTGGGGATAAGATGGAGGAGGAGGATGATGTAAGCTGCCTTGAGCCCTTTGTCGGAAAAAGGCAGGATCTAAATCAATCAATCAATCAATCAATAAAATAAATGCTGGATTCCCAGGTTCCTTCTCCAAACCGTGGCTGTTGAGCAGTGGGCAGGCGTGTAGCCAAGGCGGAGAAAGCCATCACACCCAGGCCTGGAAGCAGTCGCTTCTGCTTCCCTATTAAAGGGGATTGCGGAAATTTGCAGAAGAGAAGGCTATCAAAAGCTGCTAGTCCTCAGGGCTCTATGTTACCTTCAGCATCAGGGTCAGTCTGCCTGTGTATGCTGGGTTTTGGGCAACGTGCTGCTGCACTCCAGTTCTGCTTGTCAGATCCCATGGGCAGCTGCTTGGCCATTTTTGGAACTGAACGCTGGACCAGATGGACCCTCGGACTGATCCAGCAGGGCTGCTCATAGGCTCTTAAGTAAGTTAAAGCTGCTAGTCCTTATTATGCAACTGCCTGTATCAGAGGCCATAAGCATGGGTACTCCAGTTGCTTCGAACATGGGCAGTTGGCCACTCTGTGAACAGAATCCCAGACTTCCAAAATCCTTGGCCGGATCCAGCACGGCTCTTTCTATTTGCACCTCGTATGGATGAACCCTTCCCGTTTCTCCGGTCCATAAACGAGTCAGTTGCAAAGCCCAAGTTGTATTTTATATAAGCATTCAACAAAATGAAACAAATTCTAAAGTGTTTTTTAGAAACACTTCCCATAGCGCCAGGGGTTTCTTGGGGTTCTTTCAGAAGGATTTAGATAGGTCCCCAAGCAATCCTGGTGTTTTCCCCCACAACTGCATTTCCCCAACCAGCTGGGATGTTGGGAGTTGTAATCTGGCCTGCCTGAAGGGCACCAGGTTGGGGAAGGCGGCTGCATAAAATTAACCTGCATTTTGATGGCTTCTCACCATCCTTTAAAAGAAAAGGAAAACAGGTAAACTCTGATTTGGAAAATGAACTGGAGTCCGAAATCTCCAAGTGCAGCTCACATCTGCAAGGCGCTGGCAGTTTGCGTTGTGAATTGCTAAGGGAGCTTTGGCTGATGGGCCGTATCGAAATAATAAAATAAAATAAAATAAAATAAAAGCCACACAACACAACAAAACAAAACACAAAAACAAGCATAAAAATAAACATAAAATAAATTTTAATTTTAATAAATATCTTTGTATTTTTATTCTAACAAATTTATTTTAATAAATTTATAGATTTTATTAAATAGATTTTAATACATTTTAATAAGTAAATAATTTTATTTTTAAACGAAACCAAACCAATAAAATAACATAAAGAAATAGGAACAGGAAGAAATAGAAATAATAGAAATAGAAATAATAGAAATAGAAATGCAGAGCAGCCAGCCCTCTGGGACGGACGCCTTCCTGGCTCCTCTCAGAAAACATCTCCGACAAAATGCCGAGGTACCACAGCGCCCCCTGGCCAGCACTCATGGCCGTGAAGGCCAGCCGTGAGCACGGGCCGGGTGCCCCGGGGCAGTTTCTGACCCCGCCACCCCGGCCTGCATCCTTCCCGGTACTGAACTTTGACAGTGACCAGAAAAAGGGGTTCGTGGAAGGTGCCCTTTAAAGCAAAAGCGGCCAAGCAACATGTAGCTCATTTGGCACATCATTGAGCTCCCGGCAGATCTGATAAGCATACATTTTAATTGTATTTTGTACCATGTTTATTTATTTATGTGAGCCGTCCCGAGACTATAAGCGATGGGACGGCATACAAAAACGCTAAATAAAAGTAAATAAACATTTGCGTCCAGACAAGGTCCAGGGTTCCTGCAGGCTCCATTTGAAAAAAGGAAAATGCAGCTTTTTTTGGGGGGGGGTGCATTTTGAAGGGTCTGCGGGGGGGGGGGAGGCCGGGCAGTGCATGTGAGTTGCTGGACGCATCGCTGTGGCTCCTGGGCCCCCAGACTTCCCTTGGCTGGAATGTGCCCTGACATGGCCGAGCATCAGGAGCTGGCGCATCGGGACATGCTCTTCAGCACGGACCGTGACAGTGGCGTGAATTTTGCTGCTTCCTCTTCCGGCCAGACTCTGAAGGAACGACCTGGAGCAGAAGTTGCCGAACGATGGGAAATGGCTCGCGGGTTCTGGGGAAGAGTTTCTTGGTACCCACACTGCTCTGCAAGATCCAGGAAATTCCCAAGTAGGTAACCTTGGTCCAAGGCCCTTATCTGGTACCGGGGGGCGGGGGAGGAGAGAGTGCATTACTCAGGACCTGGGAAACCTCCCAAAGAAAGGAGGGTGATCTTCTGAGGCCATGAGCTATGGAACAGATATGGAAATGCTCCCAAGGACAGCGCCATCCCTGACTCAAAGGAGTCAGCATGGGAAGGTTCGGGCCAGATCTGCTTCATGGTTCAAGAGGTACCTGTCCACGCACCTGCGCCCAGGATGACCTGGCCGAGGCCAATTTTGCAACAGTGGGAAGAGCGCAACCTTTCTCTTTTGCTGTGCGACAAGCGCTTGGCAAGGGAGGGGAGGCTGTTCCGTTCTGCCTCAGCCCCTCGTGGCTGTGCGGGAGAGGCCGGAGGGGGGCATGGAGCGCCTCGATTTCTAAGGAGAGGAGGGAAGGGGATGACCAGTGGCTCTGGAGATGGAAAAGACGTGGCATGCCAGGAAGCACTTCCTGACGGTTAGGACCCCGAGGGCGTGGAATGGGCTTCCACGGGAGGTGGCTGCGGCCCCATCGATGAGGGTCTTCAAAGATAGGCTGAACATGCACATGGTAGGAGAAGCATTATTGCAGGCAGTTGGAGGTGGGAGGGTGCGGAGCGGGTGGTGGGGCTCTGGCGTCCTCTGCTCGCCCCCTAAGGCAAGCCCGGCAGCTGCTTCTTGGCCTGAACGGAGACAAAGCGAGGCTGTGGGTCTCCGCCTTCCTGGAGGGGACAAGCGATGTGAATTGGGAGAGCTTTTCCTCCCCACCCGCTTCACATCCCGCCATTCCAGTGCACTGGAAAGCTGGAAGGAACCAGAGGATGCAATGGGACAATGCAAATTTTTTTGTCATGTTGTTATTTATTTGTATATTTTGTTTTGTTGTGAGCCGCCCCGAGGCTTTGTTGCGATGGGGTGGCATAGAAATGTTTCAAATAAATAAATAAATAGGCATGTTGTGAGTGGAGCCGCCTGGAGCCGGGGTCAGACTAGATGGCCCGGGAGACCCTTTCTGACTCGCTCCGTTTCTATATGGCTCTCCTACTGCAGTGGTGCTATGAAAAGCTGAGAATATGCTAGCTAGGTTAGGTATCTTGAGCAAAAAGGATCACAAGATCTCTTCAAGTTGCATTCTCATTCTCTTTCTCTCTCTCTCTCTCTCTCTCTCTGCAATCCTTTGGGATGCTGCTTGCACAGCAAATGTTGTTCTCTTAGGACACTCGCTTGCACTTTTCCTTGGTTCTTGGCAAACTTGCATGCAATATTGTGTGCGTTACAAGAAAGGGGCGCTCGGGACAAGGCATGAGCGAGAGGATTAGCGTGCCCCTCGCTGCTGAGGTGCCCTAGAGAAGCATCCAAGAACCGGTGATGGATATGCTTAGCAGGGCTGGGTTGCAGTCGTCTCCTTTCCCCTGGCCCCCGTTGTTGCAAAAATGGCCTTAATCCAAATTGGAACCTAATTGTCATCCCTGTTTTGGAAAAAGGTTGCGCACTCGGAAGAGAAAGGGAGGGGAAAGCTACAGCAAGAAGCAAGCTGGAAGGAGAAACGGGTGGATGTGAGCATTCCTTCCACAGTGGAGGTCTGACTCATTTGTGGCAAGGTCAAAAATAGTTATAAGGGTTATTTTTTGTTTTTGTTTTTCCTGTTTTTAAAAAATGTGTTTTCAGCACTGCCCATCCAGGGACGGATTCATCTCCTTCCACCGGCTTTCAGTGCCGCTGTCTGTATAGACGCAGTATACGCACCCCACACCCCATCCGGAGGCGAAAGTTCATGAGTTTCCTGGACTCACTTTTGGTCTTGCCCATTGCAACTTGGTCCGTGCTCTGGCCCGGAGAACGGCGGCCATGAAAGGAGAGTGCCAAGCTGCAGACTCGCTCCTCGCTTGCTGCTCCAGCAAGTTGGTAGAAGCAGCTGGTGCCATGAGGAGGGTCCTCCACAAACTGGAGACGATCCCGAATAATTTACTCTTGTCTTCTGCTCTCGGGCAGCTGCTTTTCCAGAGGAGGGTGAGCAGCCAGTTTAGCATTCAAGTTCAGCATGCTAAGGCAGAGGAGGAGCAAAAACAGCTGATGGGAGGGTTGACTCATTGTGGGAACAGGCGATGGAGCAGAGCCTTGTCCAAGAGCACCCTGCAGCCTGGAGCTCGTGCTTAGGAGCGATCAGAAGTTCAGGAGAACTTCCAGGGTGTGCAGATCTTCAAAAATAATTCCTGGGGGGCTGACGAAGGCTGGTATGCATAAATGAAGAGGCGAAGGGGGCACATGGCTCCTTCCCCTTTCTGCCTTCACAAAGTCACTATTTTCACGTATCAAATGTTGAGCATTCGAGAAATGCAGTCAGTATTCTGGACTGGTGTGTAGAACAAGCATGACATTTCTCAGCGGACATGGCTTGGAATATTGTTTTCTCCAACCTGCCCCCAAGCAGAAAAAAACTTTGCTTGGGTGTTTTAGAATTTTAATAGGTATTTAAGGATTCTTAAGCACCTAAATTTTAAGAATTTTAGGTATTTAAATACCTAAATAGGTGTTTAGAATTCTCCCTAAATATAATCCCTAAATATAAATAGGTGTTTGGAATTCTCTCACTTTCACTTTCTCGGTGGGGGGATATATGGCGGCTTCCCTTTCGCCCCATAATGCGCCTAGAACAATGCGAGATCCGGGTCACTGTGGAAGATGCTAAGCGGCGGCCATGTTGCTGAGCCGACGGCGGCCATCACTCCCTGGAAGCGTCCATGAAATCAAAGCAAAATGGAGGCCGCTGGGTAAACAGAGAAGCCGTTCTCTGCAGCGTGAGCCCTGTGCAGAGAAGCCATCGAAAAAGTGTCTTTCCCCCTGGAGAAATCTGGCAGTGCTTTTCCCAGCTTCCAGTCGGGTGGGGCATGTTGAGGGCGACAGAAAGCCGCTCTAGTTCAGATGGCCCGACGGCATCCGTCTGCTACACGAGTGACCAAACAGGCCTTCCGTGTGCAGCCACGGCCCACGTCTCCGAGGTCCGTGGGGTGGTGTATTCACTCTGGGTTTTAGCCTGAATGGGAAGAGACTGGTCCATGGTGCTGGATGCCTTGGCTGGGATCCAACAGGCACCAGAGCTGGCATGCTCAGGCATCTTGTGCAGTCTTGCACAGCGGGAGAGGCCAGTCCTTAAATGCACCTATGTACACTTGCCCCATCTTTTCGACTGCAGGGGTAGAGCATTCCCAGGTAGCCAATTTTGGAGGCAGGGTTTGCACAGGTGCCCTTCTGGAATCACTCCACCCTCCAGAGCAGAATGGACTTAGGCCAGCTGCTGTTTAAGTTGTGTGTGTGTGTGTGGGGGGGAGTAATATTTCCTAAATTCCTCAGCAGCTTTCCAACACCCCCCCCCCCATTCCTAATTTGTCTACCAAGCAAATAACAGGCAGAACCTCTCAGGATAAAGGCTTTTATTTGGAAGCGCCAGCTGGCCACATGGCTTTCTATATGCCAGGATATCCCTTCCCCACACCCACCCCTAAGTACTGATGGTCAGACTTTTCTTTCCTCTTGTCCGTCCCCTTCGCTCGCTCCCACAATGACACATAGGCAGACCTTTCACTTCTTCCCTTTTTGCTCTCTCTTGATTTCCTTGGCCAGCTCTCCAATGAGCCTCCAGTACTCCCCGAATTTCAGCTCCTCGTCGTTGTTGACGTCCAGGCTCTTCATTTTCTCATCCAGATCCCCTACATCCTGTAAAGAGGAAAGGAACGTTAGGGGAGACTAGCAGAAAGTTGACCATGATAAATCCCCTGACACAGGAGTGATCGATCTCAAGTGTTGGGAGGTTGTGGCAAGTCACATAAGCTGGCCACTGTTTTCGGGAGCGGGCTGACCATGCTTAGAAACAGGATACTAGGGTTTGTGATCCCTTGGTCTACCCTGCAAGGCTGGTCTTCTACCGGAGTGGCAAAATGTAGACTTCGCTTCTCTCTGATCGGTCCTCCCCTATCCTCCAATATTGAACCCTCACTAGGATGTGTAATTATCTTCTGGAGTTTGCCCAGGTATGTATGTATTGTATATATTTAGAGTTTTTGTATGCCGTCCTATCGCTTAACGCCTCGGAACGGCTTACATAAACAAACAAACATAGCATAAAAATACAGATTATACAAATTAAAAACCCGATTCATTCCGGCTGCAAATTCAAACCTACAGTTAATATTAAACTTTATTAAAATATTGTTTAAATAAAAAGGTCTTAGCCTGGCGCCGAAAAGCAAATAGCGACGGCACCAGGCGGACCTCTCTGGGGAGCGCATTCCATAGGTTGGGCGCCACCGCAGAGAAGGCCCTGCTCCGGGTACTTTGCCTCCTAATGTCCTTCACGGAGGGTTCCCGGAGAAGGGCCTCTGCCGCCGATCTCAAGGGGCGGGAGGGCAAATATGGACGCAGGCGCTGCTTTAGATATCCAGGTCCCAAGCCGTTAAGGGCTTTGTAGTTGATGACCAGCACCTTGAATTGAGCCCGGACTTCGATGGGAAGCCAGTGAAGCTGGTAGAGGACTGGGGTTATGTGAAAATATGTGAGTATGTTTGTGTAATCTTGGCTATGACATTATCTGAGGCTTAGCTTCCCATGAGTGAAAGAGAGCATGGTAAACATATTTATGGATTATGTGTTTAACAAGGCATGGTGTGTGAAAAACCTACGTAAGAATCTGTAGGGTGTCAGGAAGATGGTTTCTAGTCTCGGTTTTGTCCCGACGGGATAATTTTCTGTGTGCAGAGTTTCAGTAGAGCTTGGAGGCAGAAGTGGTGACCACGACATAAAATATTTCCAGATAAAGACCACCAAAAATAACACACAATATTTAAAAGTAAGGCACATCTTGAAATAATATGCTGTCCACATAGAGAACAGTGATCCGGTTGAGTGATTTTTTAAAAAGTTTTTTTAAAAGAGCTATTTGGGCGATTTTGACCAGAGCTGCACTGTGAGGACCTATGGTGCCGTTTTCCTGAATTCAGTGCAATGTTAGCCATGGGAAAAGATGCAAAATTAAATCAACACTGCCCCAAAAGCGTGCATTTTTCCTATGAGCTAAGGCATGGCAACATGGATTTGTATTTGTTTAAATTGAAGGGCTGTGTGCATTCTGAAGGGTGTGAATTTGTGAAAATTTTGCCCTTCTGCAAAATCTAGTTCTGTTGATGAGTGGCAGGTGGGATGAAAGATACCTGACCGTTCACAAAACATTGAAGGAATGAATTTTGCAGCATCCCCACATCTGGAGCTGGAAGCTGCCTAGGAAGGCCTTGGCAGATAAAGAAAGCCTATAAATACCGTGTTTCCCCGAAAATAAGACCAGGTCTTAGATTAATTTTTGCTCCAAAAGATGCATTAGGGTTTATTTTCAGGTGACTGAGGTTATCGTACTCTGCTCGCCATTTTCAAACCATTCGGAGATCCAGCTTCTTCTCTTTGCCGAAAGCTGTGAGATTCTTGCCCCAAGAGTCCCCCACGATTCCATTCTTGTACTCAACGGAATAGCTCTTTCTTTTTGCACCTATCTTGTCTGGGGGGGGGGGTCAAAATATTATTCCCTTTAAATCTACCATTAAATCAAGTGTTAACTGAAGACTTACGAGGCAGGTTGTGTCTGTACTCCGATTGGTTATTCGGCAATACGTCTCAAGTTCATCTGTTTACACAGGCATTTCCCTCTCATCCAAAGGCACCCGCTTGGGTATTCACAAATACTTAATTATGATTTAAATTACCATTTATTTTACGTATTAATGCCAATAATATTATTTATAATTACATATTAATATTATTTTATAATTCAATACGTCTGTCGTGTGTTGCAATATACGTACTCCATGCATCCGTCTGGCTGACGATCTTACGTGGGGCTTATTTTTGGGGTAGGGCTTATATTACGAGCATCCTGAAAAATCATGCTAGGGATTATTTTCCGGTTAGGTCTTACTTTTGGGGAAATACGGTACGTGTATGTATGTATAAATAAATAAATAAATAAATAAATCTTTTTGGCGTAATCGTGATGGAAAAGTGGTACAGGAGAAACAATGGGGTCTTTTTCCTGATGGAGCAGCCTCTCCCTGGGCCTGGATTGGGAGATTTTCATCAAGAAAACAACTGGAAGGAGCAGAATAAAAACCCCTCCACCACAGAAGTTTAAGGTTTGTTTTTAGAAAGTAGTGAGGAAAATTCCTTGAGGTGCATCATGTGGCTATTTTTGTCTGTCTTAGGAGGGTTTCTACTCCCCTCCCCTCCCCTAGTTAGAAAAAAACGCACAGGTTTTGCGTGTTCTTAGAAACCCCTTTCCCCCTCTGCCCCCCAGTCTAGGCCCACCTTCATGAGGTTTGGGAGGTGCGTGGTCACCAGCTCCTTGAATTCGCCGGTGGTCAGTGTGCCCTTCTTGCCCTCCTGGGCCGCACACCTGTGGAAGACGACGACGATTTTCTGAATGGCTGCTTCCAGCTCTGTCCACTCCTCCGAGGCCATCTTTCCCAGCAGCAGTGGGGAGAAACTCTTGCCCTTTTTGGGGAAGTCGGTCCAGGGATGGGGCGATGGGGAATCCCTGCGTTGTGGGGTTGGGCACTGTGAGCAGAGGGGAGAAGGAAAAGATGAAACGGGTCGTGCAAACAAAAGCAAGGAAGATGTAAGCGTAATCCCATGTATCTGCATGGCTATAAATAGACGTTACGATTTTTTTTTTTTAAGCCTTTTTAGCCCACCAAAAAGGTTCCCAGAGCAATGTGCAAACATCAGTAGTAAGAACGACTCTCCTCTCAGGCAGACCATTCTAAAGTGGTAAAGGTAAAAATCAAGCTCTAGCTATTCTCATTCTTCAAAGTATAGTGTTAATCATGGCTGGCTGAGATGGAAACATTTTAGGTAGCCTAAGGCCAATGGTTGCTGGTTTGGCAACAGCTGGAGAAAGAAGAGGCAATGGAACAGCCCAGCGGGTGACAGTCAGTCATTTTGAAGGCTTTTAAAAGGAATTTGATGCTAGAGATGACAGAGGAAGACTGTTCTTTTGCATGTCATTGCAGACCTACCTAATGCTCCCTTCCCAGCCCGACACAACACAAAATGTAGTTCTCTTTCGGTGTGCTTATAAAACGAAGCATGCAAAAATACACAATAGAAATGACTCGCAAGGATGCATCTCATTAAGTGAAATGGCATCCAAGAAGCAAGATATTAGAAGGAACGCAGATGCTGATGCGTATGGGTTTTCCTGCTGACTTTTTTTTTTTTTTTAAAGGAAACCGAGGGAGAGACCAGACGGAAGCAGTGGAGGAGGAGAAAATGAGAAGGCAGCCTGGGTGGATTGAGCCTTTCCTGTTGCTTTCACTGCTACCCATGCCGTTGAGTGGATCACCCATGTTCAGATGCAGTCTACCTCCCAGAACCAGCCCATGGGGATCGGGCATAGTACCAAACACAGGGACGGGAGCCGCTTTCTTGCGGCTGGGATTGGGCCAAGGAGAGGCATCTTTCGGATTAAAGACGAGAATCCCTTTGAGCTCCGCTAAGCCCAGCGGGTCGAGACCACCGTCTCGGCGATCCTGCAGGAGGCCCGCTATGTCCTCCCTGCTCCCATCAAGCCGACGCGCCTTCCACCGATTCGTGGGGCGGGGAAGGGGCTGCGCTTTGCTTGCGGCAGCCGAGCACCCGGCGGGCTGTGCCAGCGGCGTTAGCTCCAGCCGAAGCCCCGTGGCGAACCCGGGGGGCTCCTTGCACACGCACACGCACACGCGACCCGCGCCGTTGCGCAAGAGCGCGGCCACTTACCCTGCAGGACGCCGGCTGCGAGGAAGACTCGCCCGCCGGCGGAGGCTCCGGCCCCCTTATGTAGGTCGGGGCCGGGGTTATATGGGGGGGGGCGGATCGGGGCTCGCCGGTGTCCGGTTTCGCTTTCCAGCGCGGGCCAGACGCCGCCCAAGCCCTGGCGCTCGGCGCCGGCGAAGCGCAACATCCGGGCCCGGCCCCGCAGCCCGGGAGCCGCACCGGTGGGGGCGGGGGGCGGGGGGCAGGGGGGGGGCCGCTGCGTGTCCGCCCGCGAACGCCCCCCAGCCAGGGGGAGTCTGAGCTTCGGAGGCCGCGCTGGGGCCGAGTTGGCAGGCAAAGGGCAGAGGCTCCCCTAGGGCGATGCTCTCGGTGGAAGCTGCGGGGGGGCGGGGGGACCCCCTGGTAATTGCTCATCGGGGTACACAAAGCGGGGGAATAGCCTTTCTTGGTTACAACCAGTAAGCAGGAGGTTCCTCCTTTTTCAGCCACTTAGCTTTGGTCACTCACTCAGGGATGTCCCACCGCCTTCTCCTCCACTTGACCCTCAAAGCAACCCTGTGAGGTGGGTTTGGCTGAGAGTTACCCAGTGGGCTTCATGACTGAGGATGGGTCTGAACCCGGGTCTCCCCAGTCCAATGCACCACACGGGCTCCCCAGCTTTTAGTATGAGTTGGGGTGCAACTTGCTTTTTGTTCGTAGGTTTCAAATAGGGTGGCCACTTAACGAATCACCTGGAGGAATGTTGTCCATGGGGTCACAAAGAGTTGGGCACGACTTTGCGACTGTACAACAACTTAGGAATTGCCAGACAAAGAGAAATTATGTTTCCAGAGGAAGACAGATTTGTATATGCTAATTTAGATCCAAATTTAGAAATGATTATTGGAGTTTTAATTTTAAAAAAGGGCATCCAACGGGAGTGGAAGGCTGTGACTACGCAACCCATGTGCCCACTTTTCTAGGCTGTTGTTCAGGTACTAACTGGGGAAGGGCAACAATTTTTATGGTGTTTTATCTTCACACCAGAACTGGACAGAACGGCACTTTGGAGGTCAGACTTCCATAAAAAGGGACAATTGGCCATCTTAAGCATTACACGAGCTGGAGTCCAGTTATCTTTCCAAATGTGCATTTCTCGCTGTGGAGTTCTCCAATCATGGCATTGATACAAACACTGCCTTGCTTATTAAAATAATTTTTGAAGCTGCACAGCCTTCAGCAAGCACTTAAAAAAAACATGTAAGTTAGGCTACATTGCGTACAAAAATGGGTGTGTTGGCAAAATATACACACCGATGTTTATGCAAACCTTGTTAGAGTAGTCTTTTTAAAAACATCTTCAATATTTGGGATGGAATGAAACCTATGAACTGTGTACTGTTTTTCCTGAATGTCCTCATTCTCCTATGTGATTCATGTTGTTTTTCAAGTTTCCTCCTCTCTTTTTTTCTTTATTTTTAGTGAGTGCAAGGCAAAGCTGTACACCGCCCCCCTCACCACCAAAGTTTAAAAAGAACACCCCTTAAAGCAGGTGTGTCCAACTGACAGCCCAGGATGGCTATGAATGTGGCCCAGCACAAAAATCATAAACTTACTTAAAACATTATGAGATGATTTTGCAATTTTTCGCTAACTTCATGGCTCAGTTCTTGAGTGCGAACCTTGTAGACAACAACGTTGTGTTGCAATGTAAAATAAACGTGTATACACAGGCATAGCTTCAGTTTAAAGGCAGGGTGGGTGGATTCCAATGTGTTATCTCCCAAGCGCAGGAAGTCGAATTATTTATTTTATGTATTGTTTATTTATTAGTTTATTAATTATGTATCGACACCATCGGACATCACATGTGCTCAAGGTGACTTGGTAGGGGAAGCGCAGCTATTTTCCATAATATTTCAACCTACTGTTGCAAACAAGGGATTTCACAAAAATCATCCACAGGTTTTGGGGTTTTTTTGCTCATCAGCTGTCATTAGTATTTGTGTATTTAATCTGCGTCCCGAGACAATTTTTCTTCTTCCGATGTGGCCCAGAGAAGCCAAAAGGTTGGATACCCCTGCTTTAAACCAAGTTGGCTTCCTGGCTGCCTGGACCAGCCCCGTCTGCATCAGGGGTGGGGGATTGCAGGACTGGGGCTGAGTCTTTGGGTGTAGGTCCAGCCCTCCAGGTCCTCCATTCCTGACTGCAAATTGTTTGGTGGATTTTTGGCTCCTGAGCAATTCTTTTCTTTTTTTTTCCCATCCTCAGAAGTTCGAAAACTTCTTCAGAAGCATATTTACCTCCAGTAGCAACATGAAGCTGAATTATGACGGTGCTTCTTCTGCAGTTTGGCTCTGCTGTATCTGCCTTGGGAGCTAACCCACCACCAGAACGTGCGTCTCGTGTTTCGCCAAAATCGAATTGGGCAGCCAGGCTGAAAGTTTCGCTACCACATCCCCACACTGTGTTGTTGGAAAACCATCCAGTGGATAATGCGAGGTACCCTTTTACACAGGGTCATTTCTGTGGGGTTTTTCACCATGCCCTAAGAGCCAGTGGGATATGTCTGGTCACATTTTTCCAGTAGCTGAAATGGCTGTTTTAAGCCAGATCGAAGCTTGGTTGTTAGGGTGGCCTTAGAAAGGGAGCGGGAATTCAGAGGATGGGAAGAAGCGCTTGGCAAATTAAGGAGGATGGGAAGAATCGAGAAAAGGGTGTAGACAACCCTCCACCCCCATCTTTGCGGGGTAGGAGCACAGAATGGAGGCAGAACTCGTCCTGCACCAAGGGAAACATCACACCTGGGTCTTTAAAAGAAAAACATGTTTCAGCAATAAACATCCAGCAAAGCCTCAATCATTCTCCTTGCAGTGGACGGGGTTAGAGTATTAATGGATATGTACTCAAAAAGGCAGCCCCCTCGGCCAAGCAGAGGGGGAACAAAAAGTTCAGGGCAACCCCAAACCTTGCAGGAATAATGTGTGTGTGTCTTCACAGGGAGGAACTGTGGGGAGAAAAAGCAACCGGCTGAACTGGAGAGGGTCAGTTAAAAGGATCAGTTCATGAAGGCAAAGTTCAAATGCATCTACTCTTGAGTGTACAAGAAATATTGCAGCTATTCCAGATAACATCAATGGCCCGAGGTTTTCCTTTTTCTCACGTTGCCCACCCACATGGAAAAAAGAAGGCCGTGTTGCTGAGTTTTCTGTAATGCAAGGTGCAGAACATCAGAGCTAGCAGCCCTCATTCCCTGACCACCAAATGGGGGATTTCCCGGTTTTTGTGTAGTTTTGGAAAACTTGTTCCTGGCCCAACCCCTTGGGCTTTTAGCCAACCCCTTCAGCCACACCTCCTGAGTGTTTCTCTGAAATTGAATTTCGCCCGTGGGATGAAAGAGTCAACATGCCCAGCTAAACAGTCCCAGGCCAAGATAACTCAATAGCCTGGTTTGGTAGATCAGGTTGCTAAAACAATTGGGAAGGTATTTTGCAAGAGTGTGACTACTCCTTGGGCCTCAGAGAGAGATAACAGTGACATGCGGAGCATGTAACCAGACAAGAATTACTGGAAAGATTCTTCACTGTACAGAAAGGCACACACCACACACACACACACACACACCCCTCCATCCTGTGGAGAAATCAGGAGTGTCTAAAATATCCCAGGTGACAAGAAAAGAATGTTGGCCGTCTTTATGACAGCAGGACATTCTTCATGGGGATTTGGGGTAATTCTAGGGAAACGTGTGATCTTGTGCCAAAAGGTCCATTTAAAAAAAACCAAAAATTGTTACTGCATTGGAGAATGACGGTGTGTGTGTGTGTGTTTACAAGAGGGACCATTTGGTAGTTAGAAGAAATTTTGCAGAGAGAAATGGTCTTGAGCGATTTATTCAGTGAATATCTTGTATTTCAGTAGATGGAACCAGAGCTGAGTGAGAAATTTGCTGTGTGTGTGGGTGGGAGGGGATCCTTCATGGCCACGTGGGGCGTAGGAATCCCAGTCTCCCAAGCGGCGTGGCAGCTAACTGCTAAATCACACTGGCTCTTATGTTCTCTTCCCAGTTTTATGTTCTGATGCGGTGCAGCTAGGTTGCGGTGAAGCATCTGGACAGTGGTGACTCTATCAGTGCACCTCCTGGAATTTAATATTTGCATACATGTGATACATGCACGTGCAAAAAATTAGCATGTTTGAAAAAGGGATTCAAACATGATTTGAGTCACAAAAAATGCATAAATTTGGAATATGCATGTCAAAGTCACACTGTTGGAGCAATGGGCAAAGAACTACAGAGCATGCTGCTCACATGTTCAGCTGGCACTGTAAGCATTAAATTAGAAATGGTTCCTTTTCACATGGGAAGGAAAATTTCATTCCCTTTTCCTTCGGGGTAATCATTTTTCAAATCTGCCTTCAACTTTCCATCTCTCCAGGTTAGTGAGTCTGCCCATTGAGCTAAGGAAATCTGGCAGCTTTATTTAAAGGGGTGTGGGATCTTCTGAAATCCGGTCTTGGCGGTAGAACCCTTTTACCTAATCCCCCAAGAGGCAGTGAGCAGGGTGACCATTTGTCCTCTTTGGAAGGACTGTTCTGTTAAGGAATGGCCAGAAAGGAGATGAATGGAGACCTTGGAGTGGCTCCTCAACTCCAAATTATTTACCGTATTTTTTGCTCTATAAGACTCACTTTTTCCACCCTCAAAGTAAGGGAAATGTCTGTGCGTCTTATAGAGCGAATATGTGTGTGCAGGAAGTCTGCCAGATGTGCAGCCCATGGGGAAGTGATGGGGAACTGTGATTATGTGCCCATTTGAGTCAGAATATTTGTTTTCTTGTTTTCCTCCTCTAAAAACTAGGTGTGTCTTATGGTCAGGGACGTCTTATAGAGCGAAAAATACGGTATGTATTTGTGAGTTATTTATTAAAAGCTTTTCCACCCCATCCCCCACTAGCATCTTGGGACGGCTTACAATAAAGGTCATCTGGACAGAGTTGATGGGGAGGTTTTGTATTTCTGCTTAAACTCTGCCAAGGATTTCTAACTTTGCAGCTCTGCATGTATAAATTATCCAGTGTGCTTTTCCTGCAGACTTATGCTTCTCTTTTGGCCTCTGTGGTGGTGATAATGTGTGTGTGGGTTATGCATTTTCTTTTTTGGTGATAAAAACACCCTGGTCAGTGGAGGGGGCGCATTTTCTTGGGTTTAGGGAGCCCTTCTTACAAAGGGAGAAGCAGCCAGAACTGGGAGCCAACACCAAGCAAAAGAACACGCCAGCTAGCAAAGCTTTCCACTTCTTCCCCCCTAATATGACAGGAAGTGGGGAGACCTCAGACCCGATTTGATTGGGGTCCCGGTCTGCCCTCTGGGGTCTTCCAGTGGCCTGGTCCCCTTTTACTCTGCCCCTTTGGCAGTTTCCTGTCTTCTGTGCGAGTTTTCTCGTTCCTGTGCTGAAAGGTAGAAATGCTTCCCGTAAAGTTATGTCACCAGCAGTAAGAGATTCCAGCTAAAATACGCTGGCTTTTTGGGCCCCATCCAGCTGGCTTCCAGCATGCCCACTGCCAGCATGTGGCCCCAAGAGCGTCTCCAAAATCAAATTTGGCCCTCAGGCTGAAGTCTGACAACCGTCGAGTGTGGCAACATGCAACAAGATGTTGTGTTAACACACCTATTCCTTCCTACCATGGTAACAGTGGAAAGCCGCTTGGGAATTTATCCCCTTCCAACCGAGCAGCGCTCTAAGACCTTCCGATGACTTGGACTTTTGGGAATGCAGACACCGGCACATGCCAGATGCCCACGCTCAAATTCCATTTCTTGCTTGTCTGGATGCTAATATCTTTTCATCTCGAGGGTGCCAGACCTGTTGAACTCCATGCCATTATCATGGGTGTATCCATCAGGTTCCGGTGAACAGGAATAGATGAGATTGTGCTATCTTTCTTCGACGGCCTCGGAAAAAGCTCCCATTGGTGGCTGGTGCAAAAGCACGTGAGGCGAGACTTAGAACGTCACCAGCGGGATCCCCAGTGAGTAACACGCAACTCGGGATAGTGCTTCCCACACACTTCCCAATTCTTCAGCAAAGCCAGCGGGGAGTCAGTGACGCATCTGAGAAAAAAGGATGTGACATCATTGGCAAAGGAATGGCAATTGATTATGACTGAGCCTCGGGGAGTTTTGTGTACACACCTGGAGAAGGTGAGGGCCCACCTTTTTACATACTGATGAACTGGAATCTGAAGGACAGGGAACACCTTAACCCCAGACCTGAGAAGGCGTACTCTCAAGCCAGGCTGCACACAGCTAATTCTCTGAGAATGTTCCGGCATTCGCTTGATGTCCAGCATTGGTTCTCTTTTGCCTTCAAAATCATGCCCAGGGCAGAGAGGTGAGCCCAACTGGATGGGGTGTCCTCTTTTACAAAGGGCAGTCCTCTAGTTGAAAGTTGTGAGCTCATTTCTTTCCCTCCACCTTGGCAGATCAAAATGGAAAGCCAATACCATACGGTCCTTTATGGGAGCCGAACAGGTTTTGCGGCAAGGCAGGGTGTTTCCGGTGAGAGCTGTCAAGAAGGTACATACGGATCCTCCCGCTTCAGAGGTGGACAGTACTGGCATCCATGCATCACGTGGCAGGAATGTGGCAGGTTTTTCCAGCGTGCCCAGTAGCAGACGATTTGCTGTCACGTGCAAGGGGAAATTGATTCTCAGAGAATCTTTTTCCTTTCTGTTCGATTGCATCCACAAAGCACATCAAGGCATGTACTTCAGGAAATGTTAGAGGTTTTCTATACCCATGTAACCTCCACCCAAAAAAAGGCAACAAATAGACAATGCCAAAGCTAATAAGCAAAATTAGCACTCTTCCGCACTGCTGGTAATTCGCTGAATTAGAAAACCCTTTTAAAAGAGGGTGTTGTTGTCGTCGTCGTTCAGTCGCAAAGTTGTGCCTGATCGTTCGCAACCCCATGGACAACATTCCTCCAGGTTCTCCTGTCCTCCACCATCTCCGGGAGTCCACCCAACCCCACACCCACTGCCCCAGTGACCCCATCCAGCCGCCTCATCCTCTGTCATCCCCTTCCCTTTTTGCCGTCAATCGTTCCCAGCATCAGGGTCTTTTCCCATGAGTCCGTCCTTCTCATTAGGTGGCCAAAGTCTTTGAGCTTCAGCTTTCGTACTTGACCTTCTAAAGAGCAGTCAGGGTTGGTTTCCGTTGGGATTGACTGAGTCGATCTCTCTGCAGTCCAAGGGACTCTCAGGAATCGTCTCCAACACCACAATTCCAGAGCAAAAAGAGGGTGTATGATCGATTAAACAGGTCACATTTTTGCTGAACTAGATAGAGCCCAAAGGCTGAAGACGCCAAAGTCTCTAGCAGTTAGACACGTCCTAATGGAGCCTAGAACAGTTTCCTCAAAGTTAATTTCTCCCATGAATCCAGGACGGAGTGGGCCTTGACCACTGCAGCATGTCCAGCCAGAGAACTTAAAACATCCTCATGGCTAAATATGGTACCAATAAGCACAAGTGGTGGATTCCTATCTTCAAGATCAGCTGTGGAAGTTCTTTTTGCTACAAGAGAAGGTGGAACCTCAGTCAATAGATCTGCTGTAAGACCAACGTTTTCCTTTCTAGTTTAGTGTGAAGTACGGAAGGAGGGTGTGAATTGCCCTTAGCCACAAAAGGATTTCGTTCCATTTCCGTACACTATAATTGGTTTTATATGGCTGTGTCAAATTAGTGCTGCTCTGAGCCCAAGGAAGTTCAGGAACTGGGAACCAGCTAAGATCCTACACTGTGGGGAGGTGGAGACTTTGGAGAAAATTTGTAAATAAATCAATGGAAAAACCTTAAGGTTCTGACAACTTTGATGAGGAAGACGCAGGGAGGGAATTTATTCAGGGTGTCTTGTCCAAGGGCTCTCCAAAACTTGGGATAGAGCTGGCACTGGGATAGAGGAAAGTCTATAATTCAGTGGATAGCTGTGTAAATTAAGAGAAAATAGCAGTTTCTTTGGACTTAAAATTAACAAACTGCCCCAGGCTTACCCGGTGGTGTTCTATGATGCTTAGCTGTTCTTAGCTATAATTAATCTCGCTGCTGTTATTAAACTTGTTATCCTTTATTATTCCAATCCATTATTTTTTTTTATCAAACTTCATGGCATCTTTGTATATTGAGGAACTTCTGAAAGAAACCCAGTAAAATAAAAGCTTTTAGCCCACAGTTGCTCTGCCTTGGGGGGCTGCTTTGGGTTCGCAGGTCTAAGGTTTTGCTCCCCCCTCCTCCCCTTGTCCTATGGCTTTTTAGGTTTATTTATTTATTTAAAATATGTATATGCCATCCTAATTCGCAAAAAACCTCAGGACGGCTTACAACATAAAATAAGATATAACATAAATTAAATCCCCGGCCCACACTGGCTGCAATTTAAAACGTAGGAAAAAACAATATTAAAACTTATCAAAACATCGCTGGAATAAAAGGTTTGGGGAGAAAGATGTCTGAGCCGGAGAAGGGGATGGGACATGAATGAGGTTTGCAGAATGAGACCCTGCTGCAGAGGATTGGTGCTTCTGGAGTAGTTCCCAAGAGTGGTTTTGGCCTGAGGATCCATCATGGGGAAGCAGTGAAGGTCAGGTCATGCAAGCCCTAAAGTCCGTGAGCTGAATGTTCCTCAAGGACTCTGGTCCTGTTTTCTTGATTTCATTTCTCTACTTGCTCACAGCTGAAGCTTTATTTGTAAAAGCAGAGAGAGGAAGGAGGACAGGATCTCTGCTCGCTGATGCCAGAGCGTAGGACACGGAGTAATCGACTCAAGTTGTGACAACCCAGGTTCAGGCTGGGCATCAGGAAGAGCTTCCTCGCTGTCAGAGCAATATGGCAGTGGGACCGGCTGCCTGGAGAGGAGAGGGCTCTCCCACACTGGAGACATTCAAGGTGAAACTGGGCAGCCCTCTGAGTGGGATGGTGTGAATTGCTGTCCTGCAACAGCAGGGGGTGGACTGGATGGCCTTCATGGCCCCTTCCAACTCGACTGTTCTAGGATTCTGTGATCTGGTTTCAGAAAAAGCCCAGGCAGAAAAGATGCAGGGGGGTCACAGCAGGGGTGAAGCAGAGGAAGGCCAAAAGCCACGACGGCAAGTTGGAAGCCGCCCTGAGGCTTTTTTTGCGATTAGGACGGAATATCAACATTTTAAATAAAAAATAACATAATCAAAAAGTTCTGGCAATCT
This sequence comes from Varanus salvator macromaculatus, assembly GCA_023646645.1. Taxonomy (NCBI): domain Eukaryota; kingdom Metazoa; phylum Chordata; class Lepidosauria; order Squamata; family Varanidae; genus Varanus; species Varanus salvator. The sequence continues at coordinate 6,195,386 of JAIXND010000803.1, read as the reverse complement.
GATGCAACGGAGAGGATTCGGGCCTTGGGACCCTTCCCTCCTCTTCGCTGTTCTTTAAAAAGCGAATTTTGCTGCCCTGCCTGGACAGCCAAAAGCAGCTGCTTGAAGGACTTGCTTTGCTCTGCCTGATGCGAGAGCCAAGGAGGCAGAGCTGCGGCTTTGCTGTTTGCACAGTCCTTGCCCTCCAATTACTTGGATCGGCTGCCTCCTAACTCTGGCTCTGGACTGAAAACACTGTGCCCATTATATGTCACGGATCCCACCTTCCCCCCAGCTTGGACTGACTCCATCCTTCCACTGCTTTTTGCCTGTGTGCTTCCAAAACTCCAGGGGAAAGGGGTGGGACGCACTCCTGTGCATGCTACTGGTTGAAGGATGGAAAGAGTGCTCAGAGAGAGTGGGAGGGGAAGAAAGCTAGCTGCAAACAGCCCCCCACCCCACCCTGTCCTTGCCAGTCCTCCCGCTTCAAGTACAAATGTGTTTAGCCCTGTAGCAGAAAGAGACGCACTGGAGAATATGTTTTGGGGAATTACAGAGCTATTGGAAAAATATAAGAAGGGATGCTATGAATAAGCCGAATAACAAAACCTCCAAACGTGGGACCTCAATGCCCATCGTCCTGAACGCTAGCTGGGGCTGCTGGGACTAAGGGCCACCCACATCTGGAAGGCTGCAGCCTCTTTTCTGCTGCACTCAGGCCTAATTATCAGAAAGCCCTGCTGGATTTGTTCGTGAGTAAGTGAACAGAGCATGACATCTGGACATCTTGGGATCGTCAGATGACCCGACCCACGTAGCTTGGCAAAGCGCAAAGGGTGCAGTGAGAGATGATGCCCTGGTCTTGATTAATAAGTTAGAGCCGCAGCTGATTAATATACTAGTTCAACAAATTAAAGGCGGCAACCCATCACTTGGATGTTGCTGGATTGTCCATGCGGTCTTGCGTGCACACAAGTAGCACAAATAACTCAACGAGGGGCTTCGAAAAATTTACTCTCCGAACCCGTTTCTTGATCAAAGCCCAGATCTGATAAAAACTAGAATCTCGACGCATGTATATTTCTTACTGTTCAATCGGACTCCCTTCCTGAAGCCCTAAAACTTCCAAGGGCATGAATTTAATGCCGCCGCCGCCTCTTTGACAGGTTAAATTCCATCCCTTCCATCATTGACCACAAAAAGTAGCAAAGTTCTTTGCAGCTGATTCACACACAGGCCTGATAAGTGTCTCTCCTAATCTATGGGACTGGGGACAGAGCCCTGTGAGGAGAGATGGAAAGAACTGGGCATGTTTAGTCTCGAGAAGAGGAGACTGTGGAGAGACTGTAGAAGTTCTTGAAGGGCTGTCACAAAGAGGCAGGACGGCATCGCTTCCCAATTATTCCAGTGTGCAGGGCACGGAATAATGGGCTCACGTTGCAGGAAGCCAGATTCTGGCTACATTTCAGGGGAAATGTCCTGACGGCTAGAGCAGCGTGACAAGGAACCCATGGGAGGTTGTGGGTTCTCCCACGCTGGAGGCATCCAAGATGCGGCAGGACAGCCCTCTGAGAGGGGTGGCTAAACTGGGAGTCGTGCACTGAGCAGGGGGCTGCACCTGGTGGCCTTCTTGGCTGCTGCTCACACTACTATGACGCTAAGGTACAAGAGGAAGGGGACATTCGGGAGCCCGAATTGTCTTTAATGGGCCCACAGTATTTAATCTCTGCAGCAGAATATGGCAGAGAATCCATCTCTGTGAAATCCCACCTGGATCAGTGGGCAGCATACAAATAAATGAAATTTTATGCAGGTGAAATCAAGCCAAGACTATATATTGGAGCACTGAAGTGTGGGATCGACAAAGTATATATTGCTAAGATATACTAGGCAATTTGGTTATCGCTGCAGTAGCACTCTTTGGAGAGCCAAATTTGGGGCCAAGATGTTGCTAACCCACAGAAGTTCAGAATCTCTTTTATGAGCTGCCATGTCCCGATTCTTATGGGACTGAGAACACTATATGGGCTTTGTCGATGAATTAAACCAAAGGCCACAGATGGGAGCTGGGTAGCAACATTGCAACCTTCTGGAAGATTGTTCCATCCTGGAAAAACGACAGGGGTGTTTTGCAACGCTGCAGCAAAATTACACAAGTGGTTGGGGATGGACGCGAAGGAGAAATTCGGTGAATTCAGAGAGAGGGGATGCCGTTAATGCAGGTTTAGTGCCAAGCAGCACACGTTGCCCTCTGGTGGCCGGTGAGTGCATTGCAACATTGAGCAGGGCCAAAATGTTTCGGGGGTAGTTTATTGCAAAACTTGCTGAGAATTTTCTTTTTTTTCAGAGTCCGTGTTTCCCTTTCCCCACCACCAAAGAAAACCAGATCACGAAATACTCTTCGTAAAGTGTGTGTGCGTTTCGCATGCACGCACACCACCATTTCCTCCCATGATGCCCTAGCATGATGCTAGGGGCATTGTGGGGAATACAAAATGGATTCTGGGACGCCACCATCACAGAGGCTGTTCACTGTTCCTGGCACTGAAGCAGGAAAACAGTCACGAAAGGAGCTCTTCTACTTCGTCTCAGCTGACCCACATGTGGAGTGGAGCCTTTGGGTAAGCCATTTTCACTGGTCTGACATTTTATTATGGCAGGTTGTGGAGCATTACGCAACGTTGTAAGCTAAGCTGCTTTACCGATTCTCCCCAGAGTCTTGGTTAGTTATTTCTATTTAAATGCCACACCAACCTTTTCTAAAGACACTCGTCCCGGCCACCTTGCAGGCAGATTGGACTCACTGCTGGAGACTCCATCTATGTAATATTGTCTCGCCTTGGTAAAATAGATTTATTTATTTAAAACCTCTGTAGACCGTCCCATTACCAAAGTCTCTTAACCATACAAAATGCAAAAATTTTCAAACACAGCATCCTAAAATTTAACGAATAATAAAACCCCAATTAAAACAGTCAGGTCTTAAAACATCGGGAAAATAAAATAAAAGTGACCTCTTGCGAAAGAGAGAAGAGAGAGAGAGAGAGGCCACTGGCTTAATTTTTCCGCCATGTGCTTTTTAAAAAGACAGGGCTTGCCGCCTGAAATGATGCGACATGGTGCGGGAGGTTCTTCTGGGTCCTTAGACACAGGACAATGCATCCTCACACCCCGTTCCTGAGACTTCTCATCATCTTTCTTGTCCCTCGCACTGCACAGTGGCTCTAGAAACAGAACAGCAGGCTGAGAAAAGCTTCACCTATTGAACGTACCAACAACGGCCACGACAGAACTGCGGTCCAGGAGGGGAACAAGCCGATGGACAAGGCTATCCCACCTTCTTTCTTCTTGGAAGACACTCAAGGCAGCTTCTTTAGCTCCACTGTATCCTCACAACAACAGCCCTGTGAGGTAGGTTGTGCTGAGAGTGAGTGACTGCCCCTGTGAGCTTCACGGGGCAGTGGGGGCTCGAGCCCAGCTCTTCCGGGTCCCCAATCCAACGGTCTTGCCCACACACCATGCTGCCACGCTTCGGCTGGCTTTCTGCACTGAGCTGAACCGCTCAACGTGGGGCTGCCCTTGAAGACGGTCCGGATGCTTCAGCTGGTACAGAACAGAGCGACCAGGATGCTGATGGGGACCGGTCGTTATTCTCACATAACGCCAGTCCTCTACCAGCTTCACTGGCTCCCGGTTGAAGGCCGGACCCAATGCAAGGTGCTGGTTTTGAGCTATAAAGCCCTGAACGGCTTGGGACCTGGATACCTGAAGGAGCGCCTCTTCCCTTACATGCCCTCACGCCCCGTAAGATCAGCGAGGGAGGCCCTGCTCCAAGAACCCTCCCTGAAGGAGGTGAAACGGGCATCTATTTATTTATAAACGGGCACCTTTTTATTTAGACAATATTTTAATAGTTAATATTATAGTTAATTTATGTTTAATTTATGTGTAGCTTTAATTTATGTTCAATTTAAGATTAATTTAAATTTGTTATTTATATTTTTTTGTTGTATGTTTTTTATATTTAACCTGAGATGGGCCAGTTTTTAAATATTGTATATGTTTTTAATATTATATTTGTTTTTGTATTGTAAGCCGCCCCGAGGCTGTTGCAAGGGGCGGCATATAAATATTTAAATAAATAAATAAATCTACTCAGAGTAGGGCCTTCTCTGCTGTGGCCCCCAGATTATGGGATGCGCTCCCCGGAGTGGTTTGCCTGGCGCTGAGCTTGTACTCTTTTCGGCACCAGGTTCAAACCTTTTCATTTGACCGGTATTTTGAAAACTAGTATTAATGTAACAGTCACGTTTTATTGCTTTTACCACTTGGATTGTTTGAATGTCTGTGATTTTATTGATCGTTTTAATGTATCGATTGTGAGCCGTCCCGAGACGCCTGGCATGGGGGACGGCATACAAAAGTTTTAAATAAACGGATGAATAAAAGCCAAAGCGAATCCACAGTCCCAAAGTCTACCCATGGGGAACCTAACATACCAAATACGGATGTTACCACACCTTGGGGATTCTTCCTTCGACAGGAGTTACCTTTCTTAGGGCCCTGGAGCCATGAAACGGCACTGAGGCACGCGGGCCAAAACGATACTCAATCCGAAGCGAGCAAGCATGATAACACAATACATGAGTCATTGCCACCTCTTGCATCATTCATGCCGGGACGGTTTAATTTTTTCCACAAGCTCCTGCCCTGCAACATGACCTCGGGCGGTTTGTCCGGGAATCTGGTTTCTTGGCTCCTTTAGTGCCTCGGCAACTGAGCGTGGAACCTTTTTAGTAGCCCCGAATCAGGTGGGTCTCGCATCCGTCACCTGAGTAAGCTGCTCCGACAGCCCCCATTGTCTGCGAGGAGCCGCTGGGACACCTGATCTCCGGCCTCTTATCGGAACGATGGGTTACAGGTCCGCCGACAATGCTGCTTCACCGCAGGAATCATGCTTGCAGTATTAATAGCTCAGTGCTGTGATAATTCCTCTAGGAGGGATGCCAGACACCATGGAGTAGCCGAGATTTTGCCAAATGCTTTCCATTTGGCGGTGCGGTCCCAGGCAGGCCTTGTTTAAGAGGGACGCTTTGGCTTTTGCTGTCCCCGATTTTCGTCCACACCTGGGAACAATCTGACGACGCCTTTTAAAAAACAGCCCCCGCGTGTTGTCGTTCCTACAAGTAGCAGAGGATAAGCTTTCTTCTAGTTGGGGAGACTTTATTCTGAGTGGCTTTGTACAGGGACTGGTGCCTGCACCTGGTATCCTAGGGCAGTTGCATGGGCCCAGGGCCCGCTATGGTCTGCAGACCTCCGTTTTAATTTCCCAGAAAGCTCCTTCCGAGCATTTGTGCAGAATGATAGCAGCTGCTTTGGATACAGCAACATCGTACAACAATGGAAAATAAATGTATAGGAATCGATGCTAAAGGCAAAGGTGCAAATTTGAGGTCCATGGTACTTCCTCATGTTTCATCCAGACTCGAACCAAACAGTACTTGGGTTTGGTTCTGACAGAGAACAGTCCTCTTCCAGGGACCCCTGGCCACCCTTGCAGCCTCCTGCATCCTGAAGTGGCCCTGGCCCACTCCAGGTCAAGCGCAGGAATGAGGCCAACGTGTCCGTACGACGATTTGTTCTCCGCTTCGTGCCAAAAGGGGTTGTGGAAACCTGCTTTCCAGCTCTCAGAATCCGGGCTAGCACAGAGCGGACTTCTGGTTCCTCCCAAAACGCGTTTTGCATTTGTGTCAGAACCCGGGAGCTTCCGCCTTGTGTGTTCAGCCCTTCCTTGCAGAGAGATCGCGTCCTCCGGCCTGTCCCAGAGCTGAAGCTGGTAAACGGGAACACATGGGGAGCCACGGTGGCTTTACCCCTCCCTCCGCCATCTTGGTCCTTTTACATCTGAAATTGCCACTTTTGAGTGACTTAGTGGTGCCAATCTCGGTTTCATCATCACATTTCTGAAAACATGGACAGCCCCCAGAGAGCCTCAGGCGATACCTTGCTGCGTGGCAACCGTTTCTCGCTTGCTGGTGTTTTTGAATGGCCTCCTGATGTCCCTTCCTTCACAGGCTTGGTTCCTCGAAGAGACTTGCCGTGAGCTTGCAGATAGAGGATGTGGTGCAAGAGCTTAATCAGATCCTCAGCATGTGCGCATGGAACGTGCATGAGATGAAACAGACGCTACGGAGCAAGATGCGCAACCTCCTGAGTGATCTACCCTTCCGAATTCATTCGTCTTGCCTCATGGGACCTTGTATTTCCAGAAAGCTGGGATTCGCTTTTTCCCAGAGCCCCCGGACTCTTGAGAGCACCCTGAGGCCGCTCTCCCCTCTGGGTGGTGTGCTTTAATCTGCGGAACTCACCGCCACAAGATGGAGACGAGTGGCTTGAAACGGCGAGACAGGGAGGATTACAAAGCGTGTCATGGCATGTGACGTGAATCTTTTGAGCTGTGCCCCAACTCTTTTGAACCGCCTAAATGGTATCCCTTCCATTAAGTGAGCTCAGGAATTTGCCAGGGACCAGGAGACTTTCAAATTCAATCTCTCTGCAAACCTTTTCTTCTACAGTCTACTTATTGCTATTGTTAACCCTCTTTCTTTTAAGAATTCTCTCACCCCTTTAAAATGTCACTTTTTTTTCCTTCTGCACCCCACTTCAGCTTGGCACATCTTCTATTTTTAGTTTCTCTGATGTGGCCTAGCCATTCTATCTATCCTGAATATCAGCAAAAGAGATAATGGGAATGGCAAAAAGCAAAATAAATAAATACTTCCATGGCCTGTGTTCTTCTGTTCAGTGAGTAAAACCAGATTTGCAGAAGTCTCAGTAGAATCCTTATTCAATTATAGGCCAAGGACTGGTTTTAGGAGGCAGATGTAGAAGCAAAAGTGCTGAACGTAAGAAAAATGTTGAAAACACTTTAGTATAGTACCTCAATTAGGCCAATCAAAAGATCACAAAATATGTGCAGGGATGTTTTGTTAAGTGCAAAATATTGTCCTTGATTAATCAGGGTGTCTTTTTAGTCCGTTAATAGGGGGGCTTTTTAGTAGTCCGTCCAAATGATTAAATGCTGCAGCCATACTTTTTACAATATATATTTTTAAAAGATACAAGAATTGCAGTCAAGTTGCCTCTCGCTTGTGTATGCTCAGAAGGGGGTTGATGGGGCTTGTGCGCAGGCCGGCGTTACTTGGGAATGAACGCAATGGAATTTAGTTGTGGGTAGAAACATGCAGAACTGCACTGCAAGGTACAATCATATGCATGCTAATTTGGGAGTAAACTAGCCCTCCTATCTTGATTTATTGGGGGGGGGGGTGCAAAAACAGTTGCAGGCTAGTTCACCTGGCTTGCAGACCTTTAACAACAAAATTGTAAATTGCAAATTACTTGCTTGTTATATTGTGTGTGGGTGTGGGTGTGCAAGGAGCGACGATACGTAGCTGGCTACTTATATTTAAGGCACAAACAGGAAATGGCAGAAAATTGTCTGGACCAACAAGCTTTAGAAAAAAATTTATTTATTTTGTACAGCTTTGGTACAATTAGCCCGGAAGTCTACAGTGCTAATGCAGAGTGGCTTGGCTGTCTAGGATTGCTAGCAATCCCCCCCTTGGCTGGGGTCTTATCCACGGTGCACCAAAGGGGAGAACCAGCACGCTGATCCACAGTGAAGCCATCAACTGGTCCGCCCAAGAAATGTTTTCTTGCCAGTGTTTACCTCTGGATTTCCCCATAAAGTTAATTTGTGCATGCGAAAATACTCCAAACTACAATTTGCCCAAGTATTGCAGCTGCACTTGGATCCGAGCCTGCTAGAGGCCCACAGTAAAAGCTATTTAACGACATGGGAGTTACTCCCGAGGAAACCGGCTGGCCTTTGCCATAGGGAAGGGCGCCCCCTCGTGGCTAAACACGGCCCCGTTCGTGGTAGGGAATTCAAGCGCGCGCCCCTAGAATCAGAGAAGCCCCGCCCCTTTAGCCTAGCTGGAGGCGGGCCGCTCAGGCGCAGCCCCGCCCCTTATGGGCCCCCGGTCAGTCCCCGCCTGTCAATCACTACGCGCCGTACAACGCAGTTTAGTCACGCCCAGCTGTCTAACCAGCGTTAAACTGCGCCTGCGTAAGAGGCAATAGAGGCCGCCCCTTTTGCCTTCTGCTCGCCACGCCCACCGTGCTGGCGCATGCGCCGTTTCCGCAGCAAATATACGGCGCCGCCATTTTGCCGGGCTGCCTCTGAGAAGAAATTGAGGCGAGGGGACGAACGAGCGGAGGCCTGAGGGGACGAGGGAACCACAGGCGGGCGCCGAGCTAGAAGCGGCGTCGCTGCCGAGAGGCGGCTTAAGTGGACAAAGGGAAAAACCCCGCCGCCATCATCTTTGCGTTCGGGGTACCTGAGGGGGGAGGCCGGGCTAAGCCTGAGCGGAGCCTCCCGCCGCTGCCGACGCCGCCAGGGCCGCAGGCGGAACAGAGCGAGCCCCGCCCCCGACGGTGAGTGAACGGGCGAGGGGGGAGGGGAGCCGCTGTCCGTTACACGCGGGCCCAAAGGGGGCGTGGCCTCGGGCTCCGGGTGGCTTTGCCCGGGCCGCGAGGCCTGTCCCGGCCACGTGATTGGCTCGGAATGTTGGCGAGCGGAAGTCCTGGGCAAGAGTGGGGGGAGCGCAGGGCACTTCCGGTGCGGGGGGGCCGCAGCAGTGCCCGATAGGCGATTTTGTCGAAAATAACTTCTGCTTGATCAAGGAGCGATTTTCGCAGAGCGCCTCATCGCTAGTGCTGGTGCGCTGTTCCCCTAGGAGGCCTGCAGTCGGAAAGATTTTGGTGCAGGAGCGAAAGCGGGTGGGGAGAGGAGAGCAAAAAGCCTGTCCCAGTGGCTAGGCAGCCAGGTCTCCGAAGTGCCCTTTCACTCCGTTCTCCCAGTTCTGCTCTTCTCCTGCACCCCAAGAAACAATTTTCTGCTCGTACTTCTGAATCGTGGAGCTTTGCCGCTCAGCTTGACGACTGGCTCTACTGGCAATGGGTGAAGAGAATTGAAGGTCAAAACATCGAGAGGGCTGTAGGTTGCCCAGCTTTGCTGTAAAAGAAGCTCTGGTGCACACTCTGGCTTTCTTTTTAAGGATGTTTAAGAGGAGCTGTGCTGGATCAGATCAGAGGCTTCTATTCCAGAATTCTAAGCCTTGCTGGAAGCCCACAGTACCCCCACAACTGCTAATGGACATAGTGTTGCCAAATCATTCCACATGCAGCCAGTGCAAGTAGTAGCTCTTAATGGTGTTATTTTTCATTGATTTAACTAATTCACCTCTTAAACCAGCCAATTATCTGCCTATTGTTATTTCTTCCAGCAGCAAATTCCATAGTGTAATTGTGAAGAAGTGCTTCCATTTATCTATACTGCGTCTCCTACCAATCTCCCTGGATAGCTCTCTCTCTCTGCTTGCATCCCTCTATCGAAGAGGTGTAACTCCTCCTCACGCAGCATTTGCTCTGGCCTTTGATTATTTCGATCACCTCCTTGGCTGCTGCTGTTGCTATCCTTGGTGGGTTGGTTGAAGCAGTAACTACTGCTTTTTCTCTTTGTAGATTCTGGGGACCTGAGATGGCTGCGCAATCAGCACCGAAAGTCGTGCTTAAGAGCACCACCAAGATGTCCCTCAACGAGCGGTGAGGAACTCAACGGCCAACTTCAGCCCATAAGATTTTTTTTTTCATTTTTTATTTTTGCTTAATTGTCACTGTGTTCAATATCCAGAAGCAACATGGTCCTTGCTCTTCTCTTAATTTATCCAGATGCAAACAAGCAAGGGGCAGCTCAATTTTGCCTTAAATCCCACAGCAAATGGTGGTACACGAGGTTAAAAGGGCAAAATGGTCTGTCTGAGAATAACCTGAAAACATTAATGTGGTGGGATGTGTTTTAAAGAAACCTCACGCCCTCCTTTTTCTTCCACATGTGTTCACATTATATAGGTGGCCCTGTAGCATGGTAGCATGTTACCTGAGCTGCAGGAGGCTTGCTGCTGTGCCCTAGGCAGACATACGTGCTTGTGTGGTCTGGCCTGTAAGAGGCAGGGAGCTGGCCACTCTGATCAGCCCAAAGGCTCCTTGGCCCCAGCCTTGGACCTTGTAAGAGGCATGTGTTCCCCTCCATCCATCTCTGCTGCCTTTCCTCTGGCTGCCATTATTCTCTCCTCTCTGCCTTTTCTCTTTGGAAAGCTTGTAAATTTAATTGTCCAACTAATGGGTGGATTTTGTTGTCTTTCTGTTCAGATCCTCCTAGATTAACAAAGTTATATTTAAACCTTGCTTTCTTCTCTTTAGCAAATGCTTGGATTGGTTTTTAGAAGCAGTCCAAAGTGGATTGTTCAGTTCCTAACTTGCATGTTTGGCCATGTCAGCAGTGACCTTTTCTTGGTAGAGGGGAAGGTGGTGGGTTTTTTTTAACGTGGTTCCATGTAATTTGGAAAAACATTTCCCACAAGTAGGATAAAAGGAGTTGTGCTCGAACAAACCAGAGGCTTACGTAGTTCAACATTGTGTGGTTAGTCCACAGGCAGGATATGAATGTAAAAACACCCTCCTGCTCATCTGGCAATGTGGAACATTCTCACATTTGGGATTTGTAAATAGTTTTTCTCCATCTTATTTGGACGGACCTTTCTGGAGGAGTACTTTTTGATACTTAGTCCCTGCGATAGACTGGGTAGAATCCTGGGCATCGATGGACCCTGCCCAGAGGAACTCTCTTTAACTTTGCCATGCGCCCTTTAAATGGTACCTGTGGGTTTTGCACTTGGCCTTATAGGCTCTGGGTCACCATTGCAGCTCTGTACTTTGCCTCAGGAGAGGTGGGAGTTGCATGGAGGGTGAGGGGAGACTCCCTGGATGGGTTGAGTTGGGTTGCTCTCTGGTAAAGCTTTGATCCCGGGGAGTTTAGATTGCCTCAGATGTGAGTGGGAGGTGCCTCCAGACAGTTCTTCCCCATATGTTTTGTGGAGTGGAGTCTTGCATGGGACAGGCCCTCAGACCTGGGAATGGAAAGCTGGCGAGTCTTGATTTCCACAGGAGCTGCACAGGGAGCTGAGATCTGAGCTTTCTCTGGTGCTGGGATCGTGGTGGGGCCACGTTTCAGCTGCTGTGCTTTCTTGAAGTCGGGGTTTCAATGAGCCTTCATTTCAATGAGGGAGCCTTTATGTGTTGTTCTGGGGCCCTAGCTTTTTGAGGGGGAGGGATAGATCTTGTGGTCCAGCTTTTTGGGCTTAGGACATCCTAGCTGGCAGGTGACTTAATATTTTAGTGCACAATCTGATTTGGTGATGCCTTCATCTCTCTTGGCTGCTTGCTATCCATTTTAAGTTAGAGTTGCTTCTCTTTTTCTTTCTCCCCATTTTGTCACCATTCCCAGCTTACTGCTTTGTGTGTCTCCATCTTTTTTCCTTTCCTTTTCCTTTCCTTTGAAATCACAAACTTTATAAAATTACCACTTCTGGTTTTAATATATTGCACTAACTCATTCCTTTTGAATGTCCTGTCTTTGCACGTTTTCTGGAAACAACAAAGATCCGTAACTCAGTAACGTGGTGTTAACTGTGTGCCACATTGTTACATAAAAGTTCATGGGATGCTGCCTTCCTGCTCTGAGGGCCATGAAATGCCGGTTGAAAATGCATTTGTAATGAGAAATTTATTTAAACACCCGTTTTGTTCGACCTTGAAGCTTTACTAATATGCTGAAGAACAAACAGCCGATCCCTGTGAATATTCGCGCCACCATGCAGCAGCAACAGTTAGCCAGTGCCCGAAACCGGAGGCTGGCCCAGCAGATGGAGAACAGACCTTCTGTCCAGGCGGCCCTAAAACTCAAGCAGGTGAGAGCAAGCACTGAGCGCACAGCTGGTGGATTTCATTTGCCTTAGGCTGCGCCCTGGCATTTTGGGCACGAGCCTTGACTGGGTGGTGCGATCTAGTGAAGCTCTGGTGCTTAAAGGCAACATTGCATGCGGAAGGTTGCTATAGTTGGCGTGCCTCAACTCCTCAGCGATGCCAAGCAGCGTCTTAGTAAACTTAAAGCACGTGCCTGTGCCTGCAGTGGCTCCAGGTGGCTGGCTCCAGGGTGAGGAAGCAGAAGGCATGGCAGAAAACCATCCTGATCCTGTCCAGGTTGTCACATGTCGCCGGAGGTGTGTAGTTTGTGCAAAACAGCGCAAGAGAAACGCTGCCGCTGAGCAATCTCAGTCCTTCCCAGAGACGCTCTGTGGTTTGCTCTCTGTATACACAATTGGATTGGCTTGCTTAATGCTTGATGTGCGTAATCTTGCATCTTTAAAGAAGACGCCTATATTTGCTGCAGAATTGCCTGGGTGCAGTGAAGGACCATAATTTAGCAGGGTATTGAAGCTGCCTCACTGCTACCGCCAGAAGTCTTACGCAGTTGTCCTCCGGTTTCTGAGATCTTCGCACATGTGCATGTTTTTGGGCGTAGTTTCATGGCCTTAAGGGCTAGCAACTTGTTCTACTCTGGTGTCTCCTTACCAAAGAAGGAGAAAAGGTTCCCCCCCACCGAACGCTGAGTCATTGGAGAGGCTCCCTGCTTTAAGGGAGACACTTATTTGTCAGGATGTTACTTTAGTGGCTGCCCTGCATGACTCGGGGGCACGGTTAAATACAGCTCCCCTGCCCCAATCCTCTGTGTGGCCTAGAAACCTACAAGGGGTTTGCTAGCTAGCTGGGATCATTGTTGGTATTGTCTGACTTTGAAAGCAGTAGAGCTGGGGCCAAGTGATCTGTTCCTGGCCCCTAACCAGGCATCTTTTCCAGAATTTACTTGCTGCTTGTCCTTTTCAATGGCTCAATATCCATAGTTGTCTGGGTGGTGTGCAGTACATTAATATGTGAAATGCAGACACAAAAACACACCCAAAAAAGCTACCATAAAACCGTTGTGGCACATGAAACCAGAATCATCCTTTTGAGGGTTCCCCCATACAAATAAACCTCACCATCTGTCTGGCACCATGTGGAGTAAATGCTAGTTAAGCCATTCTGCAGAGTCAGCTGCCTAAAGGACGTCTTCAGAAGGAAGAGCTTGTGCAGCTGAACGCAGAGGCAAGGACTTCTTTCATTTATTGCCTGCCTGCATACCCAGAAGGGTTTTTGTTGGGAGCCGTGGGACCAGACCAGGTTCAGGAATAGCAACTCCTGGAGGAGTTTCAGATCCCTGGAATACCACAGCCACAGAGCAAGTACTGTAAAAGAAAAGAAAAAAGTTGTCTTAACTGTATTGCCCTTCATCCTTAAAAACTGGACTGGGTTTTTAAAGTGAGAGGGCAGGAACCAGCAAGAGCGCTGGTTTTTAAGAATGCAAATCTGAATATTTCTAGCACCGAGCTTTTCTATCCGTAAGCTCTGTGTGCCAAGTATCTCTCCCTCCATGCTAAGTCTTTCAGAATAGATTTCATGTGAAGCTGCGTCCTGCTGTGTTGGGCCATTTGTCTGCTTTTCCCATCATATCAACCTGGCAGTCGTTTCACCATAGAGGTTAGAAGTGGAACAGGGTCTCCTGCCTATGAAGTGGGGGTTCTAGTGGACAGCTGTGACCCCCTTTCTTTTTGGTCTTTGCCTTGAAAGTTTTGCCAATGTGTCACTGAACCAGGATTGCCCGAGCTACCTAGTCACCAGCGGTGCAAGCTGGGAAACCATGTTTAATGTCATCTATACAGCAAATAATACAACTTTCCAGTCCGGGTGATCCCACCAATATTGTAAATGCTGTCCTTATATATCTCTCGGAACTGCAGCTGTTTGGGGCATATTTACTTCTTTCACTTGTCCAGAAACAAACATTTTGCTTGACGCTTCACCCTTTTCTTCCTGTAGGTCTCTGTGTGTTGAATGAGAGACTTGCTGGCCATAAAAAGCGTTTTTTCCCCTAGCAGTTGGTGCACATCCCCTGGTGCCAGTTGCTTGCTGCTTGTCTGTGCACAGCGTTTCCCTGTTTAACACTCTCTTCTTCCAGAAGAGCCTGAAACAGCGCCTGGGGAAGAGTAACATCCAGGCACGCTTAGGCCGACCAGCTGGACCCCTGAGTCGTGGAACCTTAGGGGGGCGAGGGTTGCCGATGGGTCAGCGAGGCTTGCCCCGAGGAGCCATGCGAGGTGGGCGCGGAGCAAGAATGTTAATACGAGGCGGAATTCCTTTAAGAGGTTAGTATATACTTGGTTGCAGTGATAGCGGGTCGCATGGTGAATCCCTCTAGAAGTTCTCCAGAGCTGATCCCTTAGTTTACGAATTAGGCTTTCCACGAACTGGAAAGTTCTTGCTTTGTTTGGCTCATGTGCTAACTTGTGTGGTTCTGATGCCACAGTGTCCTTTCAGTGTATTCAGAAATGCGCTGCAAACTTGAGAGAGGGACGAGGTGGCATGTGGCAGTGAGCACTTTGCTGGGTGGGAGTGGCATCCCAAACCAGCCCTGGCCATCTCCTTACCTGTGTCATGAGCCAACGGACACAGTTTGGTATCCCGGAGTAAGTTCTGGTAACCCCTTCTATGTTTCTAGCCTGAGCCAGTGGCAGGGATTCAGCTGGGGATTGGATGGTGGGGCTGATGCTCTGGTTCCGGAAACCAAAGGCTCTTGCTGCATAACGAGACAGATCTGGAAATTCATGGGGGGTTTTTCGGGAACGACGGCAAGGACCAGAGGAGGAGCTAGGGGTTGAGAAGATAATTTCTCAAGAAGCAACAGCCCTTGATTGCTTTTTTGCCATTATTAACAAAATTATTAAGCTGCTATAGAACTGTGTAAAGACGTGTGATGCAGAAGTAGCCCCTGAAAGTTGAATGGGCAGCTCTTTCTTTTTCTTCCTTCCGCCCCCTATTGTAGGTCAGAGTTTACTTCGAGGAGGCCGGGGCATGGCTCCTCGGATGGGCCTGAGAAGAGGAGGCATTAGAGGACGGGGTGGTCCCGGCAGAGGTGGTCTTAGCAGAGGAGCCATAGGACGCGGTGGACTCGGCGGCAGAGGTGAGTGAGATGAGCGCTGACAATAGGTTGTGTTCACTTTTTACTCCTGCTGCCCTCTAGCAGATCTCACTTATGCGCGGGAGGGCACAGAACTACACCATGAGAGACTTGTTTACAATCCCAGTGTGGAGCATTGGCATGATCTGCTTTCCGACTGGGTCTCGCGCTTTGAAATGTGGCTTTTTCCCCTGGGAAGACCTCAGTCAGGGTCCTGTCAAAGGTGCTGCTACGTCCACATGCACAGGTCCTCCAGAAACACATTACACAGTACTGTTCTCCCAGGAGAGAGTGTCTGGGAAGGAAAGAGATCTTTCTTTTTCACATCATGTCTCAAGCTTGGTGCCTGGGATCCGCTGTCAGGTTCCCTGGCTCAGTTTCACTTTCCTAAGATTTTAGAACTCTTTATTTTTTCACTGAGGCTGGGATGCTGCCCAGTGAAGGTGCCGTCATGATTTGTGCGCCAGAGCTCAGACCTCCGCCTCAGCCTCGGAGTCCGGTTCCTGCACAAATTACTTTCCTTTTACTTCACCTCATGGGAAATGAATGTTTTGTGATTGGCCAGACGCATCGTGGAAGCTGTTTCATGGGTGGGTCAGCTCAGTCTCCACATTGCTGCGAATTCCCAAGAGTGCCCACAAGGCTGCGGATCCTTGCTTTTCACGGTGCTCCACTTGCTTGTTTGAAACGGTTGGCAAAAAGGCTGCATGCAGATGCCTGACATGGATAGGCAGGGCTGCGGCAGAAAGGCTGGCTTAGTGCATCCCTGGTCTGTCCAGATGAGAGGTGTCTATTCCAGCCTCTGCAACAGGTACCTTCCAGGTGCGTTGGACTAACTCGCCAGCACTCCCTTCCCCGAGGAAGGCCCTGTGCAGTCACAGGTTGGGGAAAGCACCTTGCACAAGCGAGGCATAGGACACCTCCTGGGGGACTCGGGCAGCACTCAGCTCTGCTTTTGCTCCCTTGCAATCAGGTCGTGGCATGGTGGGCCGAGGAAGAAGTGGCTTTGGCGGCCGGGGAAGAGGCCGAGGGCGAGGCAGAGGCTCCACCCGCCCCGCACTGACCAAGGAGCAGTTGGACAACCAGCTTGATGCATACATGTCAAAGACGAAAGGACACCTGGATGCCGAGCTGGACGCCTACATGGCCCAGACGGACCCGGAAACCAACGATTGATGCTTCTTACCTTAGATGCTTGTTGAGGTTGCGCGTTGTGTGTGTGCCGGTCCTTACCCCGCCCCCGTGCAAGCCAAGAACAGCAACCGCTGTTAAGTGTTGGGGAGGACCTGCAGACCTGACGCGTGGGGAGGGCACGCTACGTAACTGTCAGGTGTTCCTCCTGCATTTTGATACTCATGTGTTGGATGACAGTTGGGCAGGGGGATTGTTTTTTATATATGTATATACATACACATACATATTTCTTAAACAACTTGGAACATGAATGTGACTGACTGGCCGTCTACCGATGGCATCCACTTTCTTAGTGCTGAGCCCTCCACTACCCTTTTCGTTGCTCTTAAGCAGGCCAACATGGCACACGTGACCCTCCCTTGCTTCTCCCCCCACTCCTAAAATTGGCCTTTCTGTAAATAGAAGGTCTCTGGTGCTTATCATGAGCTGTGATGTCTAGCAGCTACAGCTGCTGTTATAACTAGGTTTCAAGATAGTACATTACGCTACGGTCGCCAGATTCCCTTCCTGGTACTTGTTGGCTGTCCTTCCCAACCGTAATTCCATGACTTTTCGATGGTGAGCACAAGCTGATGCTGGCCTTTCCCGCCCCTTCCCTAAAAGAGGACTGGGCTCAGTTTGGGTTTAATCCATCCAACCTCATGTGACTCAAACTGGTTTTTATTTCCGTATCTGCAAGCTCCTTCATTTATGTTCATGCTCTTGTTACCAGTCTGCGTGTGTTTTAAGACACCAGGGAGCTAGTTGCTTTCCATGTCCCCCTCCCTCTGTCACCTGGAGTCTTGTGAGCGCAACTGTTCTGTTCCAGTTTTAAACGGCATCTTGTATTTTCCGGTTTACTGTAAGAAACAATTGCAGGGAAAAGAAAGCTGTTCGCAGTGTGTATTTTTTATTGTTAGAAACCTGCAGCCAAAGGCTTGGCTACTCGTTTGCCATATTCTTGCTGCACAGGATTCTTTGCTTGTTGGTTGGGGATAATGGGACTTAGGGCCCTACACCTCTGCAAAGTGCAAGCTTGGGAAAGACTGTCATGGATAACATGTTTCGCGGATTCTCTGTCTTTCTAAATGCTCCTTTGTGTCCAGATGTGCAGTAAATTTAAAAAGCACTGTGTTAACACCTCTTCTCCCAATTCCGGGAATCTTCCATGCCACTTTTGGGGCCATTTCAGGTTCTTTCCCTGCATATGTCCAGGTGCTTCTCTACCTCCTTGTAGGATCTCAAGGTATAAGAGGGTCTATATTTTAAGGAGAGAATTTTGGCGTAAGGAGAGGTGGCAACCTCTCAAAATCTTTGTACCAGTTTGCCTCTTTCTCAGTATCTCTCCTTAAAAAGAAATCCAGAGCAGAGGAAGAAAAGGCTTAGCTAGTGCCATACTGTGGTCAATCTTAGCAATTTAAAACCCAAAGCTCTATTTTAGAGGCTTTCATAAATAAAACAGCTCCGAGGTGTAGGTACCGTAGTGACACCATAGCATTGTTAATATGTCATTCGGTTTGCTTCTTACTAATGTCGGGGGGGGGGGTCATGTGATCTTGCACACAGCTCAGTTTTAGACAAGGTGGAGCAGCCTCTCCCTTTGCTCTGGAGTTGAAAAGCTTGCCAGCTATGAAGCTGGAAATCTGAAATTGAGATGCTGGCAGTATCAGAGTGGGTATCCGTGTGTGTGTCGCATGGAAAAGCATCATGGTTAAACTGGTCAAATCCTTCATCATGTGCTTTTGCAAAAGGCCAGCAAAGGGTTTGCATCGACATTGTCGTCCCTTTTTTGGGCAAATGGCCACCAATTCTATACACCCTCGTTTTCCAGTGGTGGGGGGGGGGAGCGGAGATGTGCATTGCAGGCCTCCATTCTGGGGTCTGGTTGGACAGGAGATGTAATGAATTCCTCTTTCGCCCGATGGGAATTTCTTTAGGGGTCGGTGTCTCTGCTGCCACAGCAAAAGCCGCGGAGGCTTGTAATACTTCAGAAGGTTTGACTTTGTACATTTAAGACTATGCATTATGAGTCACCTGTTGCTCTCTTGACATGTTAAGTTACCTGCTGGCCCCTTTGGGCCACAGTTTGTTGGATGGATTGGGTAGAGGGAGAGAATTTTTCTTTGGGGTGTCCTTGGGCATCGATCTCACCTGAGGAGGGCAATGTAATGGAGGGATCCAGAGCTACAGCAAAGGCAGGTAATTCGCAGGGCGTTCAAGGGTATGATGTGGGGAGCAGGAGCAGAGGTGTGGGTTGCCTCCGAGGCCCTGCCACCGCCACCAGCACAACTGTTCGGGGATGGCTAGCTCAGGAGCATGGGCAGAGGAACAGGCGACCCAGCCTGTAACGCTGGAGAATGTGGTGGCGGGAGAGGAGAGCGCCGGTGAGACGCTCAGTCCTGCAAAGGCATCGGCGTGTTCTCGGAGCAGCTGGTCGGACGCGCCTCCCAGAATCGCGCTTCGGAGCCGGAGGAGGAGAACCGAGCGCAGCAGCCCGGCTTCGGCCCGTGGCCGTGGGTGCGTTCGCGTCGGCCTCGCCAAGGCCGGTCGAGCCTGGGAGCGGCCCGGGCGGCGCTTTCTCGGGCACTTGCGCGCGTCGCCGGGCGCGCAACGGCTCCGCCCCGCTGGAAGAGGCGCAACTGCGCTCGGCTCCGGCCGGGATTCCGCCGAGCAGCAGGCCCCGCCCCCCGCGGGCGCGTGGCGGCGATTGGCCGGGACCCCAGGGACGCCTGTGCCCGCGCGCCCTATTGGCCGCCGGCCTTGCGCGGCCCGCTCCTTTTGTTGTGCGAGTGGCCGGAGGGGCGCCGCGGTTCGGCTTCTGCCCGGCGTTCCTCTGGGGTGCGAGGGGGAGGCCGGCTCCGTGGGAAGGGCCGGGCGGCGCCTGGGGGGTAAGTACTCCGGCAGCCCATTCTGCTTTCCCAGCCACCTCCCCCCCCCCCCAACTTGGGTGCAAGTAGTCTCAGATCCTGCCTCCGTGGTGCAACGTAGCCTTCTCTAGCTGGGCGCCCGCCCTCCAGAGGGATTAGACTACAGATCCCAGCATCCCCTGCCAGCCACGCCGGGGCCTGTGCTCAAGAAAGCCGGGAGACGTCGCCCGAAAACACTCGGAAGGGGCTCGACTGGAGCCGACAGGAGTTGGGACCCAAGCGTGCGGGTGGAGGGCGACAGGTTGCGGGAGGGGAGTGGGATGGGGGCCTCCTGTTTTCCCACGGTCCTCTAAGTTGGTCGGCGGCCCCACCATTGTCAGGAGCAGTCTATCCCGGAGCGCTTTTGCGGGCCGACATTGAGCAGTGGCAGAGGCGGCCTGCCATTCATTGCCTCCACCTGGAGGGTTTCCCGGAGCCCTCGTTGCCGGGCCCTCGTCGAGTTGTGTGTGTCCACCGCTGGCCAGATGAGATTTTCGGGCACAGGTGCTTTCCTTGCGTACCTGGGCGCCCCTCGGCTCAGTGGCCTGGCCCACCATGTTCCTGACGTCATCCCCGACGGCCCTCCCCAGTCGGGGCCTCTGAGGTGAGTTGACTTGCAGTGTAGGATCGGGGAGGCTCGCCATAAACGCTCAGGGTGCACTATCCCACCAGGCCCGTACCTGGCCAGAACACTTCGCTGCCTGGGGAAAGGCCTGCATGGGGTGCTTCCCTGCCGCTCATGCATCCTGGAAGAGGCTGTTTTGCTCCACCTGCAGACCAGGGGCATATCCTGCCCCAGCTTTGGGTTTGCATGTCTGTAAAAGAGGAGGCAGAAGCTTCCCTGGGGGAAAAATACCTTTTGCAAATGAACGTTGCTGCACAACCTGCTACAAAAAAATTCTTATTTGAACCTGGGGCCGAGTTATCCACAAAGGCATAACTCCTTTCCAACAGCCTGGCAGATGCATGAAATAGCAGTCAGAATGGGCCCTGCACTGGCTTGATTTCTTCCAATCATAACGCAATTTAGATCTAAACATAATTTAGATCCTAGCCTAGATGATGGTGTGGGGGATGCTTTTTAAGTCCCTGCAAATCAAAAGCTAGCACATCAGGAAAGGGGGTTCGGCTGAACATCTCCTCCCTGATGGCTTAATTGCCTGTATACAGCGAGTCTTAAGGCTGCAATCTTAAACACTCTGGAGAGGGAATAAGAGTGTAGTGGGACTTAGCCTGAAGTAGACATCGAAAAAATTAGGCCATTAATCATGTGCTTTTTGCCATAAGGACTAGAAACATTCCCCCCCCCCAAAAAAAAAGAGAACACCTGAAAAACATATCTAGTCCTATTTTTAAATTGAAAAACTGCAGTGAAAGCGCTAGAGCAGGTTGCATATCATATATACCCTTTCCTCTGAATTGGGGACTTTTTGATCAATTTGGTGGGGATATAAAAGGGTTGCATCCAGAAGGGAAGGATTTGCACGCAGGAAAGACAGAGCTGTGCCTACAGCTCGATGTTGGTGGTGCCCAGGATCGCCAGAAATTTAATCTGCTCCCCCTCCTGTTGTGTCTGCTGCACTGCCATGGATTTTCCCAATATGCTGTGCCTGCCATCCCAGCTGGTGATTCAGAGGTCGTAATCGTTCCAGAAGCTTACAGACGGCATCGCAGTGCCCTGACCTGTGGCCCAAGGCTGGCCCTAGCTCAGTGTCTCTGTGGTGGCAGAATGGCCCAACACTACCCTGAACCGGTTCGTTGACGTATTGTGTAAGAAGCCTTTTGGTTCCGGATACTAACTAGGCAGACAAAGAGCAGGCTGCAGCTGGGTAAGTTGAGACCCTGGGTATGGGGCTCAACTCTGTGCTTGTTTTGATAGGGAAAAAACCCTACATCTCTCAGTCTTCCCTAGCCAGCCATCCCTGATTTTAAAATAAGTTTTATTTGAAATTATAATCCTAAAAAAAAAATACTACAAACATCTATCATCAAAAACATCGGGCCCGCCGGGTCAGCTCCCACACCCTTTTTTTTCCATTTATGATAACTTTAAAAACATTTTTAAATCTATGCGAAGTCCCGTTTCTCTAGCCAATAATAAAAAAAGTCCCAAGTTTGATAGAAGTCAGTATCTTCTTTCTCCTTCAATGATAAAGTCAGTCTATCCATTTCTGCACAGTCCAGGGTCTTTTTTAGAATCGGTGGGTAGTTCTTCACTTTTCCAGTGTTGACCTAGCCAGCCATCCTTGATGAGGTGTGCCAGGCATTTCAGAATGGCCTTTTTTTTAAACCATGCATCAGTTTAATGCTCTTATGAGGAGTGCCTTTGACAGTTAGGTGTATTCTGATGTTGCTGATGAAGCAAACATGGATATTTCTCTTCTCCGGCATCTCTCTGTCCAGGCCAGGCCAGAAAGTAACTTCTACACTTCTGGTTAGGTTAGAAAAACCCTAACAGACCCAGTTGGTGTCCCTATGTGGACTTTCTGCATGTTAAACTCAGCGTGCTGTAACTTCAGGAGTGAAACAGTTGGCTGATGGGGTAGGGGGCAGGCCGCATGGCCGTGGATGTTGCCCCCAAAATCCAGGGAGAAGCAGGAGAAGGAAGGAAGAACGGAAGGGGTGAGCAGTGAATTGCCCCAGAATATGCCTCTGTGTGTGGGTGTTTTGGACTTGTGTAAATTTTTAATTCATTTCATCCGCACAGCATTTTATTACACCCCCAAGACACTGTCTGGGAACTGTTTGTATGGACTGGGTGACCGCTTGACTCTCTCACCAGACAGGTTCAAACCTCAACAGGGGTGCCCCCAATTCAGCCTCGGACTCTGGTAACAGCAACTGATGGGACATGCTTGTGATATATCAAGCACTTCCCATTTGCTTCCTTCACACAAGTATTGGGCCCGTAGAGCTCAACATCTAGGCCGAAATCTGCCTGGTAGAGCTTCCTCCAGGGATGTCGGGTGGAAAAGGACAGCTTCTCTAAGTGTGTGAGATAAAACAAGAACTGGGTGTGTCTGGTGGATTCTCTGGTCTTTAATAAACCTCGGGGAAGTGAAGCAGGGCTGCAGTTAGATAATTTTAGACTCTGGATTTAATGATTTTCAGGAGATGTGTGCCTTTGCATTACTTCACTTGCTTGGAATTGGAGTAAGCCAGCGCGTTTGGCTAAGTTCAGGGGCCTCATTTTAGCCTGTTGTGTGAGGGTCCTGTATGTTGTCCCGTTGGAAAAAGATTTATTGAGCGGAGCGTACAGGAAAGAGCGAAGCAAGCGAAGGGTTTGGGACCACGAAGGAGGTTATATTTTGCTCATGTCTTTGCAAACTACTCCAAGACTGCCTTTTGGAATCCAGCCCCAAGGGTTAGATAAATTTCATCCACAGCAAATCCTTATCTTATCTCAAACCTTCTATCTTCATGTCCCAGAAAAAGTGTTTTAAAAACAAAAGGATAGAAAACCCAGGGATACAGGTGGAAGACAACAGCACCTACATCTGGGACAGAAGCAGAGCTTAGTGGTCGGAAGAGAGTGTAAAGTCAGAACCATTGTGTGTTTTTTAATTTGTAACCCACCGAGGGAGCCTTGTGGCTAATAAATAAAAAGAGAGGGTGCCCTCTTTGGGTTTTTCGTCGGTTGCAATAATTCACTGATTAGTGTTTATCAACTATTTTGGCACCAGCATTGGCTGGGTTTCTGGGGAGCAGCTCTGACACCCCAAAACATGGAGTCTAGCAGTTACAGGGGGCTAGGAAGAACAGCAGGAGAACACATGCGTGGTGAGGAAGCAGAGCCTAGTGGTTAAAGGTTAGCAGAGCAAAAGCCCGAGGTGGGGGCATGAGAACTCAGCAGGGCTCTCCCCGCACTGGGTTAGGGAGGGGGTCCAGGAGCCCCTGACAAAGGACACCAGAGGAAGCGGGAGGCCCTCTGCGGATGGCGGTGCATGCAGTCAGCGCAACAGTTGTGGGCTCTTCTCTTCCCAGCTCGCGCGCTCTCCCGCTGCAGGCGATGTGGTCGAGGGCATAAGGAACAGGCAGCGGCGCTGATTGTCTGACTGGCTTGTGTTTAGTCTGTGCCGTCTCCTCCTCCTCCTGCTCCTCCTCCACTGCCACCGCCGCCGCCTCCTCTGTCTTTCACTCCAGTTGCACAAGGAAAAAGGCGTGGGGGGTGAAAGAAGCCACGGATGGGCGTCCCGCCACCTTGAGGAGCAGATGTGTGTCTGCCGCAGCCAGGAGAGCATGTTGTGCGTCCCGCCGCGACCGTCTCCACACCCCAGAGAGGGGCAGCCGGTAGCAGGTGAGCGGGGAGGGGGGACTGGCTTTTCCCTGAACCGACACACACGCGCCACCCACCCCGCTCTCGGGGACTCCTGTGCCTCCGAGCACAGTTTGCCACCACCACCCCGGAGCTCTGGGGCATGCCCCCCTCCTGCACCGCCTCGCTTTCCCTCCCCCAGGAACCTCGATCGGGATTCCCCCAGATCTGCTGGGGTGGGGGGCATGTTTTCAACAAGTTGGGGGACTCACAGACGGCTCCCCAAGCTGCAAGGGCCTGCATTAGGCTCGGAAGCAAGCCAGGTGCCCCGGTTCCCCTTTCCTCCCCACTGTCTCACCCCACTCCTCTGTTTCATCTTCCCCTACTTTCCACCCTCCTGTTAAGGGGCAGACTCATTCCCTTTGGGGGTGCGTGTGCCGAGGGGCTGCAGCCCATGCCAGTCGAAAATCAGTCGATAACTACTAATTAGTAAAGCATTAGAACTGGAGAAAGACCCAAAGAAGCCCTTGTTCCCGCTTTACGATCTTGTTCGGCAGCCCTTTAATCCCTCGACCCCGAGAGGCCTCTAGCTAGGAGCCCTTGTTGGCCTCTCCTGCGTGCCTTCTTTTCCTTTTTTCAAAATTTTATATTGAAGATTAAAAGTGCAGGAAGAAATCCTGTTCTTTCCCCACAGCAAGGTCAAACCAGGAAATGTTATCCCTTTTTTGACTCGTATTAAAGATCAGAACTTGGCCCACAGGGTCATCTTTCCCTGCTAGGCTAGGGGTGGGCAACCTTTTTGCCCCAGTGGCTGCAGGAGCTGTGAATCTGGGACCGCACCCACACGCTCCACATATGCGCAGAAACACTCTTGCCGCTGTCCCTTGCCCCCGATCTTGACCCTGGTGCAGCCTCCTCACTCCCATGCACCGCAATCACACCTTCTAGCCTCTGCTTTGCTAGGCAGGGAGTTGTGCATTTAACACTGCGCTCTTCGCAGCCCCGGAGTGTCGCTGTGCCAAGGACGACAGTGTGGTGATGTCTCTCCTTGTGCCCCAGTTACTTGTCACAGCTCACCCACCACCCCCGTGCACACGCTTTCCGGGGAGAATCGTGGTGGCGGCCATGGCTTGACCTGCGTGGGGAGGGTTTGTGGGCAGTCGGCCCACTTGGGGGCCTGTGGTGGGCTGCAGGCCACCCTTGTCTGGCCTGTGCATTGCTGTTTGTGCAAGGGAGGGGGAGAAGTTCGCATTCCTCCTTGTCCGTCTCACCTTGTTTCCCCAGCGCACTCTTTCCTGATACCTTGGTTTATGTTTCATGCAATCCTTTCCTCAGTGGGCACCCCTGCCCAACTAATTATTTGGGGGAAATTCGCAGAATCTTCACCTCACATTGCCCACAACCTTTTTTTTTTTTTTTTTAACACGAAACAAGTTACTAGTCCTCAGTGGTTCCATCCATGGTGTGCCAGCAAGGCTGTCTGTGAAATCCTAGACAGGGACCCGCTTCCATGTATCTGACTACCGTCTCCTCTTGCTGGGGGAGGCTGACCGCTTGTGTACTTGGCTTCTCCCCCCCCCCACCCCACCTCCACCAACCATCCCCACCAGGGAGTTCTTGCGCTCGCCATGTCCTTGAACCAGCCCAGCAGTAGCGACGCCTGCCTGAACATTGTCCACAGCCTCATGTGCCATCGGCAGGGCGGGGAGAACGAGTCCTTCGCCAAGCGGGCCATCGAGAGCTTGGTGAAGAAGCTGAAGGAGAAGAAGGACGAGCTGGACTCCCTCATCACCGCCATCACCACCAACGGCGCTCACCCCAGCAAGTGCGTCACCATCCAGAGGACGCTGGATGGCCGCCTGCAGGTGAGCCGGGCCGGTGGCGAGCCGCACCCCTCCCGGGCCTGGACGGCCGCCTTCGCTGCCCCTGCCGGTCTCCACCTGTCCGCTCCAGGAATGCGGTGGCGGTGGGGCAGAATTCAGGGGTGAAGGGAACCCTCTGGGTTTCTCCAAAGTCCTTCCACCCCCCTCCCCTTGCCGGGACCCCGCATGGGGCTTCCTTGGGAATAAGCGCCCTTCTGTGGAGCAAAAGGGTCCAGCGTTGGATGCACTTGAGCAGTGACAGATGGACATTGTCAGTCTTCCTCAACGCTCGCTCCCCACTTGCTTGGCTTTTAGGAATAACAAGAAGGGGGGGGGGTGGAGGCTGTCAATTTGATCCTCATAGGGACATGCTGGCCCTGGGGGGGGGGGCGCTCTCTGCCCCCTCGTCCTTCATGGGGGTGTCATTGAGCCCTCCTCGTGCTAAGAAACTCCAGTGCCCGATCCCAATATCACTCTAGAGGAGAAGTCCCATCCCCCAGAGAGAAAGCTGACCCCTTCTTTGAGGCCTGGAATGATGGGATGGGTGTCTTCTTTTGTTATTTTTTCGCTCCCCCCTCCCTCCCCAACAACTGGTGGATGGCGCAGCTCCAGGTTTTGAGGTCAAGACTGTGAGGTCATTAACCCGTTGCCATTTTTTTGAGGAACAACAGCATGCTCTAGTAATCGGTTTCTGGGCTATCTTCTCCTTCCCCCGCCGCACCCCCCCCCCCATGAGTCACTGTCTGGTTCTTGAAGCCAGGGGGGAGGAGGGGGGCTGTTGTTATGTCTGGATTCTGCAGCAGCCAAAAGCCTTAGGGGAAAAATGAGTACAGTCTGTGTGTGATGCATTCTCCCCCTCTTCCGTCATTACATTAGAAAGGATGTGGGGCAGGGGATGGGCCAGGGGGTCATGGCTCTTGCATTGACTGGAGAAAGGGGGTCAGTTCCTTCGCCCTTTGCCGTGGGGCAAATGTGGAGCCATTCGTGATGCCTTGGAGCAATCTGTAGTTTGCTATTGGGGGCAAGAGTCCAGGGGTTGCAGCTGAGAAGGGTTGTAGGGGATGCTTTGGGAAAAGGGTGTAGAGAGCTTAGTTACTCTGCCTCTGGAGGGAAGGCAGGGAGTTTAATCCTATGCCTCTGATTTTCCACACAGAGAGTTGTATGAATTAGAGGCAGATGTGTGTCCCAGGCAGGGCATCGCCTTCTCTTCCCATGTCCCGGGACATAAATGGGAGAGGAGAGTGTGGGGAACCGGCCTCCATATTTCTTTCTCCTTACCATCATCAAAATTGTGGGGCTTTTCTGATCCCGTTTCAAGAGTCTGAAGCGCCTCTCGCTTTCCCCATCTTGTCCCCTCTCTTTCTTCTTGCTTTTCTTGGTCCCAGGCAGTTGTTCCTATTTTAAACCTCTTTCTCTTTAAACCAG
The DNA here is from genome assembly GCA_023646645.1 of Varanus salvator macromaculatus. NCBI lineage: Eukaryota > Metazoa > Chordata > Lepidosauria > Squamata > Varanidae > Varanus > Varanus salvator. The sequence goes on along the minus strand of JAIXND010000803.1, from coordinate 6,168,767 downwards.
CTCTGTCTGTGCAGACAAATAATGCCCAACCCCAGATTCTTCCGTTCTTTGGAATTTTTCTGCCATGACCATCATTTCTGAATGTCTCACGTGCTCAGAAAGATCATGGACGAATGAATTGGAGAAACGGAGGTTTTTCCACTCTGCTGCCCAGCCCAGCTTCCTGCTGTTTTTAAGGATTATTATTCAACAATAGATCTTGACCATCCAGAGGAAATTAAAGGGGATGAGAAGGGTGGGGGGAGTATCTGGTTTGTTCTGTTTTCCAGCTGTTTATTTAAGTTTGGTTAGCCACTCTGATTCCTTCAGTCCCCCTAGTCCACTGCCCTCTCGATGCCTTGCAAATCCCATCTTTCTACATTTTGGCTGGGAAGGATGGGCATTGCATTCCAACATGCTTGGAGGGCAGGGAGGTGGGAAAGAGGCCATTAACGAAAATTACCCAGAGCTTCTAGCAAAATGAATGAAGAAACAGATGAAAGGGAATCTGAATATGCCTTAGTGCTATAATGTTTTACCTGCTAGCCTTGGAGTAAGTAAGGGATGTGCATTGGATCGGACTATAAAGCATCCCTAGCCGTGAACATAAAGTGGGGGGGGTCTTATTTTGCCTAGCATGGCCCTCTTTCCCGCCTTGCTTCTGTCAACACGGGTTTGTTTGCATAAGTAACAAAGATGTACAAAATGATGTGTTAAAATGATGGAGGTTGCATGATGGCTTCGTCTTACTTCTGTGCTGCTTTGTGTGTGCTCAGAGTAGCTAAGAACACTTTTATTTAATGACAAGGTTTACGTACCACTTTCCACTTGGAAAATACCCCCGAGCAATTTACAAAAGAATGCAAAACAACCAAAAGGAGGCAGCCAGCAAAAAAGATTGCACGTGTGTGTCTGTGCGCACGCAGACCCTCGCACAAAAATAGCTCATGGTTAGCGGAGAGAAGAAAAAGGAAACAGGTATGTTTTCATACATGCCGAAAGCATGCCAGCAACGAGGGCCTGACGTAGCTCAGAGGGGCAATCCTCCCACAGGGCAGGTGCCACCACAGAACAGCTTCCTATTCACACAGTGGCCTGCCAGTTGTGCACTGGATGGCCCCAAGCAGGGCAGGAGGGCAACAGAGCCCTCCCGCCCATGTTCCACAGCAACTGGTGTGCGCAGACATCCTGCTTCTGTCACTGGAGGTAGCGTCACGCACTCAGGACCATTGGCTATGGATACGCTTGTCCTCCATGACACTTCCTGCCGCAGCAAATTCCATGCGTTGCGCACAGCGGCGCACAGAAACCGGTAGCAGGTCCTTGCGGCGACGGGCGCACCGGTCCCTCCGAGGCCTTCGCTGCCGGGACCATTCGCTGGCCGTCCCAGTGCTGTGCGCCCAGCCACCTCTGGCCCCCGCCACCCAGCTCTGCCCCCTTGTCCCCGACAGGTGGCCGGGCGCAAAGGGTTCCCCCACGTCATCTACGCCCGTCTCTGGCGCTGGCCGGATCTGCACAAGAACGAACTGAAGCACATCAAGTTCTGCCAGTTCGCCTTCGACCTCAAGTACGACAGCGTCTGCGTGAACCCTTACCACTACGAGCGGGTGGTGTCGCCCGGCATTGGTGAGCGGGCCGGGCCGGGCCGGGCCGGGGGGCGCGACGCGGTTTGCCTCTTGCCGCGGGAGCCGAGGGCCCCTCAGGTCTAGGACCCGGCAGAACCGTGGGGCCGAGGCGGCTTTCCGGGCGAGCAAAGGGGCCGGATCTGGCTCGGTTTACCTCTGGCGGGCCTGGCCGGTGTCTCCCTGCGTGCTCTGCAGCGGAGCCATCAGCCGGGGGGGCTTTGGGCCAGGGCTGTGCATTGCTCTCTCCGGGGAAGATGGTCTTCAAGAGCCCTTGGAGCATCCCCTGCTTTCCTCCGCCAAAGCCCGCATTGTCGCTTTTGTAATGCATGCGAATATGCATCTCGAACCCAGTGCCCCCTTCTTGCTCCCCTCCCTTTTTATCCTCACAGCAGCCCTGTGAGGTAGGTGAGCAGAGAGTCACTCTGGGGGCTTAAGCCCCCGATCTCCAGTCCTCCTCCAGTGTCCCGGGTCTCAAATTTTAAAAAAAACAACATGTTTGCCTGTTGAGAATCAAGGCCAGCTGTCATCACCCTGCTACCTTCTGGGGCTCTCGGGCTGCAGCTCCTCAGCCATCTGTGGAGGAAAAGAGGAAAGAGGCAGTGTGGTCTAGTGGTTACAGGGTGGCAGCCATGTTGGGCCAAGATTCTGCCCCGTTTGCCTGGTGCTTAGCTGAGGCCATATTCATATTTATTTATTTATTAAAACATTTCTATGCCGCCCCATCACAATAAAGCTTCGGGGCGGCTTACAACAGTAAATTAAAAACATACACTTCATTTAAAAACCAACCCATATTCAATGTATTCATTTGTACTTTTGGCGGTGACCACGCTGGGAGTAGTTTAGATCTTTGCACTGTGGGTGAAGGCCAAAACCGAATCCCATGTTGGCTTTCTGAAGTCTGAAATTGGGCACGAATTACGACTGACACGTAACGGGTGACATTAAACCTCGTCCAGCTTTCCGGGCCTTGTGCTTGACTCCATGCGACAGGCCGACGCAGCTCTGTGGGAATGGGTTGCCATGGCAACACATCCACTTTTCCTGCGTACCAAAATGTCTTTTTCACTTCCTGGTCAAGATGTGAAACCAGTGTGAGCAGAAGCTTGCCTGCTCCATGTTTTCATTATCTCCTTCCTTTTCCTAAAAAATATGTCTGGTTTTTTTTTTTAAGAGGGAAAAAGGGTGACCTTCTAAAGGAGGCAGTTGGAACATGCCTAGAGGCACTGTGTGTCTCTATCGTTTTCCAGCGGGTTCTGTTGTTTTTAAAAAGCTGATTGCGTTCAGAAGGGAAAGTAGGCTAAGGATTTGGCTATTTGTGATTTGGATGGAAACATTGAGTGGAGTTGGATGAAGAATGAATTGGTTGCCTATGCAGAGGAACTGTGAAATGTCAAAAAAGCCAAGGAACAATGGCTTAGTTTGAGCATGGCCATAAATCGGTTTTGAGAAATTTTGCAGATTTGGTTCCTCTGAGCCTGGCTGGGCCTCAGTATCCCAAAAAGGTTGAGCAGCCCTTTGGTTTTGGGGCGGGGGGGGGGAATGTTAGCTGCACAGGGTAACTTGCACGCAGTTGGAGATTCACTCCAGAGCTCCAGAAACCTCTAACTTACCTGCCTTTTTTCTCTCCACCTTGCAGGGCTGAATATTCAGAATACAGGTGAGTGGAGATCGCAGGTGTGCAGGTAGAGTATTACTAGTATTATTTTGGGATTGCGTGGATTTCCCACCCTGTGTCCTCTTGCGAGGAACCCAAGGCAACTTATAATAGTCTCTTCCACTTCATTTTATCCTCACAACAACCCTGTGAGGTAGGTGAGGCCCAAAGTCACCCCATGAGCTTCATGGCAGGGTGGGAACTAGAACCCAGATCCCCCAGGTCCCCTGTCCAACACTCTCCACAGCACAGCATGCTGGATCTTTTTTTAAAATATTTTAATATTGTGTTTTTAATATTGTGTATGCTTTTAATACTTTTGAGGTTGTAAGCCGCCCCGAGGCTAGTGGCAAGGGGCGGCATATAAATCTGTTAATAAATAAATAAATAATAAATAATAAATAAAATCTTGAGCTTTCCTCTGTTGGAGGCAGTAGATAGGGGCAGCCGATAGGGATGTTGCGAGATGCCCTTTTGCAACTGGGTTGGGGGTGCTGTAAGGACAGTTGAGTTGTTCCCAGTGGGAAATGGAATGGAACGTCAGCCTAGTCTCTGAGGCTAGAGGGCTGTTCCTCCCATTGGCAAAATGGATCTTCCATGGTCAGGGGCAGTCTACCCCTGAAAACCAGGAGCTCAGCAATGCCTTCATGCTGCATGCCTGGGAGGCCATTTCTAAGAAACCTGCTGCCGGACTAGATAGGTCCGTGCTCGGCATTCCCTGGATCTGAACCCTGTGCTCTTCCCGCCCATCTCCAGCACCTCCTGCCCGACTGGTGAAAGAGGAATTTGTCCCGGACTGTATCCAGATGGAGCTGCCGGCTCCCCTGCAGGCTGACCGCCCAGGCCCGGGAATCAAGGCCAGCCATCCACAGGCAGAGCCGTATCAGCCCGTCTCTCCACTGCATCTTCCCGAACCCTCCCACCCCTCTGCTGGCATTTATCCTGTGCTGCCTTTATCTCCCCCAGGTAAGAGCTTGGGACCGGGGTGTGGAGAAAGGAGACACGCACACCAAGGGAGCGGCTGCCTCCACCATCTTTATCCGGTTATTTCGGGGCCTCGCTTAGCCGCTCGTCAGAGCTGTGACTTTACGCAGCAGAGTAGATCTTGTCGTAATGGCAGGGAGAGACGATTCTTCGCCTCTCTTGGCCCCTGAGCAATTTATGGCACGGGTGGCAAAGTTCTTACGCTTGCCGCAGCCTGTTCAGAGACGCGCGGCCATCGTGGCAGGCCAGTGGTGGGCGGGGCCAAAAGCAAAAGGGGTGTGGCCATCTGGCGAGGGCCAGGTTAGGACCCCAAGCAGTCCATTTGGCCCCTCCTGCCTGAGGTTCTGCACCCCTGGTTTAAGGTTTTAATGCTGGGGTGGCCAACCTGCCTCCTTCCAGAAGTGACTGGTGTCCAGCCTGTCATTAGCCACGCTGAACCCGGGACTGGGGATGGTGGGAGTTGAGGTCCAAGGATGTCTGGAAGGGTGCCCACCCTGGGTTCAAAGATGAACAGAGGCCAGTAATGCATCAGGAAGCCATGCAGCTGGTACCGAGTAAGTTCTGGCCCTTGCAGAATCTGGGTGATACGTCTTGCGCCAGTCGGCGTTCCCAAGCTGTCGTGAAAGGCAGCCCCATGTAAAGCGCATCACAGTGTCGTAGCTTGGGGGTGACTCGGTTTTTGCTCCCCTGGAGACGACACCGTGTCCCAAGGAGCAGTGGCCCTGTAATCCAACGCATCTCTCTTTTCCTCTGCTCCAGGCCCTCCTGGGGGTCCGCTGCTCCCCCTCTTGCACGGAGAAGGTCTTCTTCAGATCTCCAGCCCACCTCATCCTCCAGCCCCTTCCCCGGCTCCGCCAGGGTCCCAGCAAAACGGCTGCACCCCCAAACTTCCCTATCCGAGTAAGTACCGGGATGGTATGGCCAAGAACATCGCGGGGCAGCAAGGGTCAAATTTGAGCCCTGCCCGCTGACCTGTTTGTTTTCTGTCTCTTTGTTCCGGTCCTTTGCACCATCCAGCATCCACCTGGCCGGGAAGCAACAGTGCCGTGAGCTACGGGTCTGGGGGGAGGAGGCAGCAGCCCACCCCTCCGCCACTCCCCACCCCTCCACAGCAGCAGAATGGCCGAAGTCACCCACAGCCACCTCTCCATCACCCCAACCATTATTGTAGGTCCGGGCAAGCCAAAGTGGGCGGGGGGGCGGGAAGGGGTTCGCGGCGCTTGATTTCTGAGCTGGGGCCCTGGGTCTATAGGCCTGTCTTTTGCAGTTGTTGTTGTTGTATTGTCATCTCTACTGCTATTGTTGTGCCTGGCTAATAGTTACATTCTGTGCTTTGGCTATCCCATCTCAGAAAAGATGAAAGGGCAGAAAAGGACAAGGGAAACAAAAGGAGGATTGATGGGGATTGAAGTGGAAGTCGCTGTGTTGAAGCAGTTCACTGCTGGGTGACAGATGCCAGAGGCAGGGAACAGGGCAGGGCAGGCCTCCAGGCAGCTCCGGTCTTTATTCCCTGCCTCCTTAAAAATAGATGCTTCATGAATGAAAAAGCGGGGAATCCGATTCTTACTCCCATTTCTGAGTGGGTACAGATCAGCTGACCAGCAAGCAGCAACAGGAAGCAAGGAAAGGAGCCGAGAGCAGAGAAAGAGTGAGGCTAGAAGCTGGGAGGAGACAGTGTGAGAGGCGAGGGGAAAGGCTGTGTGGTCGGAGGAAGATTGCTCAGACCAGGAAGCCACGTCTTCCTTTTCCCCCTTTCTCTAGCCCGGCTCTTCCTCTTCCTCTGCTAATCCGCTCTTACTTTGCCAGACCTTGTGGCTGCCATCCTGTGGCTAGCCATATCCTCTGTGGAAGCCATTTTGTGGCGGCACCCACAGCAGTCGCTCAAATTCCCATGCGCTCTCATTTCTGACCTTCCTGGCAGTCTTTGGCTAGCTATTACTAAAGGGAAACCATGAGGAAGAGGTGGCCCATCGCCCTGGTTTGACAAGACGCAGGTGGGAGGGAGCCAGTCTCAATTGGCCAGGAATGTTGGACAGCCCTATGTGGTTCAGAAAACATTTTTTCCCTCCCTCGGAGAGTTCTTATCCCTCTTTTGACATTCCCAAACAAATCCTTCCCATGTTGATTTTATGTCAAAATGTGTTGCTTTAAAGTCTTTTAAAAAAGCGGCGAGAAGCTCCTGAGGAAGGGGAAATACTCCTTTCCGAAACACGTGGGCTAAAATTAAATTTTAAAAAATCTTCAGGCACTGGAGCATTATTTTCTGATTTGATGACGTTACCCTCATTTTCTGGAATTTGTAATCCAGCACCTCTGGAGGGGATCCAGATTGTGGAAGTGCGGGGAGGGAAGGATGTGTGGGTTCCCGAAAGGACGGGGATTCTCGCGCTTGTGCTGGACGTCCCCAGAAATCCACATCTGCTACGGTGCCCACAAGCCGTCCGACTTCCTGCGCTGTCTTTTCCATGCAGGGCCGGTCCACCACAGCTCCCTCCCCTATCAGCAGCTGGTGTCCAGCCACCCTGGTAAGTGGCAAGCCCCCCCCCCCCCCCGTTTGCCCTCTGTTTCCATCTCCGGGGTTGGACATATTCGAGCCCTCTGCTCCTGGCAGGCCCTGAATTCTGGTGTTCGATCGCCTACTTCGAGATGGACGTGCAGGTGGGTGAGATCTTCAAGGTACTGGCCAACTGCTCGGTCGTGACTGTGGACGGCTACGTGGACCCATCCGGAGGGGACCGATTCTGCCTGGGGCAGCTATCCAATGTTCATCGCACCGATGCCAGTGAGCGGGCCAGGTGAGTGCGGGAGAGAGAGGCGAGGTTTCCATGCAGAAAGATCATCTGGTGGAACTTTGTTCAGAGCTTCAGCTGCTTGGAAGTGTAGCAATCGACATGAAATGACACCCAGCTGCAGGGACCTGTTGAAAAGTTGGCAGTTTCCGCATCAAGATATTGGGAGCCATCAGGAGATGGTGCGGTGGAACTGCCTTGGCCTCCCTGCAGGAGGAAGGCATAGGGCGGGGGAAGCCTCAGGAGGGGTATTTGGGGAGGAGCATTACCTATTTAATAAAATAATTTCCATACCACCCAGTAGCTGAAGTTTTGGTGTGCTCCATTCGACCGGCAGAGCACTGGGCAAGAAGGGCATTTGGCCTGACTAATCATGACTCTCCCCTTTTTAAACAGCCCAACTCATTCATTCATTCATTCATTCATTCATTATTTCATTTCATTTATTTATTTATTTAAAGTTTTTATATGCCGTCCCTTTGCTACATAGCCTCGGGGCGGCTCACAGCAATAAATAAATAAAACAATTATTACATTTGTTATGGCATAAGCTTTCCTGGAGAGCAACCCACCGCTTGAATTTAGACTGTAAACTCCTTTTTATGGGACCTGGTTCTCTTTTCCTTTTGGCTCGGGCCTCTGTTCTTCTGAAAAGGGCCAGAGGAGTGGGGCTGCACCAACTCCTAGTTTCTCTCATGTGCCTGGCACATGCTACCTGGGGCTGATGGGAGGTGGAGCCCAAAACATCCCGTTGGGAAAGACTGCCCTAGAGGAAGAGGGAGGCTAAATTCCGTGTATCTATGAAGATTCACAATGTGACTGGGAGCGAACTTTGTATCTGTGGGCGGGCTCCGTGTGGGTTCTCAAAACACGGAGTGGATGCAGCAGGAGTGTGGAAACTTGTGTCCGCAGGCCAGATCTGGGCCCCCAGAATCCCCCCGGGGGGGCAGCCCTTCCCTTGACTCCACCTCTTCTCTTGCCAGTGATCTGAAGTTTTCCTGGCTGTGGCACCATCTTTCCATATCCTGAAAGGCTGCAGCCCCCTCCCCAAAAGAAAAGCAGGATTTGACCCTCAGGCTGAACGAGGCTCACGCCCCCTTCGTTGCTTGTGATCGCAGGCTGCACATCGGGAAAGGCGTGGAACTGCAGTGCCGGGGCGAAGGCGACGTCTGGATGCGGTGCTTGAGCGACCACGCGGTCTTCGTGCAAAGCTACTACCTGGATCGGGAGGCTGGGCGTGCCCCGGGCGATGCTGTGCACAAGATCTACCCTGGGGCTTATATAAAGGTGGGAAAGGTGCTTTTCTTTTGCTGGGTTTCTTCTAGAGCCTTGCAGGAAACCCCCAACTCGTGCAACAAAATCCAAACAGGCTGGAAGGCCGTCTAGTCCTGGGCGTGATGGCTGCCCTCCTAGATCAATCTGTGCAGGTAGGGCTGGAGACAAGCCTGCCTCGTCCCTGGAGTGCTGCCGCCCAGGTCTAGGTAGGCAACGCGGAGTGAATTAGTCCAAGGCCTGATTTAGTCTAAGTCTACCTCCTGTGCTCTGGCAAGGAAAAAGGTTCTGAGCTAATATGCCCAAAGAGGATTGTCAGGTTTCATAATGCTCTAGAAACCTGGGTGCCCTGTTCAATCAGAGGGGGGATATCAGGACAAAAGAAATGAGCATGCCTAACACAGGCACCGATAAGCATAAGAACATTTTCAAAGCAGCACACAGAATTGGAAAACAACAGAAATTGATCCGAACTTCAAGAGAGGGGCAAACTTACAAGCCAACATCTGGATGACTGATATCCAAGCCTGTTTGCTCTTGGTATCCAAAGAGCATATGCAAAAAACACATATGAAAAGGCTGTTCAGAAGGTGCCTTAATGGCCAACCGTGTGTGAGGGCATCCCTAGATTGCGGTGCCTCGCGGAAAAGGCCCCGCCCCTCTCACCCAGCTCCATTTGGACTCCATTTATTGATGGCGATGGCAAGCGGGGACTCCGGACCGGATTTATTAGCTCTTGATCGGGTGTCAACCTTCCCACGCGGGGGGCGGACCGTCCTTTCTGTCTCCTGCTTCTGATTTTCTTTATCCATGGCATGGGAAATGTTTCTCGGAATCCGCGGAGGGGCTCCTCTCGCCGTGGCCTGGAATCGCCCGTGATCAGCCGCTCTCCTCTCCTTGGCCTTCCAGGTATTCGACCTGCGCCAGTGCCACCGCCAGATGCAACAACAAGCAGCCACAGCGCAGGCGGCCGCAGCAGCGCAGGCGGCCGCGGTGTCCGGGAGCATCCCTGGACCTGGCTCAGTGGGAGGCATTGCTCCTGCCGTTGGTAAGTATCGGAGGGGAGCCGACAGCAGAAAAAGAAAAGCCCTCCAGCCAGTGCAAAGCCATGCATCTTTGAAGTCTGTCTCCAGGCTCCATTCCAAATTCTGTCTCCAAAGTCTGGGGCAGAAGGCTGGCTGGTCTCTTTTTCTTGAGCCCCCCGCCCCCCCGTTGAAATTAAATCTGGGGGTGATGGCCTGCAGCCGGCACTGCCGTCCCCCAACACTGCCTCTGGGTCCCATCCAGGCCTCTCCGCGGCGGCCGGCATTGGCGTGGACGATCTCCGGAGGCTCTGCATCTTGCGGCTCAGCTTCGTCAAGGGCTGGGGGCCAGACTACCCCCGCCAGAGCATCAAGCACACCCCCTGCTGGATCGAGGTGCACTTGCACCGGGCTCTGCAGCTGCTGGATGAGGTCTTGCACACCATGCCCCTGGCTGACCCCGCCCCCGTCAACTAGGGTGGCTGCGGCGGGGTGCAGGGGGACTCTCGGTTCCGATTCAGCAGGCGGTGGGGCGGGGCGGGGTGGGAGGGTGGTGCGGCGGAGACTGCGCTTGTCCCCGTGGCCGTGGCCAGCCGGGGGTGTCAAGGTACTTTCCTGGAGTCACCCAAGCGAGCGAGATGGGGGTTTGGCCACGAACTCCAGCCCCTTGCGGCTGCCCCAGGCCTCGGTCTGTTCCATCCCCAGCCACAGAATGAACTGCTTTGGAAACGGCCCGGCGTTTGACTGCTTTCTCCTCTGCTGCCAGCTGCATCGCTCCGGAGCATCAGCGGCCCACACGCCAGTGGGCTGAGGAGCTGACGCGGCTCCCGAACAGCTTCTTCCTGCTTCTCTCTTGCTCTCAGCCCCTTCCGCAAGCCCTCATCCGAAGCAACTGGCTTGCAGATCGGTTCTCACGCTCTCGATCGCAAAGCAGGGCAGAAGCCTTTACTGGGGAACGAACGAAGTCCAGGTTTTGGAGGTCTCTGTGCAAGGCGTCCTCGGTGGTAACTCCCGAGGCAGTGAATTCCCACCGCCCTTGTGGGGAGGGCCTCACACCTCTTTCCCATCTGTGCTTGCCTTTTGCTTCCTTGACAAGCAGAGGAAGCCCTGAGCCAGGAGGGGTCTCGTGCTTCTCCTCCTCTCCCCCACCATTGTCTGGAGGCAGTAGAACCAGAGGTTGCAGTGGGGAAGAGAGAGCGCGACTCCAGGGGCTCTCGTCCGTGGGCCCCTGCTGGAACCTGTACCAGCCCTGCTTTCACCAACCAATTGCCTTGCTCAAAGGGCTAAAAGCACCTTTTGTTAGGTTTAAAAATGTTTTTCGTTTAAACCGACAGTACATATTATTCTCAAGACGCAGCATGGCACGTGCTCTCTTCAGTGTGGGGATTCCGTTTCTCATTACATGGGCAGACTGGCCTTTTCCCAAAGGGTCTGTTTCTGCTAGAGGGTCTAAATGAGTCTAAATGGACACATTTGCCCCAAAACAGAAAGCGTGTGTCTTGCTTTGGAAATTATGGGTTAAAAAAAAAAAACCATATGCAAATGAAAGCCAAGTTAAATTGGTAGTTTTTAATCTACTCAAGGTCATGGAATTAAAATTGCTTTAAGGGGTTTGTAGCCTTACCTAAAACCAAATAACTGAAAACACCAAAAAAGGACCCACAACTCCCCACAAATATTTGAAAGCTTGCTTGCTTGCTTGGGCTTTCTATCTTGATGGCAGGCAGCTAACAGCCCCTAGATCCTGCCCCATCACACATCTGGCTGGCCAGTACCAGTTTTGCAGATCAAGTGCCAGATACGGTTTGGCTCACAGAATTCAACTCTCCAGAGAATTTAATCTTTTATTACCAAAAAATGAAAGAAGCCATGTCTTTAGCTCTTACGTGAAGATAGTTTTGCAGCCGTGTAGACCATTCCTGATGAAATGTTGGTGGCTTCAGGATGGAGGTTGTGCCCCATGCCAGAAATGGCATTTGGGGGGGATTGCAGAATACATTCTGCGAAAGGAGAAGTGCTAATTTGTAGGAAGTGCAGTGGCTTTGGAATTCAGCTCTTGCTTGGGAGCAGAAATTAAATTTTCAGTCCCAGGCAGCCGCTGCTTCATTGCATACCCAAAATAGGACACCTACCAGTCTGCCTAAGTAATAGGTACACACTGGGCAGGTGGAATTTTCCCTCCTCTTGGCCTGATGAGGAAGTAGAAACATAGAAACAGAGCGAGTCAGAAGGGGTCTCCTGGGCCATCTAGTCTGACCCCCGGCTCCAGCCAGCTCCGCTCATGACATGCCCACCATGTGCATGTCCAGCCTGTCCTTGAACACCCTCACCGATGGGGCCTCAACGACCTCCCGTGGAAGCCCATTCCACGCCCTCGGGGTCCTGACTGTCAGGAAGTGCTTCCTGGCATTCAAATTGAACCCTGGTTCCCTGAGCTTTGCTCCATTGGAGCGCGTCCTGCCTTCCTCTGCAGGGGAGAACAGGCCTCTCCCCACCTCCGTGTGACACCCCCTCACATACCTGTATGTTGCCAACAGATCCCCTCTGAGTCTCCTCTTCTCCAAGCTGAAGAGACCCAGTTCCCTCAGTCTTGCCTCATACGGCCTCCCCTGCAAACCAGCCACCATCCTTGTGGCCCTACGCTGCACTGAAGTGGCAGAACAAAGCCACTGTTTGGTTTCTGGCTGTAGTCCAGCACTTAGAAACCGAAGAGGGGGTACATTAGTTCGTAGCTACCCTTATTTTTGGTTATATGCTGTGCCAAAATTCAACAGGTTTCTGTGTGGGTTGTCGAGCAACCCGGCCAGCCATCCTCGCTGTGTTCACATGTCAGGAGACGCTTGGCCCCATGAGGGTAAATGGCAGAAAGGGTGAGGCCGCGCAAGGAAGGCTCTGGAGCCGCCGCCGCTGCTTGGCGGCCCTCGTGCCTTGGGAAGCAGGCCGCCGGCTGTCTCGGTGGTGTGTCGTGGTACACAAACCAGGGGTGATGCTTTGGGCTACAGCGCTCCTCTGTCTTAGCCATCCCGTAAGCCTGTCGCCCCTTGCCCCATAAGCCATTTGGATGTGGCACGGCGGGAGGCAGGCCATGTTACACCAAACTGGTTGCCAGCTGTGCCCCAGAAGGCTGTTCCCGCAGCTCAGGATGTGTGTGTGTCACCATATTTTCCACCGGCCTCTGTAGATACACCATTCGGGAGCTACTTCTTCCTTTGCTGAGCATTGCAGGTGATACTTATTCCTCAGTGCTGGGAAGAAAAGTTCCACTAGCTGAGGTGGGCAAATTAAGCCGCTGTCTATAAAGGCGGTGTAGCAGGCCAGGCAGGCTGTTTTCCTGGTAAGTTGGCAACCTTCCCAAATTCCTTGTCTGGCCCACCGAGAAAAAGAACATTTGTTGCAGCCCTGGGCATCCCAGCTTGTGGGTTGGGGGCCTGCCCTTTAGCACTGATACTCCTCTGAGATGAGCACTTGTTAATAATACCAGTTGTTCCCTGGGCACTCTTGCCTCTGGCTGTTTTTAAAATTTATTTTATTTTAAAATAATCATTATTTAAAGGATAATTTGTTTTCCACCTGGCTTGTGTTGGCTTCTTGTGTTGCAGAAGGTGTGGGGGCACCATGGCCTTTTCCCTGAATTTCAGAAGCAGCTTAAACCGAGCGTCTCAGTTTATTGGCTTGGAGAATGCTGTGGAAACGTGGGGAATAAAAGGAATGACTTGCCTGGAAAAGCAACTGAGCTTACTTAAAGGCATTGCTATGTGTATTCTTTGCATATTTCTGTGAGAGGGAAAACAGGGAAGTACCGTATTTTTTGCTCTATAAGACTCACTTTTTTCTCCCTCAGAAGTAAGGGGAAATGTCTGTGCGTCTTATAGAGCGAATATGTGTGTGCAGTAAGTCTGTCAGATGTGCAGCCCATGGGGAAGTGATGGGGAATGTGCCTGTGATTATGTGCTCATTTGAGTCAGAATATGTTTTTTCTTGTTTTTCTCCTCTAAAAACTAGGTGCGTCTTATGGTCAGGTGCGTCTTATAGAGCAAAAAATACAGTAATCTTGAGGATAGAACACTATCATTTAAAAAACAAGTTTCTAGTGCTTCAGGCAAGAGGGTTGGAGAAGACTGATGCAGGGAAGGCGTTCATGTGGAGCTCTCTCCAGCATATAGGAACACAGAGGTTGGAGCAGGACCCCAGCTTGGCTGTGGAACACATGATATTTATTTATATATTTGGAGACAGTGTGGTTTATTGGTTAGAATGCTAGACTGGGGGATTTGGGAGAATCAGATTCTAGTCCCCACACAGTCATGAAGCTCAGTGGGTGACTTTGGGCCAGTCGCAGACTCTCAGCCCAAACTACCTCACAGGGTTGTTGTGAGGATAAAAAGGAGAGGAGGATTAGGATTTTGTTTCCTTACAGGGAAAAGGCAGGATATACTTCTAATAAATTTATATGACACTTCATGCCAAAGTGCTGCACATAGAATACAATAAAACAATTTAAAATGCATACAGTGATTATAACATACTTTTTATAAGGCAAGTTGAAGGTTCTAACCCTGGCAAATCCAGTTAAAAAAAAATGTGTTGGAGCAGGTGATCAGAAAGCAGCTGAAAAAGTCCCGATGGTTCTGTTCGGCTACGTAGAATCTGCAGCGTGTGTACAGTATAGCAGAATGTAGGAACTTTTTGGCCTAAAGTTTTGTTCATTGGGACCTCACGTCACATTTTCAGCACGTTTTTCTCGTGTGTGTCTTGACACTAATCAAAGCCGCGGGTCCTGGACTGGATGAAATTGGGGTCTGAGTGGTGAATCCGGTGAATACCAAAATGGATGGAGAGTCAGGAGGGCCGCTAACGTTGCCTACAAGAGAGGAAAACGGTTCTTCTTCGGGATCGGGTGCAAATACCATTCCTCTTCCAGGAAAAAATCGGAGTCCCTCCGCACAGTGTGGGAAAACTGCGTCCGTAGGCGCTGCAGCATCCCCGCAACGCAAGGGGCGGGTGAGGAACTACGTTTCCCAGCGGCCCGTGCGCTGGCGCCTCTTTCCCGCTCCTCCCCGGCCCAGGGACATCATTTCCCACAATGCTCCCGGAGCGCAGGCGCACGCGCATTTCCCTCCGCGGAAGCGGTCACGAGCCCCGTCCTTCCCGTGAGCCTTTGCCTCAGCGGGCGTTGCGACGAGTCGGGCCCGCAGCCATGGCGGCGGCGGCGGGGCTGGCGGCGCCTTCGGGGCCGGCGAGCCCGGCAGGTCCTGCGGCCAGAGACCTCTTCGCGGAAGGGTTGCTCGAGTTCCTGCGCCCGGCCGTGCGGCAGCTGGACGCGCACGTTCATGCGGTCAGGTAGGGCTGGCTTGCATGGCAGGCGGAAGTTCTCCAGGGGAGGCTGCAGCAGCTCCAGGGCACTTATGGTCTCTCCTGGGGGCGAATAACTGTGTGACAGGCAGAAATCCGACGAGTGCCAGCTCTGTCCTCCTTTAAAACCTGCCCCGTCGTGGGCTCTGCTAGTTAAGTGACAGGAGGAAGCTTGCCCGGTGCAGCTTTCTCGTCGCCCTGGAGGAAAATCATGGTGGCTCCTGTTTTTAACGTTTCAGCTGGTTCCACGGAGCCTTGAACAGCGGTGCGACAAGCAGAAATCTGTTTTTTCCTCCATTGGCCGGACTGAAGATACAGGAAAACAAAGCAGGCGTTTCATTTCCTTTTAATAGCTGAGTGGCAGGTGGAAAGCAACCCCGTGTCATTTCACTTTTGAGAGGCACAGCTAGAAGGACGGGGCATTTAAAATTTCTGCCTGACCTTAATATGCATTTGACAATTACAGGTGTGCTGAGAGTAGCAACTTCAAACCTATCTTGTATATAAGAGTCATGGGAACAGGCAGCTTTGAAACATGCATGCCTGGTCCCCAGTACCTTAATTGCCGTCTGTGGCACAGAAATCAAGTGGGAAAGTGCCCCTCCTTTGTGTTCCCAGGCCAGAACAGGTACACTTGTGGAATCTCCTTCTTGATAAGCGGTTTTGAATATGGAGGCAACAATTCAACAATCCACTGTTCTCCCACCATGACATCCCCAGGTAGTGATAAAGCTGCATCTTCTTGCTTGTTCTAGCCTACCTGAATCCACTTATCACAAATTAGTTCATGACTGGTGACTGGAAGGGAGGAAGTTACTCCAGATCAGTTTGGCAGAAAGCATATTTGTTTCCATGGCCTGACTTGCAAAAAAGGCAGAGGGGAAATGTTGGAGAGGAATTCTCAATGAAACACTGAAGTCGGGGTGGACGGAGGTGACCTGAGGATACAAGACAGAAGGAAATGGTTGGGTGGAGGGAATTGGGTTGCATAGACTCTGATGGAGGAAGCCTGATGTTATATATATATATATATATATATATATATATATTAATTAACTAACAGATTTATAGGCCGCCCCTTGCCACAAGCCTCGGGGTGGCTCACAACCTCAAAAACCTTGTAGGCTAAACACTATACAATAATTAAAAAGCGTACACAATATTAAAACATTAAAACTATATTCGGTGTAGATGTAAAGGCCTCCTCTTCCCAGTTTGAGATGCTTAGTCCATTCTAGGAATTGCCAGATAAATGATTCCTCCATTCTGATACCTGGTATATTCTTAGGTGGTGGTGGTGAGGGGTGCGCATTGTGTCATGGTGGACAAATATGCTAGATTTTAAATGTTGTGGGTTATTGATTTCTGTGGAACACTTTGTAAGGCTCTCACTTCTCTTTCTCTGGCAGAGAGAGTCAAGTGGAACTGCGGGAACACATTGACAGCTTGGCAACAGGTGACTGGGTGTTGGGGAATGAGGAAGATGGGGACCTGAGCCTCTTTCTGGACTAGTCTCATGCTTAGCCTTTTCCCAGCCAGTAAGGGGCAGCAGAGTACTCTGTTAGGGGAATTGAGCTTTGCTGAGGTTTGAGTAGGGAATTAGCAGCTGGCCTACACTTCTTTTGGGTTGAGTAACAAACACTGGGAGGGCCACTCTCTGCCTTTCTGTTCACAAGGACCATAATACTCAAGCTATTCTGCTGTATACAATCCACACCACCTTTCTCCCTTCCAACCCACCCACTAAACATCCCCGGCAAAAGCGCTGTTGCATCTTTTCAGTGGGGTTTCACCCCTGAATCAACTCCTTATGGGATGTAAAGCCTTCAGCGGTAGCAGTCTGGGAATATTTCCAGCGCAAGACCTGGATTCTCGCTCCCAGTTGGCCATGAAATGCTCACTGGGTGACACTGGGCCAGTCACTGACTCTCCGCTTAACCTGTCTGACAGGGCTGTTGTGAGGAGAATCATGTAAACTTCTTTTTAAAAAGAAGGGAAAGGAGGAGATCCCATTACAGTAAAAATGTGGGCTCAGCCAAAAACAGTTTGTTCTCCCTTCTCCTAATAAGAGCTTTGTCGGATCAACGAAGACCAGAAAATTGCCCTCGACTTGGATCCTTATGTCAAGAAACTCCTCAATGCCCGGCGCAGGGTTGTCCTTGTGAACAATATCCTGCAGAATGCCCAGGTGAGTGGCTTGCACGGTAGTGGAATGAAGCTGGCCCCTGAAGCACTGCGCTAATAGCAGCTCCCTTTCGCCCCAAGTCATTCTAGAGGAAGTACAATGCTGTTCCTCGCATGCAGAAGAACATCTAATCCCGAGATACTGGCACTAGTCCAGCTGACTCAAATCGCCATGACTTGCTTCTTCCAGGCACTGGCGAAAGGATCTCTATAGAGCGCCAAGCCTTCGTAAAATTAGTTTTATTAACAGAGTGTGAGGACAGGGAAGTTGTAATCGAGTGGCTTGCCTAAGATGTTTGTGAACCTTTTGCTGAACTCCATCCTCTAGGAGCGCCTGAGGAGGCTCAACCACAGCGTTGGCAAAGAGACCGCCCGTAGGAAGGCCATGCTCGAAGCAAGTGGCAACTACCCCCAGGGCTCCCCTAGCAAGTGAGGCGCATACCCAAGGGAAATGGCAAAAACGAGGTAGTTCCCGAGGCTGCAGCATGCTGGTCTGTTGCTGGTTTGTGACCACGACATGGAGGAGACAACGTTGGATTCCCAGCATCATACGGTACAAGGACACCACCCAAGTGATAGAACTGCTGCATGTGGAATCCTTTTCCTCTTGTGAATGAAGAAACAGGGTGGCTGGAGGCATCTTTGGTGGGACCGATTTCTGAAAACGCTTTTGAGTAATCTCGGCATGGAGTTGGGTCAAGTGAATCTGCTTATGGCTCTGCGTAAAAGTGCTTCCTACTGGTGCAATAAAGCTTACTAATAGTCAACATAGGATTTTTCTCTGGTTTTATAGAACTCTGAGGTTTGTTTCTGTAGGCTGCATCTTGGGAACAATGTGCTAGTCTTGCAGTAGGAAAAGATGGTCTCCATGCAGAGGGCAAGTCTAATCAAACAGGATTTAGACCATGCAGGAGTGGTGGAGTATATGATCAACTGCGAGGGCCCCAACGTTCTCTCTCAGCTTTCTCCTCAAGAAGCTATTTGGAGGATACAGACAGTGCTCAGCACATGAGCTTGGGTTTGGCTTTTTTCCTAGTTTTCTCCCCTAGAATGATATAATTTTGGGTCACATCCCTGCAAGGCTGGGGTACTGCTACCTGCATAAGTGATTGAACACCTGCGTAAAAACCAGAGCAACGGTCAAGGTGTACCTCAGTCTGCCGATTTAGTTCTGTGAGCAACACCTGCTTACAGGAAGTGCTAGGAAAGAACCCTGCCTGGAGAGCTGCTGCCAGTCTCTGTCCACAAGGTGGGGCCAGATAGAGCACAGCTCTGCCTCCACATAAGGCAGCTTCTGACATCCATAAGCCTGAACAAGGAGTGCCTTTGGCAGAGGCGGACAACCCGCTCTACTCTCTATCCTGCTCGAGGATTCTGACTTGTTCTGCATTATCTGTGGAGGAGTGAATGGTCGGAGACAGGGAAAGGCACTCAGTCCCCCAGGATGGAGGTACAGGCCAAGACTGTCACTGCTGAATACCTGATATGCATAATCCACAGATACCAGAAAGGCCACAGCTAGGAAATGGCCAATCTTTTTGGTCCCTCTGCATGGAAATCTGTATTAAGCCTTTAAAGAAGGATCCAGAAGTCCTGCTGAGTGAGTATGTATGAGGTTCTCCTAGTTATTGTGTCTTCCTTTTTAAAAAGCAAGTCAAAAGGCTATGTTTTAATACTAATGATGTAGTACTGAGACGAACTCTCAACTGAATTTTAAAGGAAAAGACCATTTTAATGGCAAGAACTATAAAAACAATACAATTAGAAATAACACACAGGTAGGACACAGGCTTGGTCCTTTACTACAACTTTCTTCAGCTGGTGCATCAAGTCCGAGGAGTATAGAGAATTCCACTGAAAGACAGAAGCAAACAGTCCTTGAACACAGTGCACTTGCCAGTTCCTTCTTTTTCACCACCGCAGTATAGGAAACCAAAATTAAGGTTGTAGGCATTCTGCTCAAAGCTGTGACAGCAGAGTCGGTCCTCGCATATTCCAGCCTTCCAATTATTAGCAAACAGTCAACCCATTCTACAAAGGAGCCTTTGTTCTTCTCACAGCATTAACAACTTGATATGGGCAACAGGTTAACGGGCTAAGAGGAAGAGGAACTTGGGAGAAAGGAGGGGTTGGCAGGACAAGGAGGGAGCTGTGGGTGCCATCCACCGTCATTTGGTTTGCTGGAAGAACTGCGCTTCTGTCTGGAGGGGGGTGAAAGGGCAACCTGGCATGTGACTCTTGTACCTGGGGGTTTATTCCTGGGTTTCCATGATTTCTTCTTCCTCCCCAGCAGGTGTATCTTCCTGGTTTTCTTCCTCCTCTTCCCCTTCCTTCTTCTCTGGTGGCTTCTCATATGCCTTCTCTGATGGAGTCACAATCACCCCTTCCCAGGTAGACATTTCAGTAGCCAAGTCTGCAGGGCAGAAAAGGGGGGCTGTAGGGAATTTGGGGAGGGGGCAGCACAGGCCCAATACCACTGCCTTGATAGAACGTACAAGCGGCGCTGTGCGCTGCAGAGGGGGAGTCTCTAGATTAAAGCCTTTGGTTAAAATGTTAACCGTGCCAAAGAGGCCCTCCCATGGAGAACGGGGTGCGTACTCCACTGCTGTTCACTTGAGCTGAGATCGGCAAGTCTTGGGGCCAGATTTTTCCCATGCATTTCCACTGGCACCCTGTTTCTTTCCCATTTCTGGCCAAAATGCTCTAGAAAGCTGCCCCCATCCATCCTTTTTGAGGGAAGCCAGATGTACACCTCCATACTCCCACCTCCAATTTTTTCATGCCCTCTTTTTAAAGGACATAAGCAAAGAGAGGAAGAACCGACCAACATACAGAGTGAATCCTCTTATCTCCTCCTAGGACCCACTCATTTCACTGGGCCTTGCTTCCAGGTCGGTGGGTACCGGACTGCAAGATTCTACTGGCTACCGTTTGCAGTACAGGGTCCCCAGGAGACTCTCCCACCCAGTAAATTTCTGTTCTTCCTAGCATTTCTTCCTGCAGCTCAAGTGCAAGGTTGCAGGCACCTTTCGATTCTTGTTTAGTCCCTTTCGTAGGCTGTTCTGTTCCTTGCACAGGGCTTACAGCATGCAGTATTTTAACAGGTTGCTTTCTGTTAGTTCCCACTGTTCTCAAGCATTAATTCTTAGTACAGCAACCAAGCGTGCAGGTGTACTGAAACATTGTCTGGTCATTTTGCTGGCTCATTCTCACTGTCCCTCTCGGTTCTACTAGTTCCCAGAGACTGCCTACTTACAGTTTGCGTCTCCTTCCTGCCCAAGGATCTTCCGGTAGCCACCGTGAGAGAGAATGCGCACGAGGGTTTGAGCTGTGTAGCAAACCATATCCTAGCAGTTGTCAAAGGAAAAGCGGCTATTGGTATGTCATGAGTATTATTCCACTTCAAAGCTTTTCCTACCTAGGACACTACATGGCAACTGGGTTAACGGATCCACTTTCTGGCATTACATTTCTCTCTGATCATATACACAGATGTATGTTTGCTTTTCGTATTGAATGAGGTTGCAATTAGCTGTATCTGGTATGTCAACCTTGGTGAATCCCCCACACACACACACACACACGCGCGCGTTACAAAACTTACTACCATAGGCAGATCTGTTTTAGCCATGTGGGCTAGGATCTTATTTGTTTAGAGCCAAGAGCTAGCAAGGGGTTACAAGGAGAAGCTGGGGAAACGCATCTCCTCTTGCTCCACAAATAGTTCACAGCACTTGGCAACTGGAGGATTTCACCTAAATATATTATCTTTAGTTATTTTTCCCCACACCTAGAGGACAGTCATGTCACCCTCTCAATGTATTTGGGAGGGGGACGCCTGGAAGCTTATTGATTTGGGAGACCCCATGAGAGAGGTAAGAACTGGGGGCCTCCAGTTCATGTTTTAGTTACTCTGTCACACCATCAAATGACCCTAACAAGACAGAGATGGGATCTGGATTACCTGCTGCTCCAGAGTCATGACCGTGTGGACTCTGAAGTTCCCACTCTCACAGGGATCAGTGATGCCAACCGACCCAGGAAGGAACAGTCCTGCTGCCAAGATCTGAAGACAGCGCCTGGGGGAAAAGCGGCAAGGTTAGACGGTTGAGGGGCACTTGCTCCATGCTGGTTAATGCAGGGTGTATCCAGAGAATGTAAATATGGCCCTTGAGAGTAGAGGAAGGGAATGCAATTGGCTGGGGAATGGTTGTTTCAATAGATTTAAAGAGTAACAAGGCTTCTGATGGCCAGCTTTGTACAAGTGCAGAGCCACGACAGGAAGCTGTCTTGTCCAGGATATTTAAGCTCCAAAGGCAAAGGTGTCTGTAAAGGAGTTGAGGCATATGGGTTCCTTTTAGTGCAGAAGGTGGGAGCTACTTGACCGGGAGTCTGGGTGAAGCGGCACAAAGGGCTCAGTAAGGAGCCGAGTAGGATTTCTGCAGCATGGGAGTAGCAGGAGCGAGCATGCAGAGGACTTTAATGCTCCCCACTCTTTGATGAACACTTGGCTCCGATGGGCATGATTTATTTTTGCTACAAACATTCAGTTTCGCATAACTGAGATGTCCAAGGTGAGAATGTGGTAGAGCAGAGCACAGGTGAGGCCTGGTGACTGGCACATGTGAGAGCAAGGAAAACAGGCTGGTAAGAAAGAAGTGGAGGCCCCAGTAGAGGGACGCTGAAATCCACAGCTGTCGGGGCAGCACTGGGGGCCAAACAGGCGGTGCAGCACCTCTCCACCAACTCCAGAAGATGCGTGTCTCCTCCACCTTCCCCATGCATGTTCCAGGAAATGACACTGCTTTCACCATACCTGTATGCAACATTGAGAGCCAAGGGTTGTCTAGTCGGGTTATTCATCACTGCGTAGTGTCCCTAGGGCCAGAGGGAAGATGGTTAAGGTTTGCCAATGAGAAACGCAGATCATTTAACCTTGGTTTTCTCAGCCCTGTTCCCCAGGGACTGGCAGTGCGAACCTGTCCCATGTATAGCTGGAAACAAGTCTCACTGAGTTCACTGTGGCTTGCTTCCAAGGCAAACTTGTTCTTGCATTAAGCACAGGTCACTGCAATTCCCCCAAAGAGCAAGTATTTACATGGGGGATGCTATATTTAAAAGGGCCTGCATTATACCTGTATATCTCCACTCCAGCTTTTGTATTTTTAAAGTCAAGATCTTAAATTTGCTTTATCTGTTTCAGTTCTTGATCTAGAAGCCGCAGGTACTTCAGTGCAGAGAAAAAGATACACTTCCCTTCCCGCTCTCTGCAAGTGGGATGCATTCATGCACTTCCTCCCTATATCCAGCCAACATCAGAGAACCAGCATGAAAACCCCACCCCACCCTCTCCCTTCCACCTACAAGCAGATCAAGTATCCAGGGAGTGAGGGGTTCAAAGCCAGGGAACCTCATCCTAAGGTCCTTTAGCAGGCGGATCAAGACTTTCACCCTAAAGAAAGAAAAAAGAAAAGGGCAAGGTCACCCAGAAACAAGCATGGTAACTATTCTCTCCATAACAGCAGCCGAGTCTGGTTTGGCAGGCGGTTCAGAATGAGCAAAAGCAAGCACTTCTCCATGCTGTGTGGAGTTACAACGTGAAATGTGCTAGTACAAAACAACATAATGGCAGTTGGCTCAGGTGCCTGTACACGCGGGGTAGACAAATGCAGGGAAGGCGTCTCCCAGTGGCTGGCGGATGGAATGGCCACATGGAACTTCCGTATTCCAAAATCTGCCTCTGAATATCAGCTGCTGGGTAGCAAGGCCCGGAAGGGATTTTATTAGGGAAAGGCTGGTGCTCTCCGATCTTGCTCTTCCCACAAACGCTTTGTTGGTTTGGAGATTATTTTATACGGCAGAGCAGTAAATGCATTTCCGAAGAGGGAGAAGCCAACTTACGTGGATTGAGAGGCATTTTCCTCGAACCAGCGGGCATGTCGGATAGCAGCCAGGGCACTCTGCAGTACCTTAATGTCCACTGAAGGCGGGGAGGAAAGACGCAACATTAGTGCAAGTTAGAGCCCAGGAGTCCTTCAGCAGGGCAATGCACTTGCTTGTATTTTCCACTCCTTGCATTTGCCCAACTCTCAGCGGGTTTAAGCAGACTCTTTCTACTCCAACCCCTTGCTTGCCCCCCAGGGAAGAGCCAGGTCTCCTTACGGTGCAGCTCGGGGTCCAGCTTGCGGAGATTGGGAGGCACAGTAGTGATGAGGATCTTCACCGTTGCGTCGGCCGAGCTGATCTCAAAACCGGTCTCATTGGTAAGCATAGTCAGCACTAAGGCAGAAAAGCAGCAGAGGAGGGAGAGAGACAAGCGAAATTAATTAGAGAGCCTCATGCTCAGGAAACAAATTCCTCTGTTTTGTGTTTCACTCGGGCACCCACATTATCTTGTGCTTAGGATTACGTGACTTTATCTGGGGCTGTCCCTTGAAGGCTTGAGTATCCCTTTGATTCCTGGCCCTGTATACTGCATGGTCTCTTCCCCCGGACCACTGTGCTGTGAACAGAGGCATGGTGCTGACCTTCAGCAGGATCCTGAGTCCGCAAGCTCTCCACAACTTTGTTTCCCAAGGCAGCCACAGCTTCCACTGCGGAGTGGAAAAATAAAGACTTGGTGTTAGGCTCAGCTGGCGCTCCCTTTCACCCAGCCCCATCTCCCCTTGGTATTAATACAGAAACTTACACGTGGGCAAGATTTTCAGGATCACGACTAGGTCAGCCACATTGTGGCCGGTCATCATGGTGCCTTTCTTGTAGGATCCCACCTGGCGAACCTCTTCAATTTGCTGATGAGGATGGAGGGGGGAGAGAAAGAAACAGGTGAGCACCTCCGGGGCTGGGGAGCGGGTGTGCACAAGGAGCGCCACTCTTTGTCCGTCTGGAGCTATTCACTTGGCAGATTCCTTTGGATGGTGCTATTTCTCCATTTCTAGCACTCCAGAGAGACTGATGGGTCTTGCCAGTGAGCTGGGATGGGGGGATGACCTTGATCGCTTCCAACCTGGAGACTCTGAGTTACTGCATACTGAGAGGAGACTCAGTTGGCTAACTGTAGCACATCGGACAAAGGTAAGAGCTGCCTTGACAAATACTGACACTCCCCAAAAGAGAAGGCAGAAGACTCACCACTTCGAATGTTCCTGGTGCCACAATCAAGTTATCAATCACATTGTTGATCTTGGTCACCAAAGAGAGAATAGAGGCCTAGTAGGTGGGGAAGAAAGGGGTATTACATGGATGTACCCTTCATTTCACAATATGGTTAAACCCACAGCTGGAGCCATGTGTGAAAAGGGCTGCTTCTCATGTGTGACAAAGACCATACACCTGTGGTCAGGGACTGTCTTGTTTTAATGGTTATATTTAAGCAGCTCAAGGGGATGTTTTGGTCAAGGAATGGGATAAAAGGATCTTAAATAAGTACGTGCCAATATACATGTTCTGTCTGGATTAAGAATATTCCAGTATTCTTTCCCCCACGCCTGCAGGTGGCACAAGCTGTGAAGTTGCAAGTGAGACTTTGGAGCTAGTGTTAGGGCGAATCTGTCAGGATACGAGAATTTTAGTGGTGCCTCAGCCCCCGATTCCTGTGGCAGACCAAAGGATGTGGATGGCCAAACTGGCTATCTATGTCTCGTGCAGAGGGAGGGAGGTGCAAAGGCAGCTGATTTTGAAGGTGACAGACCACCACACTGTTAATTAATGTTGGTGTCCACCCACAGAACCTTACTATCAGAATTAAAGTACATTAAATGAACTTTGAATTAAAAAATACTTTTGAATACTCCTCTAGAAGAGCTGGAAAATTAATTCATTATTTCATGAACAAAATACTGTCAAAGGCATGGATAATTGCTTTGGCCCAGTCCTTGACAGCTTCTTATTTCCACTGGCAGGGAGGGCAACAAGCAAGCAGGACGCACCTGTTCAGCAGATGTAGGAGCAAGGTCCTGATTTCTCTTCAGCAAGGCTTCGCTGAAGGCAGTCTCATCTGGGGCTGGTTTCACACGGGGGAAAGCCATCTCACACTGGAGGCAGGACAACACCTTTAGTAAGAATTTGCTCTGCATATACAGACACACACCATGTTTATCCCTAGTGTATTTTTCTCTTTTTTTGTCAGGAAAAATAAATGTCCATTAACTGCTCAACAACACCAAGTTACAGTCAGGCAGTGTGTGTGTAAAACTAACGTAAATGCCCCCCCCCCCACCTATGTAAAACAATCAGGGCTGCTTTTGTTGTTGGCCTGACAAGATCTCTTCACACATGCTGACATACAATTCTAAAGACTTGATACTCATGCAAGCAAAGGGCCTTTCAGACTTGGATGCCATAATCCTTCATATATGTTTATTTGCTAGCCTATACCTAGTCATTCTCTGTTTCAAGTTATCCCAGAGCAACCTTCCCACAGAAAGGTTGAGCATGGAGGCACACTACCCGTGGATGTATCCAGAGAGCTCCCCTAATTTTTCAGGTCCACTCTATGCTTTTCAATTGCCAATGATAAGCCACTGAAGCCAAGAATACCGATTATACTCAAAACACCTCTCAGGCCCACTTACCACATAGAAGTCGAAAGGGATATGAGGCACAAAGGGTCGGAACCTGAAACACAGTGAAGCAGTATGAGCCTTTAGTATTCAATCATGTCTCAGGGTACATGCTTGGCGTACCTCAGAGGGACAACAGGATGAAACTAAAACGATGACTCAGGTAATGATTTTATTGGGAGCGAACATCTGAGCCTGATGCTGAGCCAGAGCATCAAGGAAAAGTCCCGGTGTATTCACCGAGGGTTATTCTCCAAGTGTGCATGCTTATACTTGGGAATAAACATCAGAAGGTGCTGCCAGGTCAACTTCGTTCCAGTTAGACCGTCTCTACAAACCCAAACCTCCTGCCCATGGAGTCACACTGTCTCAGCCTCTTCCCAAAGACAATTCACAACGCTTGGTGGCAGATACAGCCTGTATCCGTGAGAAAGGGCCATGCAAACTGATAAGCAATTATTCTTTCTATCCACAAGTGGTTTGTGGGGTGGGGAAGATGTCCAAAATTTTGCTATTTATTCCCCTGGCCTTGTTCTAGATGTGCACACTCCAAGGATTTTTAAGCTCATGGGCTGTTGAATTAACATTTCTGATAATTTCTGGGAACTGGACTGTTTAAACTGGAAACAGCTATGCCTTACAAGTGGCATGCTTACTGCAACACAGCCAAACGTATCCTTCTGTTACAAGACTGCCTTTGGGGTCCAATTGATCATTTCCATTTTTAATTCCATTTATTGGATGTGTGAAGTGGGAAAAGGATTAGAGTCCCCTTGTTTCAAAGGCAGAGTGATACATACTGTTTCTTCCACACACCTACCAGTCAATGCACCCACGTCCTTTTTAATGTTAACTAGAAATTTTCCACAGTGTTTTCTGTCTCTATGGGCCCTCAGGAATGTTGTACATACTAGTATGATTGTAAGTTGTAGTCAGGTTAAGTCTCAATTTGTTTTCCTAAGCAAGTGTCCTGAGACATCCAAAAGAACTACCTTCCCCTCAATATGTATGTGTAGCATACAGAGGAAGAAGACAGAAAATGAAAAGGGGTTCAGAAATGTTGCTAAGTATTGTCATAATGAGGCCCCATACTCATTCCACAAATGAGGAGGTTCTTATTGCCATGACAATCTGACAAGCACAGCTGAAAGCTCTTGAGTTTGCAGGAGAAGGTCAAGATGTTATAAATAGAGCAGCTTGCAGCAGCAGGAGGAAACTTCCCCCAGACAGCAGACACACCTTCTGCAGCCTACAATCAAGCTACTTCTGCAAGGAAGAAGCTGCAGCAACAAGATTTCAGCATCATTAGAAGCCACTCCACCTCCTGCAAGAACTTAATTAACATGCTCAACAGTGGCCCAGCAACAGAGAAGGCATGGAGAAAGTTTCATAAAGGTAACCCTAGTCATTTCTGTTTGTACAGTTAGCTTCCCTCTGCTGCAAAGTGTACTTTAAAACTTTATAGCTGAGGAACTCAGCTTCCCTAGAAACCCATAGAGGTGGGATAGGACACAATGGGCTTCTCAGGGCTTCAGGCTATTACATTTTTTTGCTCCTTACACCACTGAAATTACAGAGGCTCCTAACTTCTTGTGGGACTTACCCGCTGCCGGGACCTCCCCGAGAACCAAAGCGCCCGCCACGACCACGGCCTCTGTCACCCCTGAAGGAAAAACAGAGTGGTAATCTCAAGCAGGGGCCAAGATGTGCTGCCATCTTTCTTTTCTTGTTGCCCTTTTCATTTATTAAAATTTAGGGTGTGAAACCCCTGGCCTGTGGGCCAAATGTGCATCTGCAGACTCTACCTAGGCCATGCCATAGATTAATATTTACTCCATCCTGCTCTGTTGCGTCCCCTGCAAACTGCAAAGACAATGGAGAAAGCATTGCAGAAGTTTGGAAAAGATAATAACCTGGATGCCGATGTCCTCCTCCCCACCCTCAAACACAGAGTCACACTTCTAACTCTTGCCTACTTTGGGTCTGACCACTCTTACTACTTGAATGCCAGTCTCCCCCACAAGGCATTTCAACATTCCTGTAAATAAAGCTCTCAGAAGGCCTTCTAATCACCATGTCCACATAAAATCTTTTGTTCTCACCTAAAAGTTCCATTTATGTCCAACCAACCCCAAACAACCTTCTAAGACTAAATGAAGGCCTGATTGTATCCAGTCAATCAACTCCAGAAGATCAAAAATGTGAATGAAGGTGACAGCCTTCCCTTGTTGCATGTCCCAGCCACTCAATTCTTTTTTAAAGGTAGACCCTACTTTGTATGCAAAACCTCCACCCTCAGCTATCTTGATACTAATACTCATTCTCTACCATCCTATAACATTTCTCCCCTTTCTCCTCCACCCCACTTTTTTATGCTGCTTCTGTGGGACACGAGTGCAAGCTACATTAGGCAGAAGGTCATACTTGTCAATGGGCCACCGCTCAGTAACAGAGCACATGCTCTTCATGCGAAAGACCCCTCCAGGCAGAGTTGGTCAAGTCTGTCTGAAACAGCCTTGAGACTGTGATCAGGTGGAGATGTGAGTGCCTGGCAAAAAAATCCCAGAAAAAGTTGGGGGGGGGGGCTGAAAAAAAAGTTGTCACCAGGAATTTTTAAACTCTTGGATACTGTTGTGTTCCTCCCCCCAACCCCCATTTTCCAGGGCTCATTCAAGTCTTTATGCTTTAACCAGGCAACTTCCTCTTCTTCCCATCGAATGGGACTTTTCCCTCCTCCAGTAAACACAGAAGTGATCAGACTGTATGCATACATAGCCTTGAAGCTTTCCGGCCCGTAGAGCACCCCCTTTGCTTGCAGTAGGTCCCTGTGTCAACCCTGGGGCCTCTCCAATGAAAAGGATCTCAGGCAGCAAGGCTTGGAAAGACTTCTGGGAATGACTGCATGGCAACAGGATGATGGGGTTGTAGCCCAACACATGCGGAGTGCATCAAGCTGAGGGACAATATTGGATGGGAAGGATCAACAGAATGTCCAGGGATAAAGAAGCCTTCTACCTTATCTGCGAGGTCTGACCCACCGAGACACGAAAAGCTCCTCTTGCCCCATTTGTGACAGCTGGATGCTTTTCTCCCCACCCCACCTCACTCGGGGCTTATAGCAGAAACAGACAATCGCTAAACGTGGAGCTTCTACTGTTCCATTTTTATGATGCTTATGCTTCAATTAGTTTTTGATTTTCGATGTGGATTTTATTATTTATTGTGGCCTTGAGCAGCAATTCTTTTTGGGGGAGGGGGCAGAAAGGCGGAATTAAAGTGCCCAGGTTAATCGGTTGCCGGCTTCCGAGAGGCTAATCGAAGCATTCCCTTTCGCCTCTCCACATGGCAGCTGCCCCCCCCCCCAAAGCAAGGCTCTTCAGCCCCCGGCCCCATCCCGATGGCGCCAATTCCTCCCCCCCCACACTTGCCGTTGCTGCTTCCCCTCCCCCATTCACGTGCCCCCAACCCTTCCCCACAACTAGAGCCAGCCCCCGAGAAACATGGCGCACCCTCTCCCTCCGCTCTCTTCTCCCTCAGTTCCTCCCTCACTGATCTTTCCCGTCCATGTTCTCCTCGTCCTTCGCACCTCATTTTTCCGTCGATGATGACCGTCAGTTGGAGGAAAGTATGAAAGAAAGGCTCTCCGGCCGATCCTCGCACCCGCCGCTTTCCCGCACCCCAAAACAAGGGACACCCCTATTGGCTGCCGCGAGCAGCAAGCGTCGTGGTTATTGGCTGCTAACGTATTTACCGGGTTCAGCCAATCGGATCAGTGTGTCCCGCCTCTCCGATCGCGTGATCTCGTTGGCTCGCTGGGACCGTCTATCACGTAGAAGAGGCTCGCGCTTGCGCGCGTATCTCCAGCAGATTTCCCCCTCCCCCACGACTCGGACCGCACTGGCCATTTAGGAAGAGTTAGCCAATGGCCAGGTCGTCACGGAGAAGGCAGACCAATGGGAAGGGACGAAAGAGCGACAAGGGCAGGGCTTTGGTAGAGTGCGCGCGGGTGGATAAGACGCATGCGCGGGGAGACTAGTGAGTGGCTCGAGGGCGCAGAGGGACGTCCAAACGGCGGGAGAAAGAACGCGCGAGCTCACGCATGCGCTTAGGCCAGCCGAGCTTTTGTAAGTCATCAAACTGAAGGGCTTCTCGTGGATAGCAGAGTGGCGCAGCGGAAGCGTGCTGGGCCCATAACCCAGAGGTCGATGGATCGAAACCATCCTCTGCTAATTGGGGTGCTTTTTTTTTTTTTTTTTTTCCTTTCTAATTTTTGGATCGTTTTGAAATGTCGTTATTTTTCAAGCTAGTGTAGGAGGCCTAGGCAGGCTCTGGCCTTCATTCTCCTTCCCACCCTCAGTCTCTGTTGCCTGGGGTGGCCCTTCACACATAGTCACAACCCTGTGTTGTTGTTGTATCATGGGTTGTTTGATAGTGGGTTGTAAGTATTCTCTTTATGACATTATATTGGTATCCTGGTTTTTTTCCCCTCTTGCAGGGGCTGAAGACTCAGCTTCCAAGGGTCCCCCCGCCCCAATTTCTGCCCACCACAACAGCGTTGTGAGGTAGGCAAGGCCAAGAAAGTCCATGGCAGGCCTAGTTAATCACACTGGCTTGTTGAATTGTGTGGGGAGCTGCAAACCACGAACGGGGCCTTGAATCAGGATGCCAGGGCTCGGCGGTGGCCCTGAACGTGCTGGGACCACGGTGGCCAGGGAGGGGGCCAGCTGTGCCCATTCACAGAAAAATGGCAGACGTAGCCCTGGGCTTGCGTGTCCCTTTGGACTCTTGTAACACTCCAGATGGCCTTCAAGTGTCCAGCCACTTTGGGGGGGATCCGGAATGCTGCAGGCAATCTGTTGACAGAGGGAAGTTCAAGGAAGCAGGCGATTCCCTTGTTAAAGGAGTTTCCCTGGCTACTGGTCCGTTCCTGGGCAACATTCCAAGTGCTAATTATTTATCATTATTCATTATATTGACATCCTGCTCATTTTTTCTTGCAGGGAGCTTGAAACGGCTTACATAATGTTGCTCTTCTTTCTCTCCATGGTATTGCACAACAACCCTGAGAGGTAGGCCAGCCCAAGAGTCGATGGCTGCCCAAAGTCACCCAGTGAGCTTCATGGATCTCCGGAGTGCCAGCCCATCAACCAAATCACTATGACACGCCGGCCTCTTAATAAAGCCCCACATGCTTTGGGACCAGACTACCCAAAGGATGGCCTATCATACAGACCTGCCTGGTTCTTAAGATCTCCTGGAAGGGGCCTTGTTTCAAGATCACTGCTTTCAGAGGAAGGCCTGGTAGTGCCTTGGGATTTTTTTGTGGTTCTCAGACTGTGGAGCTCTCTTCCAAACGATCCTACGTTCACTCCCTCGCTGCAATCCTGGAAACATGCAAAGACTGCTTTTTTTAAAGGTGTTTGGTCTGTAAGTAGGTCTGTTGACTTGGGTTCTGTTTTTAATTCTCAGTAGTGTTGTTGCTCGTGGTCGTGGTAACTGCTGCGTTTTGACTGCGTTTTAATATACTATTTTAATTGGTTTCAATTAACTTTAAGTACTGTCTTCTAGTGGAAAGGCAGGGCATAAACCAAACCGATGTCTAATGAATGCATAAACAAGCTGGATTCGCAACCCAGGGCAAAGCATGGATTCTCTTCTTGACGGGATAAGCCATGAGTTGCGTTATGAGAATGTTTCCAAATGGAAGCAAAGTGGAGGAACTACAAAGACCAGAAGTGGCAGCGTGCTCGGTATAATATTTTATAATTTAAAAGAAAGCTATCTAGGCAAGCCAATTGTCTTGAGAAGAACAAGGAGAGAGGGCAAGCTGTGCTAAGTCTGCCCTTCACCTCTGCTTGTGATCAGCTCCTTTCTTCATCAGGGCCCAAGACATAAAAGGCTCAGTCTTTTCTTCCTGCACATGTGCTTAAGAAATTACATGATTCATGGAGAAGACAGCTATCGCTGGCTCCTCATCCTGATGGCTCTTTGCTACCTCCAGGATGAGAGGCAGTATATCTATGCACAGCAGTGGCTGGGGAACATGGGCCGGAGGGTACACCTCTTGCACAGCTGTCCTGCTTGTGGTTTTCTGTAGGTAGCTGGTTGGCCATTGTGAGAAGAGAAGCTGCTCCTTCGGTCAAGTCCGGCAGCAACAATCTTCCTAGAGGCTTAACTCGGAAGGCCACTGTCATAAGCTGGGATAACTATGGACTGTTGGTTTGTTTGTTTAGTTGCAAAGTTGTGCCCAACCCATCACAACCCCATGGACAGCATTCCTCCAGGCTCTCCTGTCCTCCACCATCCCTCGGAGTCCACCCAAGCCCACTCCCACCTCTACAGTGACCCCATCCAGCCACCTCATCTTCTGCCATCCCTGTCTCCTTTTGCCCTTGATCGTTCCCAGCAGCTACCTTTAAAAGGGGACTGGATCAATTCACAGGGGATAAACTTTTATTGGCTGCATTGGCTTGCTCTTGTCTCAAAAGCAATATTGCTGAGAAATAAGTGTGGGAGATTCCTTTTTAATTCTTTCTTTCTTTTTTTGAAGAGGGGCACCTTTTTTTTAATGCTTCCTCCAAGGAAGCTTTGGAATCGAAACATACACGCTTTGGGGATAGGAGGAAAGCCCTTCTCTTGCACGATTTGACATGGCGGCAGAATAAGGCCTTTGTTAGCATCAGATATTATATCGTAAAACACAAGCTTCTGAGTACCGTTGAATGAGTCTTCTGGCTGGATGTTAAGCATGAGAACAACCCGAGCAAAAAGTGGGTCGGTAAAAGAAGATATTGCTGGGGGAAGATGGAAAAATATCCTGTTTGCAGTCCATGTTTCCTTCCCCTTCTGTTGTAGCTTCATTGTGCTCTGGCAGGATTTTGTTGAACTCGGGTTGCTCGCGACTTTGTGGGGTCCTGCCTTTGAAGCGAGGACCTGAACAAGACTGGAGTGCTTTTCTTCCTTCGCTCTCCTTAGGAGCATGGAGTGGGTGTGCGAGACAGTGAAGGTGAAATTCTTGTGTTGACTTTAGGTGGCACCATTGCTCTTCAGACCATATAAGCTGCCAGATGCACAGCAAGTTCCAATTTTGGGGATGGGACACGAAGGCACGGGGCTCCCCGGAGTTTCTCCCACCCTGCCTGACTATCACTGCAGGGAGAACTCAGCCAGCGAAGGAGGAAAAAGGCACAATTGTAGGATTGTCTCCAGAGAGGTGCCATTGGAGATATTTCTAGATTACTTGGAGGTAAAACTGTTCACTGTAACTTCCTCATGAGAAGGCCTATTTGAGAGTTGGATGTATTGCCTTGGGAGGGTGTGGACTGTCCTTCCCTGGAGCTGTTCAGGTGGGGCTGGTTGACCATTTGTCAGAGATGGGTGCATGCCCTGAACAGAGGGTTGGAATGGATGACCTCCGGAGTCCCTCCACAATTCACTCTCCTCATTACATGGTATCTTGATTTTCAGCTCGATGGCGTACAATTGCTGTGCAATAAGCCCCAGTATATTCCACAAGGCTTACTCCCAGGAAAGTGCACTTAGCTTGGTTCTACTCATTTTGTGAGGATTTGGGATGTAAACTTAGGTATGCTTGCTCAACAGCTGTTCATTTCCATGGGATTGCCCTCCTATTGAGCAGTCATGGGTGCAGCTTTAGTTGTGACTACATTTATCTGGAATGTGGCATACAGTTGGTGGTGGGAGGGGGAACCCTTCCAGGGCTTTAAAAATTTTTTTTCAGTAAGCTGCTTTGGACGGCGCCTTAGAGCAGAAGGGGGTGGGAGAGGAAAAAAACCCAGCTTGGAAACCATCTTAGAATGTATTTATTTTGTATGTAATGTGTATTTTTTACGGAAAGCGTTGAGCAAAGGGTTGCTAACAGATTTATATTTTCCCTTCTAAATATATTCAGTTTTGGGGAGAGTACAAATTGTATGATGACTTCAGGTCGATCTTCATACCTGTGCACTCTTAAAATGGAGGTGGAAGAAGAGCTATATAGCTAATTAAAAAGATTTCCCCAAAGTGCAGGATGAATAACTAAATGCAGCATCTAGTGTACAGTTGACCCAATTATCTGTTGAACATCACCTATCCAAGCTACTGACCTGCTACTGGGGTAGTCTAGGCTCCCCTACTGACATGAAAGGCAGGACCCATTATCCAGAGTCTGTGTGGCTGCTACCTTTTTTAATGCCTAGTTAAAAAACAGAGACAGAGACTCCTCCTACAATTTGTGCTGTTGAAGAAGGGGTGATGTGATCCGTTCCCCTCTTCGATGGCCCTCTTGCTCACCTGCACAGAATTTCCGCTCTCCTACGGTGGCCTGGGTGGTTGTTCAACAGAGGTCTGGTTTAACCATAGACTGGCACAATTAGGCCCATGGAACTGTTTATCCTGGCGATGATCCGTTTCTCAAAGGGGAGTGAAATAACTTAAAAAAGCTGAGTAGGCAGTAGTAGAGTTATTAACCAAATACGGTCTGTAATACTCCGTTGTTGGCGCAGTGCAGCGGTTGATGGGTGCCAGTCTCCACTGTCCGGCAGAGCCAACTTGGTACTTTTGTAACCCATATCCTCTCTAGGGCATTCAGTCTCCCACTGAAAGCTCTCGAGTTCTCCCCAGTGCTAATTCCCCTTCTTTCCTCAAAATCCTGCTTGAAGGGAATCTTTGCCACACACTTAGGACTCCTCTTGCTCCACCTTAACACATGTGTGAGTTTCGACATAACGCCTTCAGGCAAATTTCCCCCTTCCATTTCCTTTCCACCCTTTTTGTCTACCCTTCCATCAAAATGGAGTTGTAGGATTGAATCCTCGCAGATCAGCTGCTGGGTGAAGCGTTTGGCCTAACCTACCTTGCAAAGGTGTTGCCTGAATATTTTTGAAAGGTTGGGAAGCTCCATATACCCACCTCCAGTTCTTTGGCAGAAAGGTGGGATTTAAAAAACTATGGCGAGAAAACACGATACAGAAATTGAGAATTAAAAGGTCATATTAACTATCACTATTAACAATACTGCTATTCATATCCCTTCTTTTTTCCTGCAGAAACCCAGGACAAGGAAAAAATTCTCCTTTCCATTTTATTCTCACAGCAACCCTGTGAGGTAGGTTGGGCTGACCGTCAGTGACTGGCTGAATGTCCCCCAGGGAACTTCACAGCTGAGTGGGGACTAGAATCTGGACCTCCTGGGTCCCAGCCCAGCACCTCAACCACTGGAAATCAATAGATACTCAAGGAGGAAATTATTCCACTTCAAAGTCCTTGATCAGTTTTTGGGATGGTCTGGCAGGGAGTCACTGTGGGCGCTTGATGGTTTCTGCTCTGCCTGGAAAGAGGGGAGGAAGGAGTTAAGCCGCCTTGTGGGTGATAGCAACCCTTTTGTCATTGAATGAGGAGAAGGAAAAGCAACTCAACCCTGTGTAGATAAAGCTTTCGGCTCTGCTCTTCCACTCACTCCGGCTCTGCCTGGGCTACGGGAAGGAAGGCAAGGCAAGGCTGGGCAAGCAGAGCTGCAGAGGGTGCAGATCTGGGGGCAGGACCCGACGGGGCGGATGTGCCCCAGCGCCCCGCAAACTCCACCGGTTGCTGGAGCCCAGCAGAAAAGGCGTGGAGGTTTGTTCTAAAGGGTGGCCAGGCTAGAGGCTGGGTCCGGCAATCGCATGGACCACCTCGGTGGGCTGTAGCGGCGAATGGCAAGCAGGGGCTGAGGGGAGAGCGGCCCGGGTGCTCGGAGCAGGATGCAGGGCAGCTAGCAGAGCAGCTGGCCCACGGCGGGCGCCGCACCTCCATGCTGGTGCACTGCAGGGGGCAAAGAGGGGCAGCTGCCGGGGCAGAGGAGTGAGCTCTGGGCTGGGGGTGAGGAGTGCGGAGGCTGCTCCGGTGTGCCAGTGGGAAGGAAGCCCGAGGAGGCGGCAGGAGCTCTCTGGCTCACTCTGGGGGATGTGGGCCGCATACCGTCGGGGAGCCGGCAGCAGCTGTCGAGTCCTCGGAAGGCCGGGTCTGCCCAGCCGGCCGTGCCCCTGTGGCTTGGCCATGTGGTGGCTCATGGCAGCCCTGTCCCAGCTGGACCCAGTGGCCGGCGCGAACTTGACCGTGGCAGTGGTGCTGCCGGAGCACAACACGTCGTACCCCTGGGCCAGGCCCCGCGTGGGGCCCGCCATCGACCTGGCCATCCGGAAGATTAACGCCCGGCCAGACCTCCTGCCGGGCTACACCGTGCGGCAGGTCTTCCGCACCAGCGAGGATCGCAATGGCATCTGCTCCGACACCGTGGCTCCGGTGTCAGCCGTGGACCTGAAGATGATGTACAGCCCGGACGTCTTCCTCGGGCCCGGGTGTGCCTACACCGCCGCCCCCGTGGCCCGCTTCACAGGGCACTGGGGGCTGCCCTTGGTGACCGCAGCTGCGGAGGCTGTGGCGTTCAACAACAAGCAGGGTGAATACGCCCTGACCACCCGTGCCGGGCCGAGCCACAGCAAGCTGGGCGGCTTCGGCGTCCAGCTCCACCAGCGCTTCAACTGGACCACTCAGGCACTGCTGCTCTTCTGGGATGAAGACAGGGACGAGCGCATGTGCTACTTCTCCCTCGAGGGTCTCTACGTGACTCTGTTTACGTTCAACAACATGACCATCGAGGCCGTGCCCTTCTCCGAGACCAACTACACCGCCCTGATCCAGATCATCAAGGAGAAGGGCCGAAGTAAGTCGTGACACTCGCTGCGTTAGCTTTTCCCAGGAGGAGCTTTCTTCTCGGATGAAAGTCCAGGAATCAAACGGGGGAGCAGCCCCTCCGGTCCTGTGGAGTGGCCCTTATTGGAACCACGACCCACTTCTGTCAGGTCTGGGGCTTTGCGTGAGGGGAAAGAGGGCCTCTGAGCTTGAGGAGAAAGACTTTCTCCACTCTGCCCAGTGACATCATACTTGGGATGCATTTCCAAAGTAATGGGGGTAACTTCCAGCTGGCTTGAGTTCAGGAGCCGAGGGGCTGCATTTTGAAGGTGTTCTGATGAAGAGAGGGTGGATGGGCGGAAGCAGACCCTCCGCCCCCATCTCCCTGCTTCACCATTAAGTCACCAGCTGCCCCAAAATGATCTAGAGAAACGGTGGGATGTTCCTCGGCTGAATTAAACGTTGGAGAAGCTCTGTGGGACCAAATCCCAGGCATGAGTAGCAGCCCCACACGCAACATATCAGCGTATTTCAGCCTGAAAGCTAGGGCTGTCGATAGCTAAACCTTGGGAGAAACATTTCAACCTATTAGGTGTGGGGGGAACAGAGGGCACTCAGGAACCCGCCAAAGAATTGGTGGTCTTAGGGAAGGGGGGTGGCTGTCTGAGGACGCCTGGGGGGTTGGCCCCCAGGTTCCCTGCCCCAGTCCTGAGGATGTGGGCCGCGCGTGGCATTAGTTGCAACTGCAGCTTGTGCAGCTTGCGTGGCCTGCGTGTGCGCCAGGCAGCGCACGCAAGCGTTGGCGCGGAGAGGAATGTTAGTTGCAGTTATCAGCATGTGACCTGGGGGTTTCTGCGTACCTCCCAGATAATTCACTTAACGGCTTGTGTGGCATGTTTAAAAAGTTGGCGTCCCTGCTTGGGATTCCCTGCAGCAAGCGTGCAAGGCACGGCAGGGTTGTCGTTCTTCCTGTCCTGCAGGCAGAAGGGCGGTGGCCGAAGTCCAACTGGTGAGCTTGCGGCTTCTGGATCTCAGCCCATCGCCCAGAGCAGCTCTTCCTGAGGACCATCTGCTGTCTGAGCTGATGGGAAGTGTTGTAGTCAGGCACACCTGACTGGGGAACAGCGCTCACGGTCACTGTCTGGGAGGGCTTGGTGGTGGTGTGGGGGCAGGCACTCTGCACATGCTTAGGGGGCTGTCGCCTTTCCAGAATATTTTGCGTCCTGCTCCAAAGCCGAGACTTGTTGCTGGGTACGTGTTAGAGGAATGTTGCCTCAGCCTAAATCCCCATGTGGTGCGAAGCTCATCTTTGCAAGCTTTGAGGGGCAGAGGCCTCTCGCTCGGACGTGCAAGCGGCGTTTGGATCGTGGGGAGGCCCTGACCTTGGGTGGGTGTTGACCACAGCGGTCCAAGAGCGGCTGGAGGGGGAGCGGGGACGTCTCCGTGGTGGGTGTGGATTTTGGAACGAGCTCGGGCTTGACTCAGCAGTCCATTTCCTTTCGAAGGTGTCTGGAGGTGGCGGGCAGGGAGGTAAAGCAGAAATCCAGGAACCCAGGTGTGCACGGAGCATTCCCCGTGTCCATCCAATCCTTTGTTCAGCTGCTGGAGCAAGCAGCGTTTCCACTACAGGACCCGGCTAACGAAGGAAGGGGATAAAGCAAAAAAAAGAAGCAACTCTTTGTCCCCAAGGGCTCGCTAATTAAATATCTATTGAGGAGTCAAGAAAGGATGTAAGAAAGGAAAAGGGAAACCCTCGCCTTCATTCTGGCATTTCTTTCTCTTCGCCACTAATGTCTTCACCGTTGGCTTTCCAGTTTATTATTATTTATTTCAATTCTATGCTGCCCGTCGCTGAATTCTCTGGGCAGATTTGAAAGAGTTGTGATGTTTGTGCACCGCTGAACAGTTGCAATTGCTTTATCGATAACAATATAAATAAGAATAGCAGCAATAATAAGCACGAGCGGTTACTCGCCCAATAGGAAGTCCTGCGAGGATGCTCGGAAAAGCTGGCTAGCGGTCTTAGCCTGAAAAGAGAAAACGATACGGAGATACGAGAGCGGCTTTCAAACACCCGACAGGCTGCTGCACGGAAGACGGAACAAATTTTGTCTCTGTCATGTCAGATGGTAGGACTGGATATCTCTGAGGAGCCGTTCTTGGCTCAACAGTTGGATGGGGTCTATGACAGGAAGATTGGTCCGTACCAGTAAATCTCTGGAGATCTGAGGCGGATCACGGAGGGTTTCTGACATCCAGTGCTTTAGCAGTAGTAAGTCGTGGAAACAAATCCCTCAGCACAGCAGGTGCTCAGGGGAGCTCCGTTCTTTAATGTTAAGCGTTCCTCATTTGCACCTTGATGTTTGCCTACACCTACAGGAATAGAAATTCCCTAACAGTAAGAGTTTGACAATAGACCATAATGCCTCAGCCATGGCGGGATGTCCTTCATGGTGGGTGTTGAACATCCATCCAAGGCTAGGTGGCTGTTTGCTGGAGATACTGGCTCAATAGTTCGATTCTTGAAGTTGATGCAAATAGACCAGGTTCATTCTTAATGATAACCCATGGGTTAAGCAACCCATAACTGGCCCCTTCAGGGTTACTGAGCGTAGCATGTGAACCCAGACTCGTGGGTTGTTCGGGGAACACACAACCCATGGTTAACCCATGGTGTTTTGCTGGGCAGTTACCCCTGAACAACCCACTGATCCAGGTTTGCAGGACACCCTCAGCAGTCCGTGAAGGAGCTGATTGGGCAAATGCTCCCTCTCTCGTGTGCCCTGACAGAGAATGGCTGGATTTAACCCATGGGCTATTCCATGCAGACTGGCCCATAACGCAGAAAACTCCTGAAGGTGGAGGACAGTTATGCGAAACCATGGGCACGCTCAGTAGGAAGCAGGCACCTCTGTGATTCAGTGGTGAGTTTTTCTTTTTCAATCGGGGGGGCTCCCCTGTTATTGCTTTTGGGGATGCTGTACTTTCAAGATTCCTGCACTGAGCATGGGGCTGGCTTCAGTGACTGCTGAAGTCCCTTCCACGAATACAAGATTACATCATCTTAAGAAATAAAACTTTCATGAGCGTCTGGAAGCGGGGGGAGTTCACAGAATTATTTGAGATAATGCCAGCATATGCAGGATGCTTGATGCTTTGGCTTTGGAATTTGAATTTAAGGATCCGATGTTCCCTGTGATGGCAAACTGGCAGTGATTAAACTTGCTGTGTTTGCAAGTCTCATGGAGGCAGGTCAGATCTTGAAGAAGACACGCTGCAAAGGGAGACACGTGTCTGTCTAAGGGTTGTGCAAGGCATAACCCCAAAGCACCAAGCTGGGCAACTTGCGGTCCATCCGATGCGTGGGCCTCCGGCACCCGTCGTGTCTCATCCTCGGCTTTCCTGGCTAAAGTTGGTGGGAGTGTCTAAATATTTGGAAGGCTGCAGGTTGGTCACTCTGCCATAATGTAAGAGGAGGGAATTTGGAGAATTCATTAATTAATTTGGAGTGGAATTAATTCCAGTCTTTTAGGAGTCTGTCTGTCCTCCTTAGTCTACCCTCCCTCAGCTCTAGGCCCTTTCCCTGGGACTCTTCCTGCCTTAAAAAGACAAAGGTGGCTGTTTTATTTATTTTATATTTATTTATTATTAAATGTACGTTCTACTAATCAATAGTCCAGCAGGACTCCAGATGACAAGGCAGACAGAATCAAAACAATAAGTGACAATAACAATAAGGTAATAATAAAAATAAGAGTCAACAACAAATACTACATAAACACCAATTGAAACAATATACAATATAATATTTGCAGAGAGAGAGCCTCTGCACCTATGGGGTATCTTTCTCTTTTGCCATGGAGCAAACAGGGAGAAATAGGTTTTTTTCCCAGAAAACGAATGTAAAGTCCCCCCCAGCTTTTAACAAACGAACCATACAGTGTTGGTTTAGTTCTCTTTGTGGTAAACACCATCACAGCTAAATTTAAAAAAATATATTTAAAGCTGAGATCTTTTGGAAAGACCTTGGTACAACTGCATAAAGGACTGGGGTTAGCAAAGCTGTCCTGCATTTCACCCCTGGGTAACCCATTTTCTCCCCTCTGGTTTTTCCCTCTGCCCAAGACAAAGACAGCTGGAGTCTGGGGTAGTCCCCCTTGTTGCCCCAAAACACACACCCATAGCTGCCTTTCACCGCCTCCCTTTCGCTGGGATTGTTTTCTTAGCCTGGCATGGGCTTTGTTGTTGTCTGGCTGGCTGCTATTTCTGGGGCTGCTCTGTGTCCCGTCAGGAACATTCTCCCGAGATTCTCAGTGCCGAGCAAAAGTGTATTGGCCGCTGTCCTGGGTAATAAGATGCCACATTGAGGCCGCTGTCCTTCCTTTTTCTTTGGTGCCAACAGCTCCAATATGGCACACTCTGGACATAGTGGATTATAACTCCCACCATCCCCAGGCAGGAGGGTGGGAACTACAGGGCAACCCATCTGGAAGGCAGCCAGGTTGCGGGGTATGAATCAACCAGAATACCTTGCTGTCGGGTTGGACATAATGCGGTTTGTAAGTACTGGGATAAAATCCAGTAAACAGAGAAGTCAAGATCCCCGCCCCAAGGAGCATACAGCCTATACTTGCATAGTTGTAGAGATGCCAAGATGGGGGGAAGTCAAAGGTAATGGCATGAACAGATACATAAAGGTGTAACTCATGGGTCCTCAAACTACGGCCTGCGGGCTGGATATGGCCCCCCATGGTCATTTCCCCGGCCCACCTCAGAGCTTTTGGACTTGTTTGGAGAAAATGAGCTCCGAGCAAGTCTGAAAGCTCTGAGCCGGCGCAGGCGTTCTCTGAAACTCTTTCTGTTTTGGAGACTAGCAGAGAGCCGGTGCACACGCCAAATTGTAACAGCTCCCTTCAACTGCGCGTGCGCCAGCTCTTCCGCCCCATTCCACGCATGCGTTGGCTCTGAATACGGAGTGGGAATATGGAGCGGGAAACAGAAGAGAGGCGGGTGGGAGAGAGAGAGAGAGAGACGAAGACAATGAAAAAGGTAAGAAAAATATAACTTTTTAAATCTGTTTAACTGTGTGAGCCACGTCCCCGGGTTGTGGGCCAAGTCGCGGCCGCCTTGCCGAGCCCGGGGGCGGAGGGGCTGAGGCAGAGCAGGGCTGTGGCTCCTGCACCTTCGCCACGGCCTTCTCTGGGCAAGCTGCCACCGTCGAGCAGTTGCCGTGCTTCTTCCCCCCATGGTGGGGAGGCAGGAGGCGCCCCGCTCGGCCAGCCGCAGCCCCCTCTCTCCCCTCCCCTCACCTTGGAAAGAAGCCCTTACCTTCCTCCTCGCTGCCCTCTCTCTTGCCTCTCTGGCCTCCGCTCAGGCGCCCTCAGAACCGGGGCGCGGCGAGGACTATAATTTCCATCATGCCCAACCAGTGTGGCCAATGGAAGCTGTAGTCCAACTCATCTGGACAGTACCAGTTTTGGCAAGGTTGCACTAAAATAGGATGCATCGGCTCTGCATCCAA
The DNA here is from genome assembly GCA_023646645.1 of Varanus salvator macromaculatus. Taxonomy (NCBI): domain Eukaryota; kingdom Metazoa; phylum Chordata; class Lepidosauria; order Squamata; family Varanidae; genus Varanus; species Varanus salvator. The sequence goes on along the minus strand of JAIXND010000803.1, from coordinate 6,127,147 downwards.
ATACAGCCATTGTGTATTGTGGGAATTGTTCTGGGCTGACTTGCGTCAAATACGAAGAGTGGCATTAAGAGTATTTATCCTTAGTATTTTTGCTTCATTCTTTGTAAATGCCAGTTGCAGTCATCAGCTGCGTGATGCAAAATACCATATTTAGTGCCTTGACTGTGTTGTAACTATGTCCCTTGAATGTAGACATGCTCTTCCCCACCTCATCTTGGACTTCTGCTGCAGCCCGAGGGAGCAGAGCAAACATTTTCACATTTTTAATTAATTTTTACATTTTTAATTAATTTTTAAATTTATTTTGACTTTAATTATTTTTAAATTTATTTTAACTTTAATTACTTTTTAAATTAATTTTAATGTGCAGTGGGCACAGGAATTCATTCATATTTTTTTCAAATATAGTCCAGCCCCCCAACAGTCTGGGGGACAGTGAACTGGCCCCCTATTTCGAAAGTCTGAGGACCCCTGGTGTAACTGCATACAAATGGGCATGCAGTTACACCGCAATATCTGTGGTTTTCTGAATTTGTGTAGCAACTGCAAGGTAGGTTGGGCTGAGAGTCCATGACAGGCCCAAGTCACCCTCTTTGGCCCCATGGCTGAGCGGGGACTGGAACCCGGATCGCCTGACTCTCGGTCCTGTGCTCTTAACTACTACATCCAAGGGGCAAGGCTGAAATATCCAGAAACACAGAAACCTGAAACATAGAAACAAGGCGAGTCAGAAGGGGCCTCCTGGGCCATCTAGTCTGACCCCGACTCCGCTCACGACATGCCCACCATGTGCATGTCCAGCCTACTTAGCAGAGACATTTCAGCCTTTTAGAATGGAGAGAAAAGTCAGCCGAGGCTCGCGGGGACTGTGGGAGCGAAGCGGGTGGAGCCGTTTGAGGGACCCGGGGTGTCTGGATCCAGCCCCCGAAAAGGCTGCTAAAGCTGCCTATGGGAGGCCCAGCCAGCGGCCAAACACTTTGACATGTCAGGTCCTTCAGGTGTATCTTCAGCTCTGTTTGCAAACGGAAATGGGGACTGGCTCGTCAACGGCCCCCTCCCGTCTCATGCCAAAGATCATTGCCTAAGTTGAGCTCCACGCTCTCCGATTCCACAATTACACACCGGAGAAGGTTTTCTGCACCTCTTGTGCGTGTTTGTTGCCTGTTCGCCACCGATTTGAAGATGGGAAGGGCATTCTTTAGGTTACTGGTCGAACAAAGCTACGATTGTTCTTTCAGTTTTGAAGGGGGAAGTACAGGGTTCTGCATGCAAAACTGATCTTAAAACAGGATTATAGAGTTCTAGAGTTGGAAGGGAGCTTGGACGGCAGTGGCAGGAAGATGTGCTCTAATTCTCTCTTTGGCCTTGATTCTTTCTTCGGTGCAGGATGCATGGCCAGGACCCCTCGTATCAGATGTGGCCGGCACGGGGGCTGCATGCTCTCCACCCCCCACGTAGTTTCTACCACCCCACAACTTGCTGCTGCAGCCGGAGTATCCGCAAATTTAGCTTTGCAGCGGCTGTTTCTTTATTCAAAGTGTAAAGTGTATTTATTTATTATTTAAAGTGTTTATATACCACAGTCTCTGGACAGCTTACGAAGAAAAAGCAGAAAACAACCACATACAAACAAACAGCACACTGCAGCTGACCATTAATTATAAAATCAAAGATAAACCAATTAAATGTTAAAATGTTGGGAAAATGGAAAAGTTTCCGCCTGACGCTGAAAAGATTAAAGTGACGGCGCCAGGCGAACCTCTGTGGGGAGCATGTTCCATAGTCAGGCGCCCCTACCAAAAAGGCCCTTCTTCGGGTAGCTATCCTCCTAATTTCCCCCAAAGAGGGTTCCCGGAGAGGCACTTGAGGTAAAAAAAGCCACATTCCTGTATTAAAGCAAGGCAGGTAATGTGCATCTTATTTAATGGGGTCCCCCAGGAGCCAGAGAATGCATAAAAAAAATCCCTGCTTTGCATAGATTGACAATATGACCATGTGGCCACTTCTGAAGAGCGGAGTCTGGAGATTAGAAATCGCCTGCAGGCTCTCCAAAGTTTCCTCCAGCGAAGGAGAATGTGGCATTCAGGCCCCGGGCCCCCGACCACCATTCCCACGGGCGGGGAGGAAGGAGCACACTTCCGGCGGGAGATCGATCGCGACCCTTTTGCTGTGGTTCGGGGCAACGGTGGAGAAGGTGTGAAAGGCACGGGAACGGCACCCTTGGTGGCGCTGGCCCGTTCTGGCCCACTCCTAAATCACCGGCCGAAAGGCTGTCTGGCGGGAGGAGGAGGAGGAGGAGGAGGAAACGGCGAGTCAGCAAAACAGGAAAACGCTGGCTCAGAGGGGCCAAGCCTGCCGTGACCCCACCCCGTGGACGGGACGCGTCCCTTGACCTCGGCTGCGGGTGTGGGGGCAGGACATGCAGCAGGAGAATAACAGGATGTCTCTTGGCCAGAGGCCTGGGAGAGGAGAGATTAACGAAAAGCGCTACCCTGGGCTCGGGGCGGCCCTGAAACGAGCGCTTCCGCCTCCGTGAGGCGCAGGGCGGCCCGCGTCCTGCTCACCGGCTGCCGACGGGGGGCTTGTGCCTTTTAGCGGTCAGGTTCGATGCGCTGCAACCTGGCCGGCGTTCCCCAAACAGGGCTCCTCTGCCCTTGCGGGAAATGGCTGAGATCAGGTTTTGGAGGCCTTCGGGAGGACACGCTCCGCAGCCCCGTCTCTGAGTAAGTCTTCCTCCAGGATGCCGTCGTCTCACTCGCAGCCTCTGAATGAGCCTGCCAGCCTCGTTTGGGCCAGAGTGGGCTGCAGGTGGACACGGTGCACGGAGGAAGAGCAGGGGCAGCTCTGGGCGCGTCTGCTCGTGTTGGTCCCATGGCTGTTCCCGAGCAAAGCATCCAAGCGACAGCACCCTTCTGCTCTGGTTCTGCAGGAGCTGGCATCCCAAGGTAGACTGCTTCGGCATCAGGAGTCTCTGGGCCGTTTTCATGGCTTCTCGTGCCCGACAGCAGGCCTTGCTCCCAGCATTAGTCTGGTCCCCTTTTAAAGACAGCACCATGAGTAAGCTGCATAGATTATTTGCAATTGTCTCTTGTCAATCTAATCTGTGTCACTTTCTAGTATTATGAGGCAAGGAGAGCTAGTTCTCTCTTCCCACCAAACCTGCGTGGCTTGAGAAACCTCTGTTTCGACTGGAGGGCTCCGTTCCCTTTTGGAGACGCTCTCGGGGGGCATTTAGCAGTGGTGGATGAGGCTGAAGGGCCAGCTTATTCTAGCTTGACGCTCTTGCTGCATTTCATCCCTTGAGGATGGAGAAAACATTGCATTAAAATTAGGAGACCAAATGATGGGGTGCTGTCTGAGGAACCCTAGAAGGATAGATTTATTTATTTATTTATATTTATATTGCGGTTTATATCCTGCCTTTTTCCTACAAAGGGCTCAAGGCAGCTTACATCTCCTCCTCCATCTTATCCCCACAACAACAGCCCTGTGAGGTAGGTTGGGCTGAGAGCCGGTGACTGGCCCAAAGCCACCCAGTCGGCTCCATGGCTGAGCGGGGACTCGAACCCAGATCCTTTGAGTTCCAGTCCCGTGCTCTTCACCACAACGCCACCCCCGAGTCTGTTGCTGTCCATCATTATATTCTTTTCTGAGCTGCAAAACTTGAACCTTCTCCTTGCCGGGAATTTCCACCGACCTCTGTTACCCCTTTCTGGCTCTTCCCCCCTTCCCTTTTGAGATGAGGCTGCTGAGAGTGGATTTGCAGCATGTGTTGGTTCTCATGTAGGGTTTGGAGTGCAATTCTGAGATGGACTGATTTATTTGCTTTTCCTTGGAAGACGTTTCTTGCCGATGAAGAAAAGCTGGAGGTATCAGAGATCGCTCTGTGGGCCAGGCAGATCTCCTCCTCCTTCACTTGTCTGTAAGACACGCCTGGCCAGTCACTCTCCCTTTGGCCCATCCGTCTGCTAAGCAGGAGGTCAGCCGTGCTGGACCAGCAGGAGGAAAAGGGAAGGGCAGGTTTGTAGGTTTTTATCACATTTGGCCACAGCATCCTTCCTCCTGACAGAAGGAACTTGTCGTCCCTTGGAGATACTCTTCCTAAGACATTTGTCATTTGTAACATATACTAAGAAAGAAAGAAAGGAGACAGAGAAGACTCTGGCAATGTGATTATATTTCACTAATCGGTCTAGCTACCTTGGCCACATCTTTCCACGCCACAGGCAAGGATTCTAGTGTCTGTTGATCCGGCTCAGCTAAACTTTTGGGGTAGCATTTCTCACACTTCTTGCTGAGAAACAAACTCTTCTTTTCTGGATTAAAAGTGGAGGGATGTGTCATTCTCCCCGCCTGCCCCCCCCCCGCCCCGCCTGCCCTTCCACCCACAAAAAGTTGTTTTTTTTTGGTGTACCTAAGAGGCAGAACAACCTGACCTTGGAATATCTGTGTTTTCCTGTTGGCTTTCCCCAATTGAGCCGTTGTTTTGGCATTGGCCCTGATGAGCAGTTCCTAAGCCCTGAGTGGGGACGCACAGAGAGACACAACAGACAGCGAGCTGTTGCCGCAGACAATTCTGCAGCATCGCAGCTTGAAGGACATAAGGTTCCGATAAGCGCAGGGTCAGAAATTCTGCTCTCCTCCAGGAGGCGTTGGACTCCGTCTCCCATCAGCCCCAGGTGGCTGGCAGCAGTGGGAGTTGGAGTCCAGGCAGCAGAAGCATGTAGCGGTCCCCACCTGCAGCCATCGAGGTTTGCTTTGCAGGACTTCTCCTACCCCAGAGCTTGCTTTTTCGCTCTCTGCTGGGCCTGGCGGGAGGGGAGGGAGGCGGGTCCGCATTCCGGCATTCTGGTTCGCAAACGAGGAGGAGGCCTGGGTGCTAATTAGCCAGGAATGGCGAGGGGCCTTCTGCAGCTCGGAGAAACATCCTGGCCTCCTTTCGCAATCTCCCGGTGGTGCTAATGGGTCCCAGCGGAGAGTGTTTGGCGGTGGACCGCAGTGCGCTGAGTCCAGCTTCGGGGGAAGAGGGAGAGGGGCAGAGAGAGCACGCTCTGGCGTTCCCACTTTATCAGCGAAGGAATCTAGGGAAAAGTGTACACAGCACAGCCTTCCTTAGGGCTTTGTTCCTCCTCCTCTTTAAAAAGCCTAAAGCAGCTTTCAGGCGCCCCGGAGCAGCTTGCCTCTGACTTGGTACCCCCAGATGTGTCGGACCACAACCCCCAGAGTCCCCCAGCCTGTTAGACCAGCCACTGCAGCACCTTTCATGTCTGAGCAACCAGGCATGCGTTTCGCAGCTGGGACGGCGGGTGGCCTGGCAGAGCGGTGACACACTGGGGGCTGTCCCGAGCACATCTGGAGGGCGGCTGCTTGGGGAAGGCAGCCCCAGAGAGTCCCGCAGGGCAGGATGTGCCCTCGCCGCCCATCAGTCTCTGCCCCAGGGAGCTTACCAATCTAGAACGCATCACAGAAGAGGGGAAGAGAAGGGGCACAGGAGGATGGGAGGCATCCGCTGACACGGAGAGAGCATCCCGCAGCGCAAGCACATGCGTGTGGGTGTCGTTGCAAGCCAGGGAGTGAGCAGTGTGCCTGCGCATGCCAAACTGGAGCGTAGCGGCGGCCAAACGCCTGCGCATGTTTGAGCGATGAGGAGTCCTTGCTCTTTCCTGGGGGGGGCATTGCTCTCTCTTCTGGGGCCCCAGGTGGCTCCACCTCTTGCCCTGCCTGGCAGCCTCTGAGCAGCTTCTCGGCATCCCTCGGCTTTTGCCAAAGTCCCACTCTCGGCTTTTCCTGTTGCTGTCAGGGCAGGGGCCGATGTCCAGGGCCCACTCAGCAGAATGAGCAGGGTGGGCCTGCAGCAGCGGGGCTGGCTCGCCACATTGTGAAGTCATGGCCAGGACCCCTCAAAGAAGGCACCTCCCTGTAAGATTCTGAGCTCCGCAGTCTATGCAGCTGTACCACGGCTGTGCCGTCTTCCTTTCCGACAGAGCTCCCTGTTTGTCCAAGCAGAAAACGATCCATTTTCTCCCTATGCGCTAAAAGGGATGTCACCCTTTCAGATCTTTTGCCTCATGACAACAGGGCTTGCACCGTTGGCAAAGCCACGACGGGGATTATGGGCTGCGTCGGTTTCGGAGCGGTGGGTCAAGTGGTCCAAACCTGGCCGGAGCGGCTTGTTCACAAGTGATGCTCCGGCTTAGGACAACAGGTCAAGCCAGGCCGAAACAAACCTGGCTCACAAGCCAGCGTGGCATCTTGGGGCTGGGTCCGTGCCTTTGCTGTCACGGCGCTTGCCTCGCTGACTGTCCCTTCCCTGCGTTGCAGTCATCTACATCTGCTGTGCCTCCAGCATCTTCCGAGAGCTCATGCTCCACGCGCACCGCGAGGGCCTCACGGCGGGCGACTACGTCTTCTTCTACATCGACCTCTTCGGGGAGGTCTTGCGGAGTCCCCGCTTGCCTGACCGCCAGCTCCCCTGGCAACGCCAGGACGAAAACGACCACGTGGCCCGTGAAGCATACAAGGTCAGTGCTCTGAAAATCGTTTTGCCTCCTCACCTCCTGACACATGCCCTCTTGCACATGCCCTCTCCAGTGCTGTTGATCTGAGCTGGATTTATTATTATTATTATTATTATTTTTGAGGTATTTGTACGCTGTTCCTCAGCCAAAAGCACTCCTAGAACGGCGTACATGTAATTAATTAAACCAGATAGTCCCTGCTCATGGACTTACTTCGCAGAAGGACATGTCACATAAGGAAAAAGGGAAGAAGGAAGGCAGGAAAACAAGTCTTTCAGCACAGCCGGTGGAATGACTCTCCTTCCCCTCTTGTCTCTCTCAGCAAATACATTGGAAACACATGGATTTTCCATGTGAAAATTTGCGGTCGAAATCAGCGTTCTTAGTTTTTGCCACAGACCCTCTGGTGCTTGAAACCTGTTAGCATTTCTTGATTGGTTTGGCAGGAATCAAGTGTAAAAGTCTTCCACAGAGCCTTGGGCAGAAATCTCTCATCGTCATGCCCGGCTGTCTCGAAGTACGCATACTGAAATAAATGCATAGTCTTCTGTTGTTGGTGTGTTTAATTATAAATTGTATGATCCTTGGGGGCAGAAACTGATCCTCTTGTGTTTTGTAAAGCAGGGAACTAGCGAATGTAAAGATAATCAGCTGCCAAGGTTACGGAGTAGTTGCGTGTTGTGCGCCATTAGGGAGCAGCGATAAAATTAGGGTAAAATGAGAGAGACTCCTGCATGCTAATTGTTCTCTATCAAGTTGGATCAATGAAATGTTGGTAGCAAGTTTTAAACACTGTTGGTTCTCAAGGGTAAATGTTTTTATAAAATCAGATGTCCTCGGGGCATTCAAGATCAGAGTTCACGGGAGAGAATTGGGAGTAAAAGTATTCGCATGAGTTTTAGCGGAAACCATACAAACACAGATACTCCTAACTCAGTCTAAAGCTGAATATTTGCATTTTGGGGAGAGAACTTGTCTTCAGGTTGCTGCTTGGTTATTTCCCCCCCTTTCCTGCCAGGGTTTTTGTGCTTCCAATTGCTAAAGGACGGGCAGAAATTCAACCAGGGAAGCTCTTCATGGTATGGAAATCTCAGTGGCAGAGACAGCTGGTCAGGTTGAATTTCTGCTGGCCGTGAAGCTGTTAAGAAGGGACAGGAGCTTTGCCGGGAAGGGAGAATGTGCTAATTCCGCTGGGAATACCCAGCAGCAGAGAGAACAGTTACCGCTCCAGGGCAGTGCCATCTGGCGGGTGTCCCAGTGCAGTGTGGGGATTGAGCATGGGCAAAACAGGGCAGTTTTATGGTGGGTCGGGAAGCCACCCTGAGCTAGGGTGGGTGTGAGTTGGCAGCTGAGTTGGGTATTGTCAAGAGCCTCCTGGTGTCAAGTTACTAGTCCTCATGGCAGGAGGCCCACTTGGCAACCTGTTGCTGCTTAGACCTTGGGAAACCCCCTTGAGGCACCGGAGGGAAACTGGGTGTGTGCGGCAACCAGGCAAACATGCCTGGCATGATGAACCTCAGATGGAGCAAACACCCCCAGTGTTGCCCGGAGTCTTCCAAGATGGCTTGTTTGCGGCTCATTTGTTCTCCATATGACAACAGAGATTAGGGGAGCACTAGGGAACGACCGCCTGTGCTGAATAGACCCATGGCTTGACCTGCTATAGGGCAGCAGCTTTCATTTTTATTTAAAACAGCCCTCCTTCAGAACCAGGAACCTTGCTTGATTTTAAGGAAAGTAACTGCTGCTTTGCATTCAGTGAGTCAAAGGCTCGGTGCTCAGAATCTGCAGGTGGGACTGAGAAAGGCCTGTGTCCGGAACTGCGGGAAGCCGCTCCCACTCAGCGGAAAACACGCTGTTCCGGCCTGGTGCAGGCCAGATAGATTGCCCATAGCGGATGGCAACTGCCCTCCAAAACTTCTGGAGGACACCAGGTTGGAGAAGGCTGGCACAGACAATACTGAAAAAAGATTTATTGGACACCTTCTGACCTGAGGGGCTCATCTTCCAGTGTCATATCTTTTTGCCTTTTGGTTTTCATGTCCATGGGGTTTTCATGGCAAAGATACTGGAGTGGGTTGCCATTTCCTTCTCCAGTGGATCACGTTTTGTCAGAGCTCTCTGCTATGACCTGTCCATCTCAGGTGGCCCTGCATGGCATAGCTCATAGCTTCATTGAGCTACGCAAGCCCCTTCGCCACGACAAGGCAGTGATCCATGAGGCCTTTGAATTGTGGCGCTGGAAGAGACTCCTGCGAGTCCCTTGGACCACAAGGCGATCAAACCGATCAGTCCTAGAGGAGATCAACCCTGACTGCTCTTTAGAAGGCCAGATAATGAAGAAGAAACTCAAATACTTTGGCCACCTAATGAGAAGGAAGGACTCCCTGGAGAAGAGACTGATGCTGGGAACAATAGATGGCAAAAGGAGAAGGGGACGGCAGAGGATGAGGTGGCTGGATGGAGTCACTGAAGCAGTTGGTGTGAGCTTAGGTGGACTCCGGGGATGGTGGAGGACAGGAAGACCTGGAGGAGTGTTGTCCATGGGATTGTGATGGGTCGGACGCGACTGCGCAACTAGCAACGTCAACAACTCAGAATAAGGCCGCTTCCTATGCTCCTGTTTAAATCTACCTTTTATTCAGAACCATGAGGGCTAGAATATTATTTTGCTTTTAAAAGGAAGGCTGTATCTCAATTCTCCTTCTTGGGTGCACGCCTTCACCCTAGCAGGCTGACCCAGGTTGAAATGGTCAAAGTTGAGGCACCAGACCAAGATGCATCCGCCCTCTTCGGGAGGAATAGCCGTATCGGCAGACAAGAAAAGTGGAAAACAAAGCCGAATCCACCGTCGTGGGAAAATCTGGCTCAGAAATGAAGCAGGAGAACAATTCATGGTATGCTGTGACGCCACCTTGCCATCTATTGCAAGTACATCAGAGCAACTGATCAGGTGGCTGTAGGCATGGGCATCACCAGATGGCCAACAGAGAAATCAAATTGACCATATAACTGGAGGTAGTAGATAGAGAAGCTCCATTTTTGCTGCCAAGCAGAGCTGCTCTGAAAGCGTTGGGAAAGAATAGAGCACCTGGAAGTAGATAGAGTGCCAACAGAACTATTTCAAACTGCAGAGACGGATTTGAATTCAAATCTCAACCAGAATATGCCAACAAGTACGGAACACAAAACAGTAGCCCACAGATTAGAAACATTCAATATACCTTCCAGTCTGCAATTAAAAAGACGCAGCGGCTTTTGGACCATTGTGCTAACTTCCCACACAAGCAAAGTCATGCCCAAGGCGATGCAGTCAAGAATGAGGTGGAACCCATGGAAGAAGTTGTGTTTTAGCTGGATTCTGGAAAGGAAGAGGTGATCACACAGATGTTGGCTACTTGGTGCTCCAAAGAGCTACACAAGAGGATCAGTCTGTGCTTTCTAGACTACAGCACAGCCTTTTTTGTCGGTCATGAGAAGCTACGGAGAGTGCGGCAGGCCCCAGCTTGCTCTTCCTTTCTCCAGGAGGAAGGAAGCGAGATAATCCCTCAGATGGAGTTTGACGGCTGGTTGCAGCTATTAATAACCTCAAGGAGTTGAAAGGCTGGTGGGATAGCAGGTGTGAGGGAAGCGGTGGTGGGCATGAATTCACTGCCCCCAGGAAGCAGTGCTTGCTAAGGTGCTGCGTCCTGGCTTTAAAAGGATTTTTTTTTAATGCGTTCACAGAGGCGGTTATAAGCTGGACATCAGCTTGTATGAGCCCCAGCCAGCACGGCCAGTGATTAGGAATCCTGGGAGTTGTAGTCTAAAACATCTGACTGGGGGGGACGGGATGGGACGACTACACCAGTTTGGGAAATTCTGATCTACAGGTATGAGGCAGTGATGTTTTCAGACAACCTAACACCCCCTCAACTCATGGGTTTTCACTGAAATGAAGATTACATTGTTGTTTAAACTCAACTGACTTAAACCATAGCGAGCGACCCAACATTCAGCTCCTAACAAGGCATGGGTTGTCTTTGTGGGTTGTTTGTGCTTAACATCTTGTGACTTGTAAGGGCAGCTGGGTTCAGACAACAGGATAACCCATGTTTCAGCAACAACCCTGCTTAACCCTTGACTGTAGGTTATCTCCAAAATTTCATGTGTTTCTTGGTGCCCTCCAATTCTCTAATTGCCTAACACTACAATTCCCATAACCCCAACCATTGGCCATGCTAGCTGGCGCTGATGGGAGCTGTGGTCCAAACTACTGGGAGCAAGCAAGTTCTTTAGCTCTGGTCCAACTCCTTAATCCCTCCCGATAGCGTGTTGTGGCCAAGCCTTTGCACATTCAGTTGGTGAAATGCACATGTGTTCGCCCACATCTTTTCCTCCTCCCCTTCCCTGCACGGAGTTTTAGATTGGAAGCTCCTCTGGGCAGGGACTGTCTTCTCTTAGTGCACATCAGCCATGTTCTTTATCAGTAGTAGCCCCAGCAGGGAGTGCAAAAAGCCTGAAAGTTTCAGCTGAGTTGGAAGGGGCCACGAAGGCCATCCAGTCCACCCCCTGCTGTTGCAGGACACCAGTTTATACCATCCCGCTCAGATGGCTGTCCAGTTTCTTTTTGAATGTCTCCAGTGTGGGAGAGCCCCCCACCTCTCCAGGCAGCTGGTTCCACTGTCACATTGCTCCGACAGTGAGGAAGCTCTTCCTGATGCCCAGCCTGGGTTGCCTCAGCATGAATTGATTATTCCGTGTCCTACATTCTGGCATCAGCAAGAAGAGATCTTGGCCTTCCTCTTTGTGACAGCCTTTGAGGTCCTTATAGAGGGATGTCATGTCCCGCCTCAGTCTTCTCTTCTCAAGGCTGAACATGCCCAGTTCTCTCAGTCTCTTCTCACAGGGCAGTGTTTCCAAACCCCGGCTCATGTTTGTTGCCCTCCTCTGGACCCTTTCCAATTTTTTAAAGATCTTTCTTAAACCTTGATGCCCAGAACTGGACACAGAATTCTAGGTGAGGTCTGACTAGTGAGGAATATAAGGGAACTACTCCTTCTCGTGATTTGGAAGTAATACTTGTGTTAATGCATCCCAAAATAGCATTTGCCCTTTTGGCGACTGCATCGCATTGTTGGCTCATGTTTAGCCTATTGCCCACAATTACTCCAAGATCTTTTTTCCTGTTCAGTTCTGCTGAGCCACATATTCCCCATCTTTTACATGTCCTCTTTTCAAATCTCCACAGGCGGTGATGATCGTCACCTACGCGGAGCCCACAAACCCCGAGTACCGGCCGTTCATACAGGAAATCAAGCAGATGGCTCAGGAGGAGTACAACTTCACCATGGAAGATGATCTGGTAAGGAGACCAGCCCGTGATCCAGTTTTGCCAGGCGACAATGGCATGGTGGATCTGGATTGAGCGACTGGGCTGCGGTAGACAGACTCACAGTCCCGACCAGATTCCTACATAATCCAAGGCAAGTGGGGATTTCCGCACTCTTTCTCCATGGAGGGGTTCAAGGAGGTTTCCAGTCCACGCCCAGCATTAGACTCGCTTCGACTTCAGTCAAGTGCCTTTGATCCATGCTCTGGGATGGGTTTTTGATCTAGAAGATCTGCCTTCCACCAACCTGGTTCCCCCAACTGGCAAGGGGATCCTGGGAGATGTAGTCCAGTGGGCCTGGTGGGCACCAGGTTGTTGGAAGACGGAGGAGAACTGCCAACAACCATTGCAACACATTTATAACACATGCTCTAAAGCAACCTCCTGTTTCAAAAAATCAGCTTAAACGACTTGGTGGAGAGCTCAGCGAGCAGAAATAACAGGCTGCTTAGCCATCTAGTATACCTTGTTTGCAGCCTAGTAACGTTTGTGGACTTTTCTTTCTTTGTACAAGGGCTGCAGTAAAAAGTCAATGAGTTAAAACACAAATAAGCCAGGCAGCGGCATAAGAGCCTGGCGGCACCGGCCTGTCGCCCTCTGGTTGTCTAGGAAGACATGTCCCAGGGCTCCTGATCGTCAGCTGTGCTTGCTGGGGCTTATGGGAATTGAAATCTAAAACATCTGGTAGGGGCAGCAACCAGGTTGGGGAAAACTGGTGGAGACCCAGAACAACATCGTTAGACCAAAGGCCATTCAGAATAAGTCAGCAGAGAGATACCTGCAGAATATGCTGGGCTGGTTGGTCGGTTTTAGGAACAAGTGTAAAAGATCTGGACACATTCTCTGTGGGAAGGCGTTCAATGGCAGAGGTGGGCCGAAGGTGGATTTCTGGAGTTGTTGATTCAAAGTTATGGGCAGGAACGCCAGGAGCTGAAGTCCAAATCTTAACTGTATGCTATGCACATAATTTTGGGCCCTCAGAATTCGTTCTTTGAGGGCGGCTTAGAGGATGGCAACCAAAGCCTCTTTTGGGGTGGCTTTGCATTCTGGAAAACTCTTCCCAGTAAGGCCCTCCTGGTGCCTACACTGTCATTTCGTTAGCACCATGTGAAGACATTCTAGTCTCAGGCAGCATATCATGGGATTTTCAGTGGCTCCTCCGAGGTACGCTTTGTTGATAAAATCGTTTGCATCCTGGTTTTCTGTTCTACTGCTTTTAGCACATTGGAACGTTGCTCAGAGAGTTTTGCCTGCTGGGTGGTCTGTCCCCAAGCGGGGAGTTTGCCCTGCGCTCCGCCTGGCACTGCTCAGCCTTGGAATGCCGTTCGCAGGGTCCCTTCCCTGGTGTCCACAGTGCTGTCTTTTCAGGGCTGGGACAAGATGCGTTTGGTTCACCCTGGGTTTTAGAAGCTTTCCGGAAGTCAGACGTATGTCACAGTCCCCGTGGTGTGCTTGTACCTGGCAATAGTTCTTGTTTTCACTGTGATGTTAACAGATACAATAAAATTTGTTGAAAAACTCTTTTGCACGGTGCCTAGGGAAATATGTTTTATTAGGTGCAAAGCCAGCAGAATCCAATCAGGCTGCCCATTACCCTCCAAACTTGGAGGATATGGACATACTGGGAAGGGCAAGAGGGACACAAAGGCAAGCATCAACTCTGTGCTTTGGCGATCCTGCGATTCAGTGGCCGGTTTTGGCTGTGTGGGTGTTTTGCCCCAGAGCATGGGGGTGCTGAGGCACTGCCAGGGCCACGTATATGCTGGCAACACCCTGTCTCTTCCCTCTGCTGCCATTTTTGAGGCCGGATGCAACCCTCAAAGCCATTTCTGCTCTGGCTGCAAGCGTGGAGGGAGGATGCTGTAAGACTTTCTTCCACCTTCCAGAAGAACTACATCTCTGCTTCTTTCCATGACGGTGTGATGCTCTATGCCTACGCCGTGAATGAGACACTGGAGGGGGGTGCCATCGCCAATGCCACGGTCGTCACACGCCAAATGCAGAATCGCACTTTCTACGGTCAGTACATTTCTAGTCCTCCTAATATTATCATGCATGTATTTTAAAAAGTCGGAATTAGAGCTGTAGCTGTGAGAGAGGAGCTAATGGCAGAGCGCCCAGGAAGGTGCAGACAAGAGAAACCTGTCCGTTTTGCTTTCTCCAATATTCCAGTCCTTGTGGACTCAAGGCTTTCTGTTCTGAATATGCAGAGCATTTGCTAGTTGTGAAGTCGTGCCCGACTCTCTGTGACCCCATGGACAACCTTCCTCCAGGCTCCTGTCCTCCACCATCCCTCGGAGTCCACCCAAGCCCACTCCCACTGCCCCAGGGACCCCATCTGGCCGCCTCATCCTCTGTCGTCCCCTTCTCCTTTTGCCCTCAATCCTTCCCAGCATCAGGGTCTTTTCCAATGAGTCCTTCCTTCTCATTAGGTGGCCAAAGTCTTTGAGCTTCAGCTTTAGCACCTGACCTTCTTAAAAAAAAGGTTGATTTCCTTTAGGGACAAAATTCTTAACAATTCGCACAACAATTTGCATTTCACACAAGATTCACACAGCAATTTGCCTTTGCAAAGTGTGTACCAGTTTCCAACACACAGAATATTTTGGAATTGCTTGCAGGGTAAGCAAGCAATTGCTTGCTTGTTTTAAGATGAGACACCTGCCAGAAAAAACGCACCAGAAACAATGTGGAATACACAGCGGTTCAAACCCGGGCTTTCAGAGCAAAGCACTCAAAGGCCTGATCCGGCTTTCTGTGCGGAAGGTTCCATGTTCAATTCTTAGCCTTTCTCATTAAAAAAGAGAAATTTCTTCGTAGGTGCTGAGCATCTCTGATGTCACCTGGTATAAAGTTTGCAACCTCCGCTGCTTCATTACTCTAAAATAGAATGCTGAAGGTGCAGAGGGTAGAAATCTTAAAAAAGAGCCCTGGAGAAGTTTAAGAGGCTTTCCCTACAGGTGGCATTAATTCTGCGCTAGGATTGCTCATGCGTGCAGGCACATTACATGAGACTGTAATCCAGCAGGGTCTCTCTTGTGCTTCCCAGCTGTTTCCATGGCTTCTTTTAGGGGGAGGAAAGTATAATATTGTTGGAGAATTGTGTTAGAAATGCTTGTGTGTCTTAGAAATTCCAGTATACTGCAGTGTCACCTTGTGGTTGTGTAACAGAACATAAAGGCAAAGAAAGAAAAGTCCTGGGGTGGTGGGGGGGACACGTATAAAGGAGCTGACGTTAATCGTGCAAAGAATTCAGAAGCGGATGCTTTGGAAAAGCAGGAGGTTAAATGTCTCATGGAGACAGGCCCAGAGAGCCTTTCCCCCAAACTTCCCAAAATATTGGGAACAATACTCACAACTTCCCAGTGTGAATGTTGCTAAATTATTATAGAAAATCTTAGCCCCTGAGCTCCTTTCCCTCCAATTTCTCAGGAAAGCTCTAGGAGTTTTAAAAATGGATTTCAAATTCAGCTGCAGCCACATATTATTTTTTAAAGAGACTGTTTTCTGGGTGTCTGAGAACATCCTGCTAGCGATTCCACAACATTTGTTTGGGAATGCTCAGGTTTTTCTTCCCGAATCCCGCAGGAGTCACGGGGATGCTGAAGATTGACCACAATGGAGACCGGGAAACCGACTACTCGCTGTGGGACATGGACCCTGCGTCCGGGGAGTTTCAGGTTAGTGGCAGGGCTGCCCGTCACACTGTGGAGGCTTCCCTTTTCCAAAACATCTGGAGTGAGGCAGCTTGTCCAGGCCCGGTCCAGTCCGTCATACTTTTTCCTGTAGTGACTCCCACTGGTTCCCTCTGCAAAGGCCAAAAACAGGGCATGAAGGCAGCAGCCTGTTGGTAGTCACAGCTAGACTACCTCTGCACATGGAGGTTTCACCCGCTCACCTGCAAGTGGATGTAGCCCTTTTCAAGGCATCCAAAGCAGTGGCTCTCATGCCGTACACACACGATACTATCCCTCCTCTCTCTTCCTCCTTCCACACACACCGTTTCCCTCTCCTTCGCCCCACCCTGATGTCTTTCCCTAGATTGTCGCCAATTACAACGGGACCACCAAGAAGATCAAAATGGTCCCTGGAAAGGACATTGACTGGCCGGGGAATAGCATCCCGAGAGACGTGCCATTCTGCGGCTTTGAGAACAGCAACCCGATCTGCCATAAAGGTATCCGCCACGGGGGTATGGCTGTAGGGCTGCCCCTCTGCAGGCTACCCATCCACGTTTCTGTCATGCAGATCTAGGCTGGGTGGGTAGAACTGCCTTCGCTCCCGGATATTCCGAGAAGTGTAGCTCTGAAAGGAGTGCCAAGGTCCCCTGGCCCCAATTCCCAACATTCTTTGCTTGGGGATGCTCCGTAAGTGCTAGAAGGACTTCACTCCCAGAATATCTTCTGGGCTTTCTTGAAGATGCATTTATTACGTTGACATATCCTGTCTTACCTGCACAATGCAGCACAGGTGTGTGGGGCTTTCCTGGCAGTCTCTTAGCCAAGCTCTCATCAGCCTGGAACCTCCCCAGTAATGGGAAATTATTGGCTGGCTCATGCTGCAGGTCTGGTCACGGCGACACAGGCCGAATTAATGTCTTGTCTGAACGGCTGCAACGCGCTGTCACTTGCTCCTTTGTTATCACAGTTCACCAGCGATCGCCCTGTGTCTGGGCGTGAGTCGAAGTGTAGATTTGAGTCCCCAGAGTGTTGGAATAGCTTGGGCCAAATTCTTTGAAAGACCGCTTTGTCCCATGTGAACGCGGCATCCTGCAACAGCAGGGGATTGGACTCGAGGGCCTTCCTGGCCCTTTCCAGCTCTGCTATTCTATGATTCTATGACCCCGACTGGGTTATAAGAGTCTCAGAAGAGGCCCTTCTCTTGGTCCCACCGCTGTTAGAAGCATGTTTGATGGGGATGTGGAAGATGGCCTTCTTGGTGTTGGCTCCCAGGCCATGCAACTTCCTGCTGAGCGTGGCCAGGCTAAATTTATCTCTCTCTCATCCTTGTGCCAGCAGGCAAAATAGTTTTATTAAGATAGTCTTTGGACTTTGGGCTGGTTTTCTTTTAACGGGTGGGTGTTGTTTTCTTTCCCTCTTTTTGGATGTTTCTTTTGCAGTCTTTGAGTCTTTTTTATTTTCCTCAACTTGCTCATCTGTTTTAATTAGAATGTTGCACGGGAATTATTGATAGATGTCTTGAGTGCTACTGGTGAACTGGAAGGCTGGGTGTTCATTTCGTGTATCAGCAAACAAACCAACAAATTAATATCTTTCCCACGTTTCTTTGCTTGCTCCTTTTGCAGCCTCCTTCTCCTTGCTGGAGATCTTGTCTCTCGCGATGACCTTGGTCCTGTCCATCGTCATCATTACAGCCTTCTTTGTGTACAGGTGAGTCCGCAGGTGGGTTTGCCTGGCAGGGGCTACTGAGCTTAAAGGACAGCTCTGCTGCGTCCTTTGTGCCATCCAGTGCTTTTTTTCTGGCATCAACCACCCCCTAGACAAGTTGCTAAAGCAGTAGCTCCCACCTCTGCATCCATATTTTGCAGGTAGACTCCTCCTGCCCAAGGAGGATTCATTTGGGTATCAGTGAAAAAACAAGAGGGGAATTGCACATCTGTAGAATAACAGAGAGGTGAAAAGAGTCTCAGGCGCCTATAAGTGAAGGTTGCTTTCCTTGATGTAGCTGAGAAAAGCTGCGCAGGCTCTGGGGAAGGAAACAAACTTTCTGAAATGCCAGCCAGCAGTAGGCCCGTGAGACTCCTTTTTCTTTCTCATTGGCTTCTCTTTTCCATCTTGCTTTCGACCACCTCCATGAAGGTGGATTCGTCCCTTTGAAAGCCTCCTCAGCCCCGTGTCCAACCCGACATCCTGTGGCAGTGAGAATTCCGTGGGCGATGGTGGGAAGCCCCGTGGCTGGATCCCGGTTTTACAGGGCCCGTGGGCAAGGCAGCCTCAGTGGGCTCCTCTGGCACTGAGCTCGCCTTCTAGCCCCTCAGGTCACAAGCCGTCCTTCCTCCTCCTCTTCCTCATTTCTGCTGCCACTGGATTGATACGCAGGGAGCAAGGCAGCCATGGCATCGCTTCTGGTTCTCCTTCGAATCATAGAATAGTCGAGTTGGAAGGGGCCATGAAGGCCATCAGGTCCACCCCCCTGCTGTTGCAGGACACCACGTTATACCACCCTACTCAGCCTTGAATGTCTCCAGTGTGGGAGAGCCCCCCACCTCTGCAGGCAGCTGGCCCCACTGTCGTGTCGCTCTGACAGCGAGGAAGCTCTTCCTGATGCCCAGCCTGAATCTGGGTTGTCGCAACTTGAATTGATTATTCCGTGTCCTACATTCTGGCAACAGCAAGAAGAGATCTTGGCCTTCCTCTTTGTGACAGCCTTTGAGGTCCTTCTAGAGGGATCTCATGTCCCCCCTCAGTCTTTTCTTCTCAAGGCTGAACATGCCCAGTTCTCTCAGTCTCTCCCCAAAGGGCAGGGTTTCCGAACCCTGGATCATTTTTGTTGCCCTCCTCTGAACCCTTTCCAATTTACCTGCATCTTTCTTAAACCTTGGTGCCCAGAACTGGACACAGAATTCCAGGTGAGGTCTGACTAGTGAGGAGTATAGAGGAACTACTACGCCTTGTGATTTGGAAGTAATACTTCTGTTACCTCACTGCCACCGTTGTCTGGGCCAGAGCAAGAGGCTGTGGAACCAGTAGCTTGCCCTGGGGAGGGAGACAAGCCACCCCCAGGAGTCAGACCCTGTGGGCGCCTTGCAGGCTTTGGGCCCATGGCCGGTGCCCCGCCATGTCTTGATGCCCGCCCTGTCCTCTGACCCACTGCTCCTCAGGAAAATGAAGTTGGAAAAGGAGCTGGCGTCAGAGCTCTGGCGCATCCGCTGGGAAGACGTGCAGTCCAGCAACCTGGAGAAGAATTTGCGCAGCATGGGCAGCAAACTCACGCTCTCTCTGGTACGTGCGCTCGTGCCCGTCTTTGTCGGAACCCGTGTGGGCAGATCTGCTTACTCGGCCCTTTCTTGCGGAGTTTTGTCCTCAGTCTTTGTCTATTTAAAAAAAAGTCGTTTAAAAACCCTGCACCGAAATCGGAACTCTGCGATCTTAGCCTTTGGCGGGGCGCCTTTTGAATGTTTAAAACCCCATGTAGATGAACGTGTTGCGATATGTGCAGCAGCCCTGCAACCAGGGCGTGTATTTTCTTCGTTCCTCAGATTAACATGAGGCTGGTCTCTCATGGCTGAACTGAGCTTTGACCCAAAAAGTCCTGATTTATAGCTCAAGACTTTCAGTGCTGAAACTCTGCCTCTGTGACAGATTGTGCAAATCAAGCAGGCAAAATCCGAGCTTGGATTGGGAGTTAGGTTTTGCTCCCCGGCCAGAGTCCCCTCACTGCTTTCCTTCCGTCCTTCCTTCCTTCCTTCCTTCCTTCCTTCCTTCCTTCCTTCCTTCCTCAGAGAGGATCCAACTATGGATCGCTGCTCACCACAGAGGGACAGTTCCAGGTTTATGCCAAGACAGCGTATTTCAAGGTAAGACTTGGGGAGAACCTTTGCTCTTGAGTAGACCCTGGTGTTTGGGGCAGGGCCTCAGCAAGGAGGATGTGAACCTGAGTTGGCTGTAGAAGAAAGAGTGCTTGCATTGCATCTGGCTGCAAAGATGCAGAGAGATCGCTGCCTTCCGGGGCCAGACCGTGACGTCGTCGTGCTTATATGGCTGACATGCGTATTTGGTATCTCCGTATTAACATTTCCCAAGCATGCGTACGAATTGGCTTGTGGTTATACAACGCTGGCTGTAGTTTTCTGAATTCTGTGTAGCAGCTCATGAAGAAGGCATGCCCAAATGCAAACAATAAGGGAAACGGCAGGGCACGCAAAAAGCAGCCCGGGGGGGACAGCATATGCAAAAACAGGCCCAGTACTGAAAATATCAGCACAAGATATTCTATATGGGAAAATCACTCAGGAGAAAAATGTAGGCATTTGGAAAAGTACGCATGAGAATGCATACATGAGGAGGAATACAAGTTTTTGCATCGTGGTTGTTATTAGATTTATATTCCACCTTTTACAAGGAACTCAAAGCAGCTTACACCCTCCTCCTCCCTCCTCCTCTCAGTCTTATCCCCACAACAACAGCCCTGTGAGGTAGGCTGGGCTGAGAGTCCATGGCTGGCCCAAGTCCCCCAGTTTGGCCCCATGGCTGAGTGGGGACCGGAACCCGGATCGCCCGAGTCCCAGTCCCGCGCTCTTAAGCACAGCACCACACTGGCTCAGCTTGGCCGTTTTACAAGAGGAAAACGACAAGCTGATGTGGAAATGGAGTGGAGCAAATGCCACACTGGCAGAAGCAGAAGCGGAGAAGAATCATGTGTAAACGTTCTGCATCCCCTCCTGTCTGCAGAGCAAGTCGTGTGTGCGCACGTCACTTTGTTCTAGAACGGGGGCGTAAGAAAGCAGGTTCTACCTTCTCCCCTCCCAGCTCTGGTAGCAAAAATGCGCCGGGAGCAGCGACATGCGCTGGGATCAAGCAAAGGTTTGGAGAACCCATGTGGCGTCGTGGTGAAGAGCCTGGGACTGGGACTCAGGCGATCCGGGTTCGAGTCCCCGCTCAGCCATGGAGCCAACTGGGTGACTGTGGGCCAGTCACAGACTCTCGGCCCAACCTACCTCACAGGGTTGCTGTTGTGGGGATAAGATGGCGGAGGAGAATGATGTCAGCTGCCTTGAGCCCTTTGTAGGAAAAAGGCAGGATCGAAATCGGAAAAAATAAATAAAAATAAATAAAATAAAAAAGGTGAGGTGTGAGGCCCGGCCACACCTGGTGGAATTAAAACCCACCCATTCCACCGCTTCATGGGCTGAACGCTGTGCAGGATGCGGTGGGAAGCGACGGTTCAGCTGGGGATCAGGCTGACGCCAAAGCAAACTTCTTCCACATGCGCTGAGAGAGGTGTGATGGTGGGCAGGGCGGCCAGAGCAAAAGGTCACTGGAGGTCTGTCGCTCTGGTCGCCCAGAAGTCACTTCCGCCTCTGGACGTCATGGTCTTCCGCAGGTCCGCCTTTCTAAAGCAGACGTGCTGTTCATGCCACTTGCTTTCAACATGGCACACGGCCCTCCGCCGCATCCGGCTGCAGCTTTCTGCTGAGTGACGCCTTGAACCTTTTTACCCTGTGAAAATGTGGGGCTTGCTCGTTTGGGTAGGGGAGTGGATGGTCTCCCACTCCGAATTGCCCAGTTAGCAAACCTTGGCAAATAATGACCTTTGTGTTCTTGTTCTCTCTGCCTCTGCCTCTGTGTGTGTGTGTGTGTGTGTGTGTGTGTGTGTGTGCGCGCGCTCCATGGATTTCTACTCTCTTTCCAGGGCAACATTGTGGCCATGAAATACGTGAACAGGAAGCGCATCGACCTGACACGGACCATCCTCTTTGAGCTGAAACATGTAAGTGTGCCGGCTGGTGTTTGTCTCGTATCTCTTTGAAGAGTAGAAGACAGCTGGGAAAACGGCTGTCGCTCCAGAGTGAAGGGTCAAGGGGGACAGAGGTGTTGGCCTGTCATTTATTCCCATGGCAGGAGCTATCATCATCATCATCCTCATCATCATCAAATAATAACAGTAACAATAATATGATATCTTGCCACTCCCCAGGTCAATCAGTTCTTAAAGCGGCTTCCAAAGAAGTATTGATCTTGTGCTAATTCCCTATACAGCGGCTGCAAGGATGCCGGCCAGGGTCCAAATCCGGCTGACCTAGGATCCCACTATATGACTGTGGTTTTCCAGGCAGCTGCGCCCCTTTCACCTCCCACCCCCCCCCTTTTTGGTCGTTTCCCAGCTTTTGCGTATTCGCCACCCTTATTCTAAAAGCTGGAAATGCTGCTCCTAAGGTTCCATTTTTAGCAGCCAGAGCTTGGATTGAAAAGCTGCTCCCCATTTTGGTATTTTGGCCCTATCCCCCCCCCCCTTTTCTTTTTTCTTTTGGTGAAATTTGACTCCTGAGAGCTTTCCCAGAAGTGAATTGGTCTTTTGGGCTGAGAGGGGTTCAGTGCCCCGGTCGATGTATCTTGCATGACTGAGGGTTTCCAGAGATGTGTGTCATCTTACACACACACACACACGTGTGTGCGCGCACACACACAGTGCACCCCGACTGAGTGGCTGGTCGGCCATGATGCTAGACCAAAAGAGTAGTCTCCTTCACTGAACTGCTTGAGCCCCTGCCAAAGGCCTTAAAAAGGTCGCATCCCGGAGCCAGCCTCCACCCTTCCTGGGTTCCCCTCCCGAAGTGGGACTGCCACCCTCTTAGCCTTCCGCCTCTTCACACCGTGCCCCAATTCCTCCTTGGCTCTTCGCCTCCCTTTTGCAGCCCTTTAGTGGCTGGCTGGCTGGGGGTGCCATGCCGTTGGGGCTTTTTCAGGCCCAGGTCTGAGACGGCTCATTAGCGGAGAGGAAAGCACGGCAGAAGGGGGTCAAGTCCTGTGGACCGCACGGCACCAAGGCTAATGACTCATTAGCGAGGAAGCAGGGAGAGATGCCTGCCTGTTCCA
The DNA here is from genome assembly GCA_023646645.1 of Varanus salvator macromaculatus. NCBI lineage: Eukaryota > Metazoa > Chordata > Lepidosauria > Squamata > Varanidae > Varanus > Varanus salvator. The sequence goes on along the minus strand of JAIXND010000803.1, from coordinate 6,104,702 downwards.
CCTGTAATGATCAATCAGAGCGGCTCTGCGTGCGCGCGTGTGTAAGCAAGCCAGAAGATAAACATGAATCTTGAAGCGCCATCCTAGCAAGCAGAGATAATCGTCGGGAGCAAAGGCTGGAAGAGTGACAGATAATTCGCTTCCTGCCTGTTTTTTCTCTCTTCTCTTTTCGGCGTGAGCGTCTGTTTACCCTTCCTCTGGCCCGGCCTTCACATGTCAATCAGCGCCATCCTGTTGCGTGTGCCGTGCTTCCTATCCCCATGCGTGTGGCTGCCATTTGTCGCCACGGTCTGTCTCATGGAACTGGGACGCCTCTCTCCGCCTGATCTCCCAGCAGTCCCTGAGCACATTCCGGCATTCAAAGCCCTCATCTCAACCCTGCACTCACGCACGCTCCAAAATGTACGCTGTTCCTGCCCCAGGCACAAGTAAAGTTTGGTACAGAGCAGCCAGTTTGGAACTGTTCCCTTGTGGAATTGGGCCTCTCCATTTTTCTCTGGGCAGGTGTTTCTCCCATTCCGGTTGGAATTTCTGATTTTGGGGGGGGGGGGTCATTAGGCTTGTGGTTGATTGGGTGCCTTACGTCGAGGAGAGCAGAGCCCTGCTACCGAGCTCTGGTCATCCAGGACAGAAGAGTTTGCAACCATGCCTTATAGTACATTCCCAAGTGTCCTGATTGACATCTCTTGGACCCCCCACCCCTCTGCCATTTGAGGAGTTTACGCTTTAAGAAGGGAAATCCTCATTTCCCTGTGCTTGGGTCTTGTTCGCTCATTATCCGGCTGCTGCGATGACCAAGTAGCTTCCATGTGAGATAGCAATGTGTGCTAGGAAAGGCTCAGCTGACTGTCACATGGGCATTCATAAAGTCTCCTTTATGGAAGAGGCCAAGCAGAGAGGAAGGTGATCCGAGTGGTGAACCATCATTTTGGGTGCCGTTGTTCACCTCTTTGCACACTCCCAGCTGTCTCTGTCGGGTGGCTTTGCCGTGGCAGCCAGGAACATGCTTTTCAAAATTCAACCATCCCTGTGCGAAATGTGGGACTTCTGTGTCCCTCGTACAACCCTAGATTTGGAAGAAGCCTTTGAAGCCAGTCAAAGTCCAGCCCCTTGCTCAGTGCAGGATCGGTCACACTGACTCAATGGCGGGAGCCGGTCATGTGTCTCTGTTTGCAGAATGTAAGGCGTGTTTTCTAGCAGGCTTGTAAGAACGGTTTGCAATCTTGTGAGGTCTGTGCGTTTGTAGGATGTTTGGTCCCCTGGCAAGTTGCGAGCCCTTTAAACATGCCTCCATGTTCTTTCCAGATGCGAGATGTTCAGAACAAGCACCTGACACGTTTCATCGGCGCCTGCATCGATCCCCCGAACATCTGCATCCTGACCGAGTACTGCACTCGTGGGAGCCTCCAGGTACTTTCAGAACAGGGCCGTGGGAGGAGAGAAGGGTAGGAAGAATCCGTACGAAACGGCTTGCGCAGGGGAAGGCCGGATCCCAGAACCCCGGGGTTCTTTTCTGCATCCTGAACGGGCTGGGTGAGCTGGTGAGGGCTCAGGTAGTCCATCGAGCAGAGGCAGGTTGGGCAACAGGCAACCAAGAGCCTGACACTGCTTGGTTCTCATGACTGACACAGCCGCCAGTGGAGGCGGATATCACCATTTCTTTGGCAACGGGGTGACTAACTGGTAGACCTGATGAAACACTGACCTCCGCAGCTTACGATAGTGTCGGGATGCTCCGCATCGAGCGCTTCAACGAAGCCTTTTCGGCTTGGCACGGCAGCCTTTCTCAAGGCCGGGCTGCTTGAGTGTTGCCAAGCACGGCTGGTCTGCATCATGCCGAGACAGACACGGACGAGGCTCCCGCGGGGCAGTGAGCATCGGCTTCTCCATGCCGGGACGAGCCCAGGTGCCCCTTCCTTTCCGAGCGTTTACTCCCTGGAAAAGCCTTTTTCTTTTTTCCAAATAGTCAGTGTTGTGTTCTGCTGCCTTCAGCCGAGTCGTGCGAAGGATTCAGGCGGGGGCAGGCAAAGGATTTTTAATTAAAAGGAGAGGCTACCGCGGGGGAATGGCGGTCCTCTCTGCGGAGAAAGCCAGCGCTCCATGGGGCCCATTCCAAGAGGGATGATTTATAGTGCGGCAGGAAGGCGGTGCAGGCTGGGGAGGGGAAGGCAGGAGAAGGGGACCAGCGATTTCGACAGCCCTGGATTCCTGGCTGCCTGCTGGAGATAAACATTTCCTCTTACGAGAGACAGATGAGAGACAGAAAAAGGGAGGCAGGAGAGCTGTGTGGAGGGGAAGAAAGGGAGAATACGAAGGGAAACTCAGCAGCAATATGGAGCTACGTGGATGCGATCAGTGTGGATACAGGAGAAGAAAATACGAGGTCAGACTGTCCAGCTTGGATCCAGGTTCAAGTCTCCACACAGTCATTTATGTATTTATTTATTTAAAACTTTTCTATACCATTTCATCACAGGAGTCTCAGTTTTCAACAGATTAATGCAATAAAATAAAAGTAGAAATAAGAGGAACAGTTGCCCCGCATCCAATGTTAAAATATAAACCCACTAAATAAAACAGGGTAACCATTAAAATACTGGGAGAATAAAAAGGGTGTTGCCTGATGCCGAAAGGAAAGAAGCGTTGGCACCAGGCGAACTTCTCTGGGGAGCGCATTCCACAATCGGGGCACCATCACAGAGAAGGCCCTCCTCCGGGTAGTCACCCTCTTGATCTCTTTCAAGGATGGCTCCCGTCATAAGCTCACTGGGTGACTTTGGAGCCAGTTCCTTAACCCTGTGATGCCATTCAGAAGTGATGCTTGCTGGGTGGCCTCAGGCCTGTTGTACGGGCTTAGCGTAACCTACCTTGCAGGGCTGTTGTATGATAAAAGTGGTGGGAGGGAAGTTTGGGGTCTGCTGGCCACCCTGAGCCACACCTGTGCTAAAGGGTGGAATAAAATTATTGTGCAAATCACAGGTGGTCAATTCATGGCCTTCCAGATGTTTTGACATACAACACCCAGTGGGGGATGAAGGACAATGGAAATCACAGTCCAGAACATCTACAGCAGCCCTCCCCGGGGCCTTCGGTAGATCAGATTCTGAACCGCTGCTTTTCCGTTCAACATTGCCGATCTCAAAGCAAGACGCAATAATTTGGTCTAAATAGAGCCGGTATCTGGAGTTTTTGGTGGGCTATCTGATTCCCCTCCCAACAGCTCCACCCCAATCTGCTGGCTTCACCTGCCTGCTGGTCTTGCCACCTGCTCCGTTAAAACCGAGCCCTGTTGCCTGATTAAAGATACCTTGTTGAAATATCAAATTACCGCATTTTTCGCTCTATAAGACGCACCTGACCATAAGACGCACCTAGTTTTTAGAGGAGGAAGACAAGAAAAAAAATATTTAGAATCTTCGCAGGCACATTCCCCATCACTTCCCCATGGGCTGCACATCTGACAGACTTACTGCACACACATATTCGCTCTATAAGACGCACAGACATTTCCCCTGACTTCTGAGGGGGGGAAAAGTGAGTCTTATAGAGCAAAAATACGGTACTTTTAATCCTTATCCTCTGCATGGGTGCAGATAGGACAAATCAGTAGTTCTGAAGGGGGAAAAGTGGTCTTTCTTCTTATATAGAAGCACCGGTGAGAAAGAAGCATCTTGCTGAGCCAAGGAGAAATAAGCTAAGGTGCTGTCCACAGTCTCTGGTGTCTATATAAAATTTACTTAACCTTTTAAAAATACTGTGTTACCTGATCCATCAGGTATGCCTTTTTAGTCACTTGAAGCTGCTTTTAATTGGGTACCACTTCAAGGCTGGATCCACATTTAAGTCTCATCCACACATCTGTTCTGAGCTCCACCCTGCTGAACAGGAGGTATTTCACACCTCTTCCCTGCTTGTCCTTAAGAAACTAAGCGAGTCAGAAGGGCCCTCCTGGGCCATCTAGTCTGACCCTCGGCTCCAGCCGGCTCCACTCACGACATGCCCACCATGTGCATGTCCAGCTGATCCTTATTTCCCTTTTATGTCATGGTTTTTTAGATTTGAACTCTAAGGGCAGGGACTGTCTTGCTGCTTATTGATCATTCTTATTTGAGCTACTCCTGCAATTTTTTTCCACTGGAAAACCAGGGCAAATCTGATTTTAAATCCGTAATAAAACCACAGTAGCTACTTCTGCAAGAAGTCTGAAGGGACCAGTTGTCGAATTCTCCTCGTTTTCACATTTAGCAGAAACAAAGATAAACGTGCACCATGAGTCTGAATAATATTTTTCCAAATGAGATGCTGTTATAGTAGGGTGATGAACAGGAAATACTGCGAGGTTCCTAAAAGAAACAGATAAACCGCGATATCGCCCCGATTGTTGAAGCATCCTTTGTTAACACAACTGGAATCCTCGATTTCAGATGCGATTCTTTGCAAAGAGTGCTAGCATTTTGTTGAAGAATTCCAGGCCAAGCTTGGCCCTTACAAAGCATGAATTTCGAAATTAGAAACCAGCAGTGGGTGGGGTGGGAGGAGAAGGAAGGAAGCCCCCAACAACCAGCCTTGGTGTGGGGGGAGGTCCTTCTGAGCCTAATTTGGACCCCTCTCTCGCCCCTTTTAGGATATCCTGGAGAATGACAGCATTACCCTGGACTGGATGTTCCGCTATTCGCTCACCAACGACATTGTTAAGGTAACTCAGACCTTTCGGAAAGGCCTGGGCTGAAGACCCGTGTAATTCTGCACACAGCGGCCAGGGAGAGGGCCCCACAAAGCTGAGAAGCAGGGCTGAAAGGCGGCAGCTGCCCAGCTCCGCTTCAGCGCCGGCGTGCTGCTTGCAGGGCATTCTGGCTCTGGTGCAGGTGGAGGAGGACTGGGCAGGGAGCAGGAGGCAGGCCCAGGGTCCAGGCCGAGCAGCAGGCCAAGGCGGGCATCGCCCAAGGCCTGGCGAAGCTGCGCCATGGGCTGAGGATGCCCTCAGCCAGTGACAGAGCGCAGCTCAGACTGCTTGGCTGCGAGGTCTCGTGGGGTCTGGTGTGCCCCGGTCAGCGGCAGCGTTGACGGACTCTCCGCAGGATGGAGCGGCGGTCTGGTGGAGCCCCCTTTCCCACAGCCTTGCCGCTTTCACGCCTCTCCCTCTTGACCCCCGGTATCTTCCTCCTCCTCTCCAACCAGGGGATGCTCTTCCTTCACAACAGCGTGATCAGCTACCACGGCAACCTGAAGTCCTCCAACTGCGTGGTGGACAGCCGCTTTGTGCTGAAGATCACGGACTACGGGCTGGAGACCTTCCGCCAGGCACCCGAGACCGACGACTCGCATGCGCTCTTTGCCAGTGAGAGAGGGGCCCAGGGGTGGGGTGCTGGGAGTAGCGGATGCCAAGACCTGCCCTGCCCCGCCTGCAGAGGCACTCTGGCTTGAAGGAGCGCATCCGCCGTTCCCCATGCCAGCGGTGGCACAGTCTTAATCACCTTGCAGGCCAAGCTGGGGGTGGCCGACCATCCTGAGCAAAAATAATCCGTTCTGTGAGGCAGGGGCATGTTGGGGGCCATGGTTGCTGACTTTGGAACACCTGACGGGGCCCCACATGGGATTTCTGGAGTGTTCGTTCAGGTGTGGTGCCTTGGCACTCATCCTGGTGGCCAGTGCCAGCTTCAGGCCTTTGCAAGGCCCTGGCAAGCCCCTCGGCGTGTTCCCCTCCACCAGGAGGTCTACCTTCCCACCATCCTGGTGAACATCAGCCCCCTCCTGCCCCCTGTGGCCTTCACTTCTTGCCTGACAGAGAGCCGGGGAGCACGGAGGCCGCCGCTCCTTCCTGCCCCTCATCATCCTGGGCCAAAGGAGAGGTAGGCGGACAAGCAGGCTGCAGTGACAACGCAGAGGAGCAAACCCAGGCAGGCTTCCACCATGGGCCCCGGCTGCCCCAGAGCCCTGTGGCAGGTGCCCAGCTGTGCCTGGCCTGGCCTTGGAACAGGCCCTTTGGACCGAGTGCCTCTCACGGTGGACCAGATTGGATTCTCCAGGTGTCAGCCAGTGGGTCGGCCAGGGTGACCCGCAGTGCCATGGGTATCCGCTGGGGAGCCTCCCTCAGAAGCCCTCCCCCACCAAACCTTTCCTTCGAGGTTCCTCAACACCGCTCTCACGCTTCCCCTAGAGAAACTGTGGACGGCCCCCGAGCTGCTCCGTGCGGAGACGGCCTCCTCCCCGCTGGGCACCCAGAAAGGCGACGTCTACAGCTTCGGAATCATCCTGCAAGAAATCGCTCTGCGCAACGGTGTCTTCTACATGGAGGGAACGGACCTGAGCCCCAAGGGTGAGAGTGGGGCGGGGTGACCCTTTCCCCCACCACCCCGGGTACGGCAGTCCCCACGCCTGTGAACGGGGGGCTCTTTCGTCCCACGTGCCACCTGAGCAATGCCAGCGGAACATTTTTCCTGCCGCTTGAGGGCAAAGCTTTAAGTCCAGCATTTTGGGTGAGCAAAGTAAGGGGCTTTTTTTCCTCGTTTGTGGGTGGTGTTGCAGGAAATCGCAAACCCTGCACAGCATGAAGCCTCAACTGGACAGTGTAGCTGGTGCAAATTGGATGCTGCCTTTGGTCTCTTTCTCCGGATTGTAGAACAGCCTAATTCTGTTTCTTGGCATCTCTTCCGTAGGAAGGAAAAACCCTCTCTATTACTTTGCATGGGGAATTATAGCGTGGGAAACCCACCTACCTTTTGGACTGGAAGGTGCCAGGAAGCACTGCTGTGGTTCGCTTCTCTGGACAGTGGCGGCCTCTCTACCTGCCCACGTCCTATTGCTCCCTGACCCCAAGGAGGAAAGCCTTACTTTGCTTTCGATCGCTTTTGTGTTTTCTGCCACCCATGTTTTCCTGCCATGGAAGTCAAGATGGATACAAGAGGGTGGTCTCCCTCCCAGGGAATGACCAGATTGGGATCGGCTTGGCTTGTTCCCTGGCTCTGCACCACTTCCCCTCGGGTCTGGAGGAGACGTGGGGAGCTTTCTCTCACCCCTGCATCAATTTCCCCTTGGTCCGTTTCTCCCCACGCCCGCTTGCCGCTTTCAGAAATCATCGAGCGCGTGAAGAATGACGAGCAGCCGCCCTTCCGCCCCTCGGTCAACCTGCCGTCCAACCTTGAGGAAGTGGTGCTCCTCATGCAGCGCTGCTGGGCTGAAGACCCCCAGGAGCGCCCCGACTTCCAGCACATCAAAGGCATGCTGCAGAAGTTCAACAGGTGCAGGCCCTGTCCCGAGCCCCTCCTCGACCGCAGGCTGCGTGTGCTTCTCTGGAGGATCAGTGATGTGATGCTGTTGCGTTCCGTCCCACAGGGACGCGGGGAGGAATATTGTCCGAGCGGGAAATATTGTGGCGTGGGGGTTTAAGGATGCATCCTGGGAGGGAGCGGGGAGAAGGCTATAGAAGGATCGGAGTCTGCATTTGCTGTTATGCGCTGTCCCGTTGACTCTGACATGGCGACCCTCCAAATGTCCCGTCCTTGGCAGCCCTGCCAGCTCCAGAATCTGCACCCACACAGCCTTCCGTGTTTAAATGTAAAGGCATTAAGCAGGAATTGCATTGATGTTTTTATTTTAGCGCTTTAAAAAACGGAAGGGCCTGTCGCTCGCCACTCACCCCCAACTGCCTCCCCCCCCCTTCGCCAGAACACTGGTGGCAGGCGGGAACCTGCTTTGTGCTTCTCACGGGGTCACCGGATCAAATCCTGCCTCCACGCTTTCACTTGGGTCTCTGGTAACGGGACTAGAAACGGAGCTTTTGAACAATCCGTGAGCAGCGGGGGCAGGGGGGGGAGATTAGATGCAGCCTGGGGTGCATCAGCCTCGGGATGTGTGTCCGGCAGGGAGAACAGCTGCAACCTCTTGGACACGCTGCTGTCGCGCATGGAGCAGTACGCCAACAACCTGGAGGAGCTGGTGGAAGAGCGCACCCAAGCATACCTGGAGGAGAAGCGCAAAGCGGAGGCCCTGCTCTACCAGATCCTGCCCCAGTGAGTCAGCCTCTCTCACACACCTCTGCTGATTGCCCTGGCTGCTCCGAGCATCCTTCCTCCGCTCAGGTTGCGTTCTCCCGGCACCCCCAGCCGAGCCCCATGCCCGGTCCCCAAAAGACATCCTCCCCCCCGCCCCCCGCTGGCTCTCTGGTGAGCGCACCTCCGTGGTGGATCAGTGTCTCTCCCCACCCTCCCTTGGGGTGGTCCTTGCCTGTGCAGGACCACCACAGTGAGATGCGCCGCTCGCCTTCCCCCGCAGCTCGGTGGCGGAGCAGCTGAAGCGAGGGGAGACGGTGCAGGCGGAGGCCTTCGACAGCGTCACCATCTACTTCAGCGACATCGTGGGCTTCACGGCACTGTCGGCAGAGAGCACCCCCATGCAGGTGATCGGCTTGGTCCCAGGGCAGGCTTGGTCCTCCGCGATCCAGAGCCCCTCGAGCGATCTGCGCACCACCCAGCCTCCGAGTATGATGGCAGTGCGGAGAGGCCGGGGGGGCAGAATCCCAGCCTCGCGTGGGTGACGGGGCTGGTTGGGGTTCAGCCCCGCTTGCACACAGATGGAACGGAGCAGGTAACCAAGGGCTACCCAAATGAGACAGTACAGGCACTGCAAGGATCCAGTCACCAGGACTGGGAGGCACTCGCCATCACCGGGGAAACGAGCCTGTCACGTGGGGCATGGACTACAGGGCACAAGGAGCAGCAGGACCACACGCTGTGTGTGTGGCGAGAGGGCGGATTCCTTGCTGGCTTGCTTAGCAAGGTGCTCACAGCCACATGCTGCAGCGAGGAATAGCAAGAGAAGGGAAGAGCAGAGAGAGAGAGGGTGTGAGTGGGGGCCGACCAGACCAGCCTCCCCCAGCCTGGTGCCCTGCAGAGGCTTTGGGCAAAATCTCTCCGTGTTCTGGATCATTGACCATTCTGGCCAGGAGTGAGGGGCATTCAAGGCAGAAACCTCTAGACAGGCTCCGAGCTGGGGAAGGTCAGACAGGGCTTGCGGCCCTGCTGAAAAAAGAGAGGTTAGAAATGGAAATGTCTTGCTCTTGCGTGTTCTGCCCCGAATCCTGTTAGGTGTGGATTCCAGATCTTGCAGCCCTGCAGCTCAGTGGCAAAGCACATGGTTTGCATGCCCAGGTCCCCGATTCCACCCCTGGCATAGCCCCATAAGTCAGTGAGCGACTTGTTTTTACCTTCACAGGTGGTGGCCCTGCTGAATGACTTGTACACCTGCTTTGACGCAATCATTGATAACTTTGACGTCTACAAGGTGAGAGGTTCTCAGCTTGGTCAGCCTGAGAGGTGCGGGGTCAGGATGGGCCACCCAGAAACCCTGGTTGCCTGGGCAGGCGTTGTCCCTGGGGGGTGTACAGCCTGCCATGTGTGCCTCTCCGCCTTGCCCACGTCCAGGTGGAGACCATCGGCGACGCGTACATGGTGGTGTCTGGCCTGCCGGTTCGCAACGGCCGCCTGCATGCCCGTGAAGTGTCCCGCATGTCGCTGGCGCTTCTCGAGGCCGTCCGGAACTTCAAGATCCGCCACCGGCCTGAGCAGCAGCTGAAACTGCGCATTGGGATCCACAGTGGTGAGGAACTGGAGCTGGCTGCATGCGCATGACTGTAACAGAGGAAGAAGGGGGGCTGTTCAACACCAGGAGGGTTCGGACATAATTCCAAACCATGGTTTGTCGTGATGTTTGGACTAATGTCATAATCATAAGCCATCCCAAGATGCTTGTAGGGGACAGGATAGGAATGCTTTTAATAAATAAAATAAGTTGGAGGAATGATAGCTTGACAACTGCCAGCGAACAAGCAGTTTGGGCAAACTGGATTTGAGTTGGTGTTGCGTCCATTACAAAAATAATGAGTCCAAACTTAATCCAGAGCATCTCCAAGTTGGGCTAGAAAAACTGCCGAAAATCTCGGCAGCCATTGCTCAGCAGTGCAGGGATAGATCCAGCTCTTATCACGGGACAGCCTGTGTTCCCCGGTCTTGACACGCAAGTTCTCCTTGGATGCCTTCTCTTCGGAATAAGCTCCAGAGAGGCACAGGGAAAAGGGGAAGATGGAAAACGCGCGCGCCACGGTTTACTTTGTCAGAAGGTAAGACTTGGAAAGCAACCTTGCCAGGCATATCTGCCTATCTTTCCCCGTCCCAAGGTCCAGTCTGTGCCGGGGTCGTGGGCCTGAAGATGCCGCGCTACTGCCTGTTTGGGGACACGGTCAACACAGCCTCACGCATGGAGTCCAACGGGGAAGGTGAGCCAACACGGGGCTGTTGTGTGCACCTCTTGAAAACACGCTTATTTAGGAAACCTTTCCAGAACTGACCCGCCATCGTTTTCTTAATTTTGTTTTGAACACATGTTGTCTTTTTACCTCTTGCGCTGCTTTCTGCTCTAAAATATCTCTATCCAAAGGTGGGGTGCTCTATAAATTTTGTCAGTAAAGTTATGAACCAAATGAGCAGTAGAAGTTTGTGGGTATGTGGCAGAAGAGCGGCCCAGAGCAGCCAATACTGGCAGAGGCAGCCCTCTGCCCACAACTCCCATCTGCCCTGGCAAATGGCCAAGCATTATGGGAGCTATAGTCCAGAAGAGCTGGAAGGCAGTAGGTGGCTTATTCCCGGCCTACAAAACACCCTCAGGGATGGCGGTGCCTTTTGCTGTTCACTAAAGGGCTTGGCAGAGAGGCAACAAGCCACTCCTTCAGTGCTGGGTCTTCCGGACCCACCCCTGTGACTTAGTGTCCCCTGGCTGGGGCTGATGGATGTTGCAATCCAAAATATCTCCCCATATATGCCCTCCCGCCCCTTATGATCAGCAGCAGATGCCCTTCTCCGAGAATCCTCCGTGAGGGAAATAAGGAGGGTAAGCACCCAGAGGAGGGCCTTCTCTGCAGTGGCACCCCACTTATGGAATGCGCTCCCCAGAGAGGTCCACCTGGCACCATCGTTATTTGCTTTTTGGTGCCAGGCCAAGACCTTTTTATTTAAATGTCATTTTAATTGTTAATTTATATTAATTTATATTTATTATATTTGTGGTATTTATTGTATTTTTAATTTTCATCTTGAGATGGGCCAGTTTTAAAGTTTTTAAGTAAGTTTAAATAATGTAATTAGTTTTTTTATTGTTGTGAGCCGCCCCGAGGCTTGTTTGCAAGGGTGTGGCATATAAATATGTAGACAAATAAATAAATAAATATCTGGGTGGTGGAAAGTGTTATTAACCGGGAGCTGAGGGCAGGGGCTGCCTCACGACTGGTTTTTAGATGCTATTCTGGGAGCCCTTTTGGCTCCAAAGCAGGGCATTTTAGCTAGACATGTACTTACAGCTTATTGTTCATGTCCCTCTGGTCATTCCAGCCCTGAAGATCCACCTGTCCGCAGCCACCAAATCCATCCTGGAGGAGTTTGGGTGCTTTGACCTGGAACTCCGTGGGGATGTGGACATGAAGGTAAGAGGCAGAACGATGGGTCGGCAGGGAAGTGCACTGGAATTCGCCAGCTCCAGGAAGAGGGGCTGGCCCCTGGCTGAGAGATCAGACATCTGGTGGGAGACAGTCATCTCTGGCCAGGCTGGGGCCCTCCAGAGGCTGGGGCCTTGTGGTCTACTTCACCCCAGCCAGAATGCTCTGGCAAACTGGGAGCTGTAGTCCAAAACGTCTGGAAGGGTTCAGGCTGGGGGAAGCAGATCTGCTGGGCAGCACTGGCCCAGCAGCCTTTCACGCAGACTTTTTCCAGTCCTACCTGGAGAGGCCAGGAACCGAACGTGGGACCTTTCCGTGGCAAGCAGATGCTCCACCCCTAAACTTGGGCCCCTCGCTTTTCTTACCCTCATTTACTTGGTACTGGACTCCTTCCCTTCATCCTTTCCCTCCCCTCCCAGCACCCAGTGCCTCCTCGCAGCCTGAGACTTGAAGCACTGATCCGTGGGCCCTCCCGTCACGGCTCCATGTCATCCAGGGTCATCCTGGCTTGGCGAATGCTGTGCCCCCAGCTCCACCCCACCCGTGGAAGCAGAGTGCCGGCTTTCTGTTACCTAGCAGCCATGGGGCTTTGCTTGCACAGTGGCACTGGGACCCACTCCCTCCCTTTGCAGAACAACAGCTGTGTCCTGGCTCCCCTACGAAGAGCAACGAAGGCTTTGACAGAGTGGAGCTCTTCAGCTTGCCAGCTTTTTAACTCTCTTTGCTGATCCACAGGTGGCAGCCGGAGGTGGTGGTGCTTCCTCCTCCTCATGTTTTGTGTCTTGTAGCTTGGAAGACTCTGGGCAGATACCAGTATCTTTTAACCAATTATTTTGAAGCAGCTCCTGGAGCCTTTTTAATTGAGGACCAAAAGTGTTTTGCAAAAAAAACCCCACGTTTTTGCAAAAGTTTTTCGCAAAAACACTTTGAACACACATCACACCTGATGTTCTAACGGCCCTTCTCTCTCTCCCTCTCTTTGCCCTGCAGGGCAAAGGGAAGCTCCGGACATACTGGCTGCTGGGGGAACGAGTCAGCAGCACCCGGGGCTGATGGGCTGCGGTGCTCCTACAGGACATGAGGACACCCCATCCTCTTGCTTTCCGAAGACTCCTCGTGGACCAAAGAGACTCTTCACAGAACCTTGGCCGGGGGTCGGGGGGATCCCGGACTGAGCCCCCAGGACCCCTATGCCCTGGCCCTATGTCTGCACCGTGGACCTTTCGAGCGTGAGTCTCCCGCACCGTCTGGCCTGGGTCGGACCTTGAGCTCCAAAGACTGGGCAGGACGCAGCTGGCCGGGTGCAAACGTAACTCCAGCTACTTTCTTCTGCGGCTCCTTTGTCTGTGTCACGCAGGCCCTGTTGTACACGACCAGCAGAAAACGTCGGCCACTTCGTGGTCAGAAGTTCGTAGCCCTGGCCCAAGAGATGCTCACACATGCTTCGGACCACCTTCTTCGTCTCTCCAAAGGTTGAATGTCAGAAACGTTTAGAATGAACTTGGCATCACAGTTAGGTCTGGGGTGGGACGGGGAGAGGAGAAAACATTTGACTAGCACCAATGCACACGCCCTGATCGCTTCAGGAAGCTTTAGCTTTTGTAATAAAACGCAAACGTATCGCCCTTTACCTTCCCGAGTCCTGGATCTGGTGCACACGTTGCCTTAGAAGTCTTTTCTCTTAATCCCCGTGCTTGTATGGTCTGGGTGCGATTATGCCACTGTGAAGGAGGTAGCCCTCTGTCTATGCTCAAGGATACTTTTTGCTACCTCACCTAACCTGGGGTTGAAAATAGACTGACTAAAACGGTGTGTTGGGATGGAATCAAAGCTGGCTGTCGACACGTATAGGATTTTCCTCAGGATCAGTGCAGGGGGGGCATGTGACTTCCCCACATGCTCCAGTCTTGTACTTCAGGGTCTGCGCCATGCCTGCTTTTGAATAAAGCCGAAACAGCCATGTGCGAGGGCGATTCCGAACACAAGACATCACGTCGCTTTACCCAGTCAGAAAACGCGATTGCCGCCATTTTGCTGCGTGTAGCTCAGCCCGTCCTGTGTCCCCCTTTTCTTCTGTTTGCTGTTCCAGGGTTTGTACAGGCAGTCATGGCCTTAAACTCTAGCAGGCTGCTTTTTCAAAAGTATTTGGTCCTGCACCCCATGTGCCTTTGGCCTCATCCACCCTGGGAATAAGGCCCCCAGAGCTTCCCCTCCGGCTGAACAAGTCCAGCACTTGCCGCAAGACGTGAGGAGGGCTGCAGGCCCCGCAAGGTTTCTGTGCAATTCTGGCTTGATAATGTGCTTCAGCGAACAATGGTTCTTGCAGATCAGGAAGTAAGGGAATCAGGAGTGCCTGTGTGGGGAAAGGAAGTAAGCGGTTTTTCTTCGAGCTCCCACCCTGGATCGGCTTCCTGTTCTAAGTCCCCCTATTCCTAGTTCTCCCTGTATTTCTTTTCTTATTTTTTACTCCCCGGGGGCTCATGGCAGCTCTGAGGTGCGTGGCACTTAAGTCCAGAAAACAGCATAAGGGCAGGCTGACGTCCAGTGGCTGCAGACAGTTCCAGGCTTGCTGCCTGGCTGGTGAGGAGCCCCGTCAGAAATCCTGAGCCCCCCACCCCCCGCCCCTGCCAGTCCGTGTAAGCTAAAGGTGGGCAGAAAGTAAGCTGGGTTCTTCCAGCAGCAATAGCTTAACAGAAGCTACGGCGATTCAATTTTCCTCCCTTCAACGGGGCTGCCAAAATGAACACCGCTTGGGCTAGCAAGGTGTGAGCTCCTGCATGAAAGAGCTTGTAAGCTCTGCTCAGTTCCAGCGCTGAAAGCAAATCACTCGGTTCGGAAGGTGCTCAGAGACAGTTTGTTCCTGAATGGGGTGTGTGTGTGTGTGTGTGTGTGATACACTTGGCTCTATTTATTCGGTGGAACTTGCAGTTCTTGTAAAGAAAAGAGCTTAGACAAACCTGAGGTCTGTCCAACCTGCTTTGTGGGCAGCACTAAGATAGACAGACCAATTGTTGCGTTTATACTGCAGCTTTGTTCCGAATTTTCCTTCCTTTGGAATTGCTTTAAAATGCAGTTGGGTGATTCCTGTCTCAGATAATAGGCTCGTACCTGCCTTGGTTGTGACTGTTTACCAGTCCGGCAGCCTAACTTTATGTCAGTGGCTGAATTGTATGATACGGCCTGAGGATGGAATGACATTTTCTTTCTTTTAATCTCCTGCCTGTTACTTCTAAAAAGCCGGATGCTACAAGAAAGGGTAATTAACAGATTGGCCTTTCATTTCCTTTGAGCCAGTCACAGTCCTATTACTTAGCATCTCACATGAAATGTATTTCCCTTCCTGCACGGAAAAGAACACTTGATATGTCAGAAATGTGAATCACAAGAGAGATTGCAAACTCCACCAGCAACTTGAAAAGGAAAACAGGAATATTCTTTACATGATGTGGATGCCTTGTGTTTTCATTTCTAAGAATTCTCATTTCTAAAGCAGAAGCCCTTGGGCATATTTCTAATCAGAGCACCCTGCTGGTTTCTGAATCTTGTCTGTTCCTACCTAGAAATTATTTCTTCCTCGGTTTTGATGATTACATATATATTTATGTTATGGCTGGTGGAGAGAAAATGCTAATTTTTCCTGCCTGAGAAGAGCCTCAAGGTGTGTACCAAAATCCATGAAAAATAAAACACACACGAACAGGATGAAAAGCTAATGATGTCAACAGACTTCAAGCCACATCTTTCCAAATTAGGTTACAAAGGCCTGCTTTGGTAAAAATGCACTTATTTTCCCAACTCGGGCTGATGTCTTTGTTCTTCAAATCCTTCCTTTGCAAGAAAAAAAAAGGGAAATACCGTATTTTTCGCTCTATTAAGACGCACCTGACCATAAGACGCACCTAGTTTTTAGAGGAGGAAAACAAGAAAAAAAATATTCTGAATCAAATGGGCACATCATCACAGGCACATTCCCCATCGCTTCCCCATGGGCTGCACATCTGACAGACTTACTGCACACACATATTCGCTCTATAAGACGCACAGACATTTCCCCTTACTTTTGAGGGGGGAAAAAGTGCGTCTTATAGAGCAAAAAATACGGTAACACCCAGGACACAGCACTATGGAATGGAAGTGAAAGGTTGGAGCAAGTCACACGATGGTGCCCAGTGGAAGCAAGTATACTGGCATTAGCTGGCATAACATTGTATTGATACCTAATTCCTCTTGGGAAGTTCCACAGAACAACTTGACTCAAGTGAACAACAGACATTGGTTCCACTGCTCAGCCCTCCCTGTTTCAGGCAGAATTTACTGATCCAAGTCCAAAATTCACAATTTTTTATAGTGATTCCGTCTCTTCCCTTCACACTATTCTTGCTCATGTCCTGCCATTTCTCCCCCCTTCGCACCAAACTGTTATTCTATGACCAACTGCTGGTTTCTTCCATCCTCTCTCCTGATCTATTGCTCCCATAATAGCCTTCAGAATATACAGTAGCAAGAGAAGTAGTTTTCTAATTCTGGAATTATTGAAAAATAGATCATTGCTCGCTGGGACGTGGAGGGCATTGTGAAAGTTTTTTTTCCTGTCTAAGAGTGCACAGGAATTTGTCTAAAAATGTGAAAGCCTGGAATAAACCTAGGTAAATTGGGGAAGGGGGGCAGTTTCCCATTTTTTTCTCCTGGGTCTTCACATCCCTAGTTGTGGCTCCCCATTTAGCTATTTATTGTATCTACACCTTGCCTTTTTCCTCTTGCAAGGAAGGCAGGGCAGCTTTCATGATCCTCCTCCTCCATATTATCCTCACAACAACCCTATGAGGTAGGTGAAACTGGGTCCTACTGATTGGTTTGCTCAAAGTATGACTGAGGCTGCACTGCTATGCATGCTTACCTGGGAGTAACTCCAGTTCAGCTCCATAGGACTTACTTCCCAGTGTGTGTGCACATGGGATTGATTGTCCTGTGAGTCCCAATCCGATCCAATCCAATCTATACCATGTTCATCTCTCTGTATTATGTGAATATTAGAACAGTAGAAAAGGCTGTCAAATAATTAGCAGACTGTTAAGGCAAACTTACTTAGCTGCTGCTTTGGCGTTTTAAATATGTTCTTCCCAGGTTTTATTAAGATAACTGTGAGGCGATTTTATTAAAATATAGCCATAACGTAATTTTAGTTTGTGACAATGTGGTTACATTTTATGTTATTTTGATTTTATTTTTATATATTATTAAAATATGGCCATTGGGTTTATGTTTCTATTAAAATATAGCTATGAGGTTTAGTTTTATTATGATATGGCTAGGTATTTTATATGGCCATGAAGTAATTTGTTTTTATTACAATATGGTCATGGAGTAAAGTTGTTTTATTATATGGCCATGAAATTACTGTATTTGGATTTTATTTTATTACCAAAAGGCCATGACCATATTTTATTTTGAATTTATTAGGATAGAGCCTTGAAATTCTTATATTTCATTGCTATACGGCTAGGAAGCTATTTTATTTCGAGGATCACGCCTACTCGGGAGTAAACGCCGCTCGGTTCTGTGAGGCTTGATTCGGAGTCTGCGCTCCTCGCTCCCCGCGGCACGTGCAACGGGAAGAGGCTTTGAGGACGCCCAAGGGAAGCCGCCCTCAAAAAGCGGAGAGCGCATGCGCAAGAGGCGGGGTGGGGAAGCGAGCGGAGGGACTTAATCGCGCAGGCGCGCGCGCGCACGAGCCGCAAAGTGCGCTCCGGGTTGGTGAGTCGGTCTTGCACCTCCTCCATAGACTTAGAAAAGAAGACTAACTCCACCAAGTTGCTTCCGGGTCGATTCGGATTCTTTGATTTTTCAAACTCTTGAACGACACTTGCGGCTTGATGTTTTTAAACGACGTCCCTGCCGTGTAGGCCGCCGTTAAGCGTCGAGGGGCTAAGCAATGCTTTGCATCAGCAATGTGCGACCAGTCCAGATGTTGGCCTTCCAGCTCTCATCACCCTCTTAGCCAGTAGGGTCGGGGGCCAAGGGTGGTGGGAGGTGCGGTTCAGCAATATGAAAACCAGTGTGCAGTAGTCTTGCACTGGGACTCTGGAGCTCCATTAAGTTCACTGGATGACTTTGCGTTAAGCACGGACTACCAATGGAACAGGGCGGCTGTGTGTGTTAAAGACAGAGGAGGATCATGTCACCCAACCTGGGCTCTCCGCGGGGAAAGAAGCAGGCTATAAATAGGATGGCTAAATATATCAGACGATAGGTGGAGGGCCATGTTCTGCATGCCAGGCTTACACCAATCCTGCAGCGTCACCCAAGTGGGGACGAGAAATGTAAACAGCTAAATGGACCACGTGAATATGAATACAAAAACTAAAGTGACCCTCGGTTAAGATCGCATCATACCCACCTGCCCATGTTCCCCAGTAACCAGGGTACCCAGGCACCCTGCTGCTGATACTGGCGGTAGTCTATCGCCGTAGGGACTAGTAGGTACGGATAGTCGCCTGCTCTAGGAATGTGTCCAACCCCCTGTTAAGGCCACTCACTGGCTACGTCCCGTGGGCATGAATCCCATTGTTTCACCGGACAGGGTGAGAAGAAGCCGTTCTCGGGACCTGTCCTGACTCTCCTCCAAGCCGCTTCATGCTTGGGGGACGACATGCCTCGACCACCAGCTTTCTCCGCATCGGGGGTCGTGCTGCACGCCCCCGCCTCTCCTCGTGCGGCTGCTGTTCGTTGCTATCGCCCCCTCTCCAGGCCTACAATTTTGGGGTGCACCCAAGGATCCCATCAGGGCAGGATGAAATGCTGCAGCATGGGCAGCGGCATAAAATCTTGGCAGGCCAGATTTTAAAACGAGCAAGCCCCGGCCGAAAAGAAATAAAAATTAAAGCGCTTTATGCTGACGGAGAGGAGTGAGGACTGAACCACGTGCCACTGCTAGCCATTCACAGCTAAGGCTACAAGCAGGCCGCTCTCCCTTCCGCTCCCTTGAGCGGGAAAAAAAAGACCTGGAGGCAAACCTGGAAGCCATTTTCTAGAAAAGTGGGCGTGTCCATCTTGCACTTTCATACGTCTATGGCCGCTGTCGGGTTGGACTCCAGCCTCCTCCCCGCCCGAGCTCCCAATCATTGGCCCGCTGGGACGGCGTCTGTCACTCACCACATTGCCTGGGCTCTGATAGGCCGGCGAGGGAGGCGGCGAAGGAGAAGAGGTGGGTGCTTCCGGCTGTGCTCCTTCCTTCGCCTGTTTCCCCTCACACACTCGCTCATCCTAAAGGCTTGACTTCCGGTCCTGTGCGGCTCGGTGGTGGGGGGCGAGGAGGCGCACGCTCCCCCTCCCTACCCCCCACCGGCGCAGAGCCCCCCCTTCCCTATATGCCCCCTGCCCCTTTAGTCGTTCCTGCGGGGGTGAAAAGAGAGACACGCCTACAAAGAGAGTCTCCCCTCCTCCACCTCAGCCGCCCCAAGCCCCGCCCCCTGGGCGAAGCCCCGCCCCCAGAAGCCCCCCACTCCCTACGCCCCGCCCCTTAGAGCTAGGACAGACCCCCCCCCCACTCCCTCTTCCCTCAAAATCCCACTCAAGTCTGACCACCCTATCTTGGTCTCTATTGGTTTAACACAATCTCCCCCAGAATTGGAGCTGAAGAAATTTCCCTCGCCCTCCCCACACATGCACCCCCCATAGGTCTGGTGGAAGGCTTCAGTTCCCCCCTCCCCAAAAGTGCTCCCCTTAAAAAGGGCGAGGCGTGGGCACATCTTGCAAACAGGGAGAAAAATAGGGTGTACACATACGGAGGTGGAAGCTTGGAGAGCGTTTCTTCCTCTCCACCTGGCCCAAACCTATTTCTCCACACTCCCCCGCCCCCCCGCCACCCCACAAGCAGCTGAGGAAAGCCTAGGGGGGTGAGTGTGGGGCTTCCCCATCCATCTCACCCCCCCCCCCAATCCTGCTGTCCCTGCTTTGATAAGGGAGAGAGAAGAGTGTGTTGCTGAGGGGGGGGCAAGGGGGTGTCTCGCCCACCCCACCTGCTATGGAGATGCAGAAGGGGAAAGGGGGCACAGCAACAGCTACAGCAGGTGGAGGAGGAGGAGGGAAATTGCTGATCTACACCAGCTTGGATGCCAAGGATGAGTTAGAGGAGGTAGGTGCAGGGGGAAGGTTAATGGGGGGCAGTTTGGGGGAGGGGAATTGGAGGAGCTTTGCACTGCTCCTCAGAAAGCAAGGGGCTATTTTTTGTTTTGTTTTTTTTTAAGGGTGGGCTGCCTTCTCTCCAGAGCATTGAGAATTGTCTATCTTGCTAGGTCTAAGAATGAAAGACTTGACCTGGAAACTTTGCGCTTGTCCTCACAGTTCTTAATAGTACTTTCAAGGCAGCCCGTGTGTGATTTGACAACTTGTGCCCGGTGCTGGGAGAACACAGAGGTGCTTGGAAGTGGGTGAACAGGAACAGAATGTCATTTGTTCTGTGCTGAAGAAAAGGTTCTGTTCTGCAGATTGCTGAGGCTTGTCTGCCTTGACACAGATGGATTATCCCTGAATGCTGAAGGTCCAAGGCCATATTCCCGTCTTGCTGGCTCTCTGTGAAATAGGAGGACATGATTCCCATTTTAGAGCTTGGAAAAATGAGGCTGGAAGGCTCTGACTTCTCTGGGGTTGTAACTGAGGTCCGGTTGAAAACTATTCTGCACCGGAAATTCTCCTGCTTGTAAATCACTTAATTACCTTAATACAGCATAGGAATCTCTCCAGTTCTTGTCAAGAGGATTATTTCCCCCCTTCGTATTGCTGTTGGTGCTTCAGATTGGCTAAATGTAGGAATGAGGACTAGCAGCACTATTTTTTGTGGATTTACTAACTTTGGGCAATCGAGTCAGAAGGCTGCAACCGTTGCACAACTTTCTGGCTCTGCTTTAGAATCTGTCCCTCACAGATCGGAAAACTTTGCAGAGGGTGCACCAGTGCTGTGCAGGTTATCCGGAAGTGCAAACATCTAAGGTATTATGCTGGGTCAGTGCAAAGAGCCTGTTGAGTTTCGCATTCTGTTTGCACAGTACCCAGCACCTGTAAGCAGAATGAGTGCGTCTCAAGCACAAGGTACTCACATTTCTATGTGTCTGTGTGTGTGTGATGTGCAGAACTAGTCCCCACCTCACATATGCTCCCGAGTTGCCATGTTCTTTTTCTCCTGTGTTTGGTTCATTGCCTAACCACCATCTCACTGTAGTTCAGCATCGTGTCGATCCAGGTGTTGTGTTTTGCCTTCTGTGTGTCTCCGCTGACAACTTGTCCGGGCCTGAGTCCACAGGCTTCTCTTCTGTTGGCAGTGGCTGGTATAACCTCTTCTCTCCCGTAGGAAGTGCAGTGAGAAGCGTTTTGTCTGCTGCAGGACACCCTATTCACCAGGCATTGCTAAGCACAAGTCAGTGATCATTATCTCTCATCTGTTCAAGCAAAATGGTGTTTCAGGGGCAAGGTGGCAGGTGCTTGGGCTCGGGCCTTGTGTCCAGGAGCCATATTCCTGGCAAATATCCCAGGCCATGTGTGTCACCTGTTGGTGGACTCAGGTAGCCCCGCGTGCTGTGGAATCTTTGCCCCGAGTCCAGGAGCCAGTGGGCAGGCAGGAAGAGGCTGGCCTGCAGAGCCAAATGCAGACCGGCAGCCATCAGCTGCAGTCTTTCCCCATCTGGTGCCTTCCCGATGCTGGCGGTGCAACTCCCATCATTCCCGGCCAACAAGGCTGATGTGCTTGCATCTTGCCAGACGATGAACAACCCCTCTCCCTGGTTGGAATTGCCAGGTAGGCAGCAAAACCAGGACTGCCCCGAGTCCACGCATTTAGTGGACCAGGTTTAGTTGCGGGGAGGTGGGCCTGAGTTGTCTGGGGGGCCCATTGTCTTGGAGCAACTGCCCCTTGGTTCCTCTGTTCCTAGGATCATGTTTGCCCCCACAACTGCCTTGGGGCAAGGATGTAGCAGGGGCACAGCGGGGTGGTGGTGCTGAAACTCAGTGCCAAAGTTCCTGTTTTGCGGGCAGAAGGCCCCAATATTTCCTCCTCCGCTTGCTAGGAAGGGATCCTGCCCTCAGCCTTGGAAATGTATTGCTGCCAGTCCGTGTTGCCATCATGGGCTAAATGGGCCAAGGGTCCATCTCAGGACAGGTCCTTGCGCTTTCATACCCCCCCCCCCCCATCAGCAGCTGCACCCAACAGCTGCTCGGCTGCTAGAACTATCTGCGGCCCTCCCATCTGGTTGCGTCTGTGAAGCTCGCTCGGTTAGCCTGGCCTCAGGGACCGTCTGCCATTCAGCTCTTCTACTCCTCGTCTTTCTTTCTCCCTTTCACCTTTTGTGTTGTGCCTGGTATTGTGAAACCCTTTTTGAGTCCTTTGTCAGTGAGCCGTTATATCTAAATATAGCACATCCATTAATTGTGCAGGCCTGATCCTTACCATCGCTGTGCCCACAGACTCA
Source organism: Varanus salvator macromaculatus (assembly GCA_023646645.1). NCBI lineage: Eukaryota > Metazoa > Chordata > Lepidosauria > Squamata > Varanidae > Varanus > Varanus salvator. Next base: position 6,082,760 of record JAIXND010000803.1, on the reverse strand, counting down.
CTTGATCCCCTCCAAGACACTCCTCAAACCTTTCTCTTTGCCATCCTTTGTGTTGCACGGTGGTTTGTGAAGTAGAGCAGGCATGGTCAGTTTGTGGTCCTCTAGATGTTTCGACTTGCAGCTCCTATGGAGCCTGGCCAGCATATCTAATGCTGAGTGTAAAACATCTGGAGCACCCCAAGTTGCCTCTTCTTTTCAAAGCCCAGACACCTCCGTCACATCTAAACATTTTATTTTTTTCGTCTGCACAGAATGTGCCGTTTGAACAAAAGGGGGTTTGTACGACTTCAGCGTCAGTGTGTTAGGTGTCATTTAATTTGCATTAATGTACCAAAAGTTTAAAAAACTTGTTCTGAATCAATTAATATTTATTTAGGCCACAATCTTATGACTCTTAGACAGAAGTCTATATTATTTGGATTCCAACTCCAGCCTTGGATTACTCACCCTGGGATCACAGCTGGGACTCCAAACTCAAGTGTGCTTTCCTTCCTTTCTTGCATCCAGGAAAGAACGGCGACTCCCAAGTTTGCAAAAGCGAGCTGAGGGACAGATTTTTTTATGGGTGGGGACGGGCACAGAGGGGCTGCTTCAGCCACTTCTCATGCTTCAGGACTAAACACCAAGATGGCTGAAATCTAAGTGTCTGTGTGGAGTATGAGGAGTTCAGAGGCAGCCTTTGTCCCTACTTGGTCTCTACTCATCCCGGCATAGAATGCCCACAATCCTCCAAGTTGTAAGGGTTATGATCCATCCTATTCGTTATGCTGCCCTTTACAAAATTTTGTATCCCACTTCTCAGCCCAAAAGTCTCCCAGATCAAACTGACAGAATCTCTGCCGGCAGGCTTGCTGTCTCAAAAGGCAGGCCACGCAAGACAAAACGGAAGAAGTAGCAGCCTCTGCATATGGCAGTTGCGATGGTCCTATTTCCCACCCTCATTTCCCCCGGTACAAACTGCAGGAGTGGCTTCTGGTGGCAAGGTGTGATTGGCAAGGGGTCGGTTCTCTTCCTTCAGAAACGATACCTGTTTGTTGTGGGGGGCTAGGGGTGTGCGATGCCTTGGTACCCTTTTGAGACTGCCTACCTGCAGACATTTGTGCCTGTGACAGCTGCCTCTTCTCTGCAGCAAACAATGTTTTTTCATTCAGTTATGCAATTTCCTCCTCTTGCATCCCTTTCTGTGTACCAAATAGTCTTCCCCGCACTGGCAGCAGAAGGACCATATTGCTTGAAACTGAAACCTTTGTGGGACTAGACTTGGTAACCCAGCCTGACTTCCAGCATTCTTGACCACCGACCAGGCTGGCTGGGACCTGTGCAATCCTTTTATTTACACAAACAAGTATTGTATTGGAGACACACAACATATCAGTGATAGAACAACGAAAACATCAATACACACAGCTTGTTTTACATTATTCATCTCAGGTTCAGTACATAATTCAGGACTATTGTCCCTGAACATACCCTTGTCATATACATTTTAAGCTCTGTTAGAGCTGCGAATTATTCAATTATTCATTTTGCCCATTATTATACTCTTCAAAAAGCAAGGTTGCACGCTTAGTTAATGCTGGTCTAAAGGCCCTGCATTGGAAGTAGTCCTGCTTGATTATTCCTCTAATCAACTGCTTATGTTGCATTTGTTTTTCAGCAAGAGCCTGTTCCCAAAATGTCAGAAACTATCTATTAACAGTCTATCTTATTGTCATAGTCCTGTTTCATGTGATAAGTGTTCTAGAAACTGAGATCCAAAAGGTCTGGAGGGCACCGGGGTGGGACGGCTCCCCTAAGAAACACGAGCCGTTCTCTAGCCTACCTTAGCAACTTCCAAGAGGGGACAGTGAGCCGCCCCGAGGCTGTTGCAAGGGGCGGCATATAAATATTTAAATAAACAAATAAATAAAATAAGACAGTACATACTGTCTTCACTGCAGGAAGGGTGACTGGAGGCCTGCTGGATGCCCGGACTTGCAACTCTTATCCCTACTAGCCAGCATAACCAGAGGTGAGAGATGACGGGAGCAGTAGGTCAAAATTTTGAGGGTCACCAGTTTCCCACCTTGGAACAGAGTCACCTTGTGCATCAAAAGCAGTGGATGTGCTTACAGCTTAGTTATCTTCCCACCTTGGGAAGAAAGGTGTTTTTAGGGTGGGCTCATATATAACCAGCTGGGATTCCATATCACTGAATTTAGTTTGACTTGCTTCTGGGTGAAGGCACGTATGAGATTGTACTGTTGGGTACATTTATTCATTTTAAATATTTGTATGCCAGTTGCAGAAAAGGCCCTCTCCCTCGCAGCCATCCCGCTCACCTCCTTAAGGAATGGCTCACGCAGGAGGGCCCCCTGCGTAGATCTCAAAGGCCAGGTAGGCACATACAGGTGCAGGCGCTCCCTAAGGTAACTGGGGCCTACCCCGTAGTAAACACTGCTGTCTAAGGACTTGCACACACATGTAATGTATCCTGAGTTTGTTTGTAGAAGAACATTGTGTGTTTGGATTTAAAAAGGCAGGCTCTGGCGCAGCGTAGTTTTCCTAAAATAGAAACAGGATCTCTATAAAAGGAAAATGTTGCCGTTCAAATCACTTAATTTGCTAGTCCCTTGGCTGTTGGCTGCTGCCATCCTGATTGGTAATTTTGGACATGCTGGCAAGACTGTTTGATATTCACAACAGCCCTGCAAAGTAGCCCAGGGCGATAGAAGTGGGATTGTGTCTATGCTCATAACTGGACAACTTGTGCATGAAGAATCTCGAGCAGAAAGTTTAAGAGGAGTAACTGTGCCTCTGGCAGAGCTTGCGGAAAGTCCCAGAATCAAGCCCTGGCATTTTCAGGTAGCACTGGAGAATTTCTTGGCTGCTCGCCTCCCTTAGTAGGAATTCCAGAACCTGGGAGCAGCCACCGAGAAATGACCTCCACTGGGGGAAGAACTGAGAGAAGGGATATCTTAAAACCTGGGCAGGCTGCCGTCCTGGATCCTTACAGTGCCATGCAGGATGGTGTGTGTAGGTGCTGTGAAAACAGTGGTTGGTTACCCTCCTTTCCTTTCCTGGCATTAAAATCTGACGCTCTGGGCCTCTGCTAGAATTGTGCCGATGGGATGGAGGTCCGCAGCAGCTCAGAGAGCTGCCCCCGAGACAGACGGTCCTTCAGGTACAGTCCAGTACAGGCCCAGTCACCCAGTCCTCTTCCTCTGACAATAAGAAAAGGATTTCTTTTTGACATGTGGGGCATAATAGAGCAATGCCTGATGTGACTGGAAAGTACATGCTCGTTGAAATACCTATAGCCGAAATTTAAACGCAAAATGTAGTCTGGAAGAGGCAAACACCATGGTAGTAATCAGAACTTAAAAGGCAGGAGCAGTATCTCTCTCTCGCCGCCCCCATGAGATCCCCCTGGCCCTGAACCAAGATTCACAGCGCGTCTTCAAACATCAGTGTAACTTTCCATGCTGTCCGGGTGGAGGATGGCTTGGCCTTGGACTGCCCAGGCAGCCCTTTGGAGATCAGCGCGTATCTTGGCGTTTGGCTCATATTTCCATCACGGCTGTCAGAACTTCAGAGGGACAGAACCTTGACACCCCACCGGGGAGGCATTCCCATGTCACACGGCTGGGAACTCGCCCAGGGCTTGGCCCTGCCTGTTTGAACCAGCCGGAGCAGCGGCATGAGTCTCAGCTCCGCACCATCTTCTTCCTAGTCACCCGCAGGCAGCAGATTTTTAGGGAGAACTGAGACACTGTCAATGTTTGGGGTCGCCCTTCTGCAGCTTGGTTCCACTGTAGGTTTTTGATGCCTGCTCCCAGCGGGTTTGGGAAGGAGAATTGGGACTTACTGTCCCAAATGTTTGGAGACCACCCGCTTCGGTCTTTGGCCCTTCCCACCAGTGGAATGGGCACCCCTGCAGCGCTCCTAAATTGAATTCAGCCCTTGTGCTAAAAAGAGGGTCTTCACTCCGGTGCTGGGGTCTTCCTAAATCCAGGAGCCAGTGACCGATGCCCGTAGCCAACAGGCCTTTCTCCCGGTCTCTTTGCTGCTGAAAACCTTGATGCTTGGCTTGAACGAGAAATGTTGTGACCCAAGGCCAGGATCCAGCACAGTAGGATCGGTGCAGAACAGAAATAGCAGCAGGAACAGCCTGTATGATTGGTGGGGGGAAAGAGGCAAAAGAAGATGAGGAGTGCGGCTGTCTGGTCTCGCCCTGCTAGCAGAACGGATCTGGGTGCTTGTGGCTCTGCGTCTAAGTTTTCTAGCACAAGCATCTTTGGGGAACACGCGGGGGGGGGGGGTCCCCAGTCCAGAGGCCGACACAGCCAGCCCTGAAACTGTGGTTGTGTTTTGTGCAGTGGCGAGGTGTGAACTTTCTTGCAAACTTGATAATGTGGTTCCGTTTATCTGGGAGAGGCTTTGCCTTATTCCGTCCGTCCTGCGGATTTGGCAAGTCGCTTTTGGCACCTCCTCTGTCCTCACCCTCAAGAGCCTGTAGGGGTTACTATAATCGTTTTATACGCGGGAAAAGAATGAAAACCAGCCGGGGCCAGGCACGGGCAATGTTGTGCAGGGAAAATGGAAGCAGGCCGAGAGTCACTTGTGAATGTGGTCGCCTGCCTGGGGAGGGATGTAATTTGATGAGCTGCGCGGGCTCTTCCTCCAGAGCACCATGTCCTGGCTTCAGCCTGTGCCACCAGCGGTATTAATGGGCTGTTGGATTTGCCCATGCTGGGAATGGCTGGCTGTTCCTTGCGGAGGTGGCAGCCAATGAGGGCACGGATGCTCCAGTCCCTGGGCGAGCCTTTCTGATTCTCCTTCAAAGGGACGAGAGCATTTGCTTGGCTTGGAGGATGTGTGCGGTGCTGGGGGAACCCAATTATAGCTCTTCCTTGGGGGTTTCTGAGACAGCAGGATTGTGTGTGTGTGTGTGTGCTGTTTTCTCACACTTAGCTGTTGTAATTTAGAGGTATCAAAGGGACTGTGATTTAGAGCTGCTCTGTGGCAGCAGCAACATGGTCTGTGGGGAATGTCTGGGGCGAGACATAGTCCAAAGGCCGTGTGTTCTTTTTCCCCCAACGCTTCCTTTCTTCCCCCCTCCCTCCTCCTCTCCCCCTCTGTGTGTGTGTGTGTGTGTGTGTGTGTGTGTGTGTGTGTGTGGTTTTTGCCTTTCTCTTTTTCCCAGAGAAAGAGAGAAAGCCTGGTTTGATTTGCAGTTCCTGGCATCAAAAGGGGAAACAATTTCATTAATTCATCATGCGTGTATACACCACAAATCTGCACATATTTAGCAGTCCCTTGAGGAGCTTCTTGGCTTGCTTGGGAAGGCTGGGGCTCAGATATCTGCTTGGCTGCCCGCACCACCTCCACCACCACCATCTTGCATTTCTCCTCTTGTGAGGAACCCAAGGCAGCTTAAATAGCTCCGTTTGAGCTCTGTTCCCAGCAGCAACCCTGTGAGGTAGGTCCATCTGAGCGCGGAATGACTGGCCCAAAGTCACCCAGTGAGCTTCTTGGTTGAGTGAGGACTAGATCCTGGATGTTCCAGGCCCCCAGTCCAGCGCTCTCACTGGCTCTTACTCTCCTGTCTAAACATGCATAGAATTGTGACTTTAAGCATCAAAGACTCAGTGTGTTTTCAGAGTTCAGATTCTCTTTTCTTGTGGGGGTGGTACAAAAAATCTTCAGTTTTGATTTGGGAAACATGCATGTTGGCTAGGGAAGGTATAGGAGATATTATGTGGGGCGGGCAGGTGTAGCATCCAGTCTTCCGGGCCGTGTCTCGATCCGAACAGAACAGAAGCTTCCTTAGAAAGAGATGCTGCGATCTTGTTGTCCAAGGAGGCTTCCTTGGCGGGGGACTCAGCACAGGGCCAAAAGGCCTCTGCCGTTTTTTAATTAAATGGTATCGCTTGCTGCGCCTGGCTGCAAGCAAAGAGCCAGAGCAGATGTTTGCGCAAATCAAAGCTTGCCCTGATAATGAAGGTGCAGAGATTAAAAGGGCAAGACCAGGTGTGTGACATGAGGTGGGCCCCCGTTCACTTTTCAGTCCAAGACGGCAATGACACTGACAACAGTGCCACACCTTCAGGGTCCAAGGGTGTTCCGTACAACATGCTGGGCAGAAGCAGCCGGTCACGTTCCTTGAGACAGGAGATCGGTGTCTCACTGGCAAAATTCCCTCTTTAACCATTACAGTGGAGGGCCTCCATGCTTGACGCGCTTACCCAGAAGTCAGCGATTGAATGGGACACCTCTGAAGTAGAGGGACTCTGGCTGACATCCATCATGTCGACAGAGCACGGCTTTTCCCCTGGGGGGCCTGAAAGCCAGAAGTGTAGAATGGCCCATTCCTCTTGCCTAGTGGTGCAGAGCTGCCCAGGGCCCCCCAGTCATTGCTGCAGGGATCTTAAGGACCTGTAATTGCTGAGCATCGCTGCTTTGCAAGAGCATTTCGCCTCGAGCCTAAGTCAGTTGCTGATTTGGGGCAGTTTGGAAACTGACATAGAAGGAAAATCCAGTTTTAAGGAAGGACTTCCGGAGAGGCTCAGCAAAGTGCACGAAAAGTGAACTGCCTCATAGGTAAGGCAGCAGTGGTATTTTTTATTTAAAATGATCACAGGTCCCCAGTGCAGCTTCCAGCCTTTTATCTCAGGGAGGTGTGTCTTCACCAGGAAGAACATGGGGCTATTTATGTGCCTCACACCTCCACCCCCTTCCTGCAGATGCAGCTCCTGTGTTGCTGACTGTGGGGGTGCTTGGCGTTCTTCTTCCAGATGGGCTGCTGAGTGTTTCCTGGCTCCCCAGCATGGCGAGGGCCTTGTGTCAGTGGCCTGCTCGTTCTTTGGCTGTGTTTGCGCAACATCGCTGAGGGAGAAGCAGAACAATCCCGAGCTCCTCTACCCTCTGGCTGCCATCAGTTTCCTCTAAGTCTCCCAACCCCATGCCAGCATCGCTTGTCCCTGAGGCAGATTCCAGCGCTGCGCTGCATGGCTGTTTTTCTGACTGAGACAAGAGCTTCTCATGGGGAGGCTCAACCCACAGCATGCCTGGGGCATGCAGGTAATTTCTGTCCCCACTGTGCAGGGACCCCAGTGGGACCCACGCCATGGGCTGTAACTGGGTTTGCACACCATGATGAGCCATGTGAGGTGTGTTTGTGTTCTTAAGCTCTCCTTGGAGTTATTTTCTGGGTTGGATAAACCCATGCTTGTATTGGGGTTTGTATCATCACGTTTTATTCTTCTAAATTGTTTTTATCTATTTTAAAATGGTTGTTTTATCTGTTGTCATTGTGAATCACCCAGAGAACCCTATGGGCTGATGTGGCAGTATAGATCTGCATGGAATTAAAAAAATTAAGCCACTTGGGAGCCGTTTCTGATTGCTGGAGCCAGTCAGGTGCCTGGGGTTGCGCTAAATGGGGTTGCACAAAATGATGGGCCATGTGCGGTGTCTGGCTTGTTATTCACACGCAACACGACAAGCCACTCTGAAGCAGATGTGCCTCAAAACTTGGCCTGGCTTGGCCTGTGTGTGAAGCCAGCCATTGCCTCTGTTGTTGTATGTGCAGACATTCCGCGTTGTTGTATGTACAACATTCCGGTAAGGATCCCTTGGACATCCTGGGCCTAGCCGGCCATGAGCGGCATGCTCCTCTTTCTCCCGTTCATCACAGTGGCTTTTGCCTTATCCATTTCAGAGGCTGGAAAGATGCATGGGGACTGTAACGTCCCTGACGGGTGGCGTCTCCGAGAGGGAAGCAAATGACGCCCTGAACGCTCACGTGAGTATCTCTTGCCTGGCGGGTCCTTTTTCAGAGCGCTTGTAAGCGTTGCCCCTGCACGTCAAAACCAGGAGCGCTGAATCTCTCTCTTGGGGCCAAGTCCAACCCGTCGGGACCACAGAGCTCCCACCTTCCCACGACTGTTTGCGGTTTCCCAGCTTTTGTGCGGTGCCCTCCCCGTGCCGAAAGTTTGCAGTGCTTTTCCAGAGGCTTAGCCGGGGGCAGTCTGAGTTCCGGGGAGCAAACTCAGGCATGTTAATGCCGAAATCTTCGGCGCAAGCTCAGGTCCTCCAGGGTGAGCTGGGGTTCTTCCCAGTGGGCAGTTGCTGGAGGATGTGGCAGTGGCTCCCATGTGGCCCCTGGACTACAAAGAAAAGCTCAAACTACCCTGGCTCAGAGCTTCCTGTGAGCCAGGCACCAAGCCAGCTCTCTTCTTCCCTACTGGAAGAGGGAAGGACCCAGCGTGCCCACAGGCCCATCTAGGTCGTGCCCCTTCTCTTCAGAGATCCTGTCCTGGCACCCGGGTTGCCATATGTACTGCAGGCCATTTTTAGCAGCTTTCAACTCAGAGGGATGCCGTGGTGTCAGGACTCTCTGTGACCCGGTTGTGGAGACCTACCTGTGCCACCTTCATTCTCTTCCTCCACCCTCCCTCTGCCCTGAATCTGTCTTCCCTTGCCCCTCCAGGTTTGCAAAGGTGCCCCCCAGCATGAGGAGATATGCCTGGGGCTCTTCACCCTCATCCTCTTGGAGCCTACTCAAGCGCAGAAGGTAAGGAGCCTCATCGGTCCCTCGCCACCACCTTTGGGGGTGTCTGCTCTTCATTTCTCCCACCACAGCATGCTGGGGACTGCAGGCCAGCTCAGTCATCTACAGGCTGGTTCAGCCATTAAAATCACCTTGGGAGGAGAATGTGTTCAAGTGAGGAGACCCCTTGGAACAGTGAGGCCCCCAAAGGGTTACAGAAAGTGCTGTGGATCAGGGAAGCTTGAAGGACTTGGCTGGTGGAAGAGCTTGCTTGGTTCTCTTCCTGGAGTGACAAAAACTGCTTTGGGACAATGGCCAAATTGCAGGAGGAACTGGGCTTCATGAAACCTACAGGCTTCACCCCGACTCCAGTTTTAGACAGATTGCCACTTTGAAGCCTTTAAAAGTATTAGCTGAGAGAGCAAGGCTTCCCCTGCACACCCCCATGCTGTCCCACCCCACCCTCCAGAATGCAGAATGTTCTGAAGTTCAATTCTGGGAGCAGAATTAGTTTTTCTCAGCAGTTGCCTGCTGCTGGCAGAAGTGGGGCTGCTAGCGGAAGTAATTTCGCCTAGTTCGCAAGGTCCACCCTGGGATTATTCCACAGCCCTCCCTCCAGTGGTCTTTTCCTGTAACACCCCATCTGCTCCTCCTTCATAAGAGTAGAATCCACAGCTGAAATAAAGATGTGCTTCCTAGAGAGGAAGCCATCCTGGCGGAGCAAAGAATGATGAGAGCTCACACAGTTCTGATCTTTTGATCCTTGCCTGAAAACCAGCTTTGGCCGAGTAGGAACACAGACCGGGGTAGAGACAGACAGTGCGGCAGTCACGGCCAGAGAGCTGCCCTGCTTCCACGCATCCGTGGTATTTATTTATTTATAAAATTTGTATGCCGTCTATTACTTGCGTCTCTGGATGGCTTATAACATAAATCAGAATAAAATAGATAAATTGACTATTCCACGCTGGCTGCAATTAATAAATTACAAACAATAACATCCAATTTCCGATAAACATATTAAAATGTTGATTAAATAAAAAGGTCCTGACCTGGTGCCGGAAAACATAGAGTGACAGCGCCAGGCGGATCTCCCTGGGGAGCGCATTCCACAATCGGGGCGCCACCGCAGAGAAGGCCCTCCTCAGGGTGCTCTGTCTCCTAACGTCTTTCACAGTATTGCACTGTTTGCCTGGCACTGGCTACTTTGTGGTAGCATTCAGTTTGACCGGGTTCGCACGAAGACACACGCGCTGGTCACGAGTCACTCGGTCAGCATGATTAGCCTCATGATATCCAAGCCCAGTAAGAGCAGGTGGCTGTCTTGCTTGACAAAGCACCCTGAAACCTCTGTGAGGCCCATGCAGGCCCTCCCTCTTCCTTGTAAATGTGTGAATGTGCCCTTTGTCTTCGTGCTGCCCCATCAAGACATGACTTCTTAGCCATGTCCTCCCTGCCTGTCGGAGGCAGCTGCCACAGTGGCAGAGCCCCCCGGCTCTGCAGGACTGACCAGGGCGACGAACAGGACTATGTGGCCCTGCCATGGAAGCGACGCGCATCTTCATACTCTGGTTTTGCAGAGTTGGGGGAAACTCCTCCGTGGCAGTTTCTTTACTGCAGTCTGCCAACATTCCCTTTCAGAGGACCAGGTTGTGGCTTTGGATCACACCCCGGGTTGCCAAAGGATCGCTTGGGAATGGGGCAGAAACATAGAAACAGGGAGAGTCAGAAGGGGTCTCCCGGGCCATCTAGTCTGACCCCTGGCTCCAGCCAGCTCCGCTCACGACATGCCCACCATGTGCATGTCTAGCCTGTCCTTGAACACCCTCACCACTGGCGCCTCAGCCACCTCCCGTGGGAGCCCATTCCACACCCTCGGGGTCCTGACTGTCAGGAAGTGCTTCCTGGCATCCAAATGCAACCTGGGTTCCCTGAGCTTTGCTCTGTTGGGGCGCATCCTGCCTTCCTCTGCAGGGGAGAACAGGTCTCTCCCCACCTGCGTGTGACACCCCCTCACATACCTGTATGTTGCCAACAGATCCCCTCTGAGTCTCCTCTTCTCCAGGCTGAAGAGACCCAGTTCCCTCAGTCTCACCTTATACCCATACAGAGCTTCCTCATCCCATCTTATTTCTCTAGTGACTGTCAAGGGGGCTGTTTTACCTGGTTGAGTGGCTTCTGTTTTCTGCCTTCCAGAGAATTTGCACTGGGGAGCTCACTCTCCCCGTGCGTTCCTTTGCCCTGCCTACGAGCTGAACACTTGCCTCTGCGTGCTTTCATTCCAGTTCAAAGCATGCAAATTGCTCTACGCCAGCTTGTTCCTCCTGGGATGCTGGTGGGTACCTGGGTGGCAGGTGTTGGGAGGTGAGCCGTCAGCCCCTCTTTTTGAGCACTGTTTCCCCAGGCCCCCTGCTGTGTGTTGGGGATGCGTCAAAAGATGCTCCTCCTGGCGCCTTGGCTGCCGGATTTGTCTCGGCACAGCCACCCTCTCCCTAAGCATCTCGGGGACTTCCAGGAGTGGGGGAGCTGCCCCCTCCCCTCCTGCTCCCTCGACCCTCTGCGCACGCAGGAAATTGGCTCCATCCCACTCAGCGCCATCCAGCTGACGTGTGTGTGTGTGTGTGCGCGCGCGCGCGCGTGTGTGTGGAGTCACCACCTCCCCCGCTTGGCTGGCTCTGGCTTTTAATTAACGTTCTCTTCCCAAATGGGAGGGGAGCTTCTTCCCTCCCCCCCGCCCCTCCAGCCCCCGCTTTTATCTCCTATCCAGTGCTCAAAGTAGAAAGCCTCCAAGACACCTCGTTGTGCCTGTCTCTGGAGCCAGCATGGCTGGCTGCCCCCTTCTGATCTATTCATTCCAATGGCGCATCTGTCAGGCCGTGTTCCTTTTCCGTTAATAAAATGGGGGGCGTTAGTCGGATTTCTTGGAGTGCATCGTGGAACTAAGCATTGAGTGACGCCTGCTCTTGAGTACGACAGAAGCACTGGAGTCATCTGCTCCCTTTCCTTTCTTGTAAAACAGAAAGCAGGTCTTCCTCAGACTCTTTTTTCAAGCTTTCCCCACCCTCTGAGGCCTTCCGGAAATTTTTGACTGCATCTTCCATTCCGCTTGACCATTGGCCATGCTGGCTGCAGGTGATGGGAGGTGGAGGCAGCTGCATCGTAGCAGGTTTGGGAGGCTGTCTGAGGCCCAGACTCTGCTGTAATGCAGCCTGGGCACCTCTAAGGGAAATAAATGCAGATTACTCCGGCCAACTCCGGCCTCTCTTCCTAGTCTTATTCTCCGTAAGCCTCTTGGACCTCAAACCTTTTGAGGGTCATGATGGTGCTACTGTAGTCCTCCCGTTTTGTAAGAGCAAGCAGAAGGAGAAGGAAGTGACAAGCCTGGGTGTTTGCAGGAGGACAAAATATACATTAATGGAGATGGGCTTCCCTGCAGACGCAGGAAAAAACGCCATCTGGGTGTGTTTTTGGGGTGGGATGGATTTCTCTGGAAAATGCCACAGCCAGTGTGCAATGTCAAACGGAAGCATTCCACACCTCAGCATTTTGTTGGAAGTCTTCTGTAATGCAACAGCAACAATTGCAGTGGGAATCGACTGCGGAATTTACTTTTCAGTTAAAGTTTTTTTTAAAAATCAAAGCAAATGGCCCATATGCCAGTGTGGCGTCGTGGTGAAGAGCCTGGGACTGGGACTCAGGCGATCTGGGTTCCAGTCTCCGCTCGGCCATGGAGCCAACTGGGTGGCTTTGGGCCAGTCACAGGCTCTCAGCCCAACCTACCTCACAGGGTTGTTGTTGTGGGGATAAGGTGGAGGAGGAGAATGATGTCAGCTGCCTTGAGCCCTTTGTAGGAAAAAGGCAGGATCTAAATTGAAAAATAAATCGAAATATGCATCTCATCCTCTCCAGAAAATGAAATGCAAAACTGGAAACCTTGTACTCCTGCCATTACCGTTCTGACCCTTTGAAACCACTAGAGCATTCATTAAAAAGAATGTGTTCAAGCATGCACAGAGTGCTTTTTCTTAGAGCAACTGCTTCTGCATCCCCACCTGCTGCCTGGCTTCCTGTGCCTAGAAGACCTTCCGCTCCCTGTCAAACAGCTTTGGGAGCCCCTCGGGGCGAAACCCCCTGGCCATCACCGTGACGGTTGTTTTGGGGTCAGGGTCTGCCCTCCAGCGCACGCTTCTGTTTTAGCATTAGCAAAGGACTAGAAAGGGCAAGCTGAGCAGCTGCCCGTCGCACATGCCTTTTCATCGCGTCTCCGGGTGGCATGTGGACGGAAACTGGAGCCCAGCATGTTTAATGAAAGGGCTCTTCCAGGGCCTCCTTAACCTCTTCAAGGGAAAAGCCGGAGAGCAAATCTGTTCTGTCCGGAACAGCGTGGCATTCAGCAGCACCAATTAGCATTAATGGAAGGAAGAGTGCGCCAAGGCTTCGCAGGGCGAGGGAAGAGAAGCCAGAAGCTCGTTTTCCTTTCCTCCACTCGTGCGCAGGCTTCCAGAAAACACTTGTTCATGCGGCCACTTGGCACGCCTCCCCTTTCCAGAGCCTGACCCCTGGTTTTCACTCCTACACATTGGATGACCAGTGAGGAACAGAACCGAGGGGCAAAATCCGACACGCAGCTTTGACTCCATTCCCTGCTAATGCTTTTAGGCTGTAGAGGGATGCTGGGGCTCCCCTGTGTATGCAGAATTCCAGTCACCTTAAAATTCCCAGCTCCAGCACAGAGAACTTTTAAATTCTTTTAGAAGGGGATGGCAGAGGATGAGGTGGCTGGATGGAGTCACTGAAGCAGTCGGCGTGAGCTTGGGTGACTCCGGGGATGGTGGAGGACAGGAAGGCCTGGAGGAAGGTTGTCCATGGGGGCGTGATGGGTCGGACACGACTTCGTGACTCACAACAACAAGAAGTAGCCAATGGATCTGGCTTCTTAGAAATTGGAGTTACCCTCCCTGCGATACAGCGAAGCCATACTTGCCGGCCTCCCAAGACACAGCCCCTGCCACGGAGCTCCCTGGGGGTCTGCCCTGTAGCAAGGCCGACGAGACAAGCATCCGAGGGAGCCTGCCCCACAGCTCCCACCCTCTGCCTACCGTCTCTGCGGGCCATATTCAGTGTGTACCACACCAAAGCAGTGTTTTATCATCATCAATAACATGCTTATTGTGACTTTCAAGAATCAGAACAAAACCGACAGCAAAATAAACAGAAGTGCAACAAATTGAAGTAAAAGCATTAGTTTTCCTTCCTGAAATGTGAAGGAACCTACTCAAATGGATGCGTGTATTATGTACCTCAATATATAGCATTTAGAGCAAAATCTATGACTATTCTTAGGGTTCATTATGTGTCGACTTCAGCAAAGGCAGCCCAGCTATTCATAAATTTATCCCTTTGTGGATTTACGCTTAAAAAAATAAATAAAATCAAAAGCCTCTTTGAGTCCTCCACCTGTTGTGTTCTCAAAGGTGGCCGTGTGTCCTTCCAGTTGTAATTTTAGTCTTGTCACTATCAAAAAGGGTGAGGAAAACCCATTTATCTCAACCTTGCCTTATGCTTCAAGTGATGAGTAGTTAAGAAAAATACTTGGGGCCTGTAAATATTAAAGGACTTTCTGTCACAAAGTCCCGTATTGTTCCCTCCTTTGAAAGAAGCACGCGTTCGATATTGCCAGAACACACGAGTTAGAGGAGTAGCAGCCGTACTGCTCCACCAACGGTTGACTGATTTAGATGCACTCCTATTAAAAGGGCATTGAGGCTACGGGTGCTACTGCAAGCTTCAACCACGTGGAGACTTTTCAATAAGTTTAATACATTTTGAAGCAAAGTAACTTTAGAAAAAAATAAATCAACGCATTTTAAAGCAAAGTAGTTTTGCAGGACTGTTGCCTAGGGCTTCCTTAGTACGCCTGGAAAGTTTTAGATGCCTTGATAGCCACAAGGGTAAGAGCCTGCTCAGTGGTGGCACCCTGGCTCTGGAATCGGCTCCCCAGGGAGGTTTGTCAGGCGCCTCTTCTGTACTCTTTTCTGCCAGGCAAAGACCTTTTTATTCACCCAATAGTGTAATTGCTAAGATGAGTTTACCGTTTTTAAGATTTTGCTTTATAACCCACTATTGTGCTTTTTATTGTGTCTCTGTTGAGATAAAATTGAGGCCTTGGAAGTTTTGTAGTGATTTTCAGATTTTATTGTTATATAATCTGTTGATTTTAATATTACTTTTTACCGAGCACTTTTAAACATTGTAACCCATTCAGAGAGCCTTACTGGCTCATGTGGCAAGATAAAAATCCAGTGGATATATATGTTTTATGTGCTTAACACTGTGGGGAGATGATAAAGCAGATGCACACACATTCTCTTATCGTGGATACAAAGGGTTTGTGTGCCATCTTTCAGTCACTGTCTTTGTCCTCGCACAGCATTTCGCTGCCCCTTCTGCCCCTTAATACTTGTTTTTCTCCCCTCCACTCCCTGGCGCAGTGTTACCGGGACCTGGCCCTGGTGAGCCGAGATGGCATGAACACGGTGTTGAACAAGATGAACCAGATTCTCATGGAGAAATACCTGAAGTTGCAGGACACGTGTCGTACTCAGGTGTGTGTGTACTGAAGAAGAAAAAGGGGATCAGACAGGAAGCAGGGTTAGATCTGCAGCGATTCTAAGCTAGCGAGCAGCATTCCACTTCAGCACAGCTGTGAAGTCTATGATTGTGTCTGTCCGGCACAACACGATTGTGTCTGTCCGGGATTCTGCAATACGCTTGTGCCTGTCCGGGATTCTGCAATTCGAACAACCGCTGTGGATGCACCAGATGACTTAATTTGGCACGCTTAATCTAATAAGTAGTTCTGATGGTGGTGGTGGGGATGACTACTGCTTCTACATCGTTGCGTTTATATTCTGCCTTTTTTCCTATTGTGAGGAACTCTGTGGGGAGAGGAGAGGAGAGGAGAGGAGAGGAGAGGAGAGGAGAGGAGAGGAGAGGAGAGGAGAGGAGAGACTCATGTAAGGCAATAGAAGGGATTGGTGGACGGGCGTCTTCCCTTCACTTTGCACCATCCATGATGGAGTTATGCCACGTGGACATGATTCTTATCATTACAGCAGAAATGTCGGTGGCTGTTTCAGCGGTTTTTTTCCCACAGCTGTGTGTGAGTGCTAGAAACTTCGTGCTTTTTGTCTTTTTCAAGCAAGGAGACAGAGATGACAGGATTCCTCGTTAGAGGCTGTGTCTTGAGCCACAGTACCTGAGAATAATGACTGACAAGAGGGACCCTGGGGAGACATGGCAGGCGGGGTCTGGCTTGGGACGCGCATCTGCACTGGCTTTGACTCCTCCGCTCTCTTCCCCCCTCTTTAGTTTGTTTGGCTGCTGCGGGAGATGGTGAGGAGCGGCATCCTTGGCATTGACGGGATCTGCATGACCTTCATGAAGCAGATTGCAGGTGGGGGTTTCGGGGCACCCCTCCTGGGATGGCCCAGTAAGGCCTCTTTGTCTCGCAGAGCCCCCCTCTGGCTACCTTGGGCCCAGCTCAGGCCTGATCTTCCCATGTTACACTGACAAGAGGGACGTGGGTCCTAAGACTGCCCCTTGTCAGGTAGCATTTTGGGGTCGATCTGGAGCGGAGCCAGATCATCAAGGTATCCAGATCATGGGGGCTGAACCTCTTCCCTGTGACAACAGTCGGCTCCTAGCTTCCTTCCTCCAGCCACCAATTACTCTCTGCTTTCCTGGCTGTTATATGTCTCCCCCTTTCTAAAAGATTTCTCTTGTTTTCAACAAATGTGCCAGTGTTTTTGGTATTTTGATCCCTCTCCCTTTCCCTTTGGCCCGGCCCACCATTGGAATGCCCCCCACCCCCCAAAGTTTCTTCCAGATGAAATTTGGCCTTCAGGCTGGAGCCAAGGCTGATGGGAGCTTTAGTCCAACAGGCATCTGGAGGGCAACAATTTGGGGAACGCTTCCTTGTGATGTGGAGTCTTTTGAGCCTGAGAGTGGCTGAGCTTTCCAGTGCAAGCCCAGCACCCACAAAGCCCAGCCTTCTAAGTGTCACCTGCCTTTCCCTGCTCTGCTGCCCCAGGTTGTATCCGTGCTGGTGGCGCTGTTTGCCACTGAGCCTCCTGTGTCCCTCGCACTGACCTACCCAGGCACATTAAAAGGCACACAGTGTCCCGTGGCGATGTGATGCCCAAGGACCAGGTTGCCAGCAGCTACAGGAAGCTGGGGTTTAATTGAGCAAAGCTGCTTTCAAACAGAGCCGGGCAGAGCCGGGAGCGGAAGAAACTGCCGGAGTCCTGCTGTTTTTCCTGCAAAGCAGCCCTGAGCCGAATCCATGGCACAATTAGCAACACAATGTACAAAAAGCCAGGTTAAAGAAAGGAACGCAAATGTTAGGCATGCTTGCTCTGGGTTTATTTAAAACATCCCCGCTGTCTTTGCTGCCTAATTTAAGGACAATGGCCATTACACTGAAGCTTTGTTCTATTAAAAAATAACAACTGAAAAGGAGAGCTGTAGCTTTTTAATATAGTGCTCTTGCGAAATGGTTTATCTGATGTTGCCAATATAGAACACTGTCTGATTTTAGCAAATGGCCTATCTATAAACTATTTCATAATATTGCATGACAGGTTTTTTGTTCCTGTTTTCAAAAGACATTCCGTAAGACTGGAATGTTTTAAAAGATTTATTTTTCATGTTGCTCGAGTTGTTTCTCCATATTTTACTTGGGAGTGGCTTAGGATTCATTTCTCTACTGTGTTGTGTGACTCTTTCCCTGAACCCTAGCCCTGTTTGAGCCCGGGAATCTGCCTTGAGATAAGATTAGGAGATGGCCTCTCTCTGCACGTTCAGAAATAAGAGAGATCTGAAACGGCAAGATTGTCCACGGTGCAGGTTTTTGTATCCTGTTGCAAATTTATTGCTTTTATCCCCGTCTGAGGAGCTTGGTTTGCAGCACGGGCCCCCTCAGTGTGTTGTCTTCCAGATGTGTTGGATTATAACTAGTGTGTGCTATGGTTGAAGGGGGATGTTGGGAGTTATCAGCAGGATGGAAGAAAATATTTTTTTAAATAAGTTTTATTTGAAATTATAATCCTAAAAAACAAAGAAAGACTAAAAACAACATCAGTCATCAAAAACATCGAGCCCGCCGGGTCAGCCCCCACACCCTTCTTTTTCCATTTATGATAACTTAAAGACATATTTAAATCTATGCGAAGTCCCGTTTCTCTAGCCAATAATAAAAAGAGCCCCAAGTTTGATAGAAGTCAGTATCTTCCTTTCCTTCAATGATAAAGTCAATCTATCCATTTCTGCACAGTCCAGGATCTTTTTTAGAATCAGTTTGTCGGTGGAAAGTTCTTCACTTTAGGATGGAAGAGAATATTGTGTGGAATCATTTTACTTTCCAGGTAATTGTGTTCATAATTTCCTGGAAAAGCTATAGCAAGTTCCCAAGTATAACTTGCACATTTTTAAAAATGTGCATTTTAGCACTTCCATCTGCTGGGGGAAAGCGCACAATTTTAACCAGAATCTGTGCACCCAATTGAACACATTCTCAAGCACACCTATCCAAGAGCTGTAGCAGGAGGCCTCTGGTAGAAATTGGAAGCAGAAGGAATTTGCCCGTAATCACTCTGGTTGAGCAGTAGGAATTTACAACACTCAGCTCTTCTTCTTATTAACCCTGCGTAGTGACAAATTGACCTTGCATGCCGTTGGACAAATAACCCCATGCCTTGCTTGGGTCCCATAGCTGAAGCATCAGATCTCATTCCTGCCTTGTCCCCTAAGTAAAATGCCCATTTAATCATACAAAACGTGCAAAGGGTCAAGGTTGTGCATATTTTTAGCCAGCCTGGTTGAGTCTGCTTGTTCCAACAGAAACAGAATTGTGCAGGTTTTCTGACTCTTATGGGGAAGGGCTGCAGCCTGGTGGCTGGACACATGCTCAGCTGGCTGTCGTCCCGGGTTCAACACCAGTGAAACTGGTTAAGCTCCCCCCTGAAAATCAGAGTCAACGATACTGGTCGGTAGAAGGCAGCTTCCCATATTCCTGTCTTTGCTCCTGTCTTTTGTGTCAGTGAGGACTAGTCCCGTTCTTAGTCTCAAAGCTTGCAAGGATCGAACACAGAAAGCTGTGTTCAGATGTATTCAGGCAAGGAGGTTGGGAAGCAGCCATAGAGTCCTCTTTTCAGGGGTGTATGTTTTGGTGGAAAGCAGCGAAAACCGTTTATGCTCCAAGCTTCCTGGCAGGGGAAGACAGCCCGTCTTTCAGCCTCTGTGTTGCATGTTTGCAGGTGGGGATGTCACGGCGAAGAACATCTGGCTGGCAGAGAATATCCTGGACATGCTTACAGAGCAGAGGTAGGTGTGGCTGGCGGAGCAATTACCATATTTTTTGCTCTATAAGACTCATTTTTCCCCCCCTCAAAAGTCAGGGGAAATGCCTGTGTGTCTTATAGAGCGAATATGTGTGTGCAGTAAGTCTGTCGGATGTGCAGCCCCTGGGGAAGCGATGGGGAACGTGCCTGTGATGATGTGCCCATTGGATTCAGAATATTTTGTTTCTTGTTCTCCTCCTCTAAAAACTAGGTGCGTCTTATGGTCAGGCGCGTCTTATCGAGCGAAAAATGCGGTACTTTGCAGGCGGGTTCCGTGCTGCCTTGGCAGGGCCGGGAAACAGCGGAGAGCTGCGGCCAGTCAGGATTAGGCTAAATGGCGAGCCAGTTCCTTCACTCCCGTGTTGAAGGGCCACTGCCGGCAGTTCCCAAGGAACTATTTTCCGCTGCCATCAGGGCAGTAGAGGGAGGCCAGCCAAGGAGTGTTCAGGTGGGCTGGCTTATTGTTTCCGTTGTGGGGCTGCATTTATCCAAGGAGCCCAAGGCGGTTTGCATGGTCCCCTTCCTCTCTGATTTAGCCGCACAGCAACCCTGCGATGTAGACCAGGCAGAAAGTCAGTAACTCAAAGGCACCAGGGAGCTTTCCTGGCCAAGGGGGGACTCAAACTCCGCTTGCCCCAGTTTGAGTCCAACTTTCTAGCCACTCTACCCGCTGCACTGGCTTTCCAAGAGCCCGGCTGCCTCATACCTCAGGCATCTAGTCAAAACACAGAACGATCGAAGTCTGTTTACAGGTTCCTTTCCTGCCACATTTGACGGTGCCTCTGAGTGCCAGTCACAGAGCCTTGAATGTGGTCGCTCGCAGGGAGCAGTCGTGGTGTTGTGCTTCCCTCGATCCTTGGGTTTGATTGCCGCCTGGGCGGACCTCTGCCACATACATTCTGCACAGGTGTGGTGGGAGCAAGGGACACCTGTGCAGAAGTCGGCCAGGCCTCCTCCTCTTCAGATGTCCTTGGCAGAATGCATTCCCTGAAATAGACCTGACCTTGCAGGCCGTGTCGGGAGGGGCTTCTGCATCCTTTAATTGGTAATAAACAGATGCCTGAAATTGCAGCCATCACAGGCAGTCTCATGATTTTTGTTCCTTCCAACCGTCTCCTCCGATTTGCAAAAGGTCGCTGATGGTCACAGCAGTTTCTCTTTAAAATTGGTTATTGCTGTGGCTAACAAGCGCACCACTGAGGCATTACTGGGCCGCCCACTCCGGGCTCCCTGTGCTCCTGTTTACCTTCCTCGCTGGGCATAATACAGTCCTGCCGCACTGCCTCGCAGTGCCATCTAGTGCTCCTCCCTAGAGCTGGTCCATTTTACATGGTGGGAAGCACCTGGAGGCTTCTCCGCTTCCGTTGTGTTCTCACAGTGCCGTCCAGTGAGCTCTTTTGGGTGGTGCAGGGCCTGTGACACTCTGGCCTGCGTCGGATCCTGTCGCACCATCTGCAGCTCGCTGTGGCGACTTTGCCCAGCCCTTTGGGGATAAAATCGCCCAGATTCGCCCTGAGCCGGACTCCACAGTTCGTAGGGTTTTAGAGCAGGGAGTGTCCAGAGCGCCGCCTGGTCCGTCTTTATCAGATGAGGTTCAATTCTTGCAGCCTGAAGAAGTGGACGAGGTGCTTGGATTGGTTCGGCCCACTGCTTGTCTGTTCAGCTCTCGTCCGTCATGGCTGCCCATCGGAGCCAAAAGTGGGATATGTACCTGGGTCTAGGAGGTCATCAGCACCTCTCTGAGGGAGGGCCGGGTCCCTGCCCCTTTGAAGAGGGCGGTGATCAAGCCTGTCCTGAAGAGGGCGAACCTGGACCCAGAGATAGCTGCCAACTCTAGGCCGGTGGCTGATATCCCGCTTTTGGGCAAAGTGCTTGAGCGGGTGGTGGCCAGACAACTTCAGGTGCTCTTGGAGGAAGCCGAGCATCTCTTTATTTATTTAAAGCATTTTTATGCCGCCCCCTTTGCAACAAGCCTTGGGGCGGCTTACAAAGCAAATAAACAAATGTTGAATAAACTTTAGAAATCCGGATACATCTTGGCTTTTATTTATTGGTTGCCATCTTGGCATCTTGGCAACCAATAAATAAAAACAGCAATTAACAGTTAAAGTATCATTTAAATAAAAAGGTCTTGGCCTGGCGCCGAGAAACAAATAATCTAGACCCGTTTCAGTCTGGCTTCAGGCCTGGCTGCAGAACTGAATCTGCCTTGGTCGCCCTGTATGATGACCTGTGCAGTGAGAGAGACGGGGGCGTGCGTCTCTGTCGGTTCTCCTGGACCTCTCAGCGGCCTTCGATACCATCGACCATGGCCGGGTTGGGAGTCGGAGGCACCTCTTTGTGGTGGTTCCACTCCTGCCTGTCCGGCCGATTCCAGGAGGAGGTGCTGGCGGATCGTGGCTCTGCACCATGGCAGCTCTGCCAGGGAGCTCTGCAGGGTTCCATCTTGTCCCCATGCTTTTTTACATTTCCATGAAACCGGTAGGAGGAGTCATCCGGAGGTTCGGGCCGCGGAGTCATCAGTACACTGATGGTACCCAGCGCTACCTCTTTTTAACATCTAGTCCAGGTGAGGCAGTGGCTGTCCTGAACCGGTGCCTGACCAGGGTAATGAGCTGGAGGAGGGCCAATAAATGGAGGCGTAACCCAGACAAGATGGAGGTCTTGTGGGCGGGCGGTTCAGTCTTCCGAGTAAGTGACTTTAGCCCCGTCCTGGGCAGGGTCGCGCTCCCCCTAAAGGACAGGGTGTGCAGCTTGGGGGTGCTCCTTGACCCAGAGCTGCCCCTGGAGTCTCGGGCGAGGAGTGCTTTCCTTCAGCTCCACCTGGTCCACCGACGGCGCCCTTACTTGGACGAGCATTGCCTAGCAATGGTGACCCATGCACTGGTAACTTCCCGATTGGACTATTGCAAAGCACTCCACGTGGGGCTGCCCTTGAAGACAGTCCAGATAATTCAGTTGGTTCAGCATAGAGCTGCCAGGATGTTAACAGGGACTGGCTGGTATTCACATATAATGCAGGTCCTCTGTTGGTTACACGGGCTGCCAATTGAAGTCCAGGCCAAATTTAAGGTGCTGGCGATGACCTACGAAGCCCTAAACGGCTTGGGTCCGGGATACCTGAATGAGCGCCTTCTTCCCTATGTGCCCCCCACCCCTTGAGATCTGAGGTGCAGGCCCCGCTCCGGGAGCCCTCCTTGAAGGAGGTTAGAAGGGTGGCTACCCAGAGGAGGGCCTTCTCTGTGGTGGCACCCCAACTGTGGAATACACAACCCAGAGAGGTTCAAGTGGCACCGGCGCTTTACTCTTTTCGGTGTCAGGCAAAATCCTATTTATTTTCCCGTTATTTTAATGGTTGGTGTTTTTAACTGGGGCTTTTATTATCTTGAGTTGCCAGATGTTGTGCTTGTTTCGCTTTATTTTACTTGTTCTTCTTTTGTAAGCTGTCTTGAGATGTCAGTGGTGGATGGGTTAGAAAAGCTTTAAAATAAATAAGGCTGCAGATTCTTGCTTTCTGCCTGCAAGATGTGCAGAGCCTTGTATATCCATCCACAAGTTTCATTTTAGGTTTTGGTCCAGCAGCGGGAATTTTATCCTGTGATTCTGCCTCTGGAATACATTCCTAAAAATGGTAACGATAATTAATGTTGAAGTCTAGTGCAAGGACAGGACTAAACGGTTTTAGCTGTTCAGATAAGTTGAATAAATTAGCACGAGCTTTTGTGGGTTACAACCTGCTTCATCAGGTGCTGAAGGTGGGATTGGAGGCTTGGAGTCTGAAAAGGCAGTCGAACAGTTAAGTCTTTGTTCAGCCGTTCAACCTCGTGGCAACAGGTGTAAGCCGCAAGGTCTGCTAAGGATCTTTTTAACATAGGTCGAAACCCTGGCTGTGGAGCAGTGTAGAAATGAAGATTAGTAATGGCCCCTGTTAAGGCAGGGACTAGGATTCTAACCGAAGAAAACTCGCGCTGCTTTTTCTGGACAGCTAACTAAGTTAGTGTCTTTTTGGTACTATTAGCAGATGGGGAATTGTGCAGGTGCTTGCTGGCTCCTTTACCTGCTCAGGTTTCTGAGCCTTTACCCACCTTTCTCCTCGTGGTTGGAAGGTTCTTTAAATGCTTTAAGAGGGAAGACAGCGTGCATTCCCAAGAGAGCAGGTGCTGTTCATGAGGTCTGCTTCTCACCTGAGCCAGATAGCATCCACTAGGTGGTAAGACTTTCCCCTCCAAACACACATTATTCTTTCTTTTGTGGGGGGTGCTATCTCCCCTGCTCCATCCCTGTGGAAACTCCACTTGGGAAGCCCATACCCCCCCCCCATGCACAAAGCAAGACCTTGGTCCTCTTTGCAGTTCGCGTTGGGTGTCAGCCGCGATCCAGGTGAGTTGCACCTGGTGGCAGATGAGTGACTGGCCCAGCTGCACAAAAACAGTTCTCCAAGAGCAAGGCGCTTTGGGGAGCCAGAGCATTTCACTGGGGTGGGCAGCATGGAAGACAAGGATTCAATTGAGTGGCACATTTTTAAAAGGACCTCTCTCCTCTTCGAACACCAGCTGCTCTGACTGAGAACAGAAGCAGTGTGTGCAGGAGCCGGCCAGCCAAGCCCAGCTGGTTGCTGTCCGTGGCCTGGTGTGACCCGAACGGCTCTAACCTGCACCACTCGCCGATGCATTAATTCTGCACTAGCAGAAGACGGTCCTTTGAGTGCCCCCAACGCCTTTTCATCTCCCTCTCGGGCCCCCTCCTTCGCTCACTCTTGCCTGTACACCTGCAGTGCTGTACTTGTAACTCCGGGAGGTTGCACCGCGTTCAGTGCATGGGTCAAATTCCGTGTCGCTCACCCGAGGAACAGGGCCCACGAACCTTTCAGCGCAACACGCACAACACAGAATCTTGCATGGAGGAGTCACTTTGGACTGTGTTCTTCACTATTTCTTCACATTTGGAAAAAAGGAGGAGGACAAAATTCTCCCTGCATGTACTAAAGTGGTGCTTCAGGTAGAAAAATGTGGCGCAGCCCTCTTGTGGTGCTAGTTTTCTATGTGCATGGAGGATTTTTTGAAAGAGATGGGGAACGTTCTCTCTGTCTTTCTCTGTCTCTCTCTCTCTCTGTTCATCTTTGATCTAAAGCTTCTCATTCTGCATCCTATTTATTATTTATTTATTTAAAAATTTATATCCTATATATCCTTTATATCCTAAAAATTAGCATTTTTATCCTATGCTAACTAGCTCGTATGCGGAGCGCTTTGCAGCCACCAAACCTCTCCTTTATTTCTTCCTGGTTCCTCTCCCTCCCTCCCCGTTTCCTTGGCACCCGTTGGCCAAGGGAATGTTGGCACCCGTCTTTTACTCACGTTGGAGCTTGAGTGGAGCTCCTTCGCCTTGTACAGAAAAGTAGTTGGCCATAACTGTGAGCTGACAAGAGCGTTTTTTCCTGCTTGGATCCTGGGACAGGGATGGAGAGCCGGAGGAGGAATGGCTATTTTTATTCCGCATGTGCACCGACGAGGCCTGCATTCCATTTTGGCAGAGCTCTTGGGCTGCACTCCAGTAGGAGGTGGATTCAGAGGTGGCAGCACATCTCAGCTTACAGCTTTTCCCCTGGGAACTAAATCTCAGCAGAGCTGCTGCACCCTTTCGAAATGGGAAGAAACAGAGAAACAAAGCGAGGCAGAAGGGGCCTCCCCAGCCATCTAGTCTGACCCCCGGCTCCAGCCGGTTCCGCTCACGACATGCCCACCATGCGCATGTCCAGCCTGTCCTTGAAGACCCTCTCCGATGGGGCCTCAACCACCTCCCGAGGAAACCCATTCCACACCTTCAGGTCCTAACTGTCGGAAAGAACCAGCACAAAAGATGGGCAACCACCAGAGGACTCGTGGTTGGGGTGGCCAGGCGAGCGGGAGGGCCCAGGGCCAGGGATGTGCTCATCCGAGGAGCCCTGGCAGGTGGGGCTTGCCTCCCTCCCGCTCTCTTTTTCAATATCATGCGTCCGGACCATGGTGCTCCAGCACCGGGAGCAGCACTCATGTGTCAGTGCCTCACAGAGCCATGTGGCTGGGAGGGTGAACGTGTGCCTTTGCGGCGTGGCGCACGCGCACTAAGCCGCCACGTGGCGCCTGTCCCTCCCTTCCCTCCAGGGAGTGGGTGCTGAAGAGCGCCATGCTGATCGCCATGTCCGTGTACACCTACCTGCGCCTCATCGTCGACCACCACGGCTCCCCACCGCTGCAGGCGCTGCGGCAGAAGGAGGTGGATTTTTGCATCTCTCTGCTCCGTGACCGGGTAAGGCGACGCGGAGCGCGTGGCCATGTCGGCTGCCCTCGTCCTCCCTCTTTTTCCCTCAAGCGCCTCTCGCTGTTAAGGACCGTTCTTCCCCAGGTCTCCCACCAGCCTCTTTTGTCACGGCAGATGTCCACATTCCTCTCGCCTGCAGGGAGTGGTGGTGGTGGGTGCTGAGTCTGGGCGGGGGGATCCCTTGGGTGCTGCATGGGAGAGATGGGCCTCCCCTTTTTCATCCCACAGGCGGTAGCCCTCCGGACGCGCTTTCTGTCGGGGTTCAGTGAACGGTGTATTTTAAAGTATTTTAATCCTGCTTTCTCGAGGTGCAGAACCAAATTTGGCTGCGCTCCAGGAGAGTGGTGGGAAGCTTCTGTCCCGTCAGCCTCCCGGGCCAGCCTCTCCTCTCTCTCGCCTGCAGCCTTGCTTCCCTGGGCCTTTCCGAGCCTCCGTCTCCTTAGCTGAGCAGCGTGTGGCGCTGCAGCCGCACTTCCTCTGCTGGCAGGGGACTGGTGTGCACGCGTGTGCGTCCTGCCCAGCCATTCTAACCAGGGGGATCGTTTCCCTGGTAAAGCCCCCGCATCCCTTGCCAGGAAAGCCCACAGACCAGCTCGCGGGTGGCGAGCACCTCCTCAGCCTCGCTCGCCGCGGCAGCCATGTGCGGCGCGAGCTGACACATGCCCCCAGGATGCTGCCAGCATCGAGGATTTGGCCAGAGTTGGCATGCGTGTGAGAGGCAAAGCCACTGAGCTTTTGGGCAGGCCGCCGAGGCAGGGAAGGGCGGAGAGGAAAGGGTTAACAACCCGCTTCCTTGCTTGTAGTGCCGCTTTTGCAGAAGCGGCTCTCTTCGCAGGGGGTTCCCATCTGCCCCAGCAAATACCTTCCCAGTGTTGGGGATGATGGGCATGATGAGTTGCCTTTGGCTTGGCAAAATGGTTAGCAGTGGCCTGTTTCCTGTGTGTCGCTATTGCTGTGCCCAGAACCGATAATGACTGTTCCATCTCTTCCCCATCCTTCTTTCCCCACAAGTTTATGGATTGCTTCATGATTGGCCGAGATTTAGTGAGGCTCCTGCAGAACGTTGCTAGGATACCTGAGTTTGAGCAGCTCTGGAAGGACATTATCCACAACCCACAGGCTCTGAGCCCGCAGTTCACAGGTAGGTGAAGCAGCTGGCTGAGCCCTGGGGCACATTGTGGACTAGGCACATGAGGAGGCAGTGTGGTGTTCACAGTACTTGGCTCCGGAAAGTTATCGAGCTCTCATTCCTTGCCTAGAAAAGCTGCATTCTGTGGCCTTCACAATGTATGTAAATTTGTACAGCTCTCATTTCGTTCTGTTCTGCTCCTCCTTTAAAAAAAAAAAAATTCTGATTTTGCTTGTGGGTGAGGCCATGCAGGGCACCACATCCCTCCATATTCTCCCCCCTCAAACCAGTGGGAATCTTCTTTGGCCTTTCAGAGGTTCGGCAAACAATGCTAATGGACATGAAACAGCTAATTAGGGCTGGGAACTTTCCTTTCACTGGAAACTGAGATGGGTACGATGCCTCCTCCGTTGTTGCTTCTTTTTATGCACGTTCCTGCCAAAGTGTGGACGAAGGCAGACCTCTGTACGTAGGCTGCCACGTCTTTGCTAGAAGGCAGCGGCCTCTCACATCGGGGCATTTAAAAGGAAATATACCTCAGCCGCTGCCCTTTCTCTCACCTGTCATTTTTACATATTTCTTCGAGTCTCTTGGCCAGCACCCTGGCAGCCCTGGGTTACTGCTAGCGATCTGCACTTTCTCACTGGCTTTTGCCTATGGCTACTCTGCCTCACGGAGCTGAAATAAAAGCCCCCAAAGAGCCCCTGGGGAAAACTGTTGGGGGCAATTCCCAGGACTGCCTGTCGGACCGGGCCCCTGGGAGAAGCGATACGCCGTTCCTTCCTCTGCACATCATGCGTTGTCCTCACCCAAAGCATTTCAAATAGCAGCGCTCCTTGAATTGCAGGCTTCGTTCCTTCGCGGAAGCGTCGGTGTTAGTATTGTGGACGGGGCTCTTCCGCAGGCAGCGCTTCCCCCCGTGGTTTTGATAAATAAAATAAATAATAAATAAATTGCTTTAGACCAAAATGCCCCTCTAGCCCAGCATCTCGGCCCCTGCAGAGAACGGGTGGATGCCTCCAGGAGGCCTGCAAGAAGGGCATGGGGGGGGGGAGCTCTTCCATGCAACACACACAGGTAGACTGTTTCTGAACCTGGAAGGTCCATCCAGACTATTTTAAAAATGGATTGTCTTTGTTTCTGCTCTCCCTCCATCTTGCATCTGGACTCCCCCCCCCCCCCCGCCCAGGTGTGTTGCAACTTCTGCAGTCTCGGACTTCACGCAAGTTCCTGGCTTGCCGCCTCACACCAGATATGGAGACCAAGCTGCTCTTCATGACATCTCGGGTAACGTAAACTCTTGGTCTGTCGCTTCCAAAGTGGTGGGTGAGCAGCCTCCGAACATCATTCGTCTCTTGCAAAAAGCATTGAGTAGGCCAGGGAGGTGCAGACTTGAGGGTGTGTAGAAGCTGCTTTCGTTGTCCTGGCACTTTTGGCCCTGCGGCTTCTGCCTTTCCCACCACTGGGATGCACCCCCGGCAAGCTTCTCCAGACCTGGAGTTGACCTTCGGGCTGGAAGTGGCCCCGTTCCCCCTGCTCCCCCAACCCTGGCTGGACCAGCAGTTTGACTTCCGATGCTTTTCCTCCAGGTGCGCTTCGGCCAGCAGAAACGTTACCAGGACTGGTTCCAGCGGCAGTACCTGTCCACCCCCGACAGCCAGTCCCTGCGCTGCGACCTCATCCGGTACATCTGTGGGGTGGTCCACCCCTCCAACGAGGTGCTGAGCTCCGACATCCTCCCTCGCTGGGCCATCATTGGCTGGCTCCTCACCACCTGCACGGTAAGGAGGCCTAGTGGGCAGCGTGCCCCCAGGGGTCGTGCTTCTTTCAAGAGCCGCTTGGGGTGTGAGGGCTTCTGAGCTTGCTGGCACCTGGAGCAGACAGGAAGTCGGAGGGCCGCGTTTGGAGCAGCCCGAGAGGGGGATGGCTTTTGATGACCAAGTCTTGGAGTGCGGAGGGGACCTCCGTTACAGTAGAGTCCCCTGCAGAGGTGTTGGACCACAGTTCCCATCATTCTGCGCCAGCGTAGGCTGCAAGGCACCAAGCTTAGGGGAGACTGCGCTATAATCGGCAGGATAAGAGCAGCCGCGACGCTCTGCTCTGTTCCCTGAGATGCCCAGCCTGCTTCCCCAGTCCATTCTCCCCATCGCCTTGTTCCTGCTCCAAACTATGATAGCTGGAAAAAACCTGTCTAGAGTTGTGCTTCCCATGTGAGCATGTTGGTTCACGGAAAGCTGGAGAGCAACGGGATCCAGGCCCTGCTGCTGCCGTACATGAGGCGGTGGCGGGTTTTTGCGGGGCCAGGGATGGCGCTGCTTCAGGCAACTGTGCAGCTGTTCAGATCCAGGGCACTGCGTCTTTGCCTCGGTCCCCCACCCTGCAGGGAAATAATTCACCCTCATGCCGTGCAAAACAAGCTCGGGTCCTGCTGGCTTTTATTTCCAGCTTTTTAGCACTTCTGCTTGCTTTTATTTCCGGCTCTGATGCATTTCCGCCCTTCTTTTTGTTCAAGGATAGGCTAGACATGCACATGATGGGCATGTCGTGAGTGGAGCCAACTGGAGCCGAGGGTCAGACTAGATGGCTCGGGAGGCCCCTTCTGATTCGCGCTGTTTCTATTTTTTTTATTTAAAACTTTTATACATCATCCCATTAGTAGTGTGTCGGGATGGTTTATGGCAGGCACACAATGCATCTCTGTGCCCTTCCAAACAAGCTACCGCAGGGGTCCTTTGAAGCTATTCCAACGGGTGTAACAGCTTCTCCATTTCTCCTGTACTAGGGAAATGGCCCCGTTTCAGCTCTCACCCCAGTGTGGTTCTGCACCCTCATCCCCCAGGGCTCTGTGCCTCTTCATTGAGAGAAAAAACCTTCCTCTTAGGCAAGCACTGAGCCAAACCACACGATGGTTGCCTTGTCAGGAGCCGAGGAGCTCAGCTGCAGGAACGAAGGCTGCCAGATCAAGTGATGAGGGACCAGGCTCAGACAGAGCCGGGAAGCGGGAGCTGGAAATGTCAGTCAAGGCCCTCCATCACCCTGCCAGCAGTGGAAGGGAATGAGAGTCAACACACACACACACACACACACACACACACACCCCGGCGTGCTGTCGGAGGGAACCGTGCCGGGCAGAATCGCTTCCCTTCTCCTGAGCCCAGCAGAAGGCGGGCATCTTCCCCAACAGCGGTGCACGGCGCCTCTCATCAGCTGGTTAGGACGATCCAGAATTGGAACTTTGACACAGTGAGGCTTCCCTGATGTCGAATTTGCAATTGGCATCCGTTCACCGCTACTAATGAACGGACGGAACAGAATCATTTCTGTAGAAAAATAAGGCATGGAGAATGTTTTCCATTTTGGACCTTTTTTCTGCCCAATGTCACTGCCAACTAGGAAGTCTGACGTGGCAGCTTTGAGGCTGCCTGGGTGAAGGCTCTGCTTTTCGTCCACAACCCTCCCTCCCTCTCCCTCCCTCTCTCTGACACATTCGCATTCGAGGCACCACCTGCTCTGCAGCGAGTTGCCAAATGACATCCCAGCTAATTAAGGTCTGGAGGCCAGCTTGACTTGTCAGTAATGAAGTCCATGTTTAATTTGCCTGATGTTTATTGGACAGGCTCAAGATGCAGGAAAAGTCACTAATGAGCAAGAGGAATTGGAACCTGGGCTTTAAAATGGCCTCTTTGAACAGATTGGACAGGAAGCGCTAAGGCTTCTTTCTGGAGTGCTGTCCTTCTTCTTCGTTCCTCATCACAGGCTAAAAATGGGGTGCCCCAATTAGCTCCCCATCTTGATGAGGCTGGTGCACCCGATAGCGTCGTATAATACCTGTTCTCATTATTGATGAGGACTTCTGGAACTAGTTGGTTGTTACAGATCAATGCAGCTGCCTCTCATTGATGTGGATCAATGATTGGGCCTCTCTTGGGGTTTGTCACGGCAAGTGCCGGCACTTCGGAATGTACCACTGCACCGCTGGTTATGTGGCTGAGGCTGTTGGGGCAGCCATGTTCTTGGAAAGGTTTGCTGCACCCCCAGTCCTTCTCGGTCTGGCTCTTGTAAGGATTTCTGGCCATGAATTTCTGCCAGTTTGAATTTCTCTGGCACAGCCAACCCGCTTTTGTCATGGTGGAGATATTTTCCAGGAAAACCTATTTTCTGGAGGGCCACCTCAGCAGTAATCTTCCCTTGTCCAGCTCCTGCACTTCCTTCCTGCTTCCTTTGCTAGTCGGTGGGTGGTCCCACCCAATCAGGGATCACACTGAATAGCCAGTGGTGTGCTGTCCTGATGCCACCTTACACCTGATGTGATAGCCTCTCTGGGCTCAACCAATCAGGGTCGGCTACCTGATGATGTCACTGAGGTTACTTGTGAACGAGGGCATTTTGAATGGAGTGGTGGCCATTTTAGCAAACACTGCTGTGAAAGGAGTATCTTTTGGCACTGCTTTAAAAGCTTCTGAAGACTAGTGAGCTCTTAATAAAGACATAATGCAGATGAGTCCTGGCTGTAATTCTTAATGAACTATGTCTAGGAACCCCGGATCCTGTGAGCCAGAACTTGGCTGTGTGGTCATTGCTGTCAAGGCAAATAGGATTTAGCACAACGAGTAATTTGGTTTTCGTGCAGGTGTGTGTCTTGCTAGACCTGTTGGATGAGGACCAGCTAAAAGTGAGGCAGACCTGGAGGTCGAAGCCCACAGCAGGGCATGTCCAAACACCATTCCTCCCTTGCTGGAATGCTATCTTTCCTGAGCTTTGCCTTGCGTCCCGTCTGGACTGCCAGTTTCTAGGCCCCAGGAATCCTGGTTCAGCCCGCTACTACAGCTGGGCTGCCTTGCCTTGCCTTGCCAGGCCGTCAGCAAAAGCACAACGGCTGTGGCCACGATTCGGTTTACCACCTCTCTCTTCTCCATTGCAGTCCAACGTCGCTGCTTCAAACGCCAAGCTGGCCTTGTTTTACGACTGGCTTTTCTTCAACCCGGAAAAGGACAGCATCATGAACATCGGTATGGGCAAACATTCCCGCCTCCTCTCCTTTCCCCCATGCCGTGGACGTGGCCCTTCTCCACTTTCCCTCTCCATATAGCCAGTTTCCTGCCGCTTCCAGTGCTGCATTTCTTTTTGATCCAGGATGAGAAGGTGACTGGCTGGGAGAGGCCTTTTTCTGCCTTTTCCTTGCTCCCGCGTGCTCTGATTACCAGCCTGGCCAGAGGCGCTGCCAAGTGGAATAGGCGGTTCAGGGCAGGACAGAGAGAGGCTGATGTTCAGATCGGGTGTTAGGCAGCTTCCCGTGTTACCTCTGCAGTGGGTGGGCCATGGCAGACCTTCCACAGATAGGTGCGTGTAGAGTGGCAGCAACTCCCCACACCTGGCTGATGAGGGGTAGTTGCAGGCCAAAAAATCCAGCAGTGAGCTGCTGGAGGGAAGCAAGGACGCAGGCGATCTGGGCACATCCAGAGGCCTCCGGCTGGCTTGGTGTGTGACAGGAACGCCACCAGCCCGGCCTTTCTGCAGCCTCTTTCGGTGGGCTGGGATTTTAGCAGCATGCTTCCACTAGGGCTCAGGGTCAGGCTAGGGCTACGGAAACCCGTGCCTCTGTGCACGTCCAGAGAGCCCGGCAGTGGCTTAGATCACACAGGTGGAGGGAGTGGTCAACGAGAAGATGCCGGGTGCACCCTTTGGCGTGCTGCCTCAAAGCGGGGGGCATCTGCCGAGGTGATGGCCAGTCCTGAGGTCCGGGTTCGGCTACGCATGTTTCTGCGCTTGCAGTATCCAGACAGTCTTTGGGGGCCGCCCCATGCAGTGCACATGGCAGCTGTCCAGCCTGGGTCCAGCTGAAGATTGCATGGCAGCCGTCCGCCCCGGTCGTTCTGGCAGCCGGGGTTGCAGCGGCGCCCAAGCAGTTGCAGCTCCACCATCTCCCTCCGGCTCTCCCATGCCCCGTTTGGTCCCGTGCTTGAGATCTGCCATCTGCGCCTTCATTTACTTCATTTGATTTCTGTGCCGCCCAACAGCCAAGGCGCTCTGGGCGGTCCGTCCCTCATCCGAGCTGCTGCTTAGTCCTGGGTGCTGTTACTCTGGAAAGCACCTGGACTCTCGCTCAGGGTGGCTCCTCGCAGTCGCCGGGGCCCCTGTCCGCCTCCTTTTGCGTTTAACGCCTGCCTTCTTTCGCTTTGCAGAACCCGCCATCCTTGTCATGCATCATTCCATGAAACCACACCCAGCCATCACTGCCACCCTGCTGGACTTCATGTGTCGGGTAAGGCTCCCGGGGTGCCCAGCACCGTCCCGGAGGCTGGATGGCCCAGCCTCAGTGCCCAAATCTGCGGCAGACGCCTGGCGAACCACCGTGAGGGTTCAAAGCCCCAGGCAAAACTAAGAGCAGCCTCTCTCTCTCTCTCTCTCTCTCTCTCTCTCTCTCTCATCTCCTTTCTCCTTTACAGATCATTCCTAATTTCTATCCTGCTTTGGAGGCCCATGTGCGGCAAGGTGTCTTCAACTCCCTCACCCACATCGTGGAGAAGCGAGTCCTGGCGTAAGGCACCCTTCGGGTTTTTAATCCGTTGCGGCAAATGCCAGCCATATTCCACCCCCCACCCGCCTGGTTTCTTCAGGCTGCCTTGCAAAGAAATGGTTCCTCTCGCGGTGAGGAGTGATGGTGGGGAGGGGGCTTTGCGCTTCCTGTGGCTGGTGGAAGTGGCCGTCGCCGCTCTCTCGGGCTGGCCGGTCTCACGAGGGGAGGTTTCATGCGGCCAAGCTCATAGCTTCCTTCCCTCCCCGAAACAGAATCATCGAATCGAAGAGTTGGAAGGGGCCGTGAAGGCCATCGCATCCAACCCCCTGCAGGCGCAGGACGCAATTCCCCCACGACACGAGGGAAAGAGTGCGGCAGGCAGTGCTTCCATCGCCCTCAGTGGGCGCGTTGCCATTTCCCCTCCATGCTGCAGGCAGAAATAAGTTAGGCCTTTCCTTAGCACGTGTTGATTCTTCCCTGGCATGGGTGTCCTTGGGCTTCAACCTTGCCAGCCCCATCAAGCAAAGCCAAACATCTGGAATGCCAGGGGTTGTAGTCCAGAGCATCTGCAAGGCATCCTGTAGAAGAGGGCGGGAACAGGTCTGTTCTTCCCCAGATGTTCTAGGCAGTTGTGGCACAGCAACCCAAACTTTGAGGCACCCTCAGAGATGAACTTTGGGCCACATAGTCCTTTGTGTCAGTTGCATGAAGTTTCTTTGTCAGTGATCAGGTTCCCCCCCCCCCCATCCTCCCTCTACCCTTTAGGCACCTGGCTCCTCTCTTCGACAACCCCAAGCTGGACAAGGAGCTCCGGGCCATGCTGAGAGAGAAATTTCCGGAGTTTTGCAGTTCTCCCTCCCCGCCTGTTGAAGGTAGACTGGGGCAGAGGGCTGGGGGTGGGGGTGTCGTGGGGCCTGCTGCGAGATACGTGGGTGCACCTTGTGGTGTGTGAGATCCCTGGAGCTGCTGAGCTCGGCTCCTCTAGCAGAGATGGGGGATTTCTAGGACAGGCCACGAAGGCGATCCAGGAAACAGTGGCTGGGTTTAGAGTCAAGGCAATAATTCACTCTAAAGTGTTAACCATTGATTATTGTGGGCTGTTGTGGAGACATGGATTGTGGTATTGTCTCAACTCAGTCAAGATAACCAACTGTGGTGAGCAACTCAAGGGCACCACTCAACAACAGACTGTGGGTTCTCTACCTGGCTGTTTGTGGTCGGCAAGCCATGCCTTGGTTAGCATGGCTGGGTTCAGACAACGTGAGAACCTGTGTTTTATCCACTCACACTCAGCTCCTGCACAACTGTTGAGTGTGGAAGATCATGTTGTCTGTGCACAATCATTGTTTTGAGCTGACTCAGAGAGCCTTGTGGAATCAGGTCGTTTTGGTTTCATCTTGACTAGGCTGCCAAGCAGACTAGAGTCCACTTGGTCCCACACAAGATCTCGGAGAGCTTTCATCCAGCCTGTTTGCTGCTGGACTTGGATGGACCAGAGATCTAACCCGGTGTCGGGCACCTCTCGGTGTTGATCACTTGGAACTCTGAATTGGGGTTGGGCGGTGGGCTTTCATCCTTCTTGTCCACATGGTGAGATCTGGATGTCAAGTTGCTTGAGCTTCTAAAGGCAAGGGGGGGTCTTCCCACCGGAAAGCTGGGCCCGGCTCAGGGAGGGCGAGTAGGATGGAAGCCATGTAGGAAGGAATCGCCTGAAGCCCTCAAGCTGGCGACTGCCTCCAGGTAGGGCTCCTTTTGCCCTTCCAGCTGGACCACAGAGGAAAGCTGGCGAGCCAGCCTTCCCCTCCCCTCCCCTTCCCTTCCTTCCCCCCCCCCCGGCCCCTCCACCCCCCCCCCCAGGCCCATCAGTTCTTTGCATTGCTCCTCTTTTCAGTCAAAATTGAGGAGCCTGTTTCCATGGAGATGGACAATCACATGTCCGACAAGGATGACGGTTGCTACGACAATGCTGAGGCCGCATTCAGTGATGATGAAGAGGACTTGAACAGCAAAGGTGAGGCCGGCCAGGCAGGGGTGCTGTGTCCCATTGCCAGGAGTTGCTTCGTTCTCACCGCTTTCTAATTTGACCGGAACAAACACCGCGGAGACACACACGCCCCATGAGCTGCCCCACTGCTTGTCTCGAGAGGCATTTCCCTCTGTCGGAGTGTCCGAATGATGATCGACATCCACCTTGGTTGGTGACATAATCCACACTAACATTTTAAACGTCGATTCCTGTGTTAATATTCCAAACTCGAAATTAACTTGTTCAAGCACAGCTGTTTTTTCTGCACCCAGAAAACATGGTTAGGGAGATCTCCAGTGAGATCTACTTGAGCCAGAGAGGCAAGAGCAGAGTGGCATAACAAAGTGCTTTAACTGTGGTTTGCTTGGTGAAGCACTTAACCATGGGTAGCTTAAACTCAAGTTGGCAAATGCAACTTGAAAAACATGGCTTGTGGACCCTGAACTATGGTTTAGCTTAATATTCTCACCTGGCGACTCTAAATGTATTAGACTAGGACCTCCTGCATCCCCAGCCAGCATGGCCAATGGGGCGGATGGGAGTTGTAGTGCAACATAT
Organism: Varanus salvator macromaculatus; assembly: GCA_023646645.1. Lineage (NCBI taxonomy): Eukaryota > Metazoa > Chordata > Lepidosauria > Squamata > Varanidae > Varanus > Varanus salvator. The sequence continues at coordinate 6,047,297 of JAIXND010000803.1, read as the reverse complement.
TTGCAGGTGGGTGGGATGGAGAAGAATGGCTGAGGTTTTCGGGAGTAGCAGCCACAACTAGGATGAGAACAAGCACGGTGATGCGTTCGGTCGCATTCATTCCTTCCCTTCTGGTTCGCAGTTGTTGTGCGTCTACCGCCGGGTGTCTTTCCAAAACCCTTCAGCCAGAAATGCTACAACTCGTATCCCGTCTGTAGTTTGCATGGAGCTGGCCCATTTGCCCTGCTGCTTCCTGGCTGGAGTAGGAGTGGCCTTTTTCCTCCTCGAGCATTTCTTAGAATCCCCAAAGACCTTCTTGAGTGCCGAGGCATCGCTTTTGGTACACATCTGGGTTGTGTTAGGCTGCTGGGACGAGCCTCTGGAAGTTGGTGGAAGCGCTTTAGGGCAGGCTCGATCCTTCCCGAGCAGTGGGAGGAAGGGACCCAAACTTTCCGAGTTTGCTGTTGGGAACAGGCGGGTCTGGTTCAGAGTGCAAGTGAACCAGGGAAAGAAGGGTCTCCGTGATTTAAGCTTGGGGTTTATTTAGTTCCTATTGCTCCTTTTATTTCATTCCTGACCCATCTTTTTTCCCTCTTGCAAGGGGCTCAGGGCCATTCACCCAGCCCTCGTGCTCCTCTCCATTCTGCCCGTTTCCCAAACTTGGGAGGTCGGTGGAGTTGGGAGGCAGCAACTAGCCCAGAGTCACCTCACGAGCTTCAGGGCTGAACACGAACCAGATCCCGGATCTCCCCAGACGGCGCGCTCAGCCTTGCAGCACATGGGCTCTCCGTTTCACAGAATCATTTTGTTGCCCACCCTCTGGCCGAGGCTGGTGACCCACATCCGGAGAGCTCCCACAAGTCCAGCCCTCATGTACCAGAAATGGAATTCTGCAACTTTTAAGAAGCCCCAGAGTTTTCGCCCACTCCCATCTTGGTGCCGTTCCTCCTCCCTCCTAGTATGCTTGCTATTAAACACATTTTTATACTGCCCAAGAGCCTGAAGGCTATGATTACGACGACGTGCGGAGAACCCAAGTCCCTCTGCAGGAAGAATCGTCCTAGGTAGATGAGGGCTTGCAGAGCCCGTGAGAGCGTGCCTGGCACCTTGGGAGGAGCTTGAGCTGGGGGATTCTGCCCCCACAGAAAGCTCCTGCGGGCCTTGAGGGCCCTGCTATCCCTGCAGTGTTGTGTGTGGCCTTCAAGTACTGCCGGGACTCAGATCGTGCGAGTCCAGTGGCCGTGCTCCTGGCAGGGCACCGAGACGCTGGCTCACACTCCAGCAGGGCTAAGGATGACGGCAGTTCCCTCCTCTTCTTCGTCCAGCCTTTGGCTCCTTGTGTGCAGGGTTGCAGCCCAGAAGGGATCCCAGGACGCACCTGGCGATAGAGTAGAACTTTTCCTGTCGGAGCCTCGGGCATCCAGCAGAGAAGAAACGACTTTGACCTGGCTCTGGTTACACCTTTTTCAGCAGCCCGCCTGGTAAAAGCACACGGGATTCATGGCCGGGCTGTGCGCAGCCACCGGCCTTTGCGGGAGGCTGCTAATTTGTCGCTCGCTTCTCTAAGCCAAGGCACGTAGTCTGTTCCCTCCAGAACGGTTTGTGCCCTTTCAGGCCTGCATAGTAAGACAAAGGACTGTGAAGCACAAAGCAGGATGGGACGGAATAGGAAGTGTGGCTTTCGGATTGGCCCCCTGAGGGGGCGCTGATGACCTTCCTGTTCCAGCTACGTGAGGCAAAGTCCTTGGCACAGATCCTCACGGGTGGAACAAGCCAGGCCTGGTATCTCCCCTGCCCCTGCCCCCAGCTTCTGCTCTTGAACCCCTCTTACTGAATTAGACACCATTCTTGTGTTGAAAGAACTAACCTATGTTTGGATCGTGCCACTTTTAGCTGGGGGCCGGCTCACAGCGCCGAACGCTCCACTGCAGAAGAAAAAAGCCCTTGGAATAGAGAGCTAGCATCTCAGGGGAAAGGACTCTGGCCTAGCTTTCTCTGGACAGGCTACCTTGCAACGTGTGGGGTTTTATTTTTGGCTTAAGGTAGAAGAATGTAATCCTGTGCAGCCCCAGCTCCAGCCTGAAGCGCAGCGTCCCAAACCCAAACTTCTCGTCTCCGCGAGAACAAAGCCCTTCTTTTGTGTGAGCATGCGTGAGCTGCAACTAAATGTTGCAGTGCGGCCTTATCATTTCCAGCGATTGCCTTCCCCCGCAACAATCCATCAGCGTGCTGTGCTCAGTCCTCCCTTGTCTGTTTGGCTACTCCTCTCTCCTTCTCCCTGCCAGGGGGCATTCAGGGTTTTTCTCCGCCACAGATACTTTGTCCTCCTCCAAACTTGGAAGTTCTGCATGAGTATGAATATCAGAAATAGAGGGAAGCATTTCTGCTCCAACTTTCGGCCAAGACTGGCTCTTCAACAGGTTAAAACATGCAGGCAGTGGCACAGATCTTAACAGGATACTAGCATGCGGTGGGAGGAGGTGGGATGGGCAGGTGCATCCTGTTTGGGCCTGTGGCCACGGAGCAAGGCTGAGCATGTCTTCCAGGTGAGGGCTGGTGTGTGTGTGTGTGTGTGTGTGTTTGTGTGGGTTCTTCTCTCCCTGAACCTGTTTGGCTTTCCACCCTTTGCTGCAGGGAAAAAGCGGGAATTCCGGTTCCATCCCATCAAGGAAGCTGTTGTCGAAGAGCCGGTTGATATCACCCCCTTCCTGGACCAGCTGGATGAGTCCCTGAAGGATAAAGTCCTGCTCCTGCAGAAGGGGAGGTGGGTACAGACTGATGGTGGCCTTGGCTGCGAATGCACCGCCGGGTCAGGCCTGCGCAGAGCACAGTGCCCGTCCCACCGGGAGACCGCACGGTGCATGAACGAGAGAAGAAAGAGACCCAAGGCCCACCCGGCCTGGCGTTCGGTTCCAGCGAGGCCAGCACGATAGCCCAGAGCGTTCCCGGGAAGGACAGGGTGGCCTGTCTGTCGTCTGTTCTCAGCCTGGTCCTCGGAGATGCTGCTGCTCTCTGCGGCAGTTCTGCCCGGTGTCCCCTCGGAGGCCAGCTGGAGAGGCTTTCTTGGCCTTTCCACACTCCCCGTTGGTTGAGGCAAGGAGTCCACAGTGGCGTGGACAGAGCCTGTGTCCGGGATGTATCTGCCTGCTGTGGCGGGAAATGGTTCCTCCCTCTCCTCCCCCCACCCACCCCAAACATAATGTTCTTTTTATGGAAGGAAGGGAATTTAATTGCCGGAGAGGCTCACTCTCCAGCCGGGGAGTGCTTTTACACACAGTCACTGCAGGGTGTGTTGAGTGGCTGCAACGCGGGCGAGCACATAGTCTGAAAAATACGAGCGGCTTTTCTCCAAAAACCAGTTGCACACGGGAATTCCGAAGGGAATGGGCGGGACTTTCTGCATCTGAAAAGATTCAGAAATGCAGTGCACGGAGCTGGACACAATAGGAGACACTCCAAATGGGTCTTTCTTCCTTCCTCCCTCCCATTAGGTATTTCCTAAGAATTTATCTCGCCTCCCTATCCAGGAGCTCACATAGTGCTATGTGCTGGCTTTCCCACATGTCTACAAATCTCATCATCTCCCGTTCTCTGTGGCTGCAGATCCCCTGTGAATTTCCTTCACAGCCCACTGCCTTTGCTGCCCCATCACCGAGAAGGAGCAAAACGTGCTTTCTTAAAATCCAGGCCATATCCTTCCAGACCTTCCCAATATTTTGCAACGGTGGTCTTTTGAGCCATTCCTTCTCTGCAAATCTCTTTCACCGGGTTAACGTCCTGGCTGTGACGTTCATGAGTTCCAGTCGCCGGTTCTGGCATTCATATCTTTCCCGGCTGGCTTTCTTGCTTCTGTGACTTAGTCAGTGTCAAGATGTACCCTATGGGGTCTTCTCCTCCATTTCCCCTGGGGCAACCCTGCGAGGTAGGCCTTGAGGGGCAGTTGCGTGCTCAGGGGAGAAGTGGGGTGAGGAGGAAGGCTCCTCCCCACCCTCCCCACCCCGAACGTGGGCCTTCCCCTCCCCATTCTGGTGCACTGCACCCTTGGGGCCGATGTGGGGGGGTGGGGTCTGTTAGGCTGAGGCCGGTCTCTCTCCTTGGAACTGGCCATGGTTAGAGTTTTGATGCTCCCCGTAGCAGCAGGAGGCCTTTGGCCTGGCGCTTCTCATTAATTTAGCCCATATGGCGAAGTGCATTTAATGGGTTTGTTTTTCCACAGTCTGCCGGACGCCTCTGTCGTTTTCTTTTTTCTTTTAACATAGCTGGATGTGAAGTCGGGGGCGGAGGGAGGAAAGAGCCCCGGCGAAGAGGGCCGTGGGGCTTGCCTCCTCGCTGGCATAAGCTGGGCCCAGATTCCTGCTGTTACTCCTTCTCACGGCCGCCTGCTCAGCACTTGGGGACCTTGCCCTGGCATGCAATCGTTAGAGAATTTCCCAGCTCTCCCGGGCCTTCTGGGAGAGCCAAACTTGGGCTTGCCTGGGAGCTCCTGGCCTGGCTGCCAAAGGGGCCGCCCACCCGATCGATAAATCATGACTCTGAAGCTGGTTGCTGGCCAGTGGTGCCAGAGTGGCAGACATCGCATGGCAGTTTCATCTGGCATATTTCTATTTTTAAATATTTGTTTGCAGCATGTGTATAGACACATACGCATACGGGGTGGAGAAAATGTATGGAGGCCAGGCTCCTGTCTGGCTACAGGCCCCCTCCCGGCTTCTGCACCCCTGAGAGTTGGGGCCTGCCTCGGTCCTGGGAATGGGGGGCTCCATGTGTTGCTTCCCCGATGACCTGGGGCCCTGCCCCCAGTCCTAGTGGCCTCTTGCTCCCCCGCACCTATTTCTCCGCACACTCCAAGGCAGGCACGGGGCTCTCGCCTTCAGCGGCGGCGGAGGCCTCCCATCCTGACACACATCAGCCCCCACAGCACACATCCGACTGTCCTCGGCACATTTGTTTCTTTTCTTTGAGCCCTTCCCTTGCATCTCTGCCCGAGTGCAGAAAGCGGAAGAGGCATCTGCAGAGGCTGCCCACGCTTGCTCTGCCCAGGAGGTAGTTGGCGATGCTTCTGGCCCGTTAGTCCCTGTTCCGTTCCAGCCGTGCGGCTCCTGTCAGTCATCTCTTGAAGGCAAGCTTGTGCTGAGCTCTGCTGACACACAGAGCTGCAGTGTGTGTGTGTGTGTGTGTCTCAGCCCTCATCTTGAACACTCTCCCTAACTTGGATTTCCTCTTCTTTCTTGCGCTGCAGTGATACAGAAGCTCAGTGTGAAGTCATGCAGGAAATCGTGGACCAAGTGCTGGAGGTAACAGCCGGCGCTTGGCTGCTGTGCTTCCATTCAGCACGGGGCGGGGGAGCCCACACAGACGGTGCAGGGTGTGTGCAGGTCACCTCTAGATGGGCATGCTTAACAGGCTGTCCTCTGACAAGCGGGGATGGGGCGGGGGGGGGGGCTGCAGATCCTCCAGCAGTTGCTTTGGCAGCTTGAGGATCAGCAAGGGCAGCCTGCCAGAGAGCACAGTGCCCTGACATTTCCCCTGTCATAGCTTGGAATAGGACACTGTGTTGGACTCGCCTCCCAGACTACAGGTTCAAGCAGGCATCACCCCGTCTGGATTTTTTTTTTTGTTCTGACACCTTTTGAAAACAAAAAAACACCTTTTCTAGCAGGGCATTCCCAGCAACGTACATGTGCCCTCTGTGCACGGCTCAGAAATTTCTTTAATGCAAATGGCTCATAGATATGGTTAAACAAATAAGCGCAGGCTTTTGCCCCCTGTGCCCCCCTTTTGCCACGGTCCATAGAGGAGGGAGCTTTGGCTCCTGGGAATATAGCAAAGTGCAGCAGGAACACACAGATGAGGGGACAGTCTGTCGTCAGCCGCTGACCTTGCGCTGGGGTGGCGAGGGGCCCCCAGATGCCACTGGGCTGCAGCCTCTGCAAGGCCAGGCGTTCCTCAGCCCGCCATCTGTTTTGCCCCTGGGCTGGTGGTCCTGCGAAGCCCAACACCGGCCTTATTCTGCTCCCTCTTCCACAGGAGGACTTTGACCAGGAGCAGCTGTCAGTCCTGGCTTCGTGCTTGCAGGAGCTCTTCAAGGCCCACTTCCGTGGGGAGGTCCTGCCGGAGGAAATTACGGAAGAGTAAGCATGGGCATGGGTGGAGGGCAGCCTTTTTCCTTCTTCCTCCAATCGCTAGGCACTCTGTTTCCTAGCCAGTCTTTAAGCTCTGCCTCTGCACAGTGGGATTCCTTCCCAGTCCAGGCAGTACCATGGTGGGGATAGTGTGGCGCAGTGGTTAAGAGCCTGGGACTGGGGCTCAGAGGATCTGAGTTCTAGTCCCCGCTCAGCCATGGAGCCAACTGGGTGACTTTGGGCCAGTCACAGACTCTCAGCCCCACCTACCTCACAGGGTTGTTGTTGTGGGGATAAGATGGAGGAGGAGAGATGATGTAAGCTTCCTTGAGCCCTTTGTAGGAAAAAGGCAGGTTTGCATCTGCTAAGACCTACATCTGCATGGGATTGGCCTTAAGGGATGGCGTTGTCAGAAGCCAGGAAGTGGCTGCCGGAAGGAGGCCTCCTTGGTAGTGGCACCTCCAAGAAGGGCATTCCTGCCACCCGCATTTTCCTTTTTCCACCCCTGGTCTCCTGGGTGTATTTGATTTCCCAGCCCCCTTTATGCGTTTCACACTGCCGGTGTGGGTTTCTTTTTCTGCGCCGTGTATTGTTGTTTTGCGTCGGGTTTGTGTCCTTGTTTTGCATTGTAACCTCCCCAGATAATTTTTTATCCCTAGGCAGGTTAAACATCATAAATAAAGTTATCAAAGCTTCTGTGTGAGATGCGGAGGGGTTGACTTCATGGGTCGTTTGTACTCGCTGACCTGATGTTTCCCTGGTGCATGTGCTGGAGGGGATTAATTCTATTAGCCTCAGCAGCACAGTGTGTTGGGTCATGTGAACCCAGCCAGGGTGGCTTCTTTCTGTGGTTAACAAGCCACCATGGAGCCCTGCTGCACTGCGTGGGAGACCTGTGAAGTACGGCCAGCTTTGTACGGCAAAGTAAGCCACGCGAAAGGATCTGATGCTGCTCTCCATAGGCATTGAACTGGCACACGCGGGGTAATTTGCAGGCCACGGTGCTTTCTTAACCAGCCTGCAGTCACGCAAACGAGATCGGTCTTTCTCACTTCCATGCAGGTCTCTAGAGGAATCTGTGGGGAAGCCGCTTTACCTAATATTTAGGTAAGTCTCATGCCTCTCAGCCTCGCTCCCCTTTCCTTTTTTATCTCGGGCTCTGTGGCGTGAGCGTGAAGTGGGGGAGGGGTTGTGGCAGAGCACACCAGCGCTCGCTCATGGCCCCCATGTGTGCACATCAGTTCACACAACCTGCCTGTGTCTTTGACTTGGATTCCAAAGCGGCAAGCTTGCTTGGGTCTCTCTGCCTCTCTCTCTCTCTGTCTCTCTCTCTCTCTCATTGTCTGCTGGTGGCGGGGGGCCGGCATGAAAGGGGCGAAGGTCATGGCAAAAGAGGAGGCCCCCTCTGTGACCCACCCCTGTCATGAGTTCATAATTGCTCTGCAGCACTTCTTGGTTGAAGCATGCCGCTTTCTCTTGCTCCGCAGCCATTGGAGCCTGGGCCTGCTGGGGGACGGGGCTCGGTGCAAAGCCTGGAAGCCTGTCGGGCCCAGACTTACTGACCTCCAAGGACAGCTCCCTTGGCGGGGGCTGCAGTGCTGGATGTCAACCTGACCCCGCTCTGCTTCTCTCTCCCTTCTGCCCTCTCCCAACCCCCTTTCAGGAACCTCTGCCAGATGCAGGAGGACAACAGCAGCTTCTCCGTGCTACTGGATCTCTTGTCCGAGCTCTACCAGAAACAGCCCAAGATCGGCTACCACCTTCTCTATTACCTGAAGGCCAGGTGAGCCTGCCAGGGAGCCAGCCTGCAGAACCGTTCCATGTAGATCTGGAGGCAGGCTTGGCTGGAATCTTGGCTTTGATTCCATGCTGTGGCCTTCCCCGAGCTCTCGCCTTCCAAAGGCTTTGGCCCACAAGTTTCAGCGTCCCCGATCTGTGGCCGTGCTGGCTGGCAGTGGGACTTGAAGTCTGAAGCACCTCCAGGACATGTTGTGTCATGCTCCCTTTTGAAAGTCGAACACGATCCTCGTGATCTGTCCAACCGCTGGTTGAGGCGGCTTGTGCTTGAGGATGCCCTGAGACTGAGGGCAGGCAGCTTGGCAAAGCCAGTGAAGGACGGAGTGGCCGGGGTGAGGATCGTCCTGGGGAAGGAGGACCCTGCTGCTCTCATGGTCACCTGCTGTTCCAGCCTTCACAGCCTGAGCTCTCGCTGAAGCTGCAGGTTCCTTTGCGGGAGCGCCATATTATTAGCCGTCGCAGCAGCCGCGGAAGTCGCAGCAATATCACTAGTTGCAATATCAGTCGGACTGATCAGCAGTAGTAGCAGTGGCATAGAGCTGACAACCCCCTCTTTGCACAACCCCCTAACGGGGGGGCTCCAGCCTTCCACCCACTCACCCGGCCTTGCTCTCCTTCCTGCCTCTGCAGCAAAGCGGCAGCTGGGAAGATGAACCTGTACGAGTCCTTTGCCCAGGCCACCCAGCTGGGCGACCTGCACACCTGCCTGATGATGGACATGAAAGCTTGCCAGGAGGACGACGTCCGGCTCCTCTGCTACCTCACGCCTTCCATCTACACCGAGGTGAGACCCGGCGGGGGCAGCCGCACAGGCTCTTGCAGGAGGCGGCTGCACGTCCGGCCAGGCCACCGTCCTGCCCCCCGCCACCCCCCAGCAGGCTGCCTTTTAATGCAGATGTTCTAACGAGTGTCTCGCGTCTTTCCTCCATGGTGATCCCAACAAGCATGCCGTAGGGCAGGCTGGGCTTAGTCCCGCTGCGCCGTGCGGCTCAGAGAGAGAAACAAGCCTCGAGCGTGGCAAAGCTCTTCTGTACTCGGGGCGCTGCCAGGACTCGGGGCTTCTCTCGGTGTGGGGCCCTTCAGCATTCCCGGTTTGTCTCGACCAACGTTCCTGCTTGTGGGGAGGCTGCCTGCAGCACCCCCCTCCCCGAATGCAGTGCAGCCTTCCCCAGCCTGGCACATGGGAGCATCAACAGCCAGCAGCAGGAGTGCATTTCAGAAACAGGGAGCAGCAGCTCTTTTACAAGTGACCAGCCTGTGTTGGGGGGGGGGGGGCGTTTCCTGGGTCCAGGGGGTGCGAGAACATTGGGGAGACTTTGCAGCCTCATGAGTAAAACCTGGGGGGGGGCAAGGGGGCATGTGTGTCTGCTGAGGCAGGGCTCTTAACCCCCCCCTCGCTTTGCTTGCCTCTCCTCTTCGGGAGCCTTGCTCCCCCCGCCCCCGCTGCCCTTTCCTTGCACGCTCGTTGAGCGATAGCATATGGCCCGCAGACGCAGAGTCGCCTCTAGACGCAGCTGGACTCGGGGGAGGGTTGTGCTGCCCCTTCCACAGGCCATCCGAGCTTCACGAAACGTTTAACGGCAGCCGTCGTTCAGCTGGCTGGCAAGTTGGGGTGTGGAGATGTTTGCTTGTGGGGGGCCTTTCCTGGGCGTCGTGCACCGTCTCCTGCCGCAGCTGGTCCTTGCGGGTTTTTGCTCCGTCCCCGGGCTTGGCAGTGGTCTTGGCTCTCCAAAGTGCAGGGGAGGGGCATTCGCTCACTAGGCACGTCCCGCCTCTGCAGAGGCACACGCAGCGTTGCCCCGTTCTCTGGCGCTTGTCCTCCTGCTCCCCGGAGCTGACCCACAAAGGTCACCCGAAGAACGGGGGCCCCTTCAGCCTCTTTTGCAGAGGTTGACACCTCCCTGTTCCATGTGCCCCGACAAGGGAGCAAACCGGGGCCCCTCCGATCCTCATGAGTGGGGACAGCAGCCCCCTCGCGGAAGAGAGCAGCGGGGGACCAGCCTCGCTCGTGGCTCCACAGCGCAGAACAAGTGGCACGTTCCGTGTGCTCTCCTTGGCAAGGCCGGCAGGCCTCTTGGGAACGATTCCGTGGAAGTATCACAGAGCCCAGCAGTGGCATCCCCTGCGCAGGAACACGTCCAGGGAGAAAAGAAGCCTCACAGGAAGTTTCCCATTCGTAATCCCTGCCTTCTCCCGAAAGGGCTAGGAAAGAATTCCTCCTGAGACCCAGAGGGGTGCTGCTGCCGTTCAGTGTTGGCAGCACAGGGCTAGATGGGCCGAGGGTCGGATTTGGTACGAAGCAGCTTTCTGCGCTTATGTTTTTGCTATTACCCCATCTTGGGTTTCCTTACTCTATTTTTGTAATATGTTTTGGGAGGAAATAATTAGAATAAAGCTACCAGAAGAAGAATTTTAATTCTTTAACAAGGACACCTCTGCCTTGGGGTATCTCTTTCAGAGGGACAAGAAAGTACCCCCCTTTGGTGCCCCCCCAAAAAAACCCCTCACTGTCACTGTCCTCTGGGAGCTGCCTGCCGTTTGATTGTGCCTATTTCACCCAAAGTGTTTGCAAACAAAAGCAGCACTTCCTGTTCCATAGGAGCAAAATGACTAATGAGTTCTGTAAGAAATCGGGAGGGTTGCTGCCAGGTCCTAACCCCATTTGCTGCTTTGCACGCTCGAGTTCACATCTAATTTTTGAACAGAATGTCTCGTGTCGGATTTTTCGGCATATTTGACGATGGAACAGCCAGCTAACAAATTGGATTTGGCTTCTGCTCACCGGCCAGCTGTGTGCAGCTTGTGGCACCCCCTGCTGCATGTGGGAGGATAGGACCAAGGCCACTGTTACAGCCTTGGGGGAGGAACAAGGCACCCGCTTCTGATTTTTGCGTGCAGGATTTGTTTTCTGAGAATTTGAAATCACAGAGCCATAATTTGTGTGGGGATGGGGTGTGGGAGAAGGTCTCCAGGATAAGGGGCCCTTATTTACCCCTCTCCATAAATCCGAGGTGAAATGCTGCTAAATTTGTTCAATCTATATTTAGGCCACAGATAATGGGTCGCTGTTGCATGGAGGGTTTTCATGTATATAAAAACTTTGGTGGCCCTGGAATTATTTTTTCAGCAGAATAACAAGAAGTGGCATCTTAGGTCAGAGAGAGAAGGAAGAACAATACCCCATGCTCAGTTCCATGAAGGAAGTACAAAGGGCTATAAATATACTAAATTTATTCATTTACTTAATTATGTAAAGCTTTTATATACCGTCCACTACAAGCGTCTATAAATCCTGCCTTCAAAGTAAGAGCACTGAAATAATCCGTGGCAGAGCATGGAACAGATCTCTAAAAATATTAAGTTTAAGATATCTTTCAACAGTCTTCAGGCTGCAAAGAAAATAAAATTCTTCTTAAGAGAGTGCCTCCTACAAATAAGACAACCTTATTCTTGATTTTGAGGCTGGGATCCAAAGGGGCCTAGATACTAGTAAAGTGTTTGTGTATCTGCATGGCTTGTAGATTTTCTCCAATCCTGCCACTCTAGGGCACTTCCTTGACAGATATGTGGCTGTGCATATAAGGGTACAGCAAGCTTTAAAAAGACAATAGATCCAAGAGCCCCAGTGCACACTTAGTGTCCTTCGTACAATCTCAGAAACCCCAAAAGAGGGAAGGAAATAAAAGTATCCAGCGCAGGATGCAGCAAATGGTATAGGGCATGATATGCATTGCTATTCTTCTCTCCTTTTTTTAGTTTTACACACATTTTTAGGATAGCATGAGGAGTATTGCAAGATATATACTCTATGGCACATGCTTCTTTCAAAACAAAAATATACTATAATCCATATCAGTGAACAAATTCAGCAAATCATTTTATTTAAATATTTATTTTTTATTTATTTAAATATTTATAGGCCGCCCCTTGCAACAGCCTCGGGGCGGCTCACAATACAAAAAACAAATACAATATTAAAAACATATACAATATTTAAAAACTGGCCCATCTCAGGTTAAATATAAAAACATACAGCAAAATTAAATAACAAATTTAAATTAATCTTAAACATTAATGAACATAAACATAAATTAAACATAAATTAAACATAATATTAACAATTAAAATATTGTCTAAATAAAAAGGTCTTCGCCTGGCGCCGAAAAGCAAATAACGACGGCGCCAGGCGAGCCTCTCTGGGGAGGGATATAGACAATGTGGGAGGGGGAGGGACAGATAGAAAGGTTTTAAATGTTCTATTGTATTTTAATATGCTGTGAGCCACCCCAAGGGTTTGTTGCGATGGGGCAGCATATAAATGTTTTAATAAATAAATAAACAAACAAACAAACAATTCTTCGGACTGCAGTTGAGGGACATGGGTGCCGGTTTTAAAGGCACCTTTGTAAAACTTCTTGAAAACAGAAAAGCAGTGTGCTAGATGGACAGGCAAGCTGAGGTAGGGTCTGTTTCCCTGGTGATCCTAAGCTTTCTATAGGGAAGTGAGCAAAACCGGGAAAAAATCCCTAAGGGAGCATGGTATGTTCTCCAGCACAGTCCCCAATCTGCTGCCTTCGAAATGTTTGTTTGTTTATTTTTATTTATTTTTCAATTTATATCCTGCCTTTTTCCGACAAAGGGCTCAAGGCAGCTGACATCATTCTCCTCCTCCATCTTATCCCCACAACAACAACCCTGTGAGGTAGGCTGGGCCGAGAGTCTGTGACTGGCCCAAAGCCACCCGGTTGGCTCCATGGCTGAGCGGGGACTCGAACCCAGATCGCCTGAGTCCCAGTCCCGTGCTCTTCACCACGACGCCACACTGGCTCTCAGTTTGGGGCTACAATTCCCAGCACTCCTGATTTTTGGCCATGCTGGCTGAGGCCGATGGAAGTTGGTTTATTTTTATTATATTTGTATCCCTCCTTTTCCCTTGTGAGTAACCAAAGGTGGCTTGCATCAACCTCAACATCCTCAGGCCAGTGAGGGGGGTGGCTTAGGCTGAGAGTCAGTGACTGGGCCAACATTACCCAGCATGCTTGATGGCTGAGTGGGGACTGGAACCCAGGTCTCACAAGCCCCCGTCCAGTGCTCTAATCATGATGCCAGGCAAGCCGTCATTAGGCTTCTGCCACCTGGTTCTGTCGCTCATGTACACACGGGCTACACTGTGGTGGCCCCTAAAAGTGGGAGGAGTCTTCCAGTGCAGGAGCCAGTCTCTTTTTTCAGTCTTTTGATTGCCTGCCTCTCCTCCTCAGTTTCCAGATGAGACCCTGCGGAGCGGGGAGCTGTTGAACATGATCGTGGCTGTCATCGACTCGGCTCAGGTAAGGTCCACCCTTACGGAAAGGTGGGGAAGGCTGGCCTGCCTCTCAGGTGTGCACAGGTGTGCCAAAATGCGCTGCTTCAGTCCCAGACTTGGGTTCTCCTTCTAGACTGAGAGGGGGGATTCGGATTAGGCATCCCATGAAGCCGAGGGCAGCAGAGAATACCACAGCCAAGGGGAAGGGGATCTGGGCGTGAACTGCCTCTCCTTTTCACGGTTTTGTCTTCGGTTCATCCCCGGCCTGTAAAAATGGGGTACATAGGGTTTTCTGTGACTGGATTTGGTGTAAGAATACATAGAATCACAGAATAGCAGAGTTGGAAGGGGCCAAGAAGGCCATCGGATCTGAGCCCCTGCTGTTGCAGGACACCAGGTTACACCATCCCACTCAGGTGGCTGTCCAGGTTCTCTTTGAATGTCTCCAGTGTGGGAGAGCCCATGAGCTCTTCCCTTATTGCTGTGACAATGAGGAAACTTTTCCTGATATCTAGCCTCAATCTGGGTTGTCGGGACTTGAGTTGATTATTCTGTGTCCTACACTCTGGTACCCGCGAGAAGAGGTCTTGGCCTTCCTGTTTGCAACAGACTTTGCGGTGCTCAAAGAGGGACCTCATGTCCCCACTCAGCCTTCTCTTCTCAAGGCTGAACATGCCCCGTTCTCTCAGCCTCTCCTCCTGTTTATACCCACAGAGAAAGAAGGAAAGTTATAAAGCAGCCAAGTTACATATCAGTCAGTCTTAAGTTAAAATATGTAGGAAGGATAAATAGACTTAACACAAGAGGAACTTCAAAATAGATTTAGCACTAAGTGTGTCAGCTTCTACCTTCCATCACTAGCATATTTAGCACGTTAAGTATATATGACTCTTGTGCTGCTGGTCTGTGTGTCCGTCTCCCAAACACAGACCACCACCAAAGCGCTTCAGTTATTTATTACATACATTTATACCCCATCCTATCGCTTCAAGCGCTCAGGACGGCTTGCAAGATATAAAAAATAAAATAAATATAAACCCACTGTATAAAACATTAATTATTAAAACAATGTAAAGCACATCACTATAGAAAATGTGACTGTGAAAAAGGGGGAAAAATAAAATACAATCCTAAAACGTCTAAAAAACTTAATTGTTAAAATCACAATCAAATAAAAAGGTCTTTGCCTGGTGCCGGAAAGAATGTAACATCGGTGCCAGGCGGGCCTCTCTGGGGAGCAGATTCCATAGTCTGGAATTACCATCATTTATTTCTTACATGTATAGCCTGCCTTTTCCCTGAAGGAGCTCAAGGTGGTATACATGGTCCTCCCTCTTTTCACTGTTATCCTCACAACAACCCTGCAGGGTAGGTGAGGCGTAATGTGGTCCAATGAACTTCGTGGTCAAGTGCCAACTAGAACCCCGGACTCTTGAGTCCCAGCCCAGGGCTCTAACAACAGCATTAACTTTTCTTTGTGTTGGAAGTAAACAACTGATCGCCAGAAACTTTGATGGAAACTTCTTGATGGAACGGCTGGTCATTTTTCTCCTCCACTAAGAGCCTGGTGGTTGGATAGGCCTGGATTTAGGAAGAGTGTTGGCCTAGGCTTCTCTCGCCTCTCCTTGCCACCCGCCGACGTCTGCTTTGGGAGCTGGGTTGAGCCTGCCCCAGTAGCGCAGCTGGCCCTGGAACATCTCTCGAGCCAAGCTTCTGCCGCTTCTCCCGACACCAGCTGCTCAGCCCCGGAAAACCTGTCCAGGGTTTCTAAACGTGTGTGGAGTGGCTTTTCCCTAACCGTTGCAGCTCACCTCCCTTCCTGGTCGGAATAACAGCTGCACAGGCCAGAAGCCCAGATGTACGGACAAGCTCAGTCTCCAGCTGCATTTTACTTTGGAAGCAGGAAGAACCCTGGAGCAGAGTTCTGGGCAAGAGGCCTCCAAAGCATGCCCACGGTGCAGTGGCGACACGGATTGGTTGCCATAGCGCCCGGGGGGAGTAGCCCAAAAATAGCCAAAGTGGAAAGGTGGGAGGCCCGGGGGGGGGGACGACAACATGGCAACCAGCCCATTCTCAGGCTGTTGTGGGGGGGGCATAATACTTCCCAGCCGGGGGCTGAGGTGTCTCCCGCTCCCCTCCTTAGAGAAACCTCCCAGGTTTCCTGCTGTGGGCCCACGAGAGCTTTGCCTGGAAAAGGCGAAGTTTCTCCCTCTTTTTCCCATGCCAGCTGTCTGGATCCCTCCAGCTGGTTTTCCTTGGCAGGGCAACCAGATGGTATCGTGCATGGGAAAGGTTTGCAGGGCCACAACAGGTCTCGATCCCACATTCTGGGCATGGCCAGCCTTACCCCCCACCCCCCTTGCAAGCCTCGGGTCTTTCCCCTGGCATTTTCTCCTTGGGCCGTTGTCATCCCTTTTATTTCCCGACTGCGCTGCAGCAGATGCAGAAGAGGCAGGAAGGCAGAGGTCTTGGGGGACAGGGGGGAGACTTCGGCTAGCACTGGTGTTCTCAGAGACCCGGCTGAGGCTAACAGCCACCCTGCGGCACCTGCTGTGCGGTGCCACCGCCCTGCTTCCAGTTCCAGACAGAGGAAGCCTATAAATCTTATGGCCAGGAAGCATGTTAGACCAATTACGAATTTATCTTATAGTCTAATTTGGTAATTTTGCCCTCTAAGTCTGAACAGCCTTCCTAAGAAGGATGCCCTCTTGGGACTTACTTTGAGTAATCTCATTTAGGGCAGTACTGCTAGGCCATTTTTAACATCCAAATGTTTTGAGAGATTGGGATATGCTAACTTGGATGGGATGCAGAGAGGGAGAGAACCGGAATGGCGAAAAAGCTGCCTTTTTCTGTTCGGGTCCGTCGTACGAAAGCCAGGATGATCTAGCCAGTGGGCTGTATGACCAGGACTAGGAAGACCTGGGTTCATATCCCCAGTACGCTGGCAAACCTTGTGATGCTACCACAGATGGGGGGCTGGGTGTCCCCCCATAGAAAGCACAGTGTAGGAGGTTAACACGTCAGGCTGACTGCTTCTAGCTGCACCTTTTCCTTGACCTGAAATTTTCCTGTGCCCGGATAAAGCACTGCTGGATTTGTTTTTTCTGTCAGGATACGCAGCCCCATCTGAAGTGGCCAGTCAAGAGGTCCATTGGCCTTCCTGGATTGCCAGCCTGGTGCTCTCCAGATGCTTTGGACTACAGCTCCCATCAGTCCCAGAAAGCCAAGCCAGTGGTCTGGAAAGGCAGGAGTTGCCGTCCAGAATGTTTTGGGTGGCACCTGGCTCAGAAGACCTGCACTAAATTCACAGTGCGAGGTGCTGGGGCTGACCTTCTGGCCTGACGTACTTTGCAGGGTTATTATGAGGATGAAATAGTAGAGAGGAAATGCACACACACACACACACACACACACACACCCCAGGACTCAAGCACACTGAGGTCTTTGGTGGAAAAGTCTGATGGAATCTGGCTTGCTTGTGGCAGCCCATCCTTGTAAGCAAACCACAGTTTACTAATGAGCTACAATCCACACATAACCATGGTTTGTTGTACTAAGTTGGGCTTCATTAATCTGTGGGTTCCTGTGATGTCTGAACCCAGATTTGGGAAGTGGGTGCATCCAAGCAAGAGCAGTCTGAAAACAAAACCTTTCTGAAGTAGGTCAAAATGAGTGGAGGAGAAACAAACAAGAAATGGGGAAACATGCAGGAGTTTCTTCGCCCTTCTGTAAAGGCAAGACATGGCCGAAGAAGTAAACAATGGTTTGCTTAAATCATGGCTTAGTAAAAGGTGCCTAAGCTGGCCTAGCCATGCAATGCATAGTAAGTCATTCCTTTAATTGCGTTAATTGGGGTGGCTTTTAAGTCCCCATCCTCTTTCTTCTGCTTCTCGCCACACTGTTTGTGGCAGACTTCCTGACATTTGCTCCCTGTTTCCAGCTTCAGGAGCTGGTGTGCCACGTCATGATGGGGGACTTGGTGATGTTCCGGAAGGACTCGGTCCTGAACATTCTGAGTGAGTTGGGCTCCGTGGGCAGGTGCCAGAAGCAGCCCCAGTCAAGCAGGCCCTCGGGGGCGGGAAACCGTGTGTGTTATCCTAGGGTGGGGTGCAGCCACAGCATGCCTGCCATGGCAGGGCACAGCTGGTCACAACAGCGCAGCAACATGGCTAGAGGCATTCACGGAAATCACGAGGGCTCGCTCCCATTCCAGGCTGAAGCGCTTCCAGACACCGGAGAGAGAACATAGTGACTGGTTAGGGTTAGGGGTGTGTCGCTGGGTGTCAAAGAGGTGTCTGGGGGCACATTTGTGCCCTTAGGAAGCAGGTGGCCTTCGCCCCATAGACATTCTGCTTCCTCTCTTTTTCCCTTGCCGTCACTCCAGTTCAGAGCTTGGAGTGGGAGACCTTTGAGCAGTACTGCACATGGCAGCTCTTCCTGGCACACAACATCCCCCTGGAGACCATCATACCCATCCTCCAGCACCTCAAGTATAAAGGTAAGGGAGCCGGCCGGGGACAGGACAGCCACTGCGCCCACAGACCTGGGATGATACGGTGAGGAGGTGGCAGGCCGGGGTGGTGGGATGCAGGCTGTCCATGTCTCTGTGCTTGCTTGTCAGCTCAGCCTGAGGAAGGCAGGCACAGGCCGGTGGGATTTCCAAATCTGTCCTCCCTGATTTATGCTTCAAATCCCATCCGTGAGAGCAGCCTTCCCCAACCTTGTGCCTTCCAGACACATTTGGACCGCAACACCCAGAATTCCCCTCAGTGGCCCTGCTGGAGGGGGATTCTGGGAGTTGCGGTCCAAATGCCTCTGATGGCCATCATCCGCTAGCATACCCTTCTTCCTCCCATGCTAAGTTTTCTTTGTTCGGGAGGAGAGGTTCTGGTGGTGGTGGTGGTGGTGGTGGTTGTAACAACAGCAACAACTTTCAGTTAAGTGGGCCCAGACAAATATTCACCAATTCTGTAAGAGCTAGATCCAAATATTTCCCTGTTATGTACACCCCCCCACACACACCTGTGTGGTTGTATATAGAGAAGGGTCCTACGTAGCCTCAACTTCTGGCAATGCTAGTTTTCTGTGTGCATGAGATTTTGGTGATTCCTGCAAAAGAGCTTTCTGGCGCTTGAGACTAAACCGAGACATCCTGGACCCTGGCATAACTACCTGAGCAAGAGGGAAAAATTACTCTGCTTCCCCCTTCTGTGCTGCGGCCATGGGGAAAGAGTTGCCCCCGGGGGTTGGTTAGCAGGGAGCCCATGTTAACAACCCTCGCTTTCCGTTGCAGAACACCCGGAGGCGCTTTCGTGCTTATTGCTCCAGCTGAGACGAGAGAAGTACGTATTTGAGCTTTTCTTCCAGTTTTCCTGAAGTACCTTTCTTGCCAGGGTAGCTTGCTTCCCGTTCTCAAAAACAAAAAGTCTCCAGGGAAAGCTATTAGTGCCCATGAAATACTCGGGTGGGGGGGGGGGGTTACGACTAGTGAGCAGGACTGAATATGTTGCTAGTGTTTCTACAGCAGACACATTTCCATATTCTGTAAAGTCCTCAGCTTTCCTCTTCGGTCGGTCGGTCGGTCTGTCTGTCTGTCTTACAAAAACAAAAGCAAGTTACTTGGTTCCATGGCTAGTCATCTCTGCTGTGACCTCTGAGAAATGACAGGGTAGCTGAATAAGATTTTCCAGTCGAGGGCTGTGGCTGATAAACCTTTATTTACCCAATGCTGCACCGGCCATGTTACAGGGAGGTCTCCGAGTTCTAATAAGCCCAGATGAGGACAGGAAATTAAAGCTATATTTCACATGCCCGTGTCTCTTGCCTGGCCTTTTCCACCCCTTCGCCTCATCTCTGCTAGCACCGCTTGATGTAAGCACTCCTCTGGGCCGTGGATGGCCTCTTAACGAGCCACGGAACAGAGCAAGCTGGAGTGCTTCCGGGCCTGGTACACCAAACGCCTCTCCTGCCACCCCAATGTTAATTGGAAGTCCAGCACTGGAAAAGGTGCCTGCTAATTAGCACCTTGACCCAAAAGAGGCCCATTTAAATGGGCTTTTAATTTCCTGTGCAGCTGTGAGAGGGAGAGGGCCAAAGGCAGGAGCGAGCAGCGCAAATTCGGTCTGTTCTGGTATGGCGTGTGGGGCCAGGAGAACGCCTTGGTCCACCACATTTCTGTCTGTCTGCGGAACTGGCTGGGGATTGCGGAGAGTTATGAATTGCCGGCAGAGAAGATCCAGGCCGCCTTAGCAGTTTTATCTGTGGCCATCCAGACTATTCTTGGAGTGATGGGGCTGCACAGAAGCCGTTTCCCCACCACTGCAGAATGAGAGTGCCATGGGGTGGAGGGTTCAGCAGATTCCTGTGGGGCTAACCCTGGGCACATGCCGCAGGGTCTGTGTTGCTGCTCGTGTGCTGGGCTGGGAGGGGGGACATTTGCCCCCCCCCCCCGGCATCCTCCCTTTCCCGTGACATGGGGTTGTGATTTCGTATCATTCTTGGCAGAGCTGCATGGAAACTTAATTATTTATTTATCTTTCGATTCCTATCCTGCCTTTTTCCTACAAAGGGCTCAAGGCAGCTTACATCGTTCTCCTCCTCCATCTTATCCCCACAACAACAACCACCCTGTGAGGTAGGCTGGGCCGAGAGTCTGTGACTGGCCCACAGTCACCCGGTTGGCTCCATGGCCGAGCGGGGACTCGAACCTGGATCCTCTGAGCCCCAGTCCCAGGCTCTTCACCACGACGCCACACTGGCTCTCTTATGGGCAGGAGACATTTCCCTTCCAGGCGGTTGTTCAGAAGGATGCTGCGTCATGATGTCCCATCGTCCTGGGACATCTGGAGGGAAGAACAGGGAGCCTGCATGGAGGCACTGGTTCCCGTTTCCCCTCCAGGCTTTCTTTCCCAGGTCATTCCCCTCTTGAAGTCTGGCAGATGAGCCTCCTCACCGTGGCTGGTACTCCGCCCTCCCCTTGTCCTTTGCTGCCGGCAGCACTTTCCCTGCCCAGATTCGGACCCGCAGGGAGTTGGTGGTGCTGCAGCTCGGCCCTCTGCACGGGGACGGTGCCAAAGGGCCATTTGTGAAAGGCTTCTCTGGGATGTGGGTGACGGGGGGGCAGGCTGCCCTCGCCCTGGAATGCAGCGCTGCGTTAGCAGAGATCCGCCGTGTGGGAGCCCCCGGGGAGAGGCAGCCGTCACCCCTGCGTTCAGCGCCTCGCGCTGCGTTGGCCGTGCATTTCGGGAAGTCCCACACAGCTTCCCGCTGCCCATGAAGATCCAGGCCTCCCTTGAGGCCAGCCTGTGCCAGGAACGCGTGGCCTGGGATGCACAGCGGGCCTCTTGGTGCTGCGCTCTTAGCTTGGCCGACTGTCCAGGGAGCGAGGCTGAGCCAGCGGTGCCCCTTCCCTTGCTCCCTCCACGTCAGCCTCCCCTTTCTCTCCCAAGCCACTGCCCCAGTGAAAGGAGGAGTGCCCAGAAGCTGTGACAGGAGCCAAGAACCAACGGTCGTTCGGCTTGCTAGTGCTGCGTGGTGTCGGGACCAGGTGGCACCTGTCCTGAAAGTCAGATCGGCACCGGTTGCCAGTGGCTTCCTCGCCCCATTTCAGGGCGCTGGTCTTCCCCTTTGGGCCTGAAACGGCTGAAGTCTTGGCTGTGCGAAGGTCTGCCTGCCTGCCTCACTACGAACACGCCCAAGTATTGAGGAGGGCACCTTTCTCTTGAGGAGGCCCATCTGTCGCTGTGCATGAAAGGCCTTCCTCTTTTGTTGCCTCCCAGCTATGGAAGGCGCTCCTTCAAGAATTAAGAATATCCCTCTTGGCCTTTAGAAAGGGTCTAACAGCCCATCTTTCTCCATCCAGCCTTCGCAATGCATAGTTCGTAATGTTTTAATATTTTTCCTGTTGCAGTGTTCTTGTTTTCCTGGCTGCAGGCTTTTATTGTTTTAAGTGATTGTGTACCAGCTCAGAGGCGTTTTGACATATAAGGCAGTATATCAGTATGAATAACGTCTCTGTCAGGAACACTCAAGGGCAGATCATTAGGTGCTCACGGGCCTCAAACCCATGTTTGCTGGTTGGCAACATCGCCAAATTAGGACTGGTGCTGTTCACCGATGAATCGCCGACATTAATGGAATGTTGGGCTTGGAAGGGGCCTCGGGGTTTGTGGGGTCCAGCTCGCTGCTTAGTGCGGAGCAGTGCTGACATTCTCGGCCGATGGCGGCCCGTTCTCTCTTGCAATAGGTCCAGGAGAACAGGGATCCCACTGATTCATGAGGCTGGTGTTTCATCTTCGGGGAGTTTAGCCTAATGTTTAGTCAAAATCTGCCTGCCTGCCTGCCTGCCGCCTTCCGTCCGTCCTTCCTCCTTTCCTCCCTTCCTTTCCAAGGTTTAAAGCTTGCTCCATATTTTAGTACAGCGACTTCAGAGCAGAAAAGGGCAAAACAGATACAATCATAAAAGAGTATGTTAAAGATAAAACCACTGTAAGCATGACTAGCATGACTCCCTCAAATAAAAAAGTTTTCAGGAGACACTACAACGAGCATCGTGTTGGTCCCTGCCAGACCTCCAGGGGCAGGGAGTTCCGCAGGAATGGAGCCACCGGACTGAAGGAGTCTTCTCCCAGCCGACTCCGGTCAGGCCACTGGCCCCTGCGGAATCACCAGGGACATGTTACTTGATGACTTCAGTGACTGGACAGGTTGTTAAGGAAGGAGACCCCGTTCCCAAGATCCCTTCACTTCCACCCTTTCCGTCTAGTTGTGCCCCCGGGCGGCAGAGAGCCAG
Organism: Varanus salvator macromaculatus; assembly: GCA_023646645.1. Classification (NCBI taxonomy): domain Eukaryota; kingdom Metazoa; phylum Chordata; class Lepidosauria; order Squamata; family Varanidae; genus Varanus; species Varanus salvator. The sequence goes on along the minus strand of JAIXND010000803.1, from coordinate 6,025,303 downwards.
TCCACGACATCTTCCAGTAACAGCCTTTCGAGTCCTCCCATAGCCCCCCTCAGTTTCCTCTTCTTCAAGCTAAAACACGACGGTATTTGCAGTTTGACGCTTCTAGAGGGCACCGGGTTGGGGAAGGCTTCTTGTAACCTCAGGCTGCTGCCCTGTTCCCTGGTCACACCTTCCTTCCCCCAATCCCTGGCCCCCTTTGGTGGTTTCCCCGCCTTTATGCCATTTTCCACATTTAAATGGTGGAAATGTTTTTGTTACAGCCTCCTTAGTTGCAGGAAGAGCTTATACTGTAAAATATGCTGGGGTTTGGGGGGCGGGGGTTGTATTTTTGGACTATCCCTCTGGCTTTTGGCTGCCTCCCTGGCCTGGGGCTGGAAGGCACTCCCCAAAAGCTTCTTCAAAATGGAATTCAGCCACTGAGCTAGAAGAGGGTGCGCACCCCTGATTTATGCCGATGGAGTTGATCAAAACTTATCGGATCAATCCAGATTTCTTTCATCAGGTGGGGCTATCTCATAAAACTGTCAGGCACACGCCATTGAAAAACAAAACTGCATGCCCGTTATTAAAACAAGCCAAAGTCTCGGGGACGTTGCAACGTCCGTAGCCGCACACTTCGGTAAAGCGCCCTGTGTTGCTCCCTAGGCCAAGCGAAGAGATGGTCAAGATGGTCCTGAGCCGGCCCTGCCACCCTGACGACCAGTTCACCACCAGCATCCTCCGGCATTGGTGCATCAAGCACGACGACCCCTTGGCCGAGCACATCAAGTCCCTCCTCATCAAGAACAACAGCCTGCCCCGGAAGCGCCAAAGGTGGGAGCCCGTGGGAAGGCGGGGAGGGAGGAGGGTGCAGTGGGAGCCAGAGTGCTTAGCCAACCTCCCTGGTGTCCCGTCACTGTGCATCCCATCCATTGGATGGTCCAGGCCATTGTTAAAACGTTGCCTGGACCATGCCACTCAGCCAACACCGCTTGTATGTGTTATTTGGGTCTTAGAATGAGACTTAGAGGCCTTCTGGTCCCTCCCCCACAAAATGCATAAAAATGGAGCAGCAGGTTTCTAGTCCTCATTATGGCGAGGAGAACCATGCAGGTTCTTCTGTGCTAAAAGCAAGAGAAGGGGTCTGGAGAACTGCTACGGATGCCCACCCCCCATGTACACCCAATGCCCACTCAGCCCTACATGCTAAGAAAGGGCAATGTAAAAATGAGAACCAGGAAAATCAACAAATGCCTCTGATGATTAAGCTTGTAAACCTGGGTGTCGTTTTGAAGATAAATCAGACCTCAGTTCATACATGCCACAGAAACAAGCGATAAAGCTTTTTGTGGGCCTGTACCACTTCAGAGGGGACTGCAGGTGGCGCAGTGGTTTAAACTGCTGTGCTGCTGGGCTGGTAGATCGAAAGGTCGCCGGTTCGAATCTGCTCAACGGGGTGAGTTCCCGTTGCTCCGTCCCAGCTCCTGCCAGCCTTGCAGTGCGAAAGCATGCAGATGCAGGTAGATGAAAAGGTGCCACTTCGGTGGGCAGGTAAGCAGCGCTCCGTGCACCTCAGTGTTTAGTCATGCCAGCCACACAACCACAGAAACTGTCTGCAGACAAACGCTGGCTCCCTCAGCTAGGAAACGGAGACGAACATCGCCCCCGAGAGTCAGGCATGACTGGACGTAATGTCAAGGGGAAACCTTTACCTTTACCTTTTTACCACTTCAGGGGGATTGCTTGAATTGTCCCCTGTTTTCTTTAATGCTCCCAGCACATAGAAAGGTACCCTCTCAGCAACAAAGGTGCTGGTGTTCTCCCTGGCATGTTTATTTCCTTTTCGCTGTACTTGGGCATAGATGCTCACCTGCCAGGTGCTGGCTCTGACCCTGGGAAAGTTCTCCAGGTGGTGCGTTCTCCCCAGGTAGCACCGAAACATAAAAACACGTGGACTGCAGTCCGAACCAGAACCAGGCCTTGGGCCGTTCTGCACTCAGGAGCTTGAAGCAGGCTTGCGATCCTCACAGAACATCCCAGAACCTACCACAATCCTAAAATGTGTTTAGATAGGCCCAGCCTCCAACTTTCCTATGGACCCCTCCCCTCCCCTCCCCACGGGGACAACTCTGTCCCCTTCCCAGAGCATTTGGTCCGCAGTGCAGTCGCCTCCCCCTGTTCCCGCCGGGCTCAGTCACGGAACGGTCCAGGTTGTTACCATAAAAGCTGCCTTTTCTGCTCCTCCTCACTGGATCCTCTTCCACAGCCTTTGCGGCACATACCATGGTTTAAACTTAGGGCACTTTATCTGAGTTTTCCCCGGGGGCCCAGCCAGTGAGTGACGGGTAGGCCAGTAAGCCCAGTTAGAGTCAAACAAGCCAGGCTGGAGTGGGGGGGGAGCCTGGCTGAGCCTGCACGAGTTGAAGGGGGGGTTCATCAGGCCACCACCTGCTCGCTCGGAGTGGTCCTGTGGCAGTGGTGGGGAGGGGGAAGCGTTGGGCGGAGGGGGCTCCCTCGCTCCCCTCGCCTCCGCGGTTGCCGGTGGGCCACTTGCCATCTGGAGCCTTGAGCCAAGCAGCCCCGTCCCCTCCCCAGCGCCGCTCGTCTCCTTGCACTAAATCTAACAGGTGCTTGCCTGTGCAAAACCCCCTGAGCCGAACCCTGATGACACATTCTGAAGATCTGCTTCCGACAAAAGTAACCCCTCCCCGCAAAATAAAAACCCCGCAAGAGCAACAAGCCACCCCAGAGAACACAAACCCACACACAGTAAGTGTAGACGTCGAGAGAGGCTGCAGCATGTGAAGCCTTCGGTGCAGCCCTTGCCAAGCTGGTGCCCCTCAGACGGGTTGGGCTGAAGCTCCACCTGCGCCCTGGCCAGCCGTGCAGCTGTGGGACCTGCAGTTCCACACATCTGTGGAGCATCGGCTTGGAGAAGGCTGCTTTCAAGAGCTGGGAGGGCCTTTGAGAAGGGAAGTGCAGGGGAGCAGACCAAAATGGAGTGGAGGGAGGCTGGGGTTGGAAAGGCGGCTCGACAAGGTCTGTGTGTGTGTTGTGACGAACAAAGCAACAGTCAGGCGAAATTCTCAGAAGGCCCCTGTTGAGAAGCTTTGCGATGCCCCCTTCAGCTGACTGACGGTTCGATTCAGCAGCCTGCTTGCCTTGGAACCGTTTGGTGTTCCTGATCCGGTGGTCCTGTGTGTGCGTGCGCGCGCACACCCCCCTTTAGGAGGAATTAAATCTCTGACACAGGATGGGATTCAGTCCCACTCCAGCCGAGGATTGCGGGAGCCACGGAGAGCAGGGTGGATTCGCTAGACAAGGAAGACACCTAGTGGCAGCCCAGTCCTCGCCTCCAGTGCCCGAGTGGGAGGCGGGTGGGAGCCGGTGGGCTGGATCAGTGCTGTTCGAAAAGCAAGCATGCTTAAAACACCCGGGTGGGCCTCTCAGAAAAAAGCCATGCCCCACCCTGGTGCCCACCTGATGTGTTGGGCTGTGAGGCAGCCGGACTGGCAGAACGCACGCCCACATACACATCTGGTCACAGGGTCACAGACTTCCTTGTAGCATCGGGCCTGTCACCAAATAGGCCATAATAATTAAGATGGTTGCCAGTGATACGGTTTCCCGATTGCCTTGAGCACAGTGCTTCCCAAGTGTAGTCAGAGCCAAGCACACAAAATCTAATCAAGAGGAAATGATACCCGTGAGCAGCTCCTCCACACCACGGGCTCTGGACCACACCTGCCTTTGCTGCTGTTCAGGGTCCCTGATGTTGCTGTCCATTTGACAGTGACATCTACACGAAATCACACCTGACCAGATCCACGTACACGAATTGGCGACCGTTTTCTGGGGGAAACATCAGTCCAGACTCCAAAAGCCAAGGGAGATGTGTTAATTTGGCTAAGAGTTGGTCCTTGCACTGCCGGACTGTGAGTTGCTGGCAGAGTCCCGCCTCCTGTGTACAATCCTGTGTACAATCGCATGGAATTCAGCCCTTGGCCTGAAATTCGTTCCTCTGCCTTGAAGAGTGTTGTTTCCCCCATCCCGGGCTCCTTTCTCGGGGTGTGTTGAAATACACCACCACCTGCACCCTCCAGGCCGCATCGAAGAACTTTGCTTGTCCCCAGAACAAACCCAGACTGTTAAGCCCAACCCAGTGTGTGCTGCCCAGGCGCGGTTTGATCTGTGTGTTGTACTTCTGCGATGCATTGTGTTGTACCACATGTGTGTTCCTGCCCTGGGACTCTTTGTCGGTGGCCACAGGTGGGATGGTGGGGCAGAAAGAGAGGCAGCCTCATGTGGGAGGAGCCCTGTCTCTCCTGGTTTCGTTTTGACCCTCTTGTTCATCTGCAGCCCTCAGCTGCATGCAAGGAGCGATTATTGATCGCGATCAGTAATTGCAGATAAAACAGTGTCTCTGCCCCTAGTCTCTTCTGCTGTGCCCGCATAACTTGCTCCGGAATCCAAGTCCGGCCTTGGAGCATGGTATTCCTTATGGGATCTTTAAAAACCTGCACAGCCCTTCAAGTAATGGGCCCTGTGCACTTCCTCTCTCCCCCGCCTGCTTTCAGCCTGCGCAGTTCCAGCAGCAAACTTGCCCAGCTGACCTTGGAGCAGATCCTGGAACACCTGGATAACCTGCGCCTGAACCTCACCAACACCAAACAGAACTGTATGTATCCCCCGGCTGTGTGCTCTGTAGACTTTTCCGTGTGCTCCTGTGCGGCTCGGTAATTATAAGAGCGAGACACTGCTGCGTTGCCCTGTGTAGGGCCCTCCCTCCACCTCACGCGATTTTACCAGCTCTGAGCAGTGTCAGCTTTCCCAGCCTTTGAGACTGGGGCTGTCACAGACGGAACCCAGGGAATTCCGTGAGCGTTGCATTGCTTGCTCTGTGACTGAAGCAGATCTGATGCCCACCGCCTGTGAACAGGCCGCCTTCTCTTGGGTCAGCTCCTAGCCCAGGACGCACGACTGTTTCAACCTCAGGGACCACAGGGGGTGCAAGTTCACCTTTCGGTCTCTTTGCACAGGCCAGGCCTAGAGTTTTGTGTTTCGAGTCCCTGATCTAGTGACAGGAATGCAGGCTGACCTGTTTTTTCAAGCATCGATGTTTTGTTTGGCAGCTTGTCTTAGTGTGTGGCTGGTGGGGATGCAGGGAGTAACTGGTTCTCCTCTGCCCCCTGGACTGTTGTGTTGTGTTGTGTTTCTGTACTGCCAAATAGTTCTCTGGGCAGTTTGCAACAATTTTGCAAGACAGGCAATACAATAAGGCACCCTAAGGATTTTCCAGACACATGGAAACATGGAAACATAGCGAGTCAGAAGGGGCCTCCCAGGCCATCTAGTCTGACCCCCGGCTCTAGCCGGCTCCACTCACGACATGCCCACCATGTGCATGTCCAGCCTGTCCTTGAACACCCTCACTGATGGGGCCTCAACGACCCCCCGTGGAAGCCCATTCCACGCCCTTGGGGTCCTAACTGTCAGGAAGTGCTTCCTGGCATCCAGACTGAACCTTGGCTCCCTGAGCTTTGCTCTGTTGGGGCGCATCCTGCCTTCCTCTGCAGGGGAGAACAGGCCTCTCCCCACCTGCGTGTGACACCCCCTCACATACCTGCATGTCGCCCACAGATCCCCTCTGAGTCTCCTCTTCTCCAGGCTGAAGACAAACATTTATATACTATTTCAAAATAATATATGATAGAGCAGAGTTGTCAAACACCTGGGGTGGGCGTGGCTCTCAGCTCATTCCTTACCTGCACATTCTTCCATTGTGCGGTGGTTAAGTTAACCACGGTGGGATAGCAACAGCCCTCTGTATCTTGCCGGACTCCCCACTCACATAGTTGTGGACCATGGCCCATGCCGGCCGGCTGTTTGGGGGACTGGAGCCCAGCAATATGGGCTGTGGGTGCCCCACTGTTGGCCCGCTGTTGGCATTTCCCTCTCACAGCCGTGCTGCTCTTGCTTCCCTTGCAGTTTTCAGCCAAACCCCAATCCTTCAGGCTCTGCAGCATGTCCAGGCCAGCTGTGACGAAGCCCACAAGATGAAGTGAGTGCGGCCGCCTTCCTGCGCATCACTGGGTTGGGGCTGAGGACTTTTCCAGCCTTGCAGGGCTGGGTGTAAAGGAGCAGGGGGCACCGGGGGGAGGGCCAGCACCCTCTTGGCCTAGGAGTGGCCAAAGCAACAGGACAGCCACCCAAGAGGGGTGGTGTCACTGGGAGTCCCGCGTGGAGCATGAGGTTGCCCCCGACGGCCCTTTCCAGCTCGGATATTCTTCAGTGATTCTGTGATGCTGAGACCCATGCCCTGTCCGAGACGGCTGCCACCAGCTCTGCAGCCTCCTCTGCGTGAGCCGGAGCAAGGCCATGCAGCAGCTCCCTTCAGGCGCTGTGCCCTCTCTCCTTTCGGAGCTGGTGCGCACTGGGCCCAGAGGCCTGTGAGAGGGCAGCGATGGCTGAGAAGGGCCGGGAAGGAGGAGAACGGCTGGCAAGGACTCCAAGGAGCTCTGCTTTCGCACCCTTCTCCAGGTTCAGCGACCTCTTCTCCCTGGCCGAGGAGTATGAAGACTCCTCTAGCAAGCCCCCCAAGAGCCGCCGGAAAGCCACCATCTCCAGCCCCCGCAGCCGCAAGAACGCAGCCCAGCCGGCCAACAACGAAGAGGAGTCCGCCTCCAGCAGTGCCTCGGTGAGTGGCAGGCTCCCCTGGGGCAAGCGTGAGCAGTCATCTGCCTGCCAAGAGAAACCGGCAGAGTTTCAGAGAGTCAGCATTATGTCTGGCCTCCTCACTCGCCCTTGAGGTCTAGAACCTTGATCTTGACAAAATTAGCGGAGGCAATTTCCTGATTTCCACGGGCTGTGTGCCTTAAGAGACAGCAGGTGCACATCACCCTAGGCTTAGGGGTGTGTGTGAGAATGCCGTTCTCCAGAGGAATCGGCTCCGTGATAAAACCAGCACCCTGCAGCAGTGGGAGAGTCAGGCGTGGGTTCCAGGGGAATGCTCTGTTAGAGCCAGACGTACCTTGCCGGCCTTCCTCTACGCAGCTCGGTTTCTGTCCCCTCCTGGCTGCTTATATTCTTGCATCCCCCTGGGCGGAATGGATTCAGCCAAAACGGTCCACAGTCATCCCCCAAGGTTTGGGGGTTGTACCCCCTAAGGTCTCCCTGCCCCTGTGCTGCTACCACCGTCCCCCCTCTTACCGCCACTGACACGTCCCAAGTCGCAAAGGAGACGCTGCCGTTGGAAGCAGAGGTGCAACACTTCATCCGCGGTGGCCAGTCCAGCGCCTCGGGGCCTCCGTCTGCATCTCAGGCGTTCCTCAGACAGCCTTGCCCTTCCCACCTGTCTCAGGTGCCGCCCCTAAAGCCTTGTTACAGGCAGTAAGATCTTTCAGCTAAATGACGCTGGCATTTGGGGGCCCTTGGCTCCATCCGTCCCTGAAGTGCGGCCACCCGAGAGCTGCTCCAAAGCAAGTGCAGCCCTTTCTCCCAGAGAGGTTCAACACCCCTCGTAAAGCATGTATTTCTCCTGACGCCCTCTGGATGGGCTTCACTACAGCCCCCATAATCCCCAGTCCCATGGACCTGTAAATTCCTGCAGGAGGGCCACTGGGACCCGAAAAGGGATGTGTGTCCTCAGAGGTCTTCTCTCATCTCGTTTTCTTCCCCATGTCTTTCGTTCTGTGCTTTGCGATTCTTTGGAGGGGGAAAGCTAGAGGTGTGGAGTCCCAGGACAAAACCTGCCAGTCAAAAAAGACAGTTTCCTCTTCACTTCCACCCTCCCCCCCGAAATTTTCCACTTTGTCCCCAGGCTGGGGAAGCACCCATTGTCCCTCCCACCCCCCTGAATGTAAACATGTCTTTTGCTCTCAGGAGGAGGAAGACACCAAACCCAAACCCACGAAGCGGAAGCGGAAAGGTTCCTCAGCCGTTGGCTCGGACAGTGACTGAGGGGGGGATGAGGGGGCCCCAGCAGCACCGTGTGCCCCTCCTGGCGCCGATGTGGCTTGTTGGTGGCGGCTCCTGGCGCACCCCGCGTGACCGGTCCCAGGGCAACTGGCCAGACGTTATCGGCAGCAGGACCATGTTCTCGAGAGATGCTTTGCTGGGACTCGGTTGCTCGGACAGCCGCTTTCCAAAGCAGCAGCAGCAGCAGCAGCAGCGGCGCCACCTTTGCCTCCCTGCCATGCCTGCCCCCAGCCTCTCCCCGCCCTCGTCGCTTCCCCCTGGGGGCGGGGGCGGGGGGAGGACTCCTCACCCCCCTGCGGGGGTCCTCGGCGAACGCAGCTCAGCGCCGTCCGGGGGGCTGCCGTGAGAAGTGACGTCGGGCGCTCGAGGGAGGCTGCCTTGGCTCCGCATCTCCTTTCCTGACTGTAAATAAACCGTGTGCACTCGGCATGCTGTTCCATCAGTGCTTCTGGCAAGGGTGGCCTCGGAGCAGAGCTGGTGTGTGTGTCGGGGGAGAGTGAATTGTGGGTGGGGGCTCACCTCGGGGGGCCGGGATTGCCCTGCCAGGCCCCTCTCTTCTGGGCGTTCCAGTCGCTCTCTGCAGCACGCAATAACCACCTCCGGGCCTTCCCTGTTCCCCCCACTGCCCCCTTCCCACAAAAAGGGTGACGATCCTCGCCGGTTTTTCCCTCCCTGCAGAGAGCATTCCATTTTTGAGCTTCGGACACTCCTGCCCGCCCCACACCCACCGCAGGGGCCGGGGCAGGGGGGCTTGGCTTTCTGAGGGCCTCTTTGCCCCCTCCGTGTACAACCATGGCTGGAAAGGTTGGCCCCCCGTCCTGAGCCCTGCCTGAAACAACCCAGCCATGCAAACACCAACCGGCCTCTTGGCCCCAGCCACCCCCAAACCCTCCTCCCAGATGGCTTTGCAAAGCAGCAGCCCCGCTTCCCACATCCCTGCTTGGAGGAGCTCACCTGGGGTTTGTGAGGAGAACAACCAAGACAGCATCAGGCGAGAAAAATGCAGATGGTAGTTATATTTTTAATTCCCCATCTACCCCCTGAGAGATTATCATTTTTAAGTGGTTTTTAAAAGACACAATAAAAAACTGGCGACATGTTTTTGTACAAGCCAACTGGTTTCTTTCGTGTTTGTGTGTGTGAGACCTGGGCTGTGGGGAGAGGAGATGAAGGGGGGGCTTTTGTCGTGAGGCTCAAAAACAAGAACAACCCCCCCCCCGCCAAATCTTAGCTTGGTTTCCATTTCTTTCTCAAAGATCGGGCATTCTCAAGATAATGTCGTTTGCTTCTGCAGTGTCCTGTATAACACCCTGCAGGTCTTCAAATGGTGCGCAGCCGTCCTTTGTGGAAGGAGAAAAGAGAAGGAAAGCGAAAGACAGACAGACAGTGAGAGAAGGAGAGAGAAGGGCAGATTTAGAAAGAGATCAAGGTAAAAATGTCAGAAAAACCACAGCGGGTCACTCGTTCTGAGTGTGGGGACAGCCACTTAATAGAATGTGACTGTGGTGTTCACAACAGATGTAGCGACGATTTGTGCGTGCGTGCATGTGCACAGTGGTGTAGTGGAGTCAGGGCTCCCCGGGGCACAGCAGGGGCACTTTCTGATCCACAAGGACACCGGTGTCATATGTCCCTCACCTCACTCCTCCTTTCTCCCACCCACCTTAGCAGCAGCTCTCCCCGGCCCTGGAGGGAAACGGCCACATTGGCAAATGCTGTGAATCACTGGGCAGGAGTCCAGGAGGCACACCTGGAAGGCATCCGCCTCGGGAAGGATGCCCTGAGCAATAGCACCCATCTCCCTAGCCAGGTGAAATGAGCCAGACAGAGAAGCAGAGAGAGAGAGGCGGGGTGCGGGGGAGCCAGAGGCAGCTCCAGGGTTTCTCAGGATCACCCGCTCACAGGCCCAAGGGGGTGGGGAAAAGCAGGGAGAGGGTTCTCCCTGCTGAACTGGCCTGAAACAGCCTGGAGCTGGCCCCTCTTATGCATTTGTAACTTCCTGAACATGAGCTGCAAACTTTTCCTCCTTATATGTAGTTGCTACAACTCCTGTAGGTTTCCCCTCTTCGCAACTTCCACGGAAGCCTAATCCCATGGCCCACCCAGATGCTTTACTGAAAAGGACAAGAGTGCAAGAAGAGAAAAGGTGAAGGGATTTCAGTCTAGAAATCCCAGTGAAGAAACCTCAAATCGAATCAGAACCTAATGTTGCTTCACTCTGGCCATGAGAGCTACTGTGCGTCCCCCGCACCCTGTTAAGGGCTCTCCCTGCCTGTTTATTTCCCATATGGTCCTGCAGGGGAAAGTCTGAATCTTGGTTCAAACTTCTTCCTAGAACTGCATTAAATAGATTCAGGAGAGGACAACATGAAGTTCTTCACCCAAGATGGAATCCAGCTTATGGCATTCACTTCAGCCAGGTACCCTGAGCATTGTTTGGAGACATAAAAAGGGCATGTCTGTCTGTCCAGAGCGCCGAGACCTTGAATTCCGGGTACCAGAATTTGGCGTACCTATTATGGAAAACCTAGCAGAGCGCACGCCAGGGTTATTTCGCATTTAAAACACATTTATTATTTTTAAGTCATGTAAATATGCCTTCGCGCAGCTTTGCATCCTGGGGGAAGGCTTCACAGTCACCAAACTAAGGGCCATTCCAGCTCAGCGGAAATCTGATCTCCTATGTAAGATGCAGCTATGATGCTGCTCAAAGAAGGAACTTGAAAGCGGGATTAGACAAATTAGCAGCGGAGGAGGAGGGGGAGATCTCATAAGGGCGATGGATAATAATGTCTGAATGAAACTATTATGTGCAGAAGTCTTGGCTTTTAGGTTTCCCTCCCTTGGAAGGCCCCAGGAGATCTGGTTGGGCGCCATGCGAAAACTGGCATTTATTCTCCATGGCTCTTCTGAGGGCAAAATAGATCAGAGGAAGGGCTTTTCACCTGCTGGTCCATTTGGCTTTAGCACATGAAATGGGAGGGTAAATGTTCGTGGTTTTTTCCTCCAGGAAGCAAAATCTCGGTCCAGCTTTGCCCAGCGGGACATCCAAGGGCCCACTCGGCATCATAGCTTTCCAAAAGCCCAGAGGACTTTCTCTGGTCCTCTAAATTTTCCAGAACCAGGGCATACGAGGAAGAGCTCCGTCAAGGCCCATGTCCAAAAAAGGACCACCCTCCCAAGATCTGCTCTTCCTCCTCTTTATCCCTCTTCTGTACCTAGAAGGGTTGTTTTTCCCCTTTGGTTTGAAACTCAGACTTTGCCGTGAAGGGAAATGTCGGTGGAAGGCGATCTCCAGACAAGCGCCAACTTGTTCCCAATCCATTTGTGCAGGTCTTGGCAAACTTTTCTGCTCTCCCGGAGGGAGAAATGTTCCAGAGCCACCTAACTGAGTAAGCGAAGGAAGCTAGGAAAAATGCGGAGATATCTTGTGGTTCCTACTTCCTTTCCCAGACATCTGTAAGTCATAGGGATAGAGAGAGCTGCCCAGAGGCAGGAGTACAAAAACCAAGGGAGGTGAAGTAGGGGAAAGGTTAGGGGTGGTTTGGGCTGCTGGAATGTGGGGCAGGAGCCAGGCTGCATCTTTGGAAAGCTAAGACATTTTGTACAAGAAGCGGGTGCATGATTAGAGGCCATGCTTGCAGTAGCAAATGAAATGACGCGAAACGTCTGTTGATTAAAATTCCCTGTATCCACTGAAGTTGCGCGCTCTGGGAATTAACACGCTGGCAGGGAGAGGGGTGTTTTGGTTCTGCACAGTTCTTGCGAATGATAATCTATTTCATCGCTCTCCTGCCTTTTGTTGAAGAAGTGGCTATCCGTACAATCTGGATTAAGGGCAAACATTTTATTGAAACATAACAGAAAAACGCAACACTACAATACATGGCTCTGACCGGTTTTTTTAAACCCACTCCAGTGGCAGGTATGCCAAAGACCTGCCTGAATAGAAGGAAAGAGTTTAAAACTCTTCCTGGGATAATGAGTGCATGCAAGGGTTTTTAGAAAAATAAAGAGCAAGGGCAGGACGGCTTTGAATTGGGGCCCTCAAGAGCAGGGCTTTAACAGGCCGATCATCTACTCCCCTCGCCCTGATCCAAGTGATTTATTTTAGATGAGATGTTCCCATTGGTGCATGTCCACAGCAGAAGCACCATGCAGAGTTGGGGAGCACAGAGGTAGACGCACCCATCCCCCAAAATGACTGGTGCCAAAGCTGTTTACTTTAGCAATTGTCTGTGTGGCCGTTTAAGTCATGTGAGTCTGATCAAATTCAGCCGCTTGATTAAATTGCAACTTATCTCCCCTTCCCACACAACCGTCCCCTCGTGAGTCAGGCGAGGGGTTTATCGAAACCTCCTGCAGGTGTCTGTAGGGCAAAGGTGAGGCACGGAGGGTCCTCCAGCGATGCTGGGTGATGGCTGGATTGGTCCCTGACTGGCTGGGCTGCTTGCAGCTGGCATCTAAAGCTTCCCCCCCCCCACACCCCAACCAGCACCTCCAGAGTGCACCACACTGGGAAGGCAGATCCAGTGGTAGCAGCCTGCTTCCCCTTGCTTGAGGGGTGGCACTGCAGAGCCCACAGGCACAACCACAGAGCCAGCGGGGTGGTGGGGGTGGTGACTGGGGACCCAGGAGGTCCAGGTCCTGGTCCCCACTTAGCCATGTAGCTCACTGGTTGGCTCTGGGCCAGTCGCAGATGCTCAGCCTAACCTACCTCGCAAGGTGGTGGTTGTGAGGATAAAAATGGAATTTTGTAAGTTGCCTTGGGCTCTTCTCAGGAGGGGCAAAGGTAGGGTATAAACGTAGTATCAGTACATGAAGCTGTTTGGCGTTTCAGGGGAGACAAAGGGTAAGACTTCCTCCACCCATTGAGAGTACAACCCTTTCCACGAGTTGTAGCCACGGCCACCGATTTGGGGTGGCTTTAAAAAGGCTGGACAAATTTCGGGAGGAGGCGGCTATTGGATAGGAGCTCACTTTGCATTCCTGTCTCGCTTGTGGCTTTCTGTGGGCGTCTGGTGGCCACTGGGCTAGAAGGTGGGTGGGCCCTTGTTCGGTCCAGCAGGGTGCTTCTGGCATGTATATCCCAGCGCAGGCAGGGCTTCTTGGCTTTAACAGAGGGTATTGCCCCTCAGTGCTCTCTCTCAAAGGCACTTTTTATTAAGGTTTCCTGAGATGTTGACGTCTTGGAAGGACTGAGCTGTTGCGAGGAAGAGCGGTCTTGATTTGAAGCTTGTCACTGCGGCCTGGGCTGGCCACTCTCTCTCAGCCTCTCCTTCCTGCTGTGACAGGATGGGATAATAGTTCTACAGTAGGTTTTAATCCTATAAGAATATACAAAAGAACGAAATAGTGTGTGTACGGCTAGCTGTTAAGTAATAGGATTTCCCGCCGCCGCTGCTGCTCTTATGCAGACTGCCTTTAACTGTGATAGGTCTGAGAGCATTGCCAAAAAATTCTGTTCGTTTGGAGACCCCAAGATGGAGCGCAGCATGACTAAAAGGACACTGGCTCACTGATGAGGTGGCCAGCCCCTCTTGCCTGCTTCGTCTGTTACTGTCTTTCTTCTACTTCTGCAGCCAGAGCTGTTGTACAAAACAACGCGCCACCCACACGAAGATGTTTCTTCACGTCGCCCGCGGGGCCCAGTTCCCAGAAATCCAGAGCACCAGCTTCCAACAAGCACTCTGAAAAGTCCCCACTCCCAGCTGTATGAAAACTATTTTTACTTCCTTCACTTGTTGCAATAAGAGGGCCGGGATTTCTGCCAGCCCAAGGGCCAAACTGGAGATTGTATGTTAGGGATGATGGGTAGGGAGGAAGGCAGGGGACGAGGCCAAATCCTGCCTTCTGGCATACCTGAGAAGGTACGTCCCCTCGATTTGGAAAAGGGGACTACATGTTGCACTACACAGACCAGGGAATCGACTTAGCATAATGCTTTACTCCCGAAGCTCTAAACTGTGGGAGTGGGCGGAGAGTAGATTTCCAAATGTTTTGGATGAACTCCCAAACATGGCTGACTTTTGGCCAGGTTGGCAGGGGCTTCTGTTGAGGCCCGAAACGAGAAGCAAGTTCCAGCTTTCTGCCCATTTTTACTTCACAGGTAGATGTCAGATCCACTGTAATTCATATGGAAGGTCTAGAAAGATGGGCACTCCAGGCCCACAACCCCATCAGCTCTAGGCAGCATCGCCAGTGCTGGGGAAAGATGGGAGCTACACACCCAGATGTTAGAGTGAGAAAGTTTTAAGAATACAAGAAGAGTCCTGCTAGATGAAACCAAAGGTCTGTCGGTTAATCTGAAGATCCCAGTCAGACGCTTAAAAGAGCAGAAACCAACCCTCAAAGGCACGGTGTGAAGCGGGCACTTCTCTCTCTTCGCTCTCTCTCCTGCCTCTGGTATCTTCAGCTAGACTGCCCTGGGATACCGAGGTTCCATTTCGTGATCTTGCCTACAGAGAGCTATCAGCAAGCCCTTCCAGCTCCACTCGCCTCTTCTGCCAGTTATCGTCCCCATGCAAAGAATCGCCTTGAATTGATCAGTCCATCATCTAGTGGGTGTTACGGTGTTTTCTGCCAAACTGGGGTAAACCTCTCTCACCAACTGTGTCTTCCCCCCGTTTGGGACAACCGCTCCCATGAGCCCGCCTGCACAGCACAGCACAGCGCAGCTAGAGGTGGGCGCTTGGGGAGGGGCGCATCCCAGGGCCCCCTGCCCAGCCGGGAAGCGCAACGGGCAGCTCGCAGCCAGTCGCGCGCTCTCGGCCTCACCTTCCTCGCAGGGCTGTTGTGCGACCCCGCCTGCCCGTCCCTGGGGGAACGGGGCGAGGCGACAAGCGGGCTCGGGCGGGGGCGGGGGCGGATGCGGATGCGAGCCGCCGCCCGGCCCGGCCCGGCCCGGCCCGGCCCGGCGCGCTCGGCTGCCTGTCCGCGGGGTCCGCCCGAGCCGTGCGCGCCGAGGGGGCGCCGCCGCCCCGTCCTTGTTTCCGCCGCGGCCGCCTCCCCCTCCCGTCCTCCTGGCAGAGGCGGGGCGCCGGGCGGCAGCCGCCCCCGACGGGCCGCCCCCGCCCGCCCCTTCCAGCAGCCGCAGCCGCGGCAGCAGCGCCGCCGCCCTCCGCCACTCGGCCGCGATGTGGGCGGGCGGGCTGCCGTGGGGCGCCGCGCTGGGGCTGCTGCTGGGGCTGCTGGGGCTGCTGGGGCTGCTGCTGCGGCGGCGGCGGCGCCTGCTGGGCCCCCACGCGCGGGCCGACCTGGCCTTCGTGCTGCGCGCGCGGCGCTGCGCCGGCCGCCTGCTGCGGGGCGACGGGCGCGGCGTGGCGCAGCGCTTCGGGCCCCTGGCCCGCGCCCGCGCCGAGCGGGTCTTCGTGCGCTACGAGGGGCGCAGCTTCTCCTACGGCCGCGCCGAGCGCGAGAGCAACCGCGTGGCCCGCGCGCTGCTGCGGCTGCCGCCCGGCGCGCCCCCGCCGCGGCCCGGCCAGGCGGTGGCGCTCCTGGCGGGCAACGAGCCCGCCTTCATCTGGGCTTGGATCGGGCTGGCCAAGCTCGGCGCCGTGCCCGCGCTCCTGGGCACCGCGCTGCGCCGCGGCGCGCTGCTCCACTGCCTGCGCTCCTGCGCGGCCAGGGCGATCCTGGTGGCCGACGGTGAGTGCCCGGCCCGGCCCGGGGGGCGGCGGGGCGGGGCTGCTGGCCGGCTGGGGAAGCGCGGGGCGCGGGGCTGGCCTCCGGAGCATCCTCGGAGTGGCTTCGCAGCCTAGGTCAGTGGCTTTGCTGGCGCAGCGGCTGTGATCCGGGGCGTCCGCCTCCGCCAGCCCGGGAGCCTCCACGCACTTCTCCTGGAAGCGATCTTCTTGTTTTCGGGGTTGTTTGAATGGCTTCTTCCTAGCTCTCTGTCCAGAAAAAGCACTTACCGTGGCGGTCTTTTGCTCAGTTTGGAGGCAGTATCCTTGCCTCGGTACTGCAGGGATGCAAGCCCGGAACAGAAACCTAGTCTTTCGCAGGGGCCTCCTGCCCCAACTTCTCTTCCCCACCGTTGCAGGAAATCCTGTTACAGCAACCTTGATAGGTGGCCATCTCCTAGCCATCCCCTTTGCCAGAGGTAGAAATTACCTCAGAAAGGTAATGGCACCAGAACTTACTGGGTGCCCCAGTCTCACCTGTAGGAGAGTTACCTACCCACGCGGCAGAATTTGAGTGGAACGAGCTAAGTACAGAGTAGCAGCCCATGCAGAGCAGAGATGGGTAGCTTGCTTAGAGAGTGGGCATTTTTCCTTTTCTGGGAGAGCTGGTATATTTGAATCAGGCAGTGTTGCGGCAGGTTGACTCGCCTTTCCTCTGTTAAAGACTTGACTGGCAGGAACGGTGTCCAGAGTAGCATTTCACGCAGAGATGTGACAGACAGACTTGCCCGGAGGCGAATAATTCTGTAGTGTCTTCGCCTTGCGAGCAACAAAAATGCATCGGGATGACTTGCCCCAGCAGAGGGGGATGTCAAGCAGGCAAATCCAGAGCAGGGACTCATGCAGAGATGCAGCTGGAAGCCTGGGGACTGTGGATGATTCTTCCATGAGAGCGGTGAGGCATTCTAATCCTACGCAATGGAATAGCCTGCTGCTGGGAGACACAGATGGGTGGATGACATGCCCAGAGCAGCAACTAACCCTGGGATACTGCAGGCTGCCCTTGAAGGAAGCAGGTGGATTCTGCTGTGTCTCTGGACTAAATTACCCAGTGGCTTCGCATGCCGAATTGTCTATTCCAGGGCCCCAGGTATATTAATTCTGTCATAGCACAAACTCTGTGGATTTGTAAAGACAAAGGAAATTTATTAATTCCTGCTGGGTGTTGTTAGATGCCAGGAAGCGATGCCATTTGTGTGTTGTGTAGACGTGGCCATCGGCCTCATCTTTGGGTGGGGGTTTGAAGTCACAGGAGCCTTCGTGGCTGAGTTCAGAGGGTCCCTTCCTTGCTCTTCCTCTTGCAGCCCAGGAGGGTTCTGTAGTACACGAAATATGCAAATCGAAGAACATGTTACAGGGAGAAGGAGCCGTGTTGGATGGGGGTTGCAGTCTTCATCCGGCTTGCTTATTTGCAGGGGGCACCACCGAAGTAACTCGGTGGCGTCTGCACAAACACCACGCAATTAGATTTCAACAAGTGGGGACTGCAACAAAATGTTGCAGGGTATCCTCGTTTTCCTAACCGGAATGCTTCCCCTTCAGCATTCCAGCTAACCAGTCCCATGAAACAGAGCATTGACGCTTCCTTTTTGTTTTCCCACTTTTCTTTGCCAAACAATGCTCCGGGCACATTCACAGGTTGGGGGTGTTCTTTTGTGGTGTGGAGTTCAGGGCCTTGCGTAGCAAATCCTTTTGCTTTTTCTTTGATACTTCTGCAATTGGGACGCGTTGTGCCTGTCTGCAAGGGAAAAATTCTCGCTTGCGCTGCCTCCTGGTTCTTCTGACTGGGCATTGGGATGTGTGAGCAGGGGCTTAGACAGAGTGGGCTCTTTGGGTATTCGGGCTCTGCTGTTCTGTCTCTTGGGCAGCAGATTCCTTGACCGATGTGTTTGTTGATGCCTCTTCTCCCACCTCGCGCGATGCCTAACCCTGGAGTCCATAACCTATCGTCCTTTCTCCCTCTCCTCTTTCTTTGGTATTGCCATTCTTAAAAGTGTCAGAATGGCCTTCGGGGCGATCCAGAATGTTCCCACAAAACTCCTTCTGCTGGCCCTGCTCCATCTGCTGGCCTCAGCCTTCCACTACCTCCTTGTCAGGATTCGATCCCACACCTTCTTCAGGCACCTTTGCCAGGGCGATAGGCACAGCCCTTGCCCCTGTAGCTAGACTGTGGGAAAGGATCTTCCCTCTTGAAGAACTGTGTGGGGTGGAGCTGCACAAAAGCTGAAACCTCCCATTGTTGGCCTTGGGGCCAAAGGGATGAGGCCGTGGGAAGGGAACTGGAGAACCAGACTGGGACCCGGGTGGAGCAACTCTGGCCTGCAGTTCAGTCCCTTGGTCCAGACAGACAAGATCGTTTGCTTCTGATCCATCCGGATTCCTTTTACAGTCTGTGGGCCGGAGTTTCCACGCCAGGAGAGGAATGGGACCATTCACAGCCACCACTTCTGCATGGTGCAATCCAGCCACGTCAGTTCGCCACTCACCACGTGTCCCCATGTTGCTCCTTAACCTCCACTGCTTTTGGGACCCAAACGAACCATCCAAAGTGTGACTTGGCTCTGAAAGGGATGCCTTGAGGACAAAGACGAACGCCCCCCCCCCCCCTTGCTGACCTCAAAACTTGTCCCTACAAACTTTACTTCTGCAGCCCCCTGGACTCTCGATAGTTTCCCAACCTGCCTGCTCCTACTTAACGTGACAGCTTTTCCTCTCTAATTAATACCCACAACCTGAAGCCAGGCCCCTGAATCCCAACTAGCCGGACAGTGCCGTGGTAATTAACGCATCTCGGGTTTCTGATGCACTGGCTGAATTGGTAGGCGACTTGACAACGGAGATCAAACTGGGTCACAACCGTCGGGCCAGCAGCTGAGATACCCGCCAGCAGATCTTTCCCATGCGTGACTAATGGCCACAACTTGCCGCTGTGCATGACCAGTAGAAACGCTTAGAGCGGAAGCTGGCCTTGGTGACATCAGTGTGGATTGTCCTTTCTCACGGCTAGCTCATGGAGGAACGCAGCATCACTCACGAACATAAAACCCTTTGGGTGCAAGCGTTGGCATGTTGTGTCAGAAAAGGTGTCTTGTAACTCAGTGCATCTGGCTGAAGGGATGCTGGCCTGCTTTTTCCTGTTGGAACATGTGGAGAAATGCATTCTTACGAACTTAAAAACCATCATCCAGGCAGCATTGTTACAGAGGAAAATGGGTAAGAGTATAGAAGGACAAGCCCTGCTGAGAAATGAATCAACATGGCTTTTCAAAAGGTAAAGCCCATCTCACTAATCTTTTAGAGTGCTTTGAGAAGGTCAATAACGGTATGGACAGGACCAGTCAGTAGACATGGTTTACAGTAGACATGGAGCCGGCTGGTGCTGGGGGTCAGACTAGATGGCCCGGGAGGCCCCTTCTGACTCGCTCTGTTTCTGTGTTTCTATATGGACCTCTGAAAGGCTTTTGACAAAGTCCTTCACCAAAGATTCCTTGCGTCCTCACAGAAGAAGAGGGAAAGAAAATAGCTTTTTGCCGCTTGGATATTACTTTTTTCTTCTGCAGTTTGGCTTGGAATAGAGTGTCCTGCTCCCTGTCTTCCTGGAACATCTGCTTGGCCCCAATGAGAAGCGGAATGCTGAACTGCTTACTTAAATGTCCAGCCCACCCCCGATCTTAGAGTCCCAGAGCAAGGTGCCTGCATGTTAGTGATTAGGTTTGCAGAATTACGGGGTAGTGAGGAGGAGGCATTTTGGCATCTTTCCCCTGTTTGGGGTTTTATTTTTGTTTTTGTTTTGGATGGGAGGGCTTTGGAAGCCACCTGCTGCACACCTCAAGTGGGTTCAGAGGACACCGCAACTCACACACCACAGAGATACTTGGGCAGGGAGAATAATACCGAGCAGCAAAAACTTAAACTGCGCACCAGCACCGAAAAGGTCCAGAGCTCTAAAAGTGCTCAGAACTGCTCTCAGCTAACCCCTTTCTCTGTGTTTCTCTCTCTGCTCTGCAGACCTTTTTGAAGCTGTGGAGCCCATCCTCCCCAGCCTGGAAGAACTAGGCGTTGCAGTGTGGATGATGGGTGAGGGGCCCTACCCACCTGGTGTCATCAGCCTTCAGGCTCTGTTGGAGGAAGCCTCTGAGGAGCCGGTTCCCTCTCACCTTTCCACCCCTCGCACGTTATCAGACACCTGCCTCTACATCTTCACCTCTGGCACCACAGGTGGGGGTCCTAGCAAGACCTGGCCAACTGACACAGTGCAGGATTTGACTGTGTTTTGCTCCGCACGCGCGCGCGCGTGTGAGTGTGCAGAGGGAGTATCAAGGGCTTGACTCCTCCTCTCACTCTTTGCAAGCAGTGAAAACCCATGCTGCAAAACCCGGCTAGCTTTCTAACTGCGAGGAGATAGGGGTCCCCCCACTGCCAAGAAAAAACATTCTGTCAGGCCAACCTCAGATATGCATGCTCACCTCCTTCCTGACAGCGTAACATTTCAGTGCAGTATTTAAAACAGTATTTTTAAAAGCAACTAATTCAGGCATCTCTCCGACAAAGCACAGCTGGGAAATTGTGGGTTGGGTTTTTTTTTTTTTAAACATCCAGTTCTGAAGGTGTGCATTGTCAATGCTGCAAAAAAGAAAGCGGGGGGACAAAATAATTGTGATTGATTGATTTATTCCTAACTTTTATTCTTATTCTTCCTTGTGTCTCCCCCCCCCCCCCCCGGTATCTGCTTCTGATTCCAGGACTCCCCAAAGCGGCTCGCATAAGCCACTTGAAAGCCATTCTGTGCTTGGGATTTTACGATTTGGTGGGGGCACGCAGCTCAGACGTGATCTACTTGGCTCTCCCCCTTTATCACATGTCCGGGTGTCTCTTGGGAATCCTTGGCACTTTTGGCATCGGTAGGTTCAGGGGCTTTGTGGGCTGGGGGGAAGAGACTCTGGAGCTTCTTGGAGGCAGTGTGTCCCACCCACAGCCAGGAAAGGTGGTCATGAAATTAAGAAAGATGGCTGCCCGACTTTCTTCTGCAGCCTTTCATTTATTCTCCGTGGTGCTTGCATGGGGTCCCTCACCTTCCCAAATCTACATTTCTGTGCCAGAACAAATTCTGGGACCCTAGAATTTGTTATGCAAACTGGTACAGCCGTGCTCCTTCTGCCTAGCTCTGGTTCTTCTCGCCACCATTTTGGATCCTTAGAACAGGGGAGTGGAACCCCTTCTAGCCAGAGGGATGAATTTCATTCAGAGAAGTTTTTGGGGGGGGGGGGGGAGACGCATTCCAGTGGTGGGTGGGTCCAACATTATTTTGGTATTTTAGCTTAGGGCTCTTCTGCTGCTAGTAAATAGCCTACTTCGGAGACACATCTCAGTCTTTCAGAAGCGAGAGCGTATAACAACCAGGCATTGGCAGGGGAAAAGGTGGGACCGGATAAGGGGAGACTGACATTCATGGAATCCCAATGGCCAAATTATGGCCCCTACTGGCCACATCTGGCTTATAGAGCTGAAGTTCAACACCTCTCTATCAGGTGAGGACGCTGAGTCTTCAAAGTGTTGTTGGACCAGCTAGCAAGCCGGAAACTTTTAAAAGAGTAATAACCGCAGCAGCAACTGAAACACCTTCTCCAGGGTGCTGTGTTTGGTTTGGGGAACTGAATGCCATGCTTGAGCCATGCAGTTGTGGCTGCCTGGGGAGCACACCTGCTCGTTGTTCTTGCACCACAAATGTATTAGACGCCACCCCAGAGGGCTGGAGGAAATGCGGGATGAGGTTTGGCTGCACCGGGCTCTGGAGACATGCCAGTTCCAAGAATTCCCCTCTCTCGGCAGGTGCCACTTGCGTGCTGAAGAAGAAATTCTCCGCCAGCCAGTTCTGGCCGGACTGCCGGCACCATGGGGTGACCATCTTCCAGTACATCGGGGAATTGTGTCGGTACCTTGTCAACCAGTCCCCGGTTGGTACCAGGAAAGGGGAGGGCCGCTGGGGGTCCCCTCCAGGAAGAGAACGGTACCTTGGGAGCAGATCGCTGTGATGCCGCTGGGCATCTCAGGGTGTAGCTCCGTTGTTTTCCGAAAGGGAAGCTGTCGTCAGCATCGGCTGGGTGACAACAGGCAGGCACCGATCCGGGATGCACTGGGGGCCCGTGCTGATTTCTCCCTGCTTCGGCTCCCTTTGGGGTTGGGGCCCAGCCAGATCTGCCCTGCACGTCTCTCGCAGCCTCAGTCACAGAAGTAGAACCCGCCAAGCTTGAGCAGGGCTGTTCTGCCTGGTTCCCCTGTGGGAAGCTGTGCAGGCAGGGGGCCCTCCTGCTGGTATTCCCCATTTCCCACCTTTGCCATCTGGCAGCTTCATTCTGCCAAGAATTTGTCAAACCTACTTTCAAAGCCGTCCAAGGTGGGGGCTGCTGTTGCCTTTTCTGGAAGGTGGGGGGACCTTGCTGCCTTGCAGCTTTCTCCTGCTCCTGGGTCCTGCGGCTGTTACAACCATGTCCCTGGCTGAGCTTCTTCTCCGCCGCTTTTCCCCCGTCCTTGGAGCCCAACAAGTCCAGCTGCGCATCCTCTCTGGTGTCCTCGCTAGACACGTGGGAGCTTTGGATGCCGCCCCCCAAGGAAGTGCTTGGCTTTCTGACCGTCAGGTCTCTGTTGCCATCTTAATATCTCACGGCTGCTCTGAGGAGCAGGAGGGTGAGGCATGATTGCCTCCCCAGCATGTGGGGGTTAATCTAGAACCTGAGTTCTAGATCCAGCTTTAGGGGCAGCAACAAATTGGGTTGCATTTGTTTAAAAGCAATTTGGTTTAGTGTGTTTCTCGATTGCCGTACAGCTGCGAGTGTTTCACAAAGCCCCCAAAATGCACAGTGAAGTATCACGTCAGACCTTTGAAATGTTCAGGCAGGATTAACTGCAGAGTCAAAAGCAACATCTGCATAGGAACGCCTCAGCAATTCTAGGTAGCCTATAAATACATATAAATAAATAAATGTCTAAAACTGAAACAACCCAAAATGTCTAGGCTAGTGGTAAGTGTTGGAGTGGCGACTAATCCGCATTCAGCCAAGAAGCTCACTGGGTGAATTCAGGCCAGTCCCTGACTCTTGGCCTGGCCTGCCTCGCAGGGTTGATGTACAGATAAAATGAAGAGCAGGGAGAGGATATCTGTGCTGCCTTGGGATCCCTGTAAGCAAGGTGGGATATAAATAAATCAAACATCAAATAAATGAAAGACAACAGCATGTTTGCCAAGAAAACCGAGGGATCAGACCTGTTGACAGCCTCTGGCAGGCCCCTCTCTTGCCTCGGCTCTCAGTCCTGTCCTCCGACTTTCTCCCCTTCCAGAGCCCAGAGGACCGGAAACACAGTTTGCACATGGCCGTGGGCAGCGGGCTGCGGCCAGACGTCTGGCGCGAGTTCTTGCGCCGCTTTGGGGACTTGCGAATCGTGGAGACCTACGGCATGACGGAAGGCAACATCAGCTTCTTCAACTACACCGGCACTGTGGGTGCCGTGGGGCGCGCCTCTTGGCTTTACAAGGTGAGGGCCCCGGAACCGCAGGGTAAGATTGGAGGACGACCGGGGCAGCCTGGCCTTCCGTGCCGTATCTGAACTCAGGAGCTGGCCACGAGGGGAGGCAGCAGGCAGACGGAAAGGTGCAAAACTCTGCTCTGAAGAGTGGAAGAACAGGCTGCGACTCAGTAGAGTAAATCTTTAACCCTGACACTTGGTCTTCATTTCCCCAAAACGCCATTTATTGATTTAATGGTGTGTTGTTTTATCACACTCCGCTGCCAAAAAAGGGTGCCCAGAGCGGCTGCAGAATAATCTGTTAAAGGTGTTAACAGAATAATCTGTTAAAGGCTTTTGGTGTTAAAGACACGACACACAAGAAAATAGGACAGGCAGAGATGAGGAAACAGCTAAGAGAGTCTTTCAGCAAACTTGGTGGGATGCCCTTCCCTTCCCGTGCAGCTCAACTGAATGCTTATTTGGTGTTTTCCGCAGCTCTTCAGTCCTTTCGAGCTGATTCGGTACGATCCACTCCAAGGGGCTCCGCTGAGGGACGAGTCTGGCCGGTGCCAGTGCGTGGGGCCAGGTGAGCAAGACAGGTGCCTCGGGCGGTGATTGGGTGTTCTTCGATGTCTGGTAAATCAGCCACGGTAGAATCCAGTTAGCTGAGGCGTGTTTAGCAAGCAATTGTAGAGACTTCAGTAGATGGCTCATGTAATCTGCAGGTGAAAATTTGTACTGAGGTTCTGCTCTTGTTAGATTTGTCCTTCAACACGCTCTTGTACATCTTCAAGAGGGTTCATTTTTTCCCTCTGACCAAGGCTGCTTCCATCTGTATTTTTCTTTGTAAGGTTTCAGTGATTCTGTATAAATTATCTTTATGGTGTGGCACTTGTAGTCTGTAGTTTTTATGTTGCTTTGGCCATTCTGAATCTCTGTCCGTCCCGTCCCGTCCCGTCCCGTCTGCACCCTCCACCTGACTCGGGTTTTGCAAAACTGTCTCTTTTCCACAGGGGAGCCAGGGCTTCTCATCGCGCCGGTGACAGCAAAGATGCCTTTCTTAGGATACGCTGGAGGACCTGAGCTGTCGGAGTCCAAACTCCTGCGTGGCGTCTTCACTGAAGGGGACACCTATTTCAACACGGGTGATCTGATGATGCAGGACAGCCAGGGTTTCGTCAGTTTCTGGGATCGCGTCGGCGACACCTTCCGGTACGTTTCCATCTCTGTTATGTACGGGTTGGAGCCCCCTGATGCTCGAAGGCGGGCCGTGCAACTTGTTTTGGTTCATTAGCAAAGAACATAGGTCTCTGCCCACAGTGTGCTTACAGTCTTAAAATTGGCAGCTGACCCAGAGCACAGTGTGCTCTGCCCACAGTCTTAAAATTGGCAGCTGACCCAGAGAGAAGCAGCTATGGGAAAGATGTGCAGGGCCCTTTCTGGGCCCTTCAGGCTGGTTGAGGGAGGAGCTAGAGCATGGCCTTCAGGATGATGGCGTTTGGGGTTTTGGAATGACCTGGGAAAGGCCCCAGAAGCCTTGTAACATGACCCATCCCTTTCTTCCTGCCTCCAGCTTGCTCCCAGTGCCCTCTTCGCCTCAGTTTCCCCCCCTCTGCTTTGGCAGTCTTGGTTCCGTCCTTCCTTTCCTTCCCTTCCCACCCTGGTCTGCTTTGCTGCCCTTCTGGTTCCTACCCCAAACTGGCAACTGTCCAGCCATCGGTTTCCACCCCAAACTTCCAGTCGGTGAACTTAAAATGTCTCTGGAAAACAGCCGCAGCTCCCTTGGAATCCAAGTGCTGCCCTCGTGTGGCCAGACTTTAGAAGAACAGCTTTTAGTCACAAAAATATCAGTGTGTCCACAAGGGGGCGCACTTCACCAAAGAAAGGCTTCCCCGGCCCGGTTTTTTTTAAAGGGATATGCAAGAATTTCATTAATTGAACATTTGCAGTCCCACAGGATAACAGGGGTATTTAAAAAAAAAAAATGGTTGCACATTCCTGAGCTTCCAGTTGGGTTTGGAAAAAAAAGGGGTTTTTTTTGAAGAATGTGCCCCAAAATATTGCAGGGACTTGTTTTAGTGCTAATGTTGTTCATCTTATTTATAAATGATCTGGAATTAGGAGTGAACAGTGAAGTGTGCAAGGTTGCTGATGACGTCACACCGTTTAGTGTGATTAAAAGAGTTAAACGGTAGTGTCATTTTGGTTGGAGTTTAGACGGAAAATTAATTTAAAAAAATTAAAATTTGAAAGGGGAGCGTCAAAGGGATCGCTCCAAGCCGGGAGAATGGCCATCAAAATGGAAAGTGTAATTCAGTGTAAGCAAGTGGAAGGCAGCACACATAGCGGCAAAACCGGAGCTTCTAATATAAGCTGATGGAATTTGAGGTACTGGTAACTGACCAAGAAAGCGAACATTCATTCATTCATTCATTTATTAATTAAAACATTTCTATGCCACCCCATCGCAGTACAGCCTCGGGGCGGCTCACAACAGTAAAAATTCAAACATATAACGGCAGTCAAAAACCCATCTTGGGCTTATGGTAGACAGGTCAATGGAAGTTTCAAACTCAACCGCTGTGAAAAAGACAAAATCTGTGTTAGGCATGATTGAAAAAGGAATTTAAATAAACCTGCTAAGCTAATAATTCCAAATTTACAGTATGGCTGCACTTGGGATAATTTGTACAGTCCTAATTTGTACCTAAAATGGATGTTACAGAGGTGGAAGAAGGGCAGGAAAGGTTACAATATCCAGGACTGCTTAGCCCAGAAAAAGACGAATAAGGGGAAGCATATTAAAGGTGTGTGCCTTGGACCGATTTGTGGAGAAGGCTCTCCATCCAGGATGCGAGGCGTGTGCCCATGTGCACCAGTTGCTGGGGAACATGGGCCACAGGGTGCTGCTGCACTCCCCTCCTGCTTGTGGGAGCCTGTGGGCAGCTGGCTGGCCACCATGTGAACGGGAAACTCGGCTCGACCGACCGTCGTCCGATCCAGCCAGGCTCTTCTGAAGCGCTCTCTCTTCTCTGCGGTGGCGCCCCGATTGTGGAACACGCTCCCCAGAGAGGCCCGCCTGGTGCCAACGCTTCTTTCCTTTTGGCGTCGGGCGAACCCCCCCCCCCTTTTTTATAAGTTTTATTCTAAATAAACCTAATACAAGGAAAAACTAAAAACATTGATCATTGGACCTACTGGGTCAGCCCCCACAATTTTTCTTTTTATGTTAATTTATGAACATATTTAAATCTATGTGAAGTCCTGTTTCTCTAGCCAATAATAAAAAGAGTCCCAAGTTTGATAGAGGTCAGTATCTTCTTTCTCCTTCAGTGACAAAGTCAATCTGTCCGTTTCTGCACAGTCCAAGATCTTTTTTAGGATCAGTTCATCGGTGGGTGACTCTTCACTCTTCCAGTGTTGGGCAAATGCGATCCTCGCCGCAGTAATTACATGTAAAGTCAAGTACATTTCTTGTTTACTAATATCATCAGGTACAATGCCTAATAAAGGCGAAACCCTTTTTATTCTCCCAGTATTTTAATTGTAAACCTATTTTATTTAGTGGTTTTATATTTTCACATCGGATGCTGAGCAACTGCTTGCTCTTATTTCTGTTTTTATTTTATTGTCTTAGTCTGTCGTAAACCGTCCCGAGACGTCTGTGATGGGACAGTATAGAAAAGATTTAAATGAATACGGTCTCATGCTTTGTGAGCTCTGGGGGGAAACCGTACGCCTTCAGAAAGCGCACATGAAAGCGCACCGAAAGAAGAACCCACTAACTACATTTCCATCCTCTCCCACCAGGTGGAAGGGCGAGAATGTCGCCACGATGGAGGTGAGCGAGGTCCTGGGCAGCCTGGAGGGTCTCCAGGACGTCACCGTCTATGGCGTCACAGTGCCAGGTACGCTGCAGTCTGGTGGGGGCGACGAAGGCTGGCGGGGAGATGAGGAAGGGCCCGTGGGTCACAGCCCCAGCTCCAGAGACCCCCTGAGAACTCAAGCCCATCCAGAGGGGCTTCATCTTCTCTTTGCCCTCCCTACCCTCTCCTAGGGCACGAGGGCCGGGCGGGCATGGCCGCCGTGGTGCTGCAGCCGGGATGGGAGTTCGACGGAGCGCAGGTCTATACGCACGTGGCGGAGCTTCTGCCGCCATATTCCCGGCCACGCTTCCTGCGCATTCAGGTACCGCATTTCCTCCCAGGAAAACGGAGTGGGGGGCCTCTGAGGTCCCCTGCTAAGAGAGTCTTTTTCACACTGGTCAGCCCAGAAAAGCCGCAGGGCTGCCCTCTGCCCGCGTCCCCACGCCACCCCACTTCAGCCCTCGCTCTGTATCACAGAGCGCTTCCCACACGGTGTGGTGGCGGCCTTCCATGACGCCTCCTGTCGCTTCCCCATCAGGACCACCTGGAGTTGACGGAGACCTTCAAACAGAAGAAGGTGCGCCTGGCAGCTGAAGGTTTCGACCCCACGCAGATAACAGACCCTCTCTTCTTCTTGGATGCTGCCGCTGAGACGTACGTGCCGCTGACCCGCCACATCTGGGAAGGGATAGCCGCCGGGGACATCCGGCTATAGCGCTCACGAGCCTTTGCCACTAGCACCTGCCTCCCAGCAGGCCCTGCTCTGGGCTACCGTGAGTGGTGCTTGCTGGGAGAGCCTGGTCTGTGTGTGTCAGCCTCGAAGGCTGGCGCGATCCGCTTTCCCCAGCCCGCTTTCCGTCCCCTCCCTCTGAAGGCGGGCTCTGGTTAGATGTCGTGCTGATCTTAGCCGTGGGGCCCATCTTCCTGGGGCCATGTCCTCCTCTGCAGCAGTGTGGGTCATGCTTTGGGGCCTGTCCAGATCGTCAAATGCTCTGAGCATCGTTCGATGGACTCTGTGTAGGAACTGCTGACAGAGTGCAGGACCCAGCTGTGGGCCACATCTGGCCTTCCTCGGTTTCCCCGGCCGTGTCCCTTCTTCCCAGCCGTGATTAGGTGGCTTCCCGTCCACTCTCCCCTTTCTGAAAGCTTGAACTGCCTTCCCTGTGGGCAAAACTAGGCTGGCATTTTTAATCCCCGGCCCTTTTTACTGGCCCTTGCTCGGCCTTCAAGAGCTTCTCTGAAAGGAATTTGGTTCTGCGGCCCTGTGCCCAAGACTCTTCGACTTGCTGAAGGAATGAACACCCTCTGGGTGTTCTGACATAGCTTTGGAGCATTCCTGACCACTGGCCATGCTGGCTGGGGCTGATGGGGCTTGAGGTCCAAAACGACAGCGAAAGCAGCAGAGCAGTTAAAATGGTGAGCGGCGAGCAAGGGAGCTGTCCCTCCTGTCTCCTGGCCACCCTCCCATTATCTGGAGCATCGTTGCCCAAGGCCGGGGCTGATGGAGACCATAGTCCTGGCACATCTGAAGCACATCAGGTTGGGCAAGGCTGGTGCTCCAAAGAGAGTTGCGACACTGTCCTACCTTGCAAGACTGGTTTTGGAAGCGGGAACGGAAGGAAAGGAGGTGCTGGCCGGAACCAGGAGATGTGGGTGTGCCTCGTTTTGTACTCTTTGGTATCCAATAAAGTCCCTTTTTTAGCCACCTGACTGTGGTCTTCATTGTGCCCAAAGCAGCAGCAAGGTTTTGGCTGCCTCCCCCGGCTCTGCCGCAAAGCTGCCGAACCGTCCAGAATCCCTGGCCGACAGCAGGGGTGGCAGGAAACGGCTCGTGCCGGCGTGCTGTCCGGGTCCCATCTTCCGCGGCGACTGGGGAGACCCCTCCAGGGACACGGTGGGGCGGGGGGCTTGAAGGCCCGTCCTTGCCTGGCTCTTCGCGGGAGGCTGAGCCTTCAACCCCGGCCAGCACGGCCAGCAGTCAGGAATGCTGGAGCGGTTGCAGTCCCGACGGGCCTGGGGAAGCGTCCGTCGGCTCCGGGGCTGTGGGGGACCCTGGCCCAGAGACCGTCCTCCGCAGGCCTCGTCCCTCGCCAGCATGGGCAGCAGCCGCTCGTGTCCCTCGTCCTCCCGCTCCCGGCATCTCCCTCCCGGAGAAGAGCGGGGAGCACACAGAGAGCAGCCTCCTCTTCCTCCGCCCTCCATCCGCCTAGTCTGGGCAGGTGAGCAAGCAGGCCACCACGAGGAAGAGGAGGAAGGGCAGGCCGAGGAGCCCCTCTGAGCCACACTGGAGAGGCAGTGTGGCGTAGTGGTGAAGAGCCTGGGACTGGGACTCAGGCGACCCGGGTTCGAGTCTCCGCTCAGCCATGGAGCCAGCTGGGTGACTTTGGGCCAGTCACAGCCTCTCGGCCCAACCTACCTCACAGGGTTGTTGTTGTGGGGATAAGATGGAGGAGGAGGAGGAGATGTCAGCTGCCTTGAGCCCTGTGTAGGAGAAAGGCAGGATATAAATCGAAAAATAACATAAATGCAGCAGCTCCGGCTGGGACAGGGCCTTCGGCGGGAGCCCGGCCATGCGGACCTCCAGCAGCGCCCCTGCCTTGTGTCATCACTAGTCACTGCTGCTCAGAAGCCAGCCCTGGCAGGCGAGGGTCCCTTCCTGCCTCGGCTGAGCCGGCCCCTCGGATCCGCTCCTTCTTCCAGCCCTGGGGAGCCCAGGCGAGATGTGCAGGCAGCGGCCCTCCTCGGGACCAGTGTCAAGGGAGGGCATGCCCAGGGCCACAGCCCCCCCACCCCCCGCAACCCAGTTCTCTCTACCGGCCTCTCGCTCGGGTTCAGGCAGTGGGGCGAGCGGGAAGTGGGAAGCGAAGGTGCAGCGTGGATGGGAAGGAGCAAGGGCAGCTGGTGGCCATGGTGGGAGGGAGGGGGAGGGCGCTGGGTCTCTGCTGGCCTCCTGAGTAGCCCCAGCCCTTAATCACATTTGCTCCCTAGGACAGGGCACTCCCATCCAGCTCCTTTGCAGAGCACTGAGCGCCACACGACAGCCTGCTCTTTGTCTTCAGCCATACCGTGGCGGGAGGAGAAACAGACGAAGAGGCAGGGCGAATCCGTCTGAATTGCAGCACTCCTCCCAAGGACCCAATCCGGTGCGTGTCTGGTCACCCACCACCCCAGGGAGACCCTGCCACTTCGGGTGTCTGTGGCAGACTGGGAAGCATGCGGCTGCTTCTGCCTGAATATGCACAGGATTCCTCCCACGGAGACGCAAGAAACTCCCCCTTTTTAAATCTTTCCACCTCTCCCCAACCACAGGAAAAATGGGACTCCGAGCGTATGGGGCAGGAGCAGATGTGAGGTGTGGGAGGGACGGCTCTGCGGGTTTGAGGGAGGGGGTCTTAGCAAGGCAAACCTGAGGGTTTCAACACTGACCGTTACGGAGGGTTAGTTGTTTTCTCATCGCACTTCAGTTTATTCTTGGGTCAAGGGGTGAACGCATTCTATCGATCCGCTTCCTGATCGCCATCGAGGCCCCCGGTCGCTCTCTGTGTTTTCCTTCTTTTTGTTAGCTGCTCCCAGTGCTGGGGACAGCGGTCACCTACTTCTTCCTTTTAGCCAAAGCTCCCCGAGCTGTTCACAGAAATCCAACATCACATGGCAAGATGCGGTGGAAATGTTTAGCAATGTCAACCAACAGTAGAGAATATTTCTTTAGCCAGCCCCGTTGTCAGTCCGGCCCCCGCATCTTGCACAGGCGGAAGCATCTGCCACCCATCTTCTGAGCCACTCGGCGGGCACTGCCGCCTGCGGGACTGGCAGAGTAGGAGACCGAGCTTTTCCTCTCCCCACAGGGACAGCGGCTGGCCCCCCGGCCAAAGCTGGGCCACGCCACCCCACTGGGCCTCAGGGAGAGCCCCAAGCGGCACACCTGCCCCTTCAGGCGAGTGGAGCACCTTCCCGCCATCCGTAGAAGCCCCCTTGCAGCTCAGCTGCCCTTTGCTGCACCCCCAGTGTGCAGGAGCAGGCTCGGCTTGCAGGCCCCCCAGGCTCCCCTCATCTTTGCCGCCTGTGCTTTGGCTCGCACGGGGGCTCTGCCAGCTGCTTGCACAGAGTTGGGCTGCTCCTGCCATGCGCGAGCAGCGTCTGGGCTGCAATTCCCGTCAGCCCAACATCGCAGCCGGTGCTGAGGCGAGGTGGGGTCCTCCCAGACCTGGGCAGACCGCCAGTGACCCACTTCATGCCCCTTCCCAGCAGGCATGAGGTCGAGTTTATCACGAGGCAAAACCAGGGCACTGACGTCTATCGCCCACTGCAATCTGGGCCTTGCTTTCCCTCCCTCCCATTTCAGACTTTCCATGTCGCAAAATGTGTCCCGGGCTACCGATTTGCACCAAGCCTCTGCTTTCGGGGAATTCTGGGAGGGCTGCAGACCTTTCTGGAAGGGGGCACCCCATGCCCCTGTTTCTAGTGAGAAGCTTACAACAGGCACCCTGTCAAAATCTGATTTTGGGGGTTTCGGGGGCTGTACCTGTAACCGAGGTCCAAACCGAGTCTCAAAATGCAGTTTTCCTGGAAGGTGGGGAAACAGCCGTGTCATTTCAGAAATCAACCTGCCTAAAGTTGTTCTGACTCACAGTAGCCCACAGTGCTTAATTTTAAATTATGAACAATAACAGGCGATTCTGGAGCTCAAATTTGCATTAGATCCCCACCGCCCTTCTTGGAGTGTTTCCACACCATCCCAGAGGCAATAAAATGGCACTTTACCCATTCTCAGGCCCTGTTCTGGCTCGACATGTTTCAGGACTGAGTCCTGACCTTGAGGAAGAACGCTGGGGGGCAGGCCTAATTTAAGTCCTTCCCCCCCACTCTGGGGGTCTGTGCTCCTCTCCATTTTAAACATAGCTCTTTTCATCTGGAACGATTTGGAGACCGGGCAAAGCTGCCAAATGCAAATTAAAATCTGCCGGGAGCTGCAGAGGTTTTGCTACAGTGAGGTCCTCACGCATGTAGGGTGTTGTGGAGTCACAAGTCCACACCCACACACTCACACTGCATTTCGAGGGCTCGCTTTGCCTGAGCAACTGTTTGGGGTGATGGGCGCCATCTTCTCCCATCGCATCTTTATTCATGAGCCCTAATCCTCCTGTGCGAGGTCTGAGGGAAGCGAAGGGCAAAGCCAGCCCCACTCACTCACCCAGGAAAGCTGATGCATACATCCCATAATTCAACTATATTTTTTGCAAGAGTTTGGCTTTGTTGCATGCGCCTACGCCTGTGAATCTAGGATGAGTGAGGAAAGGGATGAGCTTTACTGAATCAAAGGGATCCCACTTTTATCCAACAGCCTTTTAAAACTATTTGTCCTGCAACCTTTATAGGGGCTTGAATAGGGAGTGAAAACAAGAAAATGGATCCCTTTTAAAGACAGCAGAGCCAGGCAATGATGCAGGCATGCGAGGCCCCGTCTAGATTTAAGCGAGGGGGGCACGGACCAAGATTCAAGCTGATCAGATGGATGGATGGATGATTCCCTTCCAATTAAATCACCAAAACTGTACGCTCTAAGAGCATTTCTTACGGCTCCCTTAGGAAATACTTCCTAATTATAATGCTGAGCCGTCAAACTGCTTATTTTTTTTATTTTTCAGAGGGGTTTGCGAATGTTTTGTAGTGGTTAGAACTGCCTTCCTAGTCTGTTCCTTGACTCTATGGAACTGCAATGACCATCATGCACAGCTAGTACGACTACACTCGCTGGGGAATACTGGAAATCGTATTCCTACCCCATTGGGACTACAGATCTAGGTTTTGCATTGGCTTTTGCTCAGCCACGAAACTCTGTACGTACCTTTGGGCCAGTCAGTGTCCCCTGGCCCTGGACTACCTCACAGGACTGTTGTGAAGCAAGTAGGAAGAAGAAACCAAGCTTCTTGGAGGAAGGGTGTCATTCTTTAAATGAAAACAACAGGAAGTGTTACTCTCATGGTTTGGGGCTGCTGGCTTAGCAGGCTGGTTTTTCAGTGATCCTGAAATAGGATATTTCAGGGATTTCATGATCCTGAAAAACAGATGACGGGAGAAAGACGCATCGCCGCCAAATCACATCCCGCCCAACAAAGTGCAGCCTTGGGGTGCAGGCAGAAAAACGCGGCTCTCCTTTTTGGCCTTCTCTTGGCAATAGCCCCCTTTCCAGACTCCCCTCCCTCTTTCCCTCGCCTCTGCCATAAAAAGGGGCCATGGCTCCTCGCCCCATTGTGAGCGAACAATAGGGCCAGCAGCGTGTGTGAAAGTGACACCATGAATGAGGCTGGGAGGGCGGCAGGGAAGGGGTAGGCCGGTCGCCCGGGGTAACCGCAGGGGCTCTAAGTGCAGCTAATAGGATAAGAGGGGTTGAAAGGGAGAGCCGAGCCGGGACGGGTCCCGTGTGGGGGTGGCGCGGTTGCATCGCGGGCGACAGAAGCACTTGGGGGTCCCGCGTTCCCGGCCTTTGTCCGCCCGTCCAGGCTCAGAGCTGTGCACGAGGGGGTGGAAGGTTCTGGCCAAGAGAGCTGGGGGGCCATGAGCCTGATGCGGAGCGTGGAAAGCGCCCATGCACCGGCTCCTTCAGGACCTGGGACAGCACCCAGGACGGGTGGCACGTTGTCCCCACACCGCAGGGTCCCCTCCAGCGCGCACCCTGGCAGTGCGCACCGTCTGGGGCGTGCGGAGGCTGCGGCTGGTGCTCCTTGGTGTTTGCCTTTGGAGACCGTGCAGCATCCGGCTCGAGCCGGTGTCACCGGCTCCTGGTTTGCTTCCGGGCCTGAATCCAGGTGCAAGTCCTTAGCCAGAAAGGCCTGTGCAGCTTGCCTGTGGCCAGCGCATCAGGAAACCTACCTCTCCCATGCCGGCCTGTCAGAAGTTTTTGCTCTTCAGGGCTCTCGTTCCCAAGAGCGGCCAGGCGGCTTCAGGCAAGGGACGGGGCAGCTTTGGTGGTGGCTCCCCAGCGGTGGAGCTTGCTAAGGAAGTCAGACGGGAGGCCTAGGTTTTGGTCGGCCATAAAGACTGGCTTTTGGCAGGTCTGAAATGGCAGCAGGCCCCCTCCGGACTTTTGAAGATGGGTTCCGATGTCATTGTTTTGCTCTCGGATGGCCTTTAAAGTTGTCTATTGTAAATACAGTAATGGACAGATATCAAGTCGTACCCTGCCAGTAAGACGTTTCACATCTCTTCACCTCAAATGCCTTTTTGGTGTAATTTCTGTGCTGTGAAAGGGATTCTGCTCTGAATTTCAGATGCTCGTTCTTCAAAAGCAAAAATTAAGAGTCCTCATTTTATTTATTTATTTATTCAGAAATTTATAGGCCGCCCCTTGCCACAAGCCTCGGGGCGGCTCACAACAACGACATGAAAATGTCGTTTGAAAATTTGAAAATATAACCTATGTTATTGCTTTCTTTTTGTTTTTTTTTGGGGGGGGCGTTCCTTCTGTAACACAGAAGCGGTTACACTATCAATAATAATTTAATTTCTACACTGCTTGTCGCCAAAGCTCTCCATCAGGACTTGTAACAAGAACATCTGTACCACACAAGCGTAATTTGTAACTGGCTCAGATAAAACAAATCGACAAACAATCCAGTGAGAGGCAAACCTTTAAGACTACTTTGCATCGCAAATAGCTTTTAGGGACTTTACATGCCAATTCCTTAGATCAACTCAAGACTCACAACTAAGCAAACTTTTCTGGCATAATCCATTACGGTTTTCGGATGGGCGTACTGCATGTTCTAGGAAGTTAGCAGTAGTGCTATCCAAAAGCTGCTTTATTATTTTATTTAAGGCATCTTGCACAGGATGCAAGCTGATTGAGCACCATGCTTGGGTGGTCAAGTTTCTAGTCCTCATGGAAATGGCAGAAAAACCTTGCAAGTGAGTGCAATATCTGCAAGCGTTGGGAGATCATTTTCCCAGACAATAAACTTTGTTCCTCCTTGGTTTTAGGATGATGTTCACGATGACGAGGACGCACATTTCACTGTCAAGACCATCAGGAAGGGCGCTGGGGTCATCCTCTTGTTGGCCTGGTGAGATTTCCTTGAGATGCCGGTCAGATTTGCAAGTCAGGAGCTCTCCCCTCCAATATGAAGTCCCAGCGAAAGGGCCGTGTGGCGAGAGTCACTGGACACATCAATGCTTCCCCAGGGGGGTGGAGGTTGGGGAGGGGTGCGGGCAGAGCGAGCGGCCGGCCTCTCATCTTTATGCTGAGCTCTAATTGAGCAGCCTTCTCTCCAGCTGCCTTTCACACCCAGGCTCCCCCCACCTCCCTGCACCCCAGCCCAATTGTATCAGTGTCTCTGGCAGTCGAAGAGGGCAAACAATGAGCATCAGAAGCCACCCGATGGTCCCCGTCCAGCAGAACCTGCATGCGAGGCCAGCGGCCAGCAATCCTGGGGCCAAGCGGAACTGAGAGGGGCACGAAATTGGCAGGGAGGGCATAAACAGAAGGGGGGGCAGTCTTACAGCATAGTGCAAAAAGTTTAGGCCAAAGAAGAGCATATATATTTATCGGGGGGGGGTGTCCTTGTGGAATCCGAAGAGCCCCCGTTTTGCCCCTATGGAATTATCTGCGCACTGTCCCGCTTCTTAGACATCCAGCGGGAACTTTTTGGTGTGTGAGAGGAGCACTCGTCTGTGTTTTTGCTTTCGTTTTAAACACGGAGTGGATTTTGAATGCTTTTGTCCACCAGCCTGTTAAATCCGGGGGGATGTCACCGTGGAACTTCTGGCTTGTCCTAGGGCTTGTGTTGCAAGCTTGGGGTAAGTGATGTTTTCAGACAAATAAACGAGGCTTCTAATTTCTTCTTCCTGTACTGGGAGCAGTTGGTGTGTCTTCCTGTCTGTCTAGCATCTGTCCATCTGTGTGCGCCTTTCTGTCGATGTTTCTGATCGCTGTTTTGCCTTCATGGGGGGCGTGAAGAGATGAGACCACTGCGAGATTTGGGAAGGGGCAGAAAGAAATCGCAGACAGTGGGTGAAAGCTCTGTCCACGGCAGTTCTTCCAATTCTGCTTTCTTGCTCCGAACGTCCGATCTCAAAGCACTTTTGGGCTTAGTTCTTCCTCTGCACTGGGCATCGTCGAATCGCGAAAACTTGCACCCTCCGTCTGAGTGCTGCTCAAGTCAGGTGTGAGGTTGAAATGTCGGTTCCTGTGGCAGGCGGTTTGTGAAGCTGTAACTAGGTGTGTTCCTTTTTGACTGGGGGAGATGGGCTATTTAATTGGAGTGGGATGGAGACGATGGGAGAGGGTTTAGAGTGAAAGGTGAAACACATTCCTCTTTTCTTCTCTTAATTTTTATTTTCAATTGGCAAACCAACTCAAAACTAGGGGGCTGCATGAGCTCAACCCACATACATGTTTTAGAAAGATACCATCCCAAGCATGCTTTCATAGGAATTGATTCCGAAGGACAAAACGAAACGACGACAAGTTGACAACCCAGTAAATGCAGGGATGTGTTTCTCGCTTCAAATAAAATTGTGAAATATAAATTGTGGGGAGTCTTTGTGGAGGGGGTAGGGTTACCTTTGCTGCCGCCCCTCAGCTTGCGGATGAACATTTAAGGATGCCTTTCAGGTGATCCACAATCCTCAAAGAGAACAATTCCATGTGGAGTTTGGGGCTATAGGACTGTGAATGCAGCAACCAATTGTGTTGTATTGTTCGCAGCCTGAGTGTGGATGTTACGTGTGTGCAGCAAGCACACTTCTCTCGCTGCGCCGAAAATGTTGCACTTCTGGTTTAGGTTGCGTGCGTTCTTTTCACCGAGGCGGCTTACCTGTTCCAACAACGGGGGTACGAAGTTCTCATCTGCTGACTTGTTTAAACTCCAGGGTATTGCAGTCTAATGCATAAGCATCATGTTTGTGAGTCTGAACTGGATTCGGTATTTATATACTGGGAGGAACATGAGGTTGAAAGCAGATCTCTCAGGACTCCTGTGATTATTACTCATAGACGAGAGGGCATCGAGAGGCAAAATTCCCTTTTATTTGTTTGATGGAAGAGAAAGTTTGCAGCTCTTGAATCTAGTATGTGTGCTTGTGTACTGTGGTGTTTTTGTGCTTGTTTCTCTTAAGACAATCAAGACCGCTCCATTTGTGCTTCTCTCCAGGAAACAATCCAGGAAAAATGGATATTTTTTTTCTGTTCTAAACCCTCGTGTGTTGGTTGTTTGCCCCCATAACTCTTCCAGCCATCTTGAAATCGGAATGGATTCGAACGAGGATAGATTTAGCATGGCTATGGTTTTCTCCCAAAAGGCTGTTTTCCTCTGCATCCTATTGGCATTTAGGAATGAATTGCCCTTCAGATGAATTGGAACATAACTCCACCTGCTACTGTGGACTGAGAGTGTCAAAATGTTATGAGAACTGTGCTTATAAATGGAAGTTGCCATACTTAAAAACACATACAATTAAACCATGAAACACAACAACTCAAATTGCCATGCCAGGATTCTGAAACTCCGTGTGTTTATGTGAAGCCTGAAGTCTGTTACCTGTGATTCTGTCCTACTAAAATTAAACCCTTTAATGCATAAAAGGATTAAATCCTTGCTTTCCAGAACAGAGGAAAATGTTGGGTGGAAAGCACAAGGCAATTATCCGAAATAAGGCATTGTCATTATTTTTTCTGTGAGAGAAACACGACAACCTTTTGGAGTTGGCAAAAGAACCTGGACAGCCACCTGAGTGGGATGGTGTGACTTGGTGTCCTGCAACAGCAGAGGGGTGGACTTGATGGCCTTCATGGCCCCTTCCAACTCTTCTATTCTATGATTCTATGATTTGATTCCTAGCCCAAGCCCTTGAGTAGCCAGATGCGATAGCAAGATAAAAGTGTGGTTGACTTGATTTTCTGCATCTTAGGTTGCAAAAAGCTATTGGAAGTTGGCATCCCCTGAAGTTTAGTGAAGTTAAATGAGTTGCCATGTTCATTTGCTGCAGCTAAACGGACTCGAGCAAGTTTGGCGTCTTAATATCCTTACAAGCTTGTTGTGGTTGGATCTTATGAATCTGGTTTTAGAGACTGATTTCTGCAACTGGAAAAAGTGGCAAGACTTCAAGAAAAATATGGTTGGAAGCTAAAGATCTCCCATCTTTCATACAGAAGATGTAGTCGGGTGTGGAAGTTCAGTACCTTCTTTTGCAGGAAGGTTTTTCAGGGCTTGTGTGCTAGAATCAAGAAGAGACGAAGATGCGTCTTAAAGATCTTTGTTGGGCTGCCTGCCTGTTCTTTTTCCCTGTGAATGCTTACGGCAAAGAGAAATGATGAAAAGATGCAGCTTTGGAGGTAGAAGGAATTGAGTCGATTTGGCATGGGAGGGAAATGTCTAAGATCTGTCAGATCAGAGAGGCAGAGATTGATTTCAAGGTCCTTCTGGGTTCAAATTCCAAAGCAAACCTCTACCCAATCTTTTTTTAAAACCAAAAACACAGCAGCCGCACCAGAATTTGATGCCAAACTAACACGTGGCTGACAGAACTATTCCAGGATGTGGCGGTGGGTTTATAAATGGCTTCTTTTAAGTTTTGGCAAATTACTGTTCTGAAATTCTAAAGAGTGTGTAAAGGGATATTGTGTATATGTGTATGAATTCTCCCTTTAAGAAGAAACTCTGTGTATGTTTAGAAGACTGGTTAGGAGATGCTGGGAACCATGTAGGCTTTTCCTTCCAAACATGCATGCAGTTGTGCCCTTAAGTGAAATAAGGAGGGTTTTGGCCCCTCTTAAAACCACCTGTTTCCAGTCCCCGAGCATGGCCCACGGCATGCAAGATGGAGTCCCCTGAGCGGCCTTGTGGGACCTTTCTCCCAGGCTTTCTGGTAGGGGCCTCTGGGCGATTTTATGGGCCAGCACCCATCAAGAAGAGAGTTCTGGTAGGACTCGGAAGGCTCTCTGCTTGAAGTTTTCTGTGGAATTGGTGTGGTACTTGGGAAGAGGATCCGTGAAACCTTCAGAAGGATTGGTTCCTGTTTGGGTCCCTCGTTTCAGAGAAAGTTTGGGGTATGCCCGAGGCATGGCTTGTTTTGCTTCTGTTTACAGCTGCTGGAAATACAAGGGGAGAATAAGGGGAGAATGCAAACTTTCTTTAGTCCAGGTTCTTTTCTGAACTTTTGATACAAAGCTGGTTTGCTGTCCGCCATTTTGCTTTCAGGGGGCAACCCCCATGTGTGTAAAATGTAGCGGCTCTCTCACTGCACAAGCATCTTGTGACTTTGGACACTAACAGAGGGGAATTAAGAGAGGCTGGAGACTAGGAGGAGGATTGCTGCTTGCAGTATGTCTGTGCACCCCACTTTTGCCTCTGGTTAAACGGGCATACTAGGCTTTTGAAGGAACACAAGAAGCCCACAGAACCTGTTTTATCAGAGGAAAAAATGGAATGCGCACACACACATACACCATGGGCAGCACCCTTTCCCCCAGCCTGCCTTCATCTCGTGTGTGTGTGTGTGTGTGTGTGTGTGTGTGTACACTTTTCAGCCCTGGTGTGGCAATATTGTTTAGATGAGGCTAGGAGGCTATTTACGCCTGTCCCCTTCCCCGCCTCTCATGGAGGCAGGAACGGAGGAACAGCGCAGCCTCTCCCTTTGATTCGCTCAGTTCTCAGGTGATCCAATTTATGCCCAGTCCGCATGTTCCTCAGGAAGACGAAGGCTTGTCGCAGGCCAAACCCTCTTTGCAAACGGGCGGCCCCGATTCCACGTCCAAAGACAAAGGGCAGCCGTGGAATGGGGGGAAGGAGTCTGGGGGTTATCGTAACCTCTCTGGCCCAGCCTGGGGGCAGCGAGTGCGATGGGGCAGGCAGGAACCCATGATAGATGGGGAAAGCCATGGGAAACTCACCCCGAGAGCGTCACGTGGGCCGGGCAGATGGGCACGGCGGAGGCCGTGGGCATTGTGCCGGGGACGGGACAATGCCGGCCGCCCAGCCCCTTCTGACCCGGGCATTGTTCGTCTGCCCGGCCCCCCCGCAAAGCCTCTCTGCAGCCCACGGCGGGCCCCCCTCGCCCGCCTGCAGTTGCTAGGGCCGGCCTCAATGGCGGCATCCATCAAGATGTCAGAGGCCGGCGGGGGAAGCCCCGTCCCGCACCCCCCCACCTCTTCACGGCGGAGGCCATTGTCACGCCCGAGTTTAACTCTGTGGCGACGGCCGTGGCTTCTCGGGGGGATTAAAGCATCTTCTCCCGCCCCCAAAGGGCCTTCCATCTGTTGGTCTTCTTTGGGGCAGAAGAGACTGTGCAGGGCCCGCATGGCTGGGGAGCGAGGGAGGGACGGGGCCGAGCCCGCCTGGGTCGGCTTGGGAAGTCTGGCTCCCATCCCGCTGTTCCTCCTTAGGCCTGCTAAGACATTCTGGGCAGGGAAGGGCATGCCAAGCTTACGGGGCCTTGCTGTGGTCCAGCCATGGCGGGTGGCCTTTTA
The DNA here is from genome assembly GCA_023646645.1 of Varanus salvator macromaculatus. NCBI lineage: Eukaryota > Metazoa > Chordata > Lepidosauria > Squamata > Varanidae > Varanus > Varanus salvator. Next base: position 5,984,834 of record JAIXND010000803.1, on the reverse strand, counting down.
GTTATGTATTGATTGCGTATCTGTCCCATCCCGAAGCCAGAACGGCTCTCAGGGTGGGTTACACAGTAGGGTCTAGGGGCTCGGGGGTCTAGGGGCTCAGGACATCCGAGTCCTAGTTCCCCCTTGCCACACAGTCACTAGGTGCTCCTGGGCCAGCCACTGCCTCCCAGCCTAGCCTACCTCACAGGGTTGTTGTTGAAAGGCTGACATGGAGAGAAGAGGGGGACTGTGTCAGCCAAAGGAAACAAGGCGGGGTGTACACACACCAGCAGTACATAAGCAACATCAAAGTTAATCTCCAGGGGTGAGCATGGAGCAGAGGCAGCCAACTGACGAGGGCCAGCAGTGCAATGCCGCGGGGATCTTTTAAACATGGTAATAACAAAACGATTTGCAGACCATTAGTCACCCCAACTCAGTTGTGTGACGTAACCACACCTGCCTAAAAGCAGGGCTGGCCTGCAGTGAGGGGGGTGAGGCCCCACTGGTGAGGGTCTTCAAGGACAGGCATGTCGTGAGCGGAGCCGGCTGGAGCCGGGGGTCAGACTAGATCTCTGCAGTGGCGCCCCACCTATGGAATGCGCTCCCCAGAGAGGCTCGCCTGGCGCCGTCTTTATTTGCTTTTCGGCGCCAGGCGAAGACCTTTTTATTTAAGAAATATTTTAATTGTTAATTTATTAATTGATTTGTAAATTTTAAGGCTTATGGATTATTCATAGTTTTAATTCATGACTATGAGATGGGCCAATTTTAGATTGTGATGGTGCATTGTTTGCCTGTTGGCTGGTTTATTTTGTTTTCATATGTTGTGAGAAATTTGTCAAATAAAATAAATAAATAGATAGCTAGATAGATGGATGGCCTGGGAGGCCCCTTCTGACTCGCCCTGTTTCTGTGTTTCTACAATGGCGTAGAATGGACTCCCCAAAAGAACTCCCCAGATCTATATGCAAGAAGGGGGTCCTGTCAGGCTTGGGGGGGGTGTCAACCCCCCCCTAAAAGCCCAGTGGCCTTCCGGTGCTGGGGAGGGGAGGAAAAACAGGATGGACAGGGGCTGCCGGGGCCCAACACTGAACCGCGTGTGCAACTCTGCAACATTTTCTTGCAGGCCTCACTTGTCTGTTTTGCTTGCCTCAATAGCTGGTGTTGCCCCCACGCCCGGAATACACAGGTAGACTGCCTCTAGGCATGGAGGCACGACAGTGCATGATCACGCCTAGTACCATTGGGCAGACCGCCCCCTGCTCTTCCTCGCCCCCTCCACCATTCATAAATGTCCTTCTCTGTAAAGGCTTATGGTTTATCGGCGCCTTGAGTTTTTCCCAGCCTGATGCCTGGACGGGTCTGCGGCCATTGGGCAGTGCATTTGTAATAATCGTTGGTTGTAGGTGGGTTTTTTCCCCATGCATATTTGTTCCTTATCGCAGTGTCTCTTACGTTATATTTCTCTCTGATCTTGCAAGATGCCTTACAAGGGCCAGTGTGGCACAGTGGTTAAGAGCGTGGAACTGGGACTCAGAGGATCCGGGTTCGAGTCCCCGCTCAGCCATGGAGCCCACTGGGTGACTTTGGGCCAGTCACAGACTCTCAGCCTGACCTACCTCACAGGGTTGTTGTTGTGGGGATAAGATGGAGGAGGAGAATGATGTAAGCTGCCTTGAGCCCTAGGAAAAAGGCAGGATATAAACAGAAAAATAAATAAATAAATAAGGGCTTCTGCCCCAAAAGACAGCTTAGAAAAATGCTAACAAAATAAACAGGAAATAATGCATTTAAGGACACTGTGGTATTTTGGACAGCGGTCGTTATGCGTGCAACCCCGACAGGACCCATCTCTCCTCTCGGCTCCTCTGAAAGTGGAAGAGCACAAGCCCACAAGTTGTGTAATCGTGTGCTTATTGCGGGATTTATTTTCGTCTAAACCCGCGTAGTATTGCGCCCTGGGAAACACAGAAGTGCTGGCATCCCTGCCTGCAGCCAAGGGGTGTGGAAGAGTCACAAACCCTGCTCGCTTGGGAGGCGATGTGCTGCTTCTCTGGGGAAGGAAAAGCGAGATCGGCTGCGCGCAGGCAGGTGGATTTGGGGCGGGATGGAGGCGGCTGGAGAGCAAGTGATGCTGCTGGATTGGGGGACGCGGGAGCACACCCGCTTTCCGGGGTCGCAATGTGCCTCTTTCTGGCGTGGTGCAGCACTCGTCACCTGGACGCACGTGGCTCAGCTCCCACGTGTTGGAGCCCAGTGGCCACAAAGACACGTGGCAGTGTGGGGAAGGGGGGAGCCGCTGGCGGGCGCCAGTCCCCCGAGTTGGCACCTCTCAGAGGGCCTCTTCCAGGGGAGAGATCGGAGGGCGTGTGTGTGGGGAGGGGGGAGGCCGAGGGGGGCAGTTTTGGGGCGGTCTGGGAGTAAAGCAGCTCTTGGCAGTGGCCCAGGGGATGGGGACCCAGCGGGGTGCAGAGCAGTAGCCCCTCTGAAGCTTTTCCAAGTCCCCCGCTCAGAAGCCAAGGGGCATTAATTGGCCTCGTTTTCCGTGGTCCTAAGCCAATCCTGGCTTGCCTCGTCTCCACTCTTGCAGCCTCTTTGGCAGCCACACGTGGCTCCGGGCACAAAAGGAGGGTGGGCGGGCGGGAAGGGGGCTTGTCCCAGGAATGGCAGGCTGTAGCCGAGACAAGGAGGGCCACCGCCGCCTCCCTGCATGTTGCTCTGGGAAGCTTCCTATTTGTGGGGCTTTTCAAAAAACGGCATTGCTAGTGCTCGGCGCCTCTGCCCTGGTCTTCCTCTCCTTAAATCAGGCGGATTTAGTCTAGCCCCCGCAGGAACAGGGGGAGATCAGGGCCTTATCTGGGGACAGGAGAACCCGGCAACCTCCAGGGGCACAGGGCCTGTTGCTCAAGAGGAGGGGGTGCATAGAAGCCCCCTCAGGGGTCTTCCTTGCAAAACGAAGAAAAGGCAAGATAGGTGTAAATGAAAAATACATAACCACAGGCCGTTAGCTTGTGGCGAGGGCAAAATACACCCCCTTGGACAAGATGCCCACGTAGGGACTGGCCTAGCCTATCACAGCAGGGCCTCGACTGGATTTTATCAATTTCCCTGATCCCGGCGACTCTTCTCGACGGTTCTCCTTCCTTTTTCAATCCATGCTGCCTCTTCAGCCTGGCTCCCAGGTCTGAAAAACTGCTTGTGACCTGATGCCCAAGGTCCATTTGGGATTCTTCACCTCTCCCTCCTGTTTCCATTCTAACCTTACGACAGCCCCATGGAGGAGGCCAGGTGGGGAATCGCTGACTAGCCCAAAGGCGCCCACTCAGGACCGGAAGCGTCCCAGGTCCTTGACGTCCGGCCCCTCTGGCCTTCCCAAAGACTCCTTCCGCTTCTTTCTTCGCAGGCCTGGCCCGCCCATCCGAGCTGGCGTTCGCCTTGGAGCCCAGCGACGTGATCGCCGTCCGCGACCGCCCGCTGCTTCTGCACTGCCAGGTGGAGGGCGAGGCGCCGCTCACCATCACCTGGTACCGGAATGGAGCCCCCCTCTCCAACGACAGCCACGCGGCCATCTTGGCCAACGGCTCCCTGCGCCTGGACAGCGTGCACCGGAGACCGCGAGGGGGAGGCTCCGCCGACACAGCTGCCAACGCCAGCGACTCGAGCGCCGGGGAGTACAGCTGTGCTGCCCAGAACCGCTACGGCCTCCTGGTCAGCCGCAGGGCCCGCGTGCAGATAGCCAGTGAGTTTCGCTCTGAATACGCGGAGCGTTTCTAGAAGGGCACTCGGACAGTAAGGACGGCTGTGGTGTCCCGGCCACCACAGCCTTCTAAGCCCGTCTGTGGCTTCCTTTATGGATTCAGTCCCTGTCATCCGTCCATGGATGGCTTGCAATCCTTAGACCGATCTAAAAGATGGTAAGCAGAAATGAGGCGCAGAATCAAAAGCACAGAATGGGGAGACTAGAAAATGTCCTTACTAAAATCACCCCCTTTTGGAAGGCTTCAAAGGCATCAGAACTGGGGCTGATGGTAAATTTGGGGGAGTGACTGTGGTGCTGCCACAGAGAAGGCCCTGCTTGAGTTCCCCTCCTCCAAATTGTTTTCAGTTGTGGGGCAACAGGCAGGCATCTCTGGCAATAATAAAAATCTGGGGGCAGGTTCATGTGGAGGGAACAATACCCTAATCCTAAAATGTTTAGAGCTTTACAAGTAAGAACCAGTCTTGAACCGAGTCCAGAAACAAGCCGAGAACCAGTGCAAAAGCTGTAAATCCACATACCAGGGGGCATTCTGGCAACTTGGTTTGCTAAGATAATTTCTGGACCCTCTTTAATGGGCGTCCCATATAGAGTAGTGCAGGGCATATCCGCTTCCAGGCTTCACAGAACTGTCTACTAGCACCAAGGCTGAACAGGACTGTTCAATGAAGAGTTCTGTGAAAGCGGAAAGCCGACATGCTTCTACCCGAGCAGAAGCTTAGAAGACTGCCTTCTTCCTCTCTCCAGCTCACACTTACGGCCACGTGCACCGTGGCACAGGTACCAATGCTACTATGGAGAGCACTCTCTGAGGGTCCAAATCTATTTGCAGCATTGTCCAAATTCCACATGCACCCAGAGTCTATGGCGGTCGAAGAAGGAGGCGTTGCCCGTTTCCAGTGCTTCATCCAGGGGGTCCCTGAAGCCTCCATAACGTGGGAGCGTAACCGCACGGCCCTGCGGACCGATGACTACCGGTGAGTGTGGGGTGCACACTGAGGTGGGAGGAGCAGGCATGTTTGCTTTGATTGAGGTAAAGCTTTCAACCGTGCGCTTCAGGCAGAAATGCTCCCAGGGTGATCAGAAATAAAAGGCAGCCTGGAAGACAGGACACAAAAGGAAAGAAGGTGGGGAAGAGGGAAAAGCCAAGTTTAGGAATGAGTTCCTTCATTGCAGAGTTGAGCAGGCCGGGGGAATGCTTCCCCCTCCAAAAATGCGGCACTTTAAAAAATATTTCATTTATATTTATACATGGGAATAACTGCAACAAGTGTGCGGACATAGATGTGTTTAAAAGGAGACTAGGACCGATTCATGGAGAAGCGGAGAATTTTATCTGTTATCGATGTTAGATTATATATAATAGTTGATATCGATGTGGAACCTTCCTGGTGAGGCATTCTTTATTTGAATTCTACATTTACATACTGCCTGATAGCCCATTGGGCTCTCTGGGCAGTTTACAAGTTTTAACACCTATAGCAGTATAGTAATCCTAATTAGACAAACACGAACAATGAAAGCAATACAAAAACCTGCAGCGGTTGAGGTAAAATTAATACACAACATAGCAATGGATAGAATAAGAACAGAGCTTTTCAACTGAAATATCTGGTGGTGGGGGGAATTGTTCTCATTTTCTGGACCTCATGCAAAACAGTTAGTAAGAGCTTGTCCAAAGAAACCAGAGAGAAGCCAAACTAATGAGTCGCGGCTTGTGACGTCATCGCCTGGCTCCGCTGCCCCTTTCCAAGCATGCGCACGGCCCCCGTGTGGGGTGTTATACAAATGCTGCGCTATTGGGGCGATGCTCGGGCGACTTCACTTGCATGCTGACAGAGAGCGCTCTGTGTGCCCACGGTGGCCCACATGCCAAACGTTCACGACCACTGGCCTAACCCTACCCTGGTGTACTCCCATAACCCTAACGCACGATACAATACCTTTTGAAAAAGGCTTCCTTCAGTCGTTTTCTCTGCACAGCTCATCAATTCTGTCTATCCCAAACACAGTCCAACCATCAAAAGCATGCCAGGACACCTCGTTTTCCTAACCCTAACCCTACCCTGGGGCACACCCCTAACCCTAATATAGGGCTAAAGTTCCATTGAAAGTAAGGCGATTTTGAAAAAGCCTTCCTTGAGTAGCTTTTTCTGCACAGCTCATCATCTCTGCCCATCCTAAACACAGTCCAACCATCAAAAGCATGCCAGGACACCTCGTTTTCCGAGCCCTATCCCTTCCCTGGTGCACTGCCCTAACCCGAATATAGGATTAACAACAAGTACTTGCAGATTAGAAGGTGGCTTCTCTCAAGAGTTCCTGCGAAATCCATCTGGTAGGGTGGTCAGCTCGCTGCGGGTTCAAGGTGTGCTGGGTGGCTTCATCATGCTTCTGAAAGCTCCCGAATCGTCAAGCAGAAGTCCTGCACCCTTCCTCTGGTGTCGCGCTGCAGAGTTGCGGAGGCCAGATGTGCACTTTGCTACTCGCTCTTTATATTTCTTTGAGGGGCTGCTGGACAATTGAGCCTTCAGGAGACGTTTTGGAGAGCCTGTTCCAAACAGCTGGAATGGCCCAGTAGGGAAGGGGCTTGGCTGGAGATCCTGAGTCCATTGTAGGGAATTAGAGGTTTGGGGTTTTTTGGTGGGGGCTGCAGAGTGTTCTACCTCAAGTAGAAGTCCCAAGGGACTTTTCTCCAGGAGCTGCGGTGGCCCAGTGGGGATCTGTGGGTTTGAGTCCCGAATCAGAGCGCGCTCCCCACTGGGCCAGCCCAGCTGCCAGCAGAGCTGCTCAGAACTTCTACTTGACTCTCCGGCGGCCCGAGAAGACGGGAACAAAGGGAAAATTTGAAAGCACCAGCACCCCCCTCCCCACGACTTGCCCCCCTTGCTGCACCCGCTCTGCAGCCGACTTTGCTCACACATGCCTCTTCCAGCCTCCAGAGACCCTTCCGGACCTGCATTAATCATTAATCCAGGCTCCACTGCTCAGTGGCAACACCAAACAAACAGACAAACAAACAAACAAACTTCCAGGCTTTGGTTCTTTCCCGTGCGGGGCTGCATAGAGCAGCTGCGGAAGATGATCTTCTGAAGGGTCTTCCTCGGACACATTTGGATCACAACACCCAGAATCCCCAGTCCATGGCCCTGCTGGGTGGGAATTCTGGGAGTTGCGGTCCAAATGCTTCTCAGGGCCACCTTGGGCTGCAAGTGTTCCATCGTAAGTGCTCTGGTTTACTTCTATCCTGCCTTTTTCCCTTCCATGGAACCCAGAGCGGCCCTATGCTGCCTCAGGATCACCGGCTGCCTGCCTATGCACCCCAGTTGCTGGGGAACATGGGCAGGAGAGTGCTGTTGCACTCAGATGCGGCTTGGAGTGAGCAAATGGTTGGCTACCGTGCAAACAGATCCCTGGACAACATGGAGCTTGTTCGGAACCAAAATGACCCCTCCTTATGTTCTCAAGAGCCTGTGAGGCTACCCAGGAACACAGCTTAGTTCCTGCACTCAAGACAGATCCCTAAACTCCGGAGGACACAGTGCTTTTGCACTCACCTCTGCCTGCTGGATCTTGGAAATACCCACAAAATAGATCTAACGGACCCCTCTTTATGCACTTTCAACAACCTACCTTCTTTCTCTACAAGAAGGTTGCAGACCGATGACTAAAGGGAGGAAGGAGATCGGGTGGAACACAGAAGAGGTTCCTTTGCTACTAGCCATGCGGGTTGGGAGGAACAGCTCGTAGACTCCCAAGATCGGGGGTGACAGATTTCCAAAAGCAGCATCAAAGAGCCAGCTCTCTAGCACCCTGATGACATCTCTGAACCAGGCTTGCCTGGGAAATGGAGGAAAGAGGCCATCTCTGTGTGAGAATGAGCCTGCCCAAGAGGCCACAGGGCCTCCTGTATTTATTTATTTATTTATTTATTTGCTTGGTTGCTTGTTTAAAATTACACTTTTTCCCATCCTTTCACCCTTCGTTTAAAAAATGCGCTAAAAGAATACATCAAAGCATCGCAAAACAGCAACTCCACAAAAGCAGCATGCAGGCCTGGGAAACAAAGGGGTGTTCCGTGCACTTTGTGAGCTTCCCCGGGCAGAACATTCGAAAGCCATGGGGCCACCACCGCAAAGACTCTCTTACCAGCAGCCAGGTGGAAAGACCGGCGATGGCTTCACGCTTCCCCTCTTCTGCCCTCTCTTGCCATCCCCGGCAGGTTCACCTTGCTGCCCACCGGCATTCTGCAGATCACGGGCGTCAGGCACTCGGATGTGGGCACCTATCGGTGTGTGGCGAGCAACATTGCCAACACGCGCTACAGCCAGGAGGCCGCGCTGAGCATCAGCGGTGAGCATCCGGTTTGTCGCGGTGTGGGTGGGAGCTCAGCTTCTGGGTCCCGTGGGGAATACTTTGGAGGGGGGCGTGCTGGGTGCATCTGACCACTTCCCCAGGTCACACAGGTGAGGCAGCTCGAGCGAGGATGCCGAAGTCCCTTAGATCGCACCAGGTGTGGCTGGATTTGCAGGATAACTGGTCCAGCTGGGGACAATGTAGGGATGCTTAAACCCATCATGCTGGATCCACTGATCCTCCACTTGCCTTCTCCTCTGGCATGTTTTCCTCCGCCAATCAATGCAGCCCTCAGAGCAAAGTCTCTCCCAACCTTTACCTTTGATACAATCCTGCAAGGTAAGGCATGGCTGAGAAGCTACCATGTGCCTAAACTCACCCGGTATGTTTGTGACTGAGCAGAGGAGCCCTGGAGGAGCCACTGTGTGGAGACCTGGGCTTTGCTGTCACCTTCCTTCCCGCAGAACGGCATCGTCAGTCCAGCTCTGCCTCCTACACAGCCTGGTTTATGAGGATTCCTCTCCAAATGTATCTCCCTGAGAATATTGTTGTCGTTGTGAGTCGTGAAGTTGTGCCCAACCCATCGCGACCCCATGGGCAACACTCCTCCAGGTCTTCCTGTCCTCCACCATCCCTAGAGTCCACCTAAGTTCACGCCGACTGCTTCAGTGACCCCATCCAGCCACCTCATCCTCTGCCGCCCCCTTCTTCTTTTGCGTTCAATCCTTCCCAGCATCAGGCTCTTCTCCAGGGAGTCCTTCCTTCTCATTCGGTGGCCAAAGTATTAGAGTTTCGTCTTCAGTATCTCCCTGAGAATATTAGCTTGCATTAAAAACAGGACTAGAAGCTTAAATAAATTTAAATGTTATTCTAATTTAAGATTATTATTTATGTTTTAAATTTGACCTAGAGATGGGCCAGTTTTTAATATTGTATATGTTTTTTAAGTTGTTGTGAGCCGCCCCGAGGCTGCTGCCTATATTATAATATATAATATTATAATATAATTAATAATATAATATAGGCAGTACCTGGAGAACCCACCAAAGCCAGCCCGCTGTTGCCCTGCCCCTCTGAAATACAGCATGTACACAAACCTCAACGTGTAGTCTAGGTGCAGAATTGTTGGCACAGGAAAGGGCTGCTGCAGCTAAGCTCTCACGACAACCGTGCCAGCAGCACTGGAGGGCTGAGAAACGCATGGTCCTGCCACACCAGACAGAAACGGGCTTCCTGACGTGGCCGATGCCTCCCTCTCTTGGCAGTCTCGGCCCCCAAGCTCTACAAAGAGCCGGTGATCCTGTCCGGCCCGCAGAATCTGACCATCACGGTGCATCAGACGGCCATCTTGGAGTGCATCGCCACGGGCAACCCCCAGCCGATCGTGTCCTGGAGCCGCCTGGGTGAGTGACGTGGGGCGTGTGAAAGGGCCCGGGAGACCCCCCTCGCCCCCCACGGCGCTCACTGGCGGGCCTCTCGCCCTCCCCGCAGACGGACGTTCCATCGGCGTCGAAGGAATCCAGGTGCTGGGCACCGGCAACCTCATGATCTCGGACGTGTCGGTGAAGCACGCCGGCGTTTACGTCTGTGCCGCCAATCGGCCCGGCACGCGCGTGCGCCGCACGGCACAAGGCATCCTCATGGTGCAAGGTGAGCCTGGCTGTGGCGGGAGGGGACGGACGCGCAGGAGCCGGCGCAGAGGTCGGTCGGTCGGTCGGTCGGTCGGGGCTCCTGTCCTACCCCCTCCTTTGGCCTGCATGAGTGAGAGCAGCCCCACCTGCGGCTCTAGAGGGTGGGGTTTGGGGGGCATAACTTGAATGCAGGGAGAAGAGTGTGCTTCTGAGCATGTGCAAAGGGCCCCTCCAGCAGCAGGAGCCCACAGCCTCCACCCCTACCCATTCATCTGCCTGGCAGTCATATCATGATACAGGCGTATCATGGTCCAGGTCTGCCTCCGGGTTTGGGGCTGCCACCCGCAGTGCCATTGGCTAGCCTGGCTGGGGCAGATGGGGGTTGCGGCCCCACCACTCCTGCAAGAGAACAAGCCCCCGGACAGTGGGGCAGGCACCCCCTGACTCACTTTTGCTAGCTGCAGTTGTGCCCGTCTGCAAAGCAAGGCCGCACCGTCTTTTCCGGCCAGCGCAGGAGCTGCCACAGCACCCGTGTCCCCCTGGAAAAATGGACGGGTGCTCCCTGCAGACGCCCCATAACCAGCCAGTCACAACCTCTGTGGGGCGCTGCCCACAGCCAGCACGAGCCCCTGCGGGGCAGCCTGGCTGAGTCCTCCCCTTACGGCAAGGCGCCAGGTCCCCGAAACGGATCCCGTTTCGCCCCACCTTCCCCACCCCGAGCACCCGCTCTGCTTTCTCACCCAAAGGGCTGACGAGAGAGAGGCAGCCCCCAGAGCAGCCCCCGATTCTGGTCTGCAGCTCGGACAAAGAGGCACGGGGTCGATTCTGTGACCCGTGTGCCGGGGACAAAGGGCCGCGGGGTGATTGATGGGGCGAGACGCCTCCTCCCCGGCGGGGGGACGGCGTCGGCCAAATGGACCTCTGCCGGCTTTGAATTTGGAAGTGGAGGGGGGGCTGTTAACAAAGGGGGGGGGATAATGTGCTTCGGCAGGGAGGGCCCCTGAGATTCCTCACCGCCCTCTCGGCCGCTCTTGCTGAGGAGCCAACGGCAGAGGTCAGTGGCCATGAGTCGGACGGGGCCTGGACGGGTCGAGGGGGCAGCCGGCCCACCCCAGCTGGGAATCGCACACTTGACTTTGTGAGAGGGAGGGTCGGAGGCCAGAGGGCACGACCCCTGTGCACATGTGCTCCCCACCTCTCTCCTCCTCGCCCCACAGGGCAGGGCGGGCCATCTCCAACCCAGGGCAAGTCTGAACTCTGGACTAGGGCAGAGGCTGCGGGGGACGCACACGGGAAAGTGGGCTGGCCGACTGCTGTGGGAGCTCGGGGGAGGCAGCCCTGGTGGCTCCCAAACGGGGGGCCGGTGGGGGCAGGCGGGGACGCAAGCGTGGAGGAAGCAGAGACTGAGGCACCGCATTGGCAACCCCTGCTCCTCCCAGGTGCACCATGGATCTGGGGCTGCAGTGGGCCAGATTACGCTCTCTCCACTACCTGCACCCCAGTCTGTGGTCGCCGGCTCTTTGGAGTTTTGGGGGGCTCTTGCCCATCCCCCACGCCTTGCTAGTGGGAGATGCTGGGGGGACTTTGGACCCTGAGCTGGACAGCACCCTATTACAGGCAGGGGGCCCCTGGTTGGTTCCAGACTGTGCTTTGGCTCCCCTCTGCCGTCCGGGAGGGAGCGAGGGGCTCATGGGGGTCTCCCTCCTGCCCGGCTGAAACGGCGCAAGGGGGAGGACCCAGCCGTTTGCAAGGGAGAGGCCGGTTCCCCCACTGTGTGAGCGCACACACAATGGGGAGCGGGCCCTGCCTTTGTCTGGGGGGAAAGTGGGGCGGGGGCGTTGCTCTTTTCCCAGCCCTTTGGCACCTAATGAGATGCAGCCTGTCTCCGAAAGCTTAATGCCTCTTTTCTGGAGAGCGGCAGGCATTTCAATGTGACATCTGCCGCCACCGGCTCCCACGCTGCAGAGGATGCGGGTGGGGGAGCCAGCTCTCGGCCACGGCGCAGCTGGGGAGCAGGCACGATCCGGGCCATGGAGCCGGGGCCCGATTCCCTCCCAGCCCCCCCCCCCGGGTTCAAGGGTGAAGGGCCGTGTGGGTCCTTCTAGAACCAGCCCAGTGTTGGGGCTGGAAAAAGCAGGAGCAGCTCCCCGATTCACTGACTGCCTCTGGATGGGGTGGGTGGAGAGTCACACAGGGGGCCGGCCCTGCCCAGCTCGCCCTCCCTTTCCTGCCTGGATCCCTCCTGCCTCTCCGTGGCGCCACGCAAAGGCAGCACCGGGCCTTCTCCACGCTTGGCTCAACCGCCCTTCCCTTCCCGGCTCCATGGGGGACTCAGTGAAGCCGGACCCCCGCTCAGCTAGTGTGCTGATCTCAGGTTTAAGGGCAGGCAGCCACGGCCTTGACTCCCAGGCGCCATTCGCCTCCACGGGTCGCTTGGGCTGTGCTGCTCCCTGGCCTCATGGCCGCCTGCTCGCCCTGCTCACCGTGAACCGTTCCTGGTTGCAGCTGGGTGCCGTGTGCGCAGCCCAGAGATGAAGGAGCGCAAGGCGGTCCCGAGTCAAGGCACGTAAACTTTAGGAGGGGCTCCACATGCAAAGCACACTGCAGATTCGGTCTTGCTCCTTAGAGGCTGCGAAGACGCCGTTTAGGATTAGAAATTGGGAGCAGCAATGTGCTGGGATTGAGAGAGGGGGGTTTCATGTTCTTCTCACGACAGAGAGCCCACCTCCTAGCAGGCTGGGCAGCTGCCTCCCATCCTCAGCCACATTTCAAGAAAACCGTGTGAGAATTGCACGAAACGTCACTGCTCGGGAGCGGTGTGATTTGTGGCATGCGTGTGCGATGTAACGCCAGATGATGTCCACCTCGCGGGGCTGCGTGGGGTTGTGATTGCCTTCCGAGAGAGCAGGGGGCTCCCCGCTCCGTGACCCTGGCAACCACCTCCTGAGGGAGAGGCCGGGAAGAGAGACGGAAATTACCGCGGCGCATCTGCGGCCTCCGCTCGGAGGAGGAAAGAGTGGATCGGCCGGGGCAAGCTGCAACCGCAGGCAGGGAGGGCCTGCTGGCCAAAGGGGCCGGGGACCAAGCCGGAGCCCCCGCAAAGACGCGCCCGGTGGCCGCTCGCTTTGGCAAAGGCGGGTCTGTGCACACGCCTGGTTCTGCTGTCCCCCCAAAATGAGCAGGGCATGCGAGTCGCCCCGCCTGGTGTTGCGTGTGCAGTTTGGCATGCTGAGTTCGACCTTGGCGAAGTTCTAGAAATTCTGACAGCAAACAGCTGTGTGAGAGGAAAGGGAGTAGGTTGAATGGGAGGGCAGTTTGCGAGACACGGGTGCGGGCCGGAGCCTCCCTCCAAGTCCAGCACGGGCATCGGGGGCGGGCCGCTCGCACATGATCACAGACGACTAGGAACCTGCGCAGTCACTTCTGTCCTCTTGTGAAGCCCACAAACCGGCATCGTTCCACCCTGGGCCATGCTTGGCCCAGCTCTAACTGGGGAAAGCGTCCAGCAGAAATTTCAGGTGGGCTCTTCCATGTGCTCCTGGGACACCTTTCTAACTCAGGCCCTCAAGAGGAGCCCCACTGGATCCTTCCACCACCCCACTGTTGGCCAGGGATTCCCCCTCTGGGTGGATGATTGTTCCCTTGGCATTCATGGGTTACTGGCTTATAGGCTTAAACACATGAACACACACAGCAGATTGGCAGCACAGCCGCGACAACGCGAGAACAGAGAAATCCGAGTCACTAAGCGATGGCGACGTCCAGTGATGGCGAACCTTTTAGAGACCGAGTGCCCCAACTGCAGCCCAAAACCCACTTCTTTATCGCAAAGTGCCAACACTGCAATCAAACCTGAACACTGAGGTTTGGTTTAGAAAAACTGACTCACGGCCAGTCCAAGCAAATATATATATAAATATATATCCTCAGCAGCGCACTGACTGGCCATGAGAAAGCTCGGACGAGTCGCGGCTCAAGACGTCATCGCCTGGCGCCGCGACTCCTCTCCGAGCGTGCGCATGGCCCCCGTGTGCGCTGTCATGCGATGCCCGGCTGCTGAGGCGATGCTGGGGCGACGGCTCGGGTGCCAGCGGAGAGGGCTCCGCGTGCCGCAGGTTCGCCACGCGCGATACGCAACTGGCCTTCGAAACCCGGTGCGTCCGCCGCACGCGCCCCTGACCGCCCCTTCTTGGTGCCCCTCAGCCCCACCAGAGCTCGTGCAATGGCCGCAGTCCATCTCCAAACCGCTAGGCAGCAGTGCCATTTTCACCTGCGTGGCACAAGGTGTTCCGGAGCCCCACCTGATCTGGCTGAAGAACGGCAAAGTCCTGGCCCCTGGCGAGAATGTCAAGCTCACACGCAACAACAGGTGAGCCGCGGAAAACCAGCAAAGAAAGGAAAAGAGAAGAGGCATGTGGCTGAATAAAGCCGTCACCTGCTCTCTCCCGGGGCGCTCCGGGGGTCATGTTCTGTGACAGTGGGGGACGTGCGGAGGGCCTGAGGGAGAGGCGATCCAAATTACAATTCCCAGGATTCTTGGGGGAAACCTATGCCAGCTCATTAAAGTGGCGGGAGGGGAAACGCCGCGCTAACTTCCCCCAAAAGAGCAGCCAAGCAGTAAGGAGAGGGAGAAATCTGTAAGAAAAAAATCCTGTAAGAGGAGACCTCGGTATCGCGCCAGGAAACAGCTGAGCAGGAAGTCCCTCCCCATGGGCAGGGGGTGGGGGCAGAGACTCCCACCTGCTGGGCAGGAGTGGGGGGTCTCCCCTCTTCCGCCCACGCCCACTGATGCATCGCCCATGCGTCCCGCAGCACCCTCATGATCCAAAGGATCACTTCGGGGGACGAGGCCATCTACCAGTGCATCGCCCAGAACAGCGCGGGCACCAACCAGGCCAGCGCCCGCCTGGCCGTGGCCCTGTCCAAGGAGCTGCCCAGCTCCCCCGAGGGAGTCCAGGCTACCACGCTCTCCACCACCTCCATCCAGGTGTCCTGGCTGGAGCCCCCCATGGAGGTGACGGAGGCCATCATCGGCTACGTGCTGCACATCCGCAAGGCTGGAGGTGAGTGCTCGGCGGGATGCGCCAACCCCCCGGCCCCACCGGGAGCTGGGCTGCCCGACCCAATCCAGCTCATCCGGCCGGGCCGCTCGCCTGCTCCCTGCCTCCCTCCCAGTGCCGGCCGGTTCCCAAGGCCCCATGTCCTGGGGGTCCCTTCTTGTGGCTGCTTCTTGCTTGCTTGACAGCGACCGGCGACTTCTCGCCGCCACCGCTGCCGCTGTCTGGCTGGGGCAAGAGAGAGTGGACACGGGGCGCAGCTCCCAGAGGGCTTCTGCATGCGGCCCCAGCGGGGTGGGGGTGTGGGCCCTCAGCAGGGGCCTGGCCACCCCGGCCTCACCCCAACGCTGGTGCCATCATCATCGTTCCTGCAGAATCTGACAGCCGGGAGCTCCAAGAGGCGGTCAGCAAAACGACCTTCCAGCACGTCTTCACCAACCTGGAGCCGTCCACGACCTACTCCATCTACCTGAAGGCGTATTCGCCGCTGGGAGCCAGCCAGGATTCAAAGCCCATCCTGGCCACTACGCTGGGCAGCAGTGAGTTGGCCCCCGAGCGCCTCTCCCCCGGCTTGCCGCGGAGCACTGTAGGGATCTGGGAACACCAAGGTGTTTCAGGGCATCTGAATGGGAGCAAAGGAATCGTGAGCTGGAAGTGTTCCCAGAGGTCATCTAGTCCAACCCGCTACTCAGGGCAGGCTGCGACTACAGCTTCCCTGAGCAGTGGCCATGAAGCCCCCGCTGGAGTACCTAGGGAGGAGGAGAGCCCAGCACCTCCTGGGGCAGTCAGCTCTGCTAGGAAGAGTCTGGCCCAGGTCGGCTTCTCTGCCTTCGCAGCCAGGATGTGGGCACCTGCTCACCTCTTAATCTCAGGCCATACTTTTTTCCCATCAGCAACTGGGCTCGATTGTTTCAGATTTAAGAACAAGAACAAGAACCGCTTCCTCGTTCCCAGCCCCTGCGCTGTGCAGGCCTGGGAGAAAAAAATTTCTAACGCACCATTTCCTCTGCTGTGATAGATTTTCTTCATAAAGCACAGAGAACCCTAAGCCCCTGCCTCGTGCCACCGGAAGCCACGCTCACTTGCAGCCGTAAGCGGAGCAGCCGCTTCGACGGGGCTGAGCCCCCACGGCTGAATCCGGCTTTTTGCAGACACCCAGCCCCAGCCCCAGCCCCAGCCCCAGCCCAGGGCAAACGGGCACGGAGCAGCGGGGACGCCGGCCCCTTCCCGTCACTCACCCACGCTCCTCTCCCCAGTCCCGGCAGCACTGGGCTTCTTCACCAAGATCCTGAATGCCAGCGCCATCCACGTCTTCTGGGAGCTCCCAGCCCGGCCGGGCCAGATCGAGGGCTTCAAGCTGTACCTGCGCAAACTGCCCGGCACCCACTACGAAGGACCCCAGTTACTGCCTGGCACGGCCAACTCCTTCACGTTCGGCGACTTGGGTGAGGCTCCCGTGTGCCTGCTCGGGAGGGCTTGCCCGGCTGCGCAGCAGAGCCCCCTTCCCTGTGCGGACCGAGGGGCCTTCGGCTCCCAGTCCTCCCAGTAGGATCGGGGTCTGTCTTGGCACTGCCATGTGGCCAGGCTCCTGGGGGCCAGATGCCAGGCCAGAAGTGGGTGGGCAGGCGGGTCCGAAGGCAGGCGGCATGTGGGCTACCTCACCCCCTCAGCCTCCGCTCCACTCCCGTCTCCAAACTCTGCACGCCTCGTTCCGTCACACAGACCAGCTTGGCCACACGCACGTTCAGCGTTCGCCCCCTCATGCAGGCGTTCCCCTTTGCCTCCAGCTCCCCCCTTCCCTGAACCCAGCTCCCTTTGCTCAAGAACCTATCGCTCCAAATCCCCAATGGAGGGCTGCCGCTTCGAACCCCAGCCCACCAGCGTGAAATGGTACCTGACAAACCGAAAAACAGACACCGTGTTTGAAAAGCGGTGCAGTCTGTTCCACCACCCTCAGGGCTCTACCACCTCCTCTGAGGAGCAGAAACAAAGAGGAGTGGAGTGGCTTAGCGTTGCTGGTCTTTCCACGTGGCTTTAAATCCCTCTGTTTCCTGGCCTTCCACTCTCCTTGCTTCCCCAAGACTCCTTAGAGACCGGCATCCCTGCTAGCCGCCCCCCACACCCCGATGCCCAGGCACAGCGCCCCCTAGTGCTGGCTCCTAGCGACCTGACCTAGCACACCTCTGCTTCCCACCGCAGAGCCCTCTGCTACCTACGAGATCAAACTCCAGGCCTTCAACGGGAACGGCGACGGCAACAGCAGCGTGAGATTTGTCTCGCTCAAGGAGAACTCTGAGCGGCTGGGTAAGGGCCTGCATTGAGTGAGGCCGCCCCACACACACAGACACATCGTGACAGGTGTGTCTCTGCCGCACGCAGGCCCCAAGCGTGGAAATCGCAGGCACAGGCTGCTGCTCCAGGGTCAGGGCAGGGTCAGAAAGAGCACGCCCAGCCCGCGCCTTCGGGCTGGGGTCACGCACCAAGCGGGCTCCAGGGGGCTTTAGCCGGATCCTGCAGGACGCTTCCCGTGTCCTGCTGCATTGCCACCGCCTCCCCGATCCCTCTTTTCCTAGGCGGCACCCCAGCACCCCACAGAAAACGCCCAGGAGAGGTAGGGCCGCTGCTCAGCTTTGCCCAACTTGCCCTGCCCGCCTCTGACCCACCCTCCCCGTCCCCCTGCTCACACGCCCGCTTCTCCCCACAGACGCCAACTCGGTTTGCCAGTGCAGCCAGGACGGAGAAACCTCCCTCGCCGGCATCGTGGTTGGAGTCCACATTGGCATGGCCTGCATCATATTCTGTGTCCTCTTCCTTATGTTCGGCTACCGCAAGAGGTGAGCATTCAGAAGCCCGTGGGAGCCGCTTCGCTTCGACCCGCCGGCGGTCCCGACAGTGCTGAGAAGCCATCGCGCTTCGCCTGTGCCTGTCCCTCTCGGAGCGAGCGAGAGCAGGGCCCTGAAAGCTGGCACGGGGCCCCGTGGCCTAGATTCCTGGCGAAGGCTCACCTCTGAGCCTGCATGGAGCTGGGCACACGTGGCTCTCAAGAGCCACGCAGGTGCAGGGCCCCAGGTGTGTCCCTCGCATGCACACTTCCCCTCCCGGCATCCTTGACTTCCACCAAGCAGCTCACGTTGACTTTGCTTGACTTTTCCCAGGACGCCATGCAAAGCTGCTTCCATTGACTCCCCATGCCTCCCTGCTGCTCAGATTTTTCAAGTCCCCTTTGCAAGCAGAGGTCTGAGTTTTCCCTCACCCCCTGGCCCTTCCAAGGATATGCATAGAAACATAGAAACAGAGCGAGTCAGAAGGGGTCTCCCGGGCCATCTAGTCTGACCTCCGGCACCAGCCGGCTCCGCTCATGACATGCCCACCATGTGGGCTTTCAGGCAAGCTGGGAATTCAGAACAAAAGAGTGATGCCAGGCTTCCAGGCCACCGTCTGGAAAAAAAGGCCTCGAGCCGAGACCACGTTCTCCTCAGCCCCTCTCCGTGCCTTCCCAACAGTCTGTTCTGCAAGAAGGGGATCCAAGAAAGCTGGACGGTTCCACAGGGCTCAGAGCCGGTCCAGACCACCTCCCGGGAACTTCCCCGATCCCAACGCAAGCCAGAGAGTGGGGGCAAACCCTCAGAAATGGTGGAGCTGGTCGCTCAGGTGAGCTGCTGTGTGTGTGTCTGTGCACAGGGGCAGAGGTCTCGGTGCCCTCGTCTAACTGGGGAGATGGCACTGAGGCGCTTGCGAGGAAGGCGGCCGAGTCCCACCAGTCTTGCAAACGGGGACCTCCACGGGGCCCGGCCACGGGGCCCAGCACCACAGGGGAGGGTCTCTGGGGCGTGTGGGGGAAATGAAACGCCAAGACCAGTCTGAGAAACTTGAACACTGGGCTGAGCTGAAAGCCACAGAATGTGATTTGATAAGGGCAAGCGTCAAGTCCTCTACCCAGGGGAAAAACCCCAAATGCTGCAGTGCATGATGGGGGATACGTGGCTCAACAGAACGGAAGAAGAAAAAGATCTCGGAATAATTGCGGGCAATAGGCTAAACATGAGCCAACAATGCAATACGTGCTATTTTGGGATGCATTAACAGAAGTATTGCTTCCAGTCACAAGAAGTATACTCCTCACTAGTCAGACCTCATCTGGAATACCGTGTCCAATTCAGGGCACCAAAATTTAAGAAAGATGCAGGTAAATTAGAAAGGGTCCAGCGGAGGGCAGCAAACATGATCCAGGGTTTGGAAACACTGCCCTGTGAGGAGAGACTGAGGGAACTGGGCATGTTCAGCCTTGAGAAGAGAAGTCCCTCAAAGGTCTTTAAGTCCCTCAAAGGCTGTCAGAAAGGGGAAGGTCAGGATCTCTGCTTGCTGATGCCAGAGTGTAGGACAAGGAAGAATCAGTTGGAGTTGTGACAAGCCAGGTTCAGGCTGGACATCAGGAAGAGCTTCCTCACTGCCAGAGCAACACGACAGTGGGGCCAGCTGCCTGGAGAGGTGGGGGGCGCTCTGGGGACATTCAAGGTGAAACTAGGCAGCCCTCTGAGTGGAATGGTGTGAATTGGTGTCCTGCAACAGCAGGGGGTGGACCTGATGGCCTTCCTGGCCCCTTCCAACCCTATTGTTCTGTGGTTCTAAGATAACCCCCCTCCAGAAGGAAGAGACTTCCCTTTGACGTGCTAACTTGGCACCTCTAAGAGGAAAGAGCCCTTGGTCTCAGCTGAATCCTGAGCGAACGTGGCCCAGCTTACCTATGGAAGGGGGAAATGGTGGCGCCTTTAAGCACCCTCCAAACCCCCCCCGTGGAACACAGCGGGTTCTGTGGGGCAGCGGACACGGGCCGCGGGGCTTGGCTGGGGCAGGGCTTCCAGGGGCCGCCAGCGCTGATGCCGCTTGCTTTCTCCCCACAGAATCCCCCCTCCTCGGATGGAGTCACCAGCCACAACGCCCCCCAGTTCGAGGTGACCGTGGAGCGCTGCCTGCCTCCCCCACCCAGCAGTTAAGCCTCGGCGGGGCACGGGGCAGGGAGTGCCGGGGCAGAGCCACGGTGGCTGCTCTGCGAGGCCCGGCCTCCCTTCGCCCCGGGGCATGCTGCCGTCCAGGAGCTCGGCCATAAACCTCCAAAGAATCTACCTCACTTCCACCGGACCCGGTGGCCGGCCCAGTCACCGCCCCAGCCTGACCCCCCAACTCTCCCGGATTCTCTATTTTTGATACAAATGCCAAACTACCTCAACCTGCGAGCCGCTCTGGCTGCCAAATACGCCCCCCCCTCGCCAAACCGGGGGGGGGGCACTGCCAGAGAGGGGAACCTGGACCGGTTTTCCGTGGCAGCTGGAAGATTCCCGGGAGCGAAGCAGCCCTCCCGGGAGGAAGCTAGAAAGCGGGGGCGCTTTGCTCCCCAGCGCTGAGGTGGGCACTGCCCCCATCTCCTCTTCCTCCTCCTCCACACAGTGCCAAAACAAGGCGTTGGGAGAGGTGGGGGCGGTTGAGGCCCCCCCACTGATCCCTGGTGAGCAATACCCCCCCTTCCAGGCGGGTGAGGACGGGCCCCTTCTGACACCTGCACCTACAGTGCCTGGGAGCAGCATACCAAATATCGCCAAACCAAAAGCAGGAGCAGCAGCGAACCCCCCCACCCCCCCCGCAAATGTCCACCACCAAGGGCCCCCTTGGCCCCCTCCCTCCGTCATGAGGGGCAGGGGGTTGCTTTGTCCACCCCCCACCCCACGTCCTATCTCTGTAGCTTCTCTCGCTGCTTCCTACAGAGCGTCTTTTGCGTCGCGATCCAAATATTTTTAAAGAGGAGTCACAAAAGTTGCTGAACGACTTTCCAAAGATGTAGAGCTTTAAGTGTACATGGACAGAGCTGCAGCGTTGCGTGCTTCTCCGAGCGGGAGCGGGATGCCCGTGGGCGCAAAGACCGCGCTGGCCCCACGCCCTGGAGCCTTGGGGCTCTTCAGCCAGCCAGGCAGGAGAGTGGTTGCGGAAGGACCCAAATGCCCCCGCCAGGTTGCCTCCAGGGGCCTCGACCCCCCGAAGGCGGGACTGCGAAGCATTTGGTTGGCATCCAAGCTGCCTGGCTCCAAGTTATACCCCATTTTGAACCGTAATGATCTCCAAGAGCAGAGCCAAACTGAAGAGCCTCAGGGCTGCGGGCTACGGTGCCGCGCTCGGGTCTGGGGACTTCACGCTGTTGCTACGCCCGTGTCTCTCTCCTCCTCCTCCTCCTCCTCCTCATCCCTCTTCTCCCTCTTGCCAAAGCTGCTCTCTCTCTCTCTCTCTCTCTCTCTCTCTCTCTCTCTCTCTCTCTCTCTCTCTCTCTCTCTCTCTCTCTCTCCCCCTTTTCTCGGACACCAAAGCTGGCATGACAGGGCAAGGTGACAGGGTGCTCTGAACACTCATTACCACCCTGCGAGGCACCGAGGGGCCAGGAGTGACTGTGTGGGCACGGGGTGTGGTGTATTTCCTGCAACTGCCCCCACTCTTTCAGGTCCAGTCTGTTTGCTCAAAGGGTTCCCGACAGGCCTTCTTCTGCCACGAAGGAGCAGGGCTGGGTGGGCACCTTCGTTGATTTGCGCTAAATGTGGCTCTTTTTGGTCACAGGAGCAACGGGGTGGCCTTCTCGCCACAAGTTCACCCGCCAACACCTGATCATAAAATTTTTTGTCCAGTAACAGGGGCCTGCGTGTTACTAACCAGCAAACCCTACGACCTGCTCCATTTGGCCAAAATACAGCCCTGGACCACCAGGGTTCTGCCCCGGGCCCTCCAAATTGGCTGCACACCTGAGATATTTGACCCTGCATTCTGGCCCTTGAAAGGAAACTGCCGATTCTCATGTGAGCCATGCCAAAAAAGGGCCATCTGGACAAAACCCGGCAGAAGTACCTCCAGCTTTGTCCATGCGAGCACGGAGAGACCCAGGTCCTGCCAGCTCCCTTCTGTCCACTTCTTCTCTTCCTGGCTTTTGATTTGCAGCTCATTCACAGAAGGAAAAGCACAACCAGGCAGCCAGAGACGATGTGAGAGCGCGTTACTCTTCTCTTACACGAGCGACCTCAAAACCCGCCTTCTCTGGGTTCTCTCTGCGTGTGCGCGGGAAAAAAACCCATCAATCCAAAGTTTGTGTACAAAAAAAAAGAAAAAGAAAAAGAGAGAGCGCCAATAGGGTGGCTCCATCCTGAAGTTTTTCTGTCCCCACTTTCACCCTAGTTTATTCTCTAGGAATCACAACCAAAATGCCCCCTTTCCCTCACCAAAAATATGAAAAAAAAAAAAAAATACCTGAACCCTTTTCTTTTCAATTATTTTTAGTGCTTTAGGCAAAAATGTTTTCTAGCTGAAAAGAATTTTTCCACCTCCCTTGGATAGACAGTGGCTCTCGAACAGCAGGGGGCCGCACAGTGGTTCCACGGTGAGTCCAGAGGCCTGTCAGAGGCCAAGAGCAAAGGAGAAAAATTCCAGTGTTGGCCATGCCAAGGGGCCCCGCCATATTCCACCTCACCCGCAACGCTCCAAGAGTAACCAAAGGTATGTCCAAAACCAGTGGCTGCAGCCAACATTCAAAGACGCCCACCGGCGGCCTACACCGGGCCACACAGGCAAAAAAAGCTTTCTCCCACATACATTACTCTATGGCTTTACGCACCCACAGAAATGGCATTTCAGCTAAGTATCCTTGAAGCCGCAGCCCCTTGAATCTAGGCTTTGCTTTCCATGAAAGGCCAAGCAGCCATTTCCTCTCGCCCCACAAACCACGCCCTCCACACCTGAAAGGTGTCGTGGGACTACAGTGTTGATTAAAAGCTCCTTGTCCACAGCTAGGGCCGAACCGCCCGTACGCCCAGCTCCCTGAGAGGTTTGTTTCCACAAGCACCACACTGCAGGGTCCCTATATTAAGGGCATTTTATTCCTACCTCGCATCCTAAAGAAGTTCTCCCAATTAAAAGCCATAACATTGTCCCTCATGGGCTTCTTCCGCTCACAAGATCGTTTTCAACCCATAGGCTCTTGTCCAGGCGTTTCCAGAGCCCAGCTTGAACAAAAGATCCCTGAATCTTATTACCAGCATCTTCTAAAATATTTGGGGAAATCCTTACTTCTCCCAGAGGTCAAAAAGATACAACCTCATCCCCTCACACTGGTTCTGTAGGTTACAGCCTGAGCCAATGCAGTGTTACCCAGAAGCAAATCTTACCAATTTCAGAGGAATCTTTCCCATTAGGAAATGCCCACAGATATTTTTTTTTAAAGTTTAGGGCCCTCACAATGTCCCACTTCACCATCATCTTCCATTGCCCAATTCCTGTTTGGCTTGTGAATACATTCCTCCAAATATTCTACCTAAAGTACTGTGCATGAACAAGATCTTTCGCCTGAAAGTTGGTTTACACCAAACCATTGCAAAACTTCCAGGAATTCACCACAGCACCTGCAAATAGGCCAGGCAGATCCTCAGATGGGAAAGCTCCTCCTGAGATGAGCACAAGGGGCCCCTCCGTTTTAAGCTAACACACCAAACGACGACAGCTAAGTGGAGAAAAGCAGGAACAGGGCTGTCGGCCTGCAGTGACTGATTAAGCTCCCAAAAGGCGTTAAAGCCTTTCTTAGCCTTTTCCAGATCCAGGGGTGGCCGCATGTTTAACTTGGGTGGCCACCTAGAAACCGGTGTGTGTAAGAGTAATTTTCACAGTACTTTAGCTTTGTACCAAAGCATCTCCTGAAAACTAAGTCTAGCATCTAGCTTTTGCATATTTTGGGGCATTATGCCACTTGAAGACTGTAACCATTCAGTGACGCCAACAAACTACCCAAACAGATATGAGCAACTGTAACGGAGGTGCCCGCATAACTTTAAAGACTGTGAAATGTTTAGCTCAAGGGCTAAAGTCGAAAGGCGGCGACACAATGCTCCTTTCCCCAGTGGGAGCCACTGTGGCAGTACTGCCTGGCACCCTTACGGCGATTACATTTTCTGTACATCTGGAACTGAGGTCTAGCAAGCTGCCCCCTTAACAACATTATCTTGCTATGTCAGTGAAAGCCACCTCTAGGCTTGACCGCTTAACTCAAGACCTGTGAACAGCTCCCGCCTCTTTAGAAAGAATCCACCCCAGAATAGGCAGCATGTCCTCCGGAGGTGCACGAGATCCGCTTTCCAAGAATTGCACATCTGATATGCTTCTATTTCAAGGCACAGATTTTAAAAAAACCTGCGCACAACATGCTGCTGGATAAACCTTCCATAATCATGGCATTTCACGAAACCTATTTTCATATTTTATACATGGCACAGAAATAGATTTTGCCAGACTTTCCATATACATGCATACTCTACAAGAAATCTTTCTTGCAGCTAAATTACTTTTTCTATTCCAAAAAACCCTACTTTTTCCATTCCATTCTCAAATCTTTTGGCTTTTAAAAATACTTTGAGACTTGCTTTAGAAAATCCGTTTTTTTCCTGCATTATCCTTGAATCCAAAAGGGCTCCTGAAGTTACACCAATTAGAAACGATAGACTCTGCCTCTGGGAAAATTCTGTCCATCTCACAAAGTGAAAAAGCAGCTGCCTGATTAATTGTGGACACCTTTTTTTTAGTCTATCAAAACGTTTTGGATCAACCAACCGAACATTGCAACCCTAAGCATCTATTAGACAGGTATTCTATCTTCCGAAAATCTGCAAGACTGGGACTAAGGCAGGGCTGTTTCTAGTTCTGGGAAAACAAACATTATTCTTTCAGCTACTGGAAGCAGTATACCACGCCATCAGTTATCTCCCCTTTCCCTTCACTTCAGCTCAGCAGATAAATCCAGGCCCATTAGTCACGTATAAAAATATTACTGCCAAAGAAGCGCGGCCACTTCAAATGCCAGTTTTCAACCAGTTTACACATGCAACATTAACAAGTTATGGCTTAAATAAAAGAAAGAAAAAGCAAGTCCGGCTTTATTTCAAAGCTTATCTGCCCAGAGATTTTAACTCACCATAGCTGACAACACAAGGAAGTTAATCTTGCGCCTGCTTCATTTAAAACTGGTGCCAACACGAAGATGTACTTTTCACACGATGGCCAAACGGAGCCAATGGGAATAGGACAATGCCCGGTATTGTTGCTTCTGACCCATATTTAGCAGAACACGACAAATATGCACCTCTGGTCCAGATGTGATGCTAGGCAAATTTGGGCAGAGAAAAAGGACTACAATTCCCAGCACATTGGCAGTTGTAGGCCTTTTTTCTGCCTAAATACACAAACAGTTGTGCCCTGAGAAACAGATGCTTTGACATGAATGAACAAGCACACGGGTTCCCCCCCCCCCCGCCCTTATTTTCTTCAGATATTTAACGTATTTCAACCTCTTTTTGTGTCCATAATACGTACCAATGAAATGGAGATGGCGTGATCGGCCTCAGTGCCACTTTTTGAGCCTGGCCTCTGCCCCCGATGAACCACTGTGAATAGAACTATCTATTAAGGAAAAAATGGCTAGTACCAATGAGATGAAGAAATGCTTTTGAACCTAAAGAAATTGTTTAAAATGTGTTTGGTGAAATGAAGAAATGAGCTTTAACAAGGCGTGGCCAGGGTCTGCCCAGAAGATTAATTATTGGAAAAGGGAGAAGCCCTCGCCACAGAAAAGCTAACATCCGATGCAAGAGAGACAGTACGGACCAAGGGTTGATGGAGAAGAACGGAAAATGGAGGATCAGTGGGAAGAAGTGGATTGTGCTAAGGGGGAGTTGAAGAAAGGGGAATTAGAAATTGACCAAGGAACTCCGCTCTTCTTCAATGCCCTTCCCCTTCAGGGCCCAGTGTGTACGATCAGAGAAACACTCACGATTTTAAAACCCTGCAGTAGCTGCTCACTTTTCTAACAAAGAAAACCAAGGAATTGGGGGGGAACATAAAAAAGATTTGCTGTTTTGTAGGTGGATTGTCACAGTATTATTTTTCCTCAAATTGGTTTGCAAAAGTTGTTCTAACATTTGCTCCTATTTTTGGATATTGATTGGAGATGTTAGAGTGGGGGTTTTTTGTGGGGGAAGAATGTGAAAATACTAGAGCTGATTTATCAGCCTACCATTCCTCACTGTTGCTGAAGGCAATGCTTTTCTTGAGGATCGAGAAAAGCAAAGCGACCCAAGCAGTCTGCACTTTGAAAGCAGGTCAATATTGGAAAAGTCCAAAATATCGCCGTAATTCGTGAGGTTCTCCCCACCCCAAAGAGTGCATATTTTGTTTCTGTTTGGCATCTGAAAAAAGGGGAGTGGGAACCCTGTCAGAAGAGTTTCTTCCCACAGCTGTCCCCACAGGCAACCCCTGCCCCCTTCCCAAATTCACAGCTTGATTCAAGCAAAAGCAATCACTGAGGGTTTTAAAACCGTGAGGCTTGCCGTACTGATGTCCGGAAATCTATCTTGTCTTGTGTTGAAAATTAAAAACGAAGTGGAAAAATGGCTCTGAGGTCCGGTCATTTCTTTGGCCAATGGAATCATACACATTACCAGCATTTGACATGGGGTAGAATGTGAACCAGCACATGGAAACGCACGTGGCTGTGAGAACAGAAGACAGGTAGGTGCTCATGCTGACTCCGACGGGTCTACCCAGCCCAGCACGTGCTTCCCACAGTGCCACCAGCGGATCCCACTGCTTCCCAGTGACGGGTCATACCCGGGCAGGCTGCCACTGAGGCCAAAATTACAGCAGTCACGCCTCTGGGTCTGGGCCACGCTTTTCACCGACGAGGCACAAGTGATGCTTTCCGTGGCCAGCAGGAGCATCGATGCCGCCCTTCCAAACCGAAGCAAATTCCTGAAAAGCTGATTTTTCGAGTTGGACCAGGCAAAGGGTGGCTCCCCTTCCGTTGATCAGGGATGCCAACTTCCAAGCACTTGCAAGGACCTCCCGACGGAGAGGTTCCGAGGCCCATTTTTAACCCCGAGAACCAGTGCATGCAGAAGGTCCAAAGCACGCCTCCAGTTCGAAAAAGCTCAAAAAGAAGAGCTAGGAGCCTGGCAAACTGGTGGCACGGCGCTTGGGGACCCATCATCTTGAGGTGTGGGCTCTTTCCGGGTGAGCAACAGCGGTAGGACCTGCTACAGCGACCAATCCTGCTTGTCCGAGCAGGGCACATGGTAACCACAGAGGGGAAGTGGTTCTTTTGGGCTTCTGGGCCCTGGAACACACAGTTGCCATTTTAAGACTTGGCTCCAAGATAACTCCACCAAAACAGCCACATCAAAATGTATAAACCATTCCTTTCTTTATTAAACATAGCTTGCAAGTGATAAATATTACAAAGGTTTTTTTTAATCTTTTCTCCAAAAATTAGCTTATTATTATTTTTTTTTTAATCAGGTCACTGCATAATCAATTGGCAATATTTAAACAGCTTTTCTTCTTCTTCTTCTCCTTTTAAACCAGATTCAAAAACACAATGCGGAAAATAAAAATAAAAAGCCCTCTTAAAATTGTGCAAAAGGTCTGGTTTCCCATCCGAGCCACCCTTCCTTCCTTTCCAAGACTTCAGCTGCAACCTCCCCCCACCCCGGCCACTACCCCTCCCTCCTCCAAAAAATCTCAACTCGGCTCTCTTCCCACCCGCAGTGTGGTGGTGCCGAGATCCCGGACGGAGCCCAGCTTTGCAATTCAGTCGGAACACTCCATGTCCACCACACACGGGCATTGAATGCTGTGAGCAGGCAGGAAAACTGAAGGCTGAGGAAGGATCTTGCCAAAGGTTTGTGGGAAGGAGGGGCAGAATTCGTCCTTCGATTGTGGGCAGGTGCCACTTTCACAGGCTCTTGGCCCAGAGACACCCTCAACCGAGCGCGCCAGTGTTGGCATGCGCTCTGCCCATGTATCGGGTTGTGACACAAGCCGAACTGTGGTCCTGCCCCCAGAATCGGAGCCATCCTTACGAGTGCCTGTGCTTCACCTGTAACAGCCTGAGGGACAAACCCATCATGCCAAAGCCTTCCGATGGGAGGAGGTGGTCCAGGATGGAGGGGCAAGATGGAAGGCCAAGTGGGGAGATGGGCCCTGTAGGAAGTGGCGGCTGGTTGCCAAGACCCAGGTAGGCCCTTTGGCAAGCAACGGCGAGCTTTGGGGCTGAGGCCCCATCCAGGGCAAGTGGGGCAGGGCGGAGAGGTGGGGGAGGCTGCCAAGCTGCATAGAAAAGGGCCGTGGGGGCATGAAGCCAAGAGGGAAAGTCTCCGGAGTGGGAACTCACTGGGAACCAAAGGAAAGGAGCAATCCCTTCTCCCAGGCGGGGGCC
Organism: Varanus salvator macromaculatus; assembly: GCA_023646645.1. NCBI lineage: Eukaryota > Metazoa > Chordata > Lepidosauria > Squamata > Varanidae > Varanus > Varanus salvator. The sequence goes on along the minus strand of JAIXND010000803.1, from coordinate 5,956,769 downwards.
AAGGAAGCGTGCGGGCCGAAGCTTGTCCCACTCCACGCACAGCACAGCTGAAGACTCCAAAGGTGGCAAGGAAGATCTTGTTACGGTGGGCAATTACCTTATAAGGGCAGGGGCATGGGGAGTGGAGGAGCGCAGGCTGGGCAGCGATGTGTTGCAACCCACATCTGGGGGGTTGGACTGGGCCAGGGGAGCCTTTGGGCTACAGCCAGGTAGCTAGCGGCTTTGGCTGAGGGAGGGGCACAGATCGCCAAGCTGACTCCTCCGGGACATTCTCAGGGGCCAGGCAAAGACGCCTACGCACAGGCAGACCCCTCAGGCTCCACGCAGGATGCCGCCTTCGACTCCAACGGTTTGCTAGTTCCAAACCATCTTTGATGAAGAGGTGTAGGCTTTTCTTAGAAGCCTGGCGTTACTGGTTTAAAGGGGGAAAACTGGTGGTGGCAGGGGTGGAGGGGCTGTGGAGTTGTGTGACAAGCCATGATGGATGTGCACACGCACGCACGCACACACACGTGCGGGAGGCTAAAATGACAGCCCCTGCCGTGGGTGCCTTCTTGAACATACAACTGTCAGGACGATGACTAGAAATTCGACCATATGCATTAAAAACGAGCAAGATGCAAACTTCTGAAGATGCCGAAATGCTGCACGAGATGCTGGTGCCAGAGGAGTAGAGCCTCTCAGAAGTACCTCGGCCAGGTGCCTCTTCTTGGTTACTGACACATTCTCCAAAAATGCAGGACGCCTCTCGGGTCAGGGAGGCACCAAGATGGGCTGCAGCGAACAGTGAAACGGTGTTATCTTGGCCCGACTTCCAAGATAACCGTAGGGCTCATTTCAAAAGGGGACCTGGCATGCTGTTAAGGTGGGAGGAGGGTCCCTAAAGGCTGAGCATGGGCTCTTCCGACAGGGTGGCAGCAAGGAAATTTCAACTCTGCAAGGGCTGCCTGCCGCAAAGGCTGCTTACAATGTTCTCACAGTCCGTCCTTCCTAGAAGAGGTCTGAAGGGCCAGACAAAAACACAGGTTTCCTCGCTCCCAGTGGGTGTCCAAAGCAGCACAAAAATGCCCTGCCAAGGGAGCCTACTGTGGTTTTCGCCCCACAGGGCAACTGAAAAGCAGTGTCTCTTACATCAGATATTCGAGCGCTGTCCTGATGGGTCTGAATGGTCCGACCACTGGTGATCCATGGTGCGAGATGCACCTCTGCCTACTTAACGGAGCCTGTTATGAAGGGGTTAGCCACACAAAACACAGGCGATGACCAACTTGAACTGCGGTAACTTGTCACAGAAGTTGCCCATACGCAGGGAGAGATGCTTTGTTTAAAAACAAAACACAGAAAAGCAGAGATAACGAGGAAGCCAAATCCTGAGCGCCTATCAGGGTGGGTGAGCGAGCGAGCGAGTGGAAATACCAACAGCAGCCCTAACAGAGGGTCTGTTAGGGGGTGATCCCGCATGCCTTAGGAACTACAGAAAGCTGACATTTCCCCTGGGAGGGAAAGGGGAGATCCCAAGCAAGAGGGAAAGAATCAGAGGTGGAAAAGGCTGCAGCCAGGAATGACGGAGAGGAGCCGAGACGTGCCTGGTGGCTGACAGAAGGTGGGTCACACAGTGCAGAGAGGGCCCCCCCTTACAAAAAACGCTACAGGGGAATCCACCTGCCCGCTTTGGGCTCGTCCCATCAGCCCAAGGAAGCCTGCTGCTAAATGCCAAAAGAAACATATATTGTCCCAAAGCTAAAGCAATTCCTTATAAACAGTGCAAATATATATACAGTTTAATAATAAGATTAATACTTACGTTGCTCACCCCCTGCCCTGGGGGAGAAGCAAAGGGTCACCCCCTTTGGATGCCAATGAGTGCTCGAGGGGGCCGGGGCAGGGAGAGAGGTCCAAGGCCCCCAGGTTTCGCCCGAGCTGTGTGAGCTGGTGGCGTGTGGGGCGGGGCGGGGGGGGGGGTCTCCCTGTCTCTCAAAAGAGGAAGAAAAGGCACCTTTGTGGTGGGTGGGAGAAGGAGGGCTACACCGAGTTCTTTTCGGCATTTGGGGGGGGGAGTGTGTGACATAAGCTGCATAGCCTCCCCACAAGAGCCGCCTGCCCGCCCCCCCCAGGTTTCCAGGAAACCGCCTTTTGCACATTTTAATGTCATACACAAAAGTTCACACTACAAAAGGACGTTAACAACTTTCACAATATTCATGGCTAAGCTGTCTTTTTTTTTTCGTCGTTTTGTTTTCTCTACACAATGTACAATTTCCGGTTTGTATCAGAGGGTTTTCTCCTCAACCTTTTTTTTTTTTTTTTTGTTTGTTTGTTTTTTTTTTTAAATGTGTCAAGAAATAGCTTATATACAACGAAGGAGTCCTTGTTATAACGTTTCGGCAGCAAGTACTGTTAAGCGAAGAAAATCCCGTCTGGAAGAGGGGGCGCAAGAATGGGCGAAGGAAAAAAAAAAAGGGGGGGGACCAGGAATGGAGGCCGAGGGGAAAGGGCACACAAGGTGCGCTTCTTTTTCCTGGGGGGAACACAGGTTAAAAAAAATAATAATAGAACAAAATAAAACAGCATCAACCACAAAGCATCTACAACTAAGCTGTAAAAGAAAGGCAAAACGGAAGCTGGGAAAGGAAACCCTTAATTCTGTACCATTTTATAAAATTTATTGAAAGGACATCCAAAAAAGCAGAGAGAGAAAGCAGAGGGCAGGGGGAGAGGGCGGGAAGTCTTCCGAGTCTGTTTCGGGAAAGGGGGCCATTGGGAAGAGCCATTAACGGAGTGGGGGGGGTCTGTGGCTCCCCCAGACAAAGCCAGGTCCCAGAGTGGGGTGTCGCCGTGTGTGAGGAGGGGGATGCGGGGGACGCACACGCTCACACACACCTGTGTTACACCTGAGCAAGTCCCACCTCTGGGCACAAGTGCAAAGGGGCCCCCTCCTGCTCTCTGCTCGAGCAGCACTGCACGCCGCTCCCCGAAGGGCCACAGCCCCTGGGCGAGCACGACCCCCTCCCCCCGGGGCTGGGGCAACAGAACTGCCCCCGGAAGAATTCGCCTTCCTACACACCAACTCGAGCCCCGGTGAGGTGAACGGAGCCGTGCTCCCTCCTCCCGCTGCAGGGGCATGCGAGCCGCGAGCCATTCGCTCTGTCCGTCCAGCCGACCCTTGGTTTCTGGAAAGGGGGGCATGGGAAGGGGCCCCACTGATGTCAGAAAGTGGGCTGCGGGGGGAGGATGACTTTCTGGCGAGCTGACCCTCAACTGCCAAACCCGAGGGGAGGGGAAGGAAGCAAGCGGGAGAAACACGGAATGTGCCCCAGTGATGAAACCCACGCTCCGGACTGGGATGGGGGAGCCTGCCGGACCCCTGCCCACCCCCCCGCCCCCGCCCCCGCAGCACTGTCTGCCTGCTACCGTTCAGAATTCGCCGTCAAAGCCTCTGCCTCGGCCGTTACAATGGAGGCAAAAATTATTGCACATGTCTTAACGTCATCACCATCATCTTTTTCTTTAAAACAAACAAACACACCAAACGAACAAGTAAAAAATACCATATCATACCGAAAAGAAGAACAAAGCCCTAATTGTAACCAAGACGGGGGTGGTGCTGGGATTCTTGGCAAGGCCTGATTTCCAGGGGGCTGGGGGGGGTCCATGGCACTCGGGCTTTGGTTAAACGGGAGGTGGGGCAGGGGCTGGAGACCATCGGCCAAGTTCCGGAAAGCTGGCGGGGGAGAAAGGGCACGCGGTCCGAGTTACTCATGGAGAGAGAAAGCTGCTCGTGAGTGTTGTGCCAGGTCAGCCGAGGGGATGACTTAAGACGCAACGTCACCTTTCGGAGGAGAAGGCCATTGTAGCTGCAGCCAAGCCAGGAGCCGCAGGGGACAGACACGCGAAGACGCTTTCCTGGAGAGACGCAAACACTGGGCCGCGGGGCCCACGCGGACGCGGGCGCGCCGATAAAGCCATACATCTGCCTGTACACTCGCCGCCACGCGCTCGCGGCGCAAGCCCGGCCTTCCGGGGCCAGATGCCCTCCAGACGCGCTGGACCACAACACCCCGCTGGCTAGGGGACGCTGGGAGTTGCCATCTGGAGAGCACCCGGTTGAGAAAGGCTGCGTCGACCAGTCACTGGGTTTGAAGGAGCACTGGGCGGCCACACGCACCAGCTTTCCCTCCGCCTCCTGCAAAAGGTAAGTGCTCAGTGGACGGAGGCAGGTGAGCGAGTGCGTGCCAGGCGGCTTCCGGAGGGAACCTCGAGCCATGGAGCTGTGGCTGCTTCTTGGGTGGATACTTCTTGAGGAGGCGGGTGGTTGGCGAGGAAGCAGAGGAGGAAGGGGAGCCCTAAACCGCGACGAGCACGTCCTCCACTCCTTGGACTGCAGCGTGCATCTACTGCTAGCCGCCGGAGGGATGGAGCGGAGAAAACGGGCGCCGTGCTGAAAATAAAATGCGGCAGATAAACCTTGCGGAGTCTCTGCAGCGGCCTGGGTGCGACCGACGCCAGGTAATTGCCTCCAGGTCCGACCACGGGCCACCTGCCCGCTCTCACGCGAGCCGGCAGCGGCAGAGGAGGCGCCTCCCTCACGCAGTGGCCGGGCCTCGTGTGGAGCTCCCTGGACCCACCGCAGGCGGGTGGGTGACGGTGGACGGGCTGAGCGGGCGCGAGGTCTGCGGGGTGTGAGCTGCTCCGGCTGCTGGCACGTCGCTCTTTGCTCGCCTTGCCCGGCGGGCTGCCCGTCACTGCTGGTGACCTTTCCCGTGGCTGCAGCGCAACTCTCCGAGGCGCAACGGTGGGGCCGGCAGCTCCCCTGGGCCTGGTGTGGGGGCTGGGGAGCAGCCAGCAAGTGGAGGAACAGGGACAGAAGTGCGCTGGAGAGCCCACGGCGCCACGCCCCTTTCACCAATGGCCTCCTGCCTCCGAGCTCCACTGTCCCGAGCATGGCGTCCTGGGAGAAAAATGGCTAGCGCCAACCTTGGCCAGCGCCCTCCAGGTGGGAGCATGCATGGCCACCTTCCTGGCAGAGGGCAGGGTCCTCGCCCCCTCCCTGGTCCAGGGCTGGGCGGCGAGACGCAGCCCACTGCGGCCACCGCCCTGTGGGTGAGATGCTCAGACGTGCCCACACGGGGGTGGGGGTGGCGCCTTCCCCCGGCCTCAATACTGCTCTTGCTGAAGGCAGGAGACAACACCAGGGACCCTCTGGAAGTGTTAATATTTCCAAGATGACGCTTAAAAAAAAACCCCCAAAAAAAGCCAAACGAAGCAACGGTGAGGAGCAGGGCGACCGTCCATTTAAGCAAAAGGGAAGTATTAAAAATAAGAGGACACAACAATTAAAAATTACAAAGTAAAAAGCAAAACAAAAGGAGTGGAAAACAAGCGTTAACGTGTATAGTGCAGGGTCCAAGCAGATGCGTTCCAACCTTGGGCTGGGTGGGCCGGGCTTCTCCCCGTTAACGAAATCCAGAGAAAAGAGAGAGAAAGAGGGAGATGGTTCCGGATGAGGGGAGGTTGCTGAAGTTTTGAAATGTTCTCGTCTTTTTTTGTTTCTTTGTTTAGTTTTGTTTAGTTTTCTTCTTTTTTTTACTTTTTTTTGTCTTTTCCTCCACATATGGTGGGCACCAGTACAGGCACTGCATGCGATGGATGAGGGGGCCGGGCCGGGGTGGGGGCTGCAGGGAAGGAAAGGGGAGGGCGCGGCTGGCGTTATTTCTGCCCGCTGATGGACTGCGATATAGAGCGCGGCGGGATCATATCTAAAAGATACTCCCGCTGCCGGTCCGCCAGACTTGATGCTTTGTGGCCCCCAATCCCAGCGTTCAGGTAGGCGATGTTGACACCTGGGAAGGACACAGAAAGGTGAGCGCGTCGTCCCTGCTATGAGGCAGACAGCTGCTGACCTGGGCAGCTCCAGCTGGCTCATTTCTGCGACTGGAATCGGTGCAATCCCCCTTTACGCCCCACCGGCTGCCTTTTGCCGCCCCCCGTTTCTCTCGCTCTCCTTTGGCTGAATTTTCCTGAAAAGCTGGGGTTCAGGGGAGAAAGGAAAATGAGGCGCCGAGAAGAATGAAGGGAGGTGAGCTGGGAACGGAGAAAGGCAGCCGGAAAACGGTATGCATCTGGGGGTGCGACCTTCTGGCCCTTGGTCACACTCTGGGGTGCCTCAGGGTTGGGGACCTGGGGCATGCCATGCAGGTGGAAGCGAGTCTCAGTCCAAAAACGGAGATGCCAGAGTCCTTCTGGTTCCCCAGCGCAGCCTGCAGGGGTCCCCTGAGCTCGCAACGCCACCCACCATCTGGATGCCGTGACAAGTCGTTCCCCCGCCCGTAACAAACGTGGTCAAAGCCTAAGTGCCCCAACAACCCCACCCCCAGAAACACTTTGGCGACCCACCCGTCCAGCAGGCGCTCCCCTCCTCCCCAGAGGCTGGCGAGTGATACCTGGCATGCCGAGGAGGCCCCCTGCGACAGAGAGCTGGGGGGCCTGCGCGAAGTTGGACAGCATGGAGCGGGCCGAGGTGGGGATGCCACGCTGCAGGGTGTTCTGGGGCTGGGGTGCCTGGAGCAGGGGAGAAAGAGAGCAGTGGGGAATTGGGCCACGGACACTGAATGTCCCGACTGCCGAGCAGTGGCCTGTGGCCTCAAACCCCCTCAGGTCTGGTCTATTCGGTGTTTTCAGATCCGCAGAGGCCAGAGATGAACTTAGGATTCTCTGTGGAGGGAAGTACTAAGTTAAGCTCTCCCTTTTGATCTTGGACCAACGATTCGGTGCTCGCCTGGCCAGAAGCCAAGCCTGCTGGGGGAGAGGCGAGGTGCCTCCGAGGGTGGAACCAGGCAGCCCCCTGGCTGTCCTTGCCCAGTTCTTATTCCACTACCTTCAGGGGACAGAAGATGCTTGGGAACAGCCCATCCCGGGGATACCCAAAGCCTGGCAGCAGGGTAACAACGAGGAGAGAGAGGAACTGAGGGGCAAGGGGCGTATCCCGGGTGGTGCCACCCATGGCATCATGGACAGGCCGCGCATGGGAGAGTCCTACCTGGCGGAGTGTGTGGTGTCGCATGATGCTCTCCTGTTTGCTGACGCTGGACACGCTGGCGGGAGCGGTGGTCGGCGACAAGGCTGCCTGCTGCTGGAGCCGCTGCTCTATCTCCTGCAGGGGAGGTAGGGAGATGCCTGTGGCAAGCCGGGCGTGGTGCTGGGCAGCGCGCTCGGCCTCGGCTCCACAGCCACCAGCTCCGGGACGCCGCCGGTGTGTGGGCTGCTGCATCTCCTGAATGCCCGGCAACCCACCCTGCTTGCAGACGGGCGGAACTTTCTCCTTTTCGGAAGCTCGGGCAGAGAACTCTCCACTTGCTTCCAGAACAAGAGTTCCCGGGGCCCTGAGGAAAGACAGCGGCTCCTGGGACCCCTTGGGAAGGAGCAGCACAACTACAGTCACGGGAAAAGCCAGTGCGACCAACAGGCCGAGGCAGTTTGCAGACCCCACGCGAAGGCAGCCGGGAAAGCTGCTTCCTTCCAGCACGGAGAGCCCCTTCTCCCCCAGTAGCGACCGGAGCTCACCTGCTCCTGCTGCAGAGCTTTGACGAAGGCGTTCTTCAGCCGGTTGGTGTGCTCGGCCTTGAGCGCCTTCTTCTGGTTGGAGGTCATGCACTGCTCACAGAGGATCTTGCCGTTCTTCTCCTGCTTCCAGTGTGGGGTGAAGTCCGTGCGGCACTGGGCGCAGACAAATGGCTCCACTCGCAAGAGGGAGGCGCAGCCCTTGCCTGGAAAAGGGGGCAGAAGAGCCACCCTGAGGACCACGATCCTGCCTCGAAGCCAGCTCAGGGCAGGGGGTGGGAGTGGCATTCCTGGGGTGCACAGCTGCAGCAGCCGGACCCCCACCTCCCTCCAAGCCGCAGCAGCAGCAGCCAACAGCTCAGAGGCTGAGCGAGCATGCAGGGTGGCCCCGCGTTTCACAGGTCGAGCGCACCAAGAACCCCCCCAAAGGGGGAGGGCGTGTCTTGCTCGGCCCTGCCCCGCTGCTTCACCCAGCCGTGCAGCCCCGCTCCCGTGTCGCCCGGCCAGGGGGCTTACCTTGGCTGTCGATGACGCTCTGCACCACTTCCTCCAGGCCCACCATGTAGATGAACTCACTGTTGGCCGCACTGGGCAGGAAGTGGAGCAAAGGGGCAGGTGGCTTCGGGGGCGGGATCTCCAGGAGGGTCTTTTCCAGTTGCTTGCGCAAGGCGAGCTTGGCGGCCGCCTGGGAGTTGGCGGCATCATTGAGCGCGCTGGGGCTCGGCAGCGGCGAGGAGACCCGGTTCACCGTGCCCGGCTGGATGTGGGAGGCAAGATTCATGTAGATGGCAGAGGACGTGGTACGCTGGCAGGGGACCGCTGAGCTGGACTGCTGGGGAGCACATGGGGGGGGGGCAGAAGGAAGGTGGGGAAGTTATGGGAGGCAGGGACCAGAGCTGGGGACCCTGCATCCACAGTGGCCGTGACTTGGGCCCCTGCTGGCCCAGCACTGACAATTGGAGGCTGTTGGAGCGTAGCCAGATGCTTGGATTCGCCAAGGGGCGAACGGCTCTCGCGGACTCTGCCCTCCTCTGGGTCTTGCATAGCTTGACTTCAAAACCCTTCAGGTTGGCAGCCATCCCCGTGTTGGGCAGCAGCCTCGCCCCAAGATGTCTCGAGAAGAGGCAGAAAACAGAGCGATGCTGCTGCTTGCTTAACCGCAGCTGGCGGGGAAGGCCACCCGGACCAGCCATTCCCCCGTTCCCACCCCGCCCTGGCAGTCATCTGCTAAACTGCCGGAGGAACACGTCAAGCTCCTGCACAACAGTGCGGTGGCCATCTTGCCCCTTGGCTGGAGGTCGCGTGCGCCTGTCCCTCACCAACCCCCGGCCAGCTCTGCTTGGCGCCAGCCCCCCACACCTCCCCGGGGGTGCACTGCTCACCGGCTGGTAGCTGATGGCGGGGCTCATGCTCGGAGTGGTGGTGCGGATGAGGCCTGCTTTCGGGGGGATGCGCTGCCCCTGCAGCTGGGTGGGGTTCGGCGCAACCACACGCTGTGACATAAGCATGTGGGGAAGGGCCGTGTTGGTGGCTGACCGGATGACGCTGTGACCCTGCCCAAAGAGACAGAAGGGGAGAACAGCGTGTCAAGAGACGGAAGCCAGGGCGCAGGGCGGAGCCTTTTCCCCCGCTCCGCAGGGCCCAGTAGGAAGCCTATTCCCAGCCCCACTTCCCTAGACAGGCATATTCTGAGACCCCATTCACAGAGGAATAGTGGCCAGTGGTTTCACCTCGACAAAACTTCAGTCCATCCTGCTTACTGCGACTTTCCTCCAGTTCTTTTGCACCTCAACTGCTTCTAGCCCCAGCCAGCGTGGCCAATGGCCAGGAAGGTTCAAGGCTAGGCTGGACATGCACATGGTAGGTATGTTATAAGTGGAGCCAGCTGGGGGTCAGGCTAGATGGCCCAGGAGGCCCCTTCTGACTCGCTCTGTTTCTATGAAAGCTAGGAGCTGTAGTCCGAAACAACTGCAAGGCATCTGGTTGGCTAACAATTTGCTGAAGAGACATACAGTGAAGATTCAGACACACGTCTCTTCCTCCTCCAGCAGAGAGCAAAACCATTTTAAATGCATAGAATGTCCACAGATAAGGCATTAGGGAGGCCATGGTGCTGGCTGGCTGACTTACGAAGGCAAAAGAGCAGGTCCCACTAAAAGCCTGCTGGATACATGCCCTCTGTGCCAACTGCTGAAGGCCAGGTGCAGAGGGAGCCCTGGCCCTCTCCAGAGGGAGGGGCATCGCGGGATCGCAGCACCCCCACCCTGTCCCCGTGCCCACCATGCCTCAAACAACCTGCCTGGGGCCTAGGCCAAATGGCCCACCTCTGCATGGGCCGCATGACTCCGGGCTGCAGCTGATGCAGGATCCCGCTGCAGAATCCGAGACACAAGATGCCTTCATTCAAACGCATGCCGACAGCAAAGGCAACCTCATTTGCCTTATGTGGTGACAATGGGCCCATTCTTGGTGAGAGGGAGCTCAGTGAGCTTGGAGACACCCCAAGCTGTCCGCAGAAGTGGATTGTGTTGCGGAGAACTTGTGGGGGAAGGAGCTCCCAAATGGCGGACACGAGGATGGGCCCTGCTGAGTTTCTGCTGTCGGAGAGAGGGACTGGAAAACCTGGGGAGGGGAAGGGGAGCAGAGTACCTGGGGAAAGGACGAGGCTGAGTGGCACATGAGTCATTTTGCAGGAGGTTCCACTTCCGACTGTGATAACTGAACGTTCCCTTGGGCATGATATGCGGAAAGGCAGGACAGAAAACCTCGTCCACAAGCATGCCTCCTTTGCAGCCAGTTCAATTTGGGGACCTGTGTGCACTTGCATGCACATGAGGCGTCTTTGGCCCCGTGTGTTACAGAAGGAGGAAAATCAAGCCAATGTTCGTTTCCTCCACGCTGCGCAGAGTTTTATAAACCTCTGTTGTTTTCCTCGCAGTCCATCCCTTTTAAGGCCGATGGGGGGGATGGCATGTTTTGCAGGCACCTAAGCTCAGGGTGAGCTCCCAGTATCCCCGGGTCAGGCCAAGCAGGCCCCTTGGAGAGAGGCTGCCCACCCACAAACAGCACACTGGGTTAGACAGACCCATGGCATGGCTCGGTATAAGGCAGCTTTCAAGGTTCTGTTCCCATCAGTTCTCTCTTCAGAATCATGAGGACCGGCATCATGCTTGTTTTGGAGGAGAAGGCCTCACAGCTCAGTAACTGAATGGCTGCATTAAATGCAAAGAGCCCCATGTTCAGTCTCCCTGAAAGCGGGCTAAAAAAGAGTCTCTCTAAAACCACGTGCAGTTTAAACAGGCAAGAATAAAACCTCTGCATTTTCCCCCCATTAGAAAGGTACTAAGGCCAGCTCCTTATCCCCAAGCCAGACCAAGCACAGGCCCCCAAATCCATTTTGAACCTCCCCCGAAGGACATTATATCGGCCTTCACATCCCTGGCCTCTGAATTGGTGACATTGTCTACAAAAGAGCAGGCAGCATGCGACTGCAAGTGTGCCTTTGTGCATGCAGCTTAAGAAAATGGCATGGAGAAGAATGGCACTCCCTTGGCATGGGCACCGATGAAAGGGCCATGCTCTCTTTCCTTCCCCCTTGCAGGGCTCACACAAAGGGCAGTGCGGCACCGGCGCACTTCGGGAATGGCTGCCATGACATGGGAAGGGGTAGAGGTGTGTGCGAGGGAACTGCCTGGGAAAACGGGCCCTGCCCTGCCCTGCGACAAGAGGAAAACCCACTCTGTGAACATAAAAGCGGCTTCACAAGCAGATGTGGTATGCGCATAACTCTGAGCGAAAAGTCGCTGCTTCTGCGTGCTTATCTTTGCAGGGCTGGACTAACGGACTGAAGCAAGCAGGTTTCCCTGGCAAGAAAAGAAGCGCGGCTCTGCTGGAAAGGCTTGCTACCCTGAGAACACCACACGATCCGTTTTTCAACAGCTCTCCCATGATTACACTCCTCTCTGTGATTGCTGGGTGCCGGTGTGGATTTATGAGCATTACCGCATGGGGCTCCTGGAGGAGAGCCTTTGTTCACACCCCGCAGTTCGGAGGAGACGATCTTTTGATTGCAACCACGCTGATGGAAGGCGATCGCGTTTTGTTGGCAGGGGGACCAGAGATGATGGGACTTTTAACTCCAAAGATATATGCATATGAGAGGAGTCATGCAAGGACCCAGCCTGCCCCAGCAGTCCCATTACGGGCAGAAGTCAGCGCACACAATTCATGGCCCTGAGACCATTGTGAGGGGAAGGGCATGAGCAAAGGAGGCAGGCCTTTGAGCTCCTTCAACACAACATGCTCCCTTCTTCCTATCCCTGACTCTTACCAGCTCTTATCAGCCCCAACTCTTAGCAACAGGAAAAATCTTGTTCCCCTGCAAAGGGAGGGCACCTCAGATAGGTGGCCCTCTGAAACAGCGGACTTTGCAGAATCGCGGAGCTTTAAGCGGCCAATCAGGGCCATCCAGGCCAACTGCCGGCTCATTGCAATCAACACCTCCCTTTCCACAACTTAAGCCGTGCATTTCATGCCCTACACCCTTAAATGCAGCCCTCTTCTGTCTGACAGCACTTTAACCAGCTGAAAAAGACAATCACACCCCCCTTCAGTCTTCTTCAAGGATAACTATGCCTAGTTCAATCATCACATGAGTTTATTTCTTAGCACCCTTAACACATGGTGCCCTTCCCTTAAATAATCCCAATTTATCGGAATTCTTCTTGAAGTATGTTTTCCAGAACTGGACACGATAGTCAAGATGAGGTCTGGCAAGTGCAGAGTGGAACTGTTACTCTACTCCATCCAGTGATTTAGGAACTATTCTATTCTTACTTCTATTATGCAACCTAAAATTTAATTTCCCTTCTCTGATCGCTGATTTATATGCAGTTTCTGGTTGACTACAACTCCAAGTTGCAATGTATGGCTGTGAAAGCTGGACCATAAGGAAGGCTGAGCGCCGAAGAATTGAGGCCTTTGAATTGTGGTGCTGGAGGAGACTCCTGCGAGTCCCTTGGACTGCAAGGAGCTCAAACTAGTCAGTCTTAGAGGAGAACAATCCTGACTGCTCTTTAGAAGGCCAGATCCTGAAGATGAAACTCAAATACTTTGGCCACCTAATGAGAAGGAAGGACTCCCAGGAGAAGAGCCTAATGCCGGGAACAATTGAGGGCAAAAGAAGAAGGGGACGGCAGAGGATGAGGTGGCTGGAAGGGATCACTGGAGAGGTGGGTGTGGGCTTGGGTGGACTTCAAGGGATGGTGGAGAACAGGAAGGCCTGGAGGAATGTTGTCCATGGAGTCGTGATGGGTCGGATGTGACTTCGCAACTAACAACAACAACTCCAAGATCCTGTTCACATGTGCTGTTCTAAAACATCCTAAGTGGGCGTTTGATTTTTGTTCCCCAAATGAAGAACTCTGGACTTCTTGCTGTTATAGTTCATTCTGTTATTTTCCACCCAGGTTCCCCAGATGTTCTTTCTCAAGCATTTAACTTAAGCAGATCAGAAGAGTCCTGATGCTGGATCTACCTAGTCCAGCATTTTGTTCTCACAGAGGTCAACCTGCTCCCTGAAGGACCCCCCCACAAATGGTATAAGAGTGCAAAAGCACCATCCTACTTAGGTTCAGCTTGGCCTAGATTAAAAGCACTTCTGAACACCTACTATTGTGGGGGTTGTTCTGTTGATGTTTACTATTAGAGGTGCATCATCTCCCAGCACAACCCAAGGGGCTCTGCCTCAGTAGCCCAGGAAGGAAAAGCAAAGGAGAAAACACAGATGTAAACACGCCACAATCTGGAGATTCCTTACCTGTAATGTTCGGAGGTTTTGGGGCTCAACCCCTTGAGCTCCAGGCCTGGAGGGAATTTTGGACAGAGCCTGCTGTCCGACATGGGCAGGAGATGGTTGGACGATAGAGGCTGCATTTTGGACAACGGGAGTCTAGCAGGGAGAGAGAAAGAAAACAAGGGCTCTTTTGTGACTGTTAATGGAGAATGTGGAAGAGCATTTCCAAAATCTCTAATGCCCAGAAGACACATTTGCTGGATTAGAACTGTAGCAAGGTTCATGCAACACCCAGAAAAGGCAACATGGATTTTTCTGCATCAGCTCCCAGAAGGATAAAGAGGCTCACCATGTGGCAATGGTGGGAAAGCTCACATACGAGCTCCTTTTGGTATCTTGCCTCCTACAGTCAGAACATGAGGTAGGGCTGTGCTTTGCCCGCAAGCTCACTGCTTTGGGAAAATAGGAAGAGCCCCCTGGATCCTAATTCCCTTGCGGCGATGGCGTTGCCCCAACGTGGAGCAGAGATCAATGTTGTGCACAGCCTCCTTGTGGGTTAGATGCACAGAGCACAACCGTTTAAATGTTCGAGGCAAGACTGGTGCACTCTGGACAGAAGTCTAAGGTGGAATTTTGCCCGACTGCTGACTGGCGCCTCACCTTCTGCACCACGTTCTCTTTCTGCAGCTGGCTCTGCCGTAGCTTCTTCAACAGCACCAGCCGTGCCTCCTCCAACCGCAGCTCGTCCCGGAGCTGTTTGATGAGCTGCTGCCTTTCCTCTATGCCTTTTCCCTGCGGAGAAGCGACACAGAGTTTATGAGGTGCTTGTACCTTTCTGGTCAGCTCATACCTGCTAGGCTTTGGTAGCAAAGGACTACCCACAAGTGCAGGAATCCCATTCCTTCTTGGCTCCAGCTAGCATCACAAGGCTGCCTACACCTTTTCTGGAACACAGTTAGAAACATAGAAACATAGAAACAGAGCGAGTCAGAAGGGGCCTCCTGGGCCATCTAGTCTGACCTCCGGCACCAGCCGGCTCCGCTCATGACATGCCCACCATGTGCATGTCCAGCCTATCTTTGAACACCCTCACCGATGGGGCCTCAACCACCTCCCGTGGAAGCCCATTCCACGCCCTTGGGGTCCTGTTACACACACCTACAATAATAAAGGCGGATGGGATTGTCCCTCAGCACCGTAACTTCAAGATCATGAAATCTGGAAGGCATATTAAGAGGATCGGGGGGGGGGGGTTGGGTTGCTTCAGGATTTGGGGTTTTGAAAAGGCATCAGTTAATTTTGATGTGCCCACAAGTGTGCAGCCTGTGGTGGCATCTTCAGTCACTAGGTGTCAGACTTCCCTCACCAGCGTATGTGAAAAAAGTACAGCTGTAGGCTAGAATGAATCCCAAGACTCGAAAGCCCTGACAGTTACACACACTTAAGACTGCAGAGCAGAGAAGGCTTTTGGCAGTCCCAAGCAGGTCGCTCCACCGCAGCTCCAAACTAGGAAACAAGGGCCGTGTTTTTCTGCCTGGTGTAACGTTCCAGGTAACCTGTGCGTTTGCATATGCCCTCGATGCTCAACAATTCTTAATTTTTGGGTCGTTCAGTCCAAGGCTGCACTTACTTTGAACATCTCCAGATTGGCAGCCTTAAGTCTCTCTTCCATGCGGGAGTTGGAGCGTGGACTGGAGGCCTCATTATCAGAAAGGACAATGATGTCTGGCGAGGGGGTGAGCCGCCCCCTGTCCTGGTCGCTGCTGAAATTTAAAATAAACAAGAACATAAAGAAGGGCCCTGCTGGATCAGGCCAAGTGTCCATCTAGTCCAGCATTCTCCTCACAGTGGCTAACCCCCTGAGAAACCCCCAAGGAGGACAGGAGTGCAACAGCACTCTCCTACCCATGTTCCCCAGCAACACACGTACAGAGGCATGTCACCTCAGATATGGGAAGTAAGCACAGAACTAGTAGCACTGAATTTGTCCAGTCACCTTGTAAAGCCATTCTGATTGGTGCTCATGACTCCATCTTGTGGGAGTAAATTCCAATTTTTCCTTTTATTTGCTGAATCTCCCTCCAATCAGTTTCAAGGGTTCTAGTACTATGAGGGCAGAAGAAACCTCCCTCCACTATCCACTATCTCAACACCAGGCATAATATCCTTGGACTTCACGAGGATGCAGGCATGTTGGCCCGCAGTAAAAAGAACTTGTACTGCCCCTTGAAATCCTACCCCTCTCCAAGACTGCAAGTCAGGGAAGGCGGTTTCCCCCCTCTTGCTCATCAATTTCCATCCCACACCACCAACAAAAACTTGGGCCAAACTTTCAAAACTCTGGGCAGCTTCTAGATAGATCCCAAATAAATCTGGAGTGGTAATGTCATTCTAATTTGCACATGTGTGCAGTCATATGTGAAGTGCTTGGCACATGGTAAATGCATGTTCATGTCCAAAGTCAAGGAGACCATAATGGTGTAGTGTGGGGGTGACTGTGCTGGACTGGGGAACTGGGAGGTCCAGGTTCTAGTTCCCACACAGCCATGAAGCTCTGTGGGTCACTTCCCCTCCCTCTCAGTTCAACCTACCTCACAGGGGTTTTGGTGTGGGGATAAAATGGAGCTATGAAAGCTGCTTGAGCTCCTCACAAGGGGAAAAAAGGTGGAATATAAATGGAAGGAGAAGGAGGAGGAGGAGGAGGAGGAGAAGCAGAAGCAGAAGATATAAAGTTGCATGCCTCTACCCTGTGTGTGCTACTAATCACCTGCCTATCATAGCACGTCCTGTGAGCCTATTTCCCATTGGATCCCCCTCATGATTTCCCCTCATGATACTGAAGGAGGATGCCTGATCACATCTGTACATGTGTCATGGAGTAAACTGAATGCATGCACACCCAGCAACAGCAAAAATTGCCCAGCGCACATGAAAGTAAATGCACATGAACACATGTCTTTGTGTGGACTGATGATAAGCTCTAACCAGGAATGGGATCATTCTCAGTCCTGAGCTAGTGGGATCTACAGCTTGGTTAAGCATAGGTTGGCTTCCTCTGGTCAAAACTTCCTTTCTATGGCTTTCTGCATCTCCCATCTTCTTAAGAGGAAACTCTGACCTTTTTGCATACAGAGAGTGGGACACATCTGCATCCTGGCCAACTCCTACTGGTTGCAGTAGCTCATGATTTTAGCATGCAAAAGAAAGGTAGGCTTGTAAACTAGTCACCCACAAAGAGTCAGACTGCCTTGAGGCAATCAGAAAGGAAAAATGTTACAAAATTCTGCTCCTTTTTTTCCAGCAACAAATCACTAATCCTGGCAAGTGGTCAGAGTGAATTCACTTGCAAACCATGCTGTGTTCACCAGGAAAGGGGAAAAAACTGAGCTTCTTCGAGACAAACTGGAAGGAAAGGCCATAGTTTAATATTTTGCTCTTATCATATTTGGAAAAAGAAACCATCAGCATGACCTCAGCTCTGGGTCTTTGCTTGTTAACCCTACCAATTAAATGGGAGGAGGGTCAAGTTCTAACCATCAGTTAACATGTAGTTGGTCAATTAATTGGCTCAAGCTTGAAAATCCAGGAATTAAATTTTTAGCAGATGAAGAAGCCTGCCGCTCTGGCTATTTCTGGCTCTAATTGAGGTTCCATTGGGTCCTAACCAAATGGGAAAAGCAAAGGGAAAGCAACTGCCCAGGAAAAAGTTCCACAGATAAAGCTAGCCAGATCCAGAAATGAGCATGTGGTAGATATTTAAATCAGAGCTGCAGTCAGAACAGCAATGAGGAAAGACGGCAGAAGCCGCAGAACTACAATACCTGGGCTCCATGCTCATCAGAAACTTGGAAATATTCTCCCTTCACGAGGGAGCTTAAATAGGGACTGGCCAAACCATGAACTGGAAATAAATTGCTTGGCACCAGAAGCGGCCGCAGCTTCCTGTCACTCGGAGATGGGTGATGCAATCGTGCGGTAACCAGGCGCTGCTGCATCCTTTATGACATCACACAGAGGGAGGCTCAGTTGCAACTGGGGCTTTTTGCGGACAAGTACCCCGAAACAACCAAATTTGGCACCCATAGCAAAACTATTGCTCCCCTTCTATCAACTCCAGCCGAGCAATGGGTGATGCATGTGTGGATACATTTGGCACGATTTACTTCTGCTGTGCAATTACTTGGATAAAATGGTGGCGTTTTTTTTCAGGAGCTGGGACAAAGCCTCAAATGCTGCAGAGGAAAAGCTAGGAAGGGAGGGCAAAAGGGTTTAGGAATGGGGCTACAGGAAAGACAAGAGCATGTGCACAGCACTGTGAAACACACGTGCATGTGGTCTTCTTGCTGTGCTATGCAAGCCCTAGCAACTTTGCTTTGCACATTTGCAAACTTCTGATCAAGCCAACAGGACTAGGAGCTTGCCTCCTTCAGAAAATAAAAGCAAACAAAAGCTCTCATGAAGCCAGAATTCCAAAAAGCCTGCCTTTCATGTTATGCAGAATCCATGCAGGACATTGTCAATGTCAACAACAGCCAGCTGGTTGTCAATGGTGCTCTGATGAAGCCAACGTGTTTCCAAACAATTCTGCCACCATGAGGGTCAGAAACTTGAGGGCTCTTTAAATAAACTTATTGGTGTGACAGCTGATTTCCAACAAGTATGGCAGATTCTGTATTCTCAACTACCGTATCTAAATTTGAAACTCCCAGGAGACTCCAACACAACACAGGGAGTGCTGGGCAAAAAGGAATAATAATGATGGTAAGTCTGTACCCACATTTACTTCAAACTGCCTAAGCTCTTCATCTATAAGATGATAGGTCAAGGGTCAGCTAATGAATTCCTTTCATTTATTCTAACTTCCAGTTATGACTGATCCCCACAGAAAGGGACACCAACATTTTCCAGGATGGGGACAGGACAGGGAGGTGGTGATGTGCAGCAGCTCATGTTACTTGAAGGGGTGCTGGAGCAGAGGGCTGGCAATGCTCAACGTCATCATCCCCATCATGCCGCTCATTGTGCTGCTCTGCAAGGAACATGAGCACAGAGAGAGGGGTTCCACGGTTCCCCACCCCAGCCAGAACCCTCTGCCTCTCCATTTCTGGGGGGAAGGGAAGGAAAGGTGGAGGTGGGTCTCTCTGGTGGCACAGGCAAAATCGTTGTTGCTGGGGAAATCCAGATGCCCCAGGTCACATGAGCCACGACCCGGCCAGCACCATCCATCTGGATTTCGCTCCACCTTCTCAAATACCTCCCACCCACCTTGCCACCTCTGTGCCTGGCTAAGCAGAGGGTAGCAGAAATCCACAGCAGTGCATGGATTGCAAGATCGCAAGATTCCTTCTGCTCAAGCACAAGGGAAGAGCGGATGACCAGCAAGCAGAGGCGGCGGGGCAGATGGTAGGCAGGCGGCCTCGGCCATCCAACGAGGCGGCATCCAAGGTGTTCCTGCTCTTCTCCCTCCCACGGCTGGCATTTTGTCTCTGTGCCACCCGTGACTACGCGAGTGAGTCAGGGTTTCGCAGCTCAAGCCAGCCCTGTGTCGAGCCACGGGGTGCTCCGCAGCTCCCTCCGCCTCCATCCCAGGGACAAGCAGGCAACACGTGCCCTGAGGTCCCATGTGTCAGGGGACCATGAGCTCATCCTGCTGAGGCCACGATGGACAAGTGCAGGGGCACGCGCACCTAGGAGTGCCGGCCAAGCAACGTGTCCAAGACAAGTTAACCTGAGCAGGATCCTTCTAGCAAAAATACTGGGCTCGGGAAGGGGTAACAGCAGTGAAGAATTGGCTAGGCTAGACCTGGCGTACAATCCTGATAAGCTGAGCTTGAGGGTTATGAGGGACAAAGACACCCTCCTCGTCATAAACCTACACAGAGGGCTAGTCGTGGCTTACTGCAATCAGCTTATTTTTGCAGAAAAAACACATCAGGTTTAAGGTGTCTATGATCACTGGACAGGGATTTTTATCCTCTTATGCTTCTTCAGTTTAATGTAAATATTTTTAAATAGCAAAGTAATTATCAAATCAATAATAAAAGTGGCAACAAGATCACAAGAATGGTTACGCTAAGGCTATGTTACATATTGAAATGTCTCAGTTTTTGAGATATGAATGCTTGGGGAGGGCTGGGGGTTGGAATCTTTCCTATAAAACCCACTATTGCTTGAGAATGTTCACCTTTTCTCACATATGTTTACGACGACTGGCCCTTACCTTCCACTGCTTCAGCAAATGCCCCCTTTCAAACTCCTTCACAGAATGACCCCAGACCATTAAGGATCGATCCTATAGTGACCATTATGATAGTACAGTATATTACAGCTCACTAGATCTGGGTAAAGGCAAACGCCCCCAAGGGCAAACAAAGCTTATTTACACAGGGAAAACATTTCATAAATTAAGTCACACTGGGTTGTGCTAGTCAGAAAGGTGATGGCAAGGGAACTTGGTTCCTGCCTGCCTGGATTATGCACCTGCCTCCAGCTCAGTTGGACTTGACAGCAAGGTGTTCCTTTAACCCAATACCTGTCTCAGATTCCACCCAACTGGAGATGGGTCTTTGAGAAGGTCTAACAGCACTGTCATTTAGGAGCAAAGAATTCAACTGAGAAAATATAATAATCCAAGGAAAAGTCACTCACTGAAGTGGGTTAGCATACCATTTAACGATAACTGCGTCCAGCAGTTCAGGTTCAAGGAAAAGAGACGGCGCTCAAAAGCGAAACAGAAGTAGGGAGGTAAATAAACAAGTCAGCAGAACAGAGCTCTCATAAAATAAAGAGGACTGGTAAGCTTATTTACAAGTTTTACCAGGGAATGGGAATCTGGTGCTGCCCAAATGATTTAGACTACAAGTCTTATAAGCCCGCTAGAGATTATGGGACTTGTGCTCCAAACCATCTCGAGGGCATCGGGTTGCCCACCCCGATTTGTATCATAAGCACCCTTCAAGTTTAACCCAAAGTGAATGCGTCTGATGGCCTTTGCTGGCGGGACGGTGATGGCAGGGGGAGGGGGTCATACTCAGATTCGGGTTCCCTGCTCTCATCCGGCCCTACCTTCTCTTCGCACTCATGTCCACAGGCTCATCGTTTATGTTCTCCTTGCCCGGCCGCCCCGAAGACCGGCTGTCCGGGTGGGGCCGCAGGTTCCCGTTCAGCTTCTCCTCGTAGACTTTCAGGCTGTCCTGCTTGACAGGCAGCTCGTGGGGCACCTCGATGCCCGCTAGGTCCTTCCGCTTGAGCAGCGCCAGCATCTTTAGGCGCTCCATGGCTTCGTGGCCCTCCATTTTCAGCCGCTTGGCCAGGACGTCATCCCGCTCATCGGCCTGGTCCAGGCTCCGCTTCAAGAGGTTCAGGCGCAGGGCGTCCTCCGTCATGCGGTCCATCCTGTTGCAGAAAGGAGGACCAGAGAGGGAGGGAGGGAGACAGCAGGGTCAGCCGAAGGAACGTTCACAAAGGGCCCCATTACAGCACAGGGACCTCTACTAAGCAGCAGTGCCTCTTCTCCCTTGGTGGATTCACGGGGACCCATCAGCAGCTCTTAGGTACAATCACTAACCAGAGCCTCCAGGTTCAGAGCCAGTCTACCTCTGAGTAATGGCTGCTGGGAGCAAGCTGCAGCAGGAGGCCACTGCCTTTGTGCCCCACTTGTGGGCTTCCCAGGAGGTTCCAGCATGAAACGCCATGTGAAACGGGGTGACATTCTAGACTGGGATTACCCCAAACAGATTCCCCTCCAGCTGAGCTGGAATGCAACTCTCATTAGGCCTGGCCATAAAAGCCTCTGTATGCATAAAGTCATTGCTGGCTGGGACTAACAAGTGTTGTACCGAACTATGTAAAATCCATGAGTAACAGCTGCATAACAACTGCACAATGTCACTCTACTCTGGGTCAGACTAGAGGCCCAGCTGGGCCAGGCCCCAAACCCAGAACTTCCCCCCCAAACCCAAACCCAAGACCACTGGACCACAACTCCTTGCCCCCTACCCTGCTTCTGTGGAGACCAACTGAGACATCACAGGGCTGTGAGCAAGCTTGCAAGTTCTCTAGAACTTGTGTGTCTACCAGATATCAAATGCATGAAAAGGACGGTGTGCATGAGCACACGGGTCTTGAGAGGCTGGAAAACAAGGGTGCTCTTGAGCATAAATTAGTTTTGAAAAGGGTCCCTGTCTGTGGATGCTTAAGGTGTGTGTGTGGGGAGGCTGCAGAGGTGCAATGCCATTGTTGTTAACTATATAATAGTAACAATTATTTATTTATTCATTTAAAACATTTGTATGCCGCCCAATTATGCCACAGTACCTCTAGGTGGCTCACAACACAAGATAAAAACACAATAAAAACATAATAGAAACCATAACACATTAAAAACAACAATAAAATAAATACAAAGCAAAGGTCTACGGCAATTAGTTATTAAAATGTTTTTTAAAAAGGAAGGTCCTTCCTTCCTTTCTTTTTGGCGCTAGGTGAATCTCCTTGGGGAGAGCATTCCAAATATGGGGAGCAGTTGCAGAAAAGGCCCTCCCCCTCGCGGCCATCTCGCTCACCTCCTTACGGGATGGCTCACACAGGAGGGCCCCCTGTGTAGATCTCAAAGACCGGGTAGGCACATACGGGTGCAGGCGCTCCTGAAGATAACTGGGGCCTAAGCCGTTTAGGGCTTTCTAGGTCAACACAAGCACCTTGAATTGGGCCTGGGCCACAAGTGGTAACCAATGAGGATCTTTCAGTAAAGGTGCTATGTGGGCCGCTCTAGGGGCTCCCCTCGCCAACCGAGCGGCCCTATTCTGTACCAGTTGTAATTGCCGGACCATCTTAAAGCACATTGCAGTAATCTATTCTGCATGTTACCAGTGTTTTCAGGCTCTGTCTGTCCAGGTAGGGATGAAGCTGGTGTATCCTCTGTAGCTGGAGGATAGCACCCGTGGACACCGAGCTCACCTGATATTCCAGGGACAAACCCGGGTCCAGGAGCACCCCCGGACTACAGATCCTGTCCCTTAGGGGGAGAGCAACCCCATCAAGGACAGGGCAATGCCCCTCCAACCTTGTTGATGACCCT
Source organism: Varanus salvator macromaculatus (assembly GCA_023646645.1). NCBI lineage: Eukaryota > Metazoa > Chordata > Lepidosauria > Squamata > Varanidae > Varanus > Varanus salvator. The sequence continues at coordinate 5,934,339 of JAIXND010000803.1, read as the reverse complement.
CCTACTAGCAGCACCTCCATCTTGTCAGGACTGAGCCTCAGTTTATTGACCCTCATCCAGTCCATTACCGAGCTCAGGCCCCGCTTCAAGACAGAGACAGCCTCACCTGGATGAGATGTAAAAGAGAAGTAGAGCTGAGTATCATCAGCATATTGCTGAATCCTCAGCCCAAACCTCCGGATGACCTCTCCCAGTAGCTTCATATAGATGCTAAAAATAATGGGGGTCAGCACTGAGCCCTGCACTACCCCATGACCCAACCACCATGGCACAGAGCAACAGTCCCCCAGGACTACCTTCTGCACTCGGCCAGCCAGGAAGGAGCGGAACCACTGCAAAGCAGCGCCTCCAACCCCGACCCCAGACAACCTGTCTAGAAGGACAACACGGTTGATGGTGCCGAAGGCCGCAGAACCAACCCTCTGTCCCTCTCCCTGCACAGGTCATCACACTGGATGACCAAGGTTGTCTCTATTCCAAACCCAGGCCTAAAGCCCGATTGAAATGGATACAGACAATCCATATCCTCCAAGAGTGCCTGCAACTGTCTGGCCACCACCCATTCCAAGACCTTGCCCAAAAAGGGAAGATTAACAATGGGCCGATAGTTACCCAGTACCCTTGAGTGGACTCCGGGGGATGGTGGAGGACAGGAGGGCCTGGAGGAATGTTGTCCATGGGGCTGCGATGGGTCGGACTCGACTTCGCGACTAACAACAACAACAACAACCCCTGGATGCAGGCCTGGCCTTTTAACGAGTGGTCTCACTACTGCCTCCTTTAAAATAAAGGGCAGGGACCACTCCCTCTCTTAATGAGGTATTGAGAGCCTCCTGGATCCAGGGCCGAACCCCATCAGATCAACATTATTAATAATACATTAATACAATAACAATTATATGTCCACTGTACAGGGTACCTGTATACATTGATTCCACAGCACTTTATGGAACTTCTGCTCTAGTCGGTATTCTTATAACAGCCTTTCTCTGGGGTTTCCCAGGATTTTTGGAGTACCAGTTGCCAGCTTTTCTAACCAATGGTCATGCTGGTTGAAGCTGATAAGAGGTAGAAGTCCAGAATACCTGGGGGCTCCAGGATGAGAGAGACTGGCTTCAAATGAGGGTGGCTTTCAGTTCGCAACCTTGTTTTAAAGGTACAGAACAGCCATCCCAAACTGCTGCATTCCAGGCAAAGCTTCCAAAGTGGCTGGCAACTACACACTTAAAATCAAACACTGAAGCTCAATTTAAAAGAAATAAAAAGTTGAAAGTCACAGGAAATGAAAGCAGCAGTGAAAGTAGCAAGAGAACCTTAGCACCATCAGCATCTTCACCTGGAGCTTAAAAGCTGGCAAAGGAAGCAATGCCTGCATTACTCCGCAGGAGGCTGTGGGGTGGGCACCGTCACACTCATCTATACTCTCATTCACCACCTCCTCTCTAAAGTTGGCTGCACACTTGGACTCTGCGAGGTGTAAAGGACACCCCTGCATCCCCTTTGAAAGCAAAAGCAGCGGCTAACTCAGTGTGTCTCTCTGCTAGACGCAGCCTTGCAAACAAGTCCTCAGGACTGACTTGTCCAGCCTTGGAAATAAGTCCACTAAAATTTCTATCCTGGAAAAACACACACACACAAGCTTTTACTGACTTGCGGGGAGAGTAGAGATGGGATTCCCTTGTTATGGGGAAACCCAGGGGAGAGGGGGAAGCTTTCTTCCTCTGAAACCTCATTAGGTTTCTTTGCAGGGCGTCAAGCTTTACTGACAGCCTGTTCATTCACTCATACGTAAAGCCGACAGCAACCAAGCTAGCGCTTAAAAACAAAGCCATACTAGTCCCTGCAATATTATTTGCTTGCATATCCTTCTGTTAGGAAAATGCAGCTTAAGATAGAGGGGAAGGAGAACTAAAGGATCACTTGGAATCCAACAAAGAATGAAGGGGTATTGACACCAGCCCACGTGGACAGCCCTGGGGTACAGTTTGCTTCCCTTTGCAAAGCACACAGGAGCAGAACTTTGGATTATCTTTCAAATCCAAATGGGAAGACGGCTGTTGTTTCACAAGCTGACGTATACGACATGGATAAACGCACGGCTTTAAAAAATGGGCCAGTATGCCAGTTTGGGACCGGTTTTGACAGCAATACCTGAGATGTGATTTGAAGGACAAGACCTGAAAAGACTGCAGGGAACGTGAGATGTTTCCTCATGCTGAGTCAGGCCATTGGTCCACCCAGCTTAGTGCTGTCAAACACTGACTGGGAGTGACTCCTTAAGGCTCTCACTGGGGCCTTTCCACGCCCCCAGCCTGGAGGCCCCAGGGCTGAATGGGAACCTTTGGAATGCAAATTAGGTGCCTCAGTACCGGACCTTCCACTGAGGAAGAGAGGGGCCATGCATAGCCCGCCACACATTTTGGCCTACAAGACCTTTTTTAAAAAAAGCACGCCTCATGCCAAATCCACCTAGTGCCACATTGTCCACTTTGGTTGGCAGTGGCTTCCCACAGTCCCAGGGTTGGAGGTCTTTCCCCTACCCAAGCAGAAAGGTCAGAGGCTGAACTTGTGCCTGACAAAAGACTGCCATGGCCATCCATTTCACACCCTGCTTTTTTTTAAACCCTTGATGCTAATGTGTCACTATACCACAAAATGTCCATTTTATGCGTTCTCTGCTAGATACAAGGAAGGCTTTTTCACACGGTAATACATGGCTAAACTCATAAGCTTAGTATGTCAAATCACACGCAAATAAAAGAAAGCCAACACTAACATTAAAAAACACATTTAAAAAGTCAGTTTTCAACAGTGCAAAAATTAACAGAAGCCACCATGTTAAAATTAGGCTCCCAAGCAGACGTGGCTTTGTAGGGGATGGAATACCTTTTAGGTTGGCAAGGCAAAGTCATCAAACCTGTTTATGAAGCTGTCAGAGTCCAACCAATTGAAGCCATGCCTGCTGGCACCCTGAAGCACAGCCCTTGAGATGGTCCATCTCCACAGCCCACTCGGGTTTGTCCACTCATCTTGGGGGGGGGGGGCACTGCCACACATCAGGGATGGCTGACAGCTTCCTAATCTTCCCTGGTTTAAAACCATAGTCACTGAAAAGTTTCTAATGACCAAAAATGTTACTGCAGGCTTCAGCCATATGGACATATTTACAATAATTAAAATGGACTGATGGGTTTCACATACAAAATAACCCTGTGGCGCACAGCCCTGGGGCCTGTTAGCGTGCACGCCAAGTTTCAGGTGTCTAGGTTTCACTGTCTTGGAGCTATGGTGCTGACAGATGGCTTTACACGTTTCCATTTATAACGATAGCCTATATTCTGCAGAGCAATGAACGGCGGATGAAAAGCTCCTGAGGGCAGCACCAACAGGTCTGCTTGCCCAAAAGCCTGCTCAGCACAGGTGGACTTTACAAATTCTCCCAGGGTTACTGCAGAAAAGACCCTGCTCCAGCAGTATAAGCAGCAGCTTCTACATGAAGGAGAGGCTGTGGCTCAACAAACGACCGCATGTTTGGCATGCAGAAGGACCCGGGTTCCAGCCAAAGTGTCTTCAAAAAAGGCTGAAATCCTAGAGAATGCTGCCAGTCTGTGTTGACAATATGGAGCTAGATGGACGGAGGACCGCTTCCTACAAACAGCCTGGGCAGGTCCCAGAACCACTAATGTTCTGTTAACAGTCTGCTTCTGTTGGGCAAGGGAAGCACATAGGAAGAGAAACTGACAGGGCTGGAAGAAGGATGCTCAGGCCCTACCCTGACTTCTGTAAGCCTCTGTTGCCATTTCCAATTGAGATCTTCCACTATCCTGACTATCTGGAGACTGGGCATTGTGCTCATATGACTCCAGCCCTCCGTCAGCTTCACTGGCTCCTCATTGAAGTCCGGGCCCAATTCAAGGTGTTGGTTATGACCTATAAAGTCCTTAATGGCTTGGGTCCTGGTTACCTGAAGGAGCACTTACATCCATATATGCCCGTCCGCCCCTTGAGATCAGCGGGAGAGGCCCTTCTCCAGGAACCCTCCGTGAAGGATATTAGGAGGGTAAGTACTCAGAGGAGGGCTTTCTCTGTGGTGGCGCCCAACCTATGGAATGCGCTCCCCAGAGAGGTCCGCCTGGCGCCGTTATTTGTTTTTCGGCGCCAGGCGAAGATCTTTTTATTCAAACGTTATTTTAATTGTTAATAGTATTTATTTATTTCTTTTATTCTTGGCCAGGTCGACTCAAATTGTATTGTTTTTATATTGTGTTTATTTATTTATTATTGTGAGCCGCCCCGAGGCTTCGGCGAATGGGGTGGCATAGAAGCCTCCTAAATAGATAAAATAAATAAATAAAACAACAGAAGGAAGGTGCTATTCAGGGATGGGTAATGAGGTGCACTTGCAACATTGAAGACTACAACTCTTATAAGCCCCAGCCAGCTTGCCCAATGGTTAGAGATTCAGGGAGCTGTAGTCCAAAAAACCAGTGTGATACCTGGGTCAGTGTATGAATAACCGTGTCACTACACATAGGCCTAAAGAATCTCCCCCTCAGTCAACAGGTAGTTCAGTTCACAGCAGCAACAAGATTTCCTCTGCAGCCACTGGAACAGCAACAAAGGAAGCAACGAGCCTGGGAAAATGGGTAAAGGTGCTTTGAGCATCAGAACACCACTAAGCATGTTCATTTAACAGGAGAAACAGCTGAATCTGCACAATCTGTTATAGGCTGCTGGCATTCTCTGGGAGAAAGGCAGGGTACAAAGGTTGTGGCTAGCTTGTGGGCTGAATAGATCACTCTCCCCATGAGGAATCTGCCCTAAGACAACTTTTTACTGCAGGCCTAAAGGAGAACCTCCCCAGTCCCTGGAGCAGGTTTGGCTAGGAAAGCTTTTGGGAGGGTAAAACTGGAGCCAAAAGACAGCAGGCAAGCTGAGACATGCTTAGGGGGAGATGCGTGTGGAAAACTGAGCGTGGGATGTTTTAAAAGCATACTGTTGTTGTGCTTGAAGAACTCTGCCCCTATTTAATCATCTTCTCTTTAAGCAATTGATTGATTCCGATAAGACTACATTTTTGGCAAAACTTTCAATATAGGTACCTTTTTCAGAAGCCGATGATAAAGAATGTAAAACAAACAAACAAACAAACAAACAAAACCTGCCGTGCTTTGTTAGAATGGAAGTAGTCTCTTTGATACTTCTGCTTCCCTCACCAAAACAGAGCAAAACAAAAGCCCAGCCTTACAAAACAGCCACGCAGGCCCCACAACAGCAAATTAAATTTCACCAGTCCTCACCAATTATAACTTTTGCTGAATAGCTTACCAAATTAAAGCTTGCAGCCACACCAGAAATATTATCAGTGTGGCACCCGATTCGCTGCCCTCTATCATGCAGGTACACTTGTTCCTGGATGTGCAACTGAATCCTGAGTTTACCCGGAAGCAAGTCCTGCCAAGTTCAGCAGGTCTGACTGCCAAATAACTGGGTGTAGGGAACTGTAGGTTTAGCCTTGGCAAACTAGAGTTTGCTGTCGGGTAATGCCTGAAGTTTCCTTTGTTCCAGCTTGGAGAAGAAACCTGCATCCAAAGAATTTGGCAGGTTGGTATAAAATAAGTAGGAGTTTTGTATCTGTGAAAACATCCCTCCCCAAGTTCCAGGGAAGACAGGGACAAAGGCAGCTGGCAAGGGTTTAACAGTGCTGAGGGAGAACTGAGGAAACAGCCAGCTCATGTGTAAAGTCATTTACATTACAGTGGGTATTTCTTCTGGAAGCATCAAACTGAGGGTGAGGAACACATCATAAAGCACAAACTGCTATTCACCCATGCTCCCCTTTAATCCTAGCATGACTATATCTCAGGAACAACAAAAGAAACTAGGAAAAACCCACCCAAAGACACTAGGAAGGACAGGAAACAGATTTTGACAAGCACTGGGAACAACTTAATGCTGCAAAGTATTCCCTCCCATCCTCCACATCCTCCTTCCAGGCTCCTCCTGGAAGACTTTGCTTCATCTGGCCTTTGCCGTCAAAAAGGGGTCTTCTAGAACTCACACACGCAGCTTCCTTGGAGCGAGCACAAATTTGCCCACTCCATGGAGGGTAAGGGCTTGGCTCTTTGATATCAGGGACTAGTGCACAACAGTCTCTGCCATTCTGCTGGTGGCAGCTGGAATGTCCTTCGGGGTTTTGGACCAGCTTTCTAATTGGCCAGGCTTGCATAATGCAAAACCAGTGCTCTCCAACCATTCTGGAGCTAGGGGCACATCTGGCGATTTGAGGAACTGCTATAGGAGCTACAAAAAATAGCTTCCATGCAAGATGTGGCTAGTCACCTAAGAGCTGCCAGGTGGGCCTAGTCAGTCTAAAAGGTGGCGAGGAAGAGGGCAAAAGACTGAGACTAAAGGCTTTGATGGGAAGGGACACAGCAGAGCGAGTCAGAGGCAAAGCTGTTTGTGAAGGTGAGAGAAGTGGGACAGAGAACGGGAGTGGAGAGAAAGAGAGCGAGCAAGCGGGAAATGTCTGATTGGAGGAAGGACAACTGGATGGGCTAGGAAGCAACTCTTTCTTCCTGCACACTGAACAGCTGATCTGTAGCAGAGAACCTGGCTTCCTAACATTTTTTCCAGTTTCTTTTTTTACAGTAAAAATGCATTTTTGAAATGGAGAGGGAGTGGAGAGCTTTGCAGGTGCCACTGGAGGTCCCAGAGAGGCCACATTCAGGATCTCTATCCTAAAACATGCTTTGGGCTGGGGAGGGTGACTTTTGCCCCCGCCCCGGATGTTTAGGTCCACCATACTATCAACAGCCAGTATAGCCAGTGGTGGGGAAAACAAGCAATACACTCCCAGCTTAGGGAAACAAGCCAACTTTGTGCAATGGTTTATGACCCTGCCTCGATCCTTTAAAGTTAAGATAAACCATAACTCTTTGGTTCAGATGAAATAAGTAACTGATCAGTTGAAAACGGAAGGCAAAGGTTCCGGCCCCCTTCCTCCTGGCCACACTGGGAGGAGTCCAAGGCTTGGCCGGGCTGCTTCCCAAAACGCTAAACTCTGGTTTCCATTACATACGAATGCAACTGTTGTCTGGAAACCGCTACCCCAAGCTTCCCTGCCACATCACTGACTCAGCTGCCCTGGGCACAGAAGCCCCTCTGTCACGACCCCACTCAACCCAGCCTGGCTCCTGCTGGACTGCCCCACTCTTCCTCCCACTAGAGCTCCTATGGATGCAGGCCTCTGCACTGCTCCCACAGTCACAGTAATTATGTGTTACTGGCTGCTGTAAAACCAAAATTAACGTGCAATGGTAACCTGAGCAGGCCCCTAACGAACTGCTACCCTCTCCCACCCTCCTGGCTGTGGGATGCTTCCCGAGTGACAGATTTTCTGGCTTGAAGATCACGTGTTGTTCCAATGGGGTGAGTCCTTCGAACTTCTGACCTTGAGGCTGGCCCTTTCAACATTGACTTTTCTGCCACAGGACCCGCAGGAGTTGCCAACAGTTCTGGGGCTCACTTTCTATCCGCTTGGGGTACAAGCCACACCAGGCACCTTTATAAATGGAGGACACATCCTGGAACAGCCTTCCTGTACACATCTAAAGGCTGCCTGGCTGGAGAAGCCTGCCCTGGCATTATGTCCTCCAGGGCAGACTGTCAATGGCAGGAAAGCAATCTTTTGGAGAAGGCAGCATCGGAGCCAATGCCTGCAAGCATGTATGATTTTAATCTGACAGCATCCGAGCAGGTCCGGGGGCCAGCTGGTAGGGACAGAGCTCCGTACACGTGGGATGGCCTCTTCCTCCTTTGCTATCCATTAGCCCTGTCTGAAGAGACAGGAGGCATGCTTAGGAGAGAGGGTCCCTGAAAGAGCTCACAGAGCATATGCAAATTTGTGCATTTCACTTCTGTCCTGTGGGCCTGAGCCCCAGATCTTTTTGGTACGCAGGACCACCCTGTCCATCATGCCCCACGCCCATCCTTCGAATGTTGCTGGAATGTGGAGCAGGGCCCCCAGCAAGATTCCTCCAAGGCAAATGCCCCTTCGGGTGTTATCAAGCTTCCCAGCGATCAAGTCCAGGGATCCTACGAAAGGGGAAGTGCAAGTGCAACTACAAGAAGGTTCTTCAGGCTTTGGAAGAATGCAAAGATTGGCAATGGTGACTGTGGGGTGCGGGGGAGCATGGACTTTTTAAAACAGCAGCCTTCCACCAAAGCTGAGTCAGTGCCCCAGCAAGTTTGGACAATGCAGAGATGGAAGCAGCAGCACAGGCACCAAGAAACAAGAGAGATGTAGCGGCTGGGTGGAGAGAAAAGAGCAGGGAGGAAGGAGAAGGCCAAGCAAAGCCCAAGGGACAGAAGCCTGCTCAGACACCAAACCGGAACTGCAGCAATTGGAGAAATCAAATCCGTTGCATTTATCGGGATAAATAAGTCTGCCGCTTGCAGAGCCTGTTGGGAATGAGAAGATACCATGGGGCTGACACAGAGGCTGCCAAAGGCTGCCAGGCCTAAAGGACTTTGACGCGCTGCCTGTCTGGTCCCACTTCACGTTAGCTTCGCTCGTCACCACACAACCTGCGCTTTCTGCTGGCTGTCCCCTCTAAGACTGTGGAGACTGCTTTGCCGGGCCAGACCAGAGGGCCCATTTGGCACAGCGTCCCACTTCAGACGGCAGACAGTGCGATGCCTCCAAGAATTCCATGAACAGGCCATGCAGGCAAAGGCCTTCTCCACTCCTTCTGCCGGTTCCTCTCAAGCACCTGATATGAAGAGGTGGACAGCCTTGCACAGGGAGTTCCCATTGAAAGATATATAGCCAAGGAGAAGCTTCCATTTATCTAAATTCCATAAATCTATCTAATTACATTTCCTAAGGAAGATCATGATGTGCTGCCTTACATGCATTCAAACAAGCACATTTTCCCTCTGGTTAAACAAAACCTCCACGTACCTTAAATTGTATGCTCTAAAAAGAATTCAAGTATGGACAGGCCAGGGAGTAAGGGCTGCACATGAGCTGGCAACAACTACAACAGAAACTCTGCTCGGAATTCCCCTTTCCTCATGGTCATCATTGGCTGCTCAGCTTCTGCACGTGAGCAGCCAGCTAAGGGCTGTAAGAAGAAAGTTCTGCCAAAGCACCAGGAGGCCTTTGCCTGGGCTAGAGGCAGAAGGCCGAGCCAGTGCCTCCGACCCTTTCAGCCTTGCTCAGAACACTAGTTGCCAATCAGCGATACAGCAGTCGGGGGTCCTCTGCCAGGCCGTCTCAGTAAAAAAGGACCAGCCAACCATGTGCGAACACGCCGTTCAGGCCTGGTCAGGCACCTGGTTAGGAACAACTTAGACCATCTAGCCCAGCACTGTGGGCGCTTAGCAACAGTGGCTCTCTAGGGATTTGGGCTGCATCTGCTGCCTCACCTCAAGATGGCAGGAATCGAAACTGGCCCCTTTGACATGCAAAGCAGGGTAACTGCACAGTGCTAGAATCATGGAGACTGGCCTGTCGAGATGGGGTTTGTTTCTGCTGCAATATACTTCCAACCAGTGCTGGAGCCGTGCTTTGTGCACTCCTGCTGTCCAGGCTTCACCCAACTGTTCATCCCTGGGTTCAAGAAAGAGGAGGAGCCATAGCTCTGTGCTAAGAGCACCTGCTTTGCAGAAAGAACAATCTGTGGCATCTCCAGGTAGGAAACGATTTTGCTGCAAGTCAGTTACTATCCCACTCTGCTTCCTAGCTGCTATTCTCTTCATGGGAAGGAGAGTATTAGCTTGCTCCAAGCTGATGCCCTCCAGATGTTTTAGACTTTGACTCTTCTCGGCCCAAGCCTGTATGACATAGAAACATAGAAACAGGGAGAGTCAGAAGGGGCCTCCCGGGCCATCTAGTCTGACCCTGGCTCCAGCCGGCTCCGCTCACGACATGCCCACCATGCTCATGTCCTGCCTATCCTTGAACACCCTCCCCGATGGGGCCTCAACCTCCTCCCGTGGAAGCCCACTCCATACCCTCAGGGTCCTGACTGTCAGGAAGTGCTTCCTGGCATCTAAATGGAACGCTGTTTCCCTGAGCTTTGCTCCGTTGTAAAAAAAAAAAAATAGTAGTGCTCACCAGGCGGAAGAAAGCGGTGCTCCTCCGGAAATGCTCTCATCTGTTTATAGGTCTGAAGGAAGGCTGGCAAGCTAGTTTGCAAAGGGGAGCCCAGCTACAACCACCAGCCCACCACGAATGGTGCTGCAGTGGCCACCTGTCCGGGGGTTGGAAACTGTGAGGAGAGGAGCAGCTGGAAGATCGAAAGGCAAGACTTTCCCCTGCTGGATCACAGCACGGGCCCATCTATCCTGGTCAACAGCCAGATGCCTCTGGGGTGTCACAAGCAGGGCATGAAGAAAATGCCCCGCTGCTGTTCTCTGCCCCCTGCATCAGGGAATTAGAGGTCGCCTTCCTCAGAGCAGTGGGATTCGGTAACTATCACAGCAGCTGTCTGCTTGTGGGCAACCAGTCACCACTGACGTGTGTGTGTTTGTCTCCATAAGAATCGCCAGCTGAATGAAAGAAACATGGGACAATCCATCTATCCCAGCATCGTGCTTCTAAAAGGGACTAGCTGGTTCTTTCTAGGATGCTGCCTTTTAACACCTGGCGTCTGGGGGAAGCCTAACACTGAACCAGACTTGTAAAAAAAAAAAAAAAAAGCCCACAAAAAGTTACCAGCCAGCAAAGATTCTTCTACTAGCCTGCTAAGAAGGCCAGCAGCGTATATTGTCATGCTGCCTTTGGAATGATCCTGAAAAGGAAATGCAGGCTATAAGCTTTTGAGCAGTGGGGTGTGAGGTAGCGAAGGAACTGCCTTTCACCAAGGAGGTCGGCAGAGGTGTTTGTGTGGCTGCAGGAGGAGGGCTGGTGGATTTGTCCCCCCAGCCTGTTCAGCTGCCTGCATGGAATTCCTGATCGCTTTCTGCAACCCTGAGACTTGTTAAATATAAGGCTAATTTATCTATCATAGCCACTGACAGATCTACTTAGTTCCATGAATTCGTATAATATAAGCTTAAAGCCACTTAAGCCAGAGACTACAATAAGATCGTCTAACCATTGAGAATATAGTTGTATGGAAGCAAAGCACAGCACAGCACTCCAACAGTAATCCTGAGAGCATCTGAAAATTATCAGGCTCACCATGCTGAATGAGATCCAAGGCCATAAGAAAGGTCCAAGGGCTCATCCAGTCCAGAATTTTATTCCTACATAGTTATATGGAAATAGGAAACTCACAAGTGGAGTGTCACAGCACCCACCGACCCACCCACCCATGCTCCTCAGTAACCAGTATACAGAAAAACTGGGCCTCTGATATGAGAAAAAGCATAGTGCCTTCCCAACTAGTAGCCATCCCACAGCCCTGCTCTGCAGGAATCTGCCTAATCCCCACTTAGGACCATCCAAGCTGATCTCCATCACTACACCTTCCACTAACAAATAATACAGTTTGACTCTACCCGGTGAAGCAGCACGTCTTTTCCTGTACCCCTCACTAGGTAATTCTGGGTTCTAATATTAAGATAAAGGAAGAAAAATGTCTGCTAATCTACTATCCTGGGAACAATAGATGGCAAAAGAAGGAGGGGACGGCAGAGGATGAGGTGGCTGGATGGAGTCACTGAAGCAGTTGGTGTGAGCTTGAGTGGACTCCGGGGGATGGTGGAGGACAGGAGGGCCTGGAGGAATGTTGTCCATGGGGTCGCGATGGGTCGGACTCGACTTCGCGACTAACAACAACAACAACAACAACAACAATCTACGATCTCCACACCAGACATAATTTTATACACGACTGTCATACATCCAACTCCAAGCCCCTATTTTTTCTAAGTTTCCCTCATAGGGTAATTGCTACACCCTTTTGATCATTTGGGGTCTCCTTTCATGTACCCCTTTCCGACTCCAGATTTGTATAATGATGCTATAGCAATGATGTGTGTTTTATCTTCCATCACTTCCTAACCATCTCTCGCATGGAATTTGCTTTCTTTTCAGGACTCGCACAGCAATGCTTACACTGAGCTCTCCATGACCCCATGATGCCTCCCCTTCTCTGCTACCACCACCTCAGACCGCGTCTCCATATCTGTGAAGCCAGAGGGGATCTTGCCCCCAACAAACTTCACTTTCACTTCCTTGCTCTGAGCTGCATTTGCCTTTCAAGACCAAGCTCTGCAGTTTGCAGAATCCTTTTGGAACCCGTCTTGCACAGAAGTGAGGAAACTGAGGCCTTCCAGGTAGATTTGTACTCCAACTTTCACCAACCCCAGTTAGCATGGATGGGTCCAGAATCAAAGACCACTACAGGTATCTCACCCCTTGGATCTAGTACAATCTCCCATTTCAAACAGTGGCCAGCCAGTTGCTGTTCAAAAACCTGCGAGCGAGTCATGAAGGCAACAGCCCCATTGTTACTTGCCCCCTCCCTAGGCTACAGACCAAGCCTAAACAGAGGAGGTCCCATTCCCAAATATGATCGGAGCCATTTAATCTACCAAGAACCCGGATGAATCACACCAAGGTGTGTCTATCCAGAGCAGAAACTAGTTAGCGTGTTGGACTGGTACTTGCGGGACTCGGGTTCTAGCTGCCTTTTCCCATGATACTCCCTGGGTGGCACTGGACAGTCACTCACCCTCAGCCTAACTGACCTCACAGCATTGTTGTAAGGTTAAAATGAAGAAGATTCATGAATGCTGTGCTGCACTCCTTGAAGGAACAGATGGAATATAAATGAAACAGGTGGTAGTGGTGGCGATGATGGTGGTAAGAAGCAGAAGCAGCCCAAATCAGGGAGCTAGTGCTCTGATGCTCAGTAAGGGTGCACAGGGTTGCACTACCCCAATGCACGGGGAGCTTCCTTGTGAAGAGCTGTTGAAACAACCTCTTTTTCTTCCTTTATTGTCTCCATCCTACTTGCCTTCAGCATGCACTGCTTTGGCATTATCTAACAGCAAAATCCTGGGTTTACGGTAAAAAAGAAGAAAAGGGGAACGAGGATTTGAAAAGAAGCAAGCAAGCCCAGGTGCGAGCTACCCCTTCGGCAGCATAGTGTCTTCTGCCTCACTCGGAGCCCACCCTGCAGTAAGCCCCTTTGGGCTCAGACAAGGAGAGGTTTCAACACCGGTGCAAAACAGACAGCCACACGCAGGCAGCTGCGGATGCTGCTCTGCCTCAAGTCCTCCAGCCAGCATGAAAAGCAAAGTGACGTTGCCACTGTAAAAGACATATTTCAAGACAGGACGCACAAAATGGCTGTCTCCCAAGACGAAGCGTTTCTATACAATGCTATAAAAAGGACAATCGCCTAAAAAGGAAAGAGGGATTTGAAAGCCAGGCTGACTGAGGCAGCGGTGGTAGAGAGAGATGCGAGCCGATCAAATCCCCCACTTCGTCACCCCCTCCCCGACAGACTGGCTCAAACCCCAATGCTTCCTTCCGACCGCACCTTGTCCCGACATATTTGCTCACATTCTCATTCCGTGATCAACTTGCAAAGAGATGCATTATGACGCGACTGTGTCTTGAGTTCAGGGATTTGGGTGGTGGGGGTGGGATATCATGCTGAGAGGCGGGAGACGAAGAGGCTCGCCTTACAAGCAAAACAAGTCTCTCTTTCAAGCAGCACGCGATCCAAATTCCGCTGCAATCCATGGCAAGGAACAGGATTTCTAGCAGGGCTCCCCACCCGATGCACAGCAATTCTCAGAATGCGTGTGGCGACAGAGGATGGCCCCAAACAAACCGGACTCTGTTTATGAAGGAAGCGGAGAGGAGCTGCCGACGCAGTATCCGTATGAGCCATTTCGGCGCAAACTCATTGAAAACAGCTCTGCCGCTCGTTCTCCCTCCCCTTTCTGGCTCTTCAGAAGCAAGCAGTCTAAAGGAAGGGGAAAAGCTCACAGCGCAGAAAAGGGGTCCTTAAGATGGTAAAAGCCACTGGTGTTAAAAGAGGGTATCACTGCTCCCATGGCACTGTTAAAGGGGAAGTGGGAAAAGGTCTGTGACTCAAGAAACCAAATGAATGGAGAATGCAGAGGCGATGGTTTGGCCTGCTGGAACGTAAGCAGAGCTGCCCTCAGCGACAAGGGAGCCTAGCAGATGTCTGAGCAAGTCTACTGCAAGAGAAGGCAGTGGATGCTGCTGCAACAGATCCCAAAACGCTTTGGTTCTGGCTGGGGCTACATGGAGCAATAGCAAAACTTCATATTTATTAAACAGCTGGAGGGGCTTCAAGGCACTTGCTACACACTAGCTCACTAGCCCTTACAACAGTCCCTTTCTGATATAAAGCGGTCCTGTATGGAATGAAAAAATGAATAGAGCAAGCGAAAACGGTGGTGGAAGGGGCATATTCCATACTGGGGTGATTAGGGAAAGGGAGGGAAAATGGGATGGCTAGTAGAAGAATAAAAAAGCTAAAGGTTTCCCCATGCCATTAAAGTCCAGTCATGTCTGACTCTCGGGGGCGGTGCTCATCTCTGTTTCCTAGCAGAGAGAGTCAGCATTCGTCCACAGACAGTTTCTGTGGTCGTGTGGCCGGCATGCCTAAACACCGAGGTGCACGGAACGCTGCTACCTTCCCACTGAAGTGGTTCCTTTTCATCTACTTGCATTTGCATGCTTTCGAACTGCAAGGCTGGCAGGAGCTGGGACGGCGCACGGGAGCTCACCCCGTGTGCAGATTCGAACCGGTGACCTTTCGATCAACCAGCTCAGAGGTTTAACCCACTGAATACTTTTATCTAAATCTTTAGTGCAGCTGCATTAGGATTACCTTGTACATTTCCAGTTGCCTTGTCTCTATTAGGAGACTGCAAACCTAAAAAAAGTACTAGAACAGGTTCTAATCCCTGCCCGACCATAAAGTTTAGGGGGTGACTTTGGGCTCACCCTGCCTCCAAGTGTATTGTGTTCTCATCTTCCCCACACTTTCTGGACAAGTGAGAGATACTGAGGGAAGGCCAGGCTAGTGAGGGGTTTCCGTGGCTTGGGAGGACATTTCAACCAAAGACCCTCCTCACTCACAGCTCCCTTCATGCTATTGGGTACTGTCAAATTTCTGAAACTGTATTTTATTGATTTTATTATTATGGACAATTTACCTCTTAAGGTGCTTTTATAACTTGAATGTGCTTGTCTTACATTGTAAGCTACCTGGGAAAAACCACTGTCTTGAAGTAAATTGGGTAAGAAGTAAATTAAGGGAATACAAATTCAGAATAAGAATCCACAGGTGGCAGCATATTTCATTTCAGGCTACATATTAAAAGTAGCAGTTTTAATGCACTTCTTACATTTAAACCTAAAATAACCCCCCTGCCCCCCCACCCCCCAATCTTGCAAACAGAAAACTAGGACAAGAAGAAGAAAGGTTCTAGCTGGTCTTCTACATACTAGACTCCTTTCCTATTTACAAGGAGGCTGCTTTTTTCACGCATGGAAAAAGAGGCTTCGCTTTGCACTCAGTAAGGAACACACTCAGTTCTACCACCTCAGGATGCTACTGCTTCATGTTCCTACAGGGAGACCTGGGTATGAGATGGTGTAATAGGACAGTACCGCTCAGACTGAATGTAATTACATTTTGGAAAGCTCCTCTTCCAGGAGAGGGTGGAAGGAAGCAGCAGGACAGGGAAATGGGCTAGGCAAAGACATTTTCCCTCAGTAGGCTTTTTTTTTTTTTTTTTAAATAAAGGCAGCAGGGGAAGCATCAGGAAGTAGCCTCCGCCACCTGCACCAGGTATAATCTGCCCTCTCATGACTCTACCACTTAATCCTGCAGAGCAGGATGTGTACTGGTTCTCTGACTCACACAGATGGAAAAATGTGAAGGGAAAATGTACGAAGGCAGGGAAAAGATGGTCTCAGCTGCGTGTTTTGTTTTTAAAAAGGAATCCAAACTTGTATACTGCTACAGATACGGCATTCTGGAGGAAAAATGGAAATGGACGAAATTGCCTTCTGCGAGGTCTGCTTGTTGGTCTGTCTCATTAGCGCAGGCTCCACAATTTGGAGACTGCCTCCGTGGGCCCTTCCACAGCCACGAATGTGGCAGGGGACCCTCAGGAGCACATGCTCAGAGCCTTTGCTTCCTGTTTTGGCAGGGTACAGCGAAGCGAAACAGAAAGAAAAAGACCAGGAATGCGTGCGGAAATTACAAACATACACCAAACATGCAAAGACCATCTTCCTCTGGCCACAGAGCCACCACAGATGACCACCACACTGCTCCGAATCGACAGTAACCGATAGCGGAAGGTGCCAAAACCAAAAATGGTGAGACGCCTGCACAGGGGCAGTAGGGACAACCCCCATGGGACAGCATGTAAAATTCCTATATAACTGAATAAATATCAACATTTAATCACACAGGCACTGAAATGTGTTCTCCAACACTGAAGTGAAACATAGCAATGAAAGAATCCTTGATGGGGCTAGATTTGTGGAATGCAGAGACTGCTCCGACTGGGATGGCCTGAAGTCTTATCATGGGTCAAATGCTGGAGGAAGAGACAGAGCAGAGGGGTCCTCTCCTCTTCCTTCCTGAAGAAAAGAGGCTGAAAGAAACCTCCAAGAACACATTTCTGCCAGCACTGGTGGGGTTTTTCTTCCTTCATTTCCGATGAGGCAGGGTGGCGGACGGAGTGACAGGATAAAAGCTATTTATTGGCATTAGCTCAATAACCATCCGGCCACCCTAAAAGAATAGAGGAGGGGGCAAAGGCAGGTTTAAAAGGCCAGCCTCTCCCCTGCCCTCTTCCCTATCCCCTCTCCTCCCATCAGCCTGAGTGACGCAGGCTCCCTTATATAATACGCTGCGATTTCCTAGACCGCAAGGAAGGCCTTCCCCTGCTGCCGCCACCTCCCCGCCACTGCTTTGTGCTCAGTGTACACTTCACACACGCGCAAACGCATCTTCCAGCGCTTGGCACGGTGCCAGCGCTCTCCCTCGTCAGCTGGCTAGCTCCATTCACAGAGCAGGGTTGTAGCTGACATAAAAAGAGGGGGGGCGGGTGGAGGAAAGGGGGGGAGAATGAGAGAGAGAGAGAGAGAGAGAGAGAGAGAGAGAGAGAGAGAGAGAGAGAGAGAGAGAGAGAAGGTTTGGGGTATTCTATCAAACTATCAGCATGCCAGAAGAGACAATAGAACGCCTTTGCCATATTCTTTAAATAATCCACCTTTCTTCCTGCCCCCCCCCTCCAAATCTGCTTCCTCTGCGGCTTCAGATCAGTAACCACATGAACGGAGAGTACGGAGGGGAGACAGGGAAAAATTGCCAAAATAAATGAATTAATTAATTATCACCCTCCACAGAAAGCAAGGGCTTTAAAAAATAATAAAATTGAAAACCCGACATTCGAGAGCTCACGGCTATTAAAAAAAAGAATAAGATCTTTTTTTTAAGAGGTCTCTACTAATCCCTAAAGATCCCTTTGTTTAAATGAGAAGGAGAAGAAGAAAAATTAAAAATAGAAAAGACAGCCCAAAACAATACTTACAGGTAGCGTATTCTGCCTCCCTCCTCGACTTCTCAAGAGGAGGGGAGAGACAGACAGATGGAGGGGAAGACAGATCGCGAGCACGCGAGGAGGGCAAGGGGGAGAGCCAGGGTGTTTTTTCACAAGAAGCCCCCTCCTCGGTGGAACATGGGCAGCCGCGGCGTGCCATCCCCCTCCAGGGACCTGCCGGAGCCCAGTCGTAGAACGGGCACGTCCCTGCCAATCATCTGTGGTGCCGTTATATTAAACAAAAGAAAAGGGGGGGGATGCTTACTTTTACCCATGATGCCTAGCGGGGGCAGGGGAGGAAAAAAAATAAAACCAGTTGCAGCCGGTTTGTAACCTCAGGACATGGAATTATCGCTTTAAAAAAAAAATTAAGTTGGTTGTGGCATAAGAGACAGTTAACTGCTTTGCCCCCCCCACCGCCCGCCCCCCTCCTTCCCTACATGACTTCCATCATCAGGTCTCTGGCGCTCGCGCAGTCGCCCCCACTCCTTAAAGCCCATTCCTGGCACCTTGCCAAACTTTGCCTCTCATTCATAAGCGTGGGCTTTTCCTCCAAGGGTCTTTTAACTAGTTAGCTGCCAATAATAAATGGTGTAGGGTTTTTTTTGTTATCAGTTTTGAAAAACGGGATGCGCGTCGGAAGATACCTTCCACCAGAAGGCCTAAGGAAGACTGTCCAACAGAGAAATGGCAAAGGAAGAAATAAGAAAGGGAAGACAGCTGCTGCCTGGCCTAGGTGCCCAAAGCAAGAGCAATATTCAGCTTGGGTAGAAGCATTCACCCCTCTGAATGCTTTACGAATCGTAAGATGGGTCACAGGGGGTCAGCAGGCCTCATCAGTCCAAAAACCGCTTCCAGGCTCAGAATGGTCTTGTCAGGATAGGCCTTGCTTGCCATGGACCATGGCGCCATCTTCCTGCCCAAGGCTGGCCGTGAACAACCAAGCAGAGATGGCTCAACAGGATGATGGTCAGATTCCATGGACCTGGAGCTCTTGCTCTCAAGGATGAAGCGAACAGCACTGGTGCTGCTAAAAGTAGTTTTCTTCTGGGCTGTTCCCAAGAGCAGATTCAGCTCTTCAGCACATGAATTGTCATGCCCGATGGATAAGCTCGGCACTTCTGCTTCCAGGCTCAAATGATCCATGGCAGTCCATCTTGAACCCAAGTTGTGGGAGAAACCATAGTGATGATGAGTGTCCAACAGCATCTTCCTTGCACCAGCTTCCACTTAACCAAGTATGATCAGGGACAACCAAGTAGGAAATCTTCCAAAATTACCCCCACACCTCCTTTAACCGTGGAACCCTCTACAAATTCCTAGCCATTTCTCCAGAGTCTCTGTTCAGCCTCCAAGTCAAGTCTATTTGGGCCAGTCCTCAGTGTGGGCATTAGGGACCAGTCTCAATGCAATCCTGAACAGCACTTTGGCTATTAAATTGGCTGGCTGACATTCTAATGGCCAATAGTGGATGTAGAGGCCATTCATCATAGAGCATGGAGGGACAGAGCAACCCAGATTCAGGGCTGATGGCTGCTTTCTGCTCTCTACAAGTTTAAGCACCATGTAGTAGAGTTCACCTATTTTCTTATTTCTATATGATGAAGCATTCATGCCTGCCACAACCCTCCAAGTGAATACACATTAAGTTTGAATTAATACATACTCCAACCCGATGGATCCGTTGTCCCCCCACAACATGTTCAAGAGTAGCACATATCTGACTGGTTATGTAATTCTGCCTGGCTTAGCTTTGGTTTTTTTGGCACAAGCATTCCAGTTCAGGAGCAGAGACATCCGCTAAAATCATTGTCTGTGCACATAGGCATGGATGGGGTGAAGTGAATGGTGGAGAAAGAATGTTTCCACAAGAGCTATGCATGCAATGCTTCTTCGAATGCCCTGCTCTGGCCTACCCTTCCCATCACCATGATCCCCTGTGCGAGCTTGCTTCAAGCCAGGAATCCCAGCTGCTGGGGGCCAGTCCAGAATGAGGAATGGTTCAAAATGTGCTGACCCCACCAGAAAGCTGCCTCCCAGGGCACTGCTTTATCCCCCCTCCCAGAAGTATTTGAAAGTAGCCTTGACCCCTTTTCACACAGCCCTGCCCCTCCATCTGCAAGCCAGGCTTTGGGTCACACGTGCCACAGTGTCAGAGGGCCTGATAAATGGCTTTTAAATAATGCATCCAGGGTGGAAAATTATGACGTGGCAAGAGATGAAGCACTGGTAAAGCCAGTGCAAAGAAGAACACCAGGCACTGGTAATTATTAACATAACTTTTCTACCTTATTTGCTAGAAAGCCATCAAAGTAGAGGGAGACAGTGAAAAGGAAGACGGCAGAAATACTGCACAGCATACGGTTTTCCTCCTGAATGCTAGAACTTGTTTGCAGACCCTGGGAGCAATATGGAGAAACCTGGGCAGACTTAAACTGCACTGAAAGCAGGGGTGGGGGCTCAAACTTGTAAGCCCTGCTCTGCTGGACTTGTCCGGGGAGGCATCATGCTGGAAAGGAAATAACAGTGGGAAATTGATAAGGGACTGACTGTTTCTCAAAACTGTTGTCCAAGGAAGGGACATCCCCTACTCCTTCCCTGTAAACACCATACTTCACGCCAAGGGCATTCTGCAGAGGCAATTTGCCTTAAGTAAGGAACTACTTGCACCTCCATGCTTGCTGCTCCAATAAGCTGCCCCTTCCTCCGTTGGTTCAGCAGGCTGCATGGCCTACACACAGGTGATCTGTCTGGATTTCTTGTGAAGGAACATTCCAACGTGCTACCCTGGCTTCCAACCTCCCAGTGTACATGCACACACACATGCGCATGCACACACACAACCTCTCTCAGTCGGGGAAACGCTACTCACCAAATCTCCTGAATGTATAAAGTGGCCCTTTACTTCCTATTTGACATTAAAGTATGTGATGCTTTTAAAGGGTCAACCTTCGCAACTAACAACAACAACAAAGCAGTAGCCTCACCAGCCAGAGGAAGTTTTAAAAAATCGAAAGACAATGACAAACATAAAAAAGAGCTTTGCTGCACTGGAGTAGCCACTTAGGTTAGTCAGGGTTGTGATGGCAAGGCATGTAAAGACACATTGGCCACAGACAGACTGACGGAACAGGACGGCTTTGCTGATGTCGCTCAGTCCTAACAAGTGGCATCGGCAACACAAATGTTACAGCATGGCATTAATGCTCCCGTTCAAAGTGCCAGCCAGCTGTGTCATCTTCCAGGATACTCCATTCCATCCCCAGCCCCTTGACACAAGAGCCAATACTCCACGGCTGCCAAGCATGCCAACTCCCCACCGTGCTGTTGGGAGGGGATATTTGCTCCCTTTTACAAAATTCAAACATTCTTTGCACTTCTGTACAATGTGACATTTTACCACACATGCCAATACTTCCCCCTTGTTTCTCAGTAGTCACATGTTGACAAAACAGCTGTTAGAATCTGAGTGTGCCCTTAGAGGGAGTGATAACTGGAAAAAAATCCTCCAGGGTCAGAGGCAGTCTAGCTTTGAATACAAGTTGGGGGATAGCCACCACTTTCGTGCCCAGCATGGCGCCTCTGACAATCCACTAATGGAGGCAAATAGTCCATGCTCCTCTTGTTAACACCCTCCCTTATAACACACCGTACAGAGGCACATGCGATATGCATGCTTGCTCCTGAGTCCACTATACTGACACATGCACACTGACGTGGTTCTGAGCATGTTCTACAACAAGCACAAAAAGGGGTTCATATGGATCATATGGACACAGAAACATAGGCAAGAGCAAGTCAGAAGGGGTCTCCTGGGCCATCTAGTCTGACCCCCGGCTCCAGCCGGCTCCGCTCATGACATGCTCACCATGTGCATGTCCAGCCTATCCTTGAAGACCCTCACCGATGGGGTCTCAACCACCTCCTGTGGAAGCCCATTCTCCTGTCTAAAGCTAGCCAGGATTTTGGCCTCAGCCAATGCAATTTCTGCAACAAGGAAACAATTCTGCAATCTGGTAAGTGGAAGGATGTCAATTAAAGCTAAGCTCCATGCTTAGACTTAGCTTGGGGTATCTGGGATTTCAGTGGCTTTTTGCTTCCACACACTGCGTAGAGGTAAGGGCATGGAACCTGCGGTCTCTCTCAAAAATTAAATGTGGTTACTTTTCAGTGCACTACTGGAACTATGCCACACAGACCCTCCTGACAAACTGAAAGCTAGACCTGACCCCAGGACTGAAAGAAAGGAAAGAAAACAGACCCCAAACCAGGTGCCTAAAGAATACAGGAATGCAAGGTATTCCACATCTTCTTCTCTTCCCAATCTGAATACTCAGACTGCCCTCATGCTGTTCCTTGCTTGTCCATAATGGTTGAGAAAACCTGAACAATAAGCTATTGAAACAACAAGGCCGTACGTATTGTATGCCATCAAGTCAGTGTCCCTGCCCCCCTCTCCTCCCCCCTCCTCTCTAGATTATAACTAGATGATTTGGATGAGTTAGGGAATGTTTTGCAGGGCTGGGGAGTGATGGAGGAGATACACCATCGATTCAGCTTGTTCAACAGCAAAAGGGGGCATTCCCATGCAACCATTTTGAATGCCAGCATCCAGCACTCTGTTTTTCTTCTTCCAAGGAGGAAAAAATTGGAAGATCGCTCTCTAGCCATCTCGCTCCAAACGCATCTGTAGAGTTCGCTTGCGGCAAGCAAGCCAGAACCTCCCCAGCCACCCCCCATCCTTTATTTCTTTACCACATAGGCATAGTAGCCATCTTTATCTGAATCACTTCCCAAAATAATTAAAATACTCTGAGTGACATTACTGAACAAGTAATTGCTACACCTCCAAAGTCAAGTTTTAAGTAGGGGAGAAAGACAACCTTTTCAATACTGGAAGAGTGAGGAACTACCCACTGAGGAACTGATTTTGAAAAAGATTCTGGATTGTGCAGAAATGGATAGACTGACTCTATCACTGAAGGAAGACACTGACTTTTATCAAACTTGGGACTTTTTTTATGACTGGCTAGAGAAACGGGACTTGGCTTAGATTTAAAGATGTCTTTAAACTTTTATAAATTGATTTGAATATGATCATAGAATGTTAAAAGATATGTTATAGGGGGCTGACCCAGCTTGTCCGATGTATTTGATGATTGATGTTTTTAATTTGTAGTTTAAAAATCTTAATAAAATCTTATAAAAAAAAAAGAAAAAAGAAAGACCACCTTTGGCGTGCTCTTTGAACCGTTGAGGCCTGGCACTATTGATTCGATCCTACATGCAGTGTCCAATCACCTACCCATTTTTAGGGTGAGGTAGCCTCCCATCATCTTATGTAACCATATTCTTACTATACCTCTCATACATTAAAATCCTCCCTTCTTAGTTTTGCGTGTCCACCAACCTTAACGCTGACCCGGGTTAGCTTAAACCAGGCTGCAAATTTGTACGTGCACACTCCAGTTAGCAGCTAGCCAGGGTTAGAGGTAGGTGATTAACCATGGTTGGCTTGGACAGTGCAAGAAGCAGGTGTACAAGGTGGGAGAAGCATGCAAAGCTTTGGGTTAAGAAACTAGGCCAGTGTTACGCTTGCAGCCCTAAACTGGGCTTGGCATTTTAGCAAACTCCCCAACAACCTGCAACCAATGAAATACTTAGTTAGCATCCTGGCATTTTTTAAAAAAAAGTCTATTAGAACTGTAACAACATTAAAGAGCTGAGCTAACTACAGAAACAACTGTTGTCCCAGGCATGTCTAGCAGTAAGTTCCCCCAAGACATTCCCCACAAAACTACAGCAGAACGCAGAGGTCCCTCCTCGTCAAGGTTTTGCAAGCTATGCCCCCGATATGGCAATGTATACGCTCCCCTTCCTCTCGAACTCTGTTTCCTATTCCTGTTCAGCTTTGCTTTCAGTTACGAAATGCTGCCCGGAAGAGAAGTTGGGCTGCGGGAACTGAGAGGCAGCACCACCAGCTATCCTAAGACTTAGGAGAGAGGGAGCCAGTCAAGAAAAGGGGAGGAACCCACAAGTGGAGGGGGGAGGGGACATTGGCACCTGGCCAGACAGGACCTGATGTGTCTGTGGGTAGAGCGACTAGCATCAGCTTGCAAGGAAGGTAGAGAGCACTCCTTGATTCTGGCTCCTTCCCCAGTTTACTTTCACCTGCCTGTGGACTCACCTGGGGTAAGTCAAACCTCTCTCCGGGCAACCACAGGGGGAAGCAGAAGCTGGCTTTTCAGCCTCCCATGTCCCTTTAAACCTCCCATGTCACAAAACAAGTCCACTGGGATTAGCGTAACACATACATGTCTGAGTAAACATGCACCATGAAGTACCAGAAGACAGATGGATGAAGGTAGATTAGTATTTTATGTGGACTTCTTTGCAAGCCTGAATGGTCGATCAACCAACACTCTCGCCACTGTTACTTGTCATACTGAAGCGTTCAGCGTTTCTCACTACCTTTTTGCCACAAGAGCCACTTGGAATGAGTTCTGCTGCTTCTGCTGGGGTGGGGCTACAGCCCTCTGAGGGTGGGCTTCTCTCAAGCTTACACCCTGACCCATCACAGGTTGACAAGGCACATCAGTTCCTTGTGTCAGTAGCCTCTTCCTTCCTCAGGTAGGTCCATAAAGGGCAGCACCCCCCCCCCCCAAGAGACAAGGCCCTGCCCTTGGCAATGCTCCCTACTCTGGGAACAGCGCCTAGTCGGGGACAATTCTCCGTTCTCTCCGTTCTCCTCCAAGCATTAAGCTTGGAGCTGGATCAGTGTTGCTATGCAGTATAAAAACAAGCTTCTGCCCTTCTACTCTGTATCTCAAAAGCTTGGAGGAGCAGAAACCAGCCCATGCACCTCCCCACTCTAGCTTAGAACTGGACAAGGGAGATGGAAGTAGGAAAGGTTGCTCTGATCCCCCGTCTACTAGGTCCACTGAGGTCCAAAAGCCGAGGGCCAGGCATGAGCAAACATGCAGGGCTCTTCTCCAGGGCCTTACTGCCTCTGCCACCAGCACACTGGATGAAGCACTGCGGTCCAAGGGTACCATCGAAGCCAGGGGTCAGCAAACAACCATTCCTATAATCCCAGATTATTGGCATGCTAACTAGGGTTTATGAGAGGCCAAACTACCAGACAGCCATTAGGTTGCGAACCCCTGGTCCACAGAGTCTTACCCACCTGTCTGAACATTCTGTCATGTGACCCTGGGGACCAATCCTATCCTACCAGACCCTATAAAATCCAAGGACCCTCAGACCTTGCTCTTCAGTCCAAGCAACTACCAAATCACTGCCTGAGCTCCTGCATCCTTGGATCTTGATGAGTGATGGGTTTCAACTTGACAGGCGCCGCAGACCCTGCTCACCTCTGTCTGTTGCTCTGCAACTTGCCTCCTGCCTCACCACTTCCCCCTGGAGCCTAGAACTGAATGGCTCAGAGTCTAACCATTGTCTGGGCCCTACGACCTCACCCTACCTTCCTTCCCAGACAGGCATCCCTTCACCCAGTCACCCCAAAGCATCCATGGGTGCTTTCACTGCACATGCCAGCGAGGGAACTGCAGCCTTTGAAAGAGGAATGAGATCTAAGTTCATTTCCATTCTTCTCCAACAGTAAATCTGTGGCAGCGAGGAGGAGAGGGGGGCAAAAATGAAGACCCACTGCAGTGAAGCAAGTTTTATAATTCATTAAAGTGAATTATCTCACTTCTCATACAAACAAGTATCAGGCAGTTGGAGGAAAGGAGGGAAGGGTGGGGGGAGAATTCAACAAACTGTTGAGGGAGAAAGAGAGAGGGAGTGCGCACTCTAGTCAGCAGTAAAAACCTTGTCCCCCAAACCATTTCCAGTTATCCATCTCACTTAACGTCGCCTGTGCTTCTCGGAAGCAGGATTCAATAGCGCTACCAAGATATTACAGGCTGAGCTGCCCCGAGTGTTTGGTTGACGGGTTGCAAGGGAAGACATAATACGGAAGGAAGAGCGAGGGGGAGGGGGGGTTGACAGATAGCTGCTTCAACTTTCCCTGCTCTGCTGTCAATGAAGTAATTCCAGGGTACCCCAACAAGGCACGAGAGACAAAACAAATGAAACAGTTAAAAGCTTCTGTGAACTACAAAAATACTTGCCCGCAGAGGAGGCTGTCCTGTTGTCCCTTTGCGTAAGACAATGCTCTACTCAAGATCTTACAGAGCACAGGGAATTCTGTCACATCTCTGCAGTGGATGGAGTGTGACTGGGTTTCCTGTTCGTTCACGGAGGAAACACAGAGCAGAATCAGCAACCCTGAAAAGAGGCTGTCCTGTTGGCTCTCTGTATGAGTCAATGTTCTGGGAACATGACCTTTCTCTTTGCAATCAGATCTTCCTAGATGAGGGTTAATCTGACCCAGCTCCTCCTCGGATACAACTGATCAACCCCATCATGCCCAATGCTAGTGAAGCAGAAGGCTGGCCATTGTGTTTCTTTCAGAGTTTGTGTTCTGTGTCCGATGTTCTCTAAACAGCATCTGCGGGAGCACATGGAATTCTGTTGCATTATGCAACTGAGGACAAATTGTTCATACATGTACCCATGATAAAGAATCACAGCAGAATCAGCCATTCTTTATTTATTTATTTAAAACATTTCTATGCCGCCCCCATTTGCAAAAAGCCTCACGGCGGTTTACAAAACATCCTTGGAGAAGGAAGCCGTCCCACTGGATCTCTTTGTAACTAACTGCTCAGGTCTTGCTTCTGATCAAGCTTCTCATGGCTAATTCTGCCCTGCCTTTGCCCTGGGAGCAACCAGGAACCTTTTGTCATTCACAGAAGAGGGATGCATCAGAATTAGACACCCTCAGAAAATCCAGCCTTGTAGTGTTTCTGCACAAGATGCTGCTTCAAGCTAGACTTCGTCCAGTCAGGGAGTGTGTTCAGGTCTGTAACTCATGCAGAAACACACCGATGCCCTACCTGGACAGTGAGTGCTTCTTACCTGAACCCATGTAAGCACACTTTGCTGACAAAACCACAGAGGTGGAAGGGAACGTGGCAAGTATCTAGTCCAACCCCCTCTTCACTTCCCTAAAATGTTAACCATTGGTTCAAGTTCTATTCTCTGGAAAGTAAGTCCAGTGGGATAAAAGTCAGTGACAAAGAACAAGCTTTGCACAGGGAAGGTCCCACGTTTGATCTTTGGACTCTCCAGGGATGACTGGGAGGGAAAAGAAACTTGCCTGAAACCCTGAAAAGCTGCTGCCAAGTCAATTAGGCAAGATGGACCAGTTACTAGCTGACCAGGTGTACGATTAATTCTTAAGTCTGTTTCCTTTCTGCCTCACAGTCCTTCAGACATCTGTAGGACACCTTCAGTCCGCCATCAATTAGGCCAGAATATTTAAAAAGCTGTATCAGACAGTTGGGTAACACTGTCCTGATACATGCAGGGAGTGGCAGCGCTTTTCTCAGGCTAAAACTGCACAGAATTGTGTTGTATGTCACAATTTTAGGGAACTCACCACCAATGCTGTACTCTAACTTGTTTTACTAATTAGGCACATCTGCAATAATTTCACATATTCTACTTTGTTACCAAGAGCCAGATTTTCACCAAAATCAGTATTTTATTGGTAAGAACAAAGTGCAAGACTGAAAAATTACTTCAAAAATTTAAGTCATCAGTAGGACATACCAGGAGAAAGACTTGAACAAAGCCATAAAATCAAATCAAATCAAATCCAAAATTCCTTAGACACCAATATTATAAATATTTAGGGAACTCAATACCAGAGACTTAAATGAAGGAAAAGGAGAACATGATACATAAACCAAGAAGGTGGGCTAAAAAGTCAGGGAACAGGAATAGAAGAAAGGGCAGAAATATGGAGAAGTATGGATGTGGAAGGGGTAGGGCTGATCCTGCCCAGGCCTTCCCTGGCTTTGGAGCTTTTGCCAAATAGCCACAAACTTTCATGCTGCTCTGCTGTCATGAGGGCTAGAAACTCTGTCTTTATGTTTAACATCAATGCCAAACATCTTCAAATGCCTCTTTCTTTCAGAAATATGAGGCCTGAAAGGTAATATCCTAAAAGCATGGAAGACCATTGGCTCTTACCATCAGTTGCCTTATTTCAAGGAACTGGTATATTTCAATATTTAAATAAATAAATAAATAAATAAATTTCCCCAAATCCTGGTTGCCATGATCAAAAAGCCCAGCTCTGTATCCCAGTGTTTCCTGCACATGTGACAACTACTTTAAATAAACCAGGATACATAGTTGAGTCTTAATACCCCACGGAAGACCATACACACAGTGAGCAGGTTCTGTGAATGCCTCCAACTCTGTCTTTCCTAGACAAAAAGCAAGGGAATGTGCAGTTAACAATCGGTCCTCCCAAGCTTTTCCTGTGTTGCTGAGGTGGAGACATGGCTCATTTCATCCTCAGCTGAGAATTTCTCTGTTTTCAGTTTCCTTTGATAGTAGCAACATGTTCCTTTCCCCACTCTAACTGAAGGTAATCTCTTGATCCCTGGGGAGACCGAGTTCCTGCATAAAGGGGCCCCTGACAGGATGCAATGAGAATCTCAAGTCCCCGAAACCCTTTGGCTCTCTCTCCATAGAAACAGTATTTTCACCCCCTATGGCCTCTGCCAGGGCTTAGCAATGCAGCAGACACCAACACTTTCCTCAGCATCCAGAATTATTCGACTGTATCAGTTGCTGCTCCTTTTTAAAGAATTAAAGTTAACAGCAGCAGAACTTGGCCAGGATATGGAGCAAGTTACTCATCCTTTGGCCTCACCCGTTGACTGTTCTGTGGAGCGGCTGTGCCCCCCTCCCCCACAGCAGTCATTTGGTGCGTGGGCAGCCCCTCGTGGCTGTCGACTTGTGTTGGCGCCCAATGACACTTCCTCGGAACCCAA
The DNA here is from genome assembly GCA_023646645.1 of Varanus salvator macromaculatus. NCBI lineage: Eukaryota > Metazoa > Chordata > Lepidosauria > Squamata > Varanidae > Varanus > Varanus salvator. Next base: position 5,905,858 of record JAIXND010000803.1, on the reverse strand, counting down.
ATGCGTCCACCAGCAGCCAAGGGCTGGGCACTCCTGTGTCGAATGCAACGGGCTGGAAGAGCCTCACACGTTTCCCCAAATACGGGCAGCATCTTTGTGAGAGTGGTTTTCCACCAGAGCTTTTATGGATGAAGCTCCTTGCCTTACCATCCCTGTTTTCCATCTGGGTTCAACCCTGTTTTAATGCCCTGAACCAGCATCCATGATGCAGAATTGGGCTTGAGTGCTGCCATCTAGGGGTGGCCAAGGGGGGAAATGCAAGGAGCGAGCAGCAGCTTCTAGGTCAGGAGTGGTCCTTTGGCATGGATAAACCAAACAAACCACTGTTCTGTTAAAGCTGAACACAACAAACTGTGGTTTATTCAAGCTACAGTTAGTGAAGAAGCCAAGTTTATAAACCATGGTTCAATCCTAGTTCATTTGAACTACTATAGTTTAAATAAATCATAGTTTCCCAAGTTCAGGTGTAACAGTTTTTTTTAAGCAGAAAATTTTGATATTCTCCTTTGGCACATGCCAGAGAAGAGAGGAGTGGAACTGAGAACCCTAGGCTCACCACCACTTGTGCCTAGAGCAGGAAACCATGGTTTCCTGTTATGTCTGAATCAGCCCATTGTTTTAACAGATGAGTTGTACACTGCTTTGAGGACCAGGAAATCAATAGACAGGATATACATTTTTTAAACAGACCTATACCGCATCATTTTCTCCATATAAATGAATGGCAGTCATTCATTTATATGAAAAAAGTAGACATACATGCACCCGGATATATAAATGTCATTCATGTAGGGACCAAACCTGAGTGGCCATGGCTCGTCATGTACCTTTACCACCATTTTGTTCCATAGAACTCTTTGGCATCCCACTGGGACCTGAGCCAACAAAGCCATTATTTTGCAGTGGAGAAAGAGCAAAATGGCACCCTGGTGCCTGTAGGATAAATAGGGGTATCCACAAAAATCTACTGTGGAAAAGAAAAAGGCTAAACGGGTGAGATCTATCTTGCGTGTGTCAGCCACGGGCAACAGTTTCTTTGGGAGGGTCTTCCTGCCCCTGCAACAACCAGCACTCTCCCAACATGAAGAATAGTTTGAAATTGCATCATATTCTAAGGGAACCGGAAAGGCAGCTTGTGGAACATTTGGGCCCTCTGGCCACATCTCCATTCTCAGAGCGTTACCATCTCCATCCAGGGGTGGCTGATCCTTCAGCCATATCACAGGAAGCAATGCAAAGCACAGCAAGGTTTTCAAAAATACAACAAGAACTGCACTCTGGTTAGCAGCCAAGGGATGTGCTGAGGTCCAGAGGCAAAGCCTCACGAAACTGAAGGAACAAAACTACTGCTGCTGCCCTTCTCCACTTGCTGCACTGTGATTCGTTTAGGATAGCCTTCCCCAACCTGGCACCCTCAACTCCAAACTTTCCCTGCCAGCATGGCTGCATTGTCTTGGACAGATGCATGTTTAGTCCAATATGCCGGGAAGGTACCAGGCTGGGCAAAGCTCAGTTAGGAAAAGAACTTAGAGCACATCTCAAAGGCTTTGAACATATGAAAAGAGTGACATGAGGAAGGGGTGTCCTTTGCACACGGAAGGTTCTTTCTCCAGCACCTCCAGATAAAAGGGTCTCAGCTGGCATGACTGACAGAAACCTCAGAGCAGGGGCAGGCAGCCTGGTGTGCCTATGAGAGCTGTAGTCAAGCACATCTGGAAGGCACTTACTTGCCTGAACCTCCTTAGAGAGTTGCTGACAGTGAGAATAAACCCATGGTGTAGTAAAAGCTAGTTTCCAGCCAGGGACAAACCGTGGCCCACAGGTGGAATGCAGGAGCTGCATCCCAGAACGACAAGGACCCCAAGGAGTAGGTAATGTGAGATCTTCTCTGCCTGACACCCTGGAGAGTTGCTGGCAGTTTGAGGAGACATGCCCAGTCTCGATGGACCCAAAGGAGGATTCCTTTTAAGACATGTTTGTACAGACGCATCCACACCTCTTGTAGTGAAGTATGTATCACTCTTTGAGTGCCCAAATAAAGAACCTCCTGAACTGGACCAAGAAGCACACTAACCAGCTGCCCCCACTACTGCTCCATCACCTTTCCATCTGAGTTAAGAAGATAGAAACAGAGAAACAGAGTGAGTCAGAAAGGATCTCCCAGGCCATCTAGTCTGACCTCCGGCACCAGCCGGCTCCGCTCATGACATGCCCACCATGTGCACGTCCAGCCTATCTTTGAACATCCTCACCAATGGGGCCTCAACGGCCTCAAGGCACTGTCAGGAAGAGTCACTCGAAACCCTGGCAAAACTTTTCATGGAAATTTATCAAACCTAAAAACACACACACGCCACAGAAGAAGAAGCCTGCCTTCAAAACTTCTGGGCCCTCCCAATTCATCCGCAAAGCACCCCTAATTTGTGAAATGCGCAATCTAAATGCAGGGCAAGAGGATAGGGGATACAGCAATCTGCAGACTGGGGTAATAACCCAAGCACCCTAATAAACAAGAAACAGAACAGGAAAACTTTAACCCCATCTCAAAATCACACAGTCTGTATGATGTGCAGGCTTTCTTTTGCCTTTCCTTGCCCATTACGGGTATCAGGGAGCTTTTTCTACCCAAGGAAACAGAGAGTCACAATGAGCTGGAGTGGACAGCGCTAAGTTGGATGGACCCAGGGCCCATCTCAGTAACTGGGTTCGGACAACATGATAGGCCACACTCAAAGACTGAGAAAGGTTATTGCTGAATCATGGCTTGCTGTTATTGAACCAGGGGTTATTGCACTGTTTGAACACAGCCAAGATAACAAACCATGGGGAACAACCCACAGTTTACAACTCAACAACAAACTATGGGTTTTATTTGCTTGTAGTTAACACAAGCTTGTTAGCACAGCTGGACTTAAATAGCATAATAGCTTATGCTTCAACAACAATCTATAGGTCAGCAAGAACCCACCCTCAACCATTGAATCTGGTTATCATGTTGTCTGAACCCAGCCAGTGTTTCCCATTCTTCAACTGAATTGTCAAATAGGCATCCTTTCTTCTTGAACTGGGTTGGAAGTATAGGTCAGGGAGAAAGTCACGGCCAGATATAAGGCAGATCAGGAAGAATACACGGCAGGAAAGTGTTCAAGGTTTCCCTTCCCCAGAATCACTGGCCCATCAGATCTGCAGCCTTCCCTACTCCCACTACCTGTTGCTTTAAAAGTAACACTATTGGGAGATCCAGTCCACAATGGTGCAGTTGGGCCCTGTTACCACCCATACGTGGAGCCAGCCACTCACACTCAGCAGGGCTGTTGGGGGGAAAAGACTGAGAGGAGGAGGAGAACTGTGTAAGCTGTCTTGAAGGCAGGATATAAATCAATCAATCAAGCCTGCCTGGATCCTTGTCTAGCTGGCACTGAACCCATCTCAGTCTTAGCAGCTGGAGCAGTGGGGAGAGAAGCCCCCTACTGTCTCTCCCTTGCCCCCACCACTCAGCATGTGAATCCATCCCAGAATGGGTATTTTTGAAATTGGTTTATGTACAGTCAGCCTAACACTGGGAACAAGTGATGGCAAACGAAGAAGGGGGCGGCAGAGGATGAGGTGGCTGGAGTCACTGAAGCAGTCGGCGTGAGCTTAAGTGGACTCCGGGGGATGGTGGAGGACAGGAAGGCCTAGAGGAATGTTGTCCATGGGGTCGCGATGGGTGGGACACCACTTCGCAACTAGCAACAACAACAACAGTCAGGCTACTGGTTTATCTACATTGGCAGTGGCTACACCGATTGGCTATGGCTTTCCAAAGTTTTAGAGAAAGCCGGTTTGTATTATGACCTGAAGATGCTGGGACTGGAGCTGGAACCTTCTGCATGCAAAACAAGGGCTCCCCTACTAGGGTTCTCTTAAACTAAGGGAGATTCCAGTCCTCTTGGTTCTTACTTAAATAAGAACATTGTTGCACAATGTGGTGCTCGGCAGCTGTTCTGGACTACAACACCCAGGATTCCTGAGAAGCAGCTGTGCTGGCTAGGGCTGATGGGAATCGATGTAGAAATCATCTGGGGAGCACCAAGTTAGGAAAGGCTGCTCTATACCGCATCTTCTCCAGCCTTATGTAGAGACATCAGAGGCTAAACTTCTTTGTAAAGCAAGCATTCTACACTTCCCCTAGTACCAGTGACACAACAAGTTATGTTCCAGAGGCCAATGCAATGTAAGCCAATCCAGGATGGAAAGAAGGCTTTTTAACTCACAGCCCCCATTGAGACCATTCAGACAGACAGACGGAACCTGACGTGAAAGTAGTTCAATAAAAGGCTGTTTCTATAGCCATACTGTGAGGATGGTGCCCTGACATCTCTCAAAATCAGGTTATTGCCACTGCAAAGCCAGAGACTTCTGCTTTGTGCAATGGCCAGAATTGTGTGCACAGTACAGATTTTTTTTTTGGGGGGGGGTGTCTTTTAAAATTAAAACTTTCACTGGTTTTTCCAGTTAATACAGAGACATTAAACATCCCTTCCTCCCGTCATCTCTGCTTGGAGCTTTCCCGTAAGGGCATGAGGCCAAGGAGTGCTGTACTCAAAACCCCCAATTCAGGAACCTACCTCTGTGCCTTACAGCAATTTTGTGCATACACACACACACCTTGTGGGCTAGGGTGTGGCTCCAGCATTCCAGAAAAAAGCCTCCAACATCTACTCAAGTGCTTTTTCACAGGGCAGTCAAAACCATCCACCTGAGGAGCGGAGCCGGCTGAATTTGCCTCAGTAGAGCAAGTCTTCAGGGAGCGAAGGGCTCCCCCCCCCCATCGCAGTTCACCCAAGAGAAGCAACTCCCCCCAATTAAGGCTCAGTATCCTCTGGCCAGTGACACGCAATGCTTTAAAATCGTCACTTTTGCTCATAAGTCCATGATCACAGCTGTGCCCAGTCGCCCCGCTTCTCGCAATTCCAGGTGAAGGCTGGAATCTTTCCCCCACCCCTTTCTCTCTCTCTGCCCAGTAAAACCTTCCCTCAGACCAGCCTGCTGGGATGGGAAAGCCGGACCGCGATGACAGCCAGTCAGGTGGAGGCGATCAATAAGCCAGTCTGCCCAGCGCTTCCCTTCCCTTCCCCCCTCCCGCCCCCACGTTGATTCCACCATCTCCAGTCATAGCCTCCAAAGCATTAACCCTCCGCTCCGGCAGAGGAACAAGGAAGCCGCACACTTCCAAATAAAATGTCTTCTCCGAGGAGAAGGATGGGGGAGGGGGCAACACGTCCTACGCACTACCCCCCCTCCCCATGGCTGGGTTCGGCACTTCAGAGTATGCCGGCATGTGCCTCAGATTAGACAGCTCCTCCAGGCATGCCTCCGCCCCACATCGCCCCCCCACAACTAGTTAGAAGGATGTCCCCAGTGCCACACCATGACCTCCTCCCATTTTATTTCATTTTAAAATCTGAAAGCAATCTGCCTTGCCTTTCCACCCACACTGAGAGGTGGCATCGGCAGTGCCTGGGTGGGGGTGGGTGGGTGGGTGGAGAAAGCACAATTGTGAGGAAGATCTATGGAGAAGACATATGGGGAGGTGCCCCCCCCACACACACTTGCGTCCAACAAATTCCCAGATCGAAGGGCACCATGTGAAAGAAAATACAAAGATACCAAACAGGATCAGGTTTTGAGGGGAAAGCTTTCTGAAGCTAGGCTGAAGAGGACGACAACCTCCTCCCTGCCCTATTTTCTATTCTCTCACAGTCCTCGGAGCTTCACAGCCTCACCCACCCAGGACAGACTGGTGCCTTGATAGGCTGCACCCCCTACCCCATGGGGAGAGGCCCGCCATTCCCCAGGTGCCCCTGCCTGCCTGCAGGAGGAACAGTGATGAGCGTCGTAAAGCAAAGGAGAACCAGACTCCCTTCCTCAGCATCCCCCTCTGCCAAAAGGAGCTCCCCCTCTGCCCATAACGGCACACAGGTGAAGGGGGCAATGGACAGATCCTCTAACTTCTCCTAAGAGGGCAGCCTGAATTGAAAGAATGAATCCGCACAGTGGCTGCTTGCCTCCTGCCACTGTCGATTTTCACTGCCCCCCTCCAGCCAGCCAGCCAGCCATAATCCAATGCTCAGCTACCGACACCCTGAAACCTCGACTGGTCCTCTCCATCTGCTTTGCCCAGATTCATCGGCCCACCCTGCCACAGCCAAAGGCCTGTTCATCCCACCTTTTTGGTCTCCCAGCAACAGCCAAACCGGCCTCCGCAGTCCCTGCCACTATCACCACCCTTCAGTAGGCGACTTTCAGCTACACCAGGCCTATTCTTCTAACCCCCACTCCCGCTGCATCACCACCCCACAGAAAGGCTGCCTAAAGGCATAACTGAACTCCCCACTTTCAGGTTCTACTGCTACTTAAGCTCAGCTTCTCCATCCATTGGCCTAAGAGCCCAAAGGGATCTCCCAGCAATGCTTCCTCCCACCCAACCCCAAATTTTCTTTGCACCCCAAAGTTCAAGCTAATACCTCCCATCCCCTCTTCCAAGCTACATTCCTTAGCTTTTGGTCCCCTGGATAACTTTGCACCCTGCCACTTCTGAAACTCACCCCCACCCCCAGAAACATATAGAAATGAATCCCCCCTCAAATTACAAAGGGTTTTGACCCTCACAAATCAGAGGTTGCAGTCCACTCATACGGTTCCTACACCAGTCAAATGTGACACATTTCAGTCTGTCCCCAAACTCCCAATATTCAGAAAACCTGTAGAACATCCCCTATCCCAAGAGCAACACCTTCTCATTCAGAAAACATATACTCCAGCCCATTAGAGGTACCCACAACAGGCATACCCCACATAAATGATTTCATTCACAACCCTTAACTTCAGAACAGTTCTTATTAACACCCCCTACATGCAAAAGGACTAAAAATACCCTGCTTTTACCCATCCCAAAGTCTATCACTGCACACTCAAGCAAAATTATCACCCCATACTTTGAAGTAGATATTCTCCACAGGCACTCCTTTTTGGCACCCAACTCAGGTTAGGTTATAGCAGGAGAAAACTGACCCCCTCAACCCATCACAATGCACATGAACCTCTGCTTAACTGCCTACCTGGCTATAAATATGCCACTACAAAACTCCCCTGTGCCCAGCCCCAATATTCAGAAAAGCGTGGTCTCCTATTCCTTCATGCATAATAATGTTTATTATACCCTTCCCAATACTTTCCAATAGGCAAACCTTCAACAGCCCCTTATCAACCTTCGAAATTGAAAAAAAATTATGATAAAATATCCCAGGGGGGACACAAATAAACTCCTGACGTTTTATTTACCTCCACAACCACTAGAATGTCGTCCCTACATCTTGTATTAGACACACCCAACAGACACCTACGTACACACCCCATTTTCTGGACCCTACTATTCTGGGTATTTCTACAACTGCTAACTCCCATCACACACAAACCACCCCATCTAGTAACATCCCGCATTTAGCAAGAGGAAACATCCACCGTCCCGTCCTGAACTCCAATATGAAAGACAGCACATCCGAAAAGGACCTGCCCCCACCCTTCACTGGTCTCACACATCGCTCCAGCCACTAGGCTACCACTCGCTTCTCCTCTGCAACCCCACCCCCACCCCGGCTCCCTACACAACACGTCTGGACACAAGACGCAGGAGCAGCCCCTACAAAAGGCAAGGGCTGCCCGCCCGCCCGCCCGCCCGCCCCTCGCGTAGGAAGGGCACCCGCACTGGGCGCACCAGGCCTGCCACACAGACTCCCCCGGAGCCCCCGCATTCAAAATGGCACCTCCACCCCCGCCGCGCGCACCCCTCCCAGCCCAAAGGCCGCCAGGTTGGCCACACACCCCTCCTCGCAATGGCCGGAACCCTCCCCTCTCCCCACACCCGCGAGAGCGGCCCGGGGCCCTGTCCTCACGGGGTGCCTGTCTGCTGCCGCCCCCCCGTCGCCCCACTTGACCCCCCTCTCCTCACAGGACGCCGGCCGTCAATCGCCGCCTCGGCCCCCCCGGCCGCCCGCTCCCCCTCACCTGGCGGGGCGTAGTTGCGCGTGTGGCGGTCGACGTCCCTCGGGCCGAGCGGAGGGCGGCGGGGACGGGCCGCGGGAGGCGGGCGGGAGGCGGGCGGGCGGCGGACAGCAGACGCGGCGCCACCGACACCAGCAGCGCCGCCGGAGCCGGCACCCACCACAAACAATGCTCCTGATTGGGCAGCGGGCCCCGCCGGGCACGCCCCGCCTCCCGAGCGCCAGCTCCGACGCCCATTGGGCGGGCGGGAAGAGCGATCGGGGAGCGCGCCAATAGGCCTGGCGCACTGGCCGGAGGGCTCCCGCCCGGCTGCATCCATTGGCTAAGCGGAGCGGGTGACTGGCGTAGGGCGCGGCCAACGAGCGGCGGCGGAGTGCCCCGCGGGGCGCCTTTTTAATGGGTCCCCCGCTTCTTGGGCGTCTTTTTTTCCCCCCTTCTTAGCCGCCACATCCGGGTAACCGGAGGCCTCATGGATGGAGGGAGAGATGGCTGTGTCGGCGGGCCAAGAGAGGGAAAAAAGGGAGGGGCGCGGGGAGGAGAGGAGCCTCCTCCGCCTCCCCCCTCAGGGCTTTTCGGGCCCTCCTGGCCACCGTAGGCCAAGTGGCCCCCTTCAGAATGATGCCTTTTTTCTTGTTTAAAAACAGGAAAAAAGTTGATCCAATACCAGCCTTTACACAATAAAGCCTCGAAGGGGTAGAGCAGGTGCTGGGCCTTCTGCCTTGGGCAAGCGGCTGCGCTAGGCCTCGTCCTGAATGGGTCATGACGGCTGGAAGATGAAGGCCTGTTGCTGGCATCCAAATACATTATTTGATTTATATTCCGCTTTTTTCTTAAGAACTGAAGGTGCCCCACCCCATTCTCCTCCTGCTCTCAATCGTATCCCCACAACAACAACCACCCTGTGAGGTAGGTGGGGCTGAGAGTGTGGGGCTGGCCCAAAGTCACCCTGTTGGCTCCATGGCTGAGCAGGGTCAGGAACTCGGGCTGCCTGACCTTGTCCCACGTTCTTAACCATGATGCCACACTGTCTGTAGGCCTCAAGTTGTGCTTTGACATGGAGAACATCCATATACGTTTTTATTGTGGTTTTTTTTTTTTCCTTTTTATGGACTGCAAACGGCCCAGAGCACTTTGGCTGTGAGGCAGTACAGAAATAAAATCACCACAAAGTAGATTTCAGGTGGCTAAGCTGGCACTCACAGATGTCCACATTTGCCAAAAATTGCGGACTGAGGATGGTAAGGAACAGCAGTGTATCAACAAGCTTTAAATCTGCCTTTGGTCTTTGGCTAGCTATATAGTTTATATATACCTATTTAATTTCTATACTCTGGGCGGTTCACAGCACCATATTTAAAACTAATATAAAATATACCAATAAAATAGCAAATCATTAAAATGAGGGCAATACAAAATTTAAAACCAAATCAAAAACAGAAAAACAAGAAGTCTCTGTGTGTATGTGCCTGCATGTCTAAAAATATGGACACACAAAATCACACACACAATAAGCCTCTACTTCAGTTACTGCAAGACACTCTACAGAGGGCTGCCCTTGAAGACTGTTCCAGATCTGCAACAGCTACCAATATGGCAACTAAATATTTAGCATATTGCTGCACCAGTTTCCAAGCTGTTCTTGGACAGTGTTCAAGATGCTGGTGCCCTAAAGCTGGAGAGAGCAACTTGAGGACCCCAGAGGTTGTTGGTCTGCAGCTCCTGTGGTCACTTACCGCCGATTCTGCTGGCCCAGGCTATGTTTTAGTAATTCCTCCAGGCCACACGTTTCCCCCCTTTGCCCTAAACAGTTTGGTGCCAGGGTAGCTGAAACACCACTGCCTCCCTTACTAGCCTGCCTGTGGTTTAAGATCAGTTTTTAGGCCCTTTACCATCTTCCCTCACAAAGCGAGGATAGGTTGCTGGAAGTGCAAAACAGAGCCTGTTGCAGGGCAAAACCCCAATTGTGGAGCACCTTGGGTGAAGAATCTTATTTTCCCAAGTTTTTTTCACTTTTAAAAAACATGCCAGCCCATTTTTAAATGTTCGCACTCAGCTGGATTTTAATCTTGGCTACCAGTTTGGTTTTATTCTGTTTTAAAACAATGGCTTGTTATTATGTTTTGGTATTATTTTATTTTATGGTGTTAAGTTTTGTCTTTTAAAATGGCTGGATTGCTTTGCTAAATGTAATGAAAAATAGAATCATACAATCATAGCATAGTAGAATTGGAAGGGGCCACGAAGGCCATAATACAAAGAAAGATCCTTAAAAGCAATGAGCAGTGTAAGCTGAGGGTCACTAAACAGACTCAGGGTTTTTCAGAGACCCAACTACAAGGTTGGAAATTTGCTCCGGACTTGTAGTTGGTTCTCTGTGCTCAGAGCATGTGCTCAGAGCATGGAAAAGCCACTTTGAAGGTTGCTTCTACAAGCTTGGGGATGGGGCTTCGGGGTTATTCCAGGAGGTGCAATTCCAGGAGGACCCTAGTACCACCAAGATGTGAGAATGCCACCATCTCCTTTCCTCCCTTTCTGAACCTTTGCCAAAATTGCCTGTCCAGCAAGGTCACAGAGGGGGAAGACTGTGCAGGAGACTGTTACCTTCGTGCTCATCCTGCCCTCCATAGGTTGCCCGTAATCCTCAGAGAGTAGCAAGCCTCCTGGGTGGATCACACCCTAAAGTAGAACCTGGCTCCTGAAAGCATCCTGTCAAACACTAGATCATAATATATGTACATAAGAGAACATTACTTAACCGGTGGATTAAAATGCGATAAATAAAAGATCATTCCCTCTCTCCGTGTGCATTCAGAAACTGCTTTATATCACTTGGACCAGCTAGATAGACTGAAGTCTGCCTGAGTACACCACAGCTTCTGATGTTGCGATGCAGGACTCACGGCTGAGCTGACAAAGAGGATTGCTGCGTCCCTCTGCCACAACCGGTAAACACACAAGCAGTACCTTTGCTTTGTCCTTTCTTAAAAAGTCAGCATTCCAGTGCAGCAATCCAACATGCTTGTAACTGGGAGTAAACACTGTTGAATTTCATGGATCTTATTTCTCGCTATAGAAGTGCAGGAACAAACGATCAACTCTGTAGCCAGCATTCAACAGGGATGTCGGGGGTGGGGGGGAGGCTTTTGCCTCAGGGGCTGCGCTCCTACTTCTCCACTCTATCAGGGGTTGCAGGCTGGTTGTGCAGGGCAACACCCCTTTCCGCTGTGTCACTCTTTTTCTTCTAATGTTCCCTCCTCTCTCCCCTGCATATCATCTGTCTTCCTTTTCACAATTGTTTGCCTTTTGGACTTTGGAGGGGAGCCTGGTGACTCTCATGCCACTGGGGCTCATCACCCATTGCAGCTTTTCCTTGAGTGATGTAAGAAGTTGTCCATGGTGCTGAAACCCCCACCCCACCCCATAGATTCACCACTATGGGGCACCACAGACAGCTCCTATAGAGCTAGTAGGGTGGGGAGGCTGTGCTAGATGAAGAGCCCCAGTGACATAAGGGCAACTAGATACTCCTGGAAATTAGGCCAGGGGGCTTGTGTAGCTCTGTAGCTTGGGGCAGGCACCAAGGGTTGGAATGTCTGGGCATCTGGTAGGGGGCTCTGTGCCAGCAGTGGCCCAGGGACAAGGCCCATGCTGGCTTGCTCCGCCTCTTCACTATTGTAACCTGCTTTTCTCCTCCTTCTGCCCTAAGAGCCAGTGAGGAGTGCCAGCAGTGGGTGCCCTTTCTTATTTTACTAGATTTCTATCTCACCGTTTTTCCTTTGGCTTTTTTGTTCCCTGGCTTTAGAATAGTATATCAGTGAGGTTGGAAGGGGTCTATAAGCCCGTCAAGTTCAACCCTCTGCTCTGATTCCAGATGTGGCCACCCATCCAGTTGCAGGCCCGCACTTTCCCAACTTAGCAAAGGTGATTGGACACGGTAACTTGATGTATAGCTATGCAGGCTGCCTCTCAAGCAAGCGAGTGGTAGTAATGATGGTTGGAAAGGTCCAGGAGCAATTTCATAACAACAGTTATGAAAAGGTAGATTTACCGAGCGAGCCAGGCCCATGGAGGGTGCCCTGCCCAGGAGTCCTCGAAAACCTGCAGGTGGCAGGTTGCCCAAGTGATAAAAATTCCTGCCAAACCTCCGCTCTAGCTTTTACTAGTCATGCAGGGAGATATCCATAATTGCGCTATGTTAGGTTCAATAGCTTTCTCCTTTTAAATGATCCAATCTGTTCTGCCCCAGTGAGGAATTGCATTTTAAAATAATGCAGTTCATGTCCATCTTTGAAATGCGGCAAGCAAATGACAAAGGTTGCAAGAGACAGAGACGCAAAATGATTCCTGCACAGAGTTTGCAGAGATCGTGGCTTGCGGGTAGTGCATCAGCCTTGTATGCAGGCAGGCCTCAAGACAATTCCTGGGTTTCTGGGTAAAAGGAGTGAAGCAGGGAAAAAAGCAGCCCTGACAGTCTTCTGCCAGTCAAATTATATAATTCAGGGATCGATGGGCAAACTGACCTGAAATAAAATAGCTTTATCTCACTATTACGAATATAGCAAGATTCATAAGCAGGGCAGAAGGGAATCAAGTTGGTGTTGCTTCTCAGCCAGGAAACAGACTCATTAGCACAACCATCTGGATTTTAGTTCACACCTTGGCACTTTTTTCACCACCTGGAAATCATCCCGAGGGGGAAAAAAGCTGCGTAGATCGCACAAGGGGCAGCACTGGTAGGAGGTGGGAACTCTGGCTTTTTTGCAAGATCATGTGATTGGCATAAATGTATTCTGAGATGGCAGTTCCAACTTCTGGTACCAGAAAAGGTAGGGCAGCAAGGAAGAAAAAAAGGAAGCAAACAAGCAGCCTTGGCCTTAAAAGAAATTGTTTAGCGCGCAACAATTCCTGGATTGCGTGTTTTGATACCCTGCATCAAATCACAACATCACCATTATCTTCTGGATGACACGCTTGATGTATAGTTCTGGTCTTATCTCCTCCTATACTTGGGGAGTTGATTCTCCTGCATCTCTGGAAAGGGCTATGATCAGTTTTGTTCAGTCATTCCCAGTGCAAGGAAATACTACCTTGCCTTGGTGGAGAGCTGCTTCTTTGGATGAGCGGAGTCTTCAAGGGATGGGGAGTGGGGGGCTGCCTGCAGTTCTGCCATCCCTGCAACAGGCTACAAATGGGCCATCCATCTCCTACTCAGTGATGCAAACAAATCTTCATGTTGCACCTCTTCCTGCTTCACACCACCTTTCCAATCAGGAGACTCAGCAAGAACAGGAATTCACAGAGAAAGAAAAAGCAGCCGAGTCACGAGGAATGCTGTGAGAATGGGCTATTTTCTCCCTGTCAGATTCTACCAGGAAACTCTTGGCCAGAGCAGCATGTGTTGCTTGGCTGCAATTGCACCCGAAAAGAATATTGCATTCCGCAGCAGATCCAGAAAAGGACAATCGGAACAATCAAGGAGCTGAAGCAACTCGCCTGTGAGGATACAAAACAGAGCACTAGCTCAGAAAAAAATGTGACTAAGAGACAGGGCATGATAGAAGTGCAGAAAAGTTAGGACTTCCTGTCAGTCAGGACCCCGAGGGTGTGGAATGGGCTTCCATGGGAGGTGGGTGAGGCCCCATCGGGGAGGGTGTTCAAGGACAGGCCGGACATGCACATGGTGGGCGTGTTGTGAGCGGACCAGCTGGAGCCGGGGGTCAGACTAGATGGCCCTGGAGGCCCCTTCTGACTCGCTCTGTTTCTATGTTTCTAAAACAGTGCCTGGCAAGGAGGGAGTTCCTCCTCCTTTCTTAGAACAAGACCTCAGTGAGTCATCCCTGCAAGTTGAACCACTGAGTTTGGGACAGATAAAGACGGGTTTCTTGGGTTTCTTCGCCCCGTGCAGAATTACACTCTGGAATTCGCTTCCCCAAGAGGCAGCAAAGCATCCCGAGACTTTTAAGTATGGGACAGTGTAGAAAAGTTTTACATAAAATAAAAATAAAATAGTATTGGTCACCAATCTGGATGGCTTTAAAAGGGGACTGGGTAAATGTTAAAGCAGGGAATTTACTTCCCCAAAAGGTAGCAGCGGTTTTAACTTGGACAGCTTTGGAAGAGACTGTGATCAATTTTGGGGAGAAGGCTGTCAGGGGCTACTGCTCTTGGTGGCTTTCTGCCTCCAGCAATAGAGGCAATTTGCCTGTGGATCCCAGTTGCTTTGGATGATGAAAAGGGTTGATTGGTGGCTCTGGCCACAGCATCATTGTAGTGCAGCGCCCCAACTCCCTGGAGAGGCTCACCCTCGGATGTCCCTTTGGCACAAGGCAGTCTTGAAAAGCAAACCAAACACCAGGCTTTAAAATCTGACCCGTTCCATCTCTGTTGATCACTTTTATGCTGCCTTATATATGAGTTTGAGTCATTCTGATGGCCATTCTGCTCTTTCAATATTTGGGCTGTTTTAAAAGGGGTTCCTCTCATGTTGATGTTGTCACAAGATGCCCTGGAAATATTTTGAGGAGCGGAATAGAAATCTGTAAATTGATTCTTCAAACCAGTTTTAACCAGAGTGTACAAATGTATGGAAAAGGGCATCAGGGAGAGTCTGAGCGAGAGAGACAGAAATATCATTTGTCTGTATTTACTTAAAAGTATGACTTCATGTTTATATGGCATTTAATATAGGATTTTAACACTGCGACTTTATGCATGTCTGTCTACTAAGCAATGAAACTTAAATGTCTCTTACTAGCCTTTTCCCTTCATACCCTTTTGGACTACAGGTATAATGCGGCTTGAAATCTGAAGCTTCTGAAGAGCACTAGGCTTAGAGAAGCTGGTGGATATGTGAGGGTAGGGGAAACTACTGGTGCTCGAAAGACTGTTGGACTACACATCCCATCATGCATCAGGCAGCATCTCCGACTGCCTGGGGTTGATGGTAGCTGGAGTCTAAAGCCACCTGGATGGTCACAAGTTAGCTCACCCTGAACGATGGGACTGTAGCCCCAAAAGTAGGCCGAGGGTTTAATTTTCATTTGCTTAAGGACTAGGTGTGAGAACATCAGATGATTGGTGGCATCTGGAGTCTTAGATAAGCAGAAGGGCTCCATGTTCAGAGGCTCTGTACCTGCAAATATTGTATTTCCAGCCCTTCTTTCCCTTCAAGGAATCCAAGGTGCGTATGATCCCCCTGTTCCTCCTTGCAACAGCCCTGTGAGGTAGGCTGGGCTAAATGTCACGGACTGGTCCAAAGTCACCTAGGGCAGCTCATGGCCAAGTGGAGAACCGAACCCGGGACTCCCGAGTGCACCACGCTAAGCCTTTCCTGTGGTGCCGCTTGCTTACGTTGTTTAAAATATTTATTTTAAAGATATCTACGTGGGCAGCCATCACGACATCTTGCGGAAGCGGATTCCGTAGTTTTTACTCTGAGTTGTGTGAAGGCAGCCTTCCTCTGACTTGTCTAGCATCTCCCCGCAATCAAGCTGCAAGAGGCCACACTCCTTTATTTATTTTATTTTATTTATTTGGAAATTTATAGGCCGCCCCTTGCCACAAGCCTCATTTAAAACTCCTTTGTTTATAATGTCTTCCCCTGCAGGCAGGTTGTGGCTGCAAAGGGGGATCTTGCAGCCTGTCCCCCTTGGCAGGGTGGAGGTGCAGACTTCCACCTGTGTCACATATGCATTGCAACTGCGCGATCACGTGAAGGCTCCCTCACAAACAGCACATGGATAGATATGTCTGGGCCGGTAGGGTGTAGGCAGAATCCCTGCCCAACCCTCCAACCGCTGGGAATTTTCTATAGCCGAGGAGAAAAGGAATTCCGCAGGAATCAGCACTGTAACAACAGACTTCGCTTGGGCCGGCAGCGGTTCTCCAGGTCTCGGAAGGAAACCAAGTTCGGATTCTTTTATACCAGGAGGCCTCCTTGCACACCTGTCAGGTAATCTTGTCAGGTGACTAGTCAAATATGTATCCTCTAGAGCAGAAAAGAAATCTTCAAATGTTCAGAATCTGGGCTCCAAGCTTTCTTGACCACTGGTTGCACGTACTGTCTGCCCACCCTGCTCTAGGCGCTTCAAGAGACTGACTCCAGGATCTTCTCTTTACCAGACACACGTCTTGCTTTGCTACGCTGCATCTTGAGAAGCGTTCCTTCCAGAACAAGAAACCAAACTGTTTCTAAAACAGAAAGGGTGTGTGCGCGCAAGACACAGAAAGAAAGAGGGTGGGAAACACACACACTCTCTCTCTCTCTCTCTCTCTCTCTCTCTCTGCAGAGCCTTTCCCGAAACCCAATTGTTTTTTTTGGCACGGCTCAACATGGCTGCCAACTTACAAAAGGAAAAATGGAAACAGGCCAACTTGGAGTCCGGCTTCCTTCTGGTTCTCTGCCCCACATTGGCTGCCGGCACATGATTGACAGGCTTCCCGGCACTGTGCACTCCGCTCCGATTGGCTGGGCTCTCTCCATATTGAGTTTTAACAGCCAAATGGAATGGCCAAAGAGCATCTGCAACCAAAATCCGCCACACACACAGGCATAGAAGAAAAAGGGGGGAAAAAGAGGAAGGGAAGCGCCGATTTCCTCAACAGCTATTTCTGGCACACACTCGAGCAAACGTCTGTCAAGGTCATTCTGGGGGAGGCTGTTGATGCAGCCACAGATCAGCCTCCTTGCCCCCCCCCCACAGCCAAAAACAAGGCTTTTTCCTAGCGTAACATCCTCCGACTTACAAATTCACGCCAAGTCCACCCTTAAGCGACGATCCGAAAACACAGTTGACCGGAATCACGCCCCACTGGGCATGGTGATTTGCCTCGGAGTAAACAGACAGTGATAGGCGGACCCAATGCTTGGTCCTCCTCGGGCAGCTGCCGGGGCTCACGAACACCCCCCCCCCTACCCTGGATTCCTGAGCCACCCTTTTAAATGTGCCACCAGGTCCCGCTGTGGTGAGAAGGCCCTCGGATGTCAAAGCACGAAAACCGGCAGAGTTCGCGTTGCCGTTTGCAAAGTGTGAATTGGGTGGGTTTGACGTAAAACAGAACCAGACAAATTCCACCCGCCCCCCCCACTCCTTCCCACGAAGTCACGCCCCCCCGTCTTTGATACCATGGGCAAGAAAGCAAACCAGCATATTCATGGCTTAAACCCTGCCAAGCCTCTTCACACACCCATTCCCCTCACCAACGCGAAGCATGTGCCATACCCAGAAGGAAAATACAGAAGCATCTTTATTTACAGAACCAGGAACATGGAAAACGAATGAACCAACAAAAAACAAAAGATACCACAAAGAGGAGCTTGATGGAGACAGACTCCATATTGCACAATCCGAGCCCTGAGGAGAAAAGCGGGGGGCTGGGAACGTTGGCCGATGCCTCAGGGGTCCCCCTTCCCGTCCCCACTTGGCCTCCTCACACAGACACAGCCACAGCAGGGTTTGGGGGCTGCCCCCTTGTGTACGAGGAGGGCAAATGGGAGGGAAAGGGGGGGTCGAGAGCCCCTCTTCTACCCCAAGTTACTGCTCTAGGGCTAACCCTTCTTACACATAAATCACAAGCAACGAAGTGGAGGAAGAGGAGGGGGCAGCAGACGAAGAACAGCTTCGTAATAAATAAATTATAAAATAGCATTTTCTTTCTTTCGTTAACACTGACGGTAAAAAAATAAACCACCTTGGCTAGACGTGGGCAGGGGGGGTGGAAGAGGCTGTGCTCGGGGGCCATCCTCTCCCAAATTAAGCCCTCATTTGGCATGGGGGGGGAGAGTAAGGGGGGGCTGGGGCCCTGCGATCGACAGATGACAGACGACCACATCCACATGGTGGAACGAACACTGTGCACAAAGAGACAGACAGACAGACTGGGGAGCCACCCAGGCGAGGAGGGGTGTAGGGGGCAGCCGGCAGTGGTGCTGGGGCATCGCATGCACATGCAGAGTGCAGTGCTGGGCCAGGTCTGAGAGGCTGTGAGCCACACGCCCCAAAAGGAATGTGGTCTCCGAGACCCCCCCCCGCTTGCCCCCCGTGGCAGCGGCTGCCAGCCCGGTCAGCCCCCTTTTCCTTACCGCTGATTCGGGGGTGGGTGCACAATACGAGAACACCAATCCAAAACCAGAAGGGCCCGCAAACCAGCCAATGACAGCACCAGCCTTTTCGCCCCATGGCTCCCTGCTCCCTACTCTTGGACACCACCCAGGGGGGCAGGCCGGCGCCCAGAGGCCCCAGAGACTGCCCTCGTCCACATCCGGTGCCACGCTCCACCGCCGTCCTTGATCATTCCTACGCAGCAGGAAGTGCAGGGAGCCGCAGGTGCCTCAGGGGGAAGGAACAGGAAGGGGAGCAGCCCCCTGCCCCACCGCTAGCATTCCAGGTTGGTCCCAAAGCTCTTCCGACAGTCGACAGCCTTGGAGGTGAGTGGCTGAGCCCTCCGGCGTTTCAGGGACTCCTTCCCCACACTGCTGGCCAGCTTCGAATAGGCAGACTTGTATTTCTTGTCAAAGTCAGCTGAGGACAGAGGGCAGAAACAGAGGTGAGGAAGCCCAGGGCAGGCCTGGGCTCGTGGACAGAAACCCCGGAAATTCTGCAGTTCTGCACAAGGAAAATAGCATGGAAAACTGCCCAAGGTTTGGTGCTGAATACCCTCAGGTTCTGCCCCACTTCAAAACAGAACTGCTCGGTTTTACCGATGTTCTGTTTTTTAAGACAGTGTTGATGGCTCATCGTTCCAAAATGTGTAGTGGCACAAAAAACCACTAGCAAGAGTTAAAACACACACCGGCAAGTTTCTAGACCTCATGGACACAGAGACAGACAAAACTTGATGAGTGAGGACAGCAAAGTCGCTCTCCCTGCCATGCCACAGGTGCTGCTGCTGCTGGTGTTCCGTCCCCTCTGGACAATCCCAATTCCTAGACATCCCGGAATCTGTTCCATCCCTCAGCACTGACTCCTCCTTCAAACAGCCTCTGCGACCCAAAGGGCCTCCAGGCGAGTGGCAGCCATCCTGCCTACCCTCTCCCCCACGAAGGAGAGCAAGTCTGCCCTTCCCTCGTTCTTACCGATATCGACATGGTCTCTGCCCAGCGCCGCAAGCTTGAGGAAAAGGATCTCACGGTAGATGCTCCTAAGGACGGAGAAGGGACACAGCGGCAGGTGGGTTGGCACACCTACCCCCTTTTCCCAGGCCGGGTCAAGGTCTCCATAGGGGAAAGTATTGCGTGCATGAGGGATGTGGGGAGAAGCTGTACCTCTGCAGATGTGTGGGGCTGGACTGCTCTGCCACTGTATCCAGAAAGAGGCTGATGGCCTTGTGCACCTCACCTAAGCCCACGAAGGTCAGCAGGGCCTCCAGGAACGAGAGCGAGAAGGGGTGGTTGTGCCGGCGCCAGGACTGGAGTCGAGTCGGAATGCTGCCTGGGAAAGGAAGGGAAGGGACATGGTGGTGCATCCGGAGGCGCAGTCCACAGAAGCACGCAGAACTGGTTCCCAGAATCGACCTACAAGCGCCCGGGAGTGTGTGAGCGCAGGCAGGGCTCCGACCCAGCACAGACCCGCTATGGATTCGAGTTGGGTAAAAGGAAGCACATGCAGCAGAAGCAAAAGATGAAGATCTTCCGGAACTGTGCCGCGTCGGGATGAAAAGTGGGGACATGTGCCTGTGGGAAAAGGCAATGGGACTAAAGTTTCCGGATTTTTAAGGCTAATTATATAATTGTTTATTTATGTTGTAAGCCGTCCCGAGGCTTTCTGCGAATGGGGCGGCATAAAAATTGTTTTAAATAAATAAATAATAAAGGAAGAAGGCGTGGCTACTGGAGTAAGCCTGGAGGGGCAGACAAAGGTCCTCTAGCTCCAACCCCTTGGTCAGCCGGAAGCCTGGGGGCAGAGCCACAAATTCAGAGGGGTATTCAAGAAGGGCACACATCTTCAGGTTGTCACTCACTGTGGAACCTCCAGAGGATGTAGAGAGGAGGAAAGCTGTCAGGGTCCGGAGTCAAAACATCCCAGAGCAAACGCACACTCACGAGCGGCCCCTCCTGGGTCGAGCCCTGCAGAGGGCGAGATGGGGAGACGAGAAAGGCATGGACGATGGAGCTAGGAGGGGCCTGATGGAGGCCTTTGGAAGAGCTGGTCCTCCACAGGAATCATTCCAGGGAAACCTCCTTGCCAGATGGTTCTGGGCAGTGCAGAGTTTCAGGCTTGGCCCAGCGATCGCCACTTGGTCACCAAGCTCTTCCCATGAGGCCATGGGATAGAGCGCTCTCTCTCATCCCTACCCACCTACCTCCCAGGGGTGTCAGAAAGCTAAAATGAGCAGGGAAGAAGAGCCGTGTTACCTGGGGTGGGGCCTGGACATGCTTTGACGCCAGGAGCAGCTGGGGTAGGCTGCTGGGCAGGCCCAGGCGCTGGAAATACCACACCAGGTTCCAGTATATGATGGGATGGTTGTCCACCAGCTCAGGCTGAGACAGAAACTCTCCTCCCTCGTTCTCCAGCAGGGTCTCCAGTTCCTTGCGCAGGACCAAGGGGCTCAGGTAGGCAAAAGCCAGGTGCTCCGTGTGTGGGGTAGACCCCCGAGGGACCTGCAGGTAGGAAGGAAAGGAACCGTCATTGTCAAAGCTTGGGGCAGACACTCTTACTCTGCACCCCTCAGCAATAATAAACTCAATGCAAAAGAAAGGGAGAAATGGGCTACAGTGTACATAAAGACTGCACAAGTGACCGAAATCCTAAAGCTTGAAATTATACTTATATCATAGAAACAGAGCGAGTCAGAAGGGGCCTCCCGGGCCATCCAGCCTGACCCCTGGCTCCAGCCGGCTCTGCTCACAACACGCCCACCATGTGCATGTCCAGCCTGTCCTTGAACACCCTCACCGATGGGGCCTCAACGACCTCCCGTGGAAGCCCATTCCACGCCCTCGGGGCCCTGATTGTCAGGAAGTGCTTTCTGGCATCCAAATTGATTTTTGGTTCCCTGAGCTTTGCTCCATTGGAGTGCAAGCTTGTGTGCATATGCACACACACACACAGAAACTGGACAGATTTTAAAATACGATCTTTTTCTGGGGAAGAAAACACGATGTTACCGGAGAGTCTGTGAAGCCATTGCATAATGACCCAGCCCTGGATTCTCTCTCAACTTCTGGCTCCGTCTCATCGAGAGACAGACAGTGGTAACGGTCACTGAGCACGGGACCCTCGCCGCCTGGCACTGGCGCCTCGCTGTCCCTTGGCCAATCCGAGGAGACAGAACTGGTGTCGGAGCTGTCTGCAATGCTAGGTGGATGGGAAAGGAATAGAGAAAAATAAGTATTCATGGACAGGTTCCCCCAAATGATAGATTCTATTCCTTGCATCGGCAACATTTTTGGAAGGAATATGAGGACTAGAATCTTGCCTTTAAAAAATCAATAGGATTTGACACAGTCTGTTGGAGTTCCAAAAATTCTTCACACTGTTGCATGGCAAAATTATTATTTTTATCTATCTATCTATCTATCTATCTATCTATCTATCTATCTATCTATATCCTGCCTTTTTCCTACAAAGGGCTCAAGGCAGCTTACATCATTCTCCTCCTCCATCTTATCCCCACAACAACAACCTTGTCAGGTAGGTTGGGCTGAGAGTCTGTGACTGGCCCAAAGTCACCCAGTTGGCTCCATGGCTGAGTGGGGACTCGAACCCGGATCCTCTGAGTCCCAGTCCCAGGCTCTTCACCACGACGCCACACTGGCTCTCTGATTATAGCCCTGATCAAAGCTGAAGCCTCAGGGATCGAAAATGATGTCCTGCCCCAAGCCAGCTCCAAAGCTGAAGGGAAAGAAGACACTAGAGATGCCATCCTATTATTTTCACAGCATTTTTCTTTCTCTTGTGCTTAAAAAAACCTCTTCTGCCTCATCTTCCTAGGTGGGGCTGTCAACTTATCCCCAAGGAGAGCCCACTTCAGGTCAAGCAATCACACAGTTGAATGCTTCTGTATTAATCTTAAAATTCCCATATGTAAAATACTACCATATGAGGGAGAAGCTGCACTAGCTTTCTATGTGCAGGGACTATGGATTCCTTTTTTCTTTCCTTTTTAAAAAAAAAATACGGAGGAGCATTCAGTCATTTGGTGCCCCACTCTGAAGCACCTCGACCAGCCCTGCACTGTTGCAGTGATCTTTACAACAGTCCTGTAAGGTAGGGCAGACAGGGTCATTATGGCCACTCCGCAGAGGATGGGTTGCCCACAGGTCTACCTCGGGCCCCTGCCTGAATTTGTGGCTGAGGTGAGATTCAAATGGGGGACTTCCAGGCTCAGCGCTTTGTCTCATTGCTCCGTCAGGTGTCAAAAGGGGAAATACTGCGGTAAGCACTCTTCCAAATACTGGCCTCAGGGCCACGGGGAACTGCCTGCAGGGAGGAGCGGGGAAAGGATGAACAGAAGCAGAAGGCCGGAATCCTAACCTGGCAGCGACCTGGAAGTCCTGGATCTCGATGCTGAGGAAGGGCACGAAGGGGCGCGCACAGAAGGGGCAGGTGGTGTTGAGGTTGGAGTCGTCCGAGCTCCAGCCCGCCATCACCTCCTCGTCGTACACCAACGTATTACAGCCCTGGCACCGTGAGCAGCTGGAAAGCAGCACCTGGATGGGGAGGGCAGCACAAGCAGGTGCTGAGCAATCCCAGCCGACACCCGACTGTGAACCTCTCCGAGTGCCCGCCTTTCACCCTGTCATAGAAGGGAAACGTGCAAGGCCTTCTCTCCAGGCAGGGGAAAGTGTCACAGCTGCGACATACCTCCACGGCGGGAGGTTCCAAGAGCCGATCGCTGGATTTACGAAGGCTGAAGCTGCACACAGACGTGTCCGAGAGGTCATACTCACTGCCCAGCGATACGGAGCTCTGTGGTGGAAAGGCAGCGAAGCCTTAGCATAAATGTATAGATTGCCCAACCGGAAGATGCACTCGGGGGCCATTTGTCATAATAAAACCCAACGGAACGCAAAGGAACCATCAAAACAAGCTCTGAGGGGTACGATGGCACAGCATAAAGGAGCCGGCAGTACAAAGCTCGTACTCGGAATAGGAGATGAGAAACAGAATGCCTGCCGGACAAGGAAGCTCTTGAGAAGCCTATCCACAAAGAGGGGGAGCCTACCATGAAGGCCCTTCCTCTGGAATCTGCCTGGGGGTCCGTTGCGGGCAGCAGCGCCCAAAGAACAGCTCGCAGAGACAGCCCTAGCAACTGGGCAGAAGCATACAGGAAAAATATAGGCCACAGAGGCTTCGTTCTCCTTTACTCGGGCCACATCGTTGTCACAGAAACCAGACAGCTTCCGGTTCTGAGCCTGCCTGCCTGCCTGCCTACCAACCTCAGAGGCAGTGGAGCCCGGGCGCTCCCGGGGAAGCAGGAGGTGGCTCTCCAGCGGGCTGCGGCGAGTGGGGAGCTCACGCTGCTCGGACGCCCCGCGTGAGTGCTCCGTGGCAGCGCCGTGCCTCAGCGAGGGCCGCTTGATGGGCGACAGCAGCTGCTGGAGCTTGGCGGTCAGGCTCCTGCGCGGCGTGCCACCCAGCCCCCGGTTCTCTAACACCTGGCCCGGCCCTGGCCCGGTCCCCTCTGGCTGCCCCGAGCCCGACTGGGTGTCCATGCTGCTCAGCGTCAACCGGTCGCTCTCGTCGGTCAAGAAGCTGCTGACATCCGACAGGCTTCCATCCTCGGAGCTTCCGGGCCCATCCTGCACGCCCTTCAGCCAGTGGGGTAAGGCAGGGAGCATGTCACTGCTTCCAGGGTTGGACCCCGCCAGGGCTTTGGTCACTGCAACGTGGGAGAGAGAATGGCCCTGGATTGTGGAGGACTGTGTAAAGCCAAGGGCTCTCTCACAATCTCCGACGGAAACTCAGACCCCAAGAGCCTCCCTACCACTGGGCCCTTGCCACAAGCGTGCAGCAGCCCTGCACGGATCTCCCGCTCCCAGACTCACCGCTGGCCGCTCCAGCTTCAGAATGGCGTTGCGGGAAGCACAGGCTGCCGCTCTTCACCAGAGACTTGGACGGCAGAGTCTCACTCAAGCTGCCCCCAGACCAAGTCGTCTGCCGCTGCAGGTTGGACCGGGACGACTGCGGCCGGGCGCTCAGCCCCTTGGTGCCCCTGCCTTCTGCCAACAGAACCCGGGAGAAAAAGCTGTCTTCAGCCACCATCTCCAGCTGGATGCCCTAAGCCCATTACTGTCTTCAGGCACAAAGGACCTGCGGGTGGGGCTGATTTTGGCCTGGGGACCACAGCAATCCTAGCGCAGGTGATGCTCTCACCTGCACATGCCCGGAACTTTTCTCTCTCCCAGAATGGCCAGTCAGTGGCCGTTGGACAAGGCCACGTGGAAAGAAGAGGTGACGACAGCCAGGCGCTCTCTGTCGGCTCTGCTAGGACCAGCCCCCATCTGGGCATCTTCCCTCCCACGTACCTGACTTGGTGCTGAGGCTCCGCAGCTCCGCCTCGCGCTGGCGTTGTCGCAAAGGCTGCCGGAACTGGGCTGCCCCCAGGACCACATTGCGTAGTTTGGCCCAACGGAGGCGGCCTCCCTGGTTACTCGATGGCCACTTGCACTCCAAAATGGCCTAGGGCACGAAGCGGGGGGAGGACCACATGAAATTAGATGAAGCACACAGGATCTTTCCACAGCTAACTCTGCACATGCACCAAGCCAAAGGAGGAGGAGAACAAAGGGGAGAACTGGACACTGAGAGAAGGAGAGGCATCTGTATTACCCAACAGTCTCTACCACCCAGTTCAGCAAAGGCCAAGCTTAGTTCACTGTTTTTGCTTGTGAAATTCAAATGGAACATGCACATGAGAACTGCCAGCAAGCCCACCGTTCGGGTGGGTTGCAAGGTGAGCAGAGGAACAGGTGGGAGACCAAACACTGGTCGTTCCAATGTGCCACTTCAAGAGTAGAGGGTCCGGGGAAGGCAGAGGGGCTCAGAGAGGTCTGAGGAGACGGAGCACCTAAAGAAGATAGCATCTTGCAATCAGAATGTCCAAGAGGCCACCTTCTCCCATACAAACCTGTTTGCATTTTTTTTTAATACTTTATCTGTGAAATGCCTCATCAAGCATTTCTCAAAGCTTTTAATGAGAACAAAATACCATTGCAAGGAAAATCACAATCAAACAAGCATGTCAAACTCGTCAAAATGCCATCAAAAAGTGCATGCAAAACCATATGGCAGAAATTAGGGACCACACAGTACAAAAATACTCAAAAATGTAACTAGACTTTAAATTATTTTAAAAGCCTTGGAGAATCTTAGTCTGGCAAGTGAAATGAAGCAAAACAGATGCCAGGTCACCTTCGCTGGCAAGAGCGTTCCAGAGGAAGGCATCACTAAATAAGCCCACTTTCTGGTTCGATGGCGAGGACCCCGCAAGTGCTTCTGAACCCGTTAATGAATTGAATTAAAATAGAAAGGGGGAAGGTACCTTATTATAGTACCCGTGGGTGATGGCGTTGGGCACAATCCCAGCCCGCTTCATCTCCAGTAGGACCCGCACCGAAAGGACCGGCTCGCCGTGCTGTCCGCACAGCTGCATCAGGATCCGGTAGCAAACCTTGGAGACAGGAGAACAAAGATGGTTTTTCTTTTAATTAAGAAGAAGCCCAGGAGTAAGGTACAAAAAACTTCTGGGCCGAGAGAAAGGGCTACAGTTCAACTGCTTCAGCTTTCTTTTCAGCCAAGGAAGCATTACTCTGTACAGTGTTGGAAGGAACCGTAAGAATGCCGGATTGGGAAGGGCAGGACGCTTCCATGCCACCAAACAGCCAAAGCTCTCTGGGCATTTCACAGCAATGAAAACCATAAAATGCAGCACGAAAAAGCATCATGTGAAACATGCGAAGTTTAAAACAACAATCTAAAACCCAAGTGAAAACCAGCAGCAGTGTTAAGATTTAGAAGACCGCATCAGATTTACAGACAACTGAAACAGAAAGACGGAGATGTCTGGGAACAGAAGGTCCTCACCTGGCATGAAATGGAGGTGACAGGTGAGCCTCTCTGGGGAGGTCGTCCCACGACTGGGATGCCACCCCTGAAAAGGGCACCCGCCACACCTGAACCAGAGGGGCACTTAGAGAAGAACCTCTCAAAGGAATCTCAGGGTCCTGACAGGTATCTAGAGGGAGCAACGGTCTTTCAGGTAACCGCATCCCAAGCGGAGAAGAGCCTCTGCTGATGACAGAAGGTACTTCTGCCCATTTCGATTAATGCTATGCATTGTACATGGAGGCTCCCTTTGGAAAGCATCCATACACTTCCGCTGGTCCAGAACAGGGCAGGGAGCTTATGGGGAGAGAGTAGCCAGCCCATGTCCATTTCTGGAGCCTGAGTCAAAAGTATTGCTTATCCTTTTGCCCCTCTTAATAAGTAATTTGCTTTCTTTCCTTTCTGCCTCTCTCTGAATGGGGCTGGAGAACAGGATAACCCAAGTTTCCGCACCACCCGCAGTTCATCGCCTGTGTTCCTCCTCGAGTGCGGGTTGCCACGTTCTGTAAACCCAACCCGTCTCTCCCAGTTCCCCCTGCTTCTCCAAGCTTTCCTCTCATCGCCACTTCAGGCAGGTAAGCCACACCTGCCCCGGGGGCATGGGCAGGGAGACCCCCCCCCCCATGGTGGTGGGGACGTGGTCACGCAAGCATGGGTACCTCGTCCGGGAGGACAACCTTCCTGGTCTCCATCTGCTTGAGCACCTCGTACGCCGTCTGCAGGGCCCGCACCTTGGACGCCGCGGCCCGGACGTAGGTGGGCAGGGTGATGAACCACAGGCCGTAGCAGTGGCCCAGGAGGCATTTCGCCCACATGTCAGGCACCGACGAGTACTTCTGGGCCACCTGCTGGGCCACCTTCATTTCCTGGAGGGGGCAAGATGGGCAGGGGCGGTGGGTGAGAGCGATCGAAGAAGAAACATGGGGCTATCCAGATGGCAGGGTGGCTCGTATCTCCCTGGCTCCATGGCACAGACTCATCTTTCTAATCTCGTCTCAAAAAATCCTGAATTTGCTTTTTATACTCCCAAGAAAGTCCGTGTTGCTTTTTATGTGCTAACAAGTTGATGGCGGGAAAGCTAGGCAGAGCATTTTTCTGAACTGTTTCACATGTACAATTATTTTCATTCATCCTCTAGCACGGGAGTTTCTTTTGCTTTCGACTGCGGGTGTCAGTCCAGAAAGATGGACTGGACATGTGGGAGGAGGAAATTCAGACGAATTTCATTAGCTTCATCATAAAGGGCAGCTCCATTTCTAGGAAACTGCCCGTTTTGTACCTACCTGTTTGGTCCTGCGTGGCGCAGGGCTGCTAGGAGCACTGCTTCGGGCTTGGCAGAGCGAGGGCATTAACTGGTCTTGGGGACGCTCAAAAAGTTTGGCCTGGAGCTGAGGGAAACAGTCGTACCTGGAGGTGGTGAGAGAGAAGCGGAGCTTAAGTAAAGAAGGTGCATGTGGGGTCCAGAGGGCACAAATAGGGAAAGTGTCCAGCCGGCTTCACTCATGACATGCCCACCATGTGCATGTCCAGCCTATCCTTGGACACCTTCACTGATGGGGCCTCAACAGCCTCCCGTGGGAGCCCATTCCACGCCCTCGGGGTCCTAACTGTCAGGAAGAGCTTCCTGGCATCCAAATTGAACCTTGGCTCCCTGAGCTTTGCTCCACTGGAGCACATCCTGCCTTCCTCTGCAGGGGAGAACAGGTCTCTACCCATCTGCATGTGACACCCCCTCACATACCTGCATGTTGCCAACAGATCCCTCTGAGTCTCCCCTCCTCCAGGCTGAAGAGACCCAGTTCCCTCTGTCTCGCCTCATCCGGCATCCCCTGATCTAACAACCCCACTGCACTGGCTCCTGAGCGAAGTGTACAATCAAGGGATGCAGAATGCAGACCCCGTACAGGCACAGGGGTGCATGAAGGATAAAATGGAGGACGGAGGGAGGAAGCGAGAGAGCACATCGCTACACAGGTTGGATAGGCTTGTTTAAAAAGCAGCCAGCAAACCAACAAGAGCCCAGGACAGGGCTCGGAAGGCTGCTGGTGAGTTTGTGCGTCCATCGAGTGTGCTTGTGGGGATACGCACTTGTAGCATGGCAGCAGCTCAGTGCCGTTCGGGCCAGTGGGCTCCTCGGGGGGCATGATAAAGACGGTGTGCTCGCTGCCGTGCGTGTCGTCCAGTTCGATCAGGGGAAATTCCTCCGGCTTCTCCAGATCTACCTGCACCTGAGCAGACGCGCAGAGAAAGGGAGAGAGAGATCGAGGGAGGGCCACACAGCTTGGCCCGCATCCATTCTCCTGCCAAATGGCTGGAAAACTTTGGCCCTGCTCCATGGGGGACAAAGCAGCAGCAACCTGGGATTTGGAGGGATGCGTCTGTATGCATGTGTGTGAAATCGACCTCACAAGAAGGGATGGGAGTTGTAGTCCAAAACATCTGGAGCGGGCAGCCAACTGCGGGAGGCAGCCGCTTCCCAAGTCCCAGCGTGGCCTGTACCCACAGCTCTACCTTCTCGACGCAGGAATCGAAAAACTCCAGGGAAGTGTGCCGGTCGCTGACAAAGGAGCATTCTTCGATGAACTGCGTGAAGAGCTGGGTGCGCAGGAGCTGTATGTAGAACTTGTGGTAGGGCCGGTCTCGTGACTTCAGGAACCCTGCATGAGGCACAGAACGCCCAGTTACAGGAGCACCAGCAAGAAAGCGCCAGCAAGAGAACCTACGGATGAATTTCCGATGGAGTAAAAGGCCGCCCCAGCTTGAAGGCCTGGCTTTCAATAAATGATCTTCTGAAATGCAAGCATCTCTTTTAAAAAATACGGAATAGGGCAGGGGGTGGGGAGGGGTCTCTCCAATCGTGGAGGCTCCCATCCTTTCGGCATGCGGCCCATCGCATTGCTCTGTGGTGTCTTCAATGCAGGTAATTGGTACCGTCTTGGTGGGCCTCCCCTCCTTCTCCACAGCCCTGGGGCTGCCCCCACCCCGGCCCCTGGAATCACCCTGGAGGGAGAAGAGGCTGCTGGAGTCTCTGGTCTTCTCGGACGGTGCCTGGGTGATGGGCAGCAGGTAGGCGCGATAGCCCTTCAAGAGGCAGGCCATGAAGCGCAGGAAGGCCCCCTGGATGTCCAGCTCCAGCTGCTTCCGTCGGCCGTAAATGACGTCGTAATCGGTCAGCAGGAACTCCAGCGTCGCTTCCTCGACCGGGCGGTTGTACACTGCGGCCAGAAGGGTGGAGGGAGGAGAAGCATCAGGGCTGACCGAGAAGCCAGCTGTCCATCACGCTTGTGATATTCACTCACAGGCAGCAGCTCTCCAGAGTCCTCGGGCAAGGAAGGGTCTCGCCCACCACGTCTCCTGCTGGGACCTTTGAGCAGGAGAGCCCAGGAAGTGAGCGCTGGGGCTGCGGACAGGCAACCTCACTGCCTTGCCCTCCCAGCTATGGATGCGCCAAGCAGCACATCCCTTTAAGCAGCCGGTTTGTTAGCCTTGAGCAGACGTGACTTTAAGCTACGGTTTATCCGATGTGTTGGGTGCCAGCACGCTGGACCATGCTGGCTGGGAACAAAGCCCCTGAAGGGCACCAGCTTGGGGAAGGAGGGCTTGTTGCTAACCCACGAGACGCCAGCAGCCCCTCCCGTGCAAGCGCGTGCAAGCCCGTTACTCACTCTCGTCCAGCTGGTTGTACTGGGAGTTCAGCGAAGCCAGCAGCACCTTGCACGGTTTCCGGGGCAGGGACCGCGGTGGCAGCAGCTTCCGCTCCTCGCGCCTGCGCACAGAGCAAAGCTGCCCGTTCGGTTAGTGCCTCCTTTCGGGACACCCTGCGGCCGCAGTGCCCCACCCACCCCCTGCCTGCAAAGCCCCCATTTCCCAGGCGGAGCTGCGATGGGAGGGACCTGCTGCAGGCCAAGGGGGCAGGAAGGGCCTTGCAGCCCTGTCCGGTGGACCAGGGGGAGGAAGACGTCCGCTCAGCTTGGTGGGGCCTGCCCCCAAGCCAAGGAAGGGCATGCAGGAGATGCCCAAGGAGCAGACTAATCCCAAGCCAAAGTCCTGCACCATCAAGCCACGTGTTTGGTGAGAGGTCACCGTCAACAGCAGAGCAGAGACACTCCAGGCAGGAGGTCCTGGTTCAACCCCAGCCGCTCCTTCAGAAGTCTTCCTGAGCTCACCAGGCACAGCTTTGTTTTAACAGACAGTCTGGTTCATTTATGTATGCTATCGTTTGCTGTTCACCCCTCTGAAACCTCCATACTGGAGCATGGCACTTCGAATACATGCATTCCCCAGAAGGGCTAGGAAACAGAAACAGCGTGAGTCTGAAGGGGCCTCCCGGGCCATCTGGTCTGACCCACGGCTCCGCTCACGACATGCCCACCATGTGCATGTCCAGCCTGTCCTTGAACACCCTCCCCGGTGGGGCCTCAGCCACTGATGGGGCCTCAACAGGGAAGGCGTCCTTTCCAAATTGCTAGGGACCCACTGCTGGTCAGCACTGCCAACATGCAACCCGAGCCAGAGACCACGCAAAGCAGCCTTTCCCCTCTCACAGTTCTTCCGCAATTTTGCTCCCAGAAGCTGTCGCAGCCTAGAATCCCCCCATCAGCCCCAGCCAGCATGACTGGTGGCCAAGGGTGATGGAAGCCGGAATCCAACAACATCTGGAACGTGCCAGGTTCTGAGCTCTGCTCTTGCTCCCCTACCCAGAACGGCAGCGAATGCAGGGCTCTGTTTATCATTGGTGCCTGGGCTGGGCAGGAACACATCTGGAGAGAAGCCCTCCTGCTTCCCAGGCCGAAACAGCCTCTTTCAACTGACCACAGCTCTCGGCAAGGGCTTTGGGTATCTCAGATCATTTAAACCGAACTTGCCAAAACCCGAGTTTTTCTGCATGCAAAGCATCTGCCCTCCCACCGCACCGAGCCCCATGCTGCATGCCGAGGGGCAGGATCCCTGCAGGAGCAGCAGGGGGGGCAGGCCGGCGCACGTGCCCACCTGCAGGCGGCACTCACTGGAAGATGGTGTTGGTGTCCAGATCGACGCAGATGACATCGTGCGGCGGGTCGTGGAGGTCGAAGTAGCTGGAGTGGATCCCCACGATGAAGGGCACGGGGGCACACAGCACGTCGGCAAGGGTGAGCGGGCACAGCGGGATGTACGGGCACTGCCAGTGCAGCGGGAAGATCATCTGCAGGAGAGGCCTTTTTATGTCACAGGAGGTGGGGAAAGAAGGTGCAAAGGCCGGGAAAAGGCAGTGCAAGGAGCCCAAGACCCATGGAAGAACTTCAGCCTCAGAACTTCACCCCCCGCAAAGATCGCATGCCGTGAAGACGGCTCACCCCCCTCCACCCCCCAGTCCATTTGATTGCTTCATGCTGAGGAGCATGAAACAAACATCTCTTTGTGCCATTCTTCCACGCCAGGCTTAATTTTATCCGCCTCTATTCAGTATCCTCTCAGTTGCCTGCTTTCCAAGTTAACCCCTGCCCTGCCCAAATGCTGTAGCCTTTCCTCATCAGGGGAATGCCGCCACCCTCTGCCAAATAGGGCCGAGGCAGAAACACAAAGAGCGCGGCGGAAGTTCCCCGCGCCTGGTTTTCCCTCTGCTTCGTGTCCGCCGCCACCCACATCCCACGGAACGCAAACTCACGGAGACCAGGGCTTCGCCCACGCTGGTCAAGACATCCTGCCGGAGGGAATGGATCAGC
The DNA here is from genome assembly GCA_023646645.1 of Varanus salvator macromaculatus. NCBI lineage: Eukaryota > Metazoa > Chordata > Lepidosauria > Squamata > Varanidae > Varanus > Varanus salvator. The sequence goes on along the minus strand of JAIXND010000803.1, from coordinate 5,874,063 downwards.
AGCTTTTGCTCGGTGAGCACAGCCACCAGTAGGGCGATGGCGTTTTCGGGGCCCAGCGTCTGCAGCAGGGTGAGGAAGCTTGCTCCGCTGCAAGAGGGAAGCCGGGTTCACTTGGTCGCCTAACGCTAGTTCCAGGCATTGGAGGCCTTCGGGCAAGACATCCTCTACGCCTCCCTCCTTCAAGAAGTCTGCCATGTCTCCACCAGCGGCACTTCCCCATCACGACTACCTCTTGCTCCCTTGGCAGCGGGAGCACCAGGAGCAAACAGGCTCCAGCATCTCCAGTTGGTGAGGGTGTTCAAGGACAGGCTGGACATGCACATGGTGGTCATGTCGTGAGCAGAGCCGGCTGGAGTCGGGGGTCAGACTAGATGGCCCAGGAGGCCCCTTCTGACTCGCGCTGATTCTGTTTCACTGCCATTGAGGTCGGGCAGGTGAACCAGCAGGTCACAAAGGGGGTGAACAGCAGAAAGTCCAGGGGGCTTTTGTCAGTGGGTCCCTGTTGGTCCATGGGCCCTCAGCAATCCTATACATGCTTAGGGATTTATTTGAAGATCCTACAACTCCCAGTATCCATCCCCCAAGCCAACCTGGCTGGCTGAGGCATGCTGGGAATTGTGGGACCTTTTTCTGTGTGAACATGTGGAGGACTGCACCCTTTATCTGCTGTTTTTTGTACTCTAGTTTTACTGATTCTGAAATTGTTGTAAACTGCATTGGTCAGCTTCAGAGAGGAGATACAGAAATGCAACAATACACGAATATCACCCCATCCCATCCTAGATCCCCCATACCTGAGCGGAAGCGGAGAGGAGACTGGCTGGCACAGGAGCAGGTTATCATAGGAAGACATCTGGGAGTGGGGGCAGAAAGTGGCAGGAATTAGGAACGATTTCTGAATTGTTCCCCAAAAAGACCAGCCCCAAAGATCATCTGCAAAACTGGAATACTGCTCTGCTGGTTACTTTCTCCTTAAGCACTGATGGCAAAGGACCGGTGATCCAGCCTCCCAGAATCCTAGGCACGCTTACTCCGAAGTAATTCCCACTGAGTTCAGCCTGGCTCGTTGCTAGGTAAGTTCAGAGAACAGCTTGCTCTTGCTGAAGTGTCATGTAATTGCATTGTGAGAGATACTCAAGATGTACCACGAACCCATGCAGGTTTGGGTTTTAAATCAGAATCAAACTTATGCTTCATTTTTTAAAAGTGTAGCTTTGTTTTTGAGGGGGTGGGGAGGAAGACCCCATGATCCTCATACAGAATGTGCTCCTAATCCAGAATAGGCTCCCCGCCTCACCAGTTCGCTGCCACAAGTCGCCCTCTCCTGGGCTGCTTTTTTGCCCCAGAAGTGCAGCTGACTGCAAACAGGAGCACGATTGGGATTGGGATTGGGATGGGACAGGAGCTGTGCCCCAACCCCACTTACTTAGGCCTTGGAGGGAATGCAAGCAGCGAGAAACGATGACAAGGACTTCAGGGGAGTACAATTTAGCTTGGGTCTGCATTTTGAAGCAAACTGATGTAATGCATTGTTCCCAGACTTGGATCAGCACTCCATTGTCCTTCAAACTCTGCACCTCTCCAAATTTTGCAACGCGGTTCTTGGCTCAAGTGTTGCATACAGAAAATATGCTTGTTAGGGAAAGCTGCTTGCAAACACCCATACAGAAGGAGAGATTAAAACATTGCGTCTTCCTTTGTGTGTATGCTTTTTTAAACAACACTCAGACTGATGCAGAAGTGGGGCATGTATTGATCAGAATATTGATCAAATATATGATATGAAACTGACAGGAAATCAATGTCTGTCCATCCGACATGAGGGAACCTCCCACCTAGGGAAGGCTCCAAGCTTACAGCTAAGACCTTTCGAACGGACGAAGGGCTCGGCACCCTGGCTACCTAAAGCCTAGGACAGCTTTCACGCAAGCTCGTCTCCCGCCAGCAAGGAGGGATGCTGCCTGGGATGCCCCTGGACACAAAGCACCAAAGGTGGCAAGAGGCTGATTCTGCTCACCTGAACCAGGATCCGAGGCCGCTGCGGAGATGGGAAGGGGACATTGTGCATGAAATGAGCGATGTGCCTGGAAGGGGTGACAAAGAAGTCACAGGGAGGAAGAACAAAGACCAGCAGCAAAATGGCAACGGTCCCCCCCACCCCTCCGCTGCCTGTAAGACCAAGAAGTGTCCACTGAAGATCCAGTGAGGGTGCAAACAGCAGGGGAAACCAATGGGCTTCCCCACTAGGGAATTAGACCAGAGGTGCTGAACCTCTTCCAGCCCGAGGGCTGCTCCATTCTAGAGCAGCTCTTGGGGGCCACCCTCCAGCAAAGGTGAACCAGGCCACAGAAGCCAGTCTTAAAGCTCTTCCTGCCAGTAGCTACGTTTGCCTTTGGGGATTGCTGGGGCAGCACAAAAGCAGGGTAACCGGCCACTTGGAGCAGAGGGATATTTGGCCCGGTCTGGCAGCAGAATTCCTGCTACGGTCAGGCTCCCGCCCACCCCGACTTACGCCTCAAGAGGCAGCACGTGTGGCCCTGAGATGCTGTAGCGGTAGAGAAAAGTGAGGAACTTGCGGAAGACGTCGAAGAAGGGCCAGTGAGACAAGACACAGATGCTCTTACGGGTCTGCACTGACTTGCTGGTGATGGGCCGCCGGTCAACCACGGTGAGCAGATTCAGCCACATGCATTGCCTCTCCGAGAGCCGTTCCCGTGGGAAGGGCTCGTAGAACTGGATGGCAGCACCATACACCTGGAAGGGAGAACCGGGGTCTGTGCATCAGAGGCACCTCAGTGAAACAGCCACTCCCCTGGGGCGAGCAGTAAGTGGCTACAGGCGACTAGGCAGAGAAATTTCACTAAATTGGGAGAACAGTGCTTCTTTCATGTGGCAAAAAAAGAGAAAAGCCTTTGTTTTGGAGAAAAGGGATGCAGACACGGCTTCCACAATGAATGTTGTGACCTAGAATACTGTGGACCGTTGTGGGGCAGCCTGGTGCCACGTTTAGCGTGGGGCTTGCTGAGTCCTTCACGGAGTGATTTTGGACCTGTCGCTGACACCCAGCCTAACCTACTTCACAAAGTTGTTGCGAGAATAAAATGTAGAGGAGGAGAATCACATAAGCTGCCTGGGCTTCTTTGCAAAAGGACTAAAGGCTGGAGATAACCTGATGGAAGAATAAAAAGAAATCTAGAAAACCCGTGGACATATTTGTGGGCAAGGACAATAACCCTGAACATGCAGAACATCAGATTCCCACATTCATAAAGTCTCAGCAACGCTCACAACCACGCTGCGAAGGAGACCAGGCTTAATTCGCCCGTATTTCAGAGTAGCCAAGGTGATCTTGGTGCCCCAGAGAGTACCAAAGAGTGGCTTGCCTGAAACCACAATTATGTCTGAGGTTTGCAGACTGGAACAGGGATCTTCCTGTTCAGCGCTCAGTTTCTTAGCTGTGGTGCAATGTTAGTTCTCCAAGATGCCCTTGTGGAAACCAACCTCTCTTTGGTTGAGCTACTACGAGGTTGAAGCAGACAGTGTGGCATAGTGGCTATAGCACTGGGCTGGGGATTGGGGTTTGAGTCTTCCCTTGGCCATGCAGCTCAGGGGTTGGCTTTGGGCCAGCACTATTCTGGGCCTGACCTCAATAGTGGACTGGAGGAGAGCTATGTAAACCAACCCGGGGTTCTTCACGAGAGGGGGAAAAATTGAGATATGAATGCATTATCATCACCATCACCATATAAATTTGGAACTTGGTAACAAATCATCCTGAGCATAGAGCTGTGCTCCATGAATGCCCCATATTCACACCCACCCCAGCAAAATGGATGCTGCTCTTATGAGTAATATTGGCAAAAAGATTACAGCACGGTTTGCAAGCCCACTGACATGCACAAGCATCCCGAGATCGTGCAGTTCCATAGTGTGGTACCGTCTCCCCATCCCAAAAAGTCTGATTTGGCACCGAGAGGGGACGCCAGCACCCGGGCTGCCTCCGCAAAGGTCACTTTTGTGGTTTTGCCTTTTGTTCTGATCCTAACCCAGGCTTCTAAGGCATCTCCCCACACCCAAAACACTCACGGTACCTTGTCTCCTGAGGCACCGGTCAACACAAAGGTGGAGAAGACGGGAAGCTGGTACTTGGTGTCGGCAGGCCAGCTCTCAATGGTGGCTCCCATTGGCAAGCAGAAAACGGGAACGGATTCGGGCAGGGGGAACGCCTCATTGTCCTCCTCCGGGTAGCGGCTCAGGAGGCCTGGGAATGGGGAGAACATTCCCATTGAAGAAGCATCAGAACAGAGAAGCCATGGCCCACCCAAGACCACGGCCCAAGGCGGCTCTTGCATTGTTACAAACCCAAGCATTATGGGGCTGCCTGCTTGCAGCCTTCCTAAAGCCAGTCCAAGACATTTTGTTGGTAAGCATATCTGATCTTTAAAGGCCACAATCCCATACTTCCTTACCCCAGAGTAAGTTCCACTGACCTCAACTGAACTGGCTTCTAAGCCACCAGGGACAGAACTGCCTGGTAGAACGGAAGTACAACAACAATTCACATTCTACGGTTGTTTCAGCAAAAAGGCCTGCATCTGTTATGACTTTGCCAGCACAGCCTTCTGCACGCTGGTGACCCCAAGACTACGAGCCCATAGCAGCCTGGCGATGTAGTCCAGCCTGGAGGAGGCTGCACTGGGCCAAACTCTGCTTGATGTGCTGCTGTCGTGCGTCATGAATAGCCGCCGAAATTTCCTGTCCTTCAGAACTCTGCTCAGCCCTCATAATATCAAGGCTGTGGATGGAATTCCTTCCATCTCAGAGATGCTTGTGAGAGGCCAAATGTAACGCGCTGATGCTATTTTTCACCCTATGGTCTCCGGACGAACGTCTAAGGGACCTTAGCATGGCTCAGAAAACCCTTCCAAGGTCGGAGACGGGGTTCCAACCTTGGACCGGAGAGTCACAGAGCGCGGCATCTAAGCGATTGCACTGGCTGCCTCTCCAAGAGAAAAAAATAACCGAGCTTGGGGAGGATGAAAAGGAGGCACTGCGGTAGGCAGGGAGAGGAGGAAACCCACGAGGCTGGGACAGAATTCATCTTGCGCTTCCTTCAGCCAGCTTCCTCACACCTCTGGAGCACCTCTCATTAAATGGCGGCAAGCCCCATCTAGTGACCGGAGGACAGGGAGGCAAAGATCCCCTCCACCAGGCTTCTCCGGCCGCTGGCTGCAGGCCCCCAGGGCACAGGAATCGCGGGAGCTTCCAAGTTCAGCAGCCTCCAAGCAGAGGCCAAGACACAGACTGCTGAATCAGGGGACAAGCAATGCAACATGGGCTGCAGACCAACCCAGCGCAGGAGTTTCAGGAACCTTTGCGGGCAGGTGCTGCCAAGCAGGGAGGATTGGTCCATGAGCCTGTGCCCCGGACTTTAAAAAAAGAGAAAAGATGGGCAGGTTCCTAGATGAAATACAAAAATCCTTTAAAAAAGATGCACATCAAGAAACGAACACACCACTGAACGGAGGACCGATGATTCCCAAGGCCCCAGGGAGTTGTCCATGCTCCCTCGAACAGGGCACAACATACCTGCCTCATAGACCAGGGTGTTGCCTTTTGCCAGTGCAATCTTGTAGCAGATAAAAAGGGCTGGACCCCACTGTGGAAGAAAGAGAGCAAGGTAAGAGGAGCAGGGGGGTGCGAGGGCCCCGAACTTGGGGCAGCGGTGCCAGGAATCTGCCCTAGACTAAGTCAGACTCTGCACTGTGGTTTGCTCCAGTTTTCCTCAACTTGGCCTCCTGCAGAAATGTTGGGCCACTCCCATCATTCCCAGCTAGCCAGGCCATTGGCTGGCTGGGGCATGCTGGGAGTTCTAAGCTGATGTCCTGCCTAAACACGCAGAGGACGGCATCTAAAAGGGCAACGTGCATCCCCGAAAGCTTACATGGTGGCAGAACTAGAATTAAGCCAAAAATGCTGGCCAGCTGGGCCGCGTCCAACAGGGAAATACAACCCCCAAAGTGGATCTCAGCTTTTGGGGCGATATTGGCCCTGTCCCCTAGTCCAGGGCTCTGGACAATTTCCTGACACAGAAAAGCATCCACTGCAAACCAGCTTTCTTACTCACTCAGAAAAGAGAAACCAGGGGGAAATTCCCATTTCAAAATACTCTAGAAATCCCAGAAACTCCCCAGCAACTTCCTCTTCCTCCTCATGCATTACTCACCATGCCGGCGTTGAGGTTCCGGTCCACGCGGGAGAAGGTGTGGGGCGTGCTCTCCCCTTTGCTTGGCATAATTAGGCAAATGTCAGTGATGCCCAGGGTACTACAGGCCTGCCCCTCGCTGGCCCGCCGGTACGTCAGGAAGGTGCGCTGGTGCCCAGGCCCTCCGGATGCCAGGTTGGCCGAATGGCTGTAGGGAGTCGTGTCGAGGACTTTGAAGCCCGGCTTGGGGCGGTCCTTCCCATCGTAATGCACCCTGGGGGGGCGGGGGGGGAAGCAGAGCAGAAATGTCATCCTGGGAGCAGGGGAAGAACTGCCCTGCAGGGACTCAGAAATGCAACCATCAATCGTTACTGGAAAAGTATGTCTTCTCCCGCTCTCATGATACCAGAGTTTAGAGTTGCCTCTTTATCCCGATCGCAAGACAGATGTCCTCCTCCTCTACTTTGCAGCAAGGGAAAGGGCAGACGGACCATGAGCTTAGATCGGGGGTGTCCAACCTGGGACCGCCATCTGGTTCTTTGGCGCTCCCTTCTCTCTGGCCACCAGTCGTCTGTCGGTTTATTGGCTCGTTCTAAACGAGTGACATGCGTCACTGGCAGGAAGGATTCTCAGCTAGGATGTTTGGCTGCCTGCTGCTGGGGTAGCCCCACCAGTCAGACAGGGAACCACTCCAAGAGCTTCTCCAACATGGAATTCGGCTTTGGGTTGAAAAGGGTTCCCACATTTGGGCTAGATAGACAAATGGTCCGCATTATACAATATCATCGCTGCTATTAAGAGGCTTCATGGCCCTGTCGCATCCCTCTTTCCTTAGTCTGGAACCCTGCAGGGCCGGAACCTCTTGCTTGTTATCATAGAAACATAGAAAAGAGCGAGTCAGGTCTCCCGGGCCATCTAGTCTGACCCCTGGCTCCAGTCGGCTCCGGTCACGACATGCTCACCATGTGCATGTCCAGTCTATCCTTGAAGACCCTCATCGATGGGATCTCAACCACCTCCTGTGGAAGCCCATTCCATACCCTCAGGGTCCTAACTGTCAGGAAGTGCTTCCTGGCATCCAAATGGAACCTGGGTTCCCTGAGCTTTGCTCCATTGGAGCGCGTCCTGCCTTCCTCTGCAGGGGAGAACAGGCCTCTCCCCATCTCCATGTGACACCCCCTCACATACCTGTATGTTGCCAACATATCCCCTCTGAGTCTCCTCTTCTCCAGGCTGAAGAGACCCAGTTCCCTCAGTCTCGCCTCATACGGCATCCCCTGCAAACCAGCCACCATCCTTGTGGCCCTACGCTGCACTGACTCCAACCTGGCTATAGCCTTTCTGTAATGAGGGGCCCAAAACTGAACACAATACTCCAGTTGCGGGCGCACCAGAGTCGTGTAGAGTGGTAGTAATACCTCTCTCGATCTAGAAGCCACTTCTGGCTATGCAACCAAGGGTGGCATTCGCCCTCTTGACCACCGCATCACACTGCTGGCTCATGTTTAGCCTGCGGTCAACCAGTACCCCAAGGTCCCTTTCACAAGAGCTGCTCTCCAGCCACTTGTCCCCCAACCTGTACTTATGACACCCAGTCCTACGCCCCAAGTGCAAGACCTTGCACTTATCCACACTGAACACCACCCTGTTGTCTCCTGCCCACTTCCATAGTCTGTCCAGATCCTTCTGGATCTGGAGTACCTGCTCCTCAGTTGTGGCCTCTGCCCTGGTTTTAGTATCATCTGCAAATTTGATCAGCAGGCTGATCACCCCTTCTTCCATGTCGTTGATGAAAAAATTAAACAGGCTTGGCCCCAGGACAGAGCCCTGGGGGACCCCGCTTGTCACTGTCCGTCATCATGATGATTCCCCAGTTATCAATTATCAAGGTAATTGTTCATGATTTACACGAACAATTATCAATTGTTCACGTAGAGCAGTACCCACAGCCAGCCCCAGCCTTCCCTGACACTGACACCTGGCACACCTACCCCAGCTCGACAATGGGAGGCTTTTCCCGGCCCCGCTTGTAGCAAATGAACATCTGGGGGTTATTGAGCAGGCCGGCGTTGAGCTCCACGGGGTTCCCAGACGTGGTGCGGTCGATGCAGGTGAACCCATGAGGGACCTCCTCGCCCAGAGAGCGGACGATGACAGCCACATCCACGATGGGCTCGCTGGGACGGGCTGGCCGGGGTGCCTGGCTCTCATCCTCAAGGGGCTTCGACGTGTCTGCCAGACCAGCCACCACGAAGTAGTCCACCAGCTGGGGAGCCCACTCCTCCGTCATGGTGGCAGCTCACGGCATCTAGGGCGGGAGGGAGCAGGAAGCGAGAACATCAAGATGCACGCCGAGGTGGTGGGACCACCGCCCTCCACGGTCCCAGCCAATGGTAGCCTTGGGAACTCCACACAGAATGCCCAAGAGCACGTTGCCACGACAGACGGAAAGATGCGTTTCCTTCCCTCTCCCATCATCTTCCCTTGCATACCCTCGCGCCCCTTAAGATCTGGCTCTGCTCCAGGAACCCTCTTTAAAGGAGATCAAAAAAACATCTACCCGGAGCAGGGCCTTCTCTGTGGTGGTGCCCAGATTATGGAATGCGCTCCCCAGAGAGGCGTGCCTGGCACCAAGTTTATATTCTTTTTGGCGCCAGGTTAAAACCTTTTTATTTGCTATTTTAAAAACTAATATTTTTTCGTTGAACAGTCGCTATCTTTGTTTTCTGTCTTTATGTAGTCTTTTACTGAATTTGTTATTTATAAAGATCATTTTATTGTATTTTAATTGTATGTATTGGGAGCCGTCCTGAGATGCCAAGGCATGTGGTGACGGCATACAAAACTTTTAAATAAGTTTTATAGGTCTGCTCCTTTTGAATAGGATTTTGAACTATTCTCTGGAGGGGGCAGTTGAGGGGGAATTTGCATGAAAATTTGTATGCATTTTGTATGCCCTTTTATCATTATAGTTTTGATTGCATTTTTATCAGACTGCATTACACACATTTTATGTATCCACTGCTGTAGTTTGGTAAGCCAAAAACTACAACACGCAATTCAGGGAAGTGCAAAATTGGAAGGACAACTGCACCGCAGTGTGACTATTAGTTTGGGTGGTGCAAACGAGACCAGCTGGGTTCCGAAAAATGGGGCAAAGGGACTTGTGACCCTCTTCCTGTGAGGTTTTCCTGCAGAGATCCAGGCAGAACCCGAACGTGCACCCCTTCCGTCTGTGAGGGGCTGGATGGGGCGGTTCAGGGGCTGATTTGAGGGCATGCTCTGTTACTGCTGAAGCTAAACTAGAGTCCCTTCCCACGAGAGAGAGAAACTAACACCCTTATTCATCATGGGGCAGATCGTGGTTTCTTGGAGGGATCTCTTTTCATTGGGGTAAGTGGAATACCAAAACATAATTCCCACAAGCTCCAAAGCCCTTTCTCTGAAGATAGAATTATAGAGAAGGAGAGTTGGAAGGTGCTTGTAAGGCCACCGAGTCTAACTCCTTGCAGGACTGCAAGTTAAAGGCATCCTGACCCCGTCTTGGATGCCTCCAGGGTGGGAAACTCAGGACCTCACAATGTCCTCCTGCTCTCACAGTCAGGAAATTTCTCCTGATATCTAGTCAGCATCTAACTTCCCCCTCCATAAGCTCATTATTCTTTGTCCTGCGCTCTGGAATGACTGAAGAGAGATCCCAGCCCTCTTCTGTGTGACAGACGTTCGAGTGTTTCAAAAGTGCTATCTGGTTTCCCCGGGATTTCACATTTCAGGCCTTCTTCCCCTTTGGCCGCAAGCACAAAATCAAGCTGAAGTCAGGTTAGGACTGGATTAACCACTCTTAATTTAGAAGCTCTAAAATCATGCACATAGTTTTGGCAAGGTTTCTATTGGCTGCTTACTTTCCCACCAAATCTTACATCTTTCACAGCTGTTAGCGGGTCTGTGATAAGCATGATGGCCAGCATTCATTCATTCATTCATTCATTATCATCATCATCATCATCATCATCATCAAAGAAAACAGCGACTTTTGCTTTATTAAAATTGCTTGAAAGGCCACTAAGAAACTGCTAACCAGCCTCTCTTAAAACCATTTAGGATGTCTTATTATATAAGCAATGCCTAATGATAAACAATTATAAAATAATTATCATCTGTAACCCACCCAGGGAGCCATGGGTGGGCTAAAAATCCAATAAATAATAAATAAAAATTAAAATGGAGCCATCAAAAGAGGAGTAAAGGTATTAAAGGGAAGGCAACAAAAAGACGCAAGCAAGTTTCCAATAAATATTGGGTAACTGGCCAAAGCAAAGCAGTCGTCAAGATGACCAAAGCAATCAATGTTGAGTTGACGACCTATGGTTTGGGTTAATAGAACCGTTTGCGTAAAGAACAGCTTTGTTATTATTCTAGGTCAAACACGTGTTTGGTTTGGCTTATCAATTAAAGTGCAAAAAATAACATCAATCACAGACGTTCAGATGTTTTCCTATACCATCTTTAAAACATAAACTTTGGTGGAATTACCTAAGTTTGAGTATAGAACTATCTTCTTAAAGGATTCAAATTTTATCTTACCTACCGGAAAAGTATACATTTAAGTCTTCTTTGTATGATTCATTTTAAAAAATAAGCAGTAAAGTAACAGAAGGTTTGATTGTATGACCCCCCTAGTCCAGTGATGGTGAACCTTTTAGAGACCGAGTGCCCCAACTGCTACCCAAAACCCACGTCTTTATCGTAAAGTGCCAACACTGCAATCAAACCTGAACACTGAGTTTTTGTTTAGGAAAAACAACTCACAGTCAGTCCAAGCAAATATCTCTCTATCTCTCCATCCATCCATCCATCCATCCATCCTTGGCAGTACACTGACTGGCCATGCGAAAGCTCGGACAAGTTGCGGCCAATGAGTCGCAGCTCATGATGTCATCGCCTGGCGCCGCTACTCCTTTCCGAGCATGCGCATGGCCCCTACGTGCGCTGTGATGCGATGCTCGGCTGCTGGGGTGATGCTGGCGCAACTTGGCTCCATGCCGACAGAGAGGGCTCTGCATGCCCGCTGCGGCACGCGTGCCATAGGTTCACCACCCCGGCCCTAACGGTGCCGAGGGGTCCTAGGGCTTTCTGGGTTCCCGGATCCACGACTGGAAGCTGAGCGTCTACTTCGGAACTGGGGATCAGACTCTGCCCCTCACTGGCAGGTGCTGTAGACAGAAAGGCACTGGCCACTCTCTGAGGTTGGGAAAAGCAACCTTGCAGAAGGGATAAAGGTTTTTTTGCTGGGAGGGCAAGGGGCAGAGGAGAGAAAATTGGAGCAGTTACATATGAGGACCGTCGAAGCCGCTCCAGCCTCCCTCCCTCCCTCCCTCTGAAATGTTCCAGCTAGATGTGTGAAGACCATCTAGCGAAAAGGCACAGTGGGAGAGCAGAATGGCAAAAGCCACCATTGCTGCCCCTAAGTGTTCATGGGCTGAGTTCATGGGTCCCGGGAGGATGAGCCCTGATTTATGGAACAGAGAATGATATCAGCCATCAGTTAATTTCCACACTCCCACTCCCTGCACACAAAGCACACATTTGAGCATGAAGGTGCTCCTTCCCAGGTGTGTGGACCGATCAGCTAACTTACCATTCAAAATTGCATGGGGAACTTAGGTCTTTGAAGCAGATTTGTTTAAGCTGTCAGGGCTAAAAGCCGAACTGTTTTTATGTTATGCCAAACTCTCCCGTGAGCCATCAGTATTGTTACCAGAAGACAGGCGTACTATTAATAAACATTTTTAAAAATGGACCACACATCCCTTGGATTAGAAACATAGAAACAGAGTGAGTCAGAAGGGGCCTCCCGGGCCATCTAGTCTGACCTCCGGCACCAGCCGGCTCCGCTCATGACATGCCCACCATGTGCATGTCCAGCCTGTTTTTGCTGGTGACTGGGAAGGCAAAATAAAACAACTCTTAGCATACACTTTGTTTAAACTGAATTAAATCTGGCAGTAGTTATGTACTGGCCAGAAGGTTCCTAAATTCTAGAATGATAGTCAGAAATGCTTAGCAGAGGCAGTTGGAAAAACCTTCACCAAAGCCACGAAATTCCCAAACAATCAGAGAGAAGCGGTGCATGTCCATTTGCCGAACAGAAAGCTGGACTGGCAAAATTTGGCCCCGGTACCTGAGCTTGCGCAAGCCTGCTTTATTCTTCCTTTGTACAAACGGAGCGCCTCCCGCGCCAATTTTGGCTGCGTGTGCAGCGGCAAAACAAGGGGAACGCTGCGCTGGCTAGCCAAGTTCGACCCTTTTGTCCACAAAGCTGTGCATCATTTCTGCCCTTGCGGAAGCGCCGCAGGGTGTGAATTTCACTGAAACAGGCAGAGGCATCACGACAGACCTCAGAGGTCCCCCAGCAGGGCAGGAAACGGCGCTCTCGGCGTTCGGGGCAGGATGTAAAAGCCACCTGGTTCTCAGCACAGGGCTCCAAGGGCAACACTCTGTGGACCTGTGGGCCATGAAAAGGGAAGGAAGCATCCATAGCGGGGCAGGGTGGGGGCAGCCATCACGTTTCTGCTGATATTGCAGGACCCACCGAGAGCTGGGAACATGCAAGCGATGCTCAGAGAGGAAGTGGTTACGGTTGCAGTTCTTGAAATCTAAAAATGAAGCCTAACGTTTGACCCACAAGCGTTTTTTGCACAAATCTCTGAAGGGCTGGGGGAGCAGCTGGACAAAAATATCTCCGCACATGCTCAGAGGCACATACATTCTTAGGATAGAAGGCTGAGACCTGGCATGGAAAGCAGGTTGGATAAAATAAGGGCCCTGTCTAAAATAAGGCCCTTATACTACATATATTGTATACTATATACTACATATACTATATACAGTGTGTATGTACACACTATGTACACGCTACTATATATATAGTATAGCATTACTACTACATACTATATATACTATATAGTACACTATGTACTATTTTTCCACTTGGCTTGGGTTTGGCTTAGTTTTCCATGTGGGAGCACTCAAATGTGGTATTGCCCCACCCAAGTGGTACAGTCTCATTCCACCACTTTCATCTGCTGTTACGCATCCAGGGCCCCAGTCTAAGCACCGAAAGAACAGACAAGACTGACCACTTCCTGTGATTTCATTGTTCTACTTCGTCAAAACAACCAAAAAAGCCCTGGGCCACATCAGGAGTCTTGAAACTTTTGACCACCCTGCTGCCCGGAGGCATCGGCTGAAAGGGCCAGTCAGGGGTGGCCCCCCGTGAGCTGGCTTTTGGCCCCCATGTGCTTTACCTCCGGCTGCCCCCCCCGCCCCCCTGCCTTGAATCTTTCTGCCGGAGAATTCTTCCTCCTCGCCCCTGTCCCTGCAGGCCCTTTGGGTAACGAGGTGCTCTAAACCCAGAGAGACCTGAGCCCACATATGAATTAGCACATGCAACTTCCTGCATTTTTTTGTCTTCCTGCATCGGAGCCTTGGAATTGGTTTTTGGGTCCGTCGCACTGCCCTCGCACACACCATGCACCTTGTGTGTGGGACGGGTGTTGAGGAACGTCGCTCGCCTGTGCGGAAGGGCACCCCATAAGGACCTGTCCTCCTGCAACAGTGGGGCACAGGACGCTCTCGCCCAGGGCAGCTGGGGGCACCACCAGCCGAGGGAACTGGGGCGGGGGGGGGGGGAGAGACCGGTGCAAGTCCAGCATGGACCCGTTCACACAAACGGAGGCACCCCTCCCTGCTCCAGAACGACACACCCCAGGGAGCCTAAAAGGAGCCAAACCCAATTGCAAGGTTGCTATGGTTACTGAGCAAATATGACAGGGACGGACAGATTGAGAGCAAAGCAGCAGAGTGAGTGTCTTGATTGTGTGTGTGTGTGTGTGTGTGTGTGTGTGTGTGAGAGAGAGAGAGAGGGAGGGAGGGAGGGAGGCAGGGAGAATGGGTAGAGGTTGTGCACATAAAGGTGTCAAGGAGAAGGTAGTTATGATCTTAATGCTTTAACTCTATTGGGACGTGTGGATACCTAAGCATAAGCAAGACTGCCTAATGGTCATACCACACTTAAAATAAAACACTTCAGATTGCGTAATCTTCATTATCTTGGTCCCCCCTACAAGAACCCTGCAAGGTAGACCAGTCTGATTGTGTCCCATACTGCAGATGGGAAAGTGGGGGCTGAGAGACCAGTGAGAGTCAAACAGTGGGTATTCCAATATTTATGGCCCAGTTGGGCAGCTGCCCAAATGAGCGAAGGCTTTTCCTCGCTTAGGGTGCCAGCACACGTGCGAGTTTAGCAAGAGGGCAAGCTGGCATGGCAGTTCCCTTCCCTTCCTTAGGGTAAGTAACTATAAATAAATAACTGTCGATATAAATAAATGGCTATACATGAAATCTCCATCTTCTCATAGTAAACAACTTAGATTTCTGTGTAAACAAACCCAGTAAGAGAACTAAAATCAAGACACTAAAAGCAAAGCCAAAGTTATAAAGAAAAAAGGCCTATTTCACTGAATGCTACCTGTATGAGTATTTGCCAGCTGGCCCAAAATTGTAGGTGTGTACTTGGTTAATGAACTCCTGGCTGTTGAGCAACAGGGTTGCAGAAGCAGAGAGGTTGAGGGGCAAACGCTTCGGGGACCTCCCAGGGCCTTGTGGAAGGTCCCAGTGGGAGCTTCAAGCAATAACCCACAGACAGCTGGGTGGCCACACGCCAAGCTGGTGCAAAGGTTCGCTATCGTACACCATCTAGATAACTCAGTCCATAGTGCCAGGGTGGAGTCAGTGACCACGCTGATATAAAGACGTAGGGAAATATCATTGGAAGGTCCTGGAAAGCAAGAACAAATTTAGGTGGTTCATTGGAAGACTGGCAGCCAGGACCTCCAAGGTAGCTTTGGCTGAAGTGTAAGGGTGTTTCTATATCGGTGAGGGTGTTCAAAGGCAGGCTGGACACGCACATGGTGGGCATGCCATGAGCGGAGCCGGCTGGTGCCGGAGGTCAGACTAGATGGCCCGGGAGGCCCCTTCTGACTCGCTCTGTTTCTATGTTACCTGTTCTGTGCACAGGGCCAGCTCAACAGGTGCAGCCGAGGACTCTCGGTGTGTGCATGAGATGGTGGCACAGCAAGGCGGACAAGCTCAGATTGGTTAGGCTTGGAAAGCATTTTGGGACAAGCCAGGCCTCTACAAGAAGGCTGCACATTAACCAAAATGAAACCCATTCTTGGCACGTAACGTAAAAGAGGTAGAAGAGCAGCTTTTAAATTGAATCTTGGGGGAAGGCTGATGGGCGCTGGGGAGAGTTTGATTCCGGCTGAATTTTCCCAACGGGATGAAAATGGAATGGCACAGAGGGTGATGAGCAAAACTGAAGCGAAGCGAAACCAAGCAAGGAGATAGCACCAACTTATCCGATACCTGGAAGGAAAGTGAGTTTCCTCAGGTGTCTGACCCATTAAAATCCCCTTTCGAGGCAATTTTCCAGGTTCCCTGGCTAGCCAAGACACGACTAGGGGCTCGCACTAGGAAACAGCCTACTCAACATGCAGACCCTTCAGTTTGTTTTAAATGTAAATGTTCAGGCCATTTAATTCAACTGCATGTATTCGTATCCATTGAATAGATTGCGGTTTTATGCCATGGTGAGTATACTTTTATAGGTATGTAAGAGGTATGTTTTAAAGTTGTTTTAGCTTGTTCTTCATGTTGGTAAGGCACCCTGGGAATTTCACTAATGGCTGGCGTATATACCCCTTAAATTAAGGGGGCAGATCCCTTAATTTGGGACAAGTCTGGTCCACCTGCAGGCCCAATCCAGCCCTTGGGGGTTCTGAGGGCAGCCATGCCTCCTGGTCCCAATCATGAGATGGTTTCCCATCTTGGCATAGTTTGTGCCACTCAAAAAAAGCCGAAACACTTCTCCTAAGGTTTAAGTATTGGCAGCAAGAGCTTCAAGCTATTTAAATATGTCAGCATGTTTAGCCACACCCCTTTGGCCACTGGCCCCGCCCACTGCAGGAATGCCCCCTCACCCCGAAAGCTTCTCCAAAGTGGAATACAGTCCCCAGAGCTCAGAGAGGTTCCTGCCTTAAGCAACATAAAATATGAAAAGCTGGCAACAGACAAACGGGGAGAACGCTCCGACGCGTCCTGCCTCTCGCCATCAGAAGTGCAAGCCACACCATGTTCTCGCCTTTGACTCACATGCTTCCTGTGAGTAGCCCAGAATCCAAATTTAAAGTGTCAGCTCTTTAACTCCACTTCTGCACCCTAAAGCCCCGCTGAGAGCTGGAGTGACAAGACAAAACAAGAATATTCCCCACCCCATCGCTGCCACCAGAAAGGAACCCCAGAGAATGACAAATGACTTTGCCCCCTTGAGAATGGAGTTGGGGTGGCACAGAGAAAAATAAGGACCCTGCCCCACGGTTGAGGAAGAGACCGAGTGGGGCCCCTGGGATTTTCTGAGCCAACACCTTGCCCTGTGAGATCTGCAGATCTCAAAGGCCGGTTCCATAAAAGCAGGGCACTAATGTGGATTTTCAGAATCGTGCTTACAGCCAACACAACTCAGTCGGCCTTCTTTCTTTAAGATCAAGGAGCATGTGAATTATTTTCGCAACGGAAACACATATACCGCCTTCCGGCAGCGCTTTCAGAGTGGTCTGCCCGCTTTGCCTGCAGGGGAGAGCGAGGCTTTGAAGAAACGGCACCCTCACTGCCTTGCTTCCTGGCCACACGGGCCCAGTTGACTGTATGCTCCTTGGGGGCAGGGGCCTATGTGTTCCATGAGATTATGCCGCAAAGGCCAATGCACATGCTCAGAGTCAAAGAAGCCACAGGAACAGCAAGCCTATTTCAAAGGGCGGAAAGCTGAGCAGAAGGTACTTCTCCATACTCACCTGCTTCTCCGGGTAGCCTCCTACAGTGACAGAAAAATGAGGGGGGGCCCTCTCCATGCACAAGCCGAGAGCCCTTCCCATGTGCCCTTCAAGGCTGGCCCCTGCTCTTCCTGCCCCTGCAGTCCCACCCTCCCGGCCGGCTGCTCTCAGTGCCAAAAGCACCATGATGCTATTTTTAGGTTTGGCAAGCACGCACACCCCCCCTCCCTCCCACGTCCACCCACCACCACCCGGCTGCAAAACTATGAAGCCACCTTTTCCTTCCTGTCCGCTCACGGTCCAGCAATGCCCTTGTAGCTGCCGAACGCTGGTGGGAGAGCCCCTCTGCAGGACACGGGACTGTGAACGGAGTGCCAGACCGAGTCCTCACAGCCCCGCTAAGGACCCCCCAAGTCCACGTCCAAAGCACTGCTCACAAACTGCACTGGGGCGTGGAGAGAGAAGGATCCACGCACAGCGGTTTCAGACCAACACAATGCACCAGGCTAAAAGCAAAACTGAAAATGTTTCATAACCCAAATGGCGCCGTCCTTTGGCACAGCGGCTGTGGATCAGGGCCCTTGAGACCTATACAGAAAACGCCAAGGGTATGATTTTTGTAAAAAAATAAAATAAAATATGCACCATTTTGGACCTCAACACAAGGCCAACAGAGTAGCTGTGAGATCACCCAAAACAGGGCTAGCGGCTCGCTCAGGGAAGCTGTGCCACTTCAGAATGTGGAAGAGAGGAGGGGAGGTTAAACTGTTAAGTCTGAATAAAACTTCCCTGCATGTAAACAACTAGCACATCAGGGCAGAATCGAATGGGAGATGCCACTTCTCGTCATGTCTGCTTCCTGCGACAGCCTTCCTGCCAGAAAGGAGAAAGCACTGCTCCCACCCCCAGCCCAGCAGTGTCTACCTTGACTTTGATCATCTAAAGCTCAAAGACACAGGACATGCACTGTCCACCTCCTTCATCCTCAGGACACCCCTGCAAGGTAGGTTAGTCTGAGAGACAGTGAGTGACCCAAATCACTCAGTCAGCTTTGCCTGAGTCTTATATTGTGCCACCTACAACTCGGAACAATTCCCGTACTCTGCAAAATATGGGAGAGGGCTGTTTGTGCCTCTCTGAACTTCACTGGACTACAACTCCAATCATCCTTGCATTGCAGACCACAATCCCCAAGGACCACAGTTTCCCCACCTCTGCTGTAATACACAACACACACAGACCGATGCTGCTACAGGAAAGATGCTAGCCCCCTGTGCTAAAGCTGCACACCCGGAGAGCACTTTGCCATGTAAGAAAGAGTACACAACTCACCGAGCCCCACACACAACTAATGCACGGATGTTTCAGCTCAGCACCTTGCGCCGCAGGCTGGCACGCAGCAAGACGTGTGATGCGCTCAGCAAAACCCAGGCAGGTGCCACCCGCACGGGCTGCAGGATGTTTCTGATGCAGACGAGTATTCCAGGTAGCAATTTGGCAATTTTCAAGAGCTCTGTTAGCAGGCGGACGTGACCCAGCATCTGTCCAGCCCTTCCGAAGCTGTAGGACTGCGAGGAGGCAGCCAGGCAGACAATGACGCTCGGTGCCTCTGCCACAAACAAGGTGGGGCAGCGGTTTCTTCTGGGCCAGGAAGAGGGCTGAGAGTTTGCACTTCCCCTCTTTGGTGCCAGGGAAGGTTTAAAGAAAGTGAGAATGAGCCACGAGCGAAAACTCCCGGGAACTCGTAGAGGGAAGTGTGACCAAAAGGGTAACACCCTGCAATATCGCCACACAAGGGAGCACAGAAGAGGAAGCGGTCGGGCATCATCCGGTAAAACGAACACTCGTTTTTATTCTTGCCGGGCACAGACCAACGGCGGGCAACTGCCGATGTGCCCACTTAAAAGTGGGGCTCAGCTGCACACGGATGTGAAATTCTAGCACAAAAGATACCCTTCTCGGAGGCCTGATGGAGTCTTAGGATCAACACTAAGGGGGGCTTACGTCCACATGTGCCCACCCGCCCCTTGAGATCAGCGGGAGAGGCCCTTCTCCAGGAGCCCTCCATGAAGGATATTAAGAGGGTGAGTACCCAGAGGAGGGCCTTCTCTGCGGTGGCACCCCATCTGTGGAATGCGCTCCCCAGAGAGGTCTGCCTGGCTCCGTCGTTATTTGTTTTTCGGCACAAGGCCAAACCCTTTTTATTTAAACGTCATTTTACTTGCTAATATTTATTTATTTATTTTACATCTTTGGCCAGGACGTCTCCAATTATATTCTTTCTATATTGTCATTATTTATTGTTGTGAGCCGCCCCGAGGCTTCGGCGAATGGGGCGGCATAGCTCTCTAAACAAACAAACAAACAAACAAACAAACAAAAACTGGCACCGTGGGAAGAATTAAAAATGGGTACCCAAGGAAGGGCCTTTTTGGGGGCGGCACCCAGACCCTGCAATTCAGTCCCTCTCCAGCTCTGCTAGGCACCCCCTCTTTGGTGGCTTCTGAAGACTGCAGCACCTTTGATACCTGGCGCTAATTTGGGATGAAAATTCTTGCTTTCAGGGCTGCTGCTTCACTTTTTTGTATGGCTGCCTTTTCAAGCGTAAGAAGACACCTTTTTGGTGTCTTCTTACGCTTGAACTCCGAGGTGCTCTACCCGGAGACCGGTGCAAAACCCCGTCCCAGAAGACAGCATAAGATGCAGTACAGCGGGTTATTCGCTTTCACAGCCCGTAAGCCAGATGGGACGACGGGCTGGCTGTCGTGCCTGTCAACGCTGGAGTTGCGGCACTCAGAAATTCTCACACAAAAAGCTCACAACTGCCCGGCTTCGTGGCACCCCGCCAGACAAGCATGAGGAGGCTGAGAAAGAAAGGATCGGGAAAAGCCCAGAATTGTCTCTTTGTTACTCGATATCATTAAGCTACTGGGAGTCGGATCTCCGACAAATTGCCCAGGGCTTGACTGGTTAATCCAAATCTACTTTCTACCTGAAGCCTTCCCAAGGTGGTGCCTCCAGATGTTTGGACTACAACTCCCAGCTTTCCTAACCTCTGACCATCCTGATGGTACTTTCCCGCTTTTTGCCCAGCAAGGAACCCAAGGCAGCTTCCATAATCCCTCTCCTCCCCTCCCTTTCCTCCTCCCCACAACAAGCCTGTGAGGTAGGCAAGGCTAAGCGCCCATGACTGCCCAGGATCACCCAGTGGACTTCTCAGTGCGTGGAGACTTGAACCCGGATCCCCTGAGCCCCAGTCCGTCCTTCCAGCCATTAGGCTGCCCTGGCAGCTCCCTGAAACTGCCATGTGGCTGCGAGAAGAGGGCCAAAACGGATGTGCCTGAAGCTGTAGCTACATCAAGACTTAAGCCCAGCTTCTCCTTAATCAGGGCCTAAGTTACTGATTAATCTCCAGGCACAGGAGCCAGGTAGCTGAGCAGTCACACTATAACTGAGAGACCTCAATCCTCCCTCCAGAGACCGTGTTTATGACTTTCCTATCTTGCCCATTCTCGAAGGCAGAAAGCAAACTTCCAGATCCTTTGGCCTTCAACTCCCAGCACTCCTGGTCACTGGCTAGTCTGGCAAGGGCTTCTGGGAGTGGAAGTCCCAAGCAGCTGGAGACCTTCCATCTGCCTGCCCCTGCGTTAAGGAGACGCAAGATAACCAGATGAGGTGGAGTTGGTTGAAGTTCACAACCAGTTCAGGGGCTCAGGAGGGGTTCAGCACATCGTAAACAACATTTGGGGACACAAAGTTAGATCTTTTGCTTTTCTAGCAGATCTAAACAGACATTTCGAACCCCTGCTCCACAGGCCTCGTCCCATCTCCTTGCCAAAACACCACACCGGCTCTCAACAAGTTACTGAGAACAGCAGTCAGTCAGAAGGGAAAGAAGCATATTCTGTACATGCTCAGAGTTGAGCGACCCTCTCACGGGGCTGATCTTTAGTTTTAAACAAGCGCTCTGCAACTAGCCGTACATCTCCCAAGCTGCCGCCGCTGCCCTGGAGATGGACTCTGGAGACTGCACATATACCAAGAGCATCCAAAGAGCATCCCAAGCACTAAGCTGCAGGGAGGTCACAGCCGAAGGGCCGGCCTCGATTTACCAAGTTCACTGGCGCTTGTAAACCGAGGGCTTGCCTGGGGCCTGCAGGGAAGCAGATGCTAGTGTCTTTATATCCCCAAGAAAATTGGTTTATCAACTGGATTATCTATCCATCCATCCAGCCATCCATCCTATGCGCAGTTGCGAATTTTAAACTCGCCACCATAACTACTAGAATTATATGGACTTTGCTCTTGTGTCCAGATCAAACCAGTCAGTCCGAGAGGACATCAACCCTGAGTGCTCTTTAGAAGGCCAGATAGTGAAGATGAAACTCTAATACTTTGGCCACCGAATGAGAAGGAGGGACTCCCTGGAGAAGAGTCTAATGCTGGGAAGAATTGATGGCAAAAGAAGAAGGGGACGGCGGAGGATGAGGTGGCTGGATGGGGTCACTGAGGCAGTTGGAGTGAGCTTAGGTGGACTCCGGGGATGGTGGAGGACAGGAAGGCCTGGAGGAGTGTTATTCATGGGGTTGTGATGGGTAGGACGCCACTTCGCAACTAACAACACCCAGGAGACAACATTACATGCCACTGTTAGGGAGTCTCTTTCTCCTCCCAGTGCAGGCGCCTGGATCTTGTCCTCCACCCGAATCTTTTCCTAGCCATTCCACTGCACTCGTGTTTTCCTAACAAAACCCAGCAGGAAATACGCAAGCACACACACACACACAAGTGGCAAGAGGTCGCACCAGAGCAGACAGACCGACAAATTAACATCCCGACAGCTACAAAAGAAGGTCTCCCGCATTTCGGTGCTGCGAAGGCTGCTTATGGAGAAGTCAGAACAGCTGGGCCAGTTGTTAATCTGGTATCAGACAGTGAAATGACATTGCTGGAGGGGGGGGGCGGGGGGCACTCAGTGGATCAATTCAGAGCATTGTGCATGTCGCCACCTCTGTTGGAAGAGACGTGCGAGCCGAAGGCCTGCCTAACATTTAAAATGTTTAAAGCGGCTGTGCGTTTCACAAACAAGATTTGGGAAGGCAGACAAGGAAGGAAAAGGCCCAAGCCAAGAGGGCGTGGAGGAGAATCCCTCCTAAGACAAGGGCTGGCTCTTCAGCCGCCGGATGCTGACCCGAGGATGCTCGGCGGAGAGCTTTAAACCCCAAGAACCAACATGAAGCTGGGGGTGGGAATGCAGCTGCGACAGATGCCCAAACCCACGAAGAGAGCAGAAGCTTAGCCACCACATTTCTGTCCACATCTGCACACACCTGCACAATCTCGGCCCACCCACCACATCCACCCCACTTAAAATGAAACTGTTCGTGATCCGCCAGCAGCCGTAGGGCTGAGCCTTGTGGTGAGACAGTAAAAATAACATCCCTATTAGTCCAAATTAAGCATCATGTGGGGGGGGGGGGCTTCTCTGTGGCTACATCTTACCTCCTGGGGCGCCCCAGCCCGCTCTCGGCTGTTCTTCTGCAGGCAGAAAACTAATTTAAAAAAAAATTAGGCAGGCCTTTGTCACGTGGGCTGGGTTGGTGTTGCTTTTTTAAAAAGCAGCTGGTGCTGTTTCACTTCTATATTTGTTGTGTTTGGAGTAGACTTGTTTGAATGTCATGCTTTCGTTAAGATTTTTGCTGTTCTTCTCGATTTTACTGTTACCCACCCTGAATACCACTCTGGGGCAGAAGGCAGGGTACAATTTAAGAAAGCCCACAACCCTGCTAGTTGAAATGAGATTTCTATTCAGTTCAGCATCATGTTTTTAAGCAATGGCTGAGCATTCAGAGGTAGACTGCCTCTGACAAGGAGGCTCCATTTAATTAACAGGGCTAGCCAAAACAGGAGACATACTTTAACTGAATCCACTTAAACCTTTCCTTCACGGTGCGTTCCCTGCATCTTGGATTCAGGGGCCAATGACCTGCCAAGCTTTTCCTGAACCATCTGCAAAATGCATGAGGCAAATTTGCATTTTACATAAATTTAGTTGGTTTGTATTCACCAAAGAGAGCCGTATTTCTGCAAGAATTAGGAACATACCAGTGTGCATCCAGAATGGAAAAATATGGATTCATTAAAATATTTCTAACTTGCCCTGGATCAGTAGACCTCAAGGTGGGATACGTCAAGAGAGCACCCCAAGACCACCCATCAACACCCTAAAACCACAATCCGTGGTTTAGGGATTGTGGAAAGATTGGAAGGAGACACTTTCAGAAGGACAGGGGGAAACCGTGTTGGCATACGAAAAACGGACAGTGTGCATATCTCAGATTTGCAAATTCAAAGGCCTATTTATGGGACTTAGAAAGAGGACATCCCTATTAAAATCCAGCAAGAAACGTTCAGATGGGCTGCACCCCATATCCCAGCTAGAAAAAAGAGATTGCTATCCAAAGATAGGGGTATTCAAAGAAAACAAGGCGTAGGGTGCTGGCTGTTTGCAGTATTCAGAGGGTGGGGTGGGAGGTCAGAAAGCATCAGTATTTGGGGCCGGAGAGCGGAAAAACCTTTACTAAGATCAGGTGAAGGGAGGCCTGGGGGGCACTGGGGGAGAATTAAGAGATTTCTGCAGGGGAATGGGCTTGTCTGCTGTGTTTACGGCATGGGTCAGGGAGGCATCCGTGGGGGAGCTGGGTAAAGATCCGGAGGGAGGGAGGCAGGCTATGGGGTTGGTCTGGCTCGTTCCTTAGGAGACAGGGCAGGAATAGGGAGCCCCAGAGTAATAGGGACCTGAAGACTTTTAGAGGGCCATCGGAGGCCTAGCCGGCCTTGACAACAGGGGGTGTCAGAGTATAGGAAAGGAGGTAAGAAGGAAGGGGATGGAGGTCCAGTGAAAGACCAGGATGGGAAAGCAGGTCGAGGAACACAGGCAGCAAAGAGAGGGAAAATTTTGGAGAAATGAAGCAAGACACCGGGGCAGGGCAGTCAGGAATGGGGTGGGGGGGATCCTGTGATGAGTCTGAAGGGGAGGGGGGGTCAAGCCAAACAAGGACTTAAGAAAGAGACAGAGGCAGAGCTGATTATGGGATGGAGGAGGAGAGAGGGAGACAAGGAGGGCTGGTGGGAGTGGGATAGATAAAGTCCCGCTGTTATGATAAGGACGGGGAAGGGGCGTGAGGAATGAAGTCCTAAAGGGGCAGATGTGAGGAAAGCAGTAACCCTTCCTTGGGAAAGGGATAGCGAGCCCTGACTGGGGGGGGGGGAAGGGGGGGCTTGGTCTGTAGTGCATGAGAAGCTGGAGAAGCAAAGAGGAGTCGCGGGGGGGGGTCCTTGGAAATCGTGGAGAGGTACGGAAGGCAATCACTCAGCTCTCCCAATGTGGCAGTGGGGCGAGGGGGGGGCTGTCCTGCCGGGTGTCCCAAATGGGGCAGAAGTGGGGGGAACCCAAACAAGCGAGGAGGGGGCGTCCCGCCCCCGCCCGCGCCCCCCAAATGCGAGGAAAACTAAACTGCCGGGCAGAGGCACTGCGAGTGCCTCGCAAAGTAACGTGAGAAGGCGGCTGGTGCCCGATGCAGCGCTCAGCCCCGGATCTGTGAGAGCTGAGGCTGAGCAAGCGGAGCGGGGCTTGCACGGGGGGGGGAGGGGGGAGGGGAGGGGGGGGAAGGTGCACGCTCGCTCGCTCGCACGCCCCCCTACCTGTGCGGGCTCCCGTGCCGCCGCCGTCAGCATCCAGCCCACGCCATAGCCTGGCCCAGCCTGGCTCAGCCGCTGGCCGAACTCCCACCCCGCCTCCTTCCCGCAGGACCGCAAGGGCGCCCTCTGCCGGGGCGGAGGACCTTGGCGGCGCCCCCCCCCGCCCCCCGTCCCCCGTCCCCCGCTTACGATCCACGACCCGTCGCCTTTGCAGGAGAGGAGAGAACTTTTCGAGAAGGTGCAAGGGGCCAGCGAACACGTGTCCGAGCCCGAGGCGCTTCCCCACGGCAGAGCGGACTGCAAGGACGCCCGCGCATCGCCGGTACGCCAGCTCGCCCTCCTTCGGGGGGGCAGAGCCGGCCTCTTGCAAAGGAAGCCGCCGCGCCTGCTTTGCGGCCCGCTGCAGGCAAGCCCCCGCGCCGACAGGCCGGGAAAGAGGCGCCCCAGCTGCATCCTCGCGTGAGGGAGGGCGCCATTTCTCCGCCGAGCCTCGCCTGCCCGAAGGACGAGTTAAAGCGATACGCAGTGGCAAGCCAGGCAGCAGCCCGACCTGTTGAACGGCCCGCATCGCCTGCGGTTGCCTTTGCAGCCCGCAGCTACTGCATCAGCCAGTCCGTGGCATGCACACCCACCAATCTGAGCTGCTGAGCTGCATGTAAAATCAATACATTTTAAATGGACTCCGGGGGATGGTGGAGGACAGGGAGGCCTGGAGAAATGTTGCCCATGGGGGTCGCCGTGGGTCGGACAACAAGGACCGTTGCATGCAATGTGTAGCAAGAACTACAGCAGACTGAAAAGCACGATTCTATAAGCACAATTTGCAATTCTAATTAAAAAGAGATCGAAAAAAAGAGAAATGCCTACGGCAAGGCATTTGAAGTGAGCTTCAAACCCCAACATCTCAGCCCAAACCGCCGTAACCTGGAGGCGACTCGCTCCTCCTCGTCAGCACTCACATCTGTTTTTTTCTGCAAAGCAAGCTTCATCTCCCGGGTTTCCAAAATGCCACTCTTGGTATCCATTTAACATCGCAACTGCTTGGGAGGGTGCTAATTCTGTTACTTTAACATTTCTGGCTCAAACCAAGCAATAATGCGTCACATTTTTTTTTTTTAAATTGCTCCTGGAGAATCTTAGCTTGTCTTAGAGCGCCATCTAGTGGAAGAACGAGGGAACAAGCGTCCTCTTGGAAAGCTTGGGAAATCAGACTGATTTAACCAAAATGTCGAAGCCCTTGGTCTGGGTTCGAGAAGATACGCCCAACGAAATCTTCCTGCACAGAAAGAAACCGCAAAGGATATTATCCAGGATTTGCAGCGTGTCAGACCCCCGGGCTCTGACACTACGGCCGAGCCCACAATCATTTCGGATTTGGGGCGGTTCTTATCTGGAGATTATTAAATTTATTCTAAGCATTTTTGTCCTCCAGGAACTTCTTGGAAAACTTCTGGAAGGTCTGACCTGGAGGGCAGGCTGTCCTACAGCAGGTGTTCTGGCTTGCCCGGGGACTTCTGGGACCACCAGAACGTCGCAATGGCCTCTTTTAACACTGCAGGCCTTTCGTAGAGAAACACCCAACTAGGTGGGTTTCCTCCCTTGATCTCCAGGTAGATAAAGTGATGGGTAAAATGGCAGGTCTGAAACCATCATCTTTACCTGTGCAAATGGTTACTTCATGCCGTGTGGCCCATCCTCTCTTCCCACTCAGTTTTCAGCCAGGGGCCAAAACCTGCCCTTCTTTCTGCTCTTGGACAAGGCGAAACCGAGAGCCTCTTCTTCGAACAATGTCCTGCTGGTGCAGCTGAGGCCTGCACGGCAGTGTCCCTTTTGCCACTGCGCCCCATCTCCTGCCTGGCTTGGGGCACCCCAAAAGGGCTCTCTGGACAATTCTTGAGGAGCAGTTGTGCTGCCCCCTGCTGGGCGAAAGAGATACCTAAAGGCTCTGAAAAGCTCAGTGGAACACCTGCTTTCCTCTCCCTGCTTTCTTTTTCATGGTGCTTCCTTTCGTCATCTTGTATCTTGGAATTTTGCAGAGGTGGCTGGGGTGGGAGGGAGGTCCTGGCAACATAACCCGCTGGATCCCTCCCATTTCCCCTACCCCTACACACACAAGAGAAGCAGACAGAAATCTCCCCAGGCCTTCGGATCGTCAGCACGTGGGCCCTTCCACAGGGAAGCGCCTTTCCTTTCCGCTTTGTCAGGGTGCCTCGCTCCCATGGCATGGGATGCTGAGTCCCCTTGGCAGGAGCCGAGGACATGTCCACGTCCTGCTCCACGGCTGGAGAAGTGGACTTTTGCAGCATGTGGAAATCAAGATTTTCGGAAAGAAAACGCCTCGTGTGCAGAACTTAGGGCTCAGTTTTCAACCCCGTCTGTATGTTCTCCCACCTGGAAACATTTTCTGGTCTTCTCAGCAGGATGGAGCCGGTGGGAAGGCCCTCTTTTAAGCAGAGTGATGCAAGTACCTCAAGGGACAGAGGCCAGCTACCGGCAGCCACCTCATCCTTCCCCAGGACCCCCCTCAGTAGCCTGCCTCATGCCCCTGTTGGGAAAATTTGGATAAATTCTGTCAGGAAAACATTACTTCTGTGTGCCTTTGCATTGTGGGATCAAATCCTGCCTTCCTTCTCAAAACCAAGCTAAGTCACTGTTTAAAATGGCATTCATTCCCCGCTCCTTTCTCTCACCTTTAGCTGTAAGCTACAGTACACAGGCCGTTTAGTCCAAATTTACCTTGAATACCTTCACAATGATTAAATAGTCATTGTTGGAATTCAGTTTACAAGGAAGCATCTTTTGATAGCCCAGAGGCTCCATGTGCCCCGGCCAATTCAGAATGTCTAGAGTAGATAAGAGACTTGAGTTCATGCATCGTTTCAGTAGCTTGAATTTACATGTCTAAGCAGACCTGGAGATGGGTTCAAGCTACTGAACTAAAGTGTCAATACAGGCCATTAGAAATATTGTAATCTCATTGTCTCTGTATGATTGACTGACGTTCCTGTATCTGTTCTGTATGTGATGACCTCAGAATCTTATTGTAATCTCTGCTTTCTGTCATCAATTGCCCTGTACCTGTGTACCTATAAAATATCCTGCAATGGTGTTAAAGCTTTGCAGTAGAGTTCACTCTGCCTGCCCGGTAACGCATGCCTTATCGTGAGTACTGCGGGAACCTTGGGGTAATACAATAAAGCCTCAGATGGTCTGGACACTTGGTCTTTCCCACGAACCCGAGTTTTATTTCCTCTTCTCAAATTGAGATTCTGGGATTCTGACACCCCCAATCCACCCCCCCCCCCCAGTTTTGCACCATCACCAATTCTGAACTAAGACTTGGGTGCCAGGCCACACAGATTCTGTGCGTACCCTCAAAGTAAACGGACGCCGTTCATTTGTGGGTGATTTTGGTGGTTTTATTTGCTCGCATCAACATGCTGCCAAAGTCAAACTGAATCTGCTGCTGTGTGCTGGGAACAGAGCATGAGCCAAATTACACAGAAAATGCACTGCTTTTCATATTGTTTTTTCCAGCAGGGAAAGAGGTGCGTGGTGTCGCATGGTATCTTTTCCCCCACAGAGAGATAAGCAGCTGGGGAAGGTGATGTAAAAGAGGAAAAAGTGAGAGGAGAACCAGTCAAGCAGAAGCTTTTGATCGAGGGAGAACTGGAGAACTGGACATTGCCCGTCTCCAGTTCATCTTCCACTTTGGCCCTTGGGCTTGAGGGTGGGGGTTATCAGGAAGGATTTAGGGAACAATCAGCTCCAGCAGATGTGCTGCGAGGGGCTGCCGGTTCAGCCACCGGGGATCATCAGTCCTTGTCTGGGCCGCAGCGGTCCTCGCCGTGGCTGATGCGATGAGCGTCATCAGCCAGGAGCGCGAGCACTCTGATCGACTCTTCGAAGGTCAGCTGTTTGTTCCCATCAACATCTGCCTCTTTGAAGAGCTTCTCAATGTAGTCAGGATGACTCCGGTTCTGTCAGGGTGAGCAATATGGGGAGAGGAAGGGAGGTTAATCGCCTGGGGGATGATGCCCTTGTTGAAGATCGGGTGTCCAGCCAAGCACCACAAGACCCTGCCTTCCCTGCTCTCAGACCGTTTCCCATGCAACCTAGTATTGTGCGATGTCAGATAATAAAGGAGGATGTGAAATTCCTCTTGCCGTGAAGAGGATTCTGTAATTGGGGAGCGGGGCCACCACCAAGTAGACCCCGTCCCTTGTTGCAACCCCCTGAGCCTCCCTGGGACGCGGCACTCAAAGGAAAGCCCCGGGTATTGCTTGTAAAGCCTAGCGATACTCAGGCTGAGAAAGGACCTTGGTTAACGGGCTCAGCCACACCCCCTTGCCTGGTTTGTACGTTAACACAACCCATGCTGGCTGAGGGTAATTATTTTATTTATTATTTAGAGTTAATTAGGGAGCTCAGCTGGCCTATTAACAGAATGAGCGTTGCTATATTTGAGTTCCTGATCCTCTCGCAGAAGAACTGCCACGATTCTTTGATCCACTTTGATTGCCTTCTTTGTTCTACACTAGGAGCAAAACCAGGTGCCACTAAGTGTCAAAGCTGCAATGTGTGTTTGAACGCGGCTAATACTCCAGGGAAACAAAACAAACGACTAAAAAAATCCTAAACCAGGATAACATGAGGGACAGTAGCCCAAACATTTAAACATTTAAACATAGAAACATAGAAACAGAGCGAGTCAGAAGGGGCCTCCTGGGCCATCTAGTCTGACCTCCGGCACCAGCTGGCTCTGCTCACGACATGCCCACCATTTATTTATTTAAAACTTTTTTTAGACTGTCCCCTTACTGAGGTCTCAGGATGGTTTAATAATAAGACAAAACAGAATAAAACACAGTGTCCTAGTCAAAATCTTAACCAATCCACAATAAAACCCATATGAAAACAAATTCTAAAACTTCAGAAAAATAAAAAGGGTTTTGCCTGGCACTGAAAAGAATAAACATTAAATAGAACATATGAAAAAAGCGGAGCTTAAAACATTAAAATGTTCTCCATATTGACAAGTTTGACCTTTCCTGCTTGCCATGGTTAAAGGAAACTAAGCCCCATGTACCAATGGGCTTCAGTGGAGTGATGCAAACAGGAGATCTGGCACACAGTGGGAGGAAAGGGTTAAACTCGGACTCCCCACACTAGGAATTGTGGTTGGGGCTTGGCTGCCATTTGGGTCCTCGTTCCTGCAAGTCACAGCCCGGGACGGACCCAGAGAAAGGCTTGCCTGGTTCGCATGAAGTCCCCCCGCGACTTTTCTGCTAGTTCTACACGTGGATCCCCACCCATCGTCCCCTCGGCTTGGCTACTCACGCAGGCAGCGAGGAAAGTCGGCGCCTGGCACTCCAGGAGCTTCCTCAGGTCCTTGAGGCTCAGCAGGTCGTCCTTGTTGTCGTCGACGCAGTACTGATGATAGATGTCGACGATGGCCTTTATCGCGTGCTCCAGGGTGCAGTACGGCAAGCAGGCCGGGCTGCTCGCGCTTCCAGAAAGGCTGGTGGTCGTGGCTGCCATGTCTTTCGCTTCCTCCCAATCTAAAAAGGGAGAGTTCATCCATTTCAGTTCCTCAACCGGGTCACTACACTAGGGCCAGTCCTAGAGCCTACTTCACAGGGGACCGTCCTCTGTGGCCCCCCAGCTTGGCAGGAGAGTCAGATGTAGCTAGTCGGAGAGAGGTGCTCCGTTTCTCCCCTCAGTCCCGTGAAGCTCCGACCATAATGGGTTGATGAAAACACGGCACATGAAGAGCAATGCCTCACCTCCTTCGTGCAGAGCTGGACTTCCCGTGTTTGCTCATGCGCACGAACAGAGCGCAGAAATGCCACAAGAGGCGGCAAGTGAGCTTTCTAAAAAGATGCTTTTACTCATGATGCAATCTAGGCTCTTTGTGCCTCCCAGAAGTGTGCTAACAGCGCAATCCAGATTTTAAAACCAATAATTACAGAGTGGCCTAATATCAGTGGAATGATAAGCACAGCAAGGGAGGATTTAAACAGCACCAGCCAAGTCAAAACCCTTTTGTGACAGAGCCGCGTACATGCCTGAGTTCGGAAGAATAACAGAGGGGCGTTCAAACGTGTCCCTGATCGGGGGGACGGGGGACGGGACGGGACACCCCTGCAAGGTATTAACTCGCAGGCACTCATAAGGAGGAAGGCAGCCCTACAGGTATCCTGGACAGCTCTATAGGTCATTAATTGAACTCTGAATTGGTTAATTGGCTTAAAATGAAGGAACTCACCGAATGCACCAGCGGATTCCAAGAGGCGGCTGTGATGTTCCGCTCCTGCCCACACCTTTTATATACCTCCCTGCGCCTGGATTTCAACACAGGTCAGGGTGACAGAAGTTGGTTCTTTGCCAGAAGTGATTAACTTACACCCAGATGTGCACCTGCAATTTAAATCTCGTGTTCTTGGCGTTCTTCTTCCTGGAGTGACTCCACATGTATTTGGGAAACGGACCACACCTTCTGCCAGAAAGTTCAGTGGGGCACGAGCGTTAAGGTCTGACTTGCAAATGATGCTCCATGAAACTTTGCTTTTAGTGGGAAGAATTAGCCTGTTGCAGAGCCTGTTCATATTTGCAGGGGGATGGAGAGGGGGTGTTTAACCCCACTGTAGGCCTGGAGGAATGTTGTCCATGGGGTCGCAATGGGTCGGACATGACTTCGCGACTCACAACAACAACAGCTGGTTCTTGACTTTTCCTACCATCCTCCCACTAGAAGGATCTCCCCCAAGAACCTGGAAGAAAGGCTTAAAAGCAGACGAGGGAAAATGACACCCGTAGTGTCTTGCTCATTGTGAGCACCAGTGTGGCGCCGTGGTTCAGAGCCTGGGACTGGGACTCAGATGATCTGGGTTCGAGTCCCCGCTCGGCCATGGAGCCAACAGGGTGACTTTGGGCCAGTCACAGCCTCTCGGCCCAGCCTACCTCACAGGGTGGTTGTTGTGGGGATAAGATGGAGGAGGAGATGTAAGCTGCCTTGAGCCCTTTGTAGGAAAAACCCAGGATATAAATCGCAATATAAATAAATAAATAAATAAAACGACAGCCCTAGATTTATAATGGACCCGGCTTTGCAAATTCGGGATCATTGGTAGTTTATGCTGCAAAGTCTTCAAGCTGCCAATGATCCCAAATTTGCAAAGCAAACCCACACCGCTCTTCCAGCGGACACATGGTGCCGTCTCTCTCTGAGCGAGGGCTGTGGGCATCCCTAGGCAAGGACCCCGTTATGGTGTGCCCGTGTCACCCATGGGAGGAAGGGTCTGCCCCACAGCAGTCGGAAGCAGGGACTCGATCTTCTGAGCCGCTCCTCTCCCATGCCATCCAAGTGCTTGAGGAAGCCTGCCACTTAGTGGCTGAAGGTGTTACTGCAGGGCCTTGAGCATACAGATTTGTTTTAATTACTGACAATTAATACCTGCACTGGAAAGACAGACTCTTCCTGCTGTGCACAGCCCCGGGGGCTCCTTACGGGTTGTGTGTCTAGATGTAGCACAGGTGGGGCAGCGAGGCGGGCAACCCCCCTTCTTGCTTGTTCCTCGGCCACTGGGATCCGCCGTGGGGGACCCCTCCGTACGGAGCTTTCTTTCAGCCAGCGTGAACTGTGCTATCTATCCAACCAGGCTGTCTGCTAATAACCCACCAAGGCAGCTCCAAAAATAGCGGTGGTGCTGCCAGCCCTCAAGACAAAGCCTGGGATGGACATACTTTCCGGGAGAGTGTATTCCACAGACTGGGAATACCACAGGAGAAAGTTCTCCAAAGGGCCTCTCCTTCAGACGTTACCCAGTGGAGACCTGCCATTTTGGACCTTTGGAGTGGTGGTGGGAAACCCCCCCCCCCAAATTGCACACATGTGAGACATGCCATTGTTGAAACTGAGGTGATCAATCGGTTGGGCATTTTGATAAGTGTTCTTTCCAGAAACCTGGGAGCATTTCCTTGTAGACGCGATCTTTGTTGGGAAATCACATTCCAAACAAGACGAGGAAAGAAGCCCAGAGAGAGCGCGCTGTGGTTCCAGCAAGTGTTTGGCAACATCGTCTTTGCAAGCCATGGCATTGGGCCGCATGGAGATCCCTGTCTTATGGGATCGGATGCACACAAATGTGCCGTTTTTCATAGAACTGTGAGGTGAGGCCACCCTAAGCAGAACACGGAATTAAGAAATTGGGAAAATGGGATGAGCTTCTCGACCTCCTGCTGGGAAAGGTAATATCTGGACAACGGGACGGGCCTGAGTTCCCAAGAGTGTCCCAATTCTTTCTGATTGCAAGGAAGTCTTATGAAGCAGAGCGAGCTATCAGAAAAGGACAGCCTTCCCTCCCTCCTGCAGGCCGAGCAGAAGCTCGATTGGGATCTACTGGTAGACCTCTAGACATGGACATCTGGCTCTCGGCTGACAACAGCAGCAAGGCCGCCGACTCCCATGTCTATGCACTCAGCTGCGGTACATTGCACCTGGCTCTGGTTGGTGAGACACCAGGGCTACTACCTGCTCAGAGGTGCCTGCCAATGCCTTCACAAGGGCGCTGCGTTGTACACTCCTGGTTTGCAGCAACTGGTTAGATGCTTTGCAAGGCTCCTGCAGAGAACTTCCCGTCACTTGCTGCCTGTTTTAACTGGAGCAGCCAGGGACAGAATCCGGGAGCGCCCATCTAAAAACATGCATTACATACCCCAATTCAGTCTACCATTGTAGGCATATCTAAATATCTAAAAAAAAAAAAAAAAGTCTGACAGCACTCCCCGCAACTAAATATCTAGCTCAGCAGGGGAAAACATTCTCTTCCACCTCATTCCCCGCTGAGTTAGCTTTCTGCTTGCAGGGAAGTTTTCATCTGTGGTGCATTTTTAAAGATGGCACCATCATCCACCTTCATGCTGGTGTGGTACAAGTCACCCCATTCCCTGATTCTGTTGCTTTCCTGCAAGCCTCGTGGCTCACAGCTGGAAGGGTGGAGACATGAGGTGAAGATGTGCTGTGGGAAAGAACTCCTCATGTGCCTGATGCCCCTGTTAAGCAAAATCTATGTTTCTGACCAAAGGAAGATGCGCTGTTTGTTGGGACTTGCCACAGAAAGGTGGCGGCACAGTTTGAAATCTAATTTCAAGATTCAAGACCCAGAGAGGCTCGCCTGGCGCCGTCGTTATTTGCTTTTCGGCGCCAGGCGAAGACCTTTTTATTTAGACAATATTTTAATAGTTAATGTCTGTTTAATTTATGTTTAATTTATGTATTAATTTAAATTAATTTAAATTTTTTATTTATATTTTGTTGTATGTTTTTAGATGATAACCTGAGATGGGCCCGTTTTTAAATATGGTATATGTTTGATAACATATTTTTTACTGTTGTGAGCCGCCCCGAGGCTGCTGCAAGGGGCGGCATAAAAATATTTAAATAAACAAACAAATAAATAAATAATTGGAGTGTGCTACAAGTTAGATGCAAGCGCACCAAGGAGAAGAAGCAGTTACAGGCCTAAGTCAGGCAGCAGAGAGGGAGATATTTCTGCACGTAAAGCATCAAGATGACCTGCTGGAGGGAGCCAGCGAAGGCAAATGAACAACTGCCTTCTAACAGGACTGGCCGCACGACTTCGGGGGCATCCGTTGTCCCCAGATGCAGAACCAGCTCTTTCTGGTACATGAGGGATCTGAACGGGCGAACTTCAAGAGGCTGCACTCTGCTTCGCACAGGGTCCCTCCCTCTGAACCCCGAGATCCAACTGGCCAGAGCGCCTGGTCCTACAGACCTACGCTGAAAATGGACGAATTCGGGACCGAGGTCCACCTTTTGGGAACCAGCAGTGAAGGTGAGACCGAAAGGCCCAGGGCAGGACCGGAGTGGCAGCCCCCTCCTGGAGCAGCCAAGCACACTGATTCTGATGCTGGGGTGGCCTATGGCCATGAGGACTAGTAGCCACCCTCCCCTTCTCCTCCAAGAATGGGTTTTGTCCCCTTTCGCAGCTCGATTAACCCCAGCTTTCTCTCTTGCAGGGGAGTAACTCCATGCCGAGGTTATGTTCTTGCTGCTGCCAGGCGAGAAGGGGCTGGGGATCCTGGCTAAGCAGCTGCTGTTCACTCGGAGATCTACCGACCGATCTGGCTTGGCCTTCTGCCCACAGCTTGCCTACGCCCAAATGTCACAAGAGACGCTGAAACCTTTTAAGCCTGAGTTGCCAGGGTTGGCCAGCGAGCGAGATTATGGGCTTTGCAAACGGCACTGTGTTTTCCCTGCTGCTGTTCCTGTTTTGATTACGATCACTATTACTGTCATCACAACAGGGGGTCACAAAGGTTCCCTGTGACACCGGGCTAAGCTTTGTGGGCTCTGAACACGGCCAGTGTCGAAGGTAGGCGTGGATCGATGCTGACATGACCTACCCCAGCAGTACCTGCCTGGATTCGGTCCTCTCTTCCCGTCTGCACCCGCTTCTCACTGTGTCCTGGGCAACAGCACAAAAGGGGCAGCCAAGTTTGCCACGGCCCCCCTGCTCACTGGCCCTCTGCCTGCCATGCGGCTTTGACGGGAGCAGAAGCGGGAGCAGCTGGTCCCCACGGCTGTGAGCAGCTCACCTCACTGAGGGATGGGGCCTTTGAGGGTGTCCTACCCCAGGGCCCTTAAAAACCAGCGGGCACCGATTCTGATGAAGCTCAGGAGGCCTTTCCTGCAGCAGAGTTCGTGTTCGAGGTTCAGGGTGTATCCTGCAGCCTGTCCCACACCCAGCTGCGGCATGAAGACACACGCCTTGGGGTGGTTGGCCGTCCTGCCCTCGGCACCTGGCGCGACTCTCGGGAGACTGCTTCCCTGGCCTGATGACGGGGGCTCATTACACTTGCTGAGTTGCACATCCCCCAAAGTAGAGCTTAAGAGGCCATTGTGTGCACAGGGCTGCACTTCCCCACCCAACTTCAATCACCGTCTTGTCCCGCATCACCCGGCCGGCCTGCACTTTCATGACTGCGTTTGCAACATCGCCAGGTTGCCTTACTCACTACCTAAGTGTGGGCAGGCTCTCAGCACTGGAACTGTTTTGCTGACCCAACCCACTTGGCTCCCTCACCGTCTGCCAAGTCTCTGCGTGGGCACCCGACCGCCCCGGGAGCCCTCTCCCGCTTCCACGGTCCCTCTGCCATCTGTGACGGCCCCCTCCCCACCGGTCTGAGGATCCTTGGGGGCCACCAAGGGCACTTCCCTCAAAAACAAAGAGGGAGCCGTGAAAGGGGATTTGAGGGTTCAGCAAGGGGACATGGCACCTTTCCTAATCCGTGCACCGCGCCTGATCAGTCATGCATGGACTGCTTGCCTCGCACTGCCCGACATGCGTTGGCTCGGTCCCAGCTGAGCGTCTTTAGGCCCCCTGTGAACACAAAAGGAGCCATGCAGAATCAGCCAATGGCCTAGCCAGAGCAGCAGCCCTCCCCGATCCATGTTCCCCTGCACCGGGTGTGCACAGCCATCCTGCTTTCACTACCTGAGGCAGCAGAGAGCCATGAGGACTAGTAGCCTGGCAGAGCCTTCTCCTCCATGAATTGCTCCAATCCCCTTTTAAATTCAGTGGCCACTTGCTTTCGGTGAAGTCCTTCTTTGCATCTGAGCTGACTCTTCCACCAACAGTTTATGCAACGATCCTACCCCTAACGCTTGTTCTGGCATTATTTTATACACCTCTGCCATCTCTCCGCTCGCCCGTATTTGTTACGGCAGAAAGCCCCAGATCTGTCCACATTTCTTCGTGCCAAAGTTGCTCTGGGCCCTGAGCTCTTTCCTGCAGGTTTTCAGGTGCCATGATATCTTTTTGGAAGGGTTGTGAGCAGTACGGGACCCGGTATCCCAAGTGTGATCTATCCCTAGATTTGTGCAAACGGTTTATGCCGCTAGACACAGAGCAGTTTCCATGTAGTCCCGTTCCGCGTCAACATTTTCACCAAATCGTCCACCAGAATCCAGAATCTCTTTTCCTGGATAATCCGTACCAGTGCAGATGATCACCACGTATGTGGAGTTACGGCTTCTGGTCTAGGATGCTAACTCTGCACCACATCTGCTATTTTGACAAAGAGGGCCTTCTGGCGCTCTTTGCTTGAACCACTCCAAGTATTTCGGTGTTGTCAGGTCAGTGCTTGTCCCTATCTCCAGGTCATTTTAAAACCAGCTGAGAAGCATAATTCCCAGTTCACGTGCTTGCCTGCCTGCCTGCCTGCCTGCCTGCCTGCTTATTTATTTATTTATTTATGCCGCCCCATTCGCCGATAAATAAGACATAAATAAAATCGCCAATACAATTAAATATAAAATTGGAGACATCCAGTTTTACATGTGCTTGGAGGGATTCCATAGTCCGAAGCCCTCCATTCTGAGAACTGTTCCTTCATTCTCTCCATTTTCTGTTCTTTGGCAAGTTGCTAGTCCATAAGAGGGCCTCTGCTTTTATCCCATGACTGCAAAGATTTTAGGCATCTTTTGAAAGCCCTAGTAAATAACATCCCAGAACGGTTGCAGCTCCATTCCTTGCTGTTGGATACACATAATTGCTTCCCAGCGCTGTTCTTCATATCTCTTGTTATCAGTTATTAGACTGCTAAGTACTTACCATTTCACTGGAAGGCCCATCACTTTGAAAGAACACATGGTTTGGTTCGACTACACTGTAGTTGTTGTTATTCTTGGCAGCGTTTGGATGATCTTTGGCTTCCATTTAGTACTTATGATAAGAAAGTATCATTAGATATGCTATTTTACATGATTTTGGGTGTTTTAATAATAAGTAATTGACAGAATAAGAGCTCCATCTTCTACAATTTTACATAGAAAGCTATTCTACTTGATAACTAGAAGGAAAAAATGGAAGGTGAGAGGGGAAGGAACAAGTATTCCCTTTAAATGAATATGAAAATAATATCAAACAGAAACATAGAAACAGAGTCTAGTCTGACCCCCGACTCCAGCTGGCTCTGCTCATAACATGCCCACCATGTGGATATCCTGCCTGTCCTTGAACACCCTCACCGATGGGGCCTCAACGACCTCCCGTGGAAGCCCATTCCACGCCCTCGGGGTCCCGACTGTCAGGAAGTGCTTCCTGGCATCCAAATGGAGCCTTGGCTCCCTGAGCTTTGCTCCATTGGAGCGCGTCCTGCCTTCCTCTGCAGGGGAGGACAGGTCTCTACCCACCTCCGTGTGACACCCCCTCACATACCTGTATGTCGCCAACAGATCCCCTCTGAGTCTCCTCTTCTCCAGGCTGAAGAGACCCAGTTCCCTCAGTCTCGCCTCATACGGCATCCCCTGCAAACCAGCCACCATCCTTGTGGCCCTGCGCTGCACTGGCTCCAACCTGGCTATATCCTTCCTGTAATGAGGGGCCCAAAACTGAACACAATACTCCAGTTGCGGGCGCACCAGAGTCGTGTAGAGTGGTAGTAATACCTCTCTCGATCTAGAAGCCACACTTCTGGCTATGCAGCCAAGGGTGGCGTTCGCCCTCTTGACCACCGCATCACACTGCTGACTCGTTTTTAGCCTGCGGTCAACCAGTACCCCGAGGTCCCTTTCACAAGTGCTGCTCTCCAGCCACTTGTCCCCTAACCTGTACTTATGACAGCTATTCTTATGCCCCAAGTGCAAGACCTTGCACTTATCCACATTGAACGCCATCCTGTTGTCTCCTGCCCACTTCCATAGTCTGTCCAGATCTTTCTGGATCTGGAGTACCTGCTCCTCAGCTGTGGCCACTGCTCCAGTTTTAGTGTCGTCCCTTCTTCCATGTCATTAATGAGAAGATTAAACAGGATTGGCCCCAGGACAGAGCCCTGGGGGACCCCGCTTGTCACTGGCTGCCATCCCGACGATTCCCTGCTAATGGTTACCTTCTGCTTTCGGTCAGTCAGCCATGCCCTAATCCACCGGACAGTGCTTTGGTGTATCCCAAAACTCCTCAGTTTCTCCACCAGGATATCATGGGGCACTTTGTCAAAGGCCTTGCTGAAATCCAGGTATACCACATCCACTGCATCCCCTCCATCTAGCCATCTCGAAACCTTGTCGTAGAATTCCACAAGGTTCGTCTGGCAGGACCTGTTTCTGCGGAAGCCGTGTTGTGTGGCTGCCAGCCTCCCTTCCCTATCTAGCATCACTAGATCTCTCTCTATTATGAGCCTTTCCATTGTTTTTCCTACAATGGATGTAAGGCTAATCGGTCTATAATTCCCCATGTCCTTCCTACTACCCTTTTTGAAAATTGGGACCACCGATGCCACCCTCCAGTCCTCTGGAACTTCACCCGTACTCCACGAGGCCTCAAAAATGGAGGCCAGCGGGCGTGAGAGAACCCCTGCCAACTCTCTAAGTACTCTCAGGTGTAACCCGTCAGGGCCTGGCGCCTTTGTAATGTCCAATGCCCTGAGGAGCCCCTCGACTTCAAGGGGGGTGACTCTAATCTGTGCCCCTAAATCCCCGGCCTCATCTAATCTCCTATATGGATATCCTCCGTCCTGCTTTGGGGAGAACACAGAGGCAAAATAGTCATTTAGCATCTGTGCCTGTTCCCTCATGTCAGTCACTGGATCACCTTCCTCCTTATTTAGTGGTCCCACCACTTGTCTCCCCTTCCTTTTCCTATTTACATGCTGAAAGAAGCCCTTTTTGTTGCTCTTGATATTCCTGGCAAGTCTCAGCTCATAATCAGCCTTAGCCTTGCGAAGAATCCTTCTGCAACGGGCCTCCTCCTCCCGGTAGACCCTTTTGTCTATTTCCCCCAGTACCCATCTCCTATGGAGGCTCCTCTTTCGTCTAATCCCCCTAACCACCTCCTTTCGCATCCATGGCGGCACTCTCCTCCGCCTCCCCACCTTACTGACTAGAGGTATCGTCAGGGCTTGCGCCTGCAAAACCTCCCTTTTGAGTGCCATCCACCCTCCTCAACTCGCTTACCTTCCAGTAACCTATCCAAGGAGACTTTCCCCAGCCTGGCCTTCAGTTGGCCAAAGTTGGCCCTCTTGAAGTCCCATCTTCTAGTGCTCGCCCTGCTGCACGGCCCCAGTCCCCTGATCTCAAAGCAAAGGATGGAGTGATCACTCGCATCCAGAGCTCCCCTAATCTGTACTTCATCTATCAGCTCCTCCCTATTGGTCAAGACCAAGTCCAGGATGTTTCCCCCCCTCGTCGCCTCTCGGACCCTCTGTGTGAAAAACCCACCCTCTAGAGCTTCTAGGAAGCGACGTGACCTGGCTGTCACTGCCGAGTGAGTCTCCCAAGTAATATCCGGGAGACTGAAATCTCCCATAATTACTGTGTCTCTCCCCCGAGATACCCTTAGAATCTGGCCTGTCAGGACATCATCCAGGGTCTTAAGTTGACCTGGAGGGCGATAACATACCCCACTGTCAGGTCTCTTTCCCTGTCAAAACCCCTAAGTGTCACCCAGACTGCC
Organism: Varanus salvator macromaculatus; assembly: GCA_023646645.1. Lineage (NCBI taxonomy): Eukaryota > Metazoa > Chordata > Lepidosauria > Squamata > Varanidae > Varanus > Varanus salvator. Next base: position 5,833,789 of record JAIXND010000803.1, on the reverse strand, counting down.
TCTCCTGAATCCCAATTGGGCAGGGAAGGGGGCCGGAGAAAAGGTTGCGTATCAATGCGTAAGATCGTGTATTATGAAACAAAAATGGAAGGATTAAGCAAACTAAGAAGATTCTTTAGTTTTAAATATTTGTTCAAGGTGGACAGATAGATAAGATGCAAGCTTGCTTCAGGCAGAAATAAGAGATGGATCCGGTTGACTGCATGCCACTATCAAGCTAAAGAGGTGATGTTCTTGTTTTCATATGGGCTGCACCCAGACGTCATGTCCCCTTTTGCATTTGCTTGTCTTGCTAAATGATATTGTTGTTCAGATATTTCCATATATGTTTAAATACAAGTGAATAGACAAATCCACTTTGAGGCCTGGATTTCCATAACTGGTTTGGATCAGGAGCTTGCCCCACCTGGAACTTGCCCACAGGGGAAATCACAGGAGTTCCTTCCCAGAAAGAACAAAAGGCTCAACTCATCGCCTAGCACAACCTTTGGCATGACTCCAGCAGGAGTGGTTCAATGGGGCGGACAGACGGACGGACAGACAGACAGACAGACAGACGAGGGAGGAGCGCTTTCTTCTCTTCTGCTCTTTCACTGTTCCTCGGGTTCACTCCACGGGCATTCAGTGAGCCTTGTCTTCTCAGGTGGTGCCGAAGCACCTCTAGCATCAGGCCTTCGAATGGATGACTTGGCTGGGAAAGCTGCTCCAGAAACACAGGAGGTGGCCTGGACCACTGGCCCATCTGGCTCGGAGAGGTCCACCAGGGCTCACAGAGGGCATCCTGAGGTCCCAGGCATGCAGCTTTCCCAAGCCCTACCTGGGGATGATGAAAACGGAGACTTGGCCCTTCCTTGCCCAGACCGTATTCTCCCTGACTAAACGATGCCTAAAATATTGGGGTTGAAACGACAAGCTTCCAGATGCACACGGTGTCATGGAACTGCAACTCCTCCTATGCCCCTTTTGGTTCCTTTTCCCATTTCTGCATCACCGAAACATCCGTGGCAGTGTTCACGTAGTGCAAAAAGAAAAAAGAATCGATCCTGTTGCATTTCAGTGCTTCTGAGTGTGGTGGTTTGCTGAAGAACATGTGTCCTTCAACCGGTGGGTCAAACACTAATAAAAGATGTCCTGAGGAGTTAGAAACAAAGAAACAGAGCGAGTCCGAAGGGCCCTCCCGGGCCATCTAGTCTGACCCCCGGCTCCAGCCGGCTCCGCTCACGACATGCCCACCATGCGCATGTCCAGCCTGTCCTTGCACAGTAAGAACAGCTGCACCAAGGCTGCTCATTGCAGCGTAATGGACAGCGTGTAGCTCAAGGACAGGTGGGTCGCTAAAACACAGGACAAAGCACTGCAGAATTTCAAAGTCCAGGGAGAAAATGGAAGGGGGGGGGGATCTGGAAGTTCAAGAGCTTTGAGTTTGCTCAGAAACAAAATGGCTCCTCGGTGAAGAACATTTGCGTGGGTGAGGAAGGGTCAGAAAAAGAGCCGTCCCTGAGAGAGGACAGGTCAAGCCCCTGCTGCTATCGCCAGATGCTTCTCTGCCCGGCCAGTCTGGCCAGGCAACGGAGCAGGAGCTGCCACGGCCGGCCTGCCAGGCTCCCTGCCTGTCCAGCAAGCCGGTGGGAGCCACGAGGGGCAGCTCAGAAAGGAGGAGTGGCTCGTGGCCACGGTGGCGAGGAAGGAGACGGCCCAAGGGGGCGATATGGTCTGCGCATGTGCTCGGAGGAGATTCCCAGGCGCGCACGAGAGACCGAGGGCTCTGGTGGGAACGATGGCTTAGGCTCAGAAGAAGGCTAAGGCTGAGTTCTCACTCTGAGATTGGAGTTGAGACCAGAGAGGCTCCAGGTGGCGAGCCAGCCTGGGACAGCGCAGGGTCAAAGTGCTGCACGGACGACCACAGAGCCCCCTCCCATCCTGACTGGGAAAGAAGACGGCAGGGAGCAGGCTGGGGAGGGCTCCTGGGGAGATTTGGATGCTCGGGCCCGTCAACGCACTTGCCGGCTGGGCCGATTGGAAACTCAGTGGGACAGCGCAGCCCCTCCAGAGACTGGCCCCAAAGCCTGGGGGGTCAGAGCGAGAGGCCAACTTTCTACCTGGAGCGTGTCTTGTGAAGACTTCGTAGCTGTACGGAATAAAGACTCTTTGGGCAACTACTGAAGCGCTTGCCTTCATTGGGAAGGGACACCTGGCTCATGACAGGTATTTCCAAGGACCCTCACAAAGGAAGAGCCAGCTCCGATCAGCTCACGAAGAGCTGCTCCTTCCCACCTGGCAGCTCTGTTTTCACCCAATGACTTGTCCCTGCTGTGCTCCCAGGGAAGACGCACACCAAGCTACAAGAACAGACTTCGGTCACAGGCCTCCGTATCTTGTCATGCGCCCCAGGAAGATGGGTGCCTTGGCAACCTGATCCAAGAAGCCGCTGGTGGATGACCAGGCTGGAGTCGAGGGCTTGTGTCACTGTGTTTCACCCATGCACAAAGTTCAAAGCACCCGGGGATTTCCAAAGCTCCCCTCTCGACCTCTCTGTTGGGTTCGGTCCCCGTGGAAAAGTAGCATAAAATGTCTTAAATGCAAGAGAATTTTTCAAATGCTTGTTTGCCTTAATGCTACTTAATGGGCGCCCATCTCCACCTTGCATCACAATCTTAAGTGTGTCTGGTATGTTGAAGAATGTTCCCGATATATATAGAACGATAATGACACCGTTCCGCTGTCCATCAGCTTACCTGCTGTCCCTGCGTTTGTGCAGGTGATCCCAGGAAGGGAACTCCTAGTACTATGAGCCCAAAGGCACCTGTCCCTCGCTCTTCTGTTCCTCCCTCTTGAATGGGCGTTTCTGCGGAAAGAAGAAAGAGGGGAGCTGGATGGAGGCCAACGGAGGGCCCTTTTGCAACCTTCTGTGATCTAGGTGGGGTGTTGCAGGATAGAGGCCCATGGACCATCAGGGTTGACGGCTGTCTCCCCCAAACGGGATGCCACAGCACCTCCCTTGGCTGCCCTCAGCGGCCCATGTGCAGCTAATGGGACCACCAGGACGCCCTCATCTCAAGATCTCAAGGAACAGGCAGCTGGAAGGTCGCACGGACTGGGGGAGTTTCTTTGCTTTGTGAAATTGGGGTGTGCAAGCTGTGCAGAAGAGACGTGCAAATGAGCACAGGTACAGCTGCTTTGGAGCGGAGGTAGGCTCACCCCCCCCCTTCCGCGCGTCCAGATTGCATCTTGGCCTCAATCCCCAGAGCTCTGTCATCATATTCCTTCCCTTAAAAAAAAAAAAAAAAACGACGACGAAACAATTAGACTTTATGGTAAAGTGTTTGGGAGGGTGCTACCAGTATTCCGATTCGTCACCTGCCAGATACCTGAAAGCATTTCTTAAAGCATCACTGATTTGAACACGTAGGTGAGTCAGGTGCTGTTCAGCATTGCTCAACAGGAGGAATCGGGGGGGTGGAGTGGGGAAGAGGAAGAATAAACTGATGCCAGAGGTAAGCGTAAGCCTTGCATGGCCAGGAACGTATAAAAGCACGCGTCTCCGAACACCAGCATTAGTACTGCTTCTCCTCCAAGATCCTGTTCTCCTTGGAACCTTTGGGTAAGTCCGCATCTCATTAAAACGATCCAGAAAGCGGCAGTAAAGCGATCCAATCTAGCCTGGAATCCTAGATGATGTTCAGAGGCGCCAGGGAGGGTGGAGACAAAGTCAAAGCCTCTTTTTCCTTGGGTTTTGTCCGCAACTAAAATGAGCCACTTGGAGGCAGAGGGATGCTGCAGGCGGAGGCGGAGGGGAGGGGAGGGGAGCAGACGCCGCTTGCCACAAGCTCATCTCCAGTGCAGCCGTGCCGTGGGAACAAGCAACTGGTTTTGTGGCGGGGGACACACACACACACACACCATCGTTTCTTTGCTCCCGGGCAACAAAATATTTTGTGCCAGCCCTGTTTTTCCATATAGGAAGAAATGACCCAGAGGATACATCTCCGTTGTGCTAGTTCCGTTGTGCTTAAATTTCTTTAAGCAGCAGCCCTCCTTTCTTGCAAGTGACAGTGCACCGCTAACCTTTTCTCCCGGGGCTTCCGGGGGCCCATGTCCGCCTCTTCCTCGCGGCTTTGCTTTTGCCCCTGCCCAGCCCGTGGCTTCTGCCTCTTCCCTTTGCTCTGGCATTGCAGAGACGGGAAGTTAATGACTGGAGGCAGCAAGCGAGAAGAGCAACAGGTTGACCGGGCTTGGGAGCTGGCACCCCGAACCCAAACAGCCTGATAGATGCACACTTTGCCACCTGCCCCCTGGCCAAAACCCCACCCCAAAAATCCTACTCTGCGTGCATAGATCCCACTGTTTATTCTAACTTGTGGTAAAACTGAGGGACAGAGAGGTGGGAGGTCTAACGTGAGTTTAGGAAGACCGCTCCTACGAGGAGACGGAGAGCAGAACCACAAAACTCCCAGAATCCTCTGCGCTCTGTGCCTTGACCACACAGAACGTCAGAGCCTGCTCTTGGGTAGAGCTGTTTTCTTAGAGGAGACTTCAAAGAGCTCTCTTCACAGGGTGTGTTGTACAAGATATCTTGATATGGATGTAAGCATTCATCTCCCAAAACTCGGACATACATTTCTTTTCATGTGGGCGGATGCTGTTGGAAGTGTATCAGTGTGGAAGATATTCTAAACTCCATGGCTGGGTCATTAATTGGGGCTTCTGGTGTCGAAATCTTATCTCACTGGGGTTTTGCTGATCAATTTTCCTCATTCTTTTGTACGTACATTTGCTCAAGAGTAAGTCTCATGGAACTCAGTGGAGCTTAATTCCGGGTGGAGATGCCTAGCGTTGCGCTGTCCACTTCCAATCCCCCACCCCAAATATGGCAAATGGCATTTAAACCTTTGAATTGTCTTTCAAATAAGGCATCCTTGAAGAGCAAGGTTTGCAAGATTTCATTCACCCAAAGCCAGACTAATTGAAGCAGGACATTTCAGTGTGAGACAAATGGCTTTGAAATGGCTTTTCCCGTTTTGATTCACCTCTGGCTAAGGTGTTTCAACCGAGCCCTTGCGCCAGGTACCCTTTACCTTGGGGCTACCTACCTACCTTGAGGCAGGTGGCTACATAGGGTTGCCCTCCAGGAAATTGATTGATCGATTGACTGCCATTCCTATCACCCTGCCATGGCTTCCCCATATTCACGTACATGGCTGACCCAATAAACAGTCTGACACTTATTCCTCAAGCAAGTTTTCTTTGCAAAGAGCATGGGCTTCTTGTGGCCCACCGGATTTTGCGGGGACTGTGGCTTGGCTCAGCCCTAGCCATGAGGCTTAGTGGTGAGAGCTGATGGAAGAGCAGCCAAGCAACTCGCGAAGAATCACCAAGCTGCTTTAATGAGAGGACAGCTCTGCTTCCAATGATCACCGCCCAATTCTCTCCTCTCCAAACTGATCTAGGAGGTAGTAGGAGTGTCGACATTCTCCTCTCCTCTCCCTTCCAGGAAGCACTTCCTGACAGTTAGGACCCCGAGGGCGTGGAATGGGCTTCCACGGGAGGTCGTTGAGGCCCCATCGGTGAGGGTGTTCAAAGACAGGCTGGACATGCACATGGTGGGCATGTCATGAGCGGAGCCGGCTGGTGCCGGAGGTCAGACTAGATGGCCCAGGAGGCCCCTTCTGACTCGCTCTGTTTCTATGTTTCTATGTTTCCTGTCACCCTCCCTCGCTGATCCATAGATCCTTCTCAACATTTTCTCTCCTCCTTCCAGGTCCTCCAAAACCTTCAGCAAGATGAAAACTCATCTGGAGCAGGCCATGGAATGCGTGGTGAAAGTTTACCACCAGTACTGCATTCTGGACCCTGTAGACGACTATTTACATTTTAAAGAGTTCAAGAAGTTGATGAAGGAGCAAGCACAACCTTTCTTGAAAAGCACCACGCCGGTGAGTGTCTTAGGAAGGGCTGGGAAGTTATGGGGCAGAGGAGGGAGGGGAGGGAGGGTGGCCCTCAGAGGGTGTTTGACCTCAGCGCTTATGCCTGGCCGGTGGCTATGCTGGCTGATGATGATGGGAGTTGTGGCCCAACATCGAGGGGGCTTCTCATGGCACTGCAGAGGAAGGTCCCTACCAGAGACTCAGTCAGGGTGTGGAAGCGCAGCCCCAGTGGACAGTGTCCGCGGGGACAGCTGGCTGGCCTGAGAGAAGGACGCTGGTGGCTTCCACCTGAGCCTGCCCGGCTTCCACACGCATCTCGTGGTCCTGGTCTCAGGGGCAGCCCTTCATTAGACGGGGTGAAGCGGTTTGCTCAGCGGGCAGCTGCTGGGGCAGCAGCAGGAGTGAGAGGTAAGAACCCAGCCAGCCAGCCAGCCGCCTTCCAACTGAGAGAAAGACGTCGGCTCATCACCCGTGTCCAAGGAACAGTCACCTGCTGCTCCAGGTGGCTTTTGCTCACGGAAAGGGTGGGGGCAGGTGAATCTTTGCCCCAAGCAGCGACCTATCTCGGGCGCCCCGACTGCTTCAAGGTGCCTTTGATGCCTGATGATGGTGCTGCATTAGCCCTGGCTTTTGTTTAGGGTTTAAATTGACACAAGCTACATGGAAATGTGGCACTGACAGAACCCGACTTGGAATATTATTCACTATTAATATTTGGGAATCCTCTAAGTCACAAGGATGTGTGCACCCCAAAACCTGCAAAGCACCAGGTTCTGGATGTGCCAAGAACTAGGCTGCAAGAGTTAGAATAGTTCTGGATTTCTCCAACTTTGAGCTGCAAGTTTTCAAAGAATTCGCTTCTGCATGTGGGACTCTGGTGTTTGCAGGATGCTGAAGTTCCCAGTTGCTGGAGCTCTAATTTCCATGTCTTACAAGAAGTGGGCAGCAGGTACTACAAGAATGCCCAGTGAAACCCCATATTATTCCAGTCATTTATTCAAACAGGGCCAAAAAGGCATCTGACTCTGGCATCCTGCCTGTTCCATGTTTCTAACACCGATGTCCTTTTTGGCTTCTTTTCTGTTTCTTTGTTTCGTTTGTAGCCCGATCTCGACCAGGATGGTTACATCAAACAGTTATTTGAGAAAGCTGACAAGGACAAGAATGAGTACCTCAAATTCACAGAGTTCTTGTGTGTGTTGGGGCTTGCCCTGAAAGAGGGTCATGACAGATCGCACGACCTGGATGAAGGCCACGGCCCCGGCCACGGCCACGGCCACGGCCACGGCCACGGCCACGGACCTGGGAAACCTGGCCAATGAGTCCTTCGGGGAAGGCATGGATCCCCGGCATGACAAAAAGGGGTACCTGAAGTGACATGCAAGAGAAGAAGGCACCTTTGCCTCGTCATTGTACATCCTAAGAATAATAAAATCCTTTTCCTGATATCTCTCATAGAGCCTTCTCATGTGCTTGAAAGAAACACACAGCAGAAAAGGAGCACATGCTCCGGATCCAGAAGGATCTGGACAGGCGATGAAAGTGGGCAGGGACAACAGGATGGCGTTCGATGTGGATAAGTGCAAGGTCTCGCACTTGGGGCATAAGAATAGCTGTCATAAGGACAGGTTGGGGGACAAGTGGCTGGAGAGCAGCACTTGTGAAAGGGACCTCGGGGTGCTGGTCGACTGCAGGCTGAACATGAGTCAGCCGTGTGACACGGTGGTCAAGAGGGCAAACGCCACCCTTGGTTGCATAGCCAGAAGTGTGGCTTGTAGATCGAGAGAGGTTACAACTCTGGTGCGCCCGCAACTGGAGTATTGTGCTCAGTTTTGGGCCCCTCATTACAGGAAGGATATAACCAGGTTGGAGTCAGTGCAGCGTAGGGCCACAAGGCTGGTGGCCGGTTTGCAGGGGATGCCGTATGAGGCGAGACTGAGGGAACTGGGTCTCTTCAGCCTGGAGAAGAGGAGACTCAGAGGGGATCTGTTGGTGACATACAGGTGTGTGAGGGGGTGTCACATGCAGATGGGTAGAGACCTGTTCTCCCCTGCAGAGGAAGGCAGGATGTGCTCCAATGGAGCAAAGCTCAGGGAGCCAAGGTTCAATTTGGATGCCAGGAAGCACTTCCTGACAGTTAGGACCCCGAGGGCGTGGAATGGGCTCCCACGGGAGGTCGGTGAGGCCCCATCAGTTCAAAGATAGGCTAGACATGCACATGGTAGGCATGTTGTGAGTGGAGCCAGCTAGAGCCAGCTAGGGTCAGACTAGATGGCCTGGGAGACCCCTTCTGACTAGCTCTGTTTCTATGTTTCTAAAAGAACCATCAAAGGCAGAAAGATGAGCTAGAGTGGGGAACAAGGTAAATGATTAGCAGATACTGAACACTGTGGAAATGGTTTGCTTGCCCTTTCTCCTTTACATTGCTGGTCAATTCAGTATTTTCTGCAGTGACTCGCAAAATTTAGCATGGCAGCCCTTCAGCATCACAGGAACGCAAACAGTCCCATCACACTCTTGTCGCTGTGCAACACTCCACTCCAAGAAGCGCCTTCTGGCCCCAGTGTGACAACTATTCCCATGCTCCACCGCTGACAAACAGAGTCCTAGTACTTCCTTCACCGTTTTGATGGTTGAACCCTAACAACACGAGGGCAGAGTCTTGGCCGAAAGGGCCAGGCCATCCTGCTGAGCAGCGGTGCCTAGGCAAGCGCAAAAGCGGCTGCCCCACCGCGCACGGCGCACGTTGTGGGTTCTCACCTCCCTGAGGTCGCCATCTGACATCGCCGGTTTTGGAAACTCAGTCAGAATGCAGCTTGCCGCTTAACGAGCCGAGAATCTCCTTAGCCAGACTAAGGGATGGCACTCTGCCCTTAGCACCACCTGGCCCAGTCCTTCCGGCATCTCCCAGGCCGGGGCCCGATGGCAACAGCCTCCCCATTGCGATAGACCAGTTGCGGTATCACCTAGTGGGATGCCTCCAACTGCGCGGGGGGGGGGGCGACCCCAAGCACTGCATCTGGCTGTTTTCATTGGAGCTTTCCAGACCTCACAGCTGAATGGGGGGTGCCCTGGGGTGGGGGCCAACCCTGGGAGCTGCAGCAATCCCTCCCCCCCCCCTTAAGACCCCCGCGCGGAGATCACGATGGGTCAGTCCCCAGGCATTCAGTCAGCCCAGGGAAAAGACCCGGAGCGGCGCTCGGGCGCCCTCCCGTGGCCACTACCGCGAACTGCGACCCAGCCTTTCCGCTAGTCCGGCCGGTACCTCCCTCGCCTGCGGATTCGCCGTGCTCCACGCCGCCAACGGCCGCCTCCCGATCCCATTAGCCCAGTCCAGGCATCGGCGAGGAAGCGGGGGCCCCTCGGTGGCCGAGCCCCTGGCTCGGGACGCCGCACACCGCCCAGACAGCCTCGCCAGCGGCAGGACGTGAACAAAGCCCGGCTCCGCGGTGCGCTCGGCCCAGTGAACACCCCGCCGGTGGGACCAGCGCGACCCGCGGCGGCCCGTCCCGTGCAACGCGGTCGCCTGACCCCATGAGCCCGGTCAGGACTCCCCGCGGCGCCCGGGCCCGCGCGCAGCCGCCCTCGGACCTCAGCGCCCCGCGGGGTTTCCGTGCAGCGAGTGCAGCGCCCTCGTGTGGCCGGGATTGCGCGCTGCGGCTGGCCGACCGCTTTCCCTCGCACGAAACGTCTGTGTGGAAGCCAAGTTGAGGGCTCCCGGTACGTCGCCAGTTGAGGCCCCAGCACTGGACCTGGGATGCCGCTGCAGCCCGTGGTGTGACCGGGAGGCTCCCGATTCCGTTAGCCCACAATACTGCGAGCTGCAATGTCCCGATCCCTTTCGCCAGTTAAATCTCGGGTGCTGATACTCGCGTGCTGTCCAGTGGCCCTCGCTGGAGCCCCTGCTCAGCCGTGGGGCCGAGTGGGCGACTGGGGTCAGTCGCAGCCTCTCAGCGCAACAGACCTCGCAGGGTTGTCATGATTGTCAAGGGGATAAGGCTGAGGGCAGGAGGAGGAGAAAGGTGGGCGCTGCTTTGAGTTCCTTAATAAAAGGGAAAAAAGTAGGATATAAATCTGAGCAATAAAGCCATGTCAAGTCAATGAACCTTTTTGGCATAATCTGAAAATAAAGGAGTGAAACACGACCCTGCAGCCTGAGACCAGGGAAAAGACCAGGAGCGGCGCTTGGGTGCCCTCCTGTGGCCACTGTTGTGAACTGCGACCCAGGCATTCAATTAGCCCAGGGAAAAGACCGGGAGCGGCGCTTGGGTGCCCTCCTGTGGCCACTGTTGTGAACTGCGACCCAGGCATTCAATTAGCCCAGGGAAAAGACCAGGAGCGGCGCTTGGGTGCCCTCCTGTGGCCACTGTTGTGAACTGCGACCCAGGCATTCAATTAGCCCAGGGAAAGGCTAAAGATTATATGACTTCTTACTTGATGGGAAAATGGAAGACGAACAGGTTAAGAAAACTGTGATAACGTGAGCACAAAATTTTGGATATAATATTGAATTAGAAAAGTGGCAAAAGCTGTGGGAGAGAAACATCAAGGTAACATTAGCAACTTTGTTTAAAGAAAACTTGTATAAAATGTTTTATAGATGGTATCTGTCGCCAAATAGATTAGCTAAGGTGTTTCCAAATATATCAAATGGATGTTGGAAATGTAAACATAAATTGGGTACTTTTTATCATATGTGGTGGACTTGTGATAACGTGAAAAAGTATTGGATTAAAATACATAAATGGCTCGAGGAAATGTTACAAAAATCCTTAGCTTTTAAACGTAATTTTTTTTTTATTAGGTATTATACCGGAGGACACTAGCAAACAAGAAATGTATTTGATTTTGCATGTAATCACTGCGGCAAGGTTTGCATTCGCTCAACGCTGGAAAAGTGAAGAACTACCCACTGACGAACTGATTCTAAAAAAGATCCTGGACAGTGTAGAAATGGATAGATTGACTTTATCATTGAAGGAGAAAGAAGATACTGACTTCTATCAAACTTGGGATTTTTTTTATTATTGGCTAGAGAAATGGGACTTCGCATAGATTTAAATATGTTTTTAAAGTTATCATAAATGGAAAAAGAAGGGTGTGGGAGCTGACCCAGCGGGCCCGATGTTTTTGATGATGGATGTTGCTTGTAGTGTTTTGTTTTGTTTTAGGATTATAATTTCAAATAAAATTTATTAAAAAAAAATTAGTCCAGGGAAAGGCTCAGAGCTGGCACTTGGGTGCCCTCCTGTGGCCACTATTGCAAACTGCGATCCAGGCATTCAATTAAGCTAGGTAAGATCTCAATGCTGGAACTAGGTTGCCCTTCTGTGGCTAATAGTGTGCATTGTTGTTTTCTGGTAAAAAAAAAAAAAAGGACAGGATCTGCATTATAAAGGAACTGCCACTCCTTAAGCCTTTCAACTTTCTTCCATTGCAAGAGAGTAAATGGTAAAGAAATCGGTACTTTAAAAACTTTGTCTTCAAAAGCTGTTTTCTCATTGTGGTCAGTCCCCGGACACAAGCAGCAGGTGTCCACAAATGGAGTGCCAGGACCAGAGCCGAGGGAGGTGGAAGGAGCGCTTGGCAAGGAGGTGCAGTAGGGCCAGAAGCAAAGGCAGAGTCAAGACAGGCAAGGGTCAGATATCCAGGAAGGCACTGCAAGACACAGGCAAGGATGAAGGTCAAATACCTGGCCCAGGTGTGGTAGGTAGGACCAGGGGCAAGGCACAGGCCAAGGCATCACAGGGATGGAGGGGACTGCTGGACCGGGATGCGAAGACTCAAGCTACTGTGGAAAAGCCAGGCATCCTTGTCTGGACCATCCTGTGTCTTGCAGGATGAATGCCCTCTCCTGATTCCTGCAAGCGGTTGCAAGCCAGCCAGGCTGCCGCTTTCACGAGCCCCCAGGCAGAGAAAAGAGCTTATCAGGGGATCCCTTCCAGTACATTTCCATTATTTAAATCAGATTACCAAGAGAGGGGGAGCTTGGAAAAGCAAGCAAGAATTTCGTCTGTTCTATTGCTCTCCAATCCTTCTGCAAACAGCCATCTCGGAGAAGCCAAAGCCAACCTTTTAAATTGTATTTTGTTTTAAATAGTATTCGAATGTGTATTTTTATATGCTGTCAGCTGCCCCAAGGCTTAAGTGCGAGGGGGCAGCATACAAATTTGTAAAACAAACAAACAAACAAATAAACTTCACTGCAGTTGGTTTTTATCAGTTTCATCTCCTTCCAAATAAAAGATGGTAGAAGTGGAGGTGGACGGACACTGGGTTGAAGGCTGTGACTTCAAAGAGGTGCAATTTTAGTCGTGGGGGATGCATTGCGCCAGCTGCTACCTGAATTGCTGAGCACTGATAGTCAGAAGGGGTGTGGGGACGGGGACTGGCCACTACTTTCCCCATTTCTTGAACTTTCGCTAGCTCTAAAGATTTCAAAACTAAGGTTGTGCAAAGTTTACTGGAAACAAACAAACGAAGGTGCATGGGGGAGAGGGGAGGTGGCTGAGAAGAGGTTTTCCCTTTTATGGCAAGAATGTGGGACTCGCTGGCACATGTCCTCTCAGTCCTCGGCCGGGGCAGCTGCAACCAAACAGGAGCAATGCAAAAGCCACACTTCCACAGCTTTTCCTGCACAGCAAGCAGTCCAATTTTGCCCCTAGGGATTCTGCTTTTCCAAAAATAAAATAAAATAAAATAAAATAAAATAAAATAAAATTCAGAGTTTTAGAATCTAAATTGGAAGGAAATTAAAAGGTTATTGAGTTCAACTCTGCCCTTCTCCAGTGCCCAGAAAAAGTGGACTCCAAGGGAAGAAAGCCAGCAGAATGGTTTAAAACTTTCTCCCATCTTGTGTCCTCCAGTTGTTTTGGAGTGCAGTTCCCATCAGGCCCAGGGCCCAGTGAGCAAGGCTAACGGTCAGGAAGCAGGGGTGCTGTAGTCCAAAGCATGTGGAGGGAAGTCTGATCTAGGCAAAAACGGGCACCTACTTTTACAACGTGTTCATTTCTAAAATATGCATAAACTGCAGTCCACGGGGGTTTACCTATGCAGCCATGCATGAAATTAAATACAGGTGTTTTGCTCTCGAACCCAACCCCAACTTTATAAGGTGGAATGAGGTGGAAGCTGAGAACCTCAATCAGATGGACCCAAACCTGTTCCTAGTATCATGGACCGATATGATGTGTCTTCCAGGGGCTTTGTTCAGTGCTGCATCCTGGGCAGATCAAGAAGACTTTCTGCCCTACAGTAAATGGTAGTGGGGGCTGGTACTGGCAAGTGGGCACCAGGTGAGGATGGACAGGGACTTTAAAAAGTCCCAAGCATATGAGATCTTGGTTGGATTAGGTGAAGGTCCTTCTAGCTCCGCTTTCTCTTTATAGGATCATGAGCGATTCCTTGCATAAAAACGTCAGAAGAGTCTTTCTGATCAGGCCAAAGGTCCATCCGGCCCAGCAAGTGGCCGATCAGCTGTCTTCCCATGGGAGAGCAGGATAGTAGTGCAACAGAAGTGCCACTCCTGAAGCACAAGAAGCGCTAGCTCACCTTACTCAGCTCTAGTTAGACCTCAGCTGAAGAACTGTGCCCAGTTCTGGACACCCACAAAGATGCAGAAAAGCTAGACAGGGTACAGAGGATTCAGGGACAGGAGGCAAAGTCCTATATGCAAAGATTCAGAAAACTGAGCATGTTCAGCCTTGAGAAGACGGAGGGGATATATGATAGCATTCCAGAAGTACCTGAAAGGCTGTTACACAGAGGAAGGACAAGTCTCTCCTCATCCATCCCAGACTGCAGGACACAGGATAGCAGACTTAAGTGAAAAGAATCCAGATTTAGGCTCGACACCAGGAAGAATTTCCTCACTTTTCAGAGCAGTATGACAATGGCACCTATTACTTGAGGAAGTTGTGGGCTCTTTCTTCCTGGAGACATTCAAAAAGTATTTGGAGAGTTGTGGAATTGTGTAACTTAGTGTCCTGCACAAGCAGGGAGTTGAGCCTGATGGTCTTCTGGCCCCTTCCAACTCGACTATTCTATGATTCTCACCCATGTTCCCCAGCAACTGATAGTAGAGGTAGCATGCGACCATCAGGACTAGTAGCCAGGGATAACCTTCCCCATGAAATTGTCCAATCCCCCTTCCAAGCTGTCCAAATTGATGCCCATCACTGCGTCTTGTGGAAGGAAATCCTATAGTTTGAATCTGTGGAGAGGTCCTTTCACCTTCTCTGAAGCTCCATGGCGACTTCTCTGTGGAATCTGCATGGCTGAACAGCGCAAAACCTAAAGAGACTTAACTACATTGGGATTTTCCCATGGTTTCTAGAACATCTGCCAAATGCAGAAGTGAAGTCCACACTGAAATATTTCCCTCCCTCCAGGCTGACTGAGTGGGGTAAAGGTGACCATTTCTTCCACTCAGATCTCTACGAGGCTGATGGAAAAATTGGAGCTAGGTAAGAGGTGTGTGTATTGACAGGTGATGGTTATCGTGTGAGAGGAATGATCTCAAAACCCACTAAAGGGCTCTTGAGAGGGTATAAAAGCTGCCCTGAACCCAACCCAATTTACTTCTGGGTTTGTTGGTCCACTGTGCGGAACGCCTTGACTTCTCAGAGACCAGGTACGTGAGATCCTGACCCTCATGCAGTCTTCTATTCAGAAGCATGCAAACCCAGTTTTAGGAGACTTGCGTGCAAGTACTCGTTCGGGAGTAGTTAATTGCACCTTCACTGCACAATACTCTCCCGATTTTCTCAGCAAGCTCAGCAGAGTTTACACCCAAGTAAGTGTGCAGAGAATTGTAGTGTTCTGGCATGATCCTCCATGCATTTATTTAGGAGTAAATGTTCTCTGGAGCCTGCTCCCAGGGAAATGCCAGAATGCAATCTTAAACTGGTTTTATACTGGTCAGGGCATCTCGGACAATGGTGTGCACCATATGTCAATTCGTGTTTAGGTGGCTTATGCATCTTTGGATCTACTATTTGGGACAGACGTATCGAGTGGTCCAGTTGCAGATGGTGTGAGTAACTGGGGTGTTTCGGACAACAAGAGTGCCAGACAAGAAGCCTTCAAGTCATGGGGAAGTGTCCAAAAGCTTTTGAAATCAGGGGGGAGCAAGTGAGATCCAAGAAATCTTACAGTCTGTCTATTTTGGCTGACTGCAGAAGGACACGGTTTATTTGCCCAGGTCTCCAAGACCTGGATAGGACCCACCTTCCTAGTTGTGGTGCCATAATTTGTGCCTAGTTGTGAGAGCCAGTGTGGCGTAGTGGTTAAGAGCGTGGGACTGGGACTCAGAGGATCTGGGTTCGAGTCCCCGCTCAGCCATGGAGCCAACTGGGTGACTCTGGGCCAGTCACAGACTCTCAGCCCAGCCTACCTCACAGGGTTGTTGTTGTGGGGATAAGATGGAGGAGGAGATGTAAGCTGCCTTGAGCCCTTTGTAGGAAAAAGGCAGGATATAAATCCAAAAATAAATAAAATAAATAAATAAATAAAAAATTTCTACTTTGTGCTGAGCATCCAAGAGCATCTGATAATTCTTCATTCGTTCATTCATTCTTGCCTTTATCTCTCTCTTGGTCTGTCTGCTTGTTTTTCCTGCATCTCTCCACCATACTAATTCACAAGCCTGATGTGATGTTCGGACCAAGATTTTCCCCAACCCCAACCTTCAAAAACTCTTCTTCCTCCACCAGGTCCCCAGAACAATGAGTCCATTGGAGACTGCTCTTGACAGCATCATTAATGTCTTCCACCAATATTCCTCCCATAAACCCCATCCAGACAAGCTGAACAATGGTGAGCTGAAGCAGTTGATTGAGAGAGAGCTTGCGGAGTTCCTGAAGGTGAGTCTTATGGAAACAGATTCAGCACAATGTGAGGTTGTGTGGAAGTAGCTTCAGGGTCTGTGTGAATTGAGGGACCTGGGTTCCTTGTCGCAGAGTATGGTCTGAAGGCACATAAAGTCCATGTTGAAGTTAACCAGGTCTGGAGCCGGCTTGAGGGTGGAGGTGAGACCACCTGGGGACCACATGGAGCCACCTTGATTTCTACAATGGGATATGAATACAATAAATTTGTGCATGTGAAGATAATCTCTGTTGAACTTGTCAACTCTATTTATAGCTATATGCAGGGCAGGCTCATATGGAATCAGCTCAGCCCAAAGGGTGGGACCTTCCAAAGCCCTCTTGTGTTTCACACCAGGCAAAATTTAGTAGTAAGTGCAACTCATATAATTTTTCTCCTGAGAGGAAGGAAAGGAATTGGGGAGCCAAGTTGCTCAGCCCAAGGAGATCTGGCTTGCCCAGAGACCCCCCAAATTCCCCTCGAAAGCTCCCACTTGCCTCTCAGCAAATTCAGCTTTGCCATCTTCATTGCAGCTAAGTTTTTAATTTTTTGACAGCTGTGATTCTCACACACAGCTGGGGCAGCCTGAGCACGGACGGCACTCTTCATGGTACTGAACCGAGGTCAGGGGAAAGGGTCAACACCACAGATAGGCCCTTGAAAGTTCAGCCTCAGGGGCTTAGATGTATTATTCATAGAAGAATGAGTTTAAAACCAATCAGTAAAGAGTAGAATTAAACATCAATGAAAAGAACAGCAAAAACATCATCCCCAGATGTTTAGATACAGCGTTCTTTCAAGACTTAAAATATAAACTGTTACTACATATGGAAAATTATAAAGACATTTAGAATTTCTTCATATAAAGAATATAATAACGTTGTAGAGATAGTGAAGTGAGTTGCGGCATAATTCAATGGTGCATAGAGGGAAGCATCTGGAAGGTCTTACAGTAAAATTGGAAGATCTTCTCCCCAGTGGTGTGATGCAATCTATTTCTAGCGATTCTTTCTAACAATTGCTTCCTTAAGACATATTTATATATGTATATTGTATCTGAAACAGTGTCTTTTTAAATGACATGTCTCTTTTTACATGGCATGTAAGTGGACACCTTTTAGACAAAGCATTTTTTGTTTTCCTCTCTTCCCTACAACAAGTTCTTGGAGAAGGTGATCAGTCATTGATGGTTACATGCTTCTTCCGGGTTGCCTATGCACACAGGTTGTTGGGGAACATGGGTGGGAGGGTGCTTCTGCTCTCGGGTGCTGCTGATGGGATTCTGTGGGCATCTGCTTGACCACTGTATGAACTAAAGGCTGGAGTGGATGGACTCCGGGTCGGATCCCGTGGGCTTCTTCTGATGTTCCGATTGTCTTACCAACAGAATCAAGTCAACCCAACCAGTATTGAGGAAATGTTCAAGCATCTGGACCAAAACAAGGACCAGGAAATTTCCTTCAAAGAATTTATGGTCATGATCGGGCAAGTCACTGAGGCAACCCATGAGAAACTGCACACAGAGTGACCTGAGAGGGAAAGATGAAGCACTGATGGGAAACAGAAGAGGAAGAAAATGATGAAGAAGAAAAGGGTAGTGGAACAAAGACACGACTTTCTGAAAGAGTAGAAAATGCATGTATTTTGAGGTGAAGGAGGACAAGGGCTGAAGCAGGGCTAGAGGAGATCTGGAGTTAAATGAGATGGTTTTGCTTGGCACAGTGTGGAAGAATGTAAAATAAAAACAGCTTTGCATTCACTCATGGCGTTGTGGTTATTTGTGATGGCAGGCAGTGTGAAGGGGGGCCAACAACTTTCCAGGTCCACGAACCATGTCTGTTGACAGGAGCTGGACCTGCACGACCTGGCAGGCTCCAAGGCTTTTCATCTTGCACATGGGAAAGCAGGTTGGGCAGAAGGTACATTTTGGTTTGCTGGTAGATTGTAAGGCATTTTGCAGCAGAATTACAAGATTTACTGCTCAGTTCTGTAGGCACTGTAAATTCAGGCAGCTGAAATGGAAAGAAGAAGGACACCTGCTTTTATCTTGTCTGAAATATGAATTGCTAGACTGAGCTCAGGTTCAGACGTCCCCTTAATTCTGTGCGTTTCTGCCTCCCCTCCCCACCCCTTGCTGGTTCTGACTGGTGGAAAAACGGCAGCAGGAAATTCCAGTATCTAAGATGTGGGGGAACAATAACTGAAAATCTTTCCTTGGACGGTGGGGAACACTATCAAGAACACGCACAAAGAAAGGGAGAATCAGGAAAACGGAACACAACCAAAGCAAGCACAATGTTGCGTTAAACAGAAGGAACGTGCTTGTTGAAAACCAGCAGTGTTGAAAGGATAAAGTGAAATAAAGTACATGGAAAATTCTGGAAACCTATAAAGCTGTAAATCAAGAGGTCTAATAATGAAAAGAACTTGTTTGTTGAACCCTCCCAATGTGAAATACTGATGCAAAACCAACCGGGTCTGTGTGAGTGGGCAGCTCAGAATAATTTCCTTGCCTTGGAAATTAAATATTGGAGCAGGCAGAGTTTCTTTTCTAAATTGTGCCTATAAAAGGTACAAAAATATATTTAGAAAAAGTCCACAGGGTGGGGGAAGAAAGGGTTTGTGTAAAAAAATTAAACAAACTTGTTTCGTACAAAGCTGAATGCCTCCTGCATTAATAGAATAAGAAGCGTGTGTCCAATTTCACAAAAAGTCCAGTTGGAATTTCTTTGAAACATAGAAACGGAGCGAGTCAGAAGGGGCCTCCCGGGCCATCTAGTCTGACCTCAGCACCAGCCAGGTCCGCTCACGACATGCCCACCATGTGCATGTCCAGCCTGTCTTTAAACATGCTCACCACTGGGGCCTTAACGACCTCCCATGGAAGTCCATTCCACACCCTCGGGGTCCTGACTGTCAGGAAGTGCTTCCTGGCATCCAAATTGAACCCTGGTTCCCTGAGCTTTGCTCCCCTGGAGCATGTCCTGCCTTCCTCTGCAGGGGAGAACAGGTCTCTACCCACCTCCGTGTGACACCCCCTCACATACCTGTATGTCGCCAACATATCCCCTCGGAGTCTCCTCCTCTCCAGGCTGAAGAGATCCAGTTCCCTCAGTCTCGCCTCATACAGTATCCCCTGCAAACCAGCCACCAACCTTGTGGCCCTGCGCTGCACTGACTCCAACCTGGCTATATCCTTCCTGTAATGAGAGGCCCAAAACTGAACACAACACTCCAGTTGCGGGCGCACCAGAGTCGTGTAGAGTGGTAGTAATACCTCTCTTGATCTACAAGCCACGCTTCTGGCTATGCAACCAAGGGTGGCGTTTGCCCTCTTGGCCACCGCATCACACGGCTGACTCATGTTCAGCCTGCAGTCGACCAGCACCCCGAGGTCCCTTTCACAAGTGCTGCTCTCCAGCCACTTGTCCCCTAACCTGTACTTATGACAGCTATTCCTATGCCCCAAGTGCAAGACTTCGCACTTATCCACGTTGAATGCCATCCTGTTGTTGAGGGCAGTGAGAAAGGGAATTTGTTGGCAGAAAAGGGAGAAGGGAGAAGGGAGCTGATGGCGTGTGACTCCAAGCACACGGGGCATCTCTTCCATATTAATGAAGGTCAAATAACCCAACCATGGAAGGAGCAAGAAGGAATCTAGAAAAGAGAATTTCCCACTCTTCCCCTCCGCTGCCCAACGCCCCAGTCAGATGCTTTGCTGTTAAGGTTGGGCAAGTGCAAATTTGAGGATGCGGGGAGGGGAATCGCTTGGCTGGCAACCCCACTCTGCAAATAACCACACCTTTGTTTCTTCTACTATCTTCCATCCATTCTCACCCTGGAATCTCCCCTTTGTTCACACTGAAACTGGTTTTCCTTTGGTCTCCTCTTGGATAGGTTTGCTCACTTCGCGGAAGGTTGGTGTAACTTTGCTTTCAACAAAAGTTGAACTCACACTATCATTTCTTCAGTATGTTTCTCCTGGATAAATGTGGGGGAAGAGGTATCTTTCTCTAATGGCACAACAGCAGGCTGGAATGGAATTTTTCTGGTCAGTTGGCAACCTTGCTCTTGAAAGGAAATAGTGTAAGCAACAGGGGAGAATCTTAGATCTTAGAAGATGTATTTTTCCATTGTTGTGACCCCCAGTGAAAGTACCAGTAGGTAGATCTATTGTATAGCAAAACACCCTTCTTTCACCAGATCTTTTGATTGCCTCTGTCGTAATTCAGTGTACTGTTGCAAAATGCATCCGAAGAATATATTTTTTTCCTGGTGACCAAGAACAGGAGTCAGTTCCTTGGGGTTCTGATCCCTCTCGACTGGCTGGCTTTTTGCCCTTTCTTGCTACAACCCTGCAAATCGTATCGCTTGAGGCTTTTTTCCTGAAATCAGACGCCTCTTTTCCCCTGTCCACATTTCCTTTCTTCTTGGGCAGCCCTTTTCAGTCCCTAGCAACAGCTGTGCACCAGTGTGCTTCCGGATCAGTGTTAATTCAGCATTCATTCAATTCAGTCTCCCTTCGAAGTCCCGACAACCAACGGCAGAAGTGTTCCCCATCCTCATAAGTTGTCCCAACTACAAAATCAGCATACGTCTCTGAGGACTAGATACATACAAATATGGTCTAATTTGGAACCAAGTGTCAATAAAAATGAGAGAAAAGGGGGTCAAGGGAATAATGGGAAACCATAATAATGCTTCTTACATCATGGATTCCGGTCAGCAGAGAAAAAGGGGAAACTGTCCAGCAGAAGTTAGGAAATGTAGAGAATACCTACGAAATAGCTAATTCCTCTAGACAGAGCTTGAACATCTCTTGCATCATGTTCAGGTCCTGAAACTTGCCACAAGGGTCAGGACAGAGGGGCGAGGAAGTGTCCAAGCCAACCCAAACGACTTTGCAGCGCGGAGCCGAGCGGAGCGGAGCCTTGGTTTTTCATTATCTGTTTTGAAATCTGACTTGCCTCGGGCCCTGCTCTCTCTCTCTCTCTCTCTTGTGAGCACCATTCCAAACTGGTGAGACGCCACCATGAAAAACAAGAGAGAAAGCCAGATCTTAACAGCATTTCTCTAATGCAGGGACTCCATTTTTCTCAGCTCACAAGTTTCTCCTTTCAGTAGTTAACCTGATGGAGGTTACGGCAACAAATGAAGGAAAAACAGGGTCTCTGAAAAGCAAGAGGCTGGCCTCCAAAGACTCCAGAGAAGCTTCTGGCACATAGAAGTACAGAACAACAAAACATTCAAAGGCAATGAGGAAGCTGAATCCCAAACAGTCCGAGAAGCACAGAAAATGTCTGTAAAACAATGACAGCCCAACTACAGCTTCCAAAAGATTTAACACTATTATTTGTATTTGTATTTCTATCCTGCCTTATTTCCTTTTGCAGAGAATCCAAGGCAGCTTAAACACCTCCATGTTATTCTCACATCATGGAACCTGTGAAGTAGGTTTGGCTGAGGATTTGTGACTTGCCCAAAGTCACCCAAAGAGCTTCATGGCTGAGTGGGGACTGGAACCCAGCTCTCCTGGGTCCCCCGTCCAATACCCTTGCCACAATTTAAAATACAGGATGTGGAATATGTTAAAAAAACGGAAAGGGTGAGGAAAAGAAAACAAGGTGATGCATGGACCGGTTCTTATCCTGGCCAGGGTCACCAAAAGCAACTTAGAGAGGAAAAGAGTTAAATGGGAATCGGTGGTAAGATCTCTTGACATCACAAAAGCTGTGCGGTCCCAGGGCTGTCTCTTCGCCAGGGGCCAGATCCAGCCCCCTGATATTCCTAACTGGACCTATGAGAATTCTGCTAGATGGTCTTGTCCTCTTCTTTTGTATCTTTTCCCTTTTTCTCTGTGGGTTTCCTTGCTGTCCTCTCCTGCATTCTGGAAAGTTAAGGTGTCTCCAAATTTCCTCTGTAGGCAGCAAGAGCTTTAAGCTGAAAAAGGCTGGTGAGTTTGGTATTTTGGTCCCACCTCCACCCTCACCTTCATCTTCACCTCCACAGATCACAGGACATTCAACAAGTGGCCTTCAGGCTTCTGCAGGCCCTGGACTGAGATGGAAGGATTTTCTTCTTACTCCAATACACAAAAAGCCAGGGCCGGTCTTTGTAATCAAGTCCTTCTTTTCTTATGCTCACGTGCCACACAATCCAGGGCACCCCTGTCCTGAGAAGCAGTGCATGGATTTGGGGCAAAGGTTCTCATTCTGGAATGCTCCAAGTCCTCAAAGTGTTGGGTCAGAAATGAATCCTGTCAACAGAAAATATTCTGGACATTTTGGGGCTTGATACTGTCAGAAAGCTGTAGACCCATCCCTGGTAGAGGCAAATTGTGAATTTCCAAAATGCAAGGTGAAGGAATGGGGCCTCACTGAGGGGCATCCGTGAAGCAACACTGCTCTCAGATTATCAAATGTGTGTTCACTTAAGCCTTGGGTTGTGCAGTCCTTGTGCAGGACACTTGCTGAAGCAATGCTTAAAATTCTTTAGCTTCCCCTGGCCACTGAACGAAATCCAAACTCTTGAACTTAGCACAGGCACCCTGATCTTGCCCTGCCAGTATTTCTACATTTTAGAGGCTTTTACAGGGTATGACCTGCTGCAAACTGGATCTTGGAGACAACATAGGAAAGAGGGCCTGTGGGCGTCTTGATTATGGTGGCTTGGATCTTCCCTTCCTTAAGGGTAACCGGAACTAGACACCCCTTCTCCTGAGGATGTCTCCTGTCCTTCAGAAGGACACCCATGTCCCTAAGGATGTTGCCACCATCTTGTAAGAATGCTCTGTTGGACCTCATGTCCTGTTTTTGCTTTTGTCTTGCCCCTTCAGGAAGAGAAGCTTCAAGCCCCCATTACTCAAGAGGCCTGGAAACATAGAAACAGAGCGAGTCAGAAGGGGCCTCCTGGGCCATCTAGTCTGACCTCCGACACCAGCCGGCTCCGCTCACAACATGCCCACCATGCGCATGTCCAGCCTGTCTTTGAACACCCTCCCCGATGGGGTCTCAATGACCTCTCGTCCCAGGAAGATCCGAAATCAGGGCTTGGGTGTGTCAGCCTCGATCCTGCTGGTGCTCAGCCATAAACTGGACCCCTGAAACTGGAGACTTAGAGCCATTTGTTTGTTTTGAGCAGTGTTACCAAGTCTTTTTCAATTGAAGCACCGAATTTTGGAAGCTTTTGGGGACCACCTTCCAGTGATGTGTACAGCTGAAGACAAAACGGGGAGGCAGTGTAAATACCATAATCTTTTAACTTAGGGGTTAAAGGTAGCAAAGCCTTAGGGGTCCTTAGAAAGTGGCAGGAATTCAGACTGGGGTGGTTACTGGGCCAACACTGGGCAAACTGGGTTGATTACATCTATGGGTAGGGCCCCACATTTCAAAACCCTCTGGTCCATCATGGAACTGGTGGGTTCCACATGCTTTTCCCCCATATGTTGCTCTGCTTCTCCAGCAGACTCCCTAGGTGCAGGCCTTCCCAAGATGTGGGTTTTAGGAGTTGAGGATTTTGGATAAACCCATCCGTATTTCAAGGATTGTCTGCTGTCTTTTGTTCTATTATTTGCTCATTAATGGGATCTTTCTTTTGTGAAAGTAGGATTGGCACAGGTGCAAAACTGTGCATTTGTGGTCATAAGTACGAACGCCGATGGACATTAGAATAAATCCTATCCCGAAGTGAAAACCTGGCCAACAAATCCATGGTATCTGCATAATTCAGGAAAAAAAAGTTTGCTGTGGAATCTGCAGGTTGCGTTCATAGAATTCTGTTTTTTTATGCTGTTGCTGATTCGTCGAACAAACAGGCCAAGGAAAAGGCCTTTTGCTGGGAACTGGGGCTGTAGCTCCATGCACAGAAAGGACCCTAGTTCCAGTCCGTTTTGCCTCCCCTTAGGAGAATTATTGGTGGCCAAGGTGGGAAAGTCTGCAGAGATCCACAGCCAGTCAGTGCCCAGCTGGTTCAGACCACAACCATAATCCTCTGGCACCATTCATGAGGGTGTAATGCTTTCTGAATTCCAATTGTTTTATGACAATATTAGGGGAAAAGGTTTCTCCTTCTCTTCAACAGGGCTGTTAGAAGCTTTGCTGACCCATGCTGAGCGGGATGTTGATGTGCACTTAGCCATGCCAACCACCCCAGCCTATGTCCCTTCCCATCATCCCTGGCCGTGGGCCATTGCTTGTCGGGAATGATGACGATTTGGGCCAAAACAGCTGCAGGAATCCAGGCTGGGGAAGGCTGCCCCATTAGACCAGCCCTGAGGCTGCTGTCTGATCCTCCATATCGCCTCTGGTTCCACTGCTTTGCGTGAGTCTAATAAAATACACCCAGCCCAAGCAAAGTTTTGCATCAAAACCTCAACAAATTTGGGATGAATCAGTCTAGATCTGGCCCAAGTTACATTCGCTTGTATCCGTTCATTGGTCTGCCCAGAATTGTAGAAATATTTCCACTGATTTTTATGCATGTCTTCTAACACACACTTTTTACACACACGGTTCCTTAATAGAGACACTTTTCAAAATAGTGATACCTGCTGTCCAAGGGGTGATCCACAGCTTGTTGGGCAAGTCTGAATCACATCAGCGTGAGCCATAAACGTGGACCAAGGAACTGTCTTCTTCAGACCTGCAGGAAATGCATGCTAATTTATATGTGACCTTGCAGATTAAGCAAGATAATTCTCAGCCAGTCCTAGATATAAATGTGAATTTATTTATGGAATTTCTATGGCCAGTGATGCCCCAGGACTGCTTTTTGGGGCCACTGGCCCACAAAAGTGGAGAGGGAAGAGGTTTTCCCTGCCATGTTGAGATCAGGAGACAGATATTCTTTTTCTTTGCAATCAGAGGATTGCAAAGGATTGCAAACCCCTTCCTAAAGAGGAAGGAGATGGTCCTTTCTATTTCCCAAGTGGTGTGTTTGTCCAGCATGCATCTAGGAAGGCTCATGTCCTAACATGTGGGATGGATGTTGTGAAAGTGAGACTTACTGCACCTGGGAGGCCAGAACTCACTGGTGTTGGAAAAAGGCTCATTAGATTGGGGACCAGAAGCTGTGCAGGACTTCCTCAGTTTATCCTCCAAAGGTGTGGGACTGCACAACCTGTTAACACCAGCTTGCATTGCCAAGGGTTGGGGAGCTGCTCTTACATTGCCAAGGGTTGGGGAGCTGCTGTCCAAACCCTTCAGAGGGCATCTCACTGAGGAAAGGATGAGAAAGACCTGCTTGCAGATGCTGTAAATAAGATATTTTCTCTCTCCAAGGTCCCCTCTATCCAATTGAAAACAAACATCAAGCAAAAAGCACCCAGACGCCCTCTGACACTTCAGGCGATGGTGTCCTGATGTCATGTATTTCCCCTCTTAGGCCAGGAATAAAGAGTCTGTAGGAAATCAACCCAGAGGAGGGCTTTCTCGGCGGTGGCGCCCCATCTGTGTGAATGCGCTCCCCAGAGAGGCTCGCCTGGCGCCGTCGTTATTTGCTTTTCGGCGCCAGGCGAAGACCTTTTTATTTAGACGGTACTTTAATTGTTAATATTATTTTAATTTATGATTAATTTAATTGATTTATTTATTTATGTTGTAAGTTTTTATATTTAACCTGGAGATGGGCCAGTTTTTAATTATTGTATATGTTTTTAATATTGTATTTGTTCTGTGCTGTGAGCCGCCCCGAGGCTGTTGCAAGGGGCGGCATATAAATATTTAAATAAATAAATAAATAAATAAACCCTGACTGCTGTATAGAAGGCCAGATCCTGAAGATGAAACTCAAATACTTTGGCCACCTAATGAGAAGGAAGGACTCCCTGGAGAAGAGCCTGATGCTGGGAAGGATTGAACGCAAAAGAAGAAGGGGGCGGCAGAGGATGAGGTGGCTGGATGGGGTCACTGGGGCAGTTGGCGTGAGCTTGCGTGGACTCCGGGGGATGGTGGAGGACAGGAAGGCCTGGAGGAGTGTCGTCCATGGGGTCGCGATGGGTTGGACACGACTTTGCGACTAACAACAAGAAAGAGTCAGTACAGAGATTTAAGTCAGCTAAAAAGAAGGACTTCTTCACACATAGTTAAACTGTGGAACTCCCACCCACCAGATGGAGTGGTAGCCATCAATGTGGATGGCTTTCAAAGGGATTGGAGCAAGTCGTGGAGCAGAAGCTGTCCTGGGCTACTAGTCCTGATGACTACCAGCAGTATCAGAGACAGAATCAGAGGCCTATATACACCAGGTGCTGGGGAGCATGGCTGGTGTGGGCGTGCTACTGCATTCATGTCCTCCTTGGGGATTTCTCACGAGGGGCAGCTGGGTGACCACTTGTGAACAGATGGCTGGTCTGGATGGACCTTTGGCTCGATCCACTTCTGGTGCACTTATTCTTCATTACATGTCTATCCACTTGTAGCCAAAGCTCTCTGGGCACTTCACTTCACATTGTTAAGTCACCCATCCAAATTTCAACCAGGTCTGACCATGCTTAGCTTCCAAGATACTTATGCAAGGAGTGGCTCATGATCAAGATTTGTAAATTGATGCATGGTGCAGAGGAAGTTTCTCTTTCCCTTCAAAAATGGTCAAAGGTGACACTGTGCAATGAAGCTGAAGGACAGGAAAATCAGAAAAGGGAGCAGAAGGAAACATAGAAACATAGAAACAGAGTGAGTCAGAAGGGGTCTCCCGGGCCATCTAGTCTGACCTCCAGCACCAGCCGGCTGGTGTTCTTCTCATAGCATGGAGTTACCTTTGGAGATGTTATGGCTTTTGTTCCATGTTGTCCTTTTCTGAAAGATAGAAATGGCTCTCCTAAGGCACCTAATTACTAACCTAATAAGGCACCTAATGAAGAGCCTGCAGCTAAAATGCCATAGAATCACACAGTTGGAAGGGATCTAGCAGGCCATTGAATCCAACCACTGTCTCAGTGCAGGACTCAGGTCACCCATCCAGATGTCAGCCTGGTCCAGCCCTGCTTAGCTTGCAAGATTAGGCAGGATCAGGCCAGTTCTGATACTATGGTGCTGTCCCTGCCTCAGGACTAAGCAGTGGCTCAGGTGGTCCATGTACCGTGTTTGGGCATCTCCATCAGTCTGGCCCCTGATCAGATGTAGGCTGAGCTTGTGAAGGGTTTGGTCTGATCCAGCAGAAGGTCTTGGAGGAGAGAGATTTGTGATGCAGGCCTGCTGGGAAAAGCAGCAGCAGCAGCTAAAGATGGTGGCAGTGGCTACTAGCATCACTGCCCCAGGCACACATGGAGGAAGGACTCCTTCGACATGGCGCCCTCCCCCCGCCCAATGCAGACTGAGGCAGTGCTTGGAGATGAAGCCCTGTATCTTGTACCTGGGGGGCACATCTCTGCAAAACCGGTTGCCAGTGATTATGTTGTCCGTGGGAACTTGCTCAAAGAAAGGTACATGGACGGGCTGATCTCCATTGCAGCCAATGCCTGGATTTGCTGGCTGTTGGCCCGCAAGTGCTTCCCTCGCGGTGCTCCCCTCGTCTCACCTGCCCTGGCATCCTTGTTTCCACACAGAGGTGCCTTTAGCAGATGCAACCCCAGCCAGAATTTGTGTCAATTACCATATGACATTCAGGACTGTCGGAAAGGGCCCCGGATGTTTTCCGCACTGCAGCACCACCCTGCATCCAGATGTTTTGGACTCTGGCTCTCCCGTCTGGCTCTTTGCCCATGTGCGTCGGAACAGTCTTGACTTCTCCTCCAAGAAGATCTGGGGAAAGCTGCATTAGGGTATCATTGGAAGATGAGAGCAAGAGTCTGGGGAGGGGATGCAGGTCAGAGTAGAGAGTGCTGATTGCATGCAGATGGTGCCAGGTTCACTTCACAGCTCCTCTAGGGAGGACTGGAGCATTCAGCCCTGGACAGCCCTTGTTGAGCATACTGAGCCGGGTGAGGCAAAGTCTGACTTAGGATCAGACTTGCCTGGCTGTATTCAGGGCTTGTCTAACTGTGTTTGCCAACGAGGTGACTTTGGGTAGTCCACAAGCTGGACATGAAGGCGACACTCTGTTGTCCCTGGATCCAGGCACATGTTCCCTCTGTTCTGGAGGTTTCAAAGCAGACTTCCTGGCTTGCAAAGAAAATAGAATGTGGAAATGCAGTGATCAGAGGGGGAAGCAAGTGATACGGCAAGGTGGAACTTGTCCCACCGTCCCCATTCAAACATATCCTGCTCTGACTATTTCACAAGGCTTACATGGCCTTCTGAAAATGCCTCCTGTCTTTGTGGCAGCCAAGTGGTTCCAAGCAATCTTTCTAAGGAAATAGTCTAGGAGGTTGCTTAAGAGAGAGAGAGAGAGATAGAGGTAGTTAGATAGAGAGAGGTCTTTATGCTAGGAAATGATGAACTAAGACCAGTTGCAAAAGCCCCCTCTGCTCCCACACCTTCAGGAATGCTGCTTTAAGAGTCAGACCTCTTGAGCAAGGGGTGGACAGTGCAATGGAGAAAGGGGGAAATGATTTGGCAAGGGAGATCAATTTCTTAAGGAGGAATGGGAGGGAACAAGTCTCTGGAGAGAGCGTATAAGAGAGAGGGCCTCCACGGGGACCTTCACTAGATCTTGGATTGTTCCCTTTCTTTCGTGGATTTCCAGCTGAGGTATGTGGCTGTGCTTCTTGTGTTGTCTCAGGTTTCATGTGGGATGCAGTGTGGCAGTTCCTTTGTCACAGCCATTGATTTTCTGAGCATTTCGGGAACTTCTGTGGAGCCCTTGGTGCAGAAAGAGAAGCAAAGGGACGGGAGGGACCTCAGGAGATAGGCACATGCTGAAATAGCCTTTCCCAATCTGGTAATCTTCTAATCTTTGGGACTTTCATGTCCCATCAGCTCCAGTAAGTGTGACTAATGGCCAGGGATGCTCGGCGCTGTAGCCCCAAGATGTCTGGAAGGCACAAGGTTGGTGAAGCTCGTCTAGGAGAGCACAAATGGACATCTAGCAACTGATGCCTGAGGGTAGCTTATTGAAGGTCTCCCACTACTTGGAAACACTTTGTTAACCTGCCCACCTCTATTGCCCTGCCCTGGGGAAGTGCTGGGTACATACCTAGAACTGTGGAGAGGAAGCAGTTGAATTTTACCCTAATGACCTGGATAGATCCATGCAGTGAAAGGGTTTAGGAGGCTTCCGCTCTGGTGGCGAAAGTCATTTCCTGAAAGATGCTCCATTTGTCTTGCATTTCTGAAGCATACTTCCCAGTGGCGTGTGGGGGGGGGTAGTATTTTGGGCACATCTGTGATGCTCCTGTCTCTTTAATTGGAGTGTTAGTGGGGGGACCTGGCGGGCTGTGGCAGCCCTACATACGATGAGTGAAAGGAGAAAGTCCCCAAATTAGTATTTAGGCTGAAGGTGGGTCATACAACCGAAAAGGTCAAACCTGGCTCGGGGCTGCCATCTTTACCAATGATGAGGCCTCCAGAAGGGACAGACTACAACTCACCCTATCTTCCAGGCATCTGGGGATTCTGTGATTTGTAGTTGTAAACTCAGTAGGAGTTTTAAATTCCATGCATGCCACGTGAGGGACAGGATGGGTGATCTCCAGTGCTAGTCCAACTTGGCCCATTCATCCAACTTGGCCCATTCATTCTGATGCCTGGTGTCCTCCAGTGACTTGGATTACATTGCCCACCATCACAGACCATGGGCCATGCAGGCGGCAGCTGATGGGAGCTGCAATCCCACTAGGCAGGTGATCCTGGTTCAGGGAAGTCTGTTTTCAGAATTTCCTCAGGCAACATCAACAGAGAGAACAGCAATGCTTAACTCTGGAGTTGAGGGGAGGGACTGTCGCAGTCTGGGGATGGAGCGGCGAACTTGAGGCAAGACAGCGTCCGACCACAGTCCGAAGCCCAGCAGTAAAGTCAGAGGCAGGAGTATGGACTGGAGCAAGACCGAGATGCATCTGTGACAGGCCAAAGGTCTAGAAGTGGTCAGGCTACACAGCAAGGAGCAGAAACCTTCAGAGAGGGTGGGATTGTGGGGCAGCAAAGGTGTGGCAAGCAAGGTAAGGGAGTGAGACCAGGTGACCTGTCCTACCTGCAGGAGGGATCCACAGACAAAGAAAGCCAGGAAGTGAGCCCCAGGCACAGTTAAAAACAGTGGTTATGGCTGCAGATGGCTGCCCTCCACTAGGGGAGGAGCTGCAGCAGAGGGAATTCACCCTCAGGAGTGCACATCTTCAGTGGAAGACCAAACAGGAAAGGAAGTTTCCATGAAACCACACATGGATTTATTTAGCTGGTTGTTCTGAATCAGAGCTAGCTATAAATTGTTTCCCTGCTAGCTGCTGTGTGTTGCAAACGACCACCATCACTATCTGTGTTTTGTGACTTTGTTAAAACTAATGAATATCTAGATTTCTTTTGGAGACCCAATACCTGACTTGAAACTTTGGACACATACAATCCATAATGCCTTGACTCTTGGACATAATTGGCAGTTCTTAAGAAAGTAGGCAGCGACTGGGCTCTGGTGGGCAAGGGTGTGACGCAAGGCCAGGCAAGACAAGGCAGGGCAGGAGACAGAAAGGCAGGGCAGGCTGCAGGGTGAACCAGCGTCAGGTGAGGTGCTGGAGCTGGACTGTGCGGTCGCCAGCAGGAGAAGCTGCACCAGAAGGTGGTGCAGCCAGCAGGACACGGGAAGCAGACCAGGGACGGTGCCGGAGCTGCAATGCAGCACTGCTTGGATGCGGGGCAGGAGAGCTCTGTTGCTGAGGGGCCACTGCAGGGAAGAGCTGCCCCAGACAAGCTCCTGCCCAAGGCCTCCTAGCTCATGCTCGCTGGGGGGCTGAGAGCTCCCGCAGGGTCCCTGCAAGCACCGTGCTGCTTCTCCAGATGGAGAGGGAGCCCTGGAGCCACCCGGATTCTCCCGTCCTTGCAAGGCAGAATTCTCCATCAGCCTCCCCTCTGCAACTGAACCGTTTGCCATTTTCTTTCTTCTAGGTCTGCAATCAATTCAAGATGGCTCAAACTCAAATGGAAAAGTCCTTTGAAACAATCATCAACGTTTTCCACCAATATTCTGTCCGTGTGGGGCATTTTGACACCCTGACCAAAGGGGAGTTGCATCAGTTCATTGAGAAGGAACTTCCGACATTTTTGAAGGTGAGGTTCATGGACTTGCTGTCCATCAGAAGCTGCTCTCCACCCATTCCAGCTCGAGAGGGTGAGTGGAGTGGGTGGGAGGAAAGAGAAATGGCTGACTTGAGGGGTTGTCCTTCTACGTACGCCTGAGGCACAAGTTCTCCAGAAGTTCCCAGACTTGGCAACCCAGCATGTGTTGGGTCCAAAATACCAGCCTGTGTTACCCTCAAGAACATCTTTCGAGGAATTAAGGTGTGGGAGCGGATTGTTGACGTTTAGCCTTTTAAAATAGGGGAAAACGGAAAAAAACCCATCAAACTGCGAATGGATTCATGGTCCAATGAAACGGGAGTGACTGTTCTACTCCTTTTTCTCTCTTGTGGCTCTGTGGCCCGAAGGATTGTTGGTATAATAAAACAATTTGTTGGGCACAGAGGGATGGGCGTTCTAGTTGAGAACTGGGAGTTCCAATGATTGGCCTAGTTTTGAACTGGGAGATCTGGGAGTGGGAGAGGATGAAGAACCCTTGGAACGGAATCAGGCATTGCGTCCCTGCCGCATCCATGCTGCAACGGGCTCCGTCCCGACCTCAGAGTCCCTGCCTGTGATCTTGCAGCAGAGAAGGAAACCAGTGTGCATTTGTCCTCACCCAGGGACACAGGTGTCATATTAAGGAGGCTTAGACATTTAGGGGAAATTGGATGACACCTCTGGGTGGCTCCTGGATTACAGCGATTCTGGAAATTCTGTCTTCAGGTTCTCCACTGACCTATCCCTTGGTTCGCATGAGGCTCCCTGTGCCATATCTGTGTACATATTAAAGTATTTCTTAACAAAATGGGGAGCATCATCATTTCCCCTTTATTCTTTGAGGTGTAGCAGTTTGCTTTCCCTTTGTGCTGGAGAAGAAAATGCGGGAGGGCTTAGAAAGCGGAATTTTGCAATTGGGAACACAGTCGCTCCTTGGCCTTGTTGCGAGATTCCTGGGCGAGCTGCTTTCCACGCAGCCTCATCACATGGCCTTGTGGGTAAGGGGAATCTGCTGACCATCCACATCTAGCATGGCAACCCTTTTGTGAGAGCGCCCACAATATTGTCAAAACATTCCCACTGTGCCTGGTGGCTGATCAAGATTGGAGAAACGTGGTCTCTACATCATCTTTGGAAGTACTGTGGGACTTTCATGCCATTACATAGAACCTCCCTTTCATGTGAATATTTTTGGTTCCATCGACAGGAGCAGAAGAACCCTCAAGCTATTGAAAAAATATTCGCGGATCTGGACAAGAACAAGGACAAGCAACTCAGCTTTGGAGAATTCATGGAGCTTGTCGTAAAGGTTGTCATTGCTGCTCATGACCATATCCACAAGGAAGGCGATGACGGCCATTCCCACCATCACCACCATTGAGCCGAAGAACCAAATCAGGCAGCCTCCCCAAACGAGCAAACTCAGCTCCTAGCCATTCCTTGTTTCAGGCCAGCATGTCAAAATAAAGAGGCACTCTGAAGCTGAGTGTTTTGTGATACTTATTATGTGGGATGCTTGTGCTGGAGGGATGGGGGAAAAGTCATTGTAGGCAGAGACAACAAGATTTATTTATCTCCGCCTCCCAAAATTGAGGATGATGAGGAGGAGGATGTCATTGCACTGATGGCCCAACCAATAGCCGAAGCAGCCTGGGTGAGTCACACAATGGGCTGCCCCCCAGGAGGGCCAGGTGGGAATCTGAGATGAAGGAAGCAACTTCGTACAGGACTAGTATAAAAAGAACATGGGCTGCCACTTTCATCCCCTGATTCTCGCCGCACAGAGACACGTACAATGCTGGGAAGAGCAGTCTGGGCGTAAATGACTGGATTTGCATCCTGCTTAGCTTGCAAGAAAAAGCAGGATCAGGTGAGGTCTGATAATTTGGCACTGTTCTTCCCTCAGGGCTAAGCAGTGACTCAGGTGGACAACGTGGTTCTCTGGCGCACGTACCAGGTTTGGGCATCTCCATCTGTCCGGCCCTGTGCAGAATTAGGTCGAGCTTGTTAAGGGGTTGTCGTGACCCAGCAGAAGGGCTTGGAGGGGAGAGATATGTGCTCCAGGCCCCCTGGTAAAAGCACCTGCAGGGGCTCTAGATGGCAGGCGCGGCTATTGGCATTCCTGCCTCCGACACCCAAGAAGGAAGGACGCCTTCGACATGGCACCCCTCCACACAGACAGGGGGGAGATGCCCAATGGGGCAGAAGCCACTTGCCCATCATTATGTTGTCCATAGGCTGTTGCTCATAGAAAGGCGCCAGGACGGGCTGACCATCACAGACCATGGGCCATGCAGGCGGCAGCTGGTGGGAGCTGCAATCCCACTAGGCAGGTGATCCTGGTTCAGGGAAGCCTGTTTTCAGAATTTCCTCAGGCAACATCAACAGAGAGAACAGCAATGCTTAACTCTGGAGTTGAGGGGAGGGACTGTCGCAGTCTGGGGATGGAGCGGCGAACTTGAGGCAAGACAGCGTCCGACCACAGTCTGAAGCCCAGCAGTAAAGTCAGAGGCAGGAGTATGGACTGGAGCAAGACCGAGATGCATCTGTGACAGGCCTTGCTCCATCCATCCATGTATTTTAATCCAGAACTTTTTTGCGTTGTCACAAGTCCACCACGTATGATAAAATGTACCCACTTCATGTTTACATTTCCAACGTCTATTTGACGTATTTGGAAACATCTTCGCTGATCGATTTGGTGACAAATTCCATCTATAGAACATTTTATATAAATTTTGTTTATACGAAGTTGCTAATGTAACTTTAATGTTTCTTTCCCATAGTTTTTGCCACTTTTCTAGTTCAACATTAAATCCAAAGTTTGGTGCCCATGTTATCATAGTTTCCTTAACCTGTTCCCCTTCCATTTTCCTGTCAAGTAAAACCTCACATAGTCTTTTAATCATTTTCTCATCTGTTTTAAGCATCACTTGCTCAAATTCTGTGAGGTCTTGGTAGAACCCCCATGTTTTACAATCCTCAGCATATCTCGATTGCATCTGCACCTTATTCCACCAGGAAATATCAAGTCCCTGTTCTTGTCTTTCTTGCTCCAGTTTCAGGCCACCATCCCTATGCAAGATATCGCCCTATCTTATGATCTTTTCAAAGTTCAATACATTTGGATATACAAAGGCTTCCATAGGTGCGAGCCATCTTGGTAATTTATTATACAGTTTTAGCTTTAGTTTTTCCCGCACTGACATTAAAGATCTTCTAATAAAATGACTCCGAAACGACCCATGTGCCTCAGCTTTTTCGTACCACATATATGCATGCCATCCCATCTGTAAGTCATGACCTTCAAGATACAAAATTCTCTTGTTTCGCAACGTTATCCATTCTTTCAGCCATGCTAGGACAGACGCTTGGTAATAGAAGATCCAATCAGGAAGACCAAAACCTCCATTCTTGTTAGCTTCCTGAAGCATTTTTCATTTAATCCTTGGTTTCTTTTTTCCCCAGAGAAATCTCGAGATGTGAAAATTTAAGTCACGAAAGAATTATTTATCAATTTTCATGGGAATTCTTTGAAACAGAAACAGAAGTTTAGGTAATATATTCATTTGAACAAGTGCTATTCTTCCCATCAAAGATAATAGTAAATTGGCCCATTTTTCCAATACATCGAGGAGGGATCCTCAGGCAAAGGAAGCTGGAGTGGCGGACCCTGGCCCCAGTCAGACACCGGGCTTTGGCTGCAGATGACTGCCTGCACCAGAGGAGGAGCTGGAGAAGGGGGAATTCACCCCTCAGGCAGCACATCTTCAGCAAGTCCAAACAGGAAAGGGAGTCTTCCTTGAAAGCACCCACTGATTCAGTCATTGGCTGTGCTGAGTTACAGCTGCATATAAATTGGTTCCGCGACAGCTTCTCTTCTTGCGAACGAGCAGAAGCACTATCTGCGTTCTGTGGCTTCGTTTAAACTCATTGGAATCTACATTTCCTTTGGAGACCCACACTTGCCCGGAAAATTCGGGCTCAAAGAATCCCTACGGCCTCGCCTCTTGGACCGAAGTAGCAATTCTCGGGGAGGTAAGACCGAGGCTGGGCTCTGGTGGGCAAGGGTGTGACGCAAGGCCAGGCAGGGCAGGGCTGGCTGCAGGGTGAACCAGCGTCAGGTGAGGTGCTGGAGCTGGACTGTGCGGTCGCCAGCAGGAGAAGCTGCACCAGAAGGTGGTGCAGCCAGCAGGACACGGGAAGCAGACCAGGGACGGTGCCGGAGCTGCAATGCAGCACTGCTTGGATGCGGGGCAGGAGAGCTCTGTTGCTGAGGGGCCACTGCAGGGAAGAGCTGCCCCAGACAAGCTCTTGCCCAAGGCCTCCTAGCTCATGCTCGCTGGGGGGCTGAGAGCTCCCGCAGGGTCCCTGCAAGCACCGTGCTGCTTCTCCAGATGGAGAGGGAGCCCTGGAGCCACCCGGATTCTCCCGTCCTTGCAAGGCAGAATTCTCCATCAGCCTCCCCTCTGCAACTGAACCGTTTGCCATTTTCTTTCTTCTAGGTCAGGAATCGGTTCAAGATGGGTCAAACTCAATTGGAAACGTGCTTTGAAACAATCTTCAACATTTTCCACCATATTCTGTCCGTGAGGGACATCCTGACACCCTGACCAAAGGGGAGTTGCGTCAGTTGATTGAGAAGGAACTTCCGACATTTTTGAAGGTGAGGTTCATGGACTTGCTGTCCATCACAAGCTGCTCTCCACCCATTCCTGCTCGAGAGAGTGAGTGGAGTGGGTGGGGAGAAGAAGGCAATGGCTGAATTGAGGGGGTGTCCTTCTGATGATGCCCAAGGTGAAGTTCTCCAGAAGTTCCCAGACTTGGCAACCCAGCATGTGTTGGGTCCAAAATACCAGCCTGTGTTACCCTCAAGAACATCTTTCGAGGAATTAAAGTGTGGGAGCGGGTTGTTGACGTTTAGCCTTTTAAAATAGGGGAAAACCGAAAAAACCCATCCAGCTGCGAATGGATTCATGGTCCAATGGAAAGGGAGTGGCTGTTCTACTCGTTTTTCTCCCTTGTGTCTCTGTGGCCCAAGGGATTGTTGGTATAATAAAACAATTTGTTCGGCACAGAAGGATGGGCATTCTAGTTGAGAACTAGGAGTACCAATGATTGGCCTAGTTTTGAACTGGGAGATCTGGGAGTGGGAGAGGATGAACAACTCCTGGAACGGAATCAGACATTGCATCCCTGCCGCATCCATGCTGCAATGAGCTCCGCCCCGACCTCAGAGTCCCTGCCTGTGATCATGCAGCGGAGAAGGAAAGCGGTGTGTATTTGTCCTCACCCAGGGACACAGGTGTCATATTAAGGAGGCTTAGACATTTAGGGGAAATTGGATGACACCTCTGGGTGGCTCCTGGATTACAGCGATTCTGGAAGTTCTGTCTTCAGGTTCTCTACAGACATATCCCATGGTTGTCATGAGGCTCCCTGTGCCATATCTGTGTACACATTAAAGTATTCCTGAAAAGAATGGGGAGCACCATCAATTCCCCTGTATTCTCTGAGGTGTAACAGTCTGCTTTCCATTTGTGCTGGAGTGGAAAATGCGGGAGGTCTTAGAAAGCGGAATTTTGCGATTGGGAACACTGCCGCCCCTTGGCCTTGTGGCAAGACTCCTGGGTGAGCTGCTTTCCACGCAGCCTCATGACATGCCCTTGGGAAGTGGGTATCTGCTGACCGCCCACATCTCGCATGGCAACCCTTTTGTGAGAGCGCCCACAATATTGTCCCAACATTCCCAATGCGCCTGCTGGCTGATCGAGATTGGGGAAGTCCGGTCCCTGAATCTGCTCTGGAAATATTGTGGGACTTTAATGCCACTACCTAGAACCTCCATTTCATGTGAATGTTCCTGTTTCCAACCACAGGAGAAGGACGACCCTAATGCTATCGACGAAATATTTGCGGATCTGGACAAGAACGAGGACAGGGAAATCAGTTTCCAGGAATTCATCAATCTTGTCTCAATGTTTATCCTTCCTGCTTCGATAAATATCCCCAAAGAATGAGATGAGATGATGACCATTCCCAGCATCACCAGGACTGCGGCCCAAGAACCAAGCCCAGCGGCCACCCTAAAGAATCCAACTCAGCTGCTCTCCATTCCTGGTTTCAGGCCAGCCTGTCAAAATAAAGTGTCCCTTTGAAGTTGGAAAGATGCTGTTTGGTCAGGCTTCTTCAGTGGGAGGTCTGGGCTGGGTGGCTGTGGGGCCGGGGGAAAGGTCCGTGCAGGCAGGGGGAAGGAGAGTTATTTTCCTCTGCCTCCCAAAATTGAGGATGACGATGAGGAGGATGTCTTTGCACTGATGGCCCAACCAATAGCTGAAGCAGCCTGGGTGAGTCACACAATGGGCTGCCCCCCAGGAGGGACAGGTGGGAATCTGAGATGAAGGAAGCAACTTCGTACAGGACTAGTATAAAAAGAACATGGGCTGCCACTTTCATCCCCTGATTCTCGCCGCACAGAGACACGTACAATGCTGGGAAGAGCATAAATGACTGGATTTGCATCCTGCTTAGCTTGCAAGAAAAAGCAGGATCAGGTGAGGTCTGATAATTTGGCACTGTTCTTCCCTCAGGGCTAAGCAGTGACTCAGGTGGACAACGTGGTTCTCTGGCGCACGTACCAGGTTTGGGCATCTCCATCTGTCCGGCCCTGTGCAGAATTAGGTCGAGCTTGTTAAGGGGTTGTCGTGACCCAGCAGAAGGGCTTGGAGGGGAGAGATATGTGCTCCAGGCCCCCTGGTAAAAGCACCTGCAGGGGCTCTAGATGGCAGGCGCGGCTATTGGCATTCCTGCCTCCGACACCCAAGAAGGAAGGACGCCTTCGACATGGCACCCCTCCACACAGACAGGGGGGAGATGCCCAATGGGGCAGAAGCCACTTGCCCATCATTATGTTGTCCATAGGCTGTTGCTCATAGAAAGGCGCCAGGACGGGCTGACCATCACAGACCATGGGCCATGCAGGCGGCAGCTGGTGGGAGCTGCAATCCCACTAGGCAGGTGATCCTGGTTCAGGGAAGCCTGTTTTCAGAATTTCCTCAGGCAACATCAACAGAGAGAACAGCAATGCTTAACTCTGGAGTTGAGGGGAGGGACTGTCGCAGTCTGGGGATGGAGCGGCAAACTTGAGGCAAGACAGTGTCCGACCACAGTCTGAAGCCCAGCAGTAAAGTCAGAGGCAGGAGTATGGACTGGAGCAAGACCGAGATGCATCTGTGACAGGCCTTGCTCCATCCATCCATGTATTTTAATCCAGAACTTTTTTGCGTTGTCACAAGTCCACCACGTATGATAAAATGTACCCACTTCATGTTTACATTTCCAACGTCTATTTGACGTATTTGGAAACATCTTCGCTGATCGATTTGGTGACAAATTCCATCTATAGAACATTTTATATAAATTTTGTTTATACGAAGTTGCTAATGTAACTTTAATGTTTCTTTCCCATAGTTTTTGCCACTTTTCTAGTTCAACATTAAATCCAAAGTTTGGTGCCCATGTTATCATAGTTTCCTTAACCTGTTCCCCTTCCATTTTCCTGTCAAGTAAAACCTCACATAGTCTTTTAATCATTTTCTCATCTGTTTTAAGCATCACTTGCTCAAATTCTGTGAGGTCTTGGTAGAACCCCCATGTTTTACAATCCTCAGCATATCTCGATTGCATCTGCACC
The DNA here is from genome assembly GCA_023646645.1 of Varanus salvator macromaculatus. Classification (NCBI taxonomy): domain Eukaryota; kingdom Metazoa; phylum Chordata; class Lepidosauria; order Squamata; family Varanidae; genus Varanus; species Varanus salvator. Next base: position 5,795,165 of record JAIXND010000803.1, on the reverse strand, counting down.
TTATTCCACCAGGAAATATCAAGTCCCTGTTCTTGTCTTTCTTGCTCCAGTTTCAGGCCACCATCCCTATGCAAGATATCGCCCTATCTTATGATCTTTTCAAAGTTCAATACATTTGGATATACAAAGGCTTCCATAGGTGCGAGCCATCTTGGTAATTTATTATACAGTTTTAGCTTTAGTTTTTTCCCGCACTGACATTAAAGATCTTCTAATAAAATGACTCCGAAACGACCCATGTGCCTCAGCTTTTTCGTACCACATATATGCATGCCATCCCATCTGTAAGTCATGACCTTCAAGATACAAAATTCTCTTGTTTCGCAACGTTATCCATTCTTTCAGCCATGCTAGGACAGACGCTTGGTAATAGAAGATCCAATCAGGAAGACCAAAACCTCCATTCTTGTTAGCTTCCTGAAGCATTTTTCATTTAATCCTTGGTTTCTTTTTTCCCCAGAGAAATCTCGAGATGTGAAAATTTAAGTCACGAAAGAATTATTTATCAATTTTCATGGGAATTCTTTGAAACAGAAACAGAAGTTTAGGTAATATATTCATTTGAACAAGTGCTATTCTTCCCATCAAAGATAATAGTAAATTGGCCCATTTTTCCAATACATTGAGGAGGGATCCTCAGGCAAAGGAAGCTGGAGTGGCGGACCCTGGCCCCAGTCAGACACCGGGCTTTGGCTGCAGATGACTGCCTGCACCAGAGGAGGAGCTGGAGAAGGGGGAATTCACCCCTCAGGCAGCACATCTTCAGCAAGTCCAAACAGGAAAGGGAGTCTTCCTTGAAAGCACCCACTGATTCAGTCATTGGCTGTGCTGAGTTACAGCTGCATATAAATTGGTTCCGCGACAGCTTCTCTTCTTGCGAACGAGCAGAAGCACTATCTGCGTTCTGTGGCTTCGTTTAAACTCATTGGAATCTACATTTCCTTTGGAGACCCACACTTGCCCGGAAAATTCGGGCTCAAAGAATCCCTACGGCCTCGCCTCTTGGACCGAAGTAGCAATTCTCGGGGAGGTAAGACCGAGGCTGGGCTCTGGTGGGCAAGGGTGTGACGCAAGGCCAGGCAGGGCAGGGCTGGCTGCAGGGTGAACCAGCGTCAGGTGAGGTGCTGGAGCTGGACTGTGCGGTCGCCAGCAGGAGAAGCTGCACCAGAAGGTGGTGCAGCCAGCAGGACACGGGAAGCAGACCAGGGACGGTGCCGGAGCTGCAATGCAGCACTGCTTGGATGCGGGGCAGGAGAGCTCTGTTGCTGAGGGGCCACTGCAGGGAAGAGCTGCCCCAGACAAGCTCTTGCCCAAGGCCTCCTAGCTCATGCTCGCTGGGGGGCTGAGAGCTCCCGCAGGGTCCCTGCAAGCACCGTGCTGCTTCTCCAGATGGAGAGGGAGCCCTGGAGCCACCCGGATTCTCCCGTCCTTGCAAGGCAGAATTCTCCATCAGCCTCCCCTCTGCAACTGAACCGTTTGCCATTTTCTTTCTTCTAGGTCTGCAATCAATTCAAGATGGCTCAAACTCAAATGGAAAAGTCCTTTGAAACAATCATCAACGTTTTCCACCAATATTCTGTCCGTGTGGGCATTTTGACACCCTGACCAAAGGGGAGTTGCATCAGTTCATTGAGAAGGAACTTCCGACATTTTTGAAGGTGAGGTTCATGGACTTGCTGTCCATCAGAAGCTGCTCTCCACCCATTCCAGCTCGAGAGGGTGAGTGGAGTGGGTGGGAGGAAAGAGAAATGGCTGACTTGAGGGGTTGTCCTTCTACGTACGCCTGAGGCACAAGTTCTCCAGAAGTTCCCAGACTTGGCAACCCAGCATGTGTTGGGTCCAAAATACCAGCCTGTGTTACCCTCAAGAACATCTTTCGAGGAATTAAGGTGTGGGAGCGGATTGTTGACGTTTAGCCTTTTAAAATAGGGGAAAACGGAAAAAACCCATCAAACTGCGAATGGATTCATGGTCCAATGAAACGGGAGTGACTGTTCTACTCCTTTTTCTCTCTTGTGGCTCTGTGGCCCGAAGGATTGTTGGTATAATAAAACAATTTGTTGGGCACAGAGGGATGGGCGTTCTAGTTGAGAACTGGGAGTTCCAATGATTGGCCTAGTTTTGAACTGGGAGATCTGGGAGTGGGAGAGGATGAAGAACCCTTGGAACGGAATCAGGCATTGCGTCCCTGCCGCATCCATGCTGCAACGGGCTCCGTCCCGACCTCAGAGTCCCTGCCTGTGATCTTGCAGCAGAGAAGGAAACCAGTGTGCATTTGTCCTCACCCAGGGACACAGGTGTCATATTAAGGAGGCTTAGACATTTAGGGGAAATTGGATGACACCTCTGGGTGGCTCCTGGATTACAGCGATTCTGGAAATTCTGTCTTCAGGTTCTCCACTGACCTATCCCTTGGTTCGCATGAGGCTCCCTGTGCCATATCTGTGTACATATTAAAGTATTTCTTAACAAAATGGGGAGCATCATCATTTCCCCTTTATTCTTTGAGGTGTAGCAGTTTGCTTTCCCTTTGTGCTGGAGAAGAAAATGCGGGAGGGCTTAGAAAGCGGAATTTTGCAATTGGGAACACAGTCGCTCCTTGGCCTTGTTGCGAGATTCCTGGGCGAGCTGCTTTCCACGCAGCCTCATCACATGGCCTTGTGGGTAAGGGGAATCTGCTGACCATCCACATCTAGCATGGCAACCCTTTTGTGAGAGCGCCCACAATATTGTCAAAACATTCCCACTGTGCCTGGTGGCTGATCAAGATTGGAGAAACGTGGTCTCTACATCATCTTTGGAAGTACTGTGGGACTTTCATGCCATTACATAGAACCTCCCTTTCATGTGAATATTTTTGGTTCCATCGACAGGAGCAGAAGAACCCTCAAGCTATTGAAAAAATATTCGCGGATCTGGACAAGAACAAGGACAAGCAACTCAGCTTTGGAGAATTCATGGAGCTTGTCGTAAAGGTTGTCATTGCTGCTCATGACCATATCCACAAGGAAGGCGATGACGGCCATTCCCACCATCACCACCATTGAGCCGAAGAACCAAATCAGGCAGCCTCCCCAAACGAGCAAACTCAGCTCCTAGCCATTCCTTGTTTCAGGCCAGCATGTCAAAATAAAGAGGCACTCTGAAGCTGAGTGTTTTGTGATACTTATTATGTGGGATGCTTGTGCTGGAGGGATGGGGGAAAAGTCATTGTAGGCAGAGACAACAAGATTTATTTATCTCCGCCTCCCAAAATTGAGGATGATGAGGAGGAGGATGTCATTGCACTGATGGCCCAACCAATAGCCGAAGCAGCCTGGGTGAGTCACACAATGGGCTGCCCCCCAGGAGGGCCAGGTGGGAATCTGAGATGAAGGAAGCAACTTCGTACAGGACTAGTATAAAAAGAACATGGGCTGCCACTTTCATCCCCTGATTCTCGCCTCACAGAGACACGTACAATGCTGGGAAGAGCAGTCTGGGCGTAAATGACTGGATTTGCATCCTGCTTAGCTTGCAAGAAAAAGCAGGATCAGGTGAGGTCTGATAATTTGGCACTGTTCTTCCCTCAGGGCTAAGCAGTGACTCAGGTGGACAACATGGTCCTCTGGCGCACGTACCAGGTTTGGGCATCTCCATCTGTCCAGCCCTGTGCAGAATTAGGTCGAGCTTGTTAAGGGGTTGTCGTGACCCAGCAGAAGGGCTTGGAGGGGAGAGATATGTGCTCCAGGCCCCCTGGTAAAAGCACCTGCAGTGGCTCTAGATGGCAGGCGCGGGTATTGGAATTCCTGCCTCCGACACCCAAGAAGGAAGGACGCCTTCGACATGGTGCCCCTCTAGACAGACAGAGGCAGTGGGAGGAGATGCCCAATGGGGCAGAAGCCACTTGCCCATCATTATGTTGTCCATAGGCTGTTGCTCATAGAAAGGCGCCAAGACGGGATGATCTCCATCGCATCCAATGCGCTGGATTTGCTGGCCGTTGGCCGGCGAGTGCTTCCCTCGCGGTGCTCCCCTCGTCTCACCTGCCCTTGCATCCTTCTTCCCACACAGGGGTCTTTGCAGATTTAAGCACAGACAGAATTAGCAGCAGCTGCTAATTACTACAGGACACACAGAACGGTGGGAAAGGCCCCTGGACGTTTTCCACCTCTCAGGCCAACCCTTCCACCAGATGTTTTGGACCTTGTTCTGTGGTGCAGCCTTTGCCAATGAGGAGGCCTCCAGAAGGGACAGGCTACAACTCACCCTATCTTCCACACATCTGTGGATGTTAGGAATTGCAGCCTCCCACCTCCGGAGGCTCCAGGGATCATGGGACCCAATGCCGTCGCTGAAGAACAGGCATCTGACGACAACAGCCTTCCTTCACCAGTGACCCATGAAGTATCTTTAACTTCATTCCATGTCTGTGTGCCGATGTGTCACCAAGCCCACCTGAGACATCCTAGGAGGGTTGGAGCAATCTGAGAATTCTCGCCACTCCGACTGACCTTTGGGAGGGAAGCCAGACTGAACCTGGAGCCTTCTGTCTCACTTGAAAACAACGAAGGAAGCAGCGGCAATACTGGCCACTGCATTCAAGCAGCAGGGAATGACTGGGGGCAAGCAGTTCTGGGCCTGCCACATGCGGGCCAGAATGGGTGATGGCCAGTGCTAGTCCAACTCGACCCATGCATCCAACAGGTCTACCGAAAGTTGGACTCAGACTGGGTGACACTTGGCCGCTGTCCTTGGTCGACTTAGCCATGGTCACTGGCCCTCTTCAGGACCCTTGGGACCAGCCTGCCCGATGCCTGGTGTCCTGCAGTGGCTTGCATTACATTGCCCACCATCACAGACCATGGGCCATGCAGGCGGCAGCTGGTGGGAGCTGCAATCCCACTAGGCAGGTGATCCTGGTTCAGGGAAGCCTGTTTTCAGAATTTCCTCAGGCAACATCAACAGAGAGAACAGCAATGCTTAACTCTGGAGTTGAGGGGAGGGACTGTCGCAGTCTGGGGATGGAGCGGCGAACTTGAGGCAAGACAGCGTCCGACCACAGTCCGAAGCCCAGCAGTAAAGTCAGAGGCAGGAGTATGGACTGGAGCAAGACCGAGATGCATCTGTGACAGGCCTTGCTCCATCCATCCATGTATTTTAATCCAGTACTTTTTTGCGTTGTCACAAGTCCACCACGTATGATAAAATGTACCCACTTCATGTTTACATTTCCAACGTCTATTTGACGTATTTGGAAATATCTTCGCTAATCGATTTGGTGACAAATTCCATCTACAGAACATTTTATATAAATTTTCTTGAAACGAAGTTGCTAATGTAACTTTAATGTTTCTTTCCCATAGTTTTTGCCACTTTTCTAGTTCAACATTAAATCCAAAGTTTGGTGCCCATGTTATCATAGTTTCCTTAACCTGTTCCCCTTCCATTTTCCTGTCAAGTAAAACCTCATATAGTCTTTTAATCATTTTCTCATCTGTTTTAAGCATCACTTGCTCAAATTCTGTGAGGTCTTGGTAGAACCCCCATGTTTTACAATCCTCAGCATATCTCGATTGCATCTGCACCTTATTCCACCAGGAAATATCAAGTCCCTGTTCTTGTCTTTCTTGCTCCAGTTTCAGGCCACCATCCCTATGCAAGATATCGCCCTATCTTATGATCTTTTCAAAGTTCAATACATTTGGATATACAAAGGCTTCCATAGGTGCGAGCCATGTTGGTAATTTATTATACAGTTTTAGCTTTAGTTTTTCCCACTCTGACATTAAAGATCTTCTAATAAAATGACTCCGAAACGACCCATGTGCCTCAGCTTTTTCGTACCACATATATGCATGCCATCCCATCTGTAAGTCATGACCTTCAAGATACAAAATTCTCTTGTTTCGCAACGTTATCCATTCTTTCAGCCATGCTAGGACAGACGCTTGGCAATACAAGATCCAATCAGGAAGACCAAAACCTCCATTCTTGTTAGCTTCCTGAAGCATTTTTATTTAATCCTTGGTTTCTATTTCTCGCCAGAGAAATCTCGAGATGTGAAAATTTAAGTCACGAAAGAATTATTTATTTATTTCTTAATTAAAACAATTTTAATTTAAAAAAAATAAAATATTTTACTTTATCCATTTTTACGGGAATCCTTTGAAACAGAAACAGAAGTTTAGGTAATATATTCATTTGAACAAGGGCTATTCTTCCCATCAAAGATAATAGTAAATTGGCCCATTTTTCCAATACATCGAGAGGGATCCTCAGGCAAAGGAAGCTGGAGTGGCGGACCCTGGCCCCAGTCAGACACCGGGCTTTGGCTGCAGATGACTGCCTGCACCAGAGGAGGAGCTGGAGAAGGGGGAATTCGCCCCTCAGGCAGTACATCTCCAGCAAGTCCAAACAGGAAAGGGAGTCTTCCTTGAAAGCACCCACTGATTCAGTCATTGGCTGTGCTGAGTTACAGCTGCATATAAATTGGTTCCGCGACAGCTTCTCTTCTTGCGAACGAGCAGAAGCACTATCTGCGTTCTGTGACTTCGTTTAAACTCATCGGAATCTACATTTCCTTTGGAGATCCCCACTTGCCCAGAAAATTCGGGCTCACAGAATCCCTACGGCCTCGCCTCTTGGGCTGACCTGGCCATTCTCGGGGAGGTAAGACCGAGGCTGGGCTCTGGTGGGCAAGGGTGTGACGCAAGGCCAGGCAGGGCAGGGCTGGCTGCAGGGTGAACCAGCGTCAGGTGAGGTGCTGGAGCTGGACTGTGCGGTCGCCAGCAGGAGAAGCTGCACCAGAAGGTGGTGCAGCCAGCAGGACACGGGAAGCAGACCAGGGACGGTGCCGGAGCTGCAATGCAGCACTGCTTGGATGCGGGGCAGGAGAGCTCTGTTGCTGAGGGGCCACTGCAGGGAAGAGCTGCCCCAGACAAGCTCTTGCCCAAGGCCTCCTAGCTCATGCTCGCTGGGGGGCTGAGAGCTCCCGCAGGGTGCCTGCAAGCACCGTGCTGCTTCTCCAGATGGAGAGGGAGCCCTGGAGCCACCCGGATTCTCCCGTCCTTGCAAGGCAGAATTCTCCATCAGCCTCCCCTCTGCAACTGAACCGTTTGCCATTTTCTTTCTTCTAGGTCAGGAATCGGTTCAAGATGGGTCAAACTCAATTGGAAACGTGCTTTGAAACAATCTTCAACATTTTCCACCAATATTCTGTCCGTGAGGGACATCCTGACACCCTGACCAAAGGGGAGTTGCGTCAGCTGATTGAGAAGGAACTTCCGACATTTTTGAAGGTGAGGTTCATGGACTTGCTGTCCATCACAAGCTGCTCTCCACCCATTCCTGCTCGAGAGAGTGAGTGGAGTGGGTGGGGAGAAGAAGGCAATGGCTGAATTGAGGGGGTGTCCTTCTGATGATGCCCAAGGTGAAGTTCTCCAGAAGTTCCCAGACTTGGCAACCCAGCATGTGTTGGGTCCAAAATACCAGCCTGTGTTACCCTCAAGAACATCTTTCGAGGAATTAAGGTGTGGGAGCGGATTGTTGACGTTTAGCCTTTTAAAATAGGGGAAAACGGAAGAAAACCCATCAAACTGTGAACGAATTCGTGGTCCAATGGAAAGGGAGTGGCTGTTCTACTCCTTTTTCTCTCTCGTGGCTCTGTGGCCCGAAGGATTGTTGGTATAATAAAACAATTTGTTGGGCACAGAGGGATGGGCGTTCTAGTTGAGAACTGGGAGTTCCAATGATTGGCCTAGTTTTGAACTGGGAGATCTGGGAGTGGGAGAGGATGAAGAACCCTTGGAACGGAATCAGGCATTGCGTCCCTGCCGCATCCATGCTGCAACGGGCTCCATCCCAACCTCAGAGTCCCTCCCTGTGACCCTGTGCAGTGGAGAAGGAAACCAGTGTGCATTTGTCCTCACCCAGGGACACAGGTGTCATATTAAGGAGGCTTAGACATTTAGGGGAAATTGGATGACACCTCTGGCTGGCTCCTGATTACAGCGATTCCGGAAATTCTGTCTTCAGGTTCTCCACTGACCTATCCCTTGGTTCTCATGAGTCTCCCTGTGCCACATCTGAGTACATATTAAAGTATTTCTTAACAAAATGGGGAGCATCATCATTTCCCCTTTATTCTCTGAGGTGTAACAGTTTGCTTTCCCTTTGTGCGGGAGAAGAAAATGCGGGAGGGCTTAGAAAGAGTAATTTTGCGATTGGGAACACTGCCGCTCCTTGGCCACGTTGCGAGATTCCTGGGCGAGCTGCTTTCCACGCAGCCTCATGACATTGCCTTGTGGGACGTGGGCGTCTGCTGACCGCCCACATCTCGCATGGCAACCCTTTTGTGAGAGCGCCCACAATATTGTCCCAACATTCCCCATGTGCCTCCTGGCTGATCAAGATTGGGGAAGCCCGGTCTCTACATCTGCTTTAGAAATGTGGTGGAAGTTTGAATGCTATGCCCTAGAACCTCCCTTTCATGTGAATGTTTTTGGTTCCAACGACAGGAGCAGAAGAACCCCCAAGCTACTGATAAATTGTTTGCAGATCTGGACAAGGACGAGGATGGGAGCGTCAGTTTCCAGGAATTCCTGGAGCTTATTCGAAAGGTTCTCATGGCTACATAGGAGGACATCCACGAGGAAGGAGAGGATGGCCGTGCCCAGCATCACCACGAATGAGCCCAAGAACCAAGCCCAGTGGCCTCCCTAAAGAATCCAACTCAGCTGCTCTCCATTCCTGGTTTCAGGCCAGCCTGTCAAAATAAAGTGTCCCTTTGAAGTTGGAAAGATGCTGTTTGGTCAGGCTTCTTCAGTGGGAGGTCTGGGCTGGGTGGCTGTGGGGCCGGGGGAAAGGTCCGTGCAGGCAGGGGGAAGGAGAGTTATTTTCCTCTGCCTCCCAAAATTGAGGATGACGATGAGGAGGATGTCTTTGCACTGATGGCCCAACCAATAGCTGAAGCAGCCTGGGTGAGTCACACAATGGGCTGCCCCCCAGGAGGGACAGGTGGGAATCTGAGATGAAGGAAGCAACTTCGTACAGGACTAGTATAAAAAGAACATGGGCTGCCACTTTCATCCCCGATTCTCGCCTCACAGAGACACGTACAATGCTGGGAAGAGGAGGCTGGGCGTAAATGACTGGATTTGCATCCTGCTTAGCTTGCAAGAAAAAGCAGGATCAGGTGAGGTCTGATAATTTGGCGCTGTTCTTCCCTCAGGGCTAAGCAGTGACTCAGGTGGACAACGTGGTCCTCTGGCGCACGTACCAGGTTTGGGCATCTCCATCTGTCCGGCCCTTTGCAGAATTAGGTCGAGCTTGTTAAGGGGTTGTCGTGACCCAGCAGAAGGGCTTGGAGGGGAGAGATTTGTGCTCCAGGCCCCCTGGTAAAAGCACCTGCAGGGGCTCTAGATGGCAGGCGCGGCTATTGGCATTCCTGCCTCCGACACCCAAGACGGAAGGACGCCTTCGACATGGTGCCCCTCTAGACAGACAGAGGCAGTGGGAGGAGATGCCCAATGGGGCAGAAGCCACTTGCCCATCATTATGTTGTCCATAGGCTGTTGCTCACAGAAAGGCTCCAGGACGGGCTGATCTCCATCGCATCCAATGCCCTGGATTTGCTGGCCATTGGCTGGCGAGTGCTTCCCTCGTGGTGCTCCCCTCGTCTCACCTGCCCTGCATGCTGGTTTCCACACAGAGGGGTCTTTGCAGATGTAAACACAGACAGAATTAGCAGCAGCTGCTAATTACTGCAGGACACACAGAACGGTGGGAAAGGCTCCTGGACGTTTTCCACCTCTTAGGCCAACCCCTCCACCAGATGTTTTGGACCTTGTTCTGTGGTGCAGCCTTTGCCAATGAGGAGGCCTCCAGAAGGGACAGGCTACCACTCACCCTATCTTCCACACATCTGTGGATGTTAGCAATTGCAGCCTCCCACCTCCGGAGGCTCCAGGAATCATGGGACCCAATCCCCTCGCTGAAGAACAGGCATCTGACGACAACAGCCTTCCTTCACCATTGACCCATGATGTATCTTTAACTTCATTCCATGTCTGTGTGCCGATGTGTCACCAAGCCCACCTGAGACATCCTAGGAGGGTTGGAGCAATCTGAGAATTCTCGCCACTCCGACTGACCTTTGGGAGGGAAGCCAGACTGAACCTGGAGCCTTCTGTCTCACTTGAAAACAACGAAGGAAGCAGCGGCAATACTGGCCACTGCATTCAAGCAGCAGGGAATGACTGGGGGAAAGCAGTACTGGGCCTGCCACATGCGGGCCAGAATGGGTGATGGCCAGTGCTAGTCCAACTCGACCCATGCATCCAACAGGTCTACCGAAAGTTGGACTCAGACTGGGTGACACTTGGCCGCTGTCCTTGGTCGACTTAGCCATGGTCACTGGCCCTCTTCAGGACCCTTGGGACCAGCCTGCCCGATGCCTGGTGTCCTCCAGTGGCTTGCATTACATTGCCAACCTTCACAGACCATGGGCCATGCAGGCGGCAGCTGATGGGAGCTGCAATCCCACTAGGCAGGTGATCCTGGTTCAGGGAAGTCTGTTTTCAGAATTTCCTCAGGCAACATCACCAGAGAGAACAGCAATGCTTAACTCTGGAGTTGAGGGAGGGACTGTCGCAGTCTGGGGATGGAGCGGCGAACTTGAGGCAAGACAGCGTCCGACCACAGTCCGAAGCCCAGCAGTAAAGTCAGAGGCAGGAGTATGGACTGGAGCAAGACCGAGATGCATCTGTGACAGGCCTTGCTCCATCCATCCATGTATTTTAATCCAGAACTTTTTTGCGTTGTCACAAGTCCACCACGTATGATAAAATGTACCCACTTCATGTTTACATTTCCAACGTCTATTTGACGTATTTGGAAACATCTTCGCTAATCGATTTGGTGACAAATTCCATCTACAGAACATTTTATATAAATTTTCTTGAAACGAAGTTGCTAATGTAACTTTAATGTTTCTTTCCCATAGTTTTTGCCACTTTTCTAGTTCAACATTAAATCCAAAGTTTGGTGCCCATGTTATCATAGTTTCCTTAACCTGTTCCCCTTCCATTTTCCTGTCAAGTAAAACCTCATATAGTCTTTTAATCATTTTCTCATCTGTTTTAAGCATCACTTGCTCAAATTCTGTGAGGTCTTGGTAGAACCCCCATGTTTTACAATCCTCAGCATATCTCGATTGCATCTGCACCTTATTCCACCAGGAAATATCAAGTCCCTGTTCGTGTCTTTCTTGCTCCAGTTTCAGGCCACCATCCCTATGCAAGATATCGCCCTATCTTATGATCTTTTCAAAGTTCAATACATTTGGATATACAAAGGCTTCCATAGGTGCGAGCCATCTTGGTAGTTTATGATACAGTTTTAGCTTTAGTTTTTCCCACTCTGACATTAAAGATTTTCTAATAAAATGACTCTGAAACGACCCATGTGCCTCAGCTTTTTCGTACCACATATATGCATGCCATCCCATCGGTAAGTCATGACCTTCAAGATACAAAATTCTCTTGTTTCGCAACGTTATCCATTCTTTCAGCCATGCCAGGACAGACGCTTGGTAATACAAGATCCAATCAGGAAGACCAAAACCTTCATTCTTGTTAGCTTCCTGAAGCATTTTTCATTTAATCCTTGGTTTCTTTTTCTCGCCAGAGAAATCTCGAGATGTGAAAATTTAAGTCACGAAAGAATTATTTATTCATTTCTTAATTAAAACAATTTTAATTAAAAAAAATCAAATATTTTACTTTATCCATTTTTACGGGAATCCTTTGAAACAGAAACAGAAGTTTAGGTAATATATTCATTTTAACAAGTGCCATTTTTCACATCAAAGATAATAGTAAATTGGCCCATTTTTCCAATACATCGAGGAGGGATCCTCAGGCAAAGGAAGCTGGAGTGGCGGACCCTGGCCCCAGTCAGACACCGGGCTTTGGCTGCAGATGACTGCCTGCACCAGAGGAGGAGCTGGAGAAGGGGGAATTCACCCCTCAGGCAGCACATCTCCAGCAAGTCCAAACAGGAAAGGGAGTCTTCCTTGAAAGCACCCACTGATTCAGTCATTGGCTGTGCTGAGTTACAGCTGCATATAAATTGGTTCCGCGACAGCTTCTCTTCTTGCGAACGAGCAGAAGCACTATCTGCGTTCTGTGACTTCGTTTAAACTCATTGGAATTTGCAGTTCCTTTGGAGACCCCCACTTGCCCAGAAAATTTGGGCTCACAGAATCCCTACGGCCTCGCCTCTTGGACCGAAGTAGCAATTCTCGGGCAGGTAAGACCGAGGCTGGGCTCTGGCGGGCAAGGGTGTGACGCAAGGCCAGGCAGGGCAGGGCTGGCTGCAGGGTGAACCAGCGTCAGGTGAGGTGCTGGAGCTGGACTGTGCGGTCGCCAGCAGGAGAAGCTGCACCAGAAGGTGGTGCAGCCAGCAGGACACGGGAAGCAGACCAGGGACGGTGCCGGAGCTGCAATGCAGCACTGCTTGGATGCGGGGCAGGAGAGCTCTGTTGCTGAGGGGCCACTGCAGGGAAGAGCTGCCCCAGACAAGCTCCTGCCCAAGGCCTCCTAGCTCATGCTCGCTGGGGGGCTGAGAGCTCCCGCAGGGTGCCTGCAAGCACCGTGCTGCTTCTCCAGATGGAGAGGGAGCCCTGGAGCCACCCGGATTCTCCCGTCCTTGCAAGGCAGAATTCTCCATCAGCCTCCCCTCTGCAACTGAACCGTTTGCCATTTTCTTTCTTCTAGGTCAGGAATCGGTTCAAGATGGGTCAAACTCAATTGGAAAAGTCCTTTGAAACAATCTTCAACATTTTCCACAAATATTCTGTCCGTGAGGGACATCCTGACACCCTGACCAAAGGGGAGTTGCGTCAGCTGATTGAGAAGGAACTTCCGACATTTTTGAAGGTGAGGTTCATGGACTTGCTGTCCATCACAAGCTGCTCTCCACCCATTCCTGCTCGAGAGAGTGAGTGGAGTGGGTGGGGAGAAGAAGGCAATGGCTGAATTGAGGGGGTGTCCTTCTGATGATGCCCAAGGTGAAGTTCTCCAGAAGTTCCCAGACTTGGCAACCCAGCATGTGTTGGGTCCAAAATACCAGCCTGTGTTACCCTCAAGAACATCTTTCGAGGAATTAAGGTGTGGGAGCGGATTGTTGACGTTTAGCCTTTTAAAATAGGGGAAAACGGAAGAAAACCCATCAAACTGTGAACGAATTCGTGGTCCAATGGAAAGGGAGTGGCTGTTCTACTCCTTTTTCTCTCTCGTGGCTCTGTGGCCCGAAGGATTGTTGGTATAATAAAACAATTTGTTGGGCACAGAGGGATGGGCGTTCTAGTTGAGAACTGGGAGTTCCAATGATTGGCCTAGTTTTGAACTGGGAGATCTGGGAGTGGGAGAGGATGAAGAACCCTTGGAACGGAATCAGGCATTGCGTCCCTGCCGCATCCGTGCTGCAACGGGCTCCGTCCCGACCTCAGAGTCCCTGCCTGTGATCTTGCAGCAGAGAAGGAAACCAGTGTGCATTTGTCCTCACCCAGGGACACAGGTGTCATATTAAGGAGGCTTAGACATTTAGGGGAAATTGGATGACACCTCTGGCTGGCTCCTGATTACAGCGATTCCGGAAATTCTGTCTTCAGGTTCTCCACTGACCTATCCCTTGGTTCTCATGAGTCTCCCTGTGCCACATCTGAGTACATATTAAAGTATTTCTTAACAAAATGGGGAGCATCATCATTTCCCCTTTATTCTCTGAGGTGTAACAGTTTGCTTTCCCTTTGTGCGGGAGAAGAAAATGCGGGAGGGCTTAGAAAGAGTAATTTTGTGATTGGGAACACTGCCGCTCCTTGGCCACGTTGCGAGATTCCTGGGCGAGCTGCTTTCCACGCAGCCTCATGACATTGCCTTGTGGGACGTGGGCGTCTGCTGACCGCCCACATCTCGCATGGCAACCCTTTTGTGAGAGCGCCCACAATATTGTCCCAACATTCCCCATGTGCCTCCTGGCTGATCAAGATTGGGGAAGCCCGGTCTCTACATCTGCTTTAGAAATGTGGTGGAAGTTTGAATGCTATGCCCTAGAACCTCCCTTTCATGTGAATGTTTTTGGTTCCAACGACAGGAGCAGAAGAACCCCCAAGCTACTGATAAATTGTTTGCAGATCTGGACAAGGACGAGGATGGGAGCGTCAGTTTCCAGGAATTCCTGGAGCTTATTCGAAAGGTTCTCATGGCTACATAGGAGGACATCCACGAGGAAGGAGAGGATGGCCGTGCCCAGCATCACCACGAATGAGCCCAAGAACCAAGCCCAGTGGCCTCCCTAAAGAATCCAACTCAGCTGCTCTCCATTCCTGGTTTCAGGCCAGCATGTCAAAATAAAGTGTCCCTTTGAAGTTGGAAAGATGGTGTTTGGTCAGGCTTCTTCAGTGGGAGGTCTGGGCTGGGTGGCTGTGGGGCCGGGGGAAAGGTCCGTGCAGGCAGGGGGAAGGAGAGTTATTTTCCTCTGCCTCCCAAAATTGAGGATGACGATGAGGAGGATGTCTTTGCACTGATGGCCCAACCAATAGCTGAAGCAGCCTGGGTGAGTCACACAATGGGCTGCCCCCCAGGAGGGACAGGTGGGAATCTGAGATGAAGGAAGCAACTTCGTACAGGACTAGTATAAAAAGAACATGGGCTGCCACTTTCATCCCCGATTCTCGCCTCACAGAGACACGTACAATGCTGGGAAGAGGAGGCTGGGCGTAAATGACTGGATTTGCATCCTGCTTAGCTTGCAAGAAAAAGCAGGATCAGGTGAGGTCTGATAATTTGGCGCTGTTCTTCCCTCAGGGCTAAGCAGTGACTCAGGTGGACAACGTGGTCCTCTGGCGCACGTACCAGGTTTGGGCATCTCCATCTGTCCGGCCCTTTGCAGAATTAGGTCGAGCTTGTTAAGGGGTTGTCGTGATCCAGCAGAAGGGCTTGGAGGGGAGAGATTTGTGCTCCAGGCCCCCTGGTAATAGCACCTGCAGGGGCTCTAGATGGCAGGCGCGGCTATTGGCATTCCTGCCTCCGACACCCAAGACGGAAGGACGCCTTCGACATGGTGCCCCTCTAGACAGACAGAGGCAGAGGGAGGAGATGCCCAATGGGGCAGAAGCCACTTGCCCATCATTATGTTGTCCATAGGCTGTTGCTCATAGAAAGGCGCCAAGACGGGCTGAGCTCCATCGCATCCAATGCCCTGGATTTGCTGGCCGTTGGCCGGCCAGTGCTTCCCTCGCGGTGCTCCCCTCGTCTCACCTGCCCTGCATCCTGGTTTCCACACAGAGGGGTCTTTGCAGATGTAAACACAGACAGAATTAGCAGCAGCTGCTAATTACAGCACGACACGCAGAACAGTGGGAAAGGCCCCTGGACGTTTTCCACCTCTCAGGCCAACCCTTCTACCAGATGTTTTGGACCTTGTTCTGTGGTGCCGCCTTTGCCAATGAGGAGGCCTCCAGAAGGGACAGGCTACCACTCACCCTATCTTCCACACATCTGTGGATGTTAGCAATTGCAGCCTCCCACCTCCGGAGGCTCCAGGAATCATGGGACCCAATCCCCTCGCTGAAGAACAGGCATCTGACGACAACAGCCTTCCTTCACCATTGACCCATGATGTATCTTTAACTTCATTCCATGTCTGTGTGCCGATGTGTCACCAAGCCCACCTGAGACATCCTAGGAGGGTTGGAGCAATCTGAGAAGTCTCGCCACTCCGACTGACCTTTGGGAGGGAAGCCAGACTGAACCTGGAGCCTTCTGTCTCACTTGAAAACAACGAAGGAAGCAGCGGCAATACTGGCCACTGCATTCAAGCAGCAGGGAATGACTGGGGGAAAGCAGTACTGGGCCTGCCACATGCGGGCCAGAATGGGTGATGGCCAGTGCTAGTCCAACTCGACCCATGCATCCAACAGGTCTACCGAAAGTTGGACTCAGACTGGGTGACACTTGGCCGCTGTCCTTGGTCGACTTAGCCATGGTCACTGGCCCTCTTCAGGACCCTTGGGACCAGCCTGCCCGATGCCTGGTGTCCTCCAGTGGCTTGCATTACATTGCCAACCTTCACAGACCATGGGCCATGCAGGCGGCAGCTGATGGGAGCTGCAATCCCACTAGGCAGGTGATCCTGGTTCAGGGAAGTCTGTTTTCAGAATTTCCTCAGGCAACATCACCAGAGAGAACAGCAATGCTTAACTCTGGAGTTGAGGGGAGGGACTGTCGCAGTCTGGGGATGGAGCGGCGAACTTGAGGCAAGACAGCGTCCGACCACAGTCCGAAGCCCAGCAGTAAAGTCAGAGGCAGGAGTATGGACTGGAGCAAGACCGAGATGCATCTGTGACAGGCCTTGCTCCATCCATCCATGTATTTTAATCCAGAACTTTTTTGCGTTGTCACAAGTCCACCACGTATGATAAAATGTACCCACTTCATGTTTACATTTCCAACGTCTATTTGACGTATTTGGAAACATCTTCGCTAATCGATTTGGTGACAAATTCCATCTACAGAACATTTTATATAAATTTTCTTGAAACGAAGTTGCTAATGTAACTTTAATGTTTCTTTCCCATAGTTTTTGCCACTTTTCTAGTTCAACATTAAATCCAAAGTTTGGTGCCCATGTTATCATAGTTTCCTTAACCTGTTCCCCTTCCATTTTCCTGTCAAGTAAAACCTCACATAGTCTTTTAATCATTTTCTCATCTGTTTTAAGCATCACTTGCTCAAATTCTGTGAGGTCTTGGTAGAACCCCCATGTTTTACAATCCTCAGCATATCTCGATTGCATCTGCACCTTATTCCACCAGGAAATATCAAGTCCCTGTTCGTGTCTTTCTTGCTCCAGTTTCAGGCCACCATCCCTATGCAAGATATCGCCCTATCTTATGATCTTTTCAAAGTTCAATACATTTGGATATACAAAGGCTTCCATAGGTGCGAGCCATCTTGGTAATTTATGATACAGTTTTAGCTTTAGTTTTTCCCACTCTGACATTAAAGATTTTCTAATAAAATGACTCTGAAACGACCCATGTGCCTCAGCTTTTTCGTACCACATATATGCATGCCATCGCATCTGTAAGTCATGACCTTCAAGATACAAAATTCTCTTGTTTCGCAACGTTATCCATTCTTTCAGCCATGCTAGGACAGACGCTTGGTAATAGAAGATCCAATCAGGAAGACCAAAACCTTCATTCTTGTTAGCTTCCTGAAGCATTTTTCATTTAATCCTTGGTTTCTTTTTCTCCCCAGAGAAATCTCGAGATGTGAAAATTTAAGTCACAAAAGAATTATTTATTTATTTCTTAATTAAAACAATTTTAATTTAAAAAAAATCAAATATTTTACTTTATCCATTTTTACGGGAATCCTTTGAAACAGAAACAGAAGTTTAGGTAATATATTCATTTTAACAAGTGCCATTTTTCCCATCAAAGATAATAGTAAATTGGCCCATTGTTCCCATACATCGAGGAGGGATCCTCAGGCAAAGGAAGCTGGAGTGGCGGACCCTGGCCCCAGTCAGACACCGGGCTTTGGCTGCAGATGACTGCCTGCACCAGAGGAGGAGCTGGAGAAGGGGGAATTCACCCCTCAGGCAGCACATCTCCAGCACGTCCAAACAGGAAATGGAGTCTTTCTTGAAAGCACCCACTGATTCAGTCATTGGCTGTGCTGAGTTACAGCTGCATATAAATTGGTTCCGCGACAGCTTCTCTTCTTGTGAACTAGCAGAAGCACTATCTGCATTCTGTGGCTTCGTTTAAACTCATCGGAATCTACATTTCCTTTGGAGACCCCCACTTGCCCGGAAAATTTGGGCTCACAGAATCCCTACGGCCTCGCCTCTTGGACCGAAGTAGCAATTCTCGGGGAGGTAAGACCGAGGCTGGGCTCTGGTGGGCAAGGGTGTGACGCAAGGCCAGGCAGGGCAGGGCTGGCTGCAGGGTGAACCAGCGTCAGGTGAGGTGCTGGAGCTGGACTGTGCGGTCGCCAGCAGGAGAAGCTGCACCAGAAGGTGGTGTAGCCAGCAGGACACGGGAAGCAGACCAGGGACGGTGCCGGAGCTGCAATGCAGCACTGCTTGGATGCGGGGCAGGAGAGCTCTGTTGCTGAGGGGCCACTGCAGGGAAGAGCTGCCCCAGACAAGCTCCTGCCCAAGGCCTCCTAGCTCATGCTCGCTGGGGGGCTGAGAGCTCCCGCAGGGTGCCTGCAAGCACCTTGCTGCTTCTCCAGATGGAGAGGGAGCCCTGGAGCCACCCGGATTCTCCCGTCCTTGCAAGGCAGAATTCTCCATCAGCCTCCCCTCTGCAACTGAACCGTTTGCCATTTTCTTTCTTCTAGGTCAGGAATCGGTTCAAGATGGGTCAAACTCAATTGGAAACGTGCTTTGAAACAATCTTCAACATTTTCCACCAATACTCTGTCCGTGTGGGACATGCTGACACCCTGACCAAAGGGGAGTTGCGTCAGTTGATTGAGAAGGAAGTTCCGACATTTTTGAAGGTGAGGTTCATGGACTTGCTGTCCATCAGAAGCTGCTCTCCACCCATTCCTGCTCGAGAGAGTGAGTGGAGTGGGTGGGGAGAAGAAAGCAATGGCTGAATTGAGGGGGTGTCCTTCTGATGATGCCCAAGGTGAAGTTCTCCAGAAGTTCCCAGACTTGGCAACCCAGCATGTGTTGGGTCCAAAATACCAGCCTGTGTTACCCTCAAGAACATCTTTCGAGGAATTAAGGTGTGGGAGCGGGTTGTTCACATTTAGCCTTTTAAAATAGGGGAAAACGGAAGAAAACCCATCAAGCTGCGAATGGATTCGTGGTCCAATGGAAAGGGAGTGGCTGTTCTACTCGTTTTTCTCCCTTGTGTCTCTGTGGCCCAAGGGATTGCTGGTATAATAAAACAATTTGTTTCGCACAGAGGGATGGGCGTTCTGGTTGAGAACTGGGAGTTCCAATGATTGGCCTAGTTTTGAACTGGGAGATCTGGGAGTGGGAGAGGATGAACAACTCCTGGAACGGAATCAGACATTGCATCCCTGCCGCATCCATGCTGCAATGAGCTCCGCCCCAACCTCAGAGTCCCTGCCTGTGATCATGCAGCGGAGAAGGAAAGCGGTGTGTATTTGTCCTCACCCAGGGACACAGGTGTCATATTAAGGAGGCTTAGACATTTAGGGGAAATTGGATGACACCTCTGGGTGGCTCCTGGATTACAGCGATTCTGGAAGTTCTGTCTTCAGGTTCTCTACAGACATATCCCATGGTTGTCATGAGGCTCCCTGTGCCATATCTGTGTACACATTAAAGTATACCTGAAAAGAATGGGGAGCACCATCAATTCCCCTGTATTCTCTGAGGTGTAACAGTCTGCTTTCCATTTGTGCTGGAGTGGAAAATGCGGGAGGTCTTAGAAAGCGGAATTTTGCGATTGGGAACACTGCCGCCCCTTGGCCTTGTGGCAAGACTCCTGGGTGAGCTGCTTTCCACGCAGCCTCATGACATGCCCTTGGGAAGTGGGCATCTGCTGACCGCCCACATCTCGCATGGCAACCCTTTTGTGAGAGCGCCCACAATATTGTCCCAACATTCCCAATGCGCCTGCTGGCTGATCGAGATTGGGGAAGTCCGGTCCCTGAATCTGCTCTGGAAATATTGTGGGACTTTAATGCCACTACCTAGAACCTCCATTTCATGTGAATGTTCCTGTTTCCAACCACAGGAGAAGGACGACCCTAATGCTATCGACGAAATATTTGCGGATCTGGACAAGAATGAGGACAGGGAAATCAGTTTCCAGGAATTCATCAATCTTGTCTCAATGTTTATCCTTCCTGCTTCGATAAATATCCCCAAAGAATGAGATGAGATGATGACCATTCCCAGCATCACCAGGACTGCAGCCCAAGAACCAAGCCCAGCGGCCTCCCTAAAGAATCCAACTCAGCTGCTCTCCATTCCTGGTTTCAGGCCAGCATGTCAAAATAAAGTGTCCCTTTGAAGTTGGAAAGATGCTGTTTGGTCAGGCTTCTTCAGTGGGAGGTCTGGGCTGGGTGGCTGTGGGGCCGGGGGAAAGGTCCCTGCAGGCAGGGGGAAGGAGAGTTATTTTCCTCTGCCTCCCAAAATTGAGGATGACGATGAGGAGGATGTCATTGCACTGATGGCCCAGCCAATAGCTGAAGCAGCCTGGGTGAGTCACACAATGGGCTGCCCCCCCGGAGGGCCAGGTGGGAATCTGAGATGAAGGAAGCAACTTCGTACAGGACTAGTATAAAAAGAACATGGGCTGCCACTTTCATCCCCTGATTCTCGCCGCACAGAGACACGTACAATGCTGGGAAGAGCATAAATGACTGGATTTGCATCCTGCTTAGCTTGCAAGAAAAAGCAGGATCAGGTGAGGTCTGATAATTTGGCGCTGTTCTTCCCTCAGGGCTAAGCAGTGACTCAGGTGGACAACGTGGTCCTCTGGCGCACGTACCAGGCTTGGGCATCTCCATCTGTCTGGCCCTGTGCAGAATTAGGTCGAGCTTGTTAAGGGGTTGTCGTGACCCAGCAGAAGGGCTTGGAGGGGAGAGATTTGTGCTCCAGACCCCCTGGTAAAAGCACCTGCAGGGGCTCTAGATGGCAGGCGCGGCTATTGGCATTCCTGCCTCCGACACCCAAGAAGGAAGGACGCCTTCGACATGGCGCCCCTCCAGACAGACAGAGGCAGAGGGAGGAGATGCCCAATGGGGCAGAAGCCACTTGCCCATCATTATGTTGTCCATAGGCTGTTGCTCATAGAAAGGCTCCAGGACGGGCTGAGCTCCATCGCATCCAATGCCCTGGATTTGCTGGCCGTTGGCCGGCCAGTGCTTCCCTCGCGGTGCTCCCCTCGTCTCACCTGCCCTGCATCCTGGTTTCCACACAGAGGGGTCTTTGCAGATTTAAGCACAGACAGAATTAGCAGCAGCTGCTAATTACTACAGGACACACAGAACGGTGGGAAAGGCCCCTGGACGTTTTCCACCTCTCAGGCCAACCCTTCCAGCAGATGTTTTGGACCTTGTTCTGTGGTGCAGCCTTTGCCAATGAGGAGGCCTCCAGAAGGGACAGGCTACAACTCACCCTATCTTCCACACATCTGTGGATGTTAGGAATTGCAGTCTACCACCTCCGGAGGCTCCAGGGATCATGGGACCCAATCCCCTCACTGAATAACAGGCATCTGACGGCAACAGCCTTCCTTCACCCGTGACCCATGAAGTATCTTTAACTTCATTCCATGTCTGTGTGCCGATGTGTCACCAAGCCCACCTGAGACCTCCTAGGAGGGTTGGAGCAATCTGAGAATTCTCGCCACTCCGACTGACCTTTGGGAGGGAAGCCAGACTGAACCTGGAGCCTTCTGTCTCACTTGAAAACAACGAAGGAAGCAGCGGCAATACTGGCCACTGCATTCAAGCAGCAGGGAATGACTGGGGGAAAGCAGTACTGGGCCTGCCACATGCGGGCCAGAATGGGTGATGGCCAGTGCTAGTCCAACTCGACCCATGCATCCAACAGGTCTACCGAAAGTTGGACTCAGACTGGGTGACACTTGGCCGCTGTCCTTGGTCGACTTAGCCATGGTCACTGGCCCTCTTCAGGACCCTTGGGACCAGCCTGCCCGATGCCTGGTGTCCTCCAGTGGCTTGCATTACATTGCCCACCATCACAGACCATGGGCCATGCAGGCGGCAGCTGGTGGGAGCTGCAATCCCACTAGGCAGGTGATCCTGGTTCAGGGAAGTCTGTTTTCAGAATTTCCTCAGGCAACATCAACAGAGAGAACAGCAATGCTTAACTCCGGAGTTGAGGGGAGCGACTGTCGCAGTCTGGGGATGGAGCGGCGAACTTGAGGCAAGACAGCGTCCGACCACAGTCCGAAGCCCAGCAGTAAAGTCAGAGGCAGGAGTATGGACTGGAGCAAGACCGAGATGCATCTGTGACAGGCCTTGCTCCATCCATCCATGTATTTTAATCCAGAACTTTTTTGCGTTGTCACAAGTCCACCACATATGATAAAATGTACCCACTTCATGTTTACATTTCCAATGTCTATTTGACGTATTTAGAAACATCTTAGCTGATCGATTTGGTGACAAATACCATCTACAGAACATTTTATATAAATTTTCTTGATACGAAGTTGCTAATGCAACTTTAATGTTTCTTTCCCATAGTTTTTGCCGCTTTTCTAGTTCAACATTAAATCCAAAGTTTGGTGCCCATGTTATCATAGTTTCCTTAACCTGTTCCCCTTCCATTTTCCTGTCAAGTAAAACCTCATATAGTCTTTTAATCATTTTCTCATCTGTTTTAAGCATCACTTGCTCAAATTCTGTGAGGTCTTGGTAGAACCCCCATGTTTTACAATACTCAGCATATCTCGATTGCATCTGCACCTTATTCCACCAGGAAATATCAAGTCCCTGTTCGTGTCTTTCTTGCTCCAGTTTCAGGCCACCATCCCTATGCAAGATATCGCCCTATCTTATGATCTTTTCAAAGTTCAATACATTTGGATATACAAAGGCTTCCATAGGTGTGAGCCATCTTGGTAATTTATGATACAGTTTTAGCTTTAGTTTTTCCCACTCTGACATTAAAGATTTTCTAATAAAATGACTCTGAAACGACCCATGTGCCTCAGCTTTTTCGTACCACATATATGCATGCCATCCCATCTGTAAGTCATGACCTTCAAGATACAAAATTCTCTTGTTTCGCAACGTTATCCATTCTTTCAGCCATGCCAGGACAGACGCTTGGTAATACAAGATCCAATCAGGAAGACCAAAACCTCCATTCTTGTTAGCTTCCTGAAGCATTTTTCATTTAATCCTTGGTTTCTTTTTTCCCCAGAGAAATCTCGAGATATGAACATTTAAGTCACCAAGAATTTTTTATCAATTTTTATGGGAATCCTTTGAAACAGAAACAGAAGTTTAGGTAATATATTCACTTGAACAAGTGCTATTCTTCCCATCAAAGATAATAGTAAATTGGCCCATTTTTCCAATACATCGAGGAAGGATCCTCAGGCAAAGGAAGCTGGAGTGGCGGACCCTGGCCCCAGTCAGACACCGGGCTTTGGCTGCAGATGACTGCCTGCACCAGAGGAGGAGCTGGAGAAGGGGGAATTCACCCCTCAGGCAGCACATCTCCAGCAAGTCCAAACAGGAAAGGGAGTCTTCCTTGAAAGCACCCACTGATTCAGTCATTGGCTGTGCTGAGTTACAGCTGCGTATAAATTGGTTCCGGGACAGCTTCTCATCTTGCGAACGAGCAGAAGCACTATCTGCGTTCTGTGACTTCGTTTAAACTCATCGGAATCTGCATTTCCTTTGGAGACCCCCACTTGCCCAAAAAATTTGGGCTCACAGAATCCCTACGGCCTCGCCTCTTGGACCGAAGTAGCAATTCTCGGGGAGGTAAGACCGAGGCTGGGCTCTGGCGGGCAAGGGTGTGACGCAAGGCCAGGCAGGGCAGGGCTGGCTGCAAGGTGAACCAGCGTCAGGTGAGGTGCTGGAGCTGGACTGTGTGGTCGCCAGCAGGAGAAGCTGCACCAGAAGGTGGTGCAGCCAGCAGGACACGGGAAGCAGACCAGGGACGGTGCCGGAGCTGCAATGCAGCACTGCTTGGATGCGGGGCAGGAGAGCTCTGTTGCTGAGGGGCCACTGCAGGGAAGAGCTGCCCCAGACAAGCTCCTGCCCAAGGCCTCTTAGCTCATGCTCGCTGGGGGGCTGAGAGCTCCCGCAGGGTCCCTGCAAGCACTGTGCTGCTTCTCCAGATGGAGAGGGAGCCCTGGAGCCACCCGGATTCTCCCGTCCTTGCAAGGCAGAATTCTCCATCAGCCTCCCCTCTGCAACTGAACTGTTTGTCATTTTCTTTCTTCTAGGTCTGCAATCAATTCAAGATGGCTCAAACTGAATTAGAAAAGAGCATCAAAAGTATCTTCAACACTTTCCAGCAATATTCTATCCATTCGGGCAATTCGGACTACCTGACAAAAGTGGGGTTGCGTCGGTTGATTGTGAAGGAGCTTCCAACATATGTGAAGGTGAGGCGAGGCATGGGGCAGAGCTGTCTTCCATCAGAAGCTGCTCTCCACCCATTCCTGCTCGAGAGGGTGAGTGGAGTGGGTGGGAGGAAAGAGAAATGGCTGACTTGAGGGGTTGTCCTTCTACGTACGCCTGAGTCACGAGTTCTCCAGAAGTTCTCAGCCTTTCTAACCCAGTATGTATTGGGTCCACAATACCAGCCTGTGTTACCATAAAGAACCTCTTGCCAGGACCTAAGCTGTGGGAGTGGATTGTTGACGTGAAGTCTTTTAACACAGGGGAAAATGGAAAAACTCCACCAAACTGTGAATGAATTCATGGTTCAAGGGAAAGGGAGCGGCAGTTCTCTTGCTTTTTCTCTTTTGTGATCCATTGGTTTGCTGGAAGGATAAAGCTGTTTTTACAGCGCAGAGGGATGAGTGTCCCAGTTTAGAACTGGGAGATCTGGGGTGGGGGAGGATGAAGAACCCTTGGAGGGAATCAGGCATTGACTGCCAGCTGCATTCATCCACCCTGAGATCAGGTTCCACCCTGATCTCAGAGCCCCTCCCTGAGACCAGCAGTGGCATGGAAACAGCTGTGCATTTGTCCTCCACCAGGGATCCTGGTGTCATATTAGGGATACCTGAACATTTCCGGGGAATTATGGGGACACCTCTGGGTATACCCTGTATTACAACCGTTCAGGAAATTCTTTCTTCCCAGACATGTCACATGGTACACATGAGGCTCCCTATGCCATGTACATATGCATATTAGAGTCTTCCTTAAAAGAATGGGGAGCACCATCCATTCCCCTTTATTCTTTGAGGTGTAGCAGTTTGCTTTCCCATTGTGCTGGAGAGGAAAATGCGGGAGGGCTTAGAAAGCGGAATTTTGCAATTGGGAACACAGCCGCTCCTTGGCTATGTTGCGAGATTCCTGGGCGAGCTGCTTTCCACGCAGCCTCATCACATGGCCTTGTGGGTAATGGGCATCTGCTGACCATCCACATCTAGCGTGGCAACCCTTTTGTGAGAGTGCCCACAATACTGTCAAACCATTCCTAGTGTGCCTGCTGGCTGATCAAGATCAGAGAAACATGGTCTGTACAACTTCTTTTGTGGGACTTTAATGCCATTACATAGAACTCCCCTTTTATGTGAATGTTCTTGCTTCCAACCACATGAGCAGAAGGACCCTCAAGCTATGGACAAAATATTTGCGGATCTGGAAAAGAATGAGCTGGTCGACTTCCAGGAATTCATGGTGGAAATTGCAGTGTTCAAGTTTGCTCCTGTGAATATCCACAAGGAATGAGATGATGACCATCCCCACCACTGAGGCGCAAGAACCAAGCCCAGCAGCCTCCTCAGAGCAGCAAACAAGCTCTTGACCTTTCTTATTTTCAGGCCAGCATGTCAAAATAAAGCGTCCCTCTAAAATTGCAAGGATGGTGTTTGGTCAGACTTCTTCAGTGGGAAGCCCGGGCTGGGTGGCTGTGGGGCTGGGGGAAACATATGTGTAGGCAGGGGAAGGAGAGTTATTTTCCTCTGCCTCCCAAAATTGAGGATGACGATGAAGGATGAGGATGTCTTTGCCCTGACGGCCCACCCAATAGCCAGTGTGGCAGCCTCCATATTCTGGGAGTTTAGCCTGCAATTTTGGACTTCAAAGTCCAAGGAAATGCCAGTGTGATCTAGTGGTGGGAGCACTGGACTGGGACCTGGAAGAACTGGGTTCTAGTCCATATTCAGCCATCTCTTTGGGATGGAACTTCGCTGGCACTTGGCGTAATCTCCCTCACAGTAGCTGTAAGGATAAAGTGGAGGGCAGGTGGAAGGTTAGGCAAGATGCAAATATAATAGGTAATCCTTGAAGGGTCACACTGGAGCTCTAGGGGGTCTGTATTTGACCCATAGCCCTGCAGCGCCATCTTCCTTCTTCATGGAAAACATCTGGCTTGCTCCAACTAGTCCCCACTGAAGCACTGTTTGACTTCTGCAAGTCCCAGAAGGTCAGAGAAGGCTGGTGACCCCAAGGCCAGCGGGTGGCTTCATCCACTGCAGGGTTCATTTTAAGCTCAATATTCCAAAACAGGCCCATCACCATGAATAGTGTCTATGAGGCTCCGAAGAAAAGCTGCAATGGATTGGGGTCCCCCATGGACACAACAGTCCCCTGCCTCCTCTGCATGATGTGGGTGTGTGTGAAACACTTCTGAGGTGGCAGATGTGGCCCTGCAGCATTCCTGGGACTACCGGGGAAAGCCTGGGGAAACGAACGTCGCACAATCGGTTAGGACTGCCTGATCATTCAGCCCTTCTAAGCTGCAGCAATCGTGGCCTCCGCCTCTTTTTCCATGTCCCACACTCTGTCACTGTGGCAGGGAGTGACCCGGTGTTCCCTGCTCCCAAAGTTCCCCTTCCGAAGAATTGTGCTTCTGTCAATCGCCGAGGCACACGGAACCCATATC
The DNA here is from genome assembly GCA_023646645.1 of Varanus salvator macromaculatus. NCBI lineage: Eukaryota > Metazoa > Chordata > Lepidosauria > Squamata > Varanidae > Varanus > Varanus salvator. The sequence goes on along the minus strand of JAIXND010000803.1, from coordinate 5,768,570 downwards.
AGGAGTCTGATGGGCGTCTGATGCTCAGTCAGGTGTTCCGCAAGGTGAGGTTCCATGCCAGAGAAGCTTCTGCTCCTAGGAGCTGCTCACGCATCTCCCACCAGGGTTGTGGTCGGCATTTTCCTCTCGCCCTTTCATAATACGGTAGGCAATTTATTTATTTATACAAACATTTCTATGCCGCCCCATCGCAATAAAGCCTCGGGGCGGCTTACAGCAATAATTATAAACAGAAAAATTATACAAAATAAGTATAAATAGAACATAAATCAAATCTACCTCTACCCCCAGGTGCATCTCGGCAAAACCCTTTAAAATCCAACTCAACAAAACTATTAACAATTAAAATATGATTTAAATAAAAAGGTCTTTGCCTGGTGCCGAAAAACAAATAATGAGGGCGCCAGGCGAGCCTCTCTGGGGAGCGCATTCCATAATTGGGGCGCCACCGCAGAGAAGGCCCTCCTCTGGGTTCTCACCCTCCTAATCTCATTCACGGAGGGTTCCCGGAGGAAGGCCTCTGTTGCTGATCTCAGGGGGTGGGAGGGCATATATGGGCGCAAGCGCTCCTTTAGGCATCCAGACCCCAAGCTGTTTAGGGCTTCCCAAGCCCTATTTCCCATTTTCCTCTCACCCTTTCATAATATGGTAGGCATTTCCCTCTCACCCCAACTATGGGATGTGCTCCCTAGAGAGGTCCACCTGGTGCCGTCATTATATGCTTTTTGGCACCAGGTCAAGACCTTTTTATTTGATCAATATTTTAATGTCAATCAATTTTAACTGCATATAAAGGTAAAGGTAAAGGTTTCCCCTTGACATTAAGTCCAGTCATGCCTGACTCTAGGGGGTGGTGCTCATCTCCGTTTCCTGGCGGAGGGAGCCAGCGTTTGTCCGCAGACAGTCTCCGTGGCCGTGTGGTCGGCATGACTAAACACCGAGGTGCACGGAACGCTGTTACCTTCCTACCCAAGTGGTACCTTTTTATCTACTTGCATTTGCATGCTTTCAAACTGCACAGTTGGCAGGAGCTGGGACGGAGCAACAGGAACTCACCCCGTTGTGCAGATTCGAACCGGCGACCTTTCGATCTACCAGCCCAGCAGCACAGCAGTTTAAACCACTGTGCCACCTGCAGTCCCTTAACTGCATATGTATTTACCTAATTTATTTTAAATATGTCAGTTTTATGCTCAGTTTGTGGTATAGCTAACAACCCTGTGGGACTGAAAGTGAGTGCTTGGCCCAAAACCTCCCCGTGCAACTGGATTCCAGATCACTTGAGTTCAAGTCCATCTCTTGGGTCATGGCAGTTTTGGATGACTGCTCCACATGCCAGCAGAGCCCTCTGGCAAAAGTCTCCTGATGGCTCCTTCTCATCCCCTTTGCCAGCTTCTTGTTTGATTGCCTGAAATAATCGTGGTAGTATAAAGAATGAGCAACGCTAAATTGTACAGGACATACAGAGCGAAAGACAAGTGACCACTGGGAAATCTGCAGGCGGGTGGTGGAAAAAGAGCGAGGGTGGAAATATTTTCACTAAGATTATAATCCCTCATTTAGCTTGAGTGGGGAGCTTGTTTGGCAACCACATCTGGGAGAGAACCAGGAACTCCTGAGCGAGTTGGGAAGTGCAAAGATTTCTGGTTCAATCCCGATGCGGCCAGCATGGCTTTGCTTTGGGAGAGAAACCAAAGCATAAAGAGGCACCTTCCCTCTCCGTTTCCTTCTCCCTCCCTGTGTGCGAGTTCTTCCAAAAAAGGAGGAAATGTCACATCCATAGCGATGTTCTGGTGCCCCCTTGCCGCTTAGTAGGATCATGCAGGCAGAACTGCATCGTGACTTTTCATGTTGGGATGCACAAGGTGGTCCTCTCCATTTGGTGCTGAATCAGGATGGACCAAACACAGACTTGGGTGCCATTTGCGGTCAAAGTCCCTATATTTCTGAGCCTGGAACGCCATGACGCCCATGCATGCACATGCCTTTGATAAATGCACATGTAAAAGGGAATTCTTAAAAAACAAACAAGCCTACAAATACACTTGAATCAAAGATCAGGTCAAGGACTGTTGTGGGTGAAGTTGCCCCCCTCTGCACATTCAAAGCCACGGGCCTTTCTTGCAAAACGTTCTCTACTGACCAACGGTGTACTGTGACGTTGCAGTCACAGTCTGGGAGGACTGGAGTTCCTTGTTCCTATCTTCCTTTCCTTTTCCCAAACTGGTGCCTTCCAGACTTTTTGGAGTACAACTCCCATCCTCCCCAGACAACATAGCCAAGGGTCAGGAAAGCCGTAGCCGCAGAGCAAACTCTCCCAAGGGGGCCATCTTTCTACCCATTGACCCCTCACTGACAGACTGGATATTGCTGAGATTTCATTGACCTGTTTATTTATTTACATATAATAATATGTAATTATTTAATTTCCTAGGCAGCTGTTTGATCTCCCACAATGCAGAAATCCTGAAATATGTGAAGATTCCTGTCACAATGCTTATCTCTATGCTTTAGCATTTCATGGGGAATGCATGGTTTTAGTTGTTGTTTTTACTTAACACATTTTCCTTTGGCTAATTTGTGTAACATTATGTAAAAATAAAATTAAAATGTGGCCTGCAAGTCTGAGGAATGCACGTGACACAGGAAGCATGGAATCTGTGGGTTCTAATTCCTAGCATTCAACCTCATTTGAGTCTTGTTGGGCATTATTCTAGTCCTGAATGAGACTATCTGGGACTTCCAGCTCTTCTGCTTAATTTCTAGTGCATCACTGCTCTCATTCAATTTCTCTTCCCTGGGTGGAAATCCTGTTGGATCATGCCACTCTTCTCAAAAGACTGTGCATTTCAGGTGACATGTTGTTCTGACGTTGTAGGTGTGTTTCTTGAGAGCGGGTCTCTTATATAAACCTTGAGGAAGAGAGAATGCTCACCTCTTCTATTTTTGGCTTTGTTAAGTCATGGATGCCTCCTTGTGGGAAAACCGGATGGGCTTCATAACTTTCACATCACTTCCCTGTTCACCATCTAGCTCTGCACACGGCCCTGCGGTGCAACCTCACCCAGGGGAATTTCTGTTTCAATCTGTTTCAACATCTGATTTTCTCCATAATCTCCTTCCCACCTTTAAAAAGAAGATATGTGGCAGGCTGAGTGCTTTCTTCAGAAAGGCTCTGCTTGAACAAGTCGCAGGTAAGTCTCAAATATCTCTGCTGTTTGGCATGCGATGGCTGAGAAAGAGGCTAACTTGACATGAGGAGAGGAGAACATGGGGTGGGGTGGACCTCCAGATACTTTGGTCTACAACTCCCAGCCCTCCTCCTTGGGCATTGTTGGTTAAAACATCTGGAGATGTACAAATCGCCCACCTCTGTCTAAAGGACTGGAGTTTCACTGAGTCAGTTATGAGGGGTGTTCAATGTATTCTCGGTATTGGGTTGATTTACTATGTGGGTAATTTAATTATTCCATTAGCTGATGACACTATCTGAGGCTATACATGCAACATTTCAAATAAGTGTGATCATTAGTTCCCTAGTAATCCTCAGTGAAAGACAACCATGATGACTGACGCGACAATGTTGAAGAAAATTGAGCACCGCATTGTGATTAGGTTCCTTACAAAACAAGGAAAAAGTCAAAAAATCATTTACAAATTGATGGTGGCCGTTTACCAGGACTCTGCACCTTCATTATCTACTGTTCAAAAGTGGTCAAGTGAATTTAAAAGGGGCAGAGAAAGCATTGAAGACAACCCTTGCTTGGACAGGCTGGTTACTGCCACTATGAAAGAAAATGTGAAAAAAATTGAGAAACTTGTATTGGAAGATGCCCGAATAAAAATCAAAATGTTAGCAGAGATGACAAACCTATCCGTTGGTACCATATTTACTATTTTTCATGACCATCTTAACCTTTCAAAGGTCTGTGCAAGATGGGTGCCGCGAATGCTCATGGCGCCTCCGAAACAAGTGAAAAGTTAATTTCTAGATGTAATAAGTGTATTGAAGTCATGGGGGATTACGTTGAAAAAGAAAAATTATTTCAATTTATTATTCCTTTTTCTTCATGCTGATACCGAGAATACATTGAACGCCCCTCGTATGCTCTGCTCACAGATTTATCTCAAATAGTTCTTGTGGGAACGAAGCACAGCTAACCTATTCTAGGTCTAACTCAAGAGCGTTCAGGAAGCCAAACTGGATCAGAGCAAAGGTCCATTCAGTCTGGCATTCTGATTAACTAGATGCTTGTTCATGGCCTACAGAGGGGGCATGAAGAGGATAAACTAGCTTGTTTCTGTCCTCCCAAGAAATTGCTCTCCAGGAGAACCAAATAAAAACTTCCACGATGACCTCAGCCACGACCAGATCTTTCTTCCTCTGTGAATTTGTCTTCAGGCTAAATCTGTGTGAATTGTGTGTTAGAAACATAGCAACAGAGCAAGTCAGAAGGGGTCTCCTGGGCCATCTAGTCTGACCTCCAGCTCCAGCCTGCTTTGCTCACAACATGCCCACCATGTGCTGTATGTGTCCTTGCATCTTGTCTAGGGAAAGAAGAAGGGGGGCAGAAGGAAGAGTTTGGAGCAATTGTGTAAATTGGCAAACCTGGAACCTGACAAAGTTTTACAAATTCTGTCTTGAAGCGTGTTCTGATTTGAGTCTATATACGATTGCGAATTTTGTTTGTTTTTATTAGCATAGAAAGGCCTTTGTATGCGTTTCCCCAAATGCATGTACCTGTTGTGTGCATCTCTGAAAGGCTCTCATTGATTAAAGAGCATCAGTACACCATTCTTCCCATGTGTAAATGCATTTTTCAAATGTACACATGCTGCCAAAGACGTTTTTGAGAAGTCTGTCCATCACATGGCAGGCTTGGAAGTGTGACACCTTTGGTCTCAGATTGTGTCTGAGTCTGCATTTGGTCTAGAAGTTTTAAACTGGGTAAATCCTGACCAAAATGAACCGAAATAAATTTCTCAGTCACCCCCAAATTAGGCACTTTGGAACATAGGTAGGTATCATGTACTGAGCCGGTTCTCTTAGCCCAGGATTCTTGTCTCTTATGGGCAAAGAGCACTCTTGAACTTCAGGAAGATCTTTTCAGCTGTATCTAGGATGCTGAAGCTTGAGTCTGGGCCCTTCTGTGTGTAGAGCAGGGGCTCTCCGTTGAGCTTGACTTGTCTTGTTCCCCAGCAATGGTCCCTGGTGCATGGTGGGCAAGGGCCTTTACAAAGTCTGGAATGAATGGTGGGAGCATGTGGGCAGGACTGGCATGAGGCTCTTGTAAGAGGAGGCAGGAATCCAATACATGTTTTGCTAAGAAAGAGGAAAGTGGAAGTACTCAGTCATCCTCTCATCACTGCTGAAGGAATTTCACACAGAGATGCATCACCTCCTTGCATCACAAGTTCAAAGAACCGTCACTCCTATTTTCTTTGTGTCTTCAGCCCTGGAGATGGCATTCCACAGTCAGGGTGCCACTTTCCTGGAGTAGCTACCTGGGGCATCTTGGGTAGCAAAGGCACTTGGTGAAGGGTCTCCAAGGAAGAGCTTAACGGAGCAAAGCTCAGGGAGCCAAGGTTCAATTTGGATGCCAGGAAGTGCTTCCCGACAGTCAGGACCCCGAGGGTGTGGAATGGGCTTCCACGGGAGGTCGTTGAGGCCCCATCGGTGAGGGTGTTCAAAGATAGGCTGGACATGCTCATGGTGGACATGTCATTAGCAGAGCCAGCTGGATCCAGGGGTCAGACTAGATGGCCCGGGAAGCCCCTTCTGACTTCCTCTGTTTCTATGTTTCTGTGTTAATAACTGGGTAGGTACCTGTGCAGACAGGTGATGCTTAGCTAATTTGTTTCCCAGACCTGATGAATGTTCATGGCAAAACCTGCACTTTGAACCTTAAATGGATCCAGAGGGTCTACTTTTGACAAAATACTGACACAATATGATCTAAGATAACCTTTTAGATGTGTTGGAGTCAAACTTCCAGCAGCCTGGCTGGGGAATCCTCAACATAAGAACTTCCCCAACCTGGAGGGTACCAACCTGGAAGGTATCAGGTTGGGGATTTATTTATTTATTAAAACATTTATAGGCCGCCCCATCACAACAAAGCCTCGGGGCGGCTTACAACATAGGTTAAAATACAAAAATAATACAAATATTAAAATAATTTATCCCTCCCCCACCTCGGTGCATCTTGGCCACTAAATATAAATAAATTAAATATCCAGAACCCATATAAATGAGAAACCACCTAAAATATTACCCCTAACCAACAAATACCACAACATACATGACTACTAAACAAACAACAGAAAACCTCAACCAAAACCAACATTAACAGTTAAAATAGGACTTAAATAAAAAGGTCTTCGCCTGGCGCTGAAAAGCATATAATGACGGCGCCAGGCGAACCTCTCCAGGGAGCGCATTCCATAGTTGGGGCACCACCGCCGAAAAAGCCCTCCTCCGGGTGCTCACCCATTTCACCTCCTTCACGGGAGGCTCCCGGAGGAGGCCCGCAGTTGCAGATCTTAGGGGACGGGAGGGCACATAAGGGCGCAAACGGTCCGTAAGGTATCCAGGTCCCAAACCGTTTAGGGCTTTATAGGTTAACACCAAGGGATGTCCATTCTGGAGTCACACAGACTTGGAATGTAGGAAAGAAACAAAATAAAAAAATGACTTAAACTGTTTTCTTCTACAATTATCGGATTCCTCTAGGTTGCTTCTGGGCTGTTTGGGCAAGACCTTAACAGCATGAAGATGGTTCGACATGAGATTCTGCTTCTTGTGTTGTGTGTGCTGTCACAAGGTAAGCTGTGAAAGCCAACCAGAAAGTTGAGGGAGGCAAGTGGAATGGTTTTCCTCTGGAGTGTATCTCCTGACCATCCATGGGGAAGTATGGAGTAGTCTTAAGTGATCCAGTCCTCGCATATTATTTCAGCCTTCCAGACCTCACAGGAGGTGGGATCAAGCCATGTGATATGCTAATGACACAATTATGGTAATATAAGGAGAGCGACCTATGAGAATTCCCTTCACATTTGCAAACATGACCTATCCACCTCCCTGAGTCTAAGTGCAAACAAAAGTCTAATGATTGGAAATCCATCATAATCCCCCAAGCTCACATTTACATGTGCAGAGTTGCGTAATGGTGCACATTGGGAAATGCATGTGTGTATGCTTCTGAAAATGTGGAATTGTCCAAAATGTGCATTCCTATGCAGATGAAACTGGCTGGGCTTAAGAGCCAAGGCACAGGCAGTGTCCTCAACATCGGAGTTGTTTGGATCAAAGAAGATTGGCAGTTAAAAAAGACCCTGTGGGCACTCTTGTGCCAGCTGCCAGAGTGTCTGGGAGAGTGATCACTGCAGTCTAGAGGGTACCCTGGAGGTTTTGCTTGCTCGAGGTGGGACTAAGATTTTGAGGGCTGAGGAGGCCGAGTTGTCACCAGGTCCCTCATGGCTCTTTCCTTGCAATCTCCTCAGCTGCAGCCTGCCTCCAGCTCATCACCCCATCCAAGTGGGGAGCTCAACCTGCCAACTGCTCAGCCCCTTTGAGGAACCTCTTGCCTGAATATGTCATCATCATTCACACAGCTGGAACATCATGCAAGACGCAGGTCGATTGCAGCAGGGAAACAAGGGAGGCCCAGTACTACCACCTGAAAGTCAAAAGATGGTGTGACATTGCCTACAAGTAAGATGGCCAAGACCCTTCAAACGGTGGCTAGGGCACACTCCAACAGCCTCTGGTTGAGATGCTCTGCACATTCAGTGCAAGGAGAGAGACACCGTAGTGGCAATCTTTGTTGCTGGTGGCATCGCTCCGCATGTGCAACCTACATTGTGTTTCCATGCTATCCAGTTGATGTGCTGAGGAGGGGATGGGAAGGATGCTGGGGTGCTGATAGGGGTCTGCATAAGCCACCATCCCCAGCCTCACCTCCTTCCTGCCCCCATCACAGCCCCTTTCCACTTCTCCAAGGGTCAGTTGCAGCTGGTCCAGCTCTTGGCCTTCAGACTTCCAGTTGCCAGTCTGCAGGATCTTGGAGCTGGGCTCTGAATATTCCTATGCCCCCTCTGCCACAACATCAGGAGGCCAAAGGATTGTACCCTAACTGCTTCTAATATAAACTCAATAGCGGAACAACCTCCATCTGTCTAACAATCCAAAATGAAACTGAGATACTTTACCTTCTGCCTCCATAATACTAAAGACCAGCAGGTTTTAGATATACACACAGAAAAAGAGTGAGAGAGTTTGTGTGTCTTGTAGCTAGGAGTTTACCATGCCCTAGACTGAATTGGCAGGGAAGAGGGTTCTGGCCAAACATTAGCAGAGGTATCCTGATGGCAAGACCAATTCTGTTGTGGAAGCGAGGGCCTCAAGCATTAGGAGACTCCTCATTGTTGGAAAAGTTGAAGCAGAGGGTAGAAAGCAATCTGTCAGGAATGCCGTCAATGCAAGGTTCCTGCAGGTAGCAGAGGGGTTGCCCAAATTACTTCCTTGGCTTCTCCAACTTGAAATTTCTACAATTTTAGACCATGTGATGCAGGTCTACTTCTGAAGTGGTTCAAAGGTAGGTAAAGTTTCCAACTTGGGCACTGTCTCTCTTCCATTTGCCTTCCCTTTCCACCTGTTTAAAAGAATTGTCATATGTAGTCTTATGCTGAAGAATTGAGGCCTTTGAATTGTGGTGCTGGAGGAGACTCCTGCGAGTCCCTTGGACTGCAAGGCAATCAAATTGGTCAGTCCTAGAGGAGATCAACCCTGACTGCTCTCTAGAAGGTCAGATCCTGAAGATGACACTCAAATACTTTGGCCACCAAATGAGAAGGACGGACTCCCTGGAGAAGAGCCTAATGCTGGGAACAATAGATGGCAAAAGAAGAAGGGGACAGCAGAGGATGAGGTGGCTGCATGGAGTCACTGAAGCAGTTGGTGTGAGCTTAGGTGGACTCCAGGGGATGGTGGAGGACAGGAAGGCCTGGAGGAGTGTTGTCTATGAGGTCATGATGGGTCGGACACAATTTCGTGACTAACATACATATATATGTAATCTTAAAGGATTTCTATATAGGATCAAGAAAGTAGCTCTTCAAAGAACCTCTCTCTCTTTCTGCCCCCTTGCAGCTTCCTGATTGGTGAAGATGGGAATGTGTATGAAGGACGAGGGTGGCGCAGTGAAGGATCCCACACCTATGGCTACAATGACTTGTCGCTTGGCATTGCTTTCATAGGTTCCTTCACAGGTAAGTTTATCCACAGCTTGGAAAATAAGAGTGCGGCCAGGGTCAGTAACCATCGGCATAGCTATATGATTCTCCCTGCTTGGAGTGAGAATTTACTCAAATGGAACAAATGATCCTGGCCAACCCTAACCCCCAGTCCAGATGTTTCAGATTTCCTTCCTCATCAGCCCTGGCTTGCATGACCAGTGCTCCAGATGTTTGTAGACCCTTTGCGAATGGGGAAGGTTGTGTTACCTTTAAAGAAGTGGTGTTGGGTGTTCTGTATGAATACCATTGCCTGAGTTATTTCATGAAACAACCAATGTTGCCACTAACTTTGCAACAGAGTGAGGAAGGATGACACTCTTAGATTTGGAATCCTCCAGTTTCTCCTGTTTTTGAGGCTAAAGGTGGTCTCATTCCAAACTTTATGAATTTCTCCAGGCAGAAGGGTCATTCACCTCAATGGTGAGAATGAAACAGATAGAAATTTGGCATGAAAATCCTTAGTGCTTTATGTTAATTTCTCCTTGCCTGATCTACTTCCTTTTAAAAGGCATTTTCCTATTATAAAACATTTATCTGAACACCATTTCCTCAAATTATGTATTTTTGCATGCTGGAAGCAGATAAGAAAAGAGCTTTGTTGGGTCAGGCAGAAGGCCCAGTTCATCACAAAGCTCTTCTTAAAGATCTTCTCATGGAGGACCCCATGACAAGGGTTCCCATCATCCTTAGCCTTCTGGAATCAGCAGGTTGGAGAGGACAGGTCTAGAGAAGGGTGCAGGGGCCATTTTGCATACCAAAGGAACATGTTTATAAGAGCAGTTGGTGGTTTGATCTTGCCTTTTTGTCTTCTAGAGAGATCTCCAAACCCAGCAGCATGGAAAGCCCTGAAGTGCCTGCTCGACTTCTCTGTGAAGATTGGCTACCTGGATCCTTACTACCTCATCACAGCGCACAGTGACATCAGCAGCACCATATCCCCCGGAGAGCCTGTCCGTGCAGAGATTTCAAAGTGGCCAAACTATAAGCACCACTGAGAAGGACATGTCCTGAGCCTGACTTTTCTTGCCTTTCTCTCTTCACTGGAATGGACAAAGGGAGAGAATGAGGAGACATTTTTCTGGTGTTGAATTATTTCAGCTAGCTAGCTCAGCTCAAGAATATTCCATATTTTTTGAGTTTTGTTTTTCCCTCCTTAGTGTTTTTCCCCACTAGGGAATTATTATTATTTTTGTATTTGTTTTTGCAAAACCTTCTGGTTCTCCAGCACCTGTTGATGCCGCCTTGCATGCACGGATGGTGCTATTGTGCTATTTTGATTATGTAAGGGTCAGCACTTGGAGAAAGCATTTGTCTGTATGATTTGGTGTTAGGGACCTAAGAATCTAAACAATGGTGCTCGAAATAAAGGAACGTAAGAGGTCTGCATTTTGAAATTTGAGCCTGTGATTTTAATTTCAAGGCTGGAAACAGTGTGGATTTTGAGGGAGAGTAGGAAGGGCCACTGTGCAACAATACGAGTCTTTCTCCTAGCAATAAATATGACAATTGTTGGTCAGAGTGGTTCAGAATGGTTCAGTCTGTCTCCCAGATTCTCCTAGACTTGGAAGGTCTGTGTCTCCTTCCAAGGAGGTGTTGTCTTGTGTTAGGACAGGGCCAAGCACAGATTATAAGAAATTCCCGGTACCATTTCCTGGCCTCTCCACTCAAGAAGGTTCTCAGGAAGGCTAATGTCATTTAGGCGAACCATCTAAATGGACTTGGTAGATTGGTGAGGGTGTTCAAAGACAGACTGGGCATGCACATGGTCGGCACGTAGTGAGCGGAGCCGGCTGGTGCCGGAGGTCAGACTAGATGGCCCAGGAGACCCCTTCTGACTCGCTCTGTTTCTATTTTTCTATATCATTTCCTAGTGGTATATTTGACAGTCAATTCAGAAATAGACTTCTGACTAAAAGGAAGGAAGGAAGGAAGGAAGGAGAGCAGAAAATGTTCTAAGCCAGCAAAGCAAACACAAACTCTTCTTAAAATCTGAGCAAACCAGCTATAAAACCAACTCCTATGACATATGACTGGGTAACATCCACCTGTGGCCAACAGCCCTGCATTGAAGGTCATATGCAAAATTTGGGAAAATCGCAGGAGGCAAGTTGTCAGCCTTCTCTACGGAGGAATGGCATAAGTGTAAGGTTGCCGCCATATTTTCTCCTAAACACTGTGAACCCCAAATGGAAGCATTAATGTTCCTGTGTTGGTCTCCATCATCCAGAAAATGTTGACCAAACACAGAAACATAGAAACATAGAAACAGAGCGAGTCAGAAGGGGTCTCCCGGGTCATCTAGTCTGACCTCCGGCACCAGCTGGCTCCGCTCACGACATGCCCACCATGTGGACGTCCAGCCTATCCTTGAACACTCGCATCAATGGGGCCTCAGTGACCTCTCGTGGGAGCCCATTCCAAACCTTAGTGCTAACATGAGAACCAGGCCTATGTCTGGAACCATGGCATGATTGGTGGTGTTATTTTGAGTTCATCCTCATCTGCTATAGATGGTCCTTTTTGTGGGTCACTCCTGATTCCTACTTCTACTTCTTCTGCCTCAGTTGTGAGAGAACAAAAAGGCACCTGAGCATTTAGTCCAGGCATGTGAAACTTCTTTCAGTCCAGGGTATGAATTCTATCTGGGAGAAACTCTTGAGGGCTCTGTCAAAAGATATCCAAAGCCCAGTATATTTTAGCTTAAACTTCTTATTGTCAACCTCAGGTGAGGCAGTTCAACCTTTTGGAAATGGGGTGCACAAGGATGTATAAATGATGCTGCTTTTAAATAGCTCCATGAAACCACAGGATGATCTCAGTATGGATAACATCAGTGTGTGAATGACGCCCGGTTCTATCTCTGGTTTCCATTGTCTGATCCTGAGTAGGTAGTGAAATTGAGGAAGTTGGTATTGAGGGGAGGGCAGGGTTGGATTTGATGATGGGCACAAGTCTGTCCTTATCAAAATGGAAGCAAATCTGGCCCAAGAACCAGATGAGCCAGTTGAAGGTATGCAGCCATTGCTGGTTGGATCTGAGCAGAAGTTCCCATCAGATGGAAGGTTTCCATCTTGGTGGCACTCCTGGATCTGATGTGATCTGATCTGATCTGATCTGATCTGAGGCAGCTTCTTATGTGTCTGTGTTCTCTCCAGGTGAGCTTACTCTAGTGGCCTTTATGTGATGCTGCCCTGGAACACCATCTAGAAATATTAGTAGTCCAGGATGGGACTGCTGGATTGGGGGTGGAGGCAGGACACTGGAGGAACACATGACTTTGGACCTTTATCAACTGTTAGTTGCTGGGCTCTGTTCAAAGTCCTAGAAAGATGCAAAGATCCCCTTCTCCTTGTCCTAGCACCATGGGAGTTTGCTTCCCTTCCTTCTGCCATTGTCACCAATGCTGTGGAGATGCAAGAACTCAGGACAATGCTGTGACATCATGAGAGGAGGAGGAGCAGGGGAGGAACATTACTTAGACATTACATGGGGAAAAGGGCACCTCTAGAAAAGGGCTGATGTGGTTTTGAGAGCACCTTTTGTGTCAACATTTCTAAGTTCCTAATCGTGATTTCTTTTCATCGAGTAGCCAAAACTTTCTGGGCAGTCAACTATGATTTTGCTGTTACTAATGCTCAGGGATGCTGGTGGAGTTTGTTCCGCCATATATCCAAGAATCTGATCAGCACTTCTTAAATCTACCTGTGTATCAGAATATAGTCTCCTACATACACTTTTTGCACTTTTCTGAAGCGTGCAATAAAATTCTTGACTCCAAAAAATGAAGATGCATGCAAATATGTATGCCTTAGGTTAAGGTGCATTAAAACTGCACAGTTTGAGATACAATGCATATAAGATGGTTTTTAAAAACCAGTGCAAATTTTTAGGCAGTTTTCTCAAAAAAAAATTCACAGATCGATGCAGAAACTGGATGGGACAGAAAGAGGGATGCTGGTAGAAACACCCTGGTAATACTCTGATCGGTTTGTTCTCTGCAGTTATTAGAAGTATTTGCATTTAAAATAATTAAACTTCTTACAGGAAACAACAAACGCTAACAAATCACAGGTGCATTTTTAGTCAACGGACTAGTGTTCAATGACTCCATCTGAATGACCAAACGCAATTGAAGATGAAGCTGCCTATCAAGCAACCAACAACGAAACTCTGCCATAGTAACCAATCATCCTTGCTATTATGATAAAAGGGTTATTGAAACTGTTGGGCGACTCCCTTTGTGTTTCTCTCTTCCATCATGCAAGAAGAATGTTTTGTCACACTCCCTTCATGTGCTTACAGCCAATCTGTTCCTGTCTGTCTCTCTCCTGCACAAGTAACTCACCTTCCTGGCATATGATCATCTGGGTGGGAGCCACTAGGACACAACAAGGGAATGGGTCAACACCAGCAGCAAAGCAGGTTTTGTTAGCATGCAACCTCATCATTCACCACCCACATTCTTAAACAGCTTGGCATAAGGAACTGCTCTTTGCAAAGTGTATTTGTCTGGCCGGTTTCTTGCAAATTACCACTCAGCCTGCTGCTGAACTGGGAAAGTTTTGGAATTTTGTTCATATCCAGCTCTAATTTAGATATGGAGAGGAAGTGAAGGTGGTAGTGGGGATCACAGTGAAAGCTCACCTAGTTCAGCCTGCTACTGTGAAGTGGTAAAGTTGTTGCAAGGCTATAGGAACACAGAAATCTGCCATATATTGGTTCAAACCCTCGGTCCATCTAGGCTAGTGTTGCCAACTCTGACTGGCAGCAGCAGCTGCTGTCCAGAGTTTCAGGCACATGTTTCTCCAAACCTACTTGGAGATTCTGGGGCTGAACCTGGGACTGTTGGTAAACAAAGAAGGCCTGCACCCAGCGAGAATCGGATAGGTGACCCTCAACTCCTCCAACCAGTTTGGGAAATCGAGAGGACATCTTCAGGTGAGATGCTGTGACGAGACACAATAAGTTACATTGATATGTAATATACACATCAGCACCACCATCATATATAGATGCATATATTGCTGACCGTTTTATAAACTATTTCTAAGCAGAACAAGATTAGGAATAATTTACATGCTATTAAGGAGAAAGCCGGTGAGGACCCCTGCAAGCTTCCATTCCGGAAGATTACAGCCATCCTATGTGGGGTGCGGAGAAGAATGTGAAATTGCACAATTTTAATTAAGTCAACAGCACAAGAAAAATGCAGTGCTACAAAATTGCTGATCGTGTAAATTAGGCTCATCTTATCATGCCTCATCTTGCAGAAGGAAACTCAACAGCTAAGAGAAAGCAGCTTGCCCAATCTCATCATGCCACCGAATCATGCCAGAATCACAATTCACACCTGGGCTTTCTGGTTTGGAGCTTAACCCAGCCTTGCCCAACCTGGTGTATTCCAAGTTGGTCATGGTGGGTGGAAATGATAGAACTTGTAATTTTGCACAGCTGGAGGGAACCAGGTCAGGATACGCTTGTTTAGTTCCTCACTGAACCTTACTCTGGATATGAACCTGTAGCATCACTCCCTTAAATGCTTTGGCAATCATTTGTGATTGGTGTGGGAGAAGCTATGTAGCACAGCTGGAGTGAATCATAGTTTATTCCACCTCTCAGCCTTCTGCTTCCTTGTTTTTCCCATGGCAGAAGTGGTGTGCAATTCTTGATTGGACACTTAGTCACCCAGGGTGGAATGGGCTAAGGACACCTAGGTTCTCTGGTGGCAACTTCTCCCATCTCCTAGTTTAGGTGCTCTGAGCTCAGCCTCCCTTGATTCCCTCCAGGAGCCATCACTCAGGCATCCAGACATGTCCAAGCTGATCAAAGTCTTCATGGACATGATGGACAGCAATGCCAAGGCCAGCCAGAAGAAGGTGAAGGAGACAGAGAACTTCCAGAAGGGCGAGTTCAAAAAGCTGATCCAGCACGAGCTCTCGCCAGTCAAGGTAAGTTTGCTTGATGATATTGCATGGTCCTCATTGTCCTCTTTTGCACTGATGCCCAGAAAATAGTATGAGAAGGCAGGTGGAACACCCTATAGACAATTCAGTGCCCTCTTCCTTGTTGTCCCTCTGTGTAGTTACTGGAAGGAAAAGGAGTTTTCACATGTTCAGAGGGCCTCCTGGAGTACCATCAGCCAATATGAGAGTCAGTGCGGTGTTGCAGAAAAGAGGACTCAGGAGATCTGGGTCCTAGTCCCCACTTGGCCATGAAGTCAAGGGAATTTGGGGCAGTTGGTGACTCTCAGCCGAAGGTACCCCACTGGGTTGTTGTTGTGAAGATAAAATGGAGAAGAGAACCTTGCTAGCTGACCTGGGTATCTCAAGCTTCTTAGCATGCTTTGTGTGTTCAAAATACATACTTTGGTGGATGGGCAGTGTTCTCTTAACATCTCTTGCTCAGTTCCCATCTGGATTCGCATTAGCTGCTCAGTCAATGTCAACAGGAACACTACACAAACAGCAGTTATCAAAGATGAAGCCTGTGTCATTCCATGCTTCCAATCTACACAAATTTCCTGCATAGACCAATGTGGGGGGAATTTGCAGAACTTGGTGCAAACTTAAGAATATCTCTGGTGGACACATGCCATTGTGTGTTCAAGCAGGGCATGTTGAAACAACAATGAAACTTTCCCATCTCCCTATGTTCTGCAGGAAATGGGAGAGGTTCAGGTCCCTGTTGAGGAATTTCACTGTGGTTCTTGTCACTTTAGGGTGCAGTCTGAGAAATGTTTGAATCTTTTGCCCAACTTTACTACACACCTTTCTCATTTTCCCATTATGTTGCTCCAGAGGACCACCAGCAATAAGTACAAAAATACGAAAAACCTTCATGATTATGAAAAAGAACTGATGGAAGAGAAAGAAGTCAAGGCGTGTGTTTACTGAAGAAGGTCTTCACAGAACGTGGTGCTGGCGTGAATGTCAAGGAAGGTAATATCCTGCACTGGTCCTGGAGGGCGTGAGCAGTAGAGGGGCCATGCCTATTCATGGATTACAATTTCCCCAACTCTAGGGCCAGCTTAGAGGCGGCGTAGAGAGCAGGCGTGCCTCTCTCTCTTTGCAAGGCTGTGTGGGGCAGGTCCTTGGCAGGTTCTGAGGTGGAGGTGGACGAGGAGGCATAGCAGTGGGAGCAAGGCGGGATGAACCCTTTGAAGCGGCTTAGTGAAAGAGATGGAAGTGTTTTAGGGAAGGGAAAAGATTTTGGATACTCCAGTCTTTGACCCAGTGAGGAAGCCTCATGAGAGAAGACCTGCTAAGCATTGATGTGCTTCGTTGATGAGCTTCATACACAACTCTGTATCTGTCAGGTTTATTGAGTGGTGAACTACAAAAAAGAAACACAGACTCAGGATACAAAGTCAGATTGCACATCTAAATGTATGATGGTAACCAGGGAAGACTTATTTAAAATAAATTGTCTTCAGCAAATGTGGAAGTAAAGCAATCTGGACAGACCCAGGTTCCGGATTCGCAACAGCTGGCAGCTGCCACATGTCCAAAGACCCAGAAGGGCCACCCCCAAACCCTGTGGTAATTATTGCCATCACTGCTCCAGTGGCTGCTCCAGTGGCTGCCCTTTCTCCTTCCAGTCCAGTTGGCTTGCTGGCAAAGGTTTCACTGGTACCATATTGGAAGAACTGCCCCATTCGCCTTCTGAGTAGCAGTGTTCTGAATGGATGAGATGGATTTGGAATGGCCTTTCCGCATGCTTCGGAAAGGCATGTCAGGCGTTTTTTGCAAATTCCACTCGGCAGTTTTTGATCTAAACTGCCCATGATCATCTGTACTGAACCTTGATGTTCTCTTATAGGATCCTCACCTCCACTGGAAGAAATTCTGCATAAAGCCGCTAGAGCAGGAACTGGAAATTGATGGGGTCAAGAATCTCCCTTTCTCCCTTTTATTTATTTATTTTTGGAGGGGGATTTGTAAAGGAAGGAATTAGTACTCCTTCTCTTAAACAGTCTCCCAAAGTCACATCTTGTCTTGCATCCATTTTGGGGAAGGGAGAATTGTACACCCGAGAAACAATTGCCCTAGGAATGTTCGCCAAGGTGCCCATCCTCAAGGGCACAAACTCAGTGCAAAACGGGAACTTGATAACCTGCAATTCCCTCCCTCTTTAAGTATCATAGGCAGGTGGCAGGCCTAGGAGACAGGCAGCCCGTGTCTTCTGCTGAAACAGCAGGAATAAGGATGGGGGAGGCGGATGAAGGTCTTAGCAGAATGCAGGAGGGCCTGAGGCAAGGTGAAGTCAGAAACCAGCAAGATCAGCCACAAACAAGGTATGGAGAACCAACAACAAAGGGAAGGTCAGGAACAAGCAAGGTCAGATACCGACAAGATGCAGCAGCTCCAGGAGCAAAGGCAGAGACAGGCACATACAAGGGTCAGATACCAGCATGGTGTGAGCCGAGGAAGCTGAGGCTGGATGTGAGCAAGGCAGGGCAGGGTCAGGGACAAGGCAAAGGCAGGAGCAGGAGCAGGACCAAGATGCAGCTGAAGACATGACTGAAGGCAGGACCGGAAACCCTACCGAGCCACAAACACCACAAACACCCACGTGGCTGCAATCAAGCCAAGGGAGCCGTCTGAGCAACCAGCTGCAATGAGTGATTGATATTGCAGGCAAGGAGCCACTGGTCCTTCTTCCATCCTGCCTCCTTCCACAGGCTGGACCAGATGAGAAGCACATCAACAAGAAGGTTGGCTTTGGCTTTCAACCAGACCTGGACTGAAGAACTCCAAAAGAGGACTATCTTCTGCCAGCTTTCAAAAGCACAGGATCATCCTCTTTAAAGTACCATCTGTTTTCATGAAACATGGAGGCCTTGTAAGAGAAAGTACATGTGCTTCTCCCAGGGATGGGCAAAGGAGTGGCGTGTGAGCTTGCCAGTGTTCTCCGAACCTTAGCTCACTGCATGTCCTCTTGGACCTATGTTTGTGGCTCATTAGGTGTGAGTGGGAAAATTGTACAAAAGGAACAGTTACGGAAGGTCACATTGTGCAAAGTACATTTGTGAACATTTTGCCACAGGCTAGAGTACCAGTAATGTAAAAGTGGTGCATTTTAAGCCAGTTGTGCATTTTGAGAAAGCGGCAAAGTTTGGAAAGCTCTGTATTTCTATGTATACATGCTTGTGATCATGAACATGGGAATTTGGGAGCGTTTTTGGAGTACATGAGCTCCTGTTTGCATTTGGGGTTGGCAAACTGAAATGGAGCTCTTGTGTTTCCTAGTGCCTTTTCACCCCATTCCAGGTACAATCCGACAGCAGGTGGTTGATCAGATAAAGCACAAGCTCTTTCATCTTTTTGTGCATGAGTCGAAGAACCTGAAACTCCCTCAGACTGAGTAATGACACTTGTTGCTCCAAACCTGTTTATGACTCCTGCACATTGGCCATTGCGTGGGTGAATTAAGTCTCGCCAACTCTCCTTCTGGTTTATACTAGAAAGCCAAAAGTTACCAGCTGGAGCCTGATGTAAACCACACATACTTTGAATGAAAGAATTCTGAGTGTGGGAATTTATTTTGAGGAACAGAGCTGAGCTCATCTCAGAGGTCTTCCACATTTGTTCCTAGCTCTTCTCACCATCCACCAGCTTCCTGATTGCAGCATTGGAATTGTAGGGTGTGTACACACTTGAGGCCTTTAGCTTCTGCCATTGTGAGTCAGAAATCTTTGCCAACTGCACATCACCCAGAGATCTGACAGAAGATCCCTGTCCACCTTCTTGCCCACCCCAACTGAAACAACATTTATGGCATGGGTGGACAACATCCGGGGTGAGGGAGGAGCACTGACTCACAGAGCCCATCAGGGGCTACATTTGTTAACCCAAATGGTTGTGGTGGCAGCAAATTCCCTGGTGGGGGCAGGATTAGACTGACCTTCTAAAACAATGAAGATTGTGGATCTTCCAGAAGAGACTTCCATGGTTCCCCCACATCCCTCACCCTGGTTCTGGTTCTAGGGGAAATCCATCTTGTTCATATGGACAAGAGACTCTGAGAGATGGTTTCTCAGGGAAGGAGATGGGCTCCTTGCTGATACATCTCTGTCCCCTCTTTCCTACATAGAGCTGACTATGGCCCTGTCATTTTTCATCCATAATAGGTAGGTTGATCCAAGAGATGACGGAGACCCCAAGTAAGCTTCATGAGAAGTCATGATTTAAACCAGTGGTTTTCTGAGTAATTTCCTGATGCTTCTTCTTGGAGAAATGTGGTCATTGACAAGATAGCTCTCTGAACAGTTATCCGGGAAACACTAGCAGGTGCTCTATGAATTTTCTTCACCTAATACACACATCTCCTAGGTGGAGGTGGACACTCTCCATTTTGGTTTCTCTGTTTCTCTTTTCTGGGTCTTAAGTTCACTTTGTCCTATTCCTGCATCAATTTGTGACTGTTTTTGTTTTTGAACACACACACATGTACATGTACACACACACACACAATACCCATAATGTACACCTCTCCATGTGTATTTATAATAAGTGTATTTATGAATGTATGTTTGTCCAAGGTATGACTATTTTTCAACGTTCCTTCACATGTTTTTGCTGTGTTATTTTCACTAATGAACGCCTTTGTGTATGCAATTTTTAGTGGACAACTTTACTGTAAAGTTAATAAAAGTGAAAATGAAGAATTATAACTGCAGATGAACCTTACTTCCCTGGCCTGAATATCTAAGATGTCTTTTCTTCGGGATCTTGTGAATAACAGCTGTATGTTGTTCCTTTATTACCAGCCAAGAATTGGTCCCAGCATCTCAACAAAACGAATTTGCTGAAGTTTTCTGAATTCTGTCTTGAAACTTACTGTAACTCCATATCAGACTGCACACTCTCTTCTTTTCCATGCAAATCTGCCTGTGCATTTTCATGCAGGTTTTTCCAAGGTCCATCTCAGCTGTGTATGGAGTGGGCCCAAACAGCAGCATTCCAAAGTATAGCTTCTAGACTCTGAATCTGAATGTGGAGAAGAGGCAGGAATGGGAAGTATAGCAGAAATGCCGAAGTGAACAAGTGGTGAGATGAGCCAAGTGACTTGTAGGAACCTGTCACCTCTAGGAGACACTGTAGGACAGGGAGGACGAGAGGGCAAGGGGTATGAATTTATCCGTCAAGTGGAACGTTGTCAAGTCAAATCAATGAGCCTATTACGTAATGGCCAATGTTCTTACTGTCTGGGACACAAGCAAAGAAAACCTCCCTGATAATGGATCCAGCTTCACTGGGGTGGGAAAGGAGGAGAGGGATTCGGTTTGAAATCATCTTCGAACATGAGAAGGATGCATCATTGATAGATGCTCTCCTGAGTTTTGGATGCTACAAGGAACCCTTCCAGAAATTCTTCAACATTGAACCTGGATGCCAAATCTTTTGCATGCCAAATATGTATTCTACCAGTTCTTCTTGGTTCTCTCCTAGTTCCACCAACATTTTATTCCCAGCCAACTTTTTCTAGGATTCCTCATCAGGATTGGGGATAGACAAATCTGTCAATTTCGGTTACACTCATTGACTCCAGCCTTAAGTTTGGTTCATCCTGAAACATCCAGAATTTCGCAATTTGCAAGGAAATTAAATGTTATGCATATTTTCCTAATATGTACATATAACAGCTCTATTTTCCTGTAACAAATGGAAATTTTGAAGGCTGTTTATCTAATATAATGTATATTGGAACCTTATTCTCTGTAACATATGCATTTTTAATTGGGATTTCAGTTCATTGAGTCATTCAAATGAGGGAAATTAGGTAAGTTTGCATCAAAATAGGAATTGAACAAATCTCTCCCCCATTCCTAGCCAGATCTTTTGTCATTGCTTGAACCCTCTCCTTAATCAGTCAGACAAGGAGGATGAGGTGCAATAAATACTCTGCAGGAAAAGACCAATGTAATAATTAGTACATTAAAGCAAGTTTGCCAATATATTTTGTTTTATTGATGTTTTAACATGGATAGACTAGGAGCTTAGAGGAAAGAAAAACATTGCCAGGAAATGTTAGATGCATGGGTTTGGCACAGGAAACCTCTTAAGTATATGTTTGGAAGATTAGAACTGTTGTCACGTGGAATGCTTCTTCAGTGGCGCATCCTCCAATCGCCAAGTCTATCAAGAGGATGCATGTTGGTGGTGAAGCGTTAATGTGATGGATTGCATGTAAACAGCAAAGCATCCATCGAGGTCAATTGAATGACATGGCCTGAGACCACGAAACCCTTGAGCTTCTGAGTTTCCGGAGCTTATTTTGTGGCATGTGTCAAAGAAAGCCAAAAGGAGAAGACATCGTTACAACGGAGCCCAAACCAAGATGGAAGCAAGCCAAGCTGAGTTATCCAATTT
Source organism: Varanus salvator macromaculatus (assembly GCA_023646645.1). Lineage (NCBI taxonomy): Eukaryota > Metazoa > Chordata > Lepidosauria > Squamata > Varanidae > Varanus > Varanus salvator. The sequence continues at coordinate 5,746,902 of JAIXND010000803.1, read as the reverse complement.
GCCCTTCTGCAGTAAATCCTTCTTCCCAGCCTTTGTTTCTTCAGGCCTTCCCTCGAGTAGCTGTTTCCATGGCTTCTTAACAGCACTTGGGGTCTTGGCTTTGCTGTGGTGGGTACACCTTCTTAGGAGGGCAGTACTGCTGAGGAGGGGGGCAGCACTGCTGAGGAGGGGGGCAGCACTGCTGAGGGGGTGGGCAGCACTGCTGAGGGGGTGGGCAGCACTGCTGAGGGGGGCAGCACTGCTGAGGGGGTGGGCAGCACTGCTGAGGGGGTGGGCAGCACTGCTGAGGAGGGGGGCAGCACTGCTGAGGGGGGCAGCACTTCTGAGCAGGGGGGCAGATCTTGACTTGAGGCGGAGGTGGACAAGTTTGCTTGCATTGCTGGCTTTGGTAGGACATCTTCTGAAGTTTCAGAAAAGCCTAGAAAAGAGAGGAGAGAACTTGCTGTATGTACAGAACTGGTCCCAAGATATTTTGCTGCCTGAGACAAGGGACAATGTGGTGCCCCTTCTATTCCATGCACAACTGGATTGGCAGTTGAACCCTTCTTTAACAATTGACAATGGGACAGCATCCTTCTCTACCCCATCGAAAAGTAGCTGGCTAGCCTAGATGTTCCATACAGTATACTGCATGGCCAACAACTTTCCCCTTCAATATTTTACTGCTTGCTTGCCCACATCTGGTGTATCTATAGAAATTTGAACATCTATGCAGTACACATCGATCCTGTAGATATTGAACCATGGAAAAAAGAACATGAACGAAGCTGGCTGGAGCCGGGGGTCAGACTAGATGGCCCGGGAGACCCCTTCTGACTCGCTCTGTTTCTATGAAATGGTAGCAGGCCTGCATGTCCTTGGAGAGGCGACATTTTAGCCCAGGTACACTGCAGCCAATCCCCTGTGTTGGCCTTTAGGACAACCCTAACCATTCCCCCATCCCCTATTTGCACTTGGGTGATTCTACTTTATGGTGCTTATCTTAGGATGCTTAACAGCATCAGAAGATCTCTGATCTGCTTCAGACAAAAGCCCCAGGATTCTGCTCTCAAAGGGGCCATCCAGATGTTTCTGAGATGCCCATCGGCAGGACAGGCACAAAACAGTCACAAAAACATGCATTGGAATTGAGAATATCATAAAAGGGCCATTTGGTTTTAATCCTTCCTAGGGTTGCTACTGTACGCTTACAGGAGTAAGTACTGTTGAACTCAGCAGGTCTAACTTCTGTGTCAATCAAGTGAAGTTGGGATCACATTACAATTTCATAGTGGTTCATGATTTTATTGATTCTATCCTAATTTGGAATTTGCTAGAAGGATGAGAAATTATTAATAGCATTATTAATAATTAGAAATACAGAATTACCAAATAGGGAAGGAAGGAAAGAAGGAAAGGCAGAAGGAGAGATTTGTAAAATGTAATAAAGAAAAATGGAATACAAATGAGATTGTAATCTATCCAATGCAAAATAAACCTGACCTGATTGTAATACTTCTATTATTTCTACTTTCCTGCTAAGCCTAGAAAGTAATAGCCAATTGTGGACTGAGACAGTACATTTCTTAACTTGCATTTAATATGTAAATGAATCATTTCAAACAATTATAATTACTATCTTTAGAGTGCTCTGGAAGCCATTTTGGATGCAGGAGAGCTTAGGTAGTTCATCCAGTCTTGTGGACTTTTCATCTCTCTCTGCTTGAGCCTTATGTTGGCTTGAGCCAATGGAGCCAAACGGATGATTGAATGGTGAATGATCGGATTATGCAGACGGAATATTACTGACAAGACACTCTGTGTTGGTACTGGAGTTTTAGAAAAGACAGAAAGATCCAGCCAACCTCTACACAAATACTGTATTTACGGAATTGAGTTCAAAGGTCTATATAAGGCCATTATCAACTCTGTCCTGGACATCCAAGCCACATTTCATTCTGCTCACCCTTGGCTTTTCCAACAACACCTTCTCAAACCCAACCAAAGTGCCGCTCTAGGAAGCCGCTGCTGCCGTGTCAAAATGGTATGCAGAATTTCCTGGCTCAGTCTAAGGCTTCTGCAGGTAGGCCTAATGCATCCTCCAGTTCTTTTGGAGAGTGGCTGCCAGTCAGTGTTGACAATACTGAGCTAGATGGTCCAATGGTTTGACCTCTTCTCTTCCTCTTCCCCAATCCATCATCTTAGCAAAAAATCATCAAATTGTATTTAACGTGCTGCTTACCTTACGTGAGGCACAACCAAGTCTGAAGCGGATGAATAGCAAAGTGGATTGTGGAGACCAAGGAGCTGGTGGATTATTTATATGCCCTCCTCAAGCTTAAGTATGCATAGTAACTTATTCATATGTTCCGAAATAAGTCAAATGGAAACACCCTCTCCTTTTGTGGAACTGATGGCTTTTGCAATCCAAACCTGTTTGCGCAGCATCATCTGTGTAGTCATAGTGCAAAAAAGAGAATACATTTTGGGACCAGGATGTTGTCTCAAACTGTCATCTTTGCTCATTTATTCATTCAAAGATAATTACTTAGACATTTATGATCAGAACCTCATCATTTTTTCTCTGCAAATGACATTTCCTTGACGTACCATTGCTAAAGCCAGGATCACATCCGGATATACTCAACAGGAAAAAGATCTTGTGATAGCATAGGTTCACACACTCTTTGAAAGAGATGCAGAAACCAGTTTCTTTCTGACAGATGTGCATTTCATGTAATATCCCATTACATTTATTTTTGTATCGTTCTTGACTTTTCTTCTTAGAAAGGCACAAAAAGGTAGGGGTATTTCATTGGTCACTTCTCCCAATGTACAAATTTGTACTCCCAATTTGTACAAATTCTTTCCTTAATCTATGCCTTTTAATACCATTTGTGCATAATTATACACCTATATCCTACCTTTCTCCCCTCTTGCCTGGGACCTAAAGCAGCTTGCGTGCTCTTCTTTCATTATCAAGATAACCCTGTGAGTTCTAGGTTAGGTTGAGAGTCCATGGCTAGCCCAAAGGCACCTGAGAAACTTCATGAATGAAGTCTAGAACATGACTCTCCGGAGCCCCAGGCCCACTGGGGCCCAAGCCACACTGAGCCCCAAGCCACACTGAAAGCACATATTCTTCAAGTTGAATACAGCATCTCAAAATTCAAAGAAACATAGAACCCAAAGGATATCCGGGTTCTGATTCGTAAATTAATCTGGGATCTGGAAATTAGGTCTGATGACTTAAGAAGTGGACTGAATGAAAAGATCTTGGAACTCAATCCCTTTGGACTTAATCCCCCCACCCCCTTAAATACATTTGATGCACAGCGCTTTATTCCTAGGAAATGGCAAAGGTCTAGTCGGTCAAGTAGTTTTTCTGACGCTGGAGAACCAGCTGCTTATGGAAAGACAATGGGTAGGGGATCAATGCAATCGCACCCTGCTTCCATTCCCCAGCAATTCATATATACAGGCATTTGACCTCAGATAACAAGGTTCAGGGACTGCAGGTGGTGCAGTGGTTTAAACCGCTGTGCTGCTGGGCTGGTTGATTGAAAGGTCGCTGGTTCGAATCTGCCCAATGGAGTGAGTTCCCGTTGCTCCGTCCCAGCTCCTGCCCACCTTGCAGTTTGAAAGCATGCAAATGCAGGTAGATAAAAAGGTGCCACTTTGGTGGGCAGGTAACAGCGTTCCATGCACTTCAGTGTTTAGTTATGCTGGCCACACGGCCACGGAGACTGTCTGCGGACAAGCGCTGGCTCCCTCGGCTAGGAAACGGAGATGAGAACCGCCCCCAGGAGTCAGGCATGACTGGACACAACATCAAGGGGAAAGCTTTACCTTTTTCCCTTTTAACAAGGTTCCATCCATCTATCCATCCATCCTATATATCCAACTTGACTAGTAACCTTTGTGAGCTTTATCTTTCATGAGTTGACTCATCTTTCAAAGTCATCTAAATCGGGGGCCAGCACTAGAACTTGTAATAAATTCCATAGATAGACTATGTACCCTGTGAAGAACTCCTTCTTCTTATCTTCCCTAAACATCGCACTGCTCAGCTTGATGAAAGGGGAAAGAAAAAATGCTCTGCACAGCCACACCACCCATGAGTACTCCTTTATAACATCCTCTGTCCTGGTTTTTTGCTAATACCTGTGTTCAGCTTATGAGATCTGGCAGCAGTCTTATAAAGAATGTAATATTAATTAATAGTCTCTATTCTTTTTCTGGATACCAAAGCACCAGGACTGCCACTTAGAAAATTTAGTTGTATTGTGCCTGTACTCAAGTTTATACATGGCGATTGTTGTTGTTATTAAATGAAATATTAAATTGATATTAAACTTATTCATTTCTAGAGTGCATAAAGCCCCTGCCAACTAGAGTTTGACAGGAAGTTAGCAATAGGTGCATCTCTGTTCAGTCATTCTTGGCAATATTTACTTCCTGGTGGATCATGCAGTATTATTCCCTAATCCACAGCTTAGTTCATCTGCACCCTCCAGCCCAGCCGATGAAGCACCTGGAGTTTCACATTCATTATCACAGGACTCATAATATCATGCCTCAGCATTCCCAACACTTTTTCAGTTGGGCTGGTTGTGGGAAAGGAAGGAGGGAGGGAGGGAGGGAAGAAAGAAAGAAAGAAAGAAAGAAAGAAAGAAAGAGAGGAAAGATGGCGGCTGGCTTAATAAGTGTGGTCTGTGGCAGTACAACAGACTGAAATGGATACCAGTGCATGCACGTATCCTAAACATTGGCCCCTGTAATAGCAAACTTAACTAGTGCGTGTCGACAGGATGGTAATAACAGTGGAACCCCTGAGAAACAAGAGGAAAAGCCAACTAAAGGATATCCAAAGTTATCCTTAACATACTTAGTGGCCATGGGATTTATGCTGTGGGGGAGGAGATGGAAGAAGGCAGGGTAAGGATGGAATAGAGTGTACTGGGAAAGACTGGCTTGAAACTGTGAAGAGGTACATTCCATATGACATATTCGCTGTTGGCGCCATAATTGCCATATTCAAAAGCCAGCAGTCCACAAAATTTGGACGGGCCCACCAAGCTCCATCATTGCAGGTTTCTAAGAAGGCCCCCAGAACATAGTATTTTCATAAGCATAAAACTTAAGCAGGACTTCCCACTACAACTGGTTGTTTCTGTTATGGTTGTGGTTTTGACTTCTACAAATCATTTTTAATACCACAGCAGTCTTTATAATGTGTTTTATTGCTGTATGCAGGGCAGCCAAGAAATATTTTAAATACATAGTTTCTGCCATAATAAATGGACTGGCAGAATAAATGGACTGGCAGGGCTATGAGACAGTCTTTGGAAATGGAACTGTTGCCCTAGGAACGATTTTATGCTAAGATGTTTCTCTTTTTTTATTAAGCACATCAAAGGAGACTAAGAATTACAGGTACTGAAATTTATTAAAGGTGGAACTAGGCCCTGAAAAGATTCTTGGCTGTGGCCTATGTGACACACCCCTGAGCGGGTTGATTTTTATCTCTAGATGGAAATGTAAAAATAAGGATGAGAATGGATTTCAATTTCATAGAAGGCAAAAGCAGTCAAACTTCTCATCCCAATCATGTCAAAGAAAATAAATTCTTCCATGAATTTGCCCCCTGGAAAATCATCCCAAACCAGTGAACAAGTGTCATTTCCTAAGTTGAATTGCCATCCAGAAAGAATCGTAGAATCATAGAATAGTAGAGTTCAAGGGGGCCATGAAGGCCATCGACTCTGACCCTCTGCTGTTGCAGGACACCAATTCACATCACCCCACTCAGATGGCTGCCCAGGTTCTTTTTGAATGTCTCCAGTGTGGGAGAGCCCCCCACCTCTCCAGGCAGCTGGTTCCACTGCCCTATTGCTCTGGCAGTGAGGAAGCTTTTCCTGATGTGACAACCCAGATTCAGGCTGGACAACTTGAATGGATTATTCCGTGTCCTACATTCTGGCATCAGCAAGAAGAGATCTTGACCTTCCTCTTTGTATCCCTCTATAAGGACCTCAAAGGCTGTCACACTGTCCCCCTTCAGTCTTCTCTTCTCAAGGCTGAACATGCCCAGTTCCCTCAGTCTCACCTCACAGGGCAGTGTTTCCAACTGTGTGTGTGTGCGTGTGTGTGTGTGTTCCAGTTTGTAGGGAGGAGAGAATTAATTTCTGCCTGAGCTGCAATCTTCCATGAAAATTGCCCTCCTTGTGTGGCAAGCAAACTTAGAAAAAATTGCCATTGGTATCAATGCTGTCTCAGGACACTGGGGAACAGATCTGGGGCCTTGGGAAACAGATCTGGGGCCATGGGAAACAGATTCTTGTCAATGTCCTGAAACTGATGTTCTTGGTACTAGCTCAAGAGCCTTACTAAGAAGGACTTAATCTGCACTCGTGCCAGATTTTACCCAGAAAAAACATAGTTATCATTTTAGCATTGCAATTGAACTATGAAGCATTTTTCCCTTATTAAGCAATTGACACAATGAGGAAGTGACAGAGAATCAGACCAAAACTGGAAAAATGATGACCTTCCAATGACTGTCTAGGTGGGGTGTTCATTGAAACAATATCCTGGCCCAAAAAGTGAACTTTGTTCCCTAAAAGATAATAGCTTGTGCTGTGACTACCATCCTGATGTTGCACAAACTGGTTTAGATTGGCAAAAAAATTGACTCAGACAGAAGATTCCCCCCCCCCTTTTGCTTAGCTCATTCTTTGTATGCAAATCAGCACACAGAATTTGAGTATAAATAGTTCATTGCCTCCTGGGTTTCCTCACTCTGCTCCGCTTCCTACACTCCTTTGGGTCTTGGTTCTGCCTGAAGTCAGGTGAGTAGAAGCAATTTATATTTTCTTGGCTGGAAAGGGCAGCCATGGAAACCTGTCTCTTGCAAGACCTGGTTGCAGGATGTTGATTTGAGAGAGGTGCTGGACTGGAAAGTTGGATGCAAAATCACCCCGTGGGTGTTTATCCAGAAGGCCTTTAATGGGTCTTGGCTAGAAGTGTTAGGCTAGGAAACAAAGTATGTGCCTGAGGCTAGAGACACCTTGGGCTCTGGCTTGAGTCATTGCCATTCTCCATCAAGAAGATAAGATAAGAAGATAAGAAGCTAGCAGTGAGATCTATAGTGGGATGACTCCTCTTGTGCTGCAAAGCAGCAGTGCAGAAAGTCTGGCCCACTGAGCCATTTCTGGTGGCATCTGACTCTGCCACCACTGGGAAAAGACAATGAAGTGGCGTTTCCTGCAGTAGCTCCAGCAAGGGAACCCCCTTTCTGGCCTCCCACCTTGGCCATGAGCTGGGCCAGAGAACCCATTTCTTCGACACTGATCTTTGGTGAGAGATGGGTGACAGGAGAGAGGTTTCTTCTTCGCTAGCTCTAGCAGAAGAAAGAGTGCCCACCTGTGTGTGCAGGTGCCTGAGTGTGTGTGTGGGTGTGTCTATGCAAATATGCATGCCTCTTCCAAGTTTACACCGCCACTTATCCTGCCAGTGGGTCTCTCTGTTTTGCCAAATGTCTCAAGCACATGAATGGGATCACTCAAAGCAACGCTCTGCTTCTCTCTCTCCCAGATTCCTGTAAGGTGCCAGAATGTCGTACCAGGAGCAACAGTGCAAGCAGCCGTGCCTGCCACCACCTCTTCAGTGCAAAAAGAGCTGCCCTCCTCAGCAGGAAATCTGCCCCCCACTGCAGCAGGTCTGCCCCCCGCAGCAGGAGGTCTGCCCCCTGCCGCAGCAGGTCTGCCCTTCGCCGCAGGAAATCTGCCCCTCGCCGCAGGAAATCTGCCCCCCACTGCAAGAGACCCAGGATCCAAAGTGCTGCTGATGAAGCACTGAAAGGAAGAACCAGAGCAAAATATGGATAGCAAGAGAGGAGATGGAAGCTCAAAACCATGGATATGGTGCTACTTCATTTATTTCTATGCTTGCGTAGACTCAGTTATAACAACATCATGTTACTTCAGCATTTCGTATATGCTCAGCTTTTTTGCTTGGCAAGTTCAGTCTCATTTCACTCTGTTTCCCTGCCATTGGTGGATGTTCTGCTTATTAGTTTCGACTCATCTGTGTAAGACATGATTCTTGAATTGTTGGCAAGCAACTAGATGCGCATCTTCTGTGACGGCATTTTTGGCAGCTGAGCACATGTCGGAAAGGTTTGGAGGGGGAATCTGTCTCCGCAGTTCTCCAACAGATCTTTCAAGGTGTGCCCCATATTGTAGCCACATGTTTCCATGGTCATTTCACCATTGTATTCTCTCTGCTATTCAGTTGCTCTGGAATTGCTCTGTGCCTGGAGGCATTATTAAAATGTGCATGTCACAATGAATTTGAGCCTTTGGCCTGGTCATTCGCAGCAAAATATGGAATGGAGCCATTGCCTTGGCCTGATCAATTTGGGAAGGTGGGTTAGGCAATGGAGGCGGCATCTTGTGGTTAATCAGAGTGTGGATCCTCTTTCAGCCTGAAGACCTAATTCACTTTTGGACACGTGCTGGGAGCTGTCTACTTGTGATGGGTGAAGCTGAAAGCTAGAAGGATCAGGACCTCCCAAATACCTGCTTTTAGCTTTAAGTTATTATTTCTAGTAAGTGAGGCATTTGAGAATGGGGAAGAAGTTGGACAAGTTGGGCATCCATCTAAGCCATGGCCTTGGACAAAGGGACAGGGCTACTTGGAAAGCCCCAAAGGGACGGACTTTTTATCCCATGTGGGTCAGACCTGATTTGGCCTATTGGCCTTTCAGTACCTCTGTGGCAAATACCGGGAAGGAAGTGCTGCTGTATCTATTGGGTTATGGGTGCTGGTGGAGAAGAGGATGGGGGCCAAAAAAATGGGACCATAGATACTCCTATGGGGAAAGTCACGGATCTGGCCATACCCAGAGGTAGGAGAGCAGTGCTCAGGAACATAAGGACAGGAGAAGAGCTCCTGACCAAGTGTCCATCTAGTCCACCATTTTAGTCACACAGTGGCTAAGCAGATGCCCATGGGAAATGCCCAAGCCGGATGCGAGTGCTGTCCCTCTCCCAGGTCCCTTGGCAACTGGCCTGCATGGGCATGCTTCCTATGCAGGAAAATGGCTATGGCTCTGACCAGAAAGGATCTGTAACAACTATCAGACTGAACAACATTTTATGCACTGTTGGGGAACGTTCTTGTGCACAGCTGCCCTATCCTAGGTTGGGTGATCCCAGTCAATCCATTGATCTACCAATCCATCTGTGCTCCACTCAGTTGTGAAGATCACCGGGAGACCTTGGGCCATTTCACAGCCAAACCTCCCTCACCTAACAGGTGCGGGGATAAAATTTAGGGAGGCGGTGGATGAACCGGGTCCAACAGAGGAGGGGCAAACCCCCCCAGACTATAAGAGAAATGATAGCACCCTGCCCTTTCTTTGCCATCTGCCTTTGGAGATGACTCACCAGGAAAGAGCAGGGCCTTTGGCAGCCTTCTCTGCGGAACCTCAGATGGGTATGAGGAAATCCGGAGGGGAGGAGGAGCAATTACATGCTAAGTACAAGGTGCACTGACATGAGCATCTTCCTGGTAACTTACTCATGACTCAAACAACTGGGGTGCAACCACTTGGAGAGGGAGGAATATCTGTGGCAGCAAAGCACAGGCCACTCCCTGCATTGAGACTCAGCTGGCGCTTGGTCTACCAGTTCAGAAGATGATGTCCCCAGTGGTGACTTCTCGGAGTTTTGCACACCTGGATAATTTGCTCCCAAATGTGTATTATTGGTAATACATTTATACCCTGCTTTGCTGTTACTTTTATACTAGGGAGGTGTGAGAAATCTGCTTTGGGAGTGGGCATTTGATGTATTCCCTAGGCTCGGCTCCTCGGACTCCAGCCTGCTTTCTTGCAGCCCATGCGTCTGTCTTCCTGGAGAACCCAACAAGCATTCGCACAGTGCTCACCAGGAATCGAGCTCGGCATGACTGCTCAACCAGCAGCATCCCTCTTCCATGCATTGGACTAGTATCGTTTGTGCTGCCCAGTAGCTATTTCATGAGCAGAGCTGGCTGGAGCTAGGGGTCAGACTAGATGGTCTGGGAGGCCCCTTCTGACTCACTCAGTTTCTATGTTTCTAAGTTGTCTCCAACTTATGGTGACTGTGTGAACATGGCCTCCAACATGTCCTGTCCAGGAAGGCGCCGCTCAGCTCTTCCAAGTTCAACGCTGTGGCTTCCTTTATGGGTTCAATGCAGCTTCTATTTGGTCTTTCCTTTCATCTTCCTCCAACCTTCCCTAACATGATTGTCTTCTTCAGTCAATCGTCATGAAGTGTCTGAAGTACGACAACCTCAACTTTGTCATTTTTACTTCTCAGAAAAGCTGTGTCTTGATACAACGTAAGAGTCACTTGTTTGCCTTTTGGTTAATATTCCCAAAGGTCTCCTTCAGGACTTTGCTTCGAACATGTCAATTTTCTTCCAGCGAGCTTTCTTTTCTGGCCTGCTTTCACACTGATTGGAAATACAATAATGTGGATGAACTTGGCCTGACCTGCAGTGAAACGTCCTTACACTTGAAACGCTTTTCTGGTACCTTCATGGCTTCCCTTCCAAGTCTCAGTTTTCTTTTAATTCCTTGTCTGCCCTCTCCCTCTGAACTGATGAGCCAAGGTGTGTAACTTCTCACACAATTCCCATTCAATGGAACTGCAGGGAGAGGTTGGTTCAAGCTTTTGGGGTGAGGAAAATTGCATTACACAGTTGGGAACCTACCACAAATTTGTGGTTGAAGAAAAGGTGGTGGTCCTGTTGGAAGGTTCCAAAAGGACAGATGAGGATACACAGAGGTCTGAATTTGCTCCCACCATCCCCAGCCTAAGATCTGTAGCCCTGTCTTAAAAGTCTTGGAGAAAGAATTGTTTTAACTGAAGCAAATTATTGAACACAACAACAGTAATTTTCCAACTTCTCTGGCATGCCATCACCGACAGGGTTATGACTAAGAAGCCTGCAAGATGTCATTGCCCCTGAAGCTGAGCAGGGTAGTAATTATTCTGATTAATATTCTTTAAAATTGCCACTTTTGTGTAGGGATCTTTGTAAGAAGGCTGTCAAACCCTGCTTCTACTTCCTGGTGATCTCATTATTGGTGGGTGGCAGAGGAATTCTGGCTTGGAGCCTGTTTTAGGCCCTTTCAGCCCACCGAAGCCTTGAGTCAAGACTCTGCCCTTTCCACAAGCAAAAGGAATGTTTAAGGGGAGCTCCTGCTTGGAAGGTCCAGAAAAGAGCTCAGTTCAGAGCCTGTCTAACTTGTTTCCAGGCCTGAATCCCAATTTCTTTTCGGAAATCCAATGCTCTGTGCATGTTTGCTGGACTTTCAACTCTCCAGAGCCATCAACCACTCGCGGTCAATTTCAAAGGCACCTGATCATTTTTCATTTGTTAATGTTATCTGTCATGATCATTTTTGTAATGTCCATGGTACTCATCCATGGTAGGATCTGAATACTGAAAAGCAGCAGCAAGGAAGAGCGATGTAGTGTGGTGGTGAGAACGTTGGACTGGGGACCTGGAGATCTTGGTCTAAGTCCACACTCAGCCATGAGGCTCATTGGGTAACTTTGGGCCAGTCACAGAGTTTCAGCTCAGCCTAGCTCAGCCTACCTAATGTTGAGAGAATAAAAATGGAGTGGAGGAGAACCTTGTAAGCCACACTTAGTTCCTTGCAAGAGAAATTTCTTATTGAGAAATAAGCAGCAAGAAATAATAAGTAATAATATAAATATACATAATATAAATAACTTTTTTTGCTAGAGTATACAAATCAATTCATCCCAGCTCAGAAACCCATTACAAGACTACTATTGGTGGGATGAGAAAATCATTGGGCCTCAACAAGAAAAAAAGTAATAATTTTTTGCCTCTCTATGTTACTATTAACAGGTCTATGAATTATACTCTATTCCTTTAACAGAACAATTTATTAAGCCCCAATCACATAGAATGTCTTTTAATAAGGTACCACACACAAATGTGCCTGCAAGCCATTGCACAACTGCTGCTCATTAAAGAAATTAGAGATTGTCAAGATTCAAGAAAACCTTTCCAGCCACAGGGATGTTGAAGTATGTGACAGAATGAACCGATTCCATATTTCCGGTAGTCTTCCCCATGGATTCTGCAGCTGACCCACTTTCTCATGTCATACAAGGTCTCTGGAGTTTCTAGACTGATGTTTTGTTTTTATTTTGTGTATTCTTGCACAAATTTAACTGCAGAAAACAACTCAAAATAAATAACACTGATAAAAATCCCAAAATCCCCCCACCACTGAGTCAAGAGTGAAAATGTGTTGAGGGACATTGGTGCCATTTTGGCTAACTGGAGCATGGACACTAATTTGTATAGTTGCCATAAGTCAGAGACAACTGGATGCCATGTAGCAACAAACACAGCCTAATATTCTCTACAGTGTCTAGAAGTTAGGTAAGAGTGAATCAGTCTGTCCAACAACTGGGATGCCAAAGGGTATTTGTGTTGGCCATGAACATAACGTGAATATAATTTTTCATCTCAGTGCTTGATTGCTTTGGAATGGTTGGTTGATCACTTTGATCAGACTGATTTTAGGGACAATGTATCATACGTTATCAAATGTCAAATGCCAATCCCATTGTACATCACCCACCCATCAAATGGAATTAACTAATAAATGCCGTTGCCTGATGGTCATCAGATGCTTTCACCTGCTCATTGTCATTGGATATCTGGATCTTAAATACTGGATAAACCTCCCGCAGTCTTTTGAGATGTCAGATCCTATTCATGGCCACATTCCCTGCCACAAAGCAGAGACCAAGCTTAATCTACTTCTCTCCATGTGCTTTGGATTACATGGGGGCCTGGGGCTTAGGGTAGCTGCCGTCCAAAATGCATGTAGAGAAACTGGTGGCCAACTTAAAAGTGCATGGTGCTCCATCAACTGTTCAGCATGGTAGGTCAATGGAGGTCTATTTCTCCTTTGAATACTAGAAAAGCAATGGCAGGAGAACTTCCCAGGAGGCATCTGCTTGACCACTGAGGGACTATGTGGAGGCTCTCCATCTTTCGTTCTCTCCTTTAATGCTATCTAGAGAGGTTGCAACACCAAATGGAAGAAACAAGCATGCCAAGCTGTGGCTGAGCAGAAAGTATACATGGAAGGCCCTGTGCTAAGTGTCAACAGCTCAGATTGTATTTTGGGCATGTGCATACACACACACACACCCCTAAAGTGCTCCATTTCTAGACACCCCCCACCCCCAAGCTTGAGTCTGCAAGTGAACCCTTCTCCCCAGATCAGGGCAAGGGGGATTCCTTGTGCTATGCAGCATTATGTGTCTCTGATCCAGAAAGCACCCTCGTTTCCATGAGGGGTGTTTTCCCTTCCTTTCCATATCAGTTTGGATACACAACTGGGGGGACACTGTCTGGGTAGCAGAAGGCTTTACCTAGTCTTGCATCACCTATACTGGCTCAAGAATAAAAGCTGTGGAGGCTGCAGGTGCCAAGTCTTGGCTCCCTTGTTTGACAAGCAATCATAGAACAATTTCCATCACTTGTTCAGCTCCTCTTGCTTTGCACATGAGGAACTGCAAAGGAAAAGTGAACTTAGGGAGTCACGCAAAGGCAAACCCACTGACTCTGCTAGCGGCCCAGGACAGACGACTTCCGTCTTCCCCAGTCACCATTTCCTACTTTCCAGAGGTTTGGGGCTTGAGCTTTCATGAGCCTCAGCCATCATGTCTGATGGTCAGAAATTCTTGGAGCTGTGGTCCCCAAACCTCTGGAGGGTCCTTTTATTTATTTATTAAAACATTTATATGCTGCCCCATCGCAACAAAGCCTTGGGGTGGCTTACAACATAAAAATACAAAACATTTGTATGAATTAAAAACCTATATATCTATCCCTTTTCAAAGAAGGAAAATCTACAGAGTGAGAAGCTGAAAGAGAAGGGCTGCAGCTTGGTGGTAGAACTCCTGTTTTGCATGCAGAATTTCCCAGGTTTAATTCCTGCCACCTCCAGTTACAACTAGCAAAGACTTCTTCCTGAAACCCTGATGAAAAAGAGCAAGGCTATAACTTCTCAGAAAGGGAGGACTATTGATACTGAAACTCATGTCATTGCAAAGCCCTCTTCCAATTTGCTCCCGATTTTGGTGGGGGAGCAAGCTTTTCCTCCCAGTGCCAAGAGCTACACCGTTCTAAATGGGTGAGGGAATTCATCCTTAGTACCAGTTTCCCTTTCCCCAGGTGGCTACAAAAGCATGTATGGGCAGTTCAGATTCCATGCTGTTCTTCCCCAAAATACTCTGGAACTAGAAAGCAAAACAGTACCACCTACTGGCCATAGTTGAGAAAACAAGAGATTATCACTGCTGCTCCCAGTTCTCAAATCCAAACAAAAAGGAAAGAGGGGAAAAGGAAAAGGAAAGAGGGGAAAAGGAAAAGGAAAAGGAAAAGGAGGGTTGTGACAAACATTTCACCTTGAGACAAATAACCTGCATTCAAACCTATTCTTGTTGAACTGGCTGCGACCATAAAGCCCTTCCTCACAGCTTGCTTATCAGCTGCCCTTTCAGTCCTAAGTAGCCACTATCTACCAAGATATGGGAGCTGCAGAACAGGTAAATAATTATATGGGCACAACTTCCCCCACAACAGCCTAAGCAACCCTTGCAGCACCACAGCACACACACAACCCAACTTAAAGAGTTCAGGAGACAAAAAAATCTCTCTCTCTCTCCCTGGCCATATTTATGCTGAGATGTTCTGGACCCCACCCAGTTCCAGCTGCAAACCATCAGTTCTGTTTGAAGGAGCCCTTTGCTCACAAGGAGACCTCTTTCAATCGCAGCTGTGCTACTTTGGGCATTTAGGACTTGTTCACTGGGGGGTTACCTCAGATCCTATGGGATGGCTTGTGAGCAGAGGCAGTATCAGAAGCTCTGGACACCCAGATCCTTCATCTGGAACCCCCAGCCTTGGAAGACCTTCTGCTCCAGCACCTGCTGCTCAGAGACACTTGCCAAATTAAAGGCATGTTGCTCTGATGTTCTCTGTTGCTTTTGAATTCCCTGGATTAGTTGGGTTTCTATCCATGAGTACTTCATCTCCTGCTCCCCTCACCAACCCACCCAAAAACCCCTTTTCTGCCTGAATGTCTTTCCTGAAATCAAATGCCCACATCTTCTCTGTCTATATACCCCTTTTCACAAATAGGGGTGTCCTTAGCAGAGAAGGTCTTTTAAAGACACAGACACACAGACTTTAGAACATAGATGTATGCACTATGCATTGTTTTTGACCTGTGGGCCTCCATCCCAGATCTTTGGGGTTCCTAGCACCACCCCTGTTCCCCTAGTTGGTCATTGCTGGAACCAGTTTGCTGCACTAGACAGGCCTGTGGCCAAAGCCAGCAGGGCTCTTGCTGGCCATTGGCTTGCTCCAGAATCCATCCACTGGCACCTTCTTTCCCTTGTCTCTGGAGGAAAACCCTGCAGCCTGGACAGGGTCATCAACAGAGCAGCTACTTCGGCAGTTTCAGGACCCAGATCAGGATGGAGTAGCTCCTGCTTGCGGTAGGGAGCAAGCAGAAGCAGTTCCTCTCCCAGGCTGATGGGGGCACTCTCTTATCTTGACTCTAAAGAAGAGAGTTGCCTTGGAGCATCTAAGTTCCTCCTTTGCACTGGGGTGAGATGGAAGAAACATAGAAACAGAGCGAGTCAGAAGGGGCCTCCCGGGCCATCTAGTCTGACCTCCGGCACCAGCCGGCTCTGCTCATGACATGCCCACCATGTGCATGTCCAGCCTGTCCTTGAACACCCTCCCCGATGGGGCCTCAACGACCTCCCGTGGAAGCCCATTCCACGCCCTCGGGGTCCTAACTGTCAGGAAGTGCTTCCTGGCATCCAACCTGAACCTTGAAACCTGAAAAAGAGGAGGAAGATGAATTCTGCCCTTTTCCGTACAGGTTTTCCCCCCTGCACATACATTCGTCCAGGTTTTCCATGTATTTTCCAACACGTGCACATGTTGTGTACATTTTTGTGTGTGCGCTCACATTCTTCAGTGCATGCATCCTTCAGCTGTTGATATTTGCTTCAAAAGTTCAGCAGTGTCTACTCACTACTCAGCCTACTCATTCTTCTCTGTGCCTCTCTGGATGTTGGTGGATGGCCAACTCATGGGGCAGATGATGGGAATTGCAGTCCATCAGCATCTAGAGGCTGATACATTCCCTTTGTTGTTGTTGTTGTTAGTCGTGAAGTCGCATCCGACCCATCGTGACCCCATGGACAACATTCCTCCAGGCCTTCCTGTCCTCCACCATCCCCTGGAGTCCACTTAAGCTCACACCAACCACCTCAGTGACTCCATCCAGCCACCTCATCCTCTGCCGTCCCCTTCTTCTTTTGCCATCTATTGTTCCCAGCATCAGGCTCTTCTCCAGGGAGTCCCTCCTTCTCATTAGGTGGCCAAAGTATTTGAGTTTCATCTTCAGGATCTGGCCTTCTAAAGAGCAGTCAGGGTTGATCTCCTCTAGGACTGACCGGTTTGATCGTCTTGCAGTCCAAGGGACTCGCAGGAGTCTCCTCCAGCACCACAACTCAAAGGCCTCAATCCTTTTGCGCTCGGCCTTCCTTATGGTCCAGCTTTCACAGCCATACATTGCAACTGGGAAAACCATAGCCTTGACTATATGCACTTTTGTTGGCAGGGTGATGTCTCTGCTTTTTAGTATGCTGTCTAGATTTGCCATAGCTTTCCTCCCCAGGAGCAAGCGTCTTTTAATTTCTTGGCTGCAGTCCCCATCTGCAGTGATCTTGGAGCCCAGGAAAATAAAATCTGTCACTACCTCCATTTCTTCTCCATCTATTTGCCAGGAAGTGAGAGGACTGGATGCCATGATCTTAGTTTTCTTAATGTTGAGTTTCAAGCCAACTTTTGCGCTCTCCCCCTTCACCCGCATCAAGAGGCTCTTTAGTTCCTCTTCACTTTCTGCCATGAGAGTGGTATCATCTGCATATCTGAGGTTGTTGATATTTCTCCCAGCAATCTTGATTCCAACTGGTGATTCATCTAGCCCTGCCTTTCTCATGATGTGCTCTGCATATAAGTTAAATAGGCAGGGTGACAGTATACAGCCTTGCCGAACTCCTTTCTCAATTTTGAACCAATCAGTGGTTCCGTGTCCAGTTCTCACTGTTGCTTCTTGACCTGCATATAGGTTTCTCAAGAGACAAATAAGATGGTCTGGTACTCCCATCTCTTTAAGAACTTGCCACAATTTGTTGTGATCCACACAATCAAAGGCTTTAGCATAGTCAATGAAGCAGAAGTAGATGTTTTTCTGGAACTCCCTAGCTTTCTCCATGATCCAGCGTATGTTGGCAATTTGATCTCTAGTTCCTCTCCCTCTTCGAAATCCTGCCTGTACTTCTGGTAGTTCTCGGTCCACATACTGCTGGAGCCTAGCTTGTAGGATTTTGAGCATCACTTTGCTAGCATGTGAAATGAATGCAATGGTGCGGTAGTTTGAACATTCTTTGGCATTGCCCTTCTTTGAGATCGGAATGTAAACTGACCTTTTCCAATCCTGTGGCCACTGTTGAGTTTTCCAAATTTGCTGGCATATTGAGTGTAACACTTTAACTGCATCGTCTTTCAGGATTTTGAATAGCTCAGCTGGAATGCTGTCACCTCCACTAGCTTTGTTGTTGCTCAGACTTCCTAAGGCCCATTTGACTTCACATTCCAGGATGTCTGGCTCGAGGTCAGTGACCACCCATCGTGGTTATCAGGGATGTTAAGCTCTTTCTTGTATAGCTCTTCTGTGTAATCTTGCCACCTCTTCTTAATCTCTTCTGCCTCTGTTAGGTCCCTGCCATTTTGGTCCTTTATTATGCCCATCTTTGCATGAAATGTTCCCTTCATATCTCTAATTTTCTTGAAGAGATCTCTGGTCCTCCCTATTCTATTGTTTTCTTCTATTTCTTTGCACTGTTCATTTAGGAAGGCATTCTTATCTCTTCTAGCTGTTCTCTGGAATTCTGCATTCAATTGTTTGTATCTTTCTCTTTCTCCCTTGCCTTTAGCTTCCCTTCTTTCCTCAGCTATTTGTAAAGCTTCCTCAGACAGCCATTTTGCTTTCTTGCCTTTCTTTTTCTTTGGGATGGTTTTAGTTGCTGCCTCTTGTACAATGTTGCGAACCTCCGTCCATAGTTCTTCAGGCACTCTGTCTATCAGATCTAATTCCTTAAATCTATTTGTCACCTCTACTGTATATTGATCAGGGATATGATTTATGTCATACCTGAGTGGCCTAGTGCTTTTCCCTTTCTTCAATTTAAGCCTAAATTTTGCCACCAGAAGCTCATGGTCGGAGCCACAGTCAGCTCCTGGTCTAGTTTTTACTGACTGTATAGAGCTTCTCCATCTTTGGCTGCAGAGCACATAGTCAATCTGATTTCTGTGTTGACCGTCTGGTGAAGTCCATGTGTAGAGTCATCTCTTGGGTTGTTGGAAAAGAGTGTTTGCTATGACCATTGTATTCTCTTGACAAAATTCCACCAGCTTGTGCCCTGCTTCATTTTGTACTCCAAGGCCAAACTTGCCTGTTATTCCAGTTATCTTTTGGCTTCCTACTTTAGCATTCCAATCCCCTATGATGATAAGGACATCATTTTTTGGAGTTAATTCTAGAAGGTGTTGTAGGCCTTCATAGAACCGGTCAACTTCAGCCTCTTCAGCACCAGTGGTTGGGGCAGAGACTTGGACTATTGTGATGTTGAATGGTTTGGCCTTGGATTCGAACTGAGATCATTCTGTCATTTTGGAGATTGTATCCCGGTACTGCTTTTCCTACTCTTTTATTGACTATGAAGGCTACTCCATTTCTTCTGAGGGATTCTTGCCCGCAGCAGTATACCTGATGGTCATCTGAACTAAATTCACCCATGCCTGTCCATTTTAGTTCACTGATTCCTAAGATGTCGATGTTCAGTCTTGTCATCTCTTGTTTGACCACATCCAGCTTGCCTTGATTCATGGATCTGACATTCCAGGTTCCTATGGAGTAAAGATCTTTGCAGCATCGGACTTTCCTTTCACCTCCAGATACATCAGCAACTGAGTGTCCTTTCGGCTTTGACCCAGTCGCTTCATTCTTTCTGGCGCTACTAGTACTAGCCCTCCGCTCTTCCCCAGTAGCATATTGGACACCTTCCGACCTGAGGGGCTCATCTTCCGGTGTCATATCGTTTTGCCTTTTGGTTTTCATGTCCATGGGGTTTTCATGGCAAAGTTACTGGAGTGGGTTGCCATTTCCTTCTCCAGTGGATCACGTTTTGTCAGAGCTCTCTGCTATGACCTGTCCGTCTTGGGTGACCCTGCATGGCATACCTCATAGCTTCATTGAGCTACGCAAGCCCCTTCGCCACGAAAGGCAGTGATCCATGAAGGAGGATACATTCCCTATCCCTTTGCAACAGTACAGAAAGGATGGAAGGAAACAATACATTTTCCGATTAATTGAAGTCTTTAATGAGAAAGAAATCGAAAGGGGTCCTAACTGTCAGGAAGTGCTTCCGGGCATCTAAATGGGACTTGTTCATGTATGTCTACAGTCATTGACCACAGCATGTTTCTGAGCATTTTAGAAAGCTAGGCTGGGTTTCTTTTCCTGCCTCCTTTTGAGCTGTCAGCATACTATTGAATGGCTGTTACTCAGTCCTCATGGAGTCCATCCTAAGCTCAGAATGATGGACTTCCAAAAGCAAATTCTAGTTCTGGGTTCAGGTTTGGGAGCTGCTAAGTGGGTAAAAGCCTACAAAGAAATCCACAAGCACCCAAGCACCCAAGAAATGGACTTCCGCCATCCCTACATGTGGTTGTCCAGCGTAGCAGAGCCCATGGTGAAGGTTCAAAGAAGCGCCCCTCCATCAAGAGGAAGAGGGCTGTACATCCCCAGTTCCTCTCATTGTGGAAAAAAACCAAAAACAATGCAAGATTGTGCTTTGAGAATTCAAAGTCTTTAATGAGAAAGGGGAAGAAGGGAACCAGTACACATTACCACATTTCTGACAACAGTGAGGGCAACGCGGAACAGCAAAAGAACACACATTGCATATCTCCTCTGCTCGGCTGGCCTCTGCCAAATGAAAGCTGAAATATCACTGAGGACTGCTGAAAGGACAACCTGCCCCATTCTCAGTGGATCCTCTGGCTTCGTGGGCCAGGAATTTGTGGCCAGGAAAATGAGCCCACAGTTAGAAATGAGCAGGGAGTGATACAGATTAAAAGATAAAGATTAAAAGCAATCAAGGTAAAGCAAACAGGGAAGGATTTAGAGAACGGCTGAGCTCCTCCAGTACCATCACTGTCACCAGGAGGCATCTGGAGGGCTCTGTATTTCCTAACACTATGTCCATTCATTCAGTCCAGGGTCAGAATGTCGGTTCTTCTTTCTTGGATGAGCAATCAAGCTTTTCGCCAGGCTTAGCATGGCCAGCAGTAGGTGTCACAGCAGACTCCCTGTCTTCGTGGATAGCAGGGGTCACACCAACCTTGGTACCTGTAGCCATAACCGCAAGGGTTGTAATAGCGGTAAGGATAACGAGATTGGTGCCAGTAAGGATAACGGGGTCGGCACCAGTAAGGATAGCAAGGTTGGTAACAGGAAGGGTAACAGTAGAGAGATTCAAGGCTGGAAAGGCTTCCGCTCTCTAGGTCCAGCACCATCTTGGAGTAGAAGAGTTGAGTCTGGAATATGAATAGTGGAAGAAGAGTTATAATACACATGTTCTGGTTTATAATAAAGAAACAGGGCAACCCTGACTTAGACCTCCAGGGAACTGGTCATCTGTCTTTCCAAGCTGGTGGGATATTTGGAATTTTGAGGAAGGGTTGTGGGTGCTCTCACAAAATGTCTGCCGAAGGAGTAGGGTGAATTTTCACTTCATAAAATACCTACTGTGATAGGCATTGCTATCCTCAAATACTGAAACCATTGGACTAAGAAGTCATCAAAACAAAGTTTCTTATGAGGTAAACAACTGGAAATTAGATATGCAGAGAGCCTTTTGCGTGTCAAGAGAGATGTCCATGGACACACTGGTCCCATGGACACCATGTTGGATATCATGGGGGTAAAGCTATGAGCCTTTCAGCAGAGGTTGTTCAAATCCATCAAAGATACATGCACAAGTGAGGTTACAGTGCACAAAACTCCCCAAACTATCTTCTACACTACAGGCATTCAGGATACAACTGGTCCGCCGTCTGAGAGGGATGGTTCTGCACTCAGCAGGGTGTTGGACTCAGTGGCCCTCTGCCCCCTCCCAACTCTATGATCCTATGACATACTTCTATGAGAGGTTTTTAAAGGAAAAAAAGTACTCCGAATACCCTGAACCAAAGTCAACAGGCCACTACTGAGCAGGTTATGTGGGCAAGACAAGAAACTCTTTTGTTTCTTTGTGCACTGGTGCTTCCTATGGACAGATTCACCAGATGGTGGGTGTTGGGATGTTCTGCATGTTCCTAAAATTAATGTCTTGGAAGAGCTGTCCTGGTGCTCTAGAATTCCTGGCTGTCCTTCTATGGGAAGGCCTGTCTCCCAGGCTCAGTCCCTGGATCCCCAGACAGGGACAGAAGAATTCCTGCTGGAAAACATGCCAAGCAGCTGAATCAAGTGCTAACGGTGCTTGATCAACCCATGGCTGGAGTCAGTCTAAGGAAGCTTCCTGCTGGATCTCTACTGGAGGACCTTCCAGATTTCCCCAGTTTGTACTGTCTAATCCATAGTTGGTTTCCAGCTTTGGCCATGCATGGAAACCTCCTTAACCAGGAGGAATGTCCCAGGAAGACATTCACGGATTCATAGCCTTGGAAGGGAGGGCCTTTCAAGCTGTCCTGCTCGACCTCCTGTCCAGTACAGGAATCCAGAGCTGCACTGTGCCCAGGAGGTGCCTACGCTTGAGCATTTCCAGCAAGAGAGACCCAACTCACCTCTCTTGCTAAGGGAGTCCATGTTGGATCTCCCCTAATTCTTAGTCCTAATATTCAGCTGAAATCTAGCCTCTGCAAATTAAGCTCATGGGGTTCCAGGTTGCCGCAGGACCCCCGAGGGGCAGACTGTGCTTTCTCTCCGTCCCAGGTAAGGGAGAAGGCACAAATTTCCTGTGAAATTTTGCTGTAGGGAAAATGTGGCCTGGAAAGAAAAGCCTGATAAGTCTGATATTCAAGAAATCATGGAGAAAAGGGACATGCATGAGAGACACCCCACACATGGAATAAGGCTCACCTGCTTTCCTACGAAGCTGAGAAGATGCCTTTGGAGTACGCGATGGGTTTGGAGTCGTCAGTGCTGCCAGGCCCTTTTTATACGGTCTGGTTGCACATCTGGAGGAAGCAATTCTTGCTCAGTTCCAGGAACTGAACTTTAATTATCAAGGCATTTTGCTGCATTTGCACACCCTTAATTTGAACACTAATTGTATCGCTTAGAACTTTTAAATGGTTGATTTTGTTTTTACCTAGCCTTTACTTCAAAAGGATGAATTTTTACACCCTGTCATTATTGTTCTATTGATAATCTACCTGCTGTATCATCTAATAGCCAACCTTCTCTAGTTCCAAAACATGACTAAGACGATAAAAACTATAATCATTTCAGCAATACCGAATTTATATTTATTTATATATATTTATATTTAAAACATTTATATCCTGTCCTGGAGTATTGTGCTCAGTTTTGGGCCCCTCATTACAGGAAGGATATAGCCAGGTTGGAGTCAGTGCAGCGTAGGGCCACAAGGATGGTGGCTGGTTTGCAGGGGATGCAGTATGAGGCAAGACTGAGGGAACTGGGTCTCTTCAGCTTGGAGAAGAGGAGACTCAGAGGGGATATGTTAGCGACATGCAAGTATGTGAGGGGGTGTCCCATGAAGGTGGGTAGAGACCTGTTCTGCCCTGCAGAGGAAAGCAGGATGTGCTCCAATGGAGCCAAGCTCAGGGAGCCAAGGTTCAATTTGGATGCCAGGAAGCTTTTCCTGACAGTCAGGACCCCGAGGGTGTGGAATGGGCTTCCACGGGAGGTCGTTGAGGCCCCATCAGTGAGGGTGTTCAAAGACAGGCTGGATATACACATGGTGGGCATGTCGTGAGTGGAGCCGGCTGGAGCTGGGGGTCAGACTAGATGGTCTGGGAGACCCCTTCTGACTTGCTCTGTTTCTATATGCAAAATATCTCAGGACAGCTTACAAGAACCAAAACAATCAACCAACAAACAAAACATTACAATCAACAACAATTAAGAATGTGCATGAAACCAACAGAAACATATTACCAGTAAGAATAAAGTCAAAAGCAAAAGCAAGAAGAAAACAGAATGTGACTATGAATAATTAAAAGCCAGTTAAAATTCTTAGTTCTTAAAATGGTGGGCAACTAAAAAGGTTTTCACCTGGCGCCGAAAGGAATATAAAGTTGGCGCCAGGCGAACCTCTCTGGGGAGCACATTCCAGAGAATTTAAGAACAGTTTTAAAATTTTGAAACTCTTGAAGAACTAGTGAGCCAGTGTGGTGCAGTGGTTAGGAGTGCAGGGCTGGGACTCGGAGTTCAAGTGCCCCCTTGGCCATGTAATCCATCGGGTGACTTTTGGAACCTCTCAGCCTAATGCCTGTCACACAATTGTTGTGTAGATTAAAAAAAAATGGAGAGAATTATGCAAAGCCCCCTTCAGTTCCTTGCAAGAGGAAGAAAGCTGGGATAGAAAAGCTTATGGGCAGAATCAGGAAGCAGATGAATCTGCCTCCAGAAAGACATTAAAGGAAACATAATAAGCTTCCACTCACATGTTCAACAATCCCTATCAGACAAGTTCTGCTGTGTCGTTAAATGTATTTCTCCCGTATCTCTTACTGGAGCAAAAAGGAACCACTTCAAATGAATAAACTGGGACACTTAATGAACATAATTGCAGCAGTCAGAAATAATTTGAGAGCCACAGCTCTCAAATGAATTTCACAAATGAGATGATGCAAGTAAACGCCTATGAAGCTTCCGTGTTTGGGAACATTTCCTCATAACTGGAAAATTGGGCCAGGGATATGCTCAGATGGGAAAGCAGCAGGTGGTAGGTAGGTTGGTTAAGGAAATCCACTAAAATTGGAGATATCATTCTGGGTGGAAGGGTTGTTGTGAACTAAGGCACACCCACTCACTGTGACATTATTTCTTATTAGCTTGTCTATCCTGTCCTTCATGAGGGTCTCAGGATGATAATACTAGGATGATAATACTATATAGAGGCATCAGCATCCAATGAGAAAAATAAAACCCATTTTAAAACAGCATTAAATCCTAAAATATTGGGAAAATAAAAAGGAACCAAACTGAATAAAGTGCTGAAGCCGGGGGCACCTCTCTGGAGATCATGTGCAATAGCTGGGGTGCCACTGTGGAGAAGTGGGTAGCCACTCTCCTGACCTCCTTCAAAGAGGGCTCCTGAAGAAGGACCTCCGTTTTAGATCATAGGGAGCAGGCAGGAACACATGGAAGGAAATGCTCCTTCAGAAACTCAGGTCCTAAACATTTAGGGTTGTTTTCTGCATCCCCCCTGGGTGTCCAAAGTTAGAAACATAGCAACAGAGCGAGTCAGAAGGGGTCTCCAGGGCCATCTAGTCTGACCCCCGGCTCCAGCCGGCTCCGCTCATGACATGCCCACCATGTGCATGTCCAGCCTGTCTTTGAACACCCTCACCGATGGGGCCTCAACGACCTCCAGTGGAAGCCCATTCCACACCTTAGGGGTCCTGACTGTCAGGAAGTGAAGTTACAAATTGGGAGTGCTAGAACTTGGGGAGATCATGCAGGAGACCTGCATCCTGCATGATCTGCATCCTGCATCATTACAGGATGAGGTGCTGGTAACATGTGGAAAGATTGAGACACATCAATCCCATTGTGATGTTCACCTCTCTAGTGGGCGTATGCATTGAGAGGGTCCAGCTCCGTGCATGACTGACTGGCGCTTCCATATGTTCAGAGTAAAGTATCAAGTACAAAGCGGTTGGATGTATGAGCAATATTTGAAATGGAAATTACGGAGTTACCTCCCTTCTGCATAGCAGAATCGTTAGGCATCATGGCTTGGGTCTCAACTTAGTCATCTTTGTGGAAGAAACATCAAAGTCAATGTGCGTGGTGGGTCTTCTGGCCATGACAAATGTGGGCTCCATTAGCTTCAATTAGAGAATCCACTAAATTCCATGATTAGTCGGCTCAGGAATTCAGTGCCAACACTTAGCAATGAATCTCTTTTTTATGAGTGTGGATCAGAGCTTTACGAAGTTGCTGCTCAGTTTGGAATTGGCCACAAGCTTCTGAGCATGTGAAGTGTGCATCTTGATGATGCCATGTGGTTGGGGGACTAAAGCCCTTCTGTGCAGGCAGAAAGATGCATTGGGGCCACACCCCTCCCTTGCTCTGGTCAGACTGGATTTGGCCCAACAGTGGTTCAGCAGTACTTTGATAAGCAAACCTATCAGAACTTTCTGGATCTGTTTAATTGCAAATTCATGGAAAGCAAGACTGTATCATCCTTGCCGCCTCTGAGGGCTGAACATTTCTGAGAGGCCAACAGAGGCAACCAATCTGGAAGCAGATACATAATGTGATGATGGCCAACTGCATGTTTTCCATCAAGAGCTCCCAAGATGTGGTTGGATGCTCTTTTGAAAAATATCTCAGTTATTTAAGTACATGACTATGGCAGCAAGAATCTCAATGGCTTCAAAATGGAAATCCCCAGAGCCCCCAACTATTGAGGAATGGAGAAACAGATTAGCAGAATATTCACTGGTGGCAAAGCTAACCAACTATGTTGTTAGAAGAATTTAATGATAAATGGAAATTGTATTGCTTAGCATGATTAATGGAAGTTCAGGGGTGTTAGGAAAAGAAAAAGGTAAACAGTATCTACTGATGTATAGAATTATGATTCCTTTTTGGTAAACCCTCATAAAGCATGGGAAGATAGAAAGACCGTACCTGTCTAAAATTCCCTTGGCAATCTTGTCTGTTTTTCTATCTTGTTCACATTAGTTCTGTTTATACTAGTTTTTTCCTATTCTATGTTTTCCTTTGTATTTTTTACATTGAAAATAATTAACAAAGATGTGGTTGGATGCTGTGCCTACACAGCACCTAAGCACATTCTGTGAAATGAGCGATCATTTTAAGAGAGAACTCTCATTTGAGTTTACAAGAGTAAGTTCCTAAGAACATCGTGACAGTCAAGAAAAGCCATGCTGGATCAGACCAAAGGCCTACCCATTCTAGCACTCCATTCACATGGCTGCAAACACAGGTCCCTGAAGCAGGAGAGGTGCAGGAGCTCCACCTGACCAAGCTCCTCAGCAACTGGTGTATGCAGGAGGCCACTTCTGGTAATGGGCAACAGGGCTAGTAGCCACTGGTAGCCGCCTCCTCCAGAAAGGGCTCAGGATTTACCTGGGGTGCCTTCAGACATCACTACTTTTGGTGGGTTTATTCATAGCCCTGTGACCTACAATCCCAGCCAAGACCTGGCTCCATTCTTGCTATTCTGCAATTTTGCTTCACATGATTCTCTTTACAATGCAGAATCTGGCACGGTGCAATTAACTTGATAAATATCACATTTCCTTTACACATGAAATATGACACATGGTTTTA
Organism: Varanus salvator macromaculatus; assembly: GCA_023646645.1. NCBI lineage: Eukaryota > Metazoa > Chordata > Lepidosauria > Squamata > Varanidae > Varanus > Varanus salvator. Next base: position 5,720,168 of record JAIXND010000803.1, on the reverse strand, counting down.
GTGTTTTTTAATTTTTGATGCCTATTGGGAAGTGGGGAGATCAAGCTTCCAAGATGGCCATGTGTACATTAATGAGTTTCCTTCTCTGTTTCCAAAGTGAACTTGAACTGCCCCGTAGGGCATGAAGAAGCATCCAGTTTGAAGGGAATGGGATCCACCTTCTATGTGGGAATACAACCTCTAAGAGTCTGAGTCAACAATCCAGGCGTTACAATTATGGGTTTTGCAAGACTGGCAAAAACTTGTGACAATTAAAGTGGAGTTCCTAGAATCAGACCAAAACCAGTTCCTCCAGAGCATAAGCGAACCATATAAAAAGGGATTTCCACCAATGGATCACTCCAGAAGCACCCTGCACTGCAGAAAGCATCCACTCGGCACTGTAGGAAACCAGGTAAGTATGACTCCATGCATGCATTTCCGGTGGCTCCAATGCCCCCTTTCTTTCTGAGTTACGGCCTGCCTCTTCACTGTTGCTTCCTTTGCTTCTTTGCCATGTTCGAACTGAAGGAAAATGTCAAGGGAAACACACATGTTCCTTTTGGGACGAATGTGAGAGGAGCCAAGAAAGTATTCCAATGAGACTGGTACCTTTCGTCAAGGGGGTGGCATCCGTGAACCTTAACTGTTCTGCACTGAAAGCATCTTTGCTGATTATTTTGTTATGGGTCAGATCTAGTGTTGGGTGCTTGCTATAGGGTCAAGGGTTGAGCTTTCTTTCTTTTTGCTTCAAACCAGTAGTTTTCTTTGATACTGATTCCTCTAATTTTTCCATTGCAGACTCAACTCTTCTACACCAAGATGGTGCTGGACCTAGAGAGCGGAAGCCTTTCCAGCCTTGAATCTCTCTACTGTTACCCTTCCTGTTACCAACCTTGCTATCCTTACTGGTGCCGACCCCGTTATCCTTACTGGCACCAATCTCGTTATCCTTACCGCTATTACAACCCTTGCGGTTATGGCTACAGGTACCAAGGTTGGTGTGACCCCTGCTATCCACGAAGACAGGGAGTCTGCTGTGACACCTACTGCTGGCCATGCTAAGCCTGGTGAAAAGCTTGATTGCTCATCCAAGAAAGAAGAACCGACATTCTGACCCTGGACTGAATGAATGGACATAGTGTTAGGAAATACAGAGCCCTCCAGATGCCTCCTGGTGACAGTGATGGTACTGGAGGAGCTCTGCCATTCTCTAAATCCTTCCCTGTTTGCTTTACCTTGATTGCTTTTAATCTTTATCTTTTAATCTGTATCACTCCCTGCTCATTTCTAACTGTGGGCTCATTTTCCTGGCCACAAATTCCTGGCCCACGAAGCCAGAGGATCCACTGAGAATGGGGCAGGTTGTCCTTTCAGCAGTCCTCAGTGATATTTCAGCTTTCATTTGGCAGAGGCCAGCCGAGCAGAGGAGATATGCAATGTGTGTTCTTTTGCTGTTCCACGTTGCCCTCACTGTTGTCAGAAATGTGGTAATGTGTACTGGTTCCCTTCTTCCCCTTTCTCATTAAAGACTTTGAATTCTCAAAGCACAATCTTGCATTGTTTTTGGTTTTTTTCCACAATGAGAGGAACTGGGGATGTACAGCCCTCTTCCTCTTGATGGAGGGGCGCTTCTTTGAACCTTCACCATGGGCTCTGCTACGCTGGACAACCACATGTAGGGATGGCGGAAGTCCATTTCTTGGGTGCTTGGGTGCTTGTGGATTTCTTTGTAGGCTTTTACCCACTTAGCAGCTCCCAAACCTGAACCCAGAACTAGAATTTGCTTTTGGAAGTCCATCATTCTGAGCTTAGGATGGACTCCATGAGGACTGAGTAACAGCCATTCAATAGTATGCTGACAGCTCAAAAGGAGGCAGGAAAAGAAACCCAGCCTAGCTTTCTAAAATGCTCAGAAACATGCTGTGGTCAATGACTGTAGACATACATGAACAAGTCCCATTTAGATGCCCGGAAGCACTTCCTGACAGTTAGGACCCTGAGGGCGTGGAATGGGCTTCCACGGGAGGTGGTTGGGGCCCCATCAGTGTGGGTGTTCAAGGATAGGCTGGACATGCACATGGCGGGCATGTCATGAGAGGAGCCAGCTGGAGCCGGGGGTCAGACTAGATGGCCCAGGAGGTCCCTTCTGACTTGCTCTGTTTCTATGTTTCTAAGTACATTGAAAAAATGCATTCAGATTTTCTTTTGTTTTTATCTGGGAGGGGCAGAAGGGGAACAGCAGATGGACTGAGGAGAAGGTTCAGAACCTTCCAGTTGGCCTAATCCTGCCATCTAAGGGGTGGGGGCCAATCCTACAGCCAGGACTGAGTCTTGGGGAAGGAGTCCAGCACCGTACAGCTCAGGCCCAGCCCTCACATCCACAGTGGCCAAGCAGGGAGCAGTGAATCCCTAAACTGCCCTCCTTCTCAAAACAGCTCTGTGCATGTCATCCAAGGTCCTTGAGATCTGAACTCTGAAGAATGTTCTGACTCAGGTCTGTATCTGACCCTGAAGTCCCTGCACTGCCAATGGTGCATGCAAAATCCTGGTCAACATAGAATCATAGAATAGAAGAGCTGGAAGGGGCCCTGAAGGCCATCAGGTCCACCCCCTGCTGTTGCAGGACACCACGTTACACCATCCCACTCAGGTGGCTGTCCAGGTTCTTTGTGAATGTCTCCAGTGTGGGAGCGCCCACCGCTTCTCTGGGCAGCTTGTGCCACTGTTGTGTTGCTCTGACAGTGAGGAAGCACTTCCTGATGTCCAGCCTGAATCTGGGTTGCCACAACTTGAACTGATTATTCCGTGTCCTGCGTTCTGGCATTAGCAAGAAGAAATCTTGACCTTCCTCCAAAACAGTAGGAAAATTGTGTATTTCTTAGGCACTTGTAGCAACTTCCAAATGGTAGGTGCAAACCTCATGTGCATTTGACCCCAGTGCTCTATTTCAATGGTTCGTTAGAAAGAAGGCAGTGAAATATGAGAGGTTTGGGCAGAGAGTGGCTTCAGTGGTTTTGGAGTATGTATCCAAGGGAAAGTTTGTCCTGCTGTGTGCCTTTGAGTGGTTAGAATCATGGTTCTGTGTCACAGGGTGACCCTGAAACCATGGTTAAATGCTTCAATTAACTTGATATAGTTCACTTTTTAAATATTTCCAATTGGAACTTGGGTCGTGGTTCTGTAATTTGGAAAGGAGGTAGTGTCACAAAGAGGAAGGACAAGATCTTTTCTCATCCTTTCCAGAATGCAGGGCATAGAATAATGTAAGTTAAAAGAAACCAGATTAGACCAGACATGAGGAAGAATTTTCCTGTGGATGTTTTGGGTTCTTCCTTGCTTGGAGACATTCAAAAAGCATTTGGACAGTCATCTAAATGGGATTGTGTAACTTTGTTTGTTTGTTTAGTCTCTAAGTCATGCCTGACCTATCATGCTCCTATGGACAACCTTCCTCCAGGCTCTCCTGTCCTCCACCATCCCTCGGAGTCCACTCAAGCCCACACCCACTGACCAGTGACTCCATCCGGCCACCTCATCCTCTGCTGTCCCTTTCTCCTTCTGCTGTCAATTGTTCCCAGCACCAGGGTCTTCTTTGGTGAGTCCTTCCTTCTCATTCGGTGGCCAAAGTATTAGCGTTCTGCAATAGCAGAAGGTTGGACGCAATGGCCTTCTGGCCTCTTCTAGTCTACTGTTCCATGTTTCTATTTCTCATCCAACACACTCTCAAATGAACTTAAGATTTCCCTCTCTGGGGTGTTAACCTACCATTTGTTTAAAGTGAATGCTGGTGAAAACAACATAACCATCTAAGAGCTGGGACTGAAATAATTAAATGTTCCAATTAAGAATGTGCATTTCTGGGGAAAAAGGTCTGGTAATTAAATGTGAGCTATTGAAACTGAGGAAGACACAGTCTCTTTGAATGCCCAAGGAAATCATGTCTAAGAGGTCATTCATGGATGGCTCATACCACAAGCAACCTGTACCCCCAATCATAGAAACAGAGCGAGTCAGAAGGGGTCTCCCGGGCCATCTAGTCTGACCTCCGGCACCAAAAGCACCTTCTCAGCTCCATAGGAAATGGAATTGGGATCATGGCAGGCTGAGGCTTCCAGGTGGCTGAAATGCCTCCTCCTGCTGTTGTGGTTAAAGAGGAGAATTAGCATTCCATCCTGCTGTTGCATATTGTATCTAAAGCAAAACTGTAAGGAAAATGTGGGTATTCCTGCTTAAAGAAAATACTGGAGGAATGAAGTGTTAAATGGAATTTCAATGATACTGATGACTTTTCTTGGGGTGATTCTATTCATCCCTTCCTGATGATGTGGGTTGGGCTTAACTTACAAACATAGAAACAACAGAGCCAACAGACCCCCAGCTCCAGCCGGCTCCACTCATGACATGCCCACCATGTCCATGTCCAGCCTATCTTTGAACACCTCAGTGATGGGGCCTCCACCACCTCCTGTGGAAGCCCATTCCACGCCCTCAGGGTCCTAAAGGAGGGGAGATTTTAGCTGAGCATCCGGAGAAATATCTTGATGGTAGGAAGAGTTCAACAGTCATCAGATGGTTGGTTATGCATAACTCTGGTTTCTTTTAACATAAATCCAATAATCCATGCCCTGCATCCTGGAATGGATGCAAAGCTTCCCAAACTCTCTTCCAAGATCTGCAGGTCGGCTAGAAGAGCAGCAGGACTGTGAGCAGCAATGGCTGGTGACTCCAATGTTCACTCCAGGTTTCAATCTAAATCCACGCCAGGTTTTAAGCTCGAAGAGCTCTCCATGGTGCTGAACCCTGCGGTTGTGATGGGGATAGCAATCCATTGTGGTGTAAGCATCCATGGCTATTAAAGACTGCTCTGAGTGGGAGAGTAAATCAGCCACGGAACAATGTGGGGCGGACATAAACATAAGAAATTGCAGGGGTAGTCACAGCAATGAATCTTGCCTCCATGTTTCATTGTTTCCACAGGAACCAATTATATTCTGTTACTCTCACAGAATCATTCATTATACCCCAATTACACCAGAAGCTTTTTAATGAGGCATCATGCACAAAGATGCCTCCAAGTCACTGCATAGTGCAGTTTGTCCATGAAGTCAGAGGTGGTTAAATATCAAGAAAACCCTTCCAGCCACTGGAGTTTAAGGGAAATCTGCAATGGACTGAACTCACTCCAGATTTCTAGGAGTCTGCCCCACAGAATCTGCAGCACACTTTGGATTTGATTGATTGATTGATTGATTTATATTCTGCCTTTTTCCTGCAAAGGGCTCAAGGCAGCTTACATCATTCTCCTCCTTCATCTTATCCCCACAACAGCAACCCTGTGAGGTAGGTTGGGCTGAGAGTCTGTGACTGGCCCAAAGTCACCCAGTCAGCTCCATGGCCGAGCGGGGACCAGAACCCGGATCGCCTGAGTCCCAGTCCCAGGCTCTTAACCACTGCACCACACTGGCTCTCACTGGATGGCTGACATACACCATCATGCAATGCCTCCTAGGTCGTGAAAGAGACATGCGCTCTCCAAGTTCCAGCCAATATGCCTCTGGAGTCCAGCAGAGGGGAGCAACTGCAGGAGCAAATGAAGCTGCATGTTCACATCCATTTAGGCTTTTACTTTTCCGGCAGCAAGTTTGTTCTGTGCTTTCCTGCTCATTCCTTTCTCCCCGCACACATTTCTCCTGCGTTTTCCAGCTTCAGGCAGTTTGGAAGCATTTTCAGTGTGTATTTTCATTCCTTTCACTCATGTACCCCTTGTCATTTCTGGAATGTGTTGTAACCTTGTCAAGGGACAGATTTCCAAGGGCAAAGTCAGCTCACCATTGTCCTGTGCGTCCCCCAGCGGCTGGCGGACAGCAGCTCCATCAGCCATCACAGCAAATGTGGGGGATGAAAGGCATTGTCGTTCATGAACAGGGGGAGGACAATCTATTCCCCATCGTTATCACAGAGTACAAATGGAAAGCAGAGTATAAAGGAGGGGAAAGCAAACCATGACATTTTTCTCATGAATTGAAGTCTTAAATGAGAAGAAAAAGGATGAAGCCAGTACAAGTTGGCCCATTATGCTTGCTGTGAAAGCATCATGGCCCATGGAGAGAACAACCTCTGCACATCTTGTCCGCTGACTTACTTGACTTGTCTGCTGCCAAGAGAAAGTTGAAGCTTTGTGGTGGACTGCTAAGGCAACCTGATGCAGCCTGGTTGTGCTGGATGGCCTACCAAGAACTTCCAGCAGCGTGAGCCTAGAATTCTATTGTCTAATGTTTTAATGCTGTTGGCTTTTCCACCCATGCATAGAAAACATATGACCACCACCTAGTGGAAGAACACCCAAATGCCTTTGGTTGCAAATATCTTCCTTGGGTCCCTTTCTCCAGCTCCTTCTTCAAGCATTGGCCAAAGGTGCTCCCAGGAAAGGCCACAAACAAAGTCTGGAAGGAATTCCCCACCCCATTTGTTCATAGCACAAAGGACACAGAGGCAGACTTCCTTGGCCCATGGAAGCCCCATCATCTCACACCAGTCTCTTGTAAGACCTCCCACTGCTGGTGACTGAAGCTAATGGATAGACCTGCTTTCTATTTTGCTTTGCTTCTTTCATCAGAGTCTTTCTGAGAGGTAGAGGTGGCTCTCTAGAATCTCCCTACAGATGAAAAAAAAATTAAAACTCTTTTTTTGAAGTGTGAGCAGAAAAAACCCCTCTGCTTCTTGTGCTATGAAATGACATGATTTGAACTTCAATGATCTGAACTTTTCTCTCTGAGATATGAAGAACTCTGTGATTGATTCTTACACAAAGCAAAGTCAAACCACCACTAAGTTCATTCCCTCCCGGTTCAGCTTGAAGCTTTGGGGTTTCCTGCACAAAAAAAGAGACATGCTTTGTTGCATATTTGGTACCTGTTCCATTTACTCAGGTAACTGCAAAGACAGTTTGTGCCCTGTTTAGAATGATAAATTTGCTTCTTCTTCAGGCTGTGAATATTCAGTGTGCTTGATGGATTATTGGTGGGTACATCATAAGATCAGAAATGACATCATAAGATCAGACCATTTCTGACAGCAAACTCAGTTTTGTACATTGTTTGGTTCTAGGCAGTATAAGTCAGGTAAAAGCCTTCTGTGATTCCTATGTATATTTGTCTTCAAGTTGGAGAAGTCCAACTACCAGCATGTCTAAAAGTTTGAGATGGTAGGAATTGTGATCTATAGACATCTGGAGGATGATAGATTACCTTCCCTTTCTCAGAGGTTAAAAAGAAAGATTGTGGAAGCAAGTGGAACAAGAAGCATTTGATACACCAGATTCTTTAATGAGAAAGTAAGTAAAGTACAAAGCCAGTGCAAATTGGTTCTACAGATGCTAACAAAGACAGCAGGGACCGTTGAAAGAGCAACCACAGCACATCTTCTCTGCTGAGACAGACATTGCAGCAAAGCAAAGACAGTTTGTTCCACCTCCGATATACATTTTGGCGTTGTGAGCCTGGTATCCCCAACTCAAGAATAAACTTTGTGTCTATCATTAAGGCATTACCATAAGCTAGGATTCGAGGAGAGAAGTGTAGCTGAGAAACAGCTTAGAAATGAGAGATGTAGAAGCAAAGGCAATCAAGGCAAAGCATTATAGGAAGGTTTTCCAGAATTGCTGAACACCCACAATTCCCACCAGCTTCACAGATAGGTCTCTGGGATGCTCTGTAGTTCTGCAACTGTGTCCACGCATTCAGACAAGGGTCAACATCTCGCTTCCTTCTGGGTGATCCTTCAAGTTTTCTAGCGGGCTTAGCAGGGCCAACAGTAGGTATCATAGCAGATTCCCTGTCTTCGGGGAAGACAGGGGTCACACCAACCGTGGTACCTGAAGCCATATCCAGAAGGGTAGTAATAGTGGTAAGGAGAACAGGGGTAGTGGACATAAGGATAGTAGGGTGGGGGGCAGGGAGGGTAGTAGTGTCGATAACGGTAAGGATGACAACAGAAAGAGTCGAGGTTGGGGACAGCACTGCTTCCCATGGGTCTGGGCAGGGCCATCTTGGAGCGAAGCAGGTAGTTCTGAAATGAGAAATGTTGGAGGGGGAGTTATAAAACACAATTATTGGTTTAAGACAATGTGGAGGGCCAGGGTCTCTTCTTGACCATTCCAGAGTGCATGGCATGGAATAACAGGTTCCAGTTACAGAATATGGCTGGACATCAGGAGAAGCTTCCTGACCATTAGAGCAACACTGGAACCAATGTTCTGGGCTGACCATGGGTCCTCTAGCACTGGAGGCATTCTACAGGCATCTGAGAAGGATGCTTGAACTTGTAGTCCTGCACTGAGCAGGGGGAGGACCAGATGACCTTATAGACCTCTTCCAACTTTACGTTGGAAGACCTCTTCTAACCTCATTTATAGACCTCTTCCAACGGAGTTGGAAGTTGGAGGGACTGAGGCCCTCAATCAAGGGACTGAGGCCCTTGATTAGCTCTCTCCTAGAGCAGACCTCAGTCTTAGGTCAGACTAGATGGCCTGGGAGGCCCCTCCTGACTCACTCTGTTTCTATGTTTCCTGGATTAGTGGACATGTTTGGAATTTTGAGAGTGGGTTCCTGGGATGGTGGCTTTGCCCTCCAAAAAAAAATAAATAAAAACAAAAACAATGGATGGAGAACCAGGGGGCCAAGAGAGGGGAAAAAGCGGCCTGACATCACCACCTGTTTACTGGACCCGTGCCCATCTTGGCTACTAAAGAACGCCAAGGACGGGATTGTGCCCTGGATCTTGGAGGTGGTCAACGCCTCTTTGAGAGATGGCCGGGTGCCGGGCCCCTTAAAGGAGGCAATAGTCTGGCCAGTCCTAAAGAAGGCTTCCCTGGATCCAGAGGTGGTCACCAATTATAGACCAGTGGCCAACATCCCATTTCTGGGTAAGGTGCTGGAGCGGATGGTGGCGGGACAACTCCAGGCACTCTTGGAGGAAACTGATTATCTGGACCCATTTCAGTCCGGCTTCAGACCCGGCTTTGGCACTGAATCCGCCTTGGTCGCCCTGTATGATGACCTTTGCAGGGAGAGGGACAGGGGGAGTGCATCCCTGTTGGTTCTCCTTGACCTCTCAGCAGCTTTCGATACCATCAACCATGGTATCCTTCTGGAGAGGCTGGTGGGATTGGGGGTTGGAGGCACTGCTTTGCAGTGGTTCCACTCCTATCTCAATGGCCGATACCAGAAGGTGGTACTGGGGGACTATGGCTCTGCGCCATGGCAGCTTTGCCATGGAGTTCTGCAGGGTTCCATTTTGTCCCCTTTGCTGTTCAACATCTACATGAAACCGCTGGGAGAGGTCATTAGGAGGTGTGGGCTGCAGAATCATCAGTACGCTGATGATACCCAGCTCTACCTCTCGTTTTCCACCAATCCAGGTGAGGCGGTGGCTGTGCTGAACCGGTGCCTGGCTGAGGTAATGGGCTGGATGAGGGCCAATAAACTGAAGCTCAATCCAGACAAGACGGAGGTCCTGTTGGTGGGTGGGTCGGGCTTCGGAGTGGGGGAACCTGACCCTAGTCTTGAATGGGGTTGCACTCCCTCTGAAAGACAGGGTCTGCAGCCTGGGAGTGGTCCTCGACCCAGAGCTGACCTTGACTGTTCAAGTGTCAGCAGTGGCGAGGAGTGCTTTCCATCAGCTTCGGCTGATACATCAGCTGCGTCCCTTCCTGGAGTTCGACTGCCTGGCGACGGTGACACATGCGTTGGTGACTTCCCGGTTAGATTACTGTAATGCGCTCTACGTGGGGCTTCCCTTGAAGACGGTCCAGATACTTCAATTGGTGCAAAATAGAGCTGCCAGGGTACTGACGGGGACTGGGCGTGGTTCTCATATCACCCCAGTTCTCCGTCAGCTCCACTGGCTCCCCATTGAAGTCCGGGCCCAATTCAAGGTGTTGGTTCTTACCTATAAGGCCCTAAATGGCTTGGGTCCTGGTTACCTAAAGGAGTGCCTGCGACCATATGTGCCCTCCCGCCCCTTACGATCTGCGGCAGAGGCTCTCCTCCGGGAACCCTCCGTGCGTGATATTAGGAGGGTGAGTACCCGGAGGAGGGCCTTCTCTGCGGTGGCGCCCCATCTGTGGAATGCGCTCCCCAGAGAGGCTCGCCTGGAGCCGTCGTTATTTGTTTTTCGGCGCCAGGCGAAGACCTTTTTATTTAGACAGTATTTTAAATGTTAATTTATTCTAATTTAAGATTGTTATTTATTAATTGATTAATTTATTTATATTATATGTTTTAATTTTACCTAGAGATGGGCCAGTTTTTAATAATTGTATATGTTTTAAGTTGCTGTGAGCCGCCCCGAGGCTGTTGCAAGGGGCGGCATACAAATATGTATATAAATAAAATAAAATAAAATAAATAAAAACCAACTGACTTGAGAAATTGAGTCCAAGGCACAGGTTGGCCTGAGCTCCAAAACACAAAGCCAACTTTTGGAAAACCTAGAAATGAAGTAAAGATCTAGAAATCGGGACAGGGAAGGAGACTGTTAGTGCCAAAAAGGTGTCCAGTGGCACATGGTTTCCCCTGGACACCCCTGGTGCATGTCTAGGAGACCCTCACTGAAGGTCGGGAATATCTAATAACTGCACCATTAAAACTGCATACACAGGGGGTACCAGACTTCACAAAAAGCCCCCAAACTTACCTCTCCTCCATCACTGTTCATTCTGAACCAACTGGAGAACTGCAAGTGGAAAAGCTTTTGAATGTGAATGTTTCACAGACGCCTCAGACTTGCACAAATAAAATTGACTGTTGTTATTTCTCTCCCAGACTCAAGTGTGCATGATTTAAAATCGACATACTTGGAGAAACTTGTGTAATTTTTTTGAGTAGTGTGCATGGATCAGTTTTGAAAGTTACGTTTATATTTTGCGGACATGAACATAACTTTCAGAATTGGTACATGATTTCAAAATAAATGCACTCGCGCTTGCATTCACAGTTATGATAACAAACACGAATGGCAACCAGTTCAAACGACTAGTTGGTTTTTGTCCCATAATAAAAGTCATCTGAAAAAGATGCTGGTGAATTTCCAGGACCAGAAAACAGGAGAGATCCGAGGAAGGATTATGCACAGTAAGAAAATAATCTAACTGCTGATTTCTAATAGAATGCCGCATATACTTCTATAAGATGTATGTCAAGGAGCAAATGAATTCAAATACCTCGGACCAAAAGCAACAGGCCACAACCGAGGAGTTCCTGTGGGCAAGGCAATAATGGGCTTCTTCATGCACAGATATTTTTTATTTATTTATTTTCCGATTTATATCCTGCCTTTTTCCTACAAAGGGCTCAAGGCAGCTGACATCATCTCTCCTCCTCCATCTTATCCCCACAACAACAACCCTGTGAGGTGGGTTGGGCTGAGAGGCTGTGACTGGCCCAAAGCCACCCGGTTGGCTCCATGGCCGAGAGGGGACTCGAACCCAGATCCTCTGAGTCCCAGTCCCATGCTCTTAACCACTACACTGCACTGGCTCTCCCACCATATTTCCCACCAGATTGACAACACATTTCAGTTTTGCTGAGACAATTATGCTGGGATGCCCTGCGTCTTCCCAAAATGAATGCCTTGGAAGAACGTTCCTAGTGGTCTTGAAATCTTGGCTGTCTTTGGGTAGGATGGGCTGTGGCTCAGTGGGAAAACCCATGCTTGGCATGAAGGATGTCCCAGGATAGGGCTAGAAGAACTCCAGCCTGGAACCATGGTGAGTCTCTGCATGAAGTATCCATATTCCTGAGCTAGAAGGACCCATCTTCTTCCTGCAGAAGGACCTAAATCCAGCCTGCTGTAACTTAGGACCGTTCAACTTTATCCTGCCCACAGCACCCCAGAGAGGCACCTGCCCTACAACTTGCCCAAGAAGCATGAATATTTTGATAGGTCCCAGGTCAGGTAGGAGTACCCTGAGAACCACTGGGGCTCTTGTTGATGTTCTCGTTATCCTGTACCCCATTTGGGGAAGTGTGTGCACATTTCCTGTGAAATTTTGTTGCACGTAAATTATAGTCCCAAAGGAATAGTCTGGTATTTCATGAGATCAGAGAGAGACACAGCATGCATGGGGCGAAACCCAAGCATGGGAGAAGACTCACCTGACTTCCCGTGGAGCCAAGAGGATATCTGCAGAGGTTCAGATGCTTCTGGAGGAACCGGTAGACGACGGTCCATTTTATATGATCTGCTTGTGCTTCTTGAGGGTATGGTCCTTGCTCAGTTCCAGCAACTTAGCATTAATTATAATTAATTACCAACATTCATTATTGAGTTTTCCATATCTGAACTCCTTAATTTTATTGCTTAAAGCTCTCAGATGACTGGCTTTTTTTCACCCAGGCATCACTTCAAAGGATGAATATTAACACCCTAGAAGGGAAAGCTTTTTAACTTTACTGAAGAAAATAGTTCCTTGTGTGGCCATAGTCATCTTTTCTGCTGGACACCCAGCCCCCAGGACCTTTTTGCTAAATAAATATATATTAAAGTTTAGGATTAATAGTGCAAAAAGCTGGTATTTACTGAGGTAATTGCAGCATTTAATCGTTGTTTAAGTATTTACCCATGACACTGCAGTGTAGCTGCCATGCAAAATTACACCTTAGCAATAATTAAAATTGCTGCATTTAAGCCATCTTTAAGTGCCCTTCAATGACACAAATGAAACATGCAATATTGCACAAAAGCAAAAACTTTGTTGCATTGTCAGGACTTAGCCCTCTTTAGAGTAGACCCCGGGAAACTGGTGATGGGAGAACAGATACTGTGTGATTCTGGCATTTCCTCAGATGATAATGAAAGCATTCATATTAGCTCAGAAGAGCATTCTTTACAGTGAAACATAGAAACACAGCGAGTCAGAAGGGGCCTCCCAGGCCATCTAGTCTGACCCCCGGCTCCAGCCGGCTCTGCTCATGACATGCCCACCATGTGCGTGTCCAGCCTGTCCTTGAACACCCTCACCGATGGGGCCTCAACGACCTCCCGTGGAAGCCCATTCCACGCCCTCGGGGTCCTAACTGTCAGGAAGGACTTGCTGGCATCCAAATTGAACCTTGGTTCCCTGAGCTTTGCTCCATTGGAGCGCGTCCTGCCTTCCTCTGCAGGGGAGAACAGGCCTCTCCCCATCTCCATGTGACAGCCCCTCACATACCTGTATGTCGCCAACATATCCCCTCTGAGTCTCCTCTTCTCCAGGCTGAAGAGACCCAGTTCCCTCAGTCTCGCCTCATACCCCATCCCCTGCAAACTGGCCACCAACCTTGTGGCCCTACACTGCCCTGACTCTAACCTGGCTATATCCTTCCTGTAATGAGGGGCCCAAAACTGAGCACAATACTCCAGTTGCGGGCACACCAGAGTTGTACAGAGTGGCAGTTGTAACCTCTCTCGATCTACAAGCCACACATCTGACTATGCAACCAAGGGTGGCGTTTGCCCTCTTGACCACTGCATCACATGGCTGACTCATGTTCAGCCTGCAGTCAACCAGCACCCCGAGGTCCCTTTCACAAGTGCTGCTCTCCAGCCACTTGTCACCTAACCTGTACTTATGAAAGCTATTCCTATACCCCAAGTGCAAGACCTTGCACTTATCCACATTGAATGCTATCCTGTTGTCTCCTGCCCACTTCCATAGTCTGTCCAGATCCTTTTGGATCTGGAGTACCTGCTCCTCAGTTGTGGCCATTGCTCCAGTTTTAGTATTGTCTGCAAATTTGATCAGCAGACTGTTACATGAACTCTTGTTCCATGTAAATTAGCTTTTGCACATGTGCAAAATCAAAATGCCTCTTGGGCATTGGCATTTGAAAATAGTCATCTGTGATGTTACACACAACCACATCATGCTGGGGGACTTTGGCTCTGTGCCATGGCAGCTATGCCATGGAGTTCCGCAGGGGTCCATTTTGTCCCCCTTCCTATTTAATATCTACATGAAACCGCTGGGAGAGGTCATCAGGAGGTTTGGGCTGTGGAATCATCAGTACGCTGATGACACCCAGTTCTACCTCTCTTTTTCAACTGATCCAGGTGAGGCAGTGGCTGTGCTGAACTGGTGCCTGGCCGAGGTAATGGGCTGGATGAGGGCCAATAAACTGAAACTTAATCCAGACAAGACAGAGGTCTTGTTGGTGGGTGGATTGAGCTCCTAGGTGACTTGGACCTTGCCCTGGATGGGGTTGCACTCCCTCTAAAGGACAGGATCTGCAGCTTGGGAGTGCTCCTCGACCCAGAGCTGTCCTTGGAAGCCCAAGTGACAGCAGTGGTGACGAGTGCTTTCCTTCAGCTTTGGCTAATCTATCAGCTGCATCCCTGCCTGGAGGAGGATTGCCTAGCAACAGTGACACATGCATTGGTTACTTCCCGGTTGGATTTCTGCAATGCGCTCTACGTGGGGCTGCCCTTGAAGACAGTCCGGATACTGCAGATGGTGCAAAATAGAGCAGCCAGGTTGCTGACGGGGACTGGGCGTTATTCTCATATAATCCCAGTCCTCTATCAGCTTCACTAGCTTCCCATTGAAGTCCGGGCTCAATTCAAGGTACTGGTTCTTACCTATAAAGCCCTTAACGGCTTGGGACCTGGATACCTAAAGGAATGCCTGCTTCCATATTTGCCCTCCCGCCCCTGAGATCGGCAGCAGAAACCCTTCGTGAAAGATATTCGGAGGGTGAGTACCCGGAGGAGGGCTTTCTCTGCGGTGGCGCCCCGCCTATGGAATGCGCTCTCCAGAGAGGTCTGCCTGGCGCCATCATTATTTGTTTTTCAGTGCCAGATTAAGACCTTTTTATTTCAGCAATATTTTAATAAGTTTTAATATTGTCTTTTATATGTTTTTAACTCCAGCCAGTGTGGGTCTGTAATTTATTTATGTTATATTTTATGTTATTTCTTTTATGTAAGCCGTCCTGATGCTTTTGTGACAGGACAGCATATAAATATCATAAATAAATAAATAAATAAATGAATGAATGTACCGCTTTCTTGACTGGTTGTTTTTGCACAGCCTTGGACAATAATACTCATCAACTCAACCCAGCTACATCCTTCCTTACCGAATAGTTAAAGAACGTGACTTCTGACAAGTGTAAGACCAGGTGAAGTAAAATCACAGTTGACTACAAGGGAGCCAAGAACTAATCCATTCATCTCCATGCATGGCTAGAAACAAAAATGTTTGGATACTTCTTTGCTTGCTCACAAGATTGTGCTCAATTCACAATGCACAGAAAATGCATAAAATTCCAGTCCAGGCTCATTTTTAAAAAGCATTACAAACCAACAACCCCTGAGCCAACCCATCCTGAAATTCTGCATTACGAATCAAAAACAATGGGACTTAAATTTACCAGGTCTAAATTAAATTTTATTGAATGGGTCTACTTTAAACACATCCAGTTGCTTCAGTCGTTTCTTCTAGGTCTTAGTAATGAGCTGTCTTAGGTTTTCTGTTTGTTTACTTTTCCTAGGACCCGTAGGTCCTGTTCCTAAAAGTCTACTCTTAAGTGTTGCATGGAGCAGTGTTGCCCCCTGGTGGTGAGAGTGGCAACATGCTGCATGCAGATGTTCTGAACCAAAGCATTCTTTGATTTGAACAAAGTTTTATTAGAACTAAATACAATAAAAAGAATGTGGATTGGCCCATATTTTAGCGTGAAGCCCACCTCATCCCCACTTGCTGGAGGAATATGAGGACTGAAGCATGGATCTGTTTCAGATTCTGCACTTCACAATACATATTTCAGGATTCAGTAGCAGGAATAATCATTCATGTAGGAATTTGTTTGAATTAGAAGGTCTCCAATGAACTATGAGGCAGACCAGGTTGGATAATACAGAGATAGACTTCCTTTGTGAGGGCCCAGAATCAGGGTTTTCTTGGACCAGGTCATAGCAAGCGATATTCCCGAACTTATTTATTTATCTAACATATTTGTATGTCGCCCCCTTGCAAACAAGCCTCGGGGTGGCTAACAACAATAAGAAAATACAATTTAAAACCAATACACTATTTAAAACTGGCCCATCTCAGAGTCTAATATAAAAATAGAAATATATAAATATAACAATAATAAAATATAAAATTAATAACTAACAATTAAAATATTTCTTAAATAAAAAGTTCTTCGCCTGGCGCCGAAAAGCAAATAATGACGGCGTCAGGCTAACTTAATCATTAGCCAATTCATTGGTCAACATTCATCCATTCATTGTGCTCAAACTCTACAGTGGGCCTACAATGTATTATGGAAGCTCTATGAAGTTTGGAATTTATTGCATCTTCGGAGAATATGAAATAAGGTAGCACTTGGGTGCTTCTCTGCATCCCCTCAGCTCCTCTGCCATGCCCGCTTCTTATCTAAAGTACACCCACCCACCTTTGACCCAGGAAAAGATTATTTCTTTTCTCCATACCGCCACAGGTTTCAAAGAAGAGAATTAAACAAAAGCATTTTGAAGGGCAGAATTAATGAAGACCCACTGGAGAGGACCACCATGCTAGGGGAAGTTGGAAGCAGAAACAGGACAGACAACTACGAGAAGGATCTTTTTGAGAAAGGAAGGCACAGCTCTGACTTTACAAGGGCTGTACAGAACCATCCAGAACAGAACATTTTGGAGGGCAACAATTCTGAAGATGTTGCTTCCAACAAGGAAACTTGAAGGACTTCGAGTCTATGGAACTCCCCTCCCAATCGTTTGCTTTCAGATTATCCACATCCATATTGCTCATTTGTAGCACTCAACATATTACTGAGCCTGGTCCAACACTTTAGTAGTAAGTTTGGAATTGTTTGCTAACTTCTGTGCGGGCTCAGGAAGCATCTTAACACAGCTACTTGGTTGGTCTGCTGGGAACTTTCTTAGTGGATAATAGGATGGAAGATGTCACATATCTCTCTTGCTCTTGTCAGATGGGATTTGGTCCACCAGTGTTCATGCAGCATCTTCATTCCTATTGTTTGCCAAGTCAAATTGTAATTACCTTAGTGCTCACACAAAAATAGCCAACAGTTAGTGGATACGTAATAGGCTGATGCATGAGGTTATGGTCGATGACATGTTTTTAAATTAGAACTCCCAAGATGTATTTTGAAGTTGAACTTGCACAGAAACTCATGTGTATGGAATACTGCTGGGGGGTTGTTAAGAGAAAACTCTCACCTGAACATGGATAAGAGAGTTTGATATTATTCATTAAAGTTATATTCTGCCTTTTTCTATGAAAGAACCCCAAGCAGCTTACATTAATCTCCTCCTCCTGCTCCCAGTCACAACAACCACCCTGTGAGGTAGGTCGGACTGAGAGTCTGTGATTGGACCAAGGTCGCCCAGTTGACTCAATGGATGAGCAGGAACTAGAACCTGGATCACCTGATTCCCAGTCCTGCACTTGTAACCACTACACCACATTGGCTCTTCAAAGAATATCCAAAGATAAGACCCTCCATTCAATGGGTCCCTTCTAAGCATGGTTCTAAGTGGAGGATTTTCTTTTGCTATTCTGCCATGCTGAATCATAAGACTCATGATTCCATCTAATAAGAATACAACTGTTAAATGCTGCAATGAACGTGTTAGAAATAACAGTGGGGGAAGAGTTGGAACATGAAATCTGGGTGCAGCTTTCCAAAAGATACTTGGGAGGTGGCTAGAGCTTACCCACAAAGTGGCCACCATCACACGAAGGATTATATTTTTCCTCCAATTTCTCTGAAAATGAACTGGGGATGCCCTCCAGGGTATTCATAGCAATTCCATTTGATGAGAATGCTGTATGAAAGGACACTGTCTAAAATGGGTGAACACCATAATTAAGGGCTTCAATTAAGGGATTGCAAGTCTGGCAAAAATGGCCCAATAATTAATGTTGAAATCCTGGAACTGAAAGAGAATCACTCATTGCACATGCTCAAGTGAACAATATAAATAGGGCGGTCCACCAACGGGCCATTCCAGACGCATTGGGCCTTCCAAAAACCTCCTGCAAGGAACTAGGTAAGTATCATTTCATGC
Source organism: Varanus salvator macromaculatus (assembly GCA_023646645.1). Taxonomy (NCBI): domain Eukaryota; kingdom Metazoa; phylum Chordata; class Lepidosauria; order Squamata; family Varanidae; genus Varanus; species Varanus salvator. The sequence continues at coordinate 5,702,108 of JAIXND010000803.1, read as the reverse complement.
ATTTGTTTTCTGGTAACCAAAATTCTCCCTTTTCTATCCCACTTGCTAAGATGAACCAGGTTTGTTTGCAATATTTTCTCTGAAGTAAATTTTAAAGGGAAGTCAGACGTCTCTCCCTGGACAAAATTCGAGAGGAATGGCATGTCAAAAACAGTTTCTGAGAGATTGATGACTTTTCTCAGAGCATTTCCTTCCATATAACCAACCTGTGACTTCCTGAAAACATGCATACAGATTAGGCTGAGACAGGTCAAACCAAGGGTTGGGTGCTCTCCCGTTGTTGTAAACCAGAGACAGTGTGGTGTAGTGGTTAAGAGCATGGCTCTGGGACTCATGGGTTCTGGGTTTGCATCCCCGCTTGGTCATGAAACCAACTGGGTGACTCTGAGCCAGACTCTCAGTCCAGCATAACATAGAAACAGAGTTAGTCAGAAGGGGTCTCCTGGGCCATCTAGTCTGACCCCCGGCTCCAGCCGTCACCGCTCACCTCATGCATGTCCAGCCTATCCTTGAACACCCCCACCAATGGGACCTCAACGACCCCCCGTGGAAGCCCATTCCACACCCTCGGGGTCCTAACTGTCAGGAAGTGCTTCCTGGCATCCAAATGGAACCTGGGTTCCCTGAGCTTTGCTCTGTTGGAGCGCGTCCTGCCCTCCTCTGCAGGGGAGGATAGGTCTCTACCCAACCTACCTCACAGGGTTGTTTTTCTGGGGATAAGACTGAATGCAGCAGGAGGAGTATCATGTGAGCTGCTTTGACTTTGGTGTAAGAAAAAGTTGGATATAAATTTAATGCATAACAAACTAGTACTTCTTGTATTTTATGAACATGCTACCAACTTTCTCATTTCAGAACCCTCTTCTCTGCTCCAAGATGATGATGGTTGGTGAAATGGAGAGCAGTCATTGTTCCATCTATGAGCTCCTTGGCTGTTATCCGTACGGCTGCCAACCCTGGTATCCTTACCGCTACTGTGATCCTTGTGATTATGGCTACAGGAACCGTGGTTGGTGTGAGCCCTGGATTCCTCCAAGGAACCGTGGTTGGTGTGAGCCCTGGATTCCTCCAAGAGGCGACATTTGCTGTGATACTTACTGTTGGCCATGCTGAGCGTGGAAGAAACTTGACTGATCATCCAGGAAAGAAGAGATGACCTGCCTCTAAAGTGAATGAATCGATGCAGTTTTCAGAAAGGCCGAGTACTCCAGAAACTCATCTGAAAACTTTGTGTGATTTCTGGGGGCTCTACACTTCTGGTAACCATCCCTATTCCATTTGACTTTGGTTTCTTTTGCTTCTGTATCTCTCTTTACTTGTTTCATATCATGAGCTACTGTTTCCTGGCCACATGGCTCACCTTGTATTCCACCCTATGGTGAGGCCTTAACAACGAGACACAATTAGCACTTGACTTGGGGAAACCTGATCTACAAAGATAGCGGGTACAGTGGGAATGGAACGCAATGTCTTTGCATCAATCTACACCAGCCTTTGTTTTACAGTGCCTGACTTGATAATGATGTGCAACAGTTGTTCTTCCAGTGATCCATCTTGCCTTAATTGGTGTCTGTACTGGTACTGGCTCCTTTCCTTTTCTTCTCAATAAAGACTTTGGTGAACTGAACAATTCTCATGCTTTTTATGTCTATATAAAACTAGGGATGGATGAAGCTTCCACTTTCCATCACATTTCATCTTTTTCTAGCCCAAATGTGAAGACATTCACCTATTTTGATAACTTCCTATCAGAAATGATTGGAAAAGAAATTTGCATCCATCTACATAGGCTTAATTCTATACATATGGCAATTCTCCGCATAGGGAAAAAATACGTTGTATTGGCCTATTGGAAATCTTTTAAAGATGTGGGACTGGGAAAGCAGCAGCAACCTTAATTTAGAACCACAAACATGGAAGTCCAATCCAGGCTTCAGAGAACTGAGCATTCAAATCCCTGGATACTGGCAGGCAAATCTGTCTAACCCACTTGCCCTTAAAATGTAAGTTATTCTATTTCCAGTGTGTGGAAATTTGCTAATTTCTTCTAAAAAACAAACAGAAATGGCATCTCCACTCAGAATGTGTCCAGAGGCACTTCCAGAATGGAACCATACATTTTCTGCCCATACCTCTTTTCTTTCACTGCATATTTGACCCACGGTAAAATGTGATGTGGACTCAAAGCAAGGATCTTCGTTACAATCCTGAACTCCACCATCCCTCCAGCACCCCTCCATCCGTATCACAGAACCCAGAGAAACCCTCCTCATCATTTCAAAACACCTTTAGACTAGAACATCAGAAGGTCTACCATGAGCTCTGAGTCTCCCCCACAAGATTCTCCAGTGTTTCTCCAGCTTTCAGTGTTCCCTTGTCACTGAGGTGTCCTTAAGGGATCGGGGCATACTCTGGGTCTCAATGAGGGGCAGGCTTTGGTCATGGTTTGCATTCATAGAGTTAGCCCTGGTTTCCTGCACATGTGTGGCTTTGCAGCTAATACATCGAACACTTGAAATGGAGCCCTGGGGCCATACTCCAGAAAGTGTCTTCTCGGCCCTATAGAAAATTAGGCAAGGGTCAGAACTAGTGGGAAAATGAAAGCCACAAATGAAGATAAAACATTTCCCCATCACCATTCACCCAGCAGGGAGCGCAGGCATGGGAGCATGGCTCTAACACCATCCTCCTCATTAGAGCCAAGACACAAAGGCTCTCCCATCAGCCTGGAAGAGGAACTTCTTCTGCTTGCTCTCCAAGGCAGCTAGGAACTCCTTCACCCGGATCTGGGTCCTGAACCTTCAGAAGCAGCTGCTCTGCAGCAGTCAATGACCCAGTCCAGGCTGCAGGTGTTTTCCCCAGAGAGAGGGGGACGAAGAGAGCAGCAGGTGGACTCTGGGATAAGACAATGGCCAAAATGAGTCCTTGGGCCACAGCCTGTCCGGTTCAGCAATTGGCTGCTGCACTGGCCAGTCTGGAGCGCAGGGGTGGTGCTAGGAACCCCGAAGATCTGGGATGGAGGCCAGTGAGACCAGAACCAAAGGGTAAATGGTGAGGAGGGCTTACTACTTCCTTGGCTACTCTGATGCCGATTTAAAGACCAGGTTGAATGTATTGTGCTTCTGGAGTGACAGTGTCCATTGGTGGATGGCCCTTTTTATCTGGGTTGCTTGTGCTCAAGAGAAACTTGCTTTAATTTTAGGAACACCACTTTAATTATCACAGTGTTTCTGCCAGTCTTGCAAAACCCATAATTGTAACGCCTGGATTGTTGACTCAGACTCTTAGAGGTTGTATTCCCACATAGAAGGTGGATCCCATTCCCTTCAAACTGGATGCTTCTTCATGCCCTACGGGGCAGTTCAAGTTTACTTTGGAGACAGAGAAGGAAACTCATTAATGTACGCACGGCCATCTTGGAAGCTTGATCTCCCCACTTCCCAATAGGCATCAAAAATTTAAAAAACCACTAAAACCACGTGTCATATTTCATGTGTAAATGAAATGTGATATTTATCAAGTTAATTGCACCGTGCCAGATTCTGCATTGCAAAGAGAAGCATAAGTCAGTGGAGCCAGTGTGGTGCAGTGGTTAAGAGCAGGGGACTGGGACTCAGAGGATCTGGGTTCGAGTCCCCGCTCGGCCATGGAGCCGACTGGGTGACTCCGGACCAGTCACAGACTCTCAGCCCAGCCTACCTCACAGGGTTGTTTTTGTGGGGATAAGATGGAGGAGGAGATGTAAACTGCCTTGAGCCCTTTGTAGGAAAAAGGCAGGATAGAAATCAAAAAATAAATAAATAAATAAATAAAAAGTCTGCGATGCAAAAGTGCAGAAGAGCAAGAATTGAGCCAGCCTTTGCAGCCCTGAGAATGGGGTGCTAGAATGGATGGAACTTTGGTCTGAGCTGATAAACTCCAGGGCATGGGCAGCTGGGGATCAGATCAGGGCACCAGGACCCAGACGTCTGGTGCACTACAAGGGCCTATTCCAAATCACAGTCAAGCATTCCAGAGGTCAAGGCCAGTAATAGAAGTACAAGGTAAGTCTGAACAGCAAAGAGTTGGCAAAGCCAGTGAGGAGTCAGAAATCAGAGAGACAAGCCAAAGAGCAGTGGGTACCTGGGATTAGAGCAGAAGGTGGAGCAGGTGAAAACCAGAAGCAGAGGCAGGAGCAAACTGATAGGCAGAGTTTCCAGAAACAGGCACAGAAAGTTCCAACAACATCAAAGTCCTCCATTTTCAAGAAAGCACCTGGAGGGAAGAGTCAGTTGTTACATAGCTCTTTTCTCAGGGCTCTCAGGTGGTGCTTGTAACAGCCCAGGTGGCCACAATTGACTGTGGGCCCAGTCCTGCAACCACCAGGGCTGCTATTCTGGTCTCTGGCCAGAAGAGGGAGCCCTGACACTGCCTTAGAACCTCGCATGGATTTTCTTGCGTGTTGTGGTGTTCTTAAGAACTTACTCTTGTTTTAAGTTCTCTCTTAAAATGATCTCTCATTCCACAGAAATCAGGTGCTGTGTATGCACAGCATCCAACCACATTTTGGGAGCTCTTGGTGGAAAACATGCAGTTGGCCATCATCACATTATGTATCTGCTTCCAGATTGGTTGCCTCTGTTGGCCTCTCAGAAATGTTCAGCCCTCAGAGGTGGCAAGGACGGTACAGTCTTGCTTTCCATGAATTTGCAATTAAACAGATTCAGAAAGTTCGCAAGTTTGCTTATCAAAGTACTGCTGAAACACTGTTGGGCCAAATCCAGTCTGACCAGAGCAAGGGAGGGGTGTGGCCCCAATACATCTTTCTGCCTGCACAGAAGGGCTTTAGTCCCCCAACCACGTGGCATCATCCAGATGCACACTTCACATGCTCAGAAGCATAGATCGGGACATTTCCTTTACCCAGTTTTTCATGGGCTTCATGCATGTATCTGCATCATCCCATCTGATAAGTTTCGCCTTACAAATTATTTCTGACTGCTGCAATTATGTTCATTCAGTGTCCCATTCTATTTATTTGAAGTCGTTCCTTTTTGCTCCAGGAGATATTATATGACTAAATGTTTTCACTCTTTGACTGTATTGCACAATTTGTCTGGTAGAGAAGTGACCTGTGATGCTTCTTGGAGTCCTTGTGATTTCTAAAGGTCAGTTTGCCTCCCTCTTGATTCTGCCTATAAGTGTATTTGAAAAGTGGACTGGCCAAATGTGGATTTCAAGTGTCTTTTCTCCCAAAAGGCAGCAAATTAAAAGGCACAAATGAAGACTATGTGTCTTTCTCATGGTGGAAAATATGGGCTGCTCCACTATGACAAACCATGACAGCATAGAGTTTTTGAGGGTGGGTTTGCACATGGGCGAACGTGTGCAAATATCTATATTCGGAAGTGCCCACATGTGCAAGGTTGCATCTCTGACATGAACATAAAATGTGGGAAATGATGAATGTTTCCAAAAGATTGCATTCCTCTTTGAGGTTTTGAAGATGACAAGTTTTCATGGTTTGTAAAGAGGTTATGAACTTCTCACTCATCCTTACTATCTGCATCTGATTGGTAAAACCCAGACACCTTCCCCAAAACTATGTTTCATTATCTGGCAAGCTATTCAAACCATTAATTCCCTCAAACAATGGTGAGAGCAGGAACATGGAGTTGCTTTAATGTGTATTCAGGCTGCTGCTCTAATTTCTGCAGTGCTTTTTTGATCTGTATCATAAAAGACTTTGGTGTTTCTTATTGATCCTCTGAGATAGGAATTGGCAATATGCATTCCTCAAATGCTGAGGAATCACAACTCCGATCATCTCTCACCAATGGTCATATTGGTTCAGGCTCATGGGAGTTGCATTCCACCAACGTCTGGATGGCTACAATTAAGGTCCAGTGCAGCTTTATTTATTTAAATCTCTCTTAACCCAATTCATACACCTGGAGTCAAGAAACAAGCCACTGAATTTGTTTCGGTATGGTCCTTGCCCTAGGATGCACCCCTAAATAATCCATAGAGTGTATTCCTCAGACAGAGTTGAAAAAAGCATAGAAAACCTTGTTGTTGTTGTTGTTACAAACATTTATATCTCACCCTTCTGACAAGTGCTCGTTTATTTTATTTATTTTATTTGGAAATTTATAGGCCGCCCCTTGCCACAAGCCTCGGGGTGGCTCACAACAATAAATGACAGCTTACCTCATGACAGCTTACCTAGTTTTCTGTTCTAACATGGGCGAAAACACAATTAGCAGGGTCATGCACTCAAGAGTGGGTAGAGGGGTACATACAAATTCTCAAGGGATTTAGAAACAGCTGTCTCATAAAGAGTCATAGGAATGAAGGAAAAATCTAGCTACCATCAAGTTCAATGGTCTTACTTGACAGCAGGGGGAGCTGTCCTTACTGGAAGAGACTAGAGTGTGGAAATGGAGCATCCATGGGCCAGAACAACCTGACTTTGAACCTGATGTGATGAGAACAAACTGGGTGTTGACTGTTACCTAAAGATCTTGGTTGGGGGCCTTCCTGGAAGCCACTGTTGAAAAAGGAGCCAGGCTAAAGGGAGGCGTATTCTGATCCAGGGGGGACCAAAAGGATTTCTCTGTCTATCCACCGGGTGGTGTTGACGTCCTTCCTAAGGTGGAAAACCAATGGTGCTTTGGTAAGCAATAGCTAGCATTAAAAACATAATAGAAAGTGGAATCATTGTAGGCCATCTTGCTTTGGAACAAAAGGAAAATTACACAAAATCAGCATCGAAAAGTTGTGCCAAGAAATGTGAGCACATGTCTGGCAATTTGCAATCTTTTTTTTTTTTTTGCCTGATCCGGGCTTGCAAGCACACGCAAAGGGCAAGAGCACATATTTTATGAGCAAATACCAGATTCTCATGCCTCTCTATGCAGCAGTGTTCTTATGGCCTTGTGGCCAGCTGCAGAAATAGTTATGAGCTAGGCTTTTACCTTTCAGATCCAGGAATGTGGGGGGAGATAATACCGGCTTCTTGGTAATTGGGGAGTGGAGGAGAAATTCATTCAATTCACACTTTGAACTGCCATTCAAATCAAAACTGAGTTCTCTGGTGAAATGCACACTTCTCCGAATTTTGGAGCGGAGTTTTCCAATTACATGTACAGAGTTGAAGATGTGCAAAGAATGATAAATAAATAGCCTGCAAAATGGCTTTATAATCAGAAATATGTAGACCAAGCAACATGCATTTAAATGCTTGTGGTTTCTATTTATGTTTTAGAACAACATGGGGGCAACTGAATTTAATCCTGAAATTCTAACAGTTGAGGATGAACTGAATGGAGAAAAATGGAAATGGACAGACAACACTGTGGTTCCTTGGATCTTGCAGGTGCCAACACCCAAGACTGCACCAAATACTCTCCCCGTTTGATGTTTGTGTGCAAATTTGGTGCTGGACTACTTTCAAGAGCAGGATCGGTTCTGCCTCCTTCCCCCAGCAAATTTCACCTTCGCTTTGAGGGAGGCGTTTAGGAGAAGCACAGCAGATGCCCGTGAGCTGGTTTCTCCTGGGTGAGGACCTGCTTGCTTCACTTGCTCCTGCAAACCTTGATTAATTTCCTGTAGGGCCTGTTTATGTTCATAATGAATCATGGAAGCAACAAACTACTTCCACTAAAGCAGGCAGGGTGGAAGGGAGTGGAAGAATCTATGATGACAGAACAATGGATGGGCCTGCAGAAGGTTGCAGGTTACGTGCTTGGCATCCCTACCTGAAAGCACCAAGAAAGATTAAAGTTATGCATGCAACAGCCATCCAAATTAGTAATTGTCAGAGATTTCAGAAGAGGTGTAAGGTCCTCAACCCAGATTAGCTGCAGGTCTCAAAACAACTTGGTGTGTACAGCTACTTAAAGGTTTGGACAATAACCTGGGCACAGAAGCAATGCCAAATTGTTGTTGGAGACATCATCTCCCACTGTGATCCACTCATTTGCATTTGTTAATATGCCTCATAAGGGTTGGAACCTGGGCATAAGAGCTTTCTGCTAAAATGCCCTGGTGTTTCTGTTATTTGGCCTTTGGTTCAGCCCCTTTTTGCCTTCAGGCTCACCTACCACTGGAGGGAACTCCTAAAGAACTTACTGGAAATTGAGTTCAGTCCTCGGCATGAAATAGGAACTGTGGTCTGAGAGGAAGCCAGAAGCGAGTGTGAAGGGTGAATGCAGGAGGGTCTGCTAGAGAAGGATGATAAAGGAAAGAAAGGAGCATTAAATGAGGGTCAAGAGATTTGAAACTTGGTTGTTGGCCATCAGAAGCTCAGGTTCATTGCCATGACGTCCTGCAAAGGATCATGCCACTCGGGAGATACCTGAGCATTATCCTTCATGAATCCCGAGCTCACTAGGAAGAGATTGCTTCTAACATCTCTAATGTAGAATGCAGGAATGGAAGTCCATATGGGGCACCCCAAACAGCAGCCATAGGGTCAGGGAGGGTATTTGGGTTCTTCATCAGGCAGCTTCAGGCCAGCACTGGCTGCCCCTTCTTCAACGCATCATCCTTCTGGTGAATTGTTCTATCGTCTGTCATAGCACAAGAGATGGAAAGCACGAGGCACGGAGAAGGCCGTGGCCAAAGTCGTCAGAGTAGCTGAGCTGTCTGAGCGCCACCTGTGGGGAATCTGCCTCACATCCGTCTCTGCACGCGGCACATGGCATCCGATGCAGCCTCTGCGATTAGCATGCCCACACACGCTTCTTTGGGTGACGTCTTTGTCAGTGAGGCTGGAAGAATTGTGCTGAAAGAATCGTGAGGGCGTAAGTGGTGTGTTGTGTGGTTGGAGCCCAGCGTGACCTCAGAGGAAGGCTGTGCTCCATGGCAGGTCATCTAATCAGCCCCACATCAGACACTGAGACATTACTGGGGAATCATATCAGTTGTCCAACGGGGTTTATAGCTTACTTTGCATTAGTTATTATAGTCCTTTAAATGAATTTTGAAGTCTCCCTTTCAATTAGGTAAACATTTCATGCTGTTTACTTTTGCATTTTATATTGTACCCTTACTGTATTTATTATTGTTTATTACCTTTCTGTACTGCATGTAGCCAAAGCTCTCAGAGTAGCACAGACCTTAAGTCACCCATCCAGGTATCAACCAGGTCCGAGTTTGCTTAGCTTTCAAGATCAGGCAGGATCTCTGGGAACTGTGTTTTATCTGCTGTTGCCAACCATCCAGAGCACTTCAGCTCATGTGGCAATAAACAACATGAAGCAATAAAGAAGAGTCACAACAGTAATAAAAATAAGCTGTGGCAAATCACGATTAAGGATGGGAGACTCTGCGTTCTCATTTTAATGAAAATTGGTCTAAGTTTGTACTTTTGAACCAATGTGCACATCAAAATTCCGCCTTCTTTTGAAATGCACCAGATTTTGCGATGGAGTCCTTGATTTAAGGAATATATAGGAAAAGGCACATGTTAGGGAAATGTGCATGGAACAATGTAAGTATTCATGATAATAGCATTGAAATGCATTCAATCCAGGAAATTATATCCCTAAAGAAATAAAATACAAAATCTGAAAAGAATTGGCAAAAAGGCACACAACAATGCATACAAAAATTTCCTATGGACTTTTTGGGAACAAAATCTTTCTCAGATTTGGAGGTGAAGCAAACTTGAGGTGGGAAGGATGAGAAACTGAAATTAACGGATTGTACATCTCCAGCACAACTCAAGCTAAACGTCCGTGCAAGAAGTAACTATGATCATAGTTCAAGGTGTTGGTTCTTACCTATAAAGCCCTTAACGGCTTGGGTCCTGGTTACCTAAAGGAGCACCTGTGACCATATATGCCCTCCTGCCCCCTACAATCAGCAGCTGATGCCCTCCTCCAGGAACCCACTGTGAGAGAAGTGAGGAGGGTGAGTACCCGGAGGAAGGCTTTCTCTACGGTGGCGCCCCACCTATGGAACGCGCTCCCCAGAGAGGCTCGTCTGGCGCCGTCGTTATTTGCTTTTCGGCACCAGGCGAAGACCTTTTTATTTAAGAAATATTTTAATTGTTAAATTTTATATTCTATTATTGTTGTCATATTTATGTATTTGTATTTTATCTTAGATTTTGAGATGGGCCAGTTTTAGATTGTGCATTGCTTTTAAATGATATTTTTCTGTTTGTTGTTAGCCGCCTCGAGGCTTGTTTGCAAGGGGGCGGCATATAAATATGTCAAATCAATCAATCAATCAATCAATCATAAGCTCATAAAGTTGGACCATAAGGAAAAAAAATATCATTTTAATTCAACTAAAACATTGCCACACATGGGACACAGAGGGAAAAAATATCCATTGTGGACGTTGTCCTAATACCCGGAGCAGCAGTACATATTTCAAAAGTCCCAGCGAGACTTTGTGACTTGTAAAGTGATAAATTGGAAACATCTCGGGCATATTCACAAACTAATGCTGTCGGAATGGTGACTGTAGGAGGAAAATGTTTGGGTGTTAAGAGTTTATCAGTAACCCCACCATTCATTACTGTATGTAGACAGACAAATTAGCAGTCATGAATGAAGTTCCAGGTTCTTCCGCAGCACTAGTGTGGTTGATCCATGGGAAATAGAATGCAGACTTTCAAGAGCTAAGCCCTCGGTGCCTTGGGCCAGTGTGGACCACTCTCAGGATCTTCCTGACTCTGATATGGAGAACTTTGTCAAGTTTTGCAAGGTCTTCTCCAGAAGAGAAGGCCCGTTCAAGAAGAAATGAATAAATTAAAGCCACGCACAGAACACATGTCTTGGGAAAGGATCTGTGACTCCCACAAGGCTGCGACATAGTTCTGGGGTGACAGGCAGCACCCACATCCACATAGATGTGCAGTCCAGTGTAACGGGAGATAAGAATCTCAGGCATGAATGAGTCAAAATGAATGAATGCAAGGTGGTGGGAGGTAAGGACAGGGAAGGGAATGGGTGCGTCAAGAGGCAACTGGCATTATCAGAATGCATCTCCTTTCCAAAATGTGGCGTTGGGAGATGGTATAAAAGGCCAGCTGTCCAGAGGCTCCTCATTCGCTCAGCAGCCCTCGCCTTGATCGAGTCTTCTCGGTGATCCACTGGGTAAGTCCGTGAACCTTCCTTCTCTTGCTTGGCTGGCCATGGGACTCTTAGCCTTGAAGGATGCTTTCCTAAAAAGCCATGCCTTTGCAACTGCTTTGCAGATTTGCTATTGCAGATAGGTAAATCGGAGAACAACGTCCTTGAGATCTTCTGCATTCTGCTCTAGGAATAGGTAGCTCCTAGTCTACTATCAACATGGGTATGTGGGAGAGAAGTTGGGTAGGTGCATACAGTTTGATGAAGGGACAAAGCAGCTGTGTGCTTACCGCTAGCTCCTCATGCCCCTTTCACTCTAGAGTTTGCATAGGGGTCCCAATCCAGAAATTAAAATCCCTCTTACCTTCCGATGCTAGAATCTCAAACTGGATCGGACTCATCTGTAGCATTGAAGTCAGGTGCTCTTTGGTTCAGCAGTTCAACTTATGGGTGTTTGTGTCGAGCAACATTGGCTTCTTCAACCTTGTCTCCTGTATGAGATTAGAAGCACCAGTTAGAAATGGCGCATGGGCAAGGGAGGTGTTGTCGCACCCAGAAGGCATCTCCTGGGTCCTGAAGATGCCAAGCATGAGACTCTGGCTATGAGACTGTGGCAATCACTGTTTTCCCCTCTCTTGTCCTCCAAGTTCTCCAGGCTGCCGGAACGATGAGCCAACAACAACAGGGGTCCTGTTGCAGCAGTCAAAGTGAAGGATGCCACAGCGGTGGGGGATGTCACCGCAGCGGGGGATGTCACCGCAGCGGGGGATGTCACCGCAGCGGGGGATGTCACAGTGGAGGAGGATGTCACCGCAGTGGAGGATGTCACCGCAGCGGGGGATGTCACAGTGGTGGCGGATGTCTTAGCAGTGGAGGATCTCAACAAATTTCAGGATGCTGTGGAGGGGGATCTTCACAGGTGAAAATTCCTTCTCAGCAGATGAAGTAGATGCTTTCAGAAGGAGCCGGAAGGCCAAAGCACGATGTCCTTCACTTCTGAGAGATCCCTGCTCATCAGTCTAGAGGTGATGTCTCCAGCAGGCCATAATCCAACATTTCCCATTGTTTCACGTTCCTCCTTGGACATCACTGTGAAATCATTAAATCTTTCTTGCATGGAAACCATTCCATTTCATGGCGTTATTTTCTTATTTCTATTGTCACGCAAACAGACAGATACACACACACACACAGAGACACATGGTTACAGGAAGTTGTGCAATATCAGTTTAGAATACTCCTCTATCTTCTCCATTAGTTTTGTTTCTGAATAGAAGTGGTTCTCTGGCATTTCCGGCAAGGAATACGAGTTAGTTACTGGGAGGATGGGACATAGGAGTGGACCTTTTTCATGGTTCTAAGATGTGTCTTCTCTTGGATCATTGTGAAAACATGTTCTCAATGCATGACAACCAAGGTAGTCAACCCATTTCTGGATTCTGACATACACATGATGGATTGCTCACTGCACACAGAAAGCTAGCACCTTGGGCAAAATTTGGGTTGGAAACTCGTTTTCTGATAGTCCTGGCTTAGTTGGAGGGAGATACACACCCAACAGGCAACCTAGGTTGGCCCTACAGCAAATGTCTCAGAGAGGAAGAGAAAGTGACATCCGTGCTCACTTTCTAGATTATGTAAAGCCATCAATCAGGCAATCTCAAAAGGGAGGGGATTCTGGAAGTGTAAAGCTCATGAAGATGGAGCTACCTACCCGGTCTCGCTTTATTTGAATTACCCAATAATAGGACCAAATTTAAAACATAACAGACTAACCCAGTTTGACGTAAAGCTTCACTCCCCAGAATCTCTGAAACACTGCTCCCATCATCCTGATCAGTGCTCATGCTGGCTTGGCCTTGTGGGAGTTGTTCCACTGCAAAGCATCGGTAGACTGCTAGGTTGGGGAAGACTGGATCAAATCACTCTTTAGTTGTTCCATCTCAACAATCCATTCAAAGACACCAGTTGGAGAAGACCAGGGGTCCATTTAGGGAAGCATTCAGTTGTGCCTTGTGCTTCTAAGAAGTAGGTCAGGAAGGCAGCAGCCCCTCCCCACCGTCTTTGCTCCTCCTCCATGAGATGGGTCCAATGCCCAGTTAAAGCCAGTTCATCCAGCTGCTACCCAAATGATTCATATTTCAAAATTCCCTGCCAAACAAATGTAAACCTGTTCTTATCTTACTATGATCTGAGGAGATAAGTCAGTCAGCATCTCTGATTCCAAAACGAAAACAACACAAAACGGTCTCTTTTATTGGGTTTATATTATCTGGGTGGCTTCTGCTCAGGAACCCTTCAATTTCAGAGAACCATGTGTGATTGGACATGGGTGGAGGGGCCCATCTTGTCCAGCATCCTGATCACCTGGTGGCTGCTTTAGCACAGCAGTTTCTGGCATCTGCAGCCGACAGGACCCAGTAAGATTAAAGTTATGCATGCTGGAACCATCCAAGTTAGTAGTTATCAGAGATTTCTGAAGAGGTGTAGCATCCGCAACCGAAACTAATTTTCGAAGTACATTCAATGTAAATCCCTATGTTCTGCCCAGAGAATTTTAGCTATAGGGCAATTTAGAAATGAAAAGAAGAAGGAGAAGGGAAAAGAAAAGAAGCATTAGAGTAAGCTTGTGTTGAGGAAGGAGGTATGTCTTGGAACCAAAAGAAAAGAATCATCCAAGCAAGTCATTACTTTAAGATTTCCTTTCAAAGTTGAAGTGGAGCAACTTGTGATCAGGCTTTGACAAGCAGAGTAATTCAAAATATGTACCATGTGGGATGCAAAAGCCTAATCATGCCCATACCGAGTCCAGGGATTTGTCAATCTGATGGCATCTAAGTCAGGGAATACAGCAGTCCAAATGAAAAATAAAATGAAAATCACCAATGAACCAGATTCCACATCTTGATGATATTCTGCTCTTGCCCTTATACCCAAAAGCTTTGTCTTGAACCTTTGAGAACCACCAAGAAAAATTAGCTGTATACTCAGGAAAGGGAAGAAGGGGGAGAGATTGAGACTGAAGTTGAGCGAGAGAAATAGAGAGAAAAACAAAATCGTAACCATGTCTTGTCCTTGTTGTGTTTGACTTCTCAAGTGACGTCTTCATGGCCCTGTTTGAAAAGAGGAGTTCAACAATGCTACGGATCCATATTTATTATTGAAATGGTATATTTTCATGCCATTGGCCCAGTGGCCATGCTGCTGGTTCATGGAATCCAATATGTATTTATTTATTTATAAAATTTCTATGCCATCAATTACTAATGTCTCTGGATGGCTAACAGCATAAATAAATTGATGACCCACTCTGGCTGCAATTAATAAAATACAATAATAAAATTCGATATTAAAACTTATTAAAATATTGATTGTAGGTCAATAAAATCAGGTTAAAAACCAGGTTAAAAAGGTGCTAACCTGGCACCAAAAAACATATAATGAGGGCACCAGGCGGACCTCTCTGGGAGCGCATTCCATAGGCAGGGCGCCACTGCAGAGAAGGCCCTCCTCCGGGTACTCTGTTTCCTAACGTCTTTCACAGAGGGTTCCTGGAGGAGGGCTTCCAAAAGGATCTGGACAGACTATGGAAGTGGGCAGGAGACAACAGGATGGTGTTTAATGTGGAGAAGTGCAAGGTCTTGCACTTGGGGCATAGGAATAGCTGTCATAAGTACAGGTTAGGGGACAAGTGGCTGGAGAGCAGCACTTGTGAAAGGGACCTCGGGGTACTGGTTGACCGCAGGCTAAACATGAGTCAGCAGTGTGATGCAGTGGTCAAGAGGGCGAATGCCACCCTTGCTTGCATAGCCAGAAGTGTGGCTTCCAGATCAAGAGAGGTATTACTACCACTCTACACGACTCTGGTGTGCCCGCAACTGGAGTATTGTGTTCAGTTTTGGGCCCCTCATTACAGAAAGGATATAGCCAGGTTGGAGTCAGTGCAGCGTAGGGCCACAAGGATTGTGGCTGGTTTGCAGGGGATGCCGTATGAGGCAAGACTGAGGGAACTGGGTCTCTTCAGCTTGGAGAAGAGGAGACTCAGAGGGGATATGTTGGCAACATACAGGTATGTGAGGGGGTGTCACATGGAGATGGGGAGAGGCCTGTTCTTCCCTGCAGAGGAAGGCAGGACGCGCTCCAATGGAGCAAAGCTCAGGGAGCCAAGGTTCAATTTGGATGCCAGGAAGCACTTCCTGACAGTTAGGACCCCGAGGGCGTGGAATGGGCTTCCACGGGAGGTCGTTGAGGCCCCATCGGTGAGGGTGTTCAAAGATAGGCTGGACATGCACATGGTGGGCATGTCATGAGCGGAGCTGGCTGGTGCCGGAGGTCAGACTAGATGGCCCAGGAGGCCCCTTCTGACTCGCTCTGTTTCTATGTTTCTATGTTTCTGCTTTGATTGGCCTGCTTTGGCCTGCTTTGATTGGCAGAGGTTCTGTAGGGAGCCAGCAGATAGTTTTATTTCCTGTGATACACTTCCTGATATCCTTCTGACACAAGGTCAGATTCAGCTTTGGAGAAACTTCTGTGGGACACATTCCAGCAGTGCATCGGGCCGAAACTAAATTGTGTGGGCCAACCCCCTGCCCCCAGTTATAGCACATGTACTTTTGAAGCTTTTACTACCAGTAAGTGAATGTTAGGGGGAATATATCAGCCTTTCAGAAGGGGGTGGGGAATGGCACCTAAGCTAGGGAACTACCAGATGATTGACTGTCAGGGGAAAAGGGCAGGACCAAGGAAGAGGGCATGGCCACCTCAGGAACCAGTGGAAGCTAGTAACTCCAATGTCAGTGCAGTAAGTATATCCACTGTGGCTCATAGCCTAAACCAGGGGTGTTCGACTTGCGGCCCGCGGGCCACATGCAGCCCAGAAGGGCTATGAATGAGGCCTGGCACAAAATCGTAAACTTACTTAAAACATTATGAGATTTTTTGATGATTTTTTTTTGGTAACTTGATTGTGCAGTTCTCGACTGAACTTTGTAGACGACAACGTTGTGTTGCAATGCCACATTAAATAGATGTATGCTATTTGTACACAGGTGTTGTTGCAGTTTGAAGGCAGGGTGGGGGGCTTCCAGTGTGTTATCTTGCAAGCGCAGGCAGTCGAATTGACTCCATCGGACATCACATGTGCTCATGGTGACTTGGCAAGTGAAAATCAGCTATTATCAAAAATAGTTCAACCTACTGTTGCAAACAATTGCAATATGTTGGCTAAACACAGTCTTGAGAACAGCAAGAATATTCAGCCTTGCTTTTAGATTTGATGCAAGAATTTGAAGAAAAAAAAAATCAAGAATTCCAGGAAAATAATCGGTATATTTGTGAATCTGCTTTTCAGTTGACATAAATATGTTACATGCCAATTTTCAAATGGAATGCATAGAGCTGCAACTTTAAAAAAAAAGATTATGAACTTTTATAGGCCCTGTCTTCTCAGAGACAAATATTTCTTGCTTCACAATCACATGTTATTCATGTCTTAGTTTTTTGGCAGCACCTAAATTTGTGATCAACTATTTTCAAGAATGAAGCACACTAAGAGTAAAATTAGACACAAAATATCTGATGAGCACCTTGGGAACTCACTGAGAATTGCAGCTATTTCCATCAAACCAGATATTAACGCATTACTTCCTCAAATACAATGTCAAATATCCCACTAGTTTCATGTTGCTCTCTTTTCTTTTACTTTTATAATTGAAAATATCAAAAAATATCAAGTTTTATTACTTAGATATGTTCATTGTCT
Source organism: Varanus salvator macromaculatus (assembly GCA_023646645.1). Lineage (NCBI taxonomy): Eukaryota > Metazoa > Chordata > Lepidosauria > Squamata > Varanidae > Varanus > Varanus salvator. The sequence continues at coordinate 5,685,278 of JAIXND010000803.1, read as the reverse complement.
GTATTAGTGATCACAAAATTGAGACCTGGTCAATGATTTTAAAAGACTGTCCGAAGAAGGTGCTGCATAATTAGGATTATTATGTGAGAATTTTTTTGCTTATCTGTGGTGGCAGATATCATGAAAATTATGCGCAGACTTTTTTATTTTGCTCATCAGCTTTTGTTAGTGTTTGCACATGTGTGGTCCAAGACAATGTTTCTTCTTCCAATGTGGCTCAGAGAGCCCAAAAAGTTGGGCACCCCGGCCAAAACCCATCAGGGAACTGTCCATGGTGCTGAAGTGTAATCCCACAATTGGTTCAGCACCACGGAAAGTTGCCTTACAGTTCAGAGAGAAGTCTAGAATGGCTTGAGGCCACCAGGCACTGCTGTTAGAAATCCCATAGGGCTGGACTGCGATCCCAGGCCACCCAGATGGGATCCCATCTTTCCAGAAATGATGCATTTTCCCTTGTCTAGTCAAACAAAACATTCAGTCTGGCTGCAGTTCAGAGGTGGATCACGCACTGCAGATTGACTGTATCATATCAACCCTGCCCATAAAAGCTTTCCTGGGACTGATTTTGGTGGTGTGCAGGGTGAACAGAGCTTGGTCAAATAAGCCAATCAGCTCTTGTTGCTAGTAAGTAAACCACAATGGGGCATTTCAAGCAATTACTGATTTTACTTACAACCTATCTTTTGATTGATTTGTCAGTCTGTTGATTTATCAGTGTATTGATGTATTGATCTAAGCCCCGTAACTACACAGATCCCAAAAGTGGGGAATGACAAAAGCACAGAATGGCTTAAAAAAACCAAAAGCAGAACAATGAAATAAAAATTTCAATAAAAAACAGTGGCTGGTGAACCAAAGAAAGCTTTCTGAAATACTGAAGTTTTCAGCAGGGTCCTCAGATGTTCCATCCTCTTCCTCTGGCTTTGTCCCCTTTCCCCCAACCATTGAGTGTTTGGTAGGGATGGGGAATGAGAGGGCTCATGGGAAAAGGAAAGATGAAAGGAAGATTCTTTCAAGATGATGCTGTGCATGAATCCAAAGACCACTTTCTCCTCCCAGGTTCAGTTGAAGCTGGCCAAGTTTGGGTTGAAGGATGATTAGTTCCAACCAATTTCACTCCAGTCTTCAGTTTGCTGTAATTATGCTCGTACAACAAACCCTCTCTAATTATTTATTTATTTATAACATTTTTATGCCACACCCATCGCCGAAGCCTTGGGGCGGCTTACAAGAAGAATAAATAAACATGAACTAGAACATCATTAAAATTGAATAATTGTCATTGATGGTTTGAAAACCTGTCTTGAGTTAACACATTCTTTTCATATGGATGGTTATTGACATGGAACACAACCACATTTACTTTTTAACATGAAATAAGCTTTTAATAGTTTTGCAAGAATGTCAAAGCAGGAAGGCCTGAAAGTTCACCTTGTTCCATGCTGAGAATCTAGATTATGACCTGGAGATGCTAGCTTTGCCTAGCAAGAAGAGAAGAGGCATGTGATGTATGATGGACATTGCGCATCCACATTTTAATCATCCCTGAAGGCATCTACTTCAACTTCTGTGGGTAGACCTTCTGTTGTGCAAGTTGTTACATTGAAGTACCCAGAGTAGTGTGAGAGGCAAGAGTGATGAAGCTCCAGCCCATTCCACTCCATGCTGGGTTCCCAAGCTGGTGCTTTGTGGTTCTCAGCTTGCTTCTGATCGCAGATCATTTGGGGAATCCTTGGCTCCTTCCACACAGCCTTGCCTGCGGTGGTGTATCCACCCTGGGTTGTAGGCTGCACTTTTAGAAGGAACTATCAAAGGTGCGCTCCCTAACCCTAGCCTAAAACAAGTAATGGTTGGTAGCTCCTTAAAGGTTCAGACAACGTGGGCACAACACATTTTTGTTATTTGGCCTTTTGGGTTGCCCCTTTCTGCCTTCAGGCCCAACTACCACAGGAGGGAACTCCTCAAAAACTTTTTGGAAATTGAGTTCTGTCCTCAGCATGAAATAGACTCATGGGTGGCATCCAAAGACACGGTGGAGGAGGAAACCAGAAGGGAGTGTGAAGGGTGAATGCAGGAGGGTCTGCTAAAGAGGACAGCGGAAGGAGAGAGAGGAGCATTAAATGAGGTTCAAGAGATTTGAAACTTGGTTGTTGGCCATCAGAGGCTCAGGTTCATTGCCATGACGTCCCGCAAAGGATCATGCCACTGGGGAGATACCTGAGCATTATCCCTCAGGAACCCTGAGATCACTAGGAAGGGACGGACTACTTCTAACATCTCCAATGTAGAATGCAGGAATGGGAGTCCGTATGGGGCACCCCAGAACAGCAGCCATAGGGTCAGGGAGGGTATTTGGGTTCTTCATCAGGCAGCTTCAGGCCAGCACTGGCTGTCCCTTCTCCAACGCATCATCCTTCTGGTGAATTGTTCTATCGTCTGTCATAGCACAAGAGATGGAAAGCACGAGGCACGGAGAAGGCCGTGGCCAAAGTTGTCAGAGTAGCTGAGCTGTCTGAGCGCCACCTGTGGGGAATCTGCCTCACATCCGTCTCTGCACGCGGCACATGGCATCCGATGCAGCCTCTGCGATTAGCATGCCCACACACGCTTCTTTGGGTGACGTCTTTGTCAGTGAGGCTGGAAGAATTGTGCTGAAAGAATCGTGAGGGCGTAAGTGGTGTGTTGTGTGGTTGGAGCCCAGCGTGACCTCAGAGGAAGGCTGTGCTCCATGGCAGGTCATCTAATCAGTCCCACATCAGACACTGAGACATTACTGGGGAATCATATCAGTTGTCCAATGGGGTTTATAGCTTACTTTGCATTAGTTATTATAGTGGTTTAAATGAATTTTGAAGTCTGCCTTTCAATTAGGTAAACATTTCATGCTGTTTACTTTTGCATTTTATATTGTACCCTTACTGTATTTATTATTGTTTATTACCTTTCTGTACTGCATGTAGCCAAAGCTCTCAGAGTAGCACAGACCTTAAGTCACCCATCCAGGTATCAACCAGGTCCGAGCCTGCTTAGCTTTCAAGATCAGGCAGGATCTCTGGGAACTGTGTTTTATCTGCTGTTGCCAACCATCCAGAGCACTTCAGCTCATGTGGCAATAAACAACATGAAGCAATAAAGAAGAGTCACAACAATAATAAAAGAAGCTGTGACAAATCACGATTAAGGATGGAAGACTCTGGGTTCTCATTTTAATGAAAACTGGTCTAAGTTTGTACTTTTGAACCAATGTGCACATCAAAATTCCGCCTTCTTTTGAAATGCACCAGATTTTGCGATGGAGTCCTTGATTTAAGGAATATATAGGAAAAGGCACATGTTAGGGAAATGTGCATGGAACAATGTAAGTATTCATGATAATAGCATTGAAATGCATTCAATCCAGGAAATTATATCCCTAAAGAAATAAAATACAAAATCTGAAAAGAATTGGCAAAAAGGCACACAACAATGCATACAAAAATTTCCTATGGACTTTTTGGGAACAAAATCTTTCTCAGATTTGGAGGTGAAGCAAACTTGAGGTGGGAAGGATGAGAAACTGAAATTAACGGATTGTACATCTCCAGCACAACTCAAGCTAAACGTCCGTGCAAGAAGTAATGATGGTCAGTTGGACCATAAGGAAAAAATTGAGCATCTTAAATTCAACTAAAACATTACCAAACACGGGGCACAGAGGGAAAAAAATCACCTTGGAGTCTTGGGCCAGCATGGACCACTCTCAGAATCTTCCTGATATGGAGAACTTTGTCAAGTTTTGCAAGGTCTTCTCCAGAAGAGAAGGCCCATTCAAGAAGAAATGAATAAATTAAAGCCACGCACAGAACACATGTCTTGGGAAAGGATCTGTGACTCCCACAAGGCTGCGACATAGTTCTGGGGTGACAGGCAGCACCCACATCCACATAGATGTGCAGTCCAGTGTAACGGGAGATAAGAATCTCAGGCATGAATGAGTCAAAATGAATGAATGCAAGGTGGTGGGAGGTAAGGACAGGGAAGGGAATGGGTGCGTCAAGAGGCAACTGGCATTATCAGAATGCATCTCCTTTCCAAAATGTGGCGTTGGGAGATGGTATAAAAGGCCAGCTGTCCAGAGGCTCCTCATTCACTCAGCAGCCCTCGCCTTGATCGAGTCTTCTCGGTGATCCACTGGGTAAGTCCGTAAACCTTCCTTCTCTTGCTTGGCTGGCCATGGGACTCTTAGCCTTGAAGGATGCTTTCCTAAAAAGCCATGCCTTTGCAACTGCTTTGCAGATTTGCTATTGCAGATAGGTAAATCGGAGAACAACGTCCTTGAGATCTTCTGCATTCTGCTCTAGGAATAGGTAGCTCCTAGTCTACTATCAACATGGGTATGTGGGAGAGAAGTTGGGTAGGTGCATACAGTTTGATGAAGGGACAAAGCAGCTGTGTGCTTACCGCTAGCTCCTCATGCCCCTTTCACTCTAGAGTTTGCATAGGGGTCCCAATCCAGAAATTAAAATCCCTCTTACCTTCCGATGCTAGAGTCTCAAACTGGATCGGACTCATCTGTAGCATTGAAGTCAGGTGCTCTTTGGTTCAGCAGTTCAACTTATGGGTGTTTGTGTCGAGCGACATTGGCTTCTTCAACCTTGTCTCCTGTATGAGATTAGAAGCACCAATTAGAAATGGCGCATGGGCAAGGGAGGTGTTGTCGCACCCAGAAGGCATCTCCTGGGTCCGGAAGATGCCAAGCATGAGACTCTGGCTATGAGACTGTGGCAATCACTGTTTTCCCCTCTCTTGTCCTCCAAGTTCTCCAGGCTGCCGGAACGATGAGCCAACAACAACAGGGGTCCTGTTGCAGCAGTCAAAGTGAAGGATGCCACAGCGGTGGGGGATGTCACCGCAGCGGGGGATGTCACCGCAGCGGGGGATGTCACAGTGGAGGAGGATGTCACCGCAGTGGAGGATGTCACCGCAGTGGAGGATGTCACCGCAGCGGGGGATGTCACAGTGGTGGCGGATGTCTTAGCAGCGGAGGATCTCAACAAATTTCAGGATGCTGTGGAGGGGGATCTTCACAGGTGAAAATTCCTTCTCAGCAGATGAAGTAGATGCTTTCAGAAGGAGCCGGAAGGCCAAAGCACGATGTCCTTCACTTCTGAGAGATCCCTGCTCATCAGTCTAGAGGTGATGTCTCCAGCAGGCCATAATCCAACATTTCCCATTGTTTCACGTTCCTCCTTGGACATCACTGTGAAATCATTAAATCTTTCTTGCATGGAAACCATTCCATTTCATGGCGTTATTTTCTTATTTCTATTGTCACGCAAACAGACAGATACACACACACACAGAGAGACACATGGTTACAGGAAGTTGTGCAATATCAGTTTAGAATACTCCTCTATCTTCTCCATTAGTTTTGTTTCTGAATAGAAATGGTTCTCTGGCATTTCTGGCAAGGAATGTCCTTTCCAGAGGAACCTACAGACATTGTAAGAGGCACTTTGTCTACGTTTTGTGGATTCTCAGGTGCATTGTATTTCTTCATCTGCTCATTGATGGAACTGGAGTTGGCAAGAGTGGCTTAGTTGCTGGTAGTTAGAGTTTTTAGTTTCAATAAATTGTTGAAGTTCCCAATAATAAGTCCAAATTGAGAACATAACAGACTAACCTCGGTGACAGCAAGCTTCACTCCCTAGAGTCTTTGAAATACTACCCCCAACATCATCCCTGATCAGTGGTCATGCTGGCTTGGACTTGTGGGAGTTGTTCAACTGCAAACACAGAGAAGCTACTAGGTTAGGGAAGACTGGAGCAGATCACAGCTTAGTTTGATCCATCTCAACAATCCGTTCGAAGACTCCAGTTGGAGAAGACCAAGGTTCCATTTAGTGCAGCGTTCAGTTCTGCCTTGTGCTTCCAAGAAGCAGGTCATGAAGGCAGCAGCCCCTCCCCAATCCCCCTTTAGGGACAGTTCAGCCAGCTGCGACTGTCACCGTTAATGTCTGCCTACTCCAAGTTCCGAGCTTTTGGAGGGCTTGGACAAGAGATTCTCCACAATTTCCCTCTCTCCCTGAGCCTGTCGTACCCACTTTCATGAGCTGCTATTGCTCTTCATCCCCTTTCTCAGCATGTTGTTACAGGCAGAGGGCCAAGAAGGATTTCTCCATGGCAACTCCTTCTCTTCTTCCTCATCATCAGCATCAGAGGCATTTGGACCATGTCTCCCAGAATTCCCATCCAGCAGGGCCATTGAATGGGAATTCTGGGTCTTGCAAACCAAAGGAGTCTAGAAGGCACAAGGTTGAGGAAGGCTGACTTCAAATGTTCTGCCTTTCACATGATTATATTTTGATCGTCTTTTGTTATTGGACGAATATCAATTTATTTACTTTAGTCTGATTTATGTTGTAAGCTGTCCAGAGACACAAGTAATGGACGGCATACACATTTTATAAATATATAAAAAAATATCTGTTGGGTACACTGCCCCAGTAGTCCTCCAGGATGAGGTGTGACTTTAAACTCTTTTAAATAAATACATATTTAAGAAATGATAGCATTCTGGAAGCAGAAGTGAAAAGGATAAAATGAGAAGGCATGCATAAGAATGAAACCATTCTGGGCATCTACAGCAGAATGCCTTCCAGCGCTTAACAATATTAGACTCTGGATTCAATGGCTGTATGTACCCATCATTTCTTAGCAGTCCAAATTTACTTCAGATGTGGTAAAGCAGCCCAGATTCTGTATTTGGGGATCCTTCTAGCTCATTCTTCTGGGTCAGGCCCAGATCTCTATCTTCAAATTCTATCCTGATGGCTCCTATAGCACATAATTATATCACTGGGTGCAGAATGTTTTTCATGTACTTCTTGTTTCAGAAAAGAAGTGCAGATGTTCTTTGCAGCTTTTCCAACCTCCTATCCCTCTTACTTGCTATTGAAAACACCCAAGCTCCTTGCAAAACAAATGCAACCTATTCTTATCTAATTACAGTCTGAGATAAGTTAGTCAGAATGTCTGATTCAAAAACAAAAACAAAGCCACCCTATACTGTCTTTTGGGTTTTGTTTATATTATCTGGTTGGCTTCTGTTACTCCTGCTCAGTAAGTCTTCCTTCTCAAGGACTTCTGGTGAGATGATCTAAGGAGAAGGAACAGAAGAGGACTAACATACATCCTTTAGAAGGGGATGCCCTTCAGAAATTTTCAAAATATATGGCAGTGGTTAAAAACTAGAATGGCTAACAGAATAGTTTTGGGAAGAGTAGAGGGTCAACTTTAAATCTCACCCTGGTATAATCTGCCCCCCCCCCCCCGCTTAAGGACAGCAGGAGAGGCATCCTGGATCAAACCAATGACCTACCCAGTCCTGCATTCTATCCACACAGTGGTCTTCAAGATGTCTCAAGTAGGAATCCTACAAGTAGAACCCTAATTCTTTAGTAGCCTCTCACTAGTGTCTCCCATGAGTTTTGAACTGGTACTCATGACAGTACCTCAGTAATCCTGAAAGGACTACATAGTCTTCATGACTGATAGCCACTAAGCTGCATTGATAGTGGCCATCCACCTAAGCTTGGAAGGACATCCATGGCAGCTAGGATAATTTCATTGGAAATATAGTTTTAACAATGGAGACGTTTAATTCAAGTGCTGACTTTTATTGATATCAATGCTCACAGTAATAATAATAATATAGTAATAGTAATACTATTAAATATGATTCATTTCTGCATGAAAACGCAGAGGAGCTGTGGCCAAAGTGGGAACTATTCGATATTACACTCTCACAGGCACGTGGCCTCCAAAACAAGACAGGTTGGCCATTTCCGGTGGTGGGTTTTGCAGCTGCAGGGCCAACATGGTGAAGCAGAATTTCTTGTCTCCAGCATCCATGTGGCTCCTTTGCACCTTCTCCTTGTTGTTACTTGAGCTTCTGTGTGGGCACTTGGAAGACCTGTTGCTGCTGTTGCTCCTGCTGCTCTTGTGGCTTCCCACAAGAAGACCCAGAACTGCAGTGGCAGCCTCCGCTATTTCGCCGTCCAAGACAGCAGGATCTTCTGTTCTCGCTACCTGAACAGAGCCTGCGGAGACAGCAGGAATGTTCCTCTTCTTCCTGCTTGTAGCATTGGTCCTTGTCATGATGGGAACACATCCTTCTCGACCAGCAGAGCAAATCTGGAGGGAAGAAAGAAAGTCATGGGGCTCACTTTGTTGTGGAACTCAACCAGCTCCTCAATTTGAGGCATGGCTCGTTGGCTTACACAAAGTTCTCTAAGTGTGTTCTTGAAAGAACTGTGTGAGGGAGGTGTGGGGAGAGAGGCAGAGTGAGAGCGAGAGAGTGAGAGAGCAAAGGAGAAGCTTTCCAGAATCTACCCAGTTTCACTGCTGGCTAGCGATCTGATTCCTCATCTTCCTAGTCCCAAGGAGGGATGTGTGAATCAGCAGCACTTAACACTCAGCACGTGCTCCAAATCCCATCTCAAAGCTCCTTGAGACTCAAGACTGTACCGGGTTGCAATTCAGTTTTATTTTTCCTTTCCATGGAAATGCATGTCCATTTTTTGTGCAGATTCCAAATATAAGCTGCAGTGATGCACATCTTTGAAATGCACACGTTCTCCTTCCATTGATTGAAATGCACTTGTATACATTTCTCAATAGTAAATGTTTTTTTTGCAAAAGTATGCATTTCATCATGCACATTTTTCAAATGTATACAAGCTGCTAAACACCTTGCTGGGGGATCCATGCATTATATTTCCAAGCTTGGAAATGTGAGGACTTCAATTGCGGGTTGTATTCAAATCTATGTTCAGTCTTGAAAATGAATGCTGCTTAAATGGCTGCTCATCAATGGGCTGAAATGAATTTCTGATACATCCTCCAGCCTCAGTTGTCCAAGCCGATATTCCACAGTGTCAGAGATCAACCCTGGGACAAGTAGCAGTCATAAAAACCATTGAATTACAGGCTATACGAATTCATGGGAGCCAGGGAGCCCCAAGCAAATTTTCCTAATTTGACTTTCAAAAATGTGAGTGGAAGTTTCTGTATCTGCTGTGGGGAGGATTATGGGGGTGGACTGTCTTCTCCATGAGTGAAAAGGAAGCTCTCATTTGCCCTGGGACCCTAAGACGCCCTTCTAGGGGCCTCTCTGTTGCATCCTAGGTGACTTGGAAAGAGGCACCTAAAAGCCTAGACACTGAGAAACCTGCCATCTGGTCTCACATTTACCAAAGTCTAAACAGTGTCCCTCTTGCGGTCATGCATTTCACGTTCAGAATATGAATGGTGAGAAGTTTCTGAAGATAAAAACATTGACTGCCTCCAAGTTGCACTAGAAAAATCTGAGCCACCTGACTGTTCCTGAACTTGAGGAACTGGAGATGTCTTGAACTCCAAAACCCTTCAGCCTCAGGCAATAATCAGGGGATTTGGGAGTCGTTGGTCAAAACATCTGGAGGGTACCAGATTGGGGAAGGCTGACTTTAGTTATCACAGGGGGAAAAAGTTCCCATCCTCAAATCCAGATGATTCTGGGATTGTACCCAAATCTGGCAAATAGGTCCCTGTGGGCACAAAGGCAGCACCAGGAGCATAGCGGGTAATGGATGCTGAAGGAGAGGATTCTTGCACGATTCCCATTTTGGACCAAGAGGTCCACTCCTAGCTGGCACAAATGTTCTCTGAGGAGTCTCGACTCACACCTGAAAAGTGTAGGAGAAAAGGGGGCTTCCAGAAGGCTCTCACCTTATCTTTTCTCTCTGCAGCGTGTTCTGCTGTGTTGACAGTGCTCCCCTCAGGAAGGTTCAATTCCCTCCCTCCCCTTATATGTCCCAAGGGAACCATGGGGAGAAAAAGGTGACTGAGCTTCCACAAAGAAAAGAAGAAATGACTGTATGGATAAGAGCAGAGAAGCAAAATGGTTCTGTGAGCGTGTTGGCTCAGGAACAAAGGAAGCTGTGGTATACCTAAGGATGTCTAAGAAATCTATAATGGATCCAAATAAGTTCCATATTTCCATGACCCCAACTCATGGATTCTGCAGCACCTATTCCCAAGTCACATGAGCTTTACAGACTATTAAAAAAAAAAAGCATCTGGAATTTTACACACATTTTTACAGCAGAGGGCCCCAGACAGAACGGCCAATGTTCAGTAGTCCAAAACAGTTGGAAGATGCCAAGTTGTTCCATGTGGTTTTAGTTGGAGAAGGAGAAAGAAGCAAACCAAGATGTCATGGAAGGAAAGCAAAGGAAACCTCTTACCTTCTTCAAGAAGCACTGTGGAGGATAAGCGATTGTGAGATGAGGCTTTCATCTGGGAGACCTTTTATGTTCACCCATGACCACTCTTCCTGGAGAAGGAGTCATGATTCAGCTATGTCTATTTGTATATTTTTGCATTGCATTACATATGAATCCCATCTTTAATTAGCCTGAGCTTTTAACCTCTCTTGATTCATTCTATTGCCACAGTATTGCCAATCGATCGATGCATCTCTATCCGGTCTTGTGCGAGCTGTTCCAATGTCATGGATTTAATTGCTGAGCACATGTCATAGGATCTGCCAAGAAACAGTGACCTGCTAGCACCCATGGGTGGTGTTCATCATGAGAATGTTTTGTGAGGCCATGTTTTTTACATCACTTATATCAGGGGTAAACAAGCATAGCAAGTAGAGGTGGGTAAACATCATCTCATGCCTGATTTCAGGGAGTGTCATGCCTGACAGCTCGACAGAGACATCTACTTATGAGGAAGAGGCAGGAGCTAACAGTGAGAGTCGGGCATTGGAACAAGGGGACTTATATTTGAGGCCCAGTGCCCAGACGGCCCCTCTTCAGCCTGGCTCTGAGATTGCTGAGCAAGGAACCTCTCTGCAGCCTGACCCCGTAGCCTCTGAGAGAATAGCCTCCCCCCAGGCTGACGGGGAGGTGTCTGAAAGAGCAGCTTCCTCTGATTCCAGCTCTGAGCTGCCTGAATAAGTAGCCCCCCCCCCCAGCTCCTGACTCTGTAACTGATGAGCAGAGTTCAGGAGAACAAGGGGATTTGTTCCACATGGTCTCAGATCTTCCTGCCTCGTCTTTCCACTCGTGGGTGGGACAGACTTCTGTCCTGTCGTCGTAATTGGATTTGTCACCTTAAAGATCTAACTTTAGCATTTGCCAAACTTCCCATTAAATCCCCTTGCTCCTGATGTGCCACACAGATTCAACTCTGGTTGAAATCCATAGACTTCCAAAGTTGCCATGAAATTTGTAGGAGGAAAATTGCACTTGAAAAGCATAACCTATACTTCCCAGGTAAAACATGGATTAGAACTCAGCTATCCTTTGGTGTTCAGACATCTCTGAATTTTATGATATAGTTCTCGGTGTGAAGAAAGTCTTCCCAAGATGAACATTCAAATACATTTCCAGGCTAAAATAAATAACCAAATGATGTTTGGATGTAATCTGCAGCAGACTGAAGTTCGTTGCATTCCATGGTTTCATCGCATTAACCTGCTGAGTGTCACCTCCTTTTTCTCCTTGGCTTCTCCCACTGGGCCTAAAGGTCTAAGGCAGGGGTGGGCCACTTTGGAAGTTCTGGAGACCATCCTTTCCCACTTTCAAGGACTTCTATGGGTACTTAAATTGGAAGCAGCATGATAAATGGCCTCTGTGGCTTCTACAGAGTGCCCAAAAGGTCAACAGTAGTTCGAAAACAAGGTAATATTGACTGTTCTTGGGTACCCCATCATAGCTATGAATCAAGATCGTTAGGCAAGCGCCAGCTAGAATCTTCAGAAGCTCCTGCTACTAAAATCAGCTGAGCCTCCATCAGCTAACCTTCGCCAGAGTTCACACAACTCCATGTGGGGTGCAAGTTTTTTGTGGAATGTAGAATTTGCACACCATGTGTGTGTTTGCCCGAAGTCCAGAAGTAGCTGGGTGATCTCTTCCATGTTTCTTTCTCCTCCACGGATGCAGGATACAACCAGCTGTTCTCAGAGGCTGGCTAGATCTCGTGAATAAACATCCCATGCTGACAAACAGGAGATGATGAACAGTGAGATCAAGCATGTAAGCATTAACCCAACAGCAAGTATGAGGTGAGGCACCAGGGTGGAGGAACAAACGACTGTGTGGGAGGCTTATGAGAAGGAAGAAGTGGACTTGAAAAATGGGCCGGCTCCATTCCTGCTGCCTTGTCGTGAATCATGGGAAGGATCCAGTCTGCTCAGTATTGTCCATGCATAGTGGTGCAGGGGTGCAGCTTTGAACTGCAGGCGGTCGACATGATCATTTTATTTTATTTAAACAATATTTTAAGGATTGTTAATATTATTTATTGGTTTTTTTAAAAAAAATTATAGCCAGGGTGAATCCAGATTTTATATGTATCTATTTATATGAGTGTTTATTTATTATGTTGGAAGCTATCCTGAGGCTTGTGCGAATGGGACGGCATACAAAAATTCCAAATAAATAAAATAAATAATAAATAATTGCCATAGACATGCCTCCAAGAAGGGACCCAAAATGCAGGTAGTGATAACAAGGGCGCTTGGCTTGTTTATGTATTTAGGAAATTTATAGGCCATCCATCACTGTCGTCCCTGGATGGCTTACAGCACACCACAAATCCTAAACAAAATAAATTGTTCAAGGAAGGTTTTCTTCCGTTGAATTCCATAGTTGTTAGGACAGAACCTCCTTATTTGGGGGCACTCTATCTCGAATTGGCAGCTTCTGGGGAGCATGCTGATCCAAGACTGTTGAACCCAAGCCTGGGAGTTCCCCAGAAGGCCACACTGATCAGCCAACAGCTGAAGAACAGTGAGGTGCCAAACTGCAATGTAGGGGGTGACATGTTGAACTTGGCCTGGGGACACCTAAGATTTCCCTGTAAAAGGGAAAAGGGGGGTCACAGCATGCCCGAGCCTGTCCTCCAACTACGTAAGACCACCAGCTTAAGACGATTCCAGGGGTTTCTCTTCCCAGCACTTGGAAGTAGCCATTTATCTCAAAGATCGTTCAATGGCTCTAGGAACCTCCATCTTCTTCAAGGGCAGGATTTTTATACAGCAAATGGGTCTGAATGACTCACTCAAGATCAAGTCACTACAAGCCACCTCATCCGGAGGCCTCCAACGCATCTTGTGTGGCAGAGGATTCCAGAAGTCGTAAATTACATGTGTGCTGAGTGATTTCCTTTTGCCTGCCCACTCCTGGATCTTCTGCCAACTCTTGAGATGTGAGACCGACTTTCTAGTTGGCCTAGCGATTCTAGTTTGGATCAAGAAAAGAATCCAGGTCAAAAGCTGCATGTTTGCTAGACAGGCCAATTCAGCGATCTGATCTTGGTAAATACCACACAGAACTGCTGACGTGCACCATCTGTAGCCACATGCAGATTGGAATGCATCTGTGCATGGGCTCACATGCTCACCTTGCCATTATGAAACAGTTCTTGCCTCATTCAAACAAAATAAAACAAACATAAAACCGATGAGCCCATGTTTAAACTTGGAAGAAGCCATTTAAACGGCTTAGGTCTGGAGTACTTGAAGGAATATCTCCTCCCCTATAAGCCCTCATGCCCCTTAAGATTGACGGGGGAATCCTTGCTCCAGGAACCCTCTCTGAAGGAAGTACGGAGGCTGTCTACCCGGAGGAGGGCCTTCTCTGCAGTGGTGCCCAGACTATGGAATCCGCTCCCTAGAGAGGCCCGCCTGGTGCCGACGTTATATTCTTTCTGGCATCAGGTAAAGATCTTGTTTCTTATTTTAACAATTAATGTTTTTAGACATTTTAGGATTTTATTTTTCCCCCTTTTTCACAGTCGCATTTTCTTTCGGGTTTTAAATAAATATAGTTTTCTATTTATTGTATTTTTATATCTTGTAAGCTGTCCTGAGTGCTTAAAGTGATAGGCCAGGGTATAAATGTATGTAATAAATAATACATAAATTCATCTCAAAGATCGTTCAATGGCTCTAGGACCTTCCATCTTCTTCAAGGGCCAAAATTTTGTTTATGTGATCAAAAATGGTGTTCAAGGCAGTGAATCCTCATTACCCTCAGCCTCTGAGCTGAAACCCACTTAGAAATTATATGTCTTGTATGATTGTGCCATCTTATTGTTTAAGGGGCATAGGGCTAAACCTGCTAGACAAAATCCAGAGAATTTGGAGAATTTGGAGTCCCAGCTCTGGAAATGCACTCTGAGCCATGAGTGAAGACTTCAAAGCCAGGGTGCTCTTCCACCATCCTTGCAGCCAGCATTGGGAGATCAACAGTGTCAGTGGCTCCTAGGTCAGAAGAGTAAAACCGAAGATGACCATTGGTGGATGGAGAGGAGGTACAGGAGGTAAGGGGGAGAGGAAAGGGGTTTGGTTAGCCTGCACAGCATTCTGGGGGTTCCTCATCTCCCACTGCATGGGAGGGTACTCAGGTGGTGATGGCTTTCCTGGAGTTTTGGTGGGCCTGCAGGTGAGCTTTGCTTCGAAGCTCCTTGACCCTCCTTAGGATTCCCAAGAGGAGCTCAGGGGCTTCTGGACAGCTGCATTGGATGACGCCACTTGGGTGCAAGCTCACCCAGACAGTTCTGGCTATTGGGTGATATGGACATATAGTAAACAAAAGCACATGCAACACATAATTTAAAGAGATAATCAGTTTTAAAAATTATCTTAATGTGGGGCCTCTGCATGCGGCTTGGAGGCAGACACGCGAAGGCGTTTCCACGATGTGAGAAGCCATGGTGAAATCGGGCCACTGTGCATCCGCTGTGTCATCTAGACCCACCTCCAGAGTTCCTGCATGGAATGATTAGTTTGCTGAAGTCACAGAGAGAATCCGTGGTCTGTTGTTGGGTTTCTGGATGTCTGTGTGACTTTTTCAGCCAGGGCATCATTGCTCACTTTATTCTCTTGGGCTGAGTGACGTGTCCATCTCTCTGTTCGCTTTTGGGAACAGGGAGACAGCCAAAAAATACACAGAGGGAGAAAGGGGGAGTTGTGGCAAAACAGTTTGTTTTCTTCTAATAGAAATCTCGGTGGGGGCTGGAGGTGGTAGGAAGTGTTGCAAGTATGCTCAGGAAGGGGAAGGGGGCAATCCATCGCAGGGCCAATCAGGAAGAGGCTGCTGGGGTCCTTAGGAAAGGCCAGCCATTTTGCTCCCAGGGGCTGCCAAGAAGCACGGCAGCCCGGGAGCACAAAGGTGGGGAAGGCAGAAACCAGCTTGCCTGGGTAACCATGTGACCTGCATGTTTGGGCAAAGATCCTTGTGCCATGAAAGCAGTGCAGGGCCGCTCGTGGACCCCAGCCATGTGGACACGGCCAGGCAGATGCTTCCATTTCTCCACCATGCTGGGATGGAGAACTGGCTGGGAAGTGTGGCCCTATTCTTGCAGTGTGGAACGCTAATGGATTCCCCTGGTTAGAAAAGAAAGCGGCAGGCTCTCTTCAGAAGGAATCCAAGTGAAGAGAGAGATAATTGTGTGCTTGACTGGGATGGCGATGAACAGGATGCTTCTCAACAGGCAGGGAGGGAGAGGCAGATTTTGATTCATGGCTGCACACAGTGTCACTCTTGGCTTAGCTGTGGGAGAGGAACATGCTGTATTTTTCGCTCTGTAAGACGCACCTGACCATAAGACGCACCTAGTTTTTAGAGGAGGAAAACAAGAAAAAAAATATTTAGAATCAAATGGGCACATAATCCCAGGCACGTTCCCCATCACTTCCCCATGGGCTGCACACCTGACAGACTCACTGCACACACATATTCGCTCTCTAAGACGCACAGACATTTCCCCTTACTTTTGAGGGGGAAAAAAGTGAGTCTTATAGAGCAAAAAATATGGTATATCTATTGTTGAGAAAGGAGAGATACCTTATATTTAAAATCTTTTAATGTAGAATTAGAGCCCAGAACAAGAACAAATTGACCTTTATGGAGAACTGGCTACACTTTGCTAGAAATGAATTGCTGCTCCCTCCCTCCACATCCATCCATCCATCCATCCATCCATCCATCCATCCATCCATCCATCCATTCATCCATCCAATTTTATATCACATCCCACTTAACAATGAAATACAGATTCAAAACAAATAAGACAAATATACTTAGAACCAGTGCTTTTTTTGGTAAGAAAAACGGTGCCGGGATTCATGAAATTATTTACCTTTCACATGTAGTCAATCACAGTACACGCACCCACACATGTCGGTTGTGTAATGAAACATACCAGCCGCTGCCCGCAGTAAGCACTCAGCACGCGACCACACGACCAATCACAAGCCGAGCGGTGCCACAAGCCGAGCAGCACCATCACAACCAGCGCGGACGAACTTGGCACACAAGCAGCCCGCATACACCGTTTTAATGATTTTGCTGCCAACTTGTTACGCTCAACAGGGCAATTCGAGTCCACGTGGACCAAACATCAAATTTTCAAAAGTTACTTTTAAAACATGGAAAATCTGTCAAAAAAAGGTGCCAGAACTCCGTTCCAGTGCATTCTATGACAAAAAAAGCACTGCGTAGAACACAGTTAAAATACAACAACAAGCAAGCTGAAACTGGGGATGATGAGCAATTGCATGAATTAAAGGAGAACCCCAGTAGACCTTATGGCCAGGTTCTTAAAAGCTCTTCCCTACCTCTGCACAAGTCCTCCAACCTGTGTCTGAATTTCTTGCCATTCAGCTAAATATCTCCCTGGCCACTTTATCACACGATGCAAAATTTTGGACATCTTTGTCACATCGTCTCTTTTTTTTCTGAATGTGAAAATTTTCATTCTGAAATGGAGATCCCAGCACTTAATCATGCTTTTAGGATTGTGTCTGGGACCCGATGGATGAACTCATTAGCCATCAGATGTCAAAGGCTTCCAAACAGTGCATATGATTATTAGCTGATTAAGAAATACACTCAAATAACACATTCTCTTGTCTCGTAGCAGTGTGTGCCAAAGGTATGAAACTTTGCCTGAATAGATAGTTTAAAAAAGGCAGTGATTCACCAACATTTAAGCCTGTTTCTGACAAATGAAAGATCAACCATCTTGTGAGCCGCCCCGAGGCTTATTGCAGGGGGCGGAATATAAATCTGTAAATAAATAAATAAATAAACCATACCAGAAGTACTGTGGCCACGAGGTGGCACTCACCTCCCATTGTTGAGTAACTAGCATGGAGCATAGTGCTGAAGTAGTAAGCACAAGGAGACAATTTTAACCATGGTGTAGAATTTTATTGTTGCAAAGAATGAGCAAAAAACAGGAAACCAACACAACCAATATCACAAGGCATGTGCTTTGCAAGGACTGGCATCATGGTCCAGACCTGGGTGAATAAGAATTGTTCACACTTTTCAGTGGGCACTGTCTTCATATTTTTGGGATCACCATTGGGTTGATGGAAGGCGAAATTGCATCTTGTTTTCAGTTCCGAGAGGGTTAGCAAACTGAAGGAAAGAGCATTGGAAGGGCAGCTTCTGTGGCTGGGCTGATGTTCCATCAATCATACCCAAAGTCCATTCCCAGGTTCACTTGCTCTCTCCCTCTAGAGGGAAGAGTCCAGAGGCTGAAGCCATCTGCTAGCATGGTCCAGAAGATCTATGATCCACTACTTGGCCATTGTCATGCTTTCTGTATTTTATGCTGGATTTCAATAACAAACTACATTGGGGGGCAGTCTTGGCCAAAAAGGGATGCATAAATGGACCAATAATATAATACAAACATAAATCAATAAGATCCTATTTTAGCTGCTGTGGTTGTTCATGGAGGGCAGGCATGGACCCTTGCAGTAATTCTCCCGGCTTAGCCTACTGTGGTTTGCATGAATAGGATGATCATCTTCCATGTTCTCCTTAAGATGTACACCCCGGCTCAGCACACACTCCTCTTCTAGCTCCAGTATGGCACCCAGGCTCAGCACACACCCCTCTTCCAGCTCCAGTATGGCACCCAGGCTCAGCACACACTCCTCTTCTAGCTCCAGTATGGCACCCAGGCTCAGCACACACTCCTCCTCTAGCTCCAGTGTGGCACCCAGGCTCAGCACACACCCCTCCTCTAGCTCCAGTATGGCACCCTGGCTCAGCACACACCCCTCTTCCACCACCACATCCAGCTGACCCAACAAAAGGCTGAGCACATGCTCCTCCTCCTCCACCAGTGCCGCATCCTCCTGAAGATCCACAGCATGAACTATGGAATGACTCTTCGTGAGTATAGTGTCCACCTGTACATCCATCACATGAATCTCCAATTGGGCGCCCCCAGTAGTCTCGGGGTCCTCCCGAGGGGTTGTGGACACAGCACGTGACTCTCGGGTTCCCCCCTGGGCTACAGGTTGAGCGGCGATAGCAATAACACCGGTAATTATGGCCTCCTCTTCTAGGTATGTCACACCGGGTGTTGCAACGAGTCACACAGGAAGTGTTCTCGACATAGTGGAAAGGTTTACGGCGATTGTCCAGCCAGGATCCTGCGGGGTCGTACCATGTTGAGTTCAAATTGAAGTAGGGCTCTCTTCCAGAAGAATAGATTCTTTCTTCTGACATTTCTGATGGACCTGAAAGAGGCAAAGACATGTGCTCAGAAATAGAGACTGCCTCTTCCTTTACACACCAAAGCCACCAGGTGTCACCATCCAAATATCCCTGGCTTGAAATTTGCCAATGCAGGTGTAAAAGTGAGATTGATTTCAGCAATCCATTTTAAACAAAAAGTAATTTGCAGTACATAGGAAGTGTAGTTGATTGGTACTAGGGACAGATATCCATCTGTCAGACAAAGATCTAGCTTGCATCATTTTTCTCTTCTCCACAAAATAAATAAAATAATGCAAATGCTATCTAATATTGTCTGTCAAGCTGAAGTCAATGAAATGCGTTGCTTGCACACCTGTTGAAATAGCATAGCAC
Organism: Varanus salvator macromaculatus; assembly: GCA_023646645.1. Classification (NCBI taxonomy): domain Eukaryota; kingdom Metazoa; phylum Chordata; class Lepidosauria; order Squamata; family Varanidae; genus Varanus; species Varanus salvator. The sequence goes on along the minus strand of JAIXND010000803.1, from coordinate 5,666,346 downwards.
AATGGACTGACCTGGCTTTCTTCTCCAGCCCTTCCTTCTCCTGCTCTGTAACCTTCCCTTTCTCACTTAACAACCCCGCTCCCCCACCCCCCATGATTTTAAGCCTGTTGTCCTTAAGCCATCTGTCCCAATGGGCTACTGTCCCTCACTGGAGCTCATTTATTGCCAGGCAGAAGCTGACTAACACTTCCCACAGAAGTTGGACTATCCATAAATATTCTGTTATATTGCAGTCGCTTGTCCACAGTTTAGTGACATGGTTCCAAGTGATGATCTCAGCCTGTGGAAGGACTACTAGCTTTGAGCTAGCTGCTCTGGGCATCTCAGGTTCCATCATAAAACATCAACTGTATCCTGGCATGGCATCCATCACCTGCCCTTCCGATTCATGGCCCCCAAAGCCCCTAATGGCCTGAAGCATGGCCCCATGGAAGTCATCTCAGCAGTTTTGCATCAGGGAGCTCAAGGACAGGTCCAGGTGGATGTGCCAAGCACGAGTCCTTTGCAATCTCCAATCTTTCCTTGAAGCTCATTTCAGCTCAATTGCATGAGAGTATCTTCCCCTCTTTTTCCAGATAACAGAAAAAAATGAGCATTTTAATTTTTCATTGTGCAAATTTTCCCAACTGGAAAATAAGCATTTCTAAAGGGGTGTATTTTTGCCCACCAAGATGGTTCATGTACCACCCCTACTGGTAGTTAATGTCCCAGAAGTGAAAGAGTAGCAAGAGAGAAGATCCTGTCTCCATGAAATGAAGGTTTGCGGAGTCTTACCTTACTGAGCAGAGAAGACAACCGAGGAAAGGAGGCTAGTGAATGAAGAGTCCAGCCAGAGAGGCCCTTTATATATGATTTCAAAGAGTCCTGCTCCTGTAGATGATACAGAACCTTTGGAATGGCGGGTCAATCAAAAACCATGGGCCCAGAAAGACCATGTCTCTTAGCATCTGCTTCCTGTCACATGATGGTTGAGTGGATCAAGGTGGTTGAGTGGATCAAGATACACCTGATTGGCACTCACGGCAGCTCAGTGATGTAGCTGATAAGGCATGTTGCCTTTCAAAAGATCAAAGGACATTGTGGGAACACCGAGTGACACTGGATGGTGGAGCCTGGATGAATCATGGATAAAGGAACACTGTCTCCACATCAGCATCACTGGAACCATGCTGGGTTCCTGCCTAAACCAATTTGTAATACCCTGTGCAAAGTGATAAGTTACCAGCGACAAGGGAATTAGTCATCCCAGTTCTTGTGGATCAACACTAGAGCAGAATCTGAATGAATCCAGACAGGGGACACTCTCTAGGTGTTATTTTCAGAGCTGATCATCCCACCGCTGCTTAGGCAATCTCTAAAGCAGAAGATTCTACCAGCTCAACGCAAATAAAAGGTAAAGATAAAGGTTTCTCCTTGACGTTATGTCCAGTCATGCCTGACTCTCGGGGGCGGTGCTCATTTCTGTTTCCCAGCCGAGGGAGCCAGCGTTTGTCCACAGACCGTTTCTGTGGTCGTGTGGCCGGCATGCCTAAACACTGAGGTGCACGGAATGCTGCTCCCTTCCCACTGAAGTGGTACCTTTTTATCTACTGGCATTTGCATGCTTTCGAACTGCAAGGTTGGCAGGAGCTGGGGAACTCACTCCGTTGGGCAGATTCGAACCGGTGACCTTTCGATCAACCAGCCCAGCAGCACAGCGGTTTAAACCACTGCGCCACCTGCAGTCCCTCAACCCAAATACTGGACACCATTTTTCAGTTCTGAACATGACTGCTTAAGAACAGTTAAGATATTTTGGAATGAATTCAGAGAAGAGCAGCAAAGATGATCAGAGGCATTTAGTTTTGAGAAGAGAAAACAGAAGGGAGATAAGAGACTAGTTTTTGAGTACCAGGACATGGAGAGATTCACACAGGATAGGAGTGCAACCTTTTCTCCATCACCCAAGATGCAGAATCATGGGCTAAAGATACAGGAAGACAGATTTCAGTTGAACGTCAGGAAAAACCTCCCAATGGATGCATCAGTCAGATGATGGAATGAAACATCACTTCAGATGGTTTAACTAAGTGAAAATTTAATCTGCATTAAAGAACAAGGGGTTAGACTTGATGGTTTAAATGGTCCAACTCAATGATTCTATGACCTTCTGAGGCCATCTGTCCCAGTGTTGGGCAGATCATAGTACCAGCAGCCACTGCTACCTCTCCTCCTCCATCTCGTTGCTGAAGTCCTTTCTTGAAATTTGACCTTCTTGATAAACATTTTATATTTTTTCTAACCTTGTCTGTCCCTTGTTATTATAATCAGGAAAAGAGAAAAAATATTCTTCACTAAACTGCAAAGCTAGGAGACTCTTCTACATTCTGGTGGGCCACCACACTTGGCTGATACAGTACGTTCCATCTGATGGGTTGCAGAACATGTGGACTTGTCCCTGGCCTACTGTGTGAATCACCTGAAGAAACAGTAGATGTTGAACATGCACTTCTCCTTAGCCATATAACCATTAGCACTTGCACAAGATGTCGCTATTACACAGTATGGATTGGATAATGAGTAGCTAGGAAACATCAGAGCAATTAGTGGTACTGATAGAACTGATTGTACGCTCATGTGCGAAGTGCATACATCACATGCTGGAATAGGATCACACAGCACATGAATGCTATTAACCTACTTAGCAGTGAGCCATGTCAGGTTCTTCAGAGTGATGTGCTGGAGTGAATGATAATTCATGTTGAGAAAGAATGAGCAAGAAGTGGGCAGTCCGTGGTGTTTCTTACCTTTCCTTTGCATTTCTGTCAGTTCCATTTCTAAATGAAATCTAAATAGAGAAATAACAAAAAAGGAGGACACTTGAGTGTCACAGAACAGAAGAGAAAGCTCTCCAGTGTCTGCATAAAGCATTTCGATCGTTTCTACACAGAACAGATAGTGGGAGGATTCTTCTTTCAATACAACTGAAGAAGGACTCTGAAGAAGAAGAAGAAGAAGAAGAAGAAGAAGAAGAAGAAGAAGAAGAAGAAGAAGAAGAAGAAGAAGAACATGGAGCAGAATAAATATTTTCTTCAGGCACCTGAGCAGTTTCTCTCTTCTGTTTCATGGCAAAATGTTTATTGCCATCACTTCCTCCATTGCTGAAGTTTGAATGTGAGCATTGAATCTTCTATAAAACTATCCATGTGCAAGAGGCGGCATTTCAACTGGGTTGGAGGGAACACAAGGTTTGCGGAAGTACCAAAAAAGCTTTCTTGATGGGGGCAAAGAGCTCAGTGAGGACAAACAAGCTCAGTGGTTGTGGCATTCTGATTGACTATTGGGGGGAAATTGGGAAATCGGTGGGGGATGGGGGATTGAATGGTGTCTCCCGAAATAAAGCATGGCTGAGTGGAAACGCATCCAGGATCAAGCCATGCTGTACTGTAGGTTCCACTCATTTTATTTTTATTCTTCAACTCCAACAAACCTTTTTGCTGTGGTGAAGGAAGATGCAGGACAGGGCTCTGTCTGGGGGTTGATCCTGTTTAATCTTTTCATCAATGACATGGAAGAAGGGGTGAACAGTCTGCTGATCAAATTCGCAGACGATACTAAAACTGGAGCAGTGGCCACAACTGAGGAGCAGGTACTCCAGATCCAAAAGGATCTGGACAGACTATAGAAACATAGAAACAGAGCGAGTCAGAAGGGGCCTTCCGGGTCATCTAGTTAGCGACATACAGGTATGTGAGGGGGTGTCACACGGAGGTGGGAGAGACCTGTTCTCCCCTGCAGAGGAAGGCAGGATGCACTCCAACGGAGCAAAGCTCAGGGAGTCAAGGTTCCATTTGGATGCCAGGAAGCACTTCCTGACAGTCAGGACCCCGAGGGTGTGGAATGGGCTTCTACGGGAGGTCGTTGAGGCCCCTCTGGTGAGGGTGTTCAAGGACAGGCTGGACATGCACATGGCGGGCATATCGTGAATGGAGCCGACTGGAGCCGGGGTCAGACTAGATGGCCTGGGAGGCCCCTTCTGGCTCACTCTGTTTCTATGTTTCTATTTTCTGTAAGGAGAGTAGAAGTGTTTGGATAGAGGAAAGTTTCAAGAAGTAAGCCCTGGTGGCCTGGCATGGTATTGGCCAGAAATAGGTTTTGAATTTTATCTTGGAAGGAGTGGAGAGGAGACGCATTCAAGACCGAGTGAAGCTTTCAGCTTTTTGTGTTTGTACATAGCAGGGATGTGTAATGCTTGTCACCTGACATGTTATTGGACCCCAACTCTCACCAGCCCATGTTTGATTGGTCCTCTTAACTGCTAGTGGAGGATGAATCAACACAAGTTTCTAAGCCCTGTTGGGCATGGATGTACCATGTCCGGCCTTATTTGACTGAAAGCAAATGGTGTTTGGGGGTTCTTTTTCTTCTTTTGCTCCTCATTTGATCTGGATTTGAGATTTTATTAGCAGGTCTCTTAATAGAAACTGCTGATTAGATTCCTTCCTATAGATCAAACTTCCATGTGTTTTGTATTCTTAATAAAAAGATTGGGATGGTTAAGTCTTTGCTATGCTTCAGTGGACCGTGAATGGTTAAATCGCAGGGGTATTAACATTGTATGTATTGTCCCTCTTTTAATACTTAGGGCTGTTTGTTTCTCTCGAGCCACTTTGAGCACAATGCATCTGCAGGACAATGGGGGAGACAAGCAACTGGCAGTGGCCATGAGCCATAATGAAAAGATCCACCCATGCCATTCCTCAGGAGTGAAGATGTTCAAAGGTTTCTAATCTCAAATATGGCACCTGATGTAAATACTGCATACACAGTATTGCCTTGTGCCTGGTCTGATTCAGGGCTGTGAAGACAGGTAAGGTTGGTACCAGTGGCGATATATAACCAGGGATGTAGGGATGCTGTAGCATCTATTCTGCCTCACCTGTATGAGCTTTTGGCTCAGATTAAACTATTGCCCCAAGGACTAACTTCTTTAATCCTTCGGGACTGTTTTCATTTGTTCTGGCTAGCTGTAGTCCATCAAAAACTCACCACAGACTCTTTTAGGAATTGGACTGGATCAGGCAATAGCAGTGACCAAACAGAGAGTGCTAGATACTGAGCAGCAATGTGATATCAGGAGAGTACCGGATTTGTTGGCACTGGAAAATACCAGATATTTTGTTGCCAGAGCACCTTATACATCATTCTTGGAGTCTCTCACTCTTCAAAGGGCCTTCTCTCTAGCAAGATGGTGAATACTCCCCTCTCTGGTCTTGGAGGGAAGATAATGTAAGATGCCAATGACAGAGAGGGTTTGCCCTTGTGGTGCTGAAGAAGCTGAAACAATTTAACATGTTTTACGGTAGGTTTTATCAAGAAATATGGGCCAAGTTTATTTCTCATCTTCTTAGAAGGTGGCCAGGCAGATCTGATGCAGAGGCTGCTGGGAAGCTTCTTATAGGCACCAATGCCCAGTTAAAAGCTGGTTGTGCTAGGTTTGTTGTAGCTGCTTGCAAGATCCACGAAGATATCATATGCAATGTTTTAAAATATTAATTAACATTGTATCAAGTAATTTTAAACAATTTTTCATCATTTGTTTATTGTTATTTTGTCTTGTAAAAGTTGGAATATTTCAACCTATGGTGTTATTTGTACATTCTTTAAGATCTAGCTGGTCACTGACCACAATAAACGGTTGCTGTTGGGATGAAGGGATGCTGTAGCATCCATTCTGCCGTTGTTTCACATATTTATTTTATTTATTTATTTATTTAAAAATTTATATGCCGCCCCTTGCAATAGCCTCGGGGCGGCTTACAACATAGTAACATTATTAAAACATATAACAAAATTAAAAACTGGCCCATCTCAGGTTATAATATAAAACATGAACAGAATTATAAATTAAACCTTTTAAATAAATTAAACATTAAACATAAATTAGTTAAACATAAATTAAACATAAATTAAACATAAACTAAAACCAAAACAAAAACCTAAATTAAACAATAATATTAATTAAAATATTGCTTAAATAAAAAGGTCTTCGCCTGGCGCCGAAAAGCAAATAACGACGGCGCCAGGCGAGCCTCTCTGGGGAGCGCATTCCATAAATGGGGCGCCACCGCTGAGAAAGCCCTCCTCCGGGTACTCACCCTCCTAATCTCACGCACGGAGGGTTCCCGGAGGAGAGCCTCCGTCGCTGATCGTAAGGGGCGGGAGGGCATATATGGTCGCAGGCGCTCCTTCAGGTAACCAGGGCCTAAGCCGTTTAGGGCCTTGTAGGTAAGAACCAACACCTTGAATTGGGCCCGGACTTCAATGGGGAGCCAGTGGAGCTGACGGAGAACTGGGGTGATATGAGAACCACGCCCAGTCCCCGTCAGCACCCTGGCAGCTCTATTCTGCACCAATTGAAGTATCCGGACCGTCTTCAAGGGAAGCCCCTTGCCAAGCTCCTATTGCTATACTGGCCACTCATGGATGGAACTGGATTTTGCACAAATGTATCCATACATACTTGTGCAAATTCAGGGCCAAGCCAATTCATCCTTCTGAAAATACATAAATCCCCCTAAAATGAGCGAATTCCTGAAAAACGAAACGACACGAAGTGAAGCAAAGTGAAGCAAGCGAAACGAAACAAGACAAAGCAAGATGAGATGAAGCAAGACAAAACAAGACTGGTTTTCATGCTTTCACTTATGGGGAAAATGTACATTTTGGGGTGGGTTTGGGTGGGTTGGTATTTTTTTATTACTAAATTTACATGAAATAACAAAATGAATCAAAAACCTAGTCTGAAGATTCACAGCATCTTCGTGGCCCAGAAAAAGCAAGTCCATTGTTGAATCCACAGGCTGGATACTTAGAAATTTGAACTCATTTGAGTTTGGAGACTTCTCTGACTTACCTTTACATTATATATTCAACACATTGCTCTGTGTCTGTGTGAACAGGATACTGTGCATGAGGTAGCATCTCATCAAATAGTCTCAAACTACAGCCTGCATTTCTCCATGATTGTTGAGTTGTGCACGTGTGTTAGGAATGGCGTGGAAATATTTTCCACACATGTTTAATGTGAACTAACTTAATTTTCACTTGGTGAAGCAAAGCTCAGGAATCCACTCCTTCCTGAATTTTGCAAAGGAATTCTCTAATTTTAAAAAATGGGTACAAACATGCCTATATAGGGGATGGGGTATGAGGCGAGACTGAGGGAACTGGGTCTCTTCAGCCTGGAGAAGAGGAGACTCAGAGGGGATATGTTGGCAACATACAGGTATGTGAGGGGGTGTCACATGGAGATGGGGAGAGGCCTGTTCTCCCCTGCAGAGGAAAGCAGGACGCGCTCCAATGGAGCAAAGCTCAGGGAGCCAAGGTTCAATTTGGATGCCAGGAAGCACTTCCTGACAGTTAGGACCCCGAGGGCGTGGAATGGGCTTCCACGGGAGGTCGTTGAGGCCCCATCGGTGAGGGTGTTCAAAGATAGGCTGGACATGCACATGGTGGGCATGTCATGAGCGGAGCCGGCTGGTGCCGGAGGTCAGACTAGATGGCCCAGGAGGCCCCTTCTGACTCGCTCTGTTTCTATGTTTCTATATTCAGGGAAATAATGGTTAGAAATGTGATCTTTTAAGAAAAAACTACCTGCAATAAAATTGAACGATAGGCAAAATGCATACAGAAGTACATGCATTGAGAAAAATGTGCACAAATACTCATGCATTTTTCTGTAACATTTGGTTTGTGCAATCCCAATGCCCAAACTAAAATGAGTGCTGGAAACATTCTCAGGTTTGAGAACTTAGATGGAGAAACTGAGTGCAATAATTGACTATCTGTTGGTATTTTTCTATTACTAAATTTGCATAAAATTTGCATAAAATGAATCAAAACCCTAGTCTGAGAATGAAGCCTTCAATGGAGCAAAGCTCAGGGAGCCAAGGTTCCATTTGGATGCCAGGAAGCACTTCCTGACAGTCAGGACCCCCAAGGGCGTGGAATGGGCTTCCATGGGGGGTCGTTGAGGCCCCATAGGTGAGGGTGTTCAAGGACAGGCTGGACATGCACATGGTGGGCATGTTGTGAGTGGAGCTGGCTGGAGCCAGGGGTCAGACTAGATGGCCCAGGAGCCCCTTCTGACTCGCTCTGTTTCTATGTTTCTATGTGGCAGTTCAGCAGCAGCATATGTAAAACAGCCTTTAGTGCCTTCATTCAAGTATTAAGTGGAAAAACGGGAAGAGAAAATATGCATTGGACTTGATGGAGTACTTTGAGCCACCGTTCCCTCCTTGGAAGATGATTCCATGGAGAAGGAGCTGGAGAGACAGGAATCACCCACCAGCAGCAATGCCCAAGATATGCCAGTAAACCCAGCTGGAGCAGTTAGTGCCCTCTGAGGAGACCGCCACGAGGACAGCAAGGACTCTGGCTTGGAAGCGGAGGCAGGGAAACCTCCAAGCCCTCAGGAGAGATGTCACCTGAAAAATCAGGGGGTTGGGAAGGTTAACTTTGGAATTCTCTTGCCAAGCAGATTCACCAGGCACTGTCTTTATACTCTTTTCAGTGCCCGGTGAAGACCTTCTTTTAAAAAAATTTTTTTGATGCTACTAGACCTTTGTTTTATATTTTTGTTTGCATTTTATCAGAATTGTATTTTTTAATGGTTGCAATTGATTTTATTGTGGTTTTTATCTTGTGGTTTTTATCTTGTGATTGTGAGCTGCCCAGAGGTGCTGTGGCAGAGTGGGTGGCATAAAAATGTTTTAAACAAACAAACAAACAAACAAACAGACTGACTCGAGCCTGATACCTCCTTTTGAGAAAACACCTATTTACCCTCCAGAGACTTGATCACAAAAAAGACCTTTTGCAGCTGCTGGCACTCACAGCTCAGGCCTTGGTGTGGCTCTAACTTCTTGCACATGAAAACAGCTGGGGATGCGTGAGAGAGTTGCTGGACGTACAGTAAACAAGACCTTCCTCATTCTAGCTTCCATGGCCTTGACCCCAGACTATTTCCCTGCATACTTATGAACTGGACTCTAACTCTTCTGCCTTGGAGAGTAACTCTTTGTAACCTGCACCCCGGACAGCTGAGATCTTCCCGTTTGCCTAAGCCCTCCTTGTGCCAACTAACTTGGAACCCTTGAAATATCAACTGCTATTGTCAAACTTCTGAAATACGACAGCAAGAGAAATGCTCTAGCAGAAGGTCTTGGATCAGGCACAAAGGAATTGGTACTCGAGTCATCTTCTGGTTAATTGTACAATCCTTGAATTTTCACCAGAAGAACATGGCAATGTGCATATTAAACTTATAAAAGGAGTAACACATGATTGTGGAAAGAAATGATAGTTCTAGTACAGATGGATGCTTAATTTTTATTGTGTTGCTGGCATGTTTGGGGAAAAGTAACAACTAATTAAATACGTTTATACTTGTATATACCATAAAGGTTGGCTTGAAATATGGAACAGTCATGCTAAAATGCTTCCTTGGTGCAAGACATAACGACTTTGAATTACTTGATTACAGTGTTTAGTACTCTGAGTCTTATGCTTCTTGGGCAAATACCAAAATACTGGCACATTTTCAAAGGATTAAAAAAACAATTCAACTGAAAGATGTTCCATTATGCATGAAAGATACATGGGGTATCCTCAAGAAAATGGCCAATTCCAAGGGTTGGAGGGCTGGAGTTGAATAGTCACAAAAATTCATTTCCTAAGGTTTTCTTAGGTGTATGGAAAGCATGAAAAGTTATTTAGGGTTGGTTTTGAAGTTTGCAATGGAAGTCACAGGGACTGAATGATGAATCGCCACCAAGAATGTACAACATTTAAGCGTGTTCTTCTTAGGATTTCTGAACTGAAACCGCTGGGAATTGAGGAGGGAGGTTCTTCTGCCGATTGGGCTGCAGATGTTATTGGGAGCAGGAGAAGGAAGGAAGGAAAGAATGTTGCAGGGTGATTCTGTTCTTGTCATCAGTGCATTTTTTCTCATTTCAGAAGCTGTTTCTTCAGGAGATGGGCGGGAATTTGTCACACCTTCACTTGGCAGATCTCAGGAGTTCCAATGGATGTGCACACTGGTGGGCAGTACTTTTGCACTGGAGGGCAGCATTTCTGCACTGGAGGACAATAAGTTTGCACTGGAGGGCAGCATTTCTTCACTGGAGGGCAGCACTTCACTGGAGGACAATAAGTTTGCACTGGAGGGCAGCATTTCACTGGAGGACAATAAGTTTGCACTGGAGGGCAGTATTTCTTCACTGGAGGGCAGCACTTCACTGGAGGACAATAAGTTTGCACTGGAGGGCAGCATTTCTGCACTGGAGGACAATAAGTTTGCACTGGAGGGCAGTATTTCTTCACTGGAGGGCAGCACTTCACTGGAGGACAATAAGTTTGCACTGGAGGGCAGCATTTCTGCACTGGAGGGCAGCACTTCACTGGAGGACAATATGTTTGCACTGGAGGGCAGCATTTCTGTACTGGAGGGCAGCACTTCACTGGAGGACAATAAGTTTGCACTGGAGGGCAGTATTTCTTCACTGGAGGGCAGCACTTCACTGGAGGACAATAAGTTTGCACTGGAGGGCAGCACTTCACTGGAGGACAATAAGTTTGCACTGGAGGGCAGTACTTTTGTACTGGAGGGCAGTACTTCTGTGGAGGTGTGGCACAGCATCCCCCCTCAAGTTGTGGGCTCACCGAGTGGCAGGATGATCCCACGGTGCCACAGGATGGTTCAAAAGAGACAGACTGTCCCCCAGAATATCTGCCACATGGCTCAGAACATACAGATCTTCCATAATCGTAGCACGATCCCTGAGCTGTAGAGGAATACATTTCCTGGGAGCACTGACTGGACCTGCAGAAGCAACGTTCAGAAAGTGAGTTAGCAATAGGATGCAGCTCTTCATAGAGGAAAGAAGGTTGGGTGGGTTTTGGAAAGGATACCTCAAAATCTTTCCCAAAGGTTCATGACCCAGAAACTCAGAAGGCATATTGGTTGGCTGGTTTAATACACAAATTGATTGGCTTTTGATTGGTGGGTTGGAATACAGAGAGCCTATCACACACAAACAGCTGGTTGGGGCATGTCCCTAGCTGAGGAGATGACACAGCTCGTGAGGAACTTATAAACCTATAGTTTTGGGTGGACCCATTTAGGCCCCTGAGTCCAATCCCCTGCTCAATGTAGGAGTCTAGTTCAAAGCATCTCTCACTGACAGCTGCCCAGTCATTTGCTATAGACCTTTGGAAATGGCAGCCCACTTCCTCCACAAGTATTTGGGAACAAACCGGTTTCAAACCAGCTGTTCCTGTTCAGGTGCAGTCAACATCAGTTCAAGGTAACTGGTGAAAGAATAGCCAGTGAATGTCATAGCTGAGTGGAGATGTGGACTCAGCTCTCCTTACTTCTAATCTAGCCCTCTATCTACACCAACCCTCTCCAGTTGGAGCTCTTTTGATGCTTAGAAGAACAATTGCTCAGTCCCAGCCAACATGGTCAAAAGTAGGAAGTTTTGGGAGCTGTAGTACAAAACATAAGGAGGGCACCAGCTTGATCTGTTCCATATGGTTCTGTCCAGAAATGGTTGATTGATGCCCAGAATTGAATCTAACAAGAGGGATAAACCAAAGTCTGCTAGACTCCACCTTTTCATTTTGATTCAGTCTCTCCACTCTTCATGGATCAGTTTCTCTCTGGATTTCACTCCTATTCTGTCAGCTTGACCCCTGATCTGCCAGGTCCACCCCTAATCCATCAGGATCTGATCTTCATATTAAAATGTCACTCTTCAAATGAAGGTAAAGCCATTTCCTTGTTCTGATCTCGCAGCCTTCACCCTTTCCATATGAAACGACAGGAAGGCAAATGGAAAGCCAGGTTGGATCTGACTAAGTGCCATCTAATCTGGCATCCACCAGGCAACCTCTGCAGCCTTTTAGAACATATGACGTGAGGTATGACATTAACAAATTGCAGAGCATTCCTATATGACATGTTAATGATCCATGATTATATGGTAGCTCAGTGCTATTAGATGAAGGGAGTGAGGGAGGAGACGTACTCAGCAAGTGCCTTCAAGGAATGCCTTCTAACAAATGTGTCCATTTAGAAACATAGAAACAGAGCGAGTCAGAAGGGGCCTCCCGGGCCATCTAGTCTGACCCCCGGCGCCAGCCGGCTCTGCTCACGACATGCCCACCAAATGAGCCACTACAGGAAAGGATGCGTTTTCTACCTCAGCTAGGTCTGATTCAGCTAGGTCTGATTAGCTAGCTCCTAATTCAGCTAGGTCGGTATCATCAGCTGCTAGAACACACCAAGTGAAAGTTCTGCATGTATCTGAGCCAGAGGAAAACTACCCTTCCTTGATCACAAGAATCAAGCTACACATCTGGAAACTGCACACTATACAAGGAGCCTGTATAATCTTTCTGGTGAGGCTGTTGTGTTTCAGAATTGAATTCCAACTCTTCCCTGCAGGGAGATCTTTGAAACGCTGGTAGAACACCCAGTCACTTCTTTCCCATCCTGACTTTGGAAATGGTAGAGTCTCCAAGAACCATGCCAGATTCATTTTTGGAATTTATCATTAGCATCCATCTGACTAATACCCCAGAATTTCTTTAGGTCTGCTAAAGCAGGTGGAGGAAAACAACTCAACAATTTATAAAACCAAGGCACAAACTTTAAGAGAAACCCTTAAATTTATCTCAGTCTAAATATTTTATTTATTTTATTTATTAATTAAAACATTTATAGGCCGCCCCATTGCAACAAAGCCTCGGGGCGGCTAACACCATAATTAAAATACAATAACAATAAAACATATGAATTTATCCCTCCCCCCCCATGGTGCATCTCGGCAACTAAAAAAAAAATATATTGAATATTGAAAAAAAAAATTGAAATACAAGGTCAAATATCATTTGTTTATGCCAACTGCTTATCCAACACCATCCAAGGAACACTATGCTTGACTAAGTCTTGAAGAACCTAGTTATCTGCTTTGTTCAAATCCCAAATTCTGAACCAAAGCCCAAAAGGAAACTCAGCTTCCTTAAATTTAATGGGGCTTTTTAAATGGGATTCAGGCTGCAAATAACTCACATTGTAAGCCATCTTGAGACCTGCTGGTATAGATGGGCTACAAATGTTTTAAATAATAAATGCATAAATAAATAATAAATAAATAAATTTGCCTATTTTAGAGACTCCCAAGCAGGACTCCCAAGACATGGGCTTTGCTGTTCTGGATTCATAAATTCTTTAGACCTTCTATGGATGGATGAGAATTTAATTTCAGTTTGGTTTCGAGATGAATGATAGAATCATAGAATAGCAGAGTTGGAAGGGGGCAGAAGGCCATTGGGTCTAACCCTCTGCTCAGCCATTCCTCTCAGATTGACCATCATTTGCAAAGTTCTCCATATTTAGGAGAAAAAGACCTTGATGCTTTTTTAAAAAACTGCATTTGGAAGAAAGTGAAACCGACCAAGTTATCCATTCATCCAAGTGCTCATCCCTTTTCAAACCACAAGTCTCCTAAACCACAAATTTCCATAATAGCCTTTCTGGTTGTGTCAAGGCTGATGGCAGTGTGGTCATACCTGCCCAGCTGCCCTTCCCCCTTAAAAGGGTTTAGCCCACCGCTCCAGGCACCCCCAGCTAACTCAGTTTACCTGCCCCTTAAGCATCACAGATACTGTGGGTTGTCACTCTAGTGGCAGCACCATAGGAGATAAAATGGCAGGTGGGCCCAGCAATCTGGAACTTCCTTGAGCGATCATCTAACCATCTTCTGATGCCACGAACCCATCGAGAGGGATGGCCCATCAGAGTGTGCACTGAGCACAGCCCCCTCAGCTCTAGGACATGCCCTGCTACAAAACCGTTAAGCAGGAACCCCCAGAACCTTCATTTGTCCTGCCTCCACTTCAGCCAGCCTTCATACTATTACCCACAGACAATGAAGTTGACTTACCAAGTGGTCTGCTGTTACAGAGAGGAGTTCTTCAGCTTCAGTTAGTGAGGACTAGTAAGATGGTCGCCCTTTATAGTATCTTGAGGCAGCCCTTGTGACTGAATGCCTCACTTCTTGACGTTTCAGACTCGTGTCATGAAAAGCAAAACACAAGCCCAGAAACTGCTCCATCTCCTCCTTGATGTGTCACCTTCATTTTGCTCATATGCCTTCCCAGGACATTTGCATATCAAAAGCGATTATTCAGCAGGTGGCAATTAGGGCATCCACACACATGCCCATGAAATTCTCAATGAGGAAGGAGAAAAGGGGTGATGGAAGAGTTGTGCCGGCACATGCAGAGTACCAGCCTGACAGACACGTCATTCAGTGAGAAGACAAAGGTCCATTGGACTTCAGCCTTGTGTACAGTCATGAAAGAAATATGAGCTGGACAGGTGAGGTTCACTGGAACAGGTGGTGGAGACGCATCTAATGGTCTTACTAATGCACATGATCAATTTTTCGTCAAGGATGGCACATGTCAATCTGCCGTTGGTATGCCACACAGATGTTCTGCAACAGCATTGACTATCTTGCATAACCCTAGGAGTGACTGTTTATGGCAAACCTGGTGGGCATATTTGGAAGTGGGAGAGGATGCTATGGGCAAGCTTGCAAAACGGCCACTCAGATGACAGTCCTGGTCCAATGGGGTCATGTTAAACACTTGTTTCCTGGAAGACAAAGTGGTGGGACAGAAAGGAAAGTGGCTTGCTCAAGAAGTCAAGGACGGGGAAAAGGTTTGAGTCTCAGCTCGCTTTAAACCAAAGAAAAACCGTGCTTGAGGGAAACACTTTGCTCTGCAGCTTGACAACTGCTATCGCCACCACTTATCTCATGGCAGTGATGAGGAAAGGAAGAAATTTTGGTGTGACTTTGGTGTGACTTATTTGGGGATACGTATTAAGGACTGGGCTTTTTATCATTTGCGCTTTCTCAAAGGAAGGGGAATTCTGCATGGTAGAGTCTTCTTGAATCATTTGTGAACTGGACAAAGGTTTCAATACAGAGGAAGAGCTTTGTGCTGAGGTTTAGTTTTTCAAAGGAGAGACTTTTATGTCTTTGAAGGGAAGAATGAGGAATTAGCCAAGACCGCAGAATAAAAATGAGAGCTTGGAGGTGTGTTTTTGAACAGTGGCTTATAGGATGTAGTCAAGCTTAATAACAGAGTGCTTCCTTATGTGAAGTCTAGGATCTTCCTTTTTCCCATGAGAGAAAACAGAAGAAGCAAAAAACCAGAAGAGCTTTCTTAGGAGTTTGAATGCACGGTTTGCTTGAATAACTTAGCAAGTAAAAGCTTTCCTGCAGCTGCCTTTCGTCAGACAGAGATGCTTCTACGTTCTTTGTTTTGGCTTCCACTGTTCAACCTCCACATCTCTTTGGGAAGCCCACAGACAGTGAGGGCCCCTTGTCTGCCTCTGGGGAAAAAGGTATAATTGTCTCAGAACTTAGGGGTTTTGTTTAGCTAAGACGTCTGTGGAGATTCCTATTTTCTTCCTCATGTGGGGGTGGAACACTTGGAAAAGTGGTTCTCTTTAAACTCAACAGACTTTTGACACATTCTCATCCCAACAGGCAAAAGTGGGCCAAGCGTCTGCGGAATGGCTTGTAACACGTCTGTGAAGTTGGAGATGAGAACTGTGCATCTCTAGTATATTTGGGAGTGGGGATGAGTGCCAGAAGACACCACTGACATAGGAAATCCAGGTTCTAGTCCCCACTTGGCCATGAAGTTCATGGCCAATATTTGATGCTCAGCCTCCCCTCTCTCCCAGCAGAGATGTAAGCTAGTTTTGTTCCTTGCAGAAGGAAGAAGGCGAGGTAAAATTTAAATGTGCAGTAAATTAACCAAGCACAAAACAAGAGGATTTGTCAGTCCTTTCAGACATCTTGGCCACATGGCAGTATGACCAGCATTAATAGATCTTTTGAATGTAGGAGTGATCAAAACATGCCATGCATCTGAAGTTTTATTGATAATTCAATTGGAAGTGGGGTGTTAACATTTACCGTATTTTTTGCTCTATAAGACGCTCCTGACCATAAGACGCACCTAGTTTTTAGAGGAGGAAAACAAGAAAAAAAATATTCTGAATCAAACGGGCACATCATCACAGGCACATTCCCCATCACTTCCCCATGGGCTGCACATCTGACAGACTTACTGCACACACATATTCGCTCTATAAGACGCACAGACATTTCCCCTTACTTGTGAGGGGGAAAAAAGTGAGTCTTATAGAGCAAAAAATACGGTAAATCACTAAATAGCTTGGGCCAGGTGATCTGTATAACACCGTATAGTAACACCGTATGTTACTACCCAGCCCATAAGATCATCTGTTGAGGTCCTGCTCAGAGAACCCCCTCCAAAAGAAGCTGGCAGCGCATAATGACTAGGAGAAGGGTCTTTCCAGTTGTACTTATTTATTTATTAAATTTCTATCCTGCCCATTAGCCCAAATGGCTCTCTAGGTGGGTTACAAAATATAACAATAATAAAAATTAACCACAATAATATTAGATGGAACATATAAACTGCAACAATAAAATAGAACAATAAAAACGCAGGGAACCCCCCCCCCCCAAATAGTAGCACTCCGTCTTTGTAACATTCTTCACAAGGCGGGTGTGCTTGATGCAATCTTCGCGATCATTTTGGTGCCAGGTGAAAATCTTTTTATTTCCCAGGTATTTTAATAGATGGATGGTTTTGACTGTGTTTTTATTGCTGCTATGCCGTATATCAATTCTATTATAGTCACTGTAGATTGCTGATTGATTGATTCTTGCTGCATTGGTTTTATTGCTTCTTGTTCATTTAAATATGATTATTTATTGTCGTTATATGTTTTTAAATTTGTAAACCTCCCAGAGAGTCTAATGGGCTCTGGGGTGTATAGAAGTATGGTCTGTATATATGTATGTGTGTGTGTATACATATATAGAGATACATATATTAATAAATAAAATGTGGAAGTGACCTCTGGCAGAGATGCAGGAAAAATAAAAGGAAAGAAAGGGTGTGGATGTATTTGTGTTTGTAGAAAAGAATGTCTTTAGGAAAAAGATGGAGAGGTTTGCATATGAAATGGACTGGAGATATTTCCAGAGATTAAGACATAAACAGACTGGAACAAAGCTTCTCTTTATCTTTACTTTAGCACCTTCGTGTGGTGGAAGGGCGCAATTGCTTGTTTGCATACGTCCTTTAAAGGTTGTAATCAGGTTACAGTCTTTTCCACGGGAGGTGGGTGAGGCCCCATTGGGGAGGGTGTTCAAGGACAGGCTGGACATGGACATGGTGGGCATGTGGTGAATGGAGCCAGCTGGAGCCGGGGGTCAGACTACATGGCCCAGGAGGCCCCTACTGACTCGCTCTGTTTCTATGTTTCTATGAATCGTCTCATCTATGAAATGGGATACCAACAGCCCGCGTTAAGAGGTGATAACTGTAAAGGGGATGCCACAAGTATAGGGTGGTTATGGGAAGGAAAAGTAAGGATAGCTCTTCAAGGGGAGAAAAATTCAACTCCTTGCCAGAGAAAGGCAGAGTGAATCTGCCTCATACAACCAACCACATATCTGCAGGACACTTCAAGGGCGTTTTCAGCCAAGACTGCCACTAGGGGTGGATGGAACGGACGACAAAGGGTTTCTCTGTTTCTCATTTCCCCAGTCCTTGGTTAATTCCCTTCTGTGTGCACATCAGCGTTCACTAAACTGAAAGTAAAATGTTGCACATGACTCGGAGGGGATCTGTTGGTGGCATGTGAGGGGGTGTCACACGGAGGTGGGCAGAGACCTGTTCTCCCCTGCAGAGGAAGGCAGGATGCACCCCAACGGAGCAAAGCTCAGGGAGCCAAGGTCCAATTTGGATGCCAGGAAGCACTTCCTGATGGTTAGGACCCCAAGGGCGTGGAATGGGCTTCCACGGGAGGTCGTTGAGGCCCCATCGGTGAGGGTGTTCAAGAACAGGCTGGACATGCACATGGTGGGCATGTCGTGAGCGGAGCCGGCTGGAGTCGGGGGTCAGACAGACTAAGCAACTGTGTATGTCTAAAGGCTGGGGATCATCCTTAAGGCTCTAAATGTTTTGGGGTGCAAAAATAAGTGGGTGATTCCCTGACTGTCATTCTGCCCATACATGACAATTTTCAAAGGAGGCCCTACATCAGTGGAAGAAATACGCGATACATTTGCAAAGGACAGGGCCTTCTCTTCTGTGGCACCTCCAATGGGAGATGCAATTGGTGCTGACTTTGTTTACCACTCAACTTTGGCCAGTCACTCACTATCAGTCTGAACAACCTCACCAAAAAGTAATCTAAAAAAAAAAAAAATCTGTTTTTCAGATGAAATGTACACATTTAGAAATGTACCCCCTAAATGCATCTAAATCTAATATTATTTCATTTTATTTATTTAAAACTTTTGTATGCCGTCCCCCATACAAGGCATACAGTTGCATCATTATGTACTGGATGCAATTGAGAACTGGAAGGAATTAAATGCACACACTCTAATTGAGTGCTCTCTCTCTCTCTCTCACACACACACACATAAACACACACACACTTTATTGCTCTCCTTTGGAGCTCCTAGGTGCCACAGGTCCTGGAAAACCTCATGGATGGACATCTTGGCATCTTGTCTTCCCATCAGCATTCCAAGAAGTGGGAGAGGCTGGGGAGTCCTGGATACCAATGTGGAATTGCAAAGAATGACAATAAGCATACATTCCACCTGGCCACACTGTAATGCTGCGGTGTTGAAATTCTTCTGCCCTGAGGGCCACAAACAATTTTGGAGATGCTCCTGGAGGCTGCTTTCCAGTGCCAGGTGGGGTTGAAAGTTATGGGAAAAAATAGCAGAGGGCTGCCTTGTTTAGTACAAAGCTCCTACAGCTTCAGCCTTAGGGAAAACATTTCCTCTTTTCAGGATGCGGGGCAGAAGAACATGCACAAACATGAGGAAATCATCAAAGGATGGGCATTTGAGGGAAAGGTGACCACCAGAGAACCTGCAGCATGTCGGACTAGGATACCAACAGGTCTGACTTTCAGTACTTCATCATTTAAAGAAAACAGCAATAAGGACAACCCCCCACTGCCCATACACAGATGTGAAAATTTTACCAAACTGTCACACCCTACGGATCCCTCCACTCATGGTGATTACTCTTTCCATCTTCCAGAAATAAGTAACTGGAAAGGGAAATAAACCAGATGAAAATATTGGCACTGCCCTTATAGATGGTGCTTTGCAATTTGTCCAATATTCATGAAAAAAACCCCCACATCTACACAAGTTACCATCTTTTGTCACTCCGTTGTGTAAGTTGATTCCTTGTGAGGGGAAGGCCTTGATTTGGTCTGTTGTGAACTTGTTGACTACCAACCTCATGAGTGAGATTAAGTACTGCTCATGTGCAAGCTACAAGCAAGACTGAAGATTTCCATGGCTGGAGATCTTTTATATAGTCTTGATGTGTTGTTGCCCGGAAATGTGACAGCCCTTTTGCAAATGCCAATGGATGAACCCAATTCCACACTTGACTACATCATTATCTTTCATGGTGTTCTGTGGTGACACCCTAGTGACAAATTTTGCCCTGTAGGAAAACTGTTTTGCAAAGCAATGTAGTAGATATAATCAAGATACTTCCTCACAAACAACCCAGACAGTAAGAAAAGAGGTGTTTGATTACTCTCATAAAAAGTGGAAAATTACATTTAGGTTATTCAAGGTACTGGGAATTATCATACATTAACTGGTTCCCTGTTGCTCAAAGCTGAATTGGTTATGGAAATGTGATCTCACATTTTGGGTGTCCCAACTTCTTGGTCTCATGCATAGTTCACATAATCCAAATATTTAACTTGGAACAATGGTTTTGTAATTCACAAGTCGCCCCCTCTGTTCTCCTATTAATCTGTTGTGGGTTCCTTCCTAGTCATCAATTTCAGCTTTAAAAATGAATGAAAGAAAATTTGGTTGATGTCCCGTGCTCTCCAGAAAATTGCATTTTATTTTAATCCTTCTCTTCTACAACAAAATGTAGTAACAGCCAAACAACCAAGAGACACAAATCATGAGTGTTGAGGATTTTGCTCTTTATGAATGAAAATCTAACACATCAGGTCTGCTCTTTCTAGAAGCAAATTTATTACCAGCTTCTGTATTTCCTGGATGTTTTGACACATTTCCCAAATGTGTCCTGGATCTTCCAAGGTCTTGAAGAATATAATCACGGAACTGTACAGATGAAAGAGATCTGGGTGGTCTGTGTGGACACTCTACTCAATGCCAGAACTTCAAAGTGAGACACCACCATGACATTCCTGTTAGCCATCTAGACTCTGCTTAAAGACCTTCAGTGAAGGCAAGCCCATCATCTCTTGAGGTGGTCTGCTCCATGGCCAAACTACTCTTACCATGAGTTCATTTCTCTGAATGTTTCACTGAAATCTGCTTCCATGCCTTTTCAACTTCATTGGAGCAATAGAGAATGAGTCTTCTCCATCTGCCCTTCAGATATTTGTAAGCCACCACATTTTCCCTCAAGCTTCTCTTCTCCAAACTCTTTCAACATTCCCCACAGGACTTGGTGACCAGACCCCTCACAATCCTTCCTCTGAATGAACTCTGATTTGTCAATGTCCTTGTCAAAATATGGTACCCAGAACTAGACCTAGTCCTAGATTCCTCCTGGCCGGAACATGACAGAGTGGTATTCCTTACACTCGTATCAGTGAGCATTATGGAGGAAATTGTGAGTATTATGTTACCACCAACACAGGGACCTAATATGGAAGATTCATTACTCTAGTAGAATGTGTCTTAAAGCAAACCCAACAAGCCATGGATGTTATCATTATTTATTTTATTTATTTGGAATTTTTGTATGCCGTCCCATTTGCATAAGCCTCGGGACGGCTTCCAACGTATAAATAAATATCTATACAAATACATATATATAAAATCTGGAAACATCCTGGCTTAATAATTTAAAACCAATAAATAAAATCAGCAATTATTAAAATATCATTTAAATAAAAAGGTCTTGGCCTGGCACCAAAAAACAAATAACGACGGCACCAGGCGGACCTCTCTGGGGAGCACATTCCATAAGTGGGGTGCCACCATCTTGACCCCCACCCCATCTTGGTGTCAGTTTCAACTGTCTGATATTTATCATTCGTTATATTTTATACAGGAAAATTATTCCTCTTATTGTCACTGCTACACTGCATTTATATGCACAAGAATTGGCAGCAATGGTTGACTGGCTAATTGTATCAAGGCAGAAGGCAAGACGCCACTGCTGATTCCATCATTAGCTTTCAGCTAGATGCATTATGAGCAATGTCCTCTGAATGGTGTTCAGGAATCCATGAATGTTGCCTTCTGGGACCAACTTTCAGCACCGTACAGGATTTTCTGGATCACTGTGTACAAAATACCTATCATCGCATCTTATGCCTATTAAAAAGAAGGTGGATCTCAAGACCAAGTAAAGGAGTGTGACCGGAAGGCAGCAAATAGCTGGAGAAAAAAAATTAATGGAGGTTGGTCCATGAGGAATTCTCCATTCTCTGACTGTGTCTCATTTCCTGGAGTTGGATTGTCCGAGGTGTATAAAAAGGACATCTCTGGCCAAGAGTCCTTCAGTCTTCTGCCTTTGCAACTGTTTGCCTCCTTCCAGTTTGTGGACAAGGTAAGTTGGAGCCTTCTTGTCTTCATGTTGCGAATGTGAAGCAACAGCAGTTAATATGATTTCTCATTATAATCTGTGCATGATAGTATAGTAAGTACATGCAGCAACATAGAAAAATGTATTATGATGATCCAGGAAGTAAATTTAGTAGTTAAAATCTAAGCTATTGCTGGACTGGATGAGTTCTAAGCTTTTTGTTGGAACAACTCTGCCAGTACAACACCTTTGAGTTTACTGAATCCTGTGGATGGATCCAGGGCAATGAACTTTGGTGCATGGAGACTTCAAGTCTATATATGTCTACTCAGAAGTCAGCCTCTATTGGGGGCAAGGGGGCTTACTCCAAGTTAAATGTGTCCAGGATTGCAGGCCAGGTGGGTCTTTCCTAGATCCATGGAAGTGTTCAGTGAACTCAGCATTCTGCTTCCAGGTGCTCTGAGCACCTCTGGAAGACCACCAGTGAGCATGGAGCTTGAGCCTGCTGGTATCTCCTTCACAGCCTGGGTGGTGCTTTTGGTTACATCAACAGTGACATTGACAGTCTGAACATCAGAGATAGAGGGAATGATGGAGATATATACTCGCATGGGAATTTCTAGGTGGACTTTTTGGATCCATGGGCCCATTTCATGGGTGGATATGTTGTCAGCGGAGCTGGCTGGTGCCGGAAGTCAGACTAGATGGCCCAGGAGGCCTCTTCTGACTCGCTCTGTTTCTGTTTCTATTTTGGAATTTCAGAAATTGCAGTGGGCACTGATGCAAAATGTCAGCTCTGTAGATGGGCACCTTCCTGCCATGTCGATGGGTCTTAAGTGGTGCCTCATTCAGCAAAATGTTCACCCATTTTTACTGGACACCACGATGTCTCCCTAATAAGGGATTGTCTAATTCGGCTCAACACTGATTGTCATTTAGACAATCATTGTCTGAATGAATTAGACAATCATTTGGTGGTGCGAAAGAGTTTCCAAGCATATGCTTCAGCAAGTGTTGGTTTTAAGCTATAAAGTTCTGCATGGCTGGGGACCACAGTGCCAGACAGTTTGCTACTTCCATCCTGTATCTACCTGGACCCTGCTATGCATCTCACCTCTGAGGGAGGCTTGAGAGGGGTCACATGAGACAGGGTCTTCTTAGCAGTGCCCCCTCCGATCTCCCCACTGAAGTTTGCCTGGTGTCAACAGTCTTATCTTTACACTGCCAGGTTAAGACTGTCCTCTATTCCCATCCTTCGATGGCATCTGTTGGGGCATGCCAGCTGTTTTAAAAAAGTCTATTCTATATTATTATAATTATAAATGCTTTAAAATTCTATTTCTATTCTGAAAATGTATACTGTACTTTATCATTGTATCTGTATGTGGTGGGTTTCTGTGGATAACTTGGACAGCTGCAGTGAATGGGCAGACGAGAGATGCTGAATGTTGCCTGTGCCAAGTCTTCTTTTTCTCCATGCTTTTCAGCATAACCTTTGGCAAGCACAAGATGGGCTGCTGTGATTGTTGCTCGTGCTGCAGGAACAACAGAGGAAACACCCACATGATCTGCCTTCCTATGCAGCCTTCCTACTCTTCTGGATCGTCATGCTGTGGGTCCTGCTGTGGGTGCTGCCGCTCTTCCAGACAATCCTGCAACCTCATGTACGTCCGGCCCATGCAATACGGTTACTGCTCCACACCACAGTACAGCATGCCAGCCCAGAGTGCTCAGATGTGCTGTGCCCCCAAGACGAAATATTGCTAGAGGAATCCAGCAGGAGGTCCCAATGGCCAAGCCCAACAAGAGAAGCTTGCCCTGGAAGGCCTTCTTGGACCACCCTGTGCTTTCCTCCCACTGAGTTTCCTGCTCAGAGCTGTGCTTGCTCTTCCGTTGCCTGATGCTGCTTGTTTATTTCTGTAAATCTAACCTTTCACGCTCAGAGTTGATGCTGTGTGTCAAAAAGGGACTCCATGTTCCATTATGCTGGTGCATCTTTTCTGAATATTTAGGAGCTGGTGTGAACCTTCTGGGGATGGAAGGCTGAATCTCATTCTTGGACTGTCTTTTCGTATTGTACTGAGCTTTTGCTCAGCCCTCTATTGGGAAGAATAAACTTCGGAAGCACAAGTTTGTGTCTGAGGCTGATTTGTGCAATGTGTGGTTTTTGTTGCTGGGGGCTGGGAGAGAAAGGAAAGCTGGCCCCCAAACGTCCACAGATGACTAAAGGAACCACTGTGGGGAAATCTCTTGGCGGGAACGGGAAGTCTACCATATTTTCTCATCTCAGCTTGCTTCTGTTCTGTCAGCCGTGTTGTCAGCAGTCCCATCTGATGGGTGTTGAGTCAGCACATGGACTCCTGATTCTAAAACGGGACAATTCCTCCTCCTCCTCCTCCTCCTCCTCCTCTTCCTCTTCTGCTAGGGAAATTTGCACACAGTTTAGCCTCTGCTCGACAATTTGTCCAAATTGTATAAATGAATGCAAAGTGATGGTTTGGAATTTTGGTTAGCATTGATTTTGATCAGAATTTACCAAACTTCACTTGAATTTGAATTCTGGAGAGAATGGGGTGGACCAATTTGTCAGTCCCTAATGAAGAAACCAGATGGATTTTTCTCGATTTGTTTCCCAGTTTGCTCAGGCAATGCTGAGGGCTAAACAGGAAGCCTTTCACCGAACTTCTCCAGAACCCCAGTAGCCAGCCTGGGTGGGTGAAGTGCAAGCACATATGTGGGATCCATTTGGGGTGGGAATCACTCAGATGCCCTGTACTCCAGCCCGTTTTGTCATGGTGTTAATCCTGTGTTCCTGCCAGGTGTTTGCACGGCGGTTGCCAGGAATTTAATCACTCACAAACTGGATGCAAGCAGCATCCCTCTTCCATTTCACATGCAGAAATCTTTGAACTGCACATGACACGGAAGGAATCTGCCGATTGCATAACTGGGGTTCGGCAACCGTTCACAGACTTGTCTCAGCTCGGCTTGCTTTCTAAGACAGAGCCAAACATAGGAGGAAGTCTGTGGGCACCAGGGGGGATGGTGAATTCCACAGAGCTTCCTTGCAACACAAGCAAAGGCAATCCGGCCTTTGAGAAAACATGACTGCCCAGGAGCTTGGGTGGCAGCAGAGGGAGCTGAGCATTTGCCGTTTTAGTTTTGGTGGCACCTGTCAATCATTAACAAGACTTGGCCTTCCACACCCCTTATAATTAGTTTGTGGTGCCTCCCTCTCTGACTTTAATCTGCTCCTAGGATTTAGCAGATTTAGCAGACTTTGGAGGCAACGGATACTTCCCCATTAGTGCCTGCGGTGCCTGGAAGTTAGCAACTGTAATGACAAGGATGAAGAAGTTTGAGGACACAGCAAGCTCAGGGGCATAAATCCAAACGTGGGAGGGAGATAAATATACAGTGATGCAGTAAGATAAAGTAGGTCAAACGTACCTCCAAGCCAACACATTACCTCCAAGCCATTACTGTTCTCTATCATGGGGAAACCAGTTAGACACTGAACTTTTTACAAGAGTAAGGGCATGGAGGAGGACCCAGAAAGGGGAACAACAGTCAGGCATGTGCAGAATGGGCAGAGTTGAACCCCTGATGATAGTCGTGAGGTCTATGGGAGTCTATGGGAAAGGGGTAATATATAAATAGTAAGATAAAGAAATAAATAGAAAAATAAAAAATGGTTTCCCTCTGTAAGGGAGGGCCTCATTCTGTGGAGGTGGCTAAGGAAAAGGTTTAAAGAACAATGAGAAATGTTTTCCCCAAAGTAAAAGGTAAAGGTTTCCCTTTGACGTTAAGTCCAGTCATGCCTGACTCTAGGGGGCTGTGCTCATCTCTGTTTCCTGGCTGAGGAAGCCAGCATTTGTCCACAGACAGTCTCCATGGTTATGTGGCCAGCATGACTAAATACCAAGGTGTGCAGAACGCTGTTACCTTCCTACCCAAGTGGTACCTTTTTATTTACTTGCATTTGCATGCTTTCAAACTGCAAGGTTGGCAGGAGCTGGGATGGAGCAATGGGCACTCACCCCATTGTGCAGATTCGAACCGGCAACCTTTTGATCAACCAGCCCAGCAGAACAATGGTTTAAACCACAGCGCCACCTACATCCCTCTTCCCCAAAGTAAAGAAATGTAAATGTTAGTAACCTAAAATATGATTTCCCCCTTTTTATTGAGAAAGAATAGCACAGCAGAGATGGAAAATATGGCCAACCTTTGTGCCCAGAAAGACCCTAAAGACCCTTCTTTGGAATTTGGACAACGGTGGAGAATTTTTCTGGTGTTACATGCCAAACATTCAGCCTAGCTAATAGTGGAAAGCAATGACACAAGATACAAGCATTTCAGTTACTACATGCTTCCCTTTCCCAAGTCCATTTTGTTTCAGATATGGAGAACTTTGCAAATTTTGGAAAATTTGTATCAAAACCAAAGCGAGCTGGAATTCTCACTCATTTACCAGAAGGAGGCGTTGGTTACTAAGGGGATCAAAGCTCTGGTGGATTGGACATTTCACCCCATGATGGTTCTAGCAAAAACCCTCCTCTGCCACTAAGATAGCCTTAAAGGACAGCCCCAGTTGGTGCTGATGGCCTTCAGGACAAAGAAGCAGCACATCCAGGAACATGGCATGTAAAAGATGCATGCCTTTCTTATGCACATGATGCACAAAACCATATATATTTTGTGTATAATTGTTTCACTGATGTGGAAACAGGGCTTGGACTAGGAAAAAAAATTGTAGATGTTTTAAAAAGTGGTAACAATCTCAGGAGAGAACATGGCATAGTTTTTAGCCAAGGACTGTTTGCATATCCTGCCATTGCAATTTGAATTCAAATTTGAATTAATTAGAATTAGAATTTTAGAATTAGAATATAAGAATGTAAGAATATGGGAATTAAAATGTTATATTGTAATTAGAATTAGAATATTATTCTATGTGATTAGAATATAATCAGAAAATATATTTAAAATGCATCCAACAAATTTGTCTTAAATTTAAACTGCATGAAGGGGCAGGATGCAGGGAAGCAAAATACATCCTTGGAAATAAAGGGAGAATGGTTGTTGCTGTTGAGTATCTTGTATATGCTATTGTTTTTTATAGAGTTATGGCCAATGATCATAAATTTTGAAGGGTAGTTACTTGGCCCAGTATGACACAGACACATGCGCAGACACAGACACATATATGTGGCCTTTACATGCTGCATCTTTAATGCTTGTTACAGGTGTTTAGCTATTGAAGCTCTTGCATCTGGTGCAATTTAATAGCGTAACTCCATGTAGTGGTAATGCATGCATAAAGGTCTATGGACCATTTCTTTCAGCTTGTAGTATTTCAGCATGGGGGAATAGTGGTACTCCACTGTGTAGTATTCCAGAACAGGGTGCATCACAATTAGATCATAGGAACTGGGGGAGCTGTTGTAACAGCACAGTGCTGCTTCAGAGCTGTGGGAGCTGAGGGAGTTGTTGTCACAGCACAGTGCTGTTTCAAATCTGTGATCACAGTCAGTCCTAAAGCTTTCCTTGGCAAATTGCTCTCCAGTGGGTGGACAGGTGCTATGATAATCATCTGGTTTCCCTGGAATAACAAACTGTCCAGCCACATGATTTTCATTTTCACTGGATAAAGCAGGGCAAACATTACCAACCACCTCCCATGAAGACCGTCTTTCAGTGCCATCTAGGTTTGTAGTTCCTTGGTTTCCAGAGCACAGATTGGTACCAGGGTCAATAGCCACCTTTTCAGAATGTTCTTGCATGGAAACCATCTTTCCCTCTTCACGTTTTTCATTTTCACAGGACAAAGACACAGAGCTGTCACCAGCCACCTCCCTCAAATGTGGTCCTTCAGCACCAACTAGGTTCAGAACGCCATAATTTTCAGAGGATGGACTGGCATCAGTATCCTGACCCATCGTCCCTGAATCTTGCTCTTGAGTAAAGATAATCTCCTCAGGTACACCAATGAGGTCCTCAGGTCCATGGTGTCCAGTGCTTGTAGAGGTGTAGGTGTGCCAAGCTGTTTCCTGTAAAGGCTGCACTTGAATGCGACTTAGCATCATAGATACCAGGTGTCCATTTCCATGACTTGGGTGGTCAATGAAATCCATATTTGTCAAATGCTGAAGCTATGTCTAAAACAAACAAAGAACACTTCTGAGTGGGGCAAAATAGAACATGTTTCCAAGGCAGAAAGGGGGATCAACACGTTTAGGGACTGGCCATGCTTTTCCCAAAAGACAGAATTCCAAGGTTCTAAAATACCAGGCTCTAAAATACCAAGGCTGGTGAATTTTGAGAGAAACCAAGTGGCTGGTGAGAACCAGGCTTCCTCTGATTCAGTGGGAGACTCTAGAACAGGGAGGAGCAGAGGGAGAGGGGTGGAAATATACTGATCAGTTCAGTAGTCCAATACCTAGAAAGGTAGTAACTGAAGTAATATCATACTGTCTGATTTACGAGCAGTGCGAACCTCCATGAAGTTGGAGTAAACACCATTTAGTGGGGAAGGGAGGAAGGGGAATATAGTCTGTCATCAACTTCCACCACAGGCAGAACTCAACCCACAATTAGAGGGCTCATTAACTTACTGGATGCTTCTTGCTAATGGTCTTTTTCTTGCCCTCTTTGTATCACAAAGCCAGTCCTGGCTGGCCAGCTTTAACAAAACAAGACTGTAGTTATTTATTTATTTATTATTTATTAACAAATTTATATGCGGCCCCTTGCCACAAGCCTCGGGGAGGCTTACAACATCAAAAAGTATTAAAAACATACACAATATTAAAAACTGGCCCATCTCAAGGTCCGAATTAAAACATACAGATACAATATAAAAACTAATCAAAACTTAAACCTAAAATAATTTAAAATTTAAAATGTTGCTTGAATAAAAAGGTCTTCGCCTGGGGCCGAAAAGCAAATAAAGACGGCGCCAGGCGAGCCTCTCTGGGGAGCGCATTCCATAGATGGGGCGCCACTGCAGAGAAAGCCCTCCTCTGGGTGCTCACCCTCCTTATTTCTCTCACAGAGGGTTCCCGGAGGAGAGCATCAGCTGCTGATCATAAGGGGCGGGAGGATTGAGCCTCAGTTTGTTGGCCCTCATCCAGCCCATTACCTCGGCCAGGCACTGGTTCAGCACAGCCGGTTAGAAATCTTTCTCCTTGATCTGCTGGAAAATGAAAAGAAGGGAGGTTGGGGAGGGAAAGAGACCAGTTCAAGAAGCTGTCACCCAACTGGGAGAAGTCTTCAAGGCATTCTACAATTATTTATTTATTATTTATTTTATTTATTAGGTTCATACCCTGCCCCATTGGCTGGAAAGACCTCTGGGCAGGATACAGAATTAAAAAATATAACCATGCACATAATAAAAATAAATAATATCAGATTAACAAATAAAACAAAAATAAATCTGAATAGTCAAGCAACGAAGTGCAATAAAACCTCACAATGACCTGAAATCTTTACTAATAAAGACATAATAAAAGGCACAACAGCACTATCACTAAGATGTAAAATATGGTAAGATATTATAAAACCTTCAAATTACCTCAACAATTAAAACTGCTTAAACATTTAAAAATAAACACCAAGCCACAATGAAAGAATAACCAAAACAATTAATACTACAAAGTTTTAAAAATAAAAAGCAAAATATTATAATATTATTAATAATGGAAAGAATTAAGAACCCCCAGAAAAGTTAAAAACTGAAGTTATACGAATATCTGTTTTGCATTTCTGGCGTCACTCAATTTGCCTTTGACCACACCCATCAGAGGCATGTGGACCGTGAGTACTGACTCAACTGAGAATTGGACTATTGCACTGAAAGAGTTTTCTCATCTGCTGAACTTCCCAGAGGGAAATGACTGGAAAGGTCCTCTCCTTGAATATGTCCCACCTCACTTTATTTGACCCAGAGGAGGACCTCTAAAGATAATCTTAGGGTCTGGGCAGGTAGAGGAGATAGAACCCTTCAGCTAACCTGGTCCCAAACCTTAATGGGTGCAGGAGTGGTCTCTAACCCAGTATAGTTCACAAACAATGGGAATAATATGGTCCTTTGATAAAGGCCACTCCTTGTTCACAATTTCAGTGCCCTCTTTCGGATCTGCTGAAGTTTGGTACCATTTGCAGCTACAGCATCATGCCTGAGATGAAATGAATAATTCATAGAATAATTGAATATTCAAGTTGGAAGGGGCCATGAAGGCCCTCAGGTCCAACCCCCTGCTGAACATTATGGGGTGGGGTGGGTTCACTCTCCGTCTCTCCTCATAGGGCAGTGTTTCCAAAACTTGGAACACTTTTGTTGCCCTCCTCTGAACCCTTTCTAATTTTTTTTGCTTCTTAAATCTTGTGCTCAAAACTGGGCACAGTATTCCAGGTCTGACTAGTGAGGAGTATAGAGGAACTACTCTTTCTCATGATTTGGAAGTAATACTTCTGTTAATACATCCCAAAATACCATTTGTCCTATTGGAGGCTGCATTGCATCGTTGGCTCATATTTAGCATATTGTCCACAATTATTCTGAGATCTTTTTCTTTTTCAGTTCTGTTGAGCCACGTATTCCCCATCTTCTATTGATTCATTTGGTTCCCCCCTGCACCAGGTGGAGGATTTGGCACTTGTCCTTCTTGAATCTCATCCTGTTGCTTTCAGCCCAGTGTTCAAGTTTATCAAGATCACCCTGGATCTTCATTTTAGGGTGTTATTCCACCCATTGTATCATCTGCACAATTGATTATCTTCCCTTGCATTTCCTCATCTAAATCATTAATGAATCCTTGCATGAATTTGCATGAATGAAGGCAACTCCTAGTTTCCATGGAAAGTAGGATGGACAAAAATCACATATGATATAGTTAAAAACAAAGAAGAGCTTACCCTTTTCAACAGATACTGCTTCCCCAAGTCAAGAAAAGTGACCGTGTGAGGCATCTTCAGTCTTGAAGGAGCTTTAAAAACCTCTCTGCCCTCCCACCAGAGGAACTGAGACACTGCACAAGAATGGCTAAGAGGTGTGATTTGCACACAAAATGGGCTTTTGCTTGATATTCCATGGTCTATTCCCTGTTATTGTGTGCCTTGACTCAGTTATGAATTTCCCCAACTTTATAATCAAAAGAAATGGCTCAGTAGCTCCCGTGGATAATTAAACTTCTCTCTGCAGCTTAATGAGAAGGTTGTCTGCAAGCATCACAGAACTAAGCACTCCTTCTGAAGGGTATCCTAGAGGGCATTCTCAACCCAAATTTTACAGGAAGGATTACAGAGGCATATGATCTGGGTGGCAATTTGGAGTTGTTTTTCCCCCCTCATCCAACTGTTACCCACTTCAGACAATGCAGTATCTTCCATGTGACATGATTAGAAAAATTAGGAAAATTAGAAAGGGTCCAGTGGAGGGCAACAAAAATGAGCCGGGGTTTGGAAACACTGCCCTGTGAGGAGAGACTGAGCGACCTGGGCATGTTCAGCCTTGAGAAGAGAAGACTGAGGTGGACATGATATCCCTCTATAAGGACCTTGAAGGCTGTCACAAAGAGGAAGGTCAGGATCTCTTCTTGCTGATCCTAGAACGCAGGACATGGAATAATCAAGTCAAGCTGCAACAACCCAGATTCAGGCTGACCATCAGGAAAAGCTTCCTCACCGACAGAGCAATACAACAGTGGAACCAGCTGCCTGGAGAGGTGAGGGGCTCTCCCACACTGGAGACAGTCAAAAAGGTGTCCTGCAACCACAGGAGGTTGGACTTGATGGCCTTCATGGTACCTTCCAACTCTACTACTCTCTATGATTCTATGATTCTGTGATCTCCTGCACATGGAAGTAATGTTCAGCCCAGCATGACTGTCTTGTGAAATGCTTCTTTCCAAAGGTGATTAACATAAACGTACAGCCCTGGTTCCCTGATGTACACTCATGTCTTAGCAATGTCCGAACAACTTGTTTCATTCCACCCTCACAACACATCGCACTGCAAGAGAGAGATTTCAATTCGTTTCACACTATGTAACTCCCCCCAATGTACTGGCAGGCTGTGAGGTCAACAAATGTTTTCCAGTGACTGTGATGCTCTGTGACTAATGCTAGAGGTTCATGGTGATGGCAAAATTCAGTGGCAACCCACTGAAGGACCAAAACCACATCCTACGAAGAAAGGTGCAAAGAGCTGTATGCATGTATGATTTATTTATTCATTGGATGTATTTTCTGTCACCTTGGCCCAAGGGTCCTCTAGGTGGTTTACAAACAGTTAAAATTTCTTCTAACAGTAACAATAAGAACAAGCATATTAAAATACAAAAGCAAAAGCAATAAAAACAACACAATACACTGTTTAAGGCAATTAATTTAAAATGGTCAAGATAGAATCAGCTATTAAAATGCCTGGAAAATAAGGTTGTTTTTGCTGGGTGCTGAAAAGATTGTAATGAGGGTGCCAGGTGAACGGCTTTTGGGAGGCGGTTCCACAGGTGGGGTGCAACTGCTATTTAGCCTGGAGGAGATTTAAAAACCACACACATCAGAAGCATTGAAATGCTGGGAAATCTGTCATTCAGATGATGGAGATGTCAGATTTTCTGTTGCTCCAGACAGCAGGACAGTTGAGTGAAAATGATGGGGAAAGAGATTTGGGCTAAATATTAGGAAAAAAATCCTAAGGTTTAAGAGCTGTTGGACAGCAGAATGGATTTTCTCATGCTGGTCTCTCCTTCACTGTGGCATTTAAGCAGAAGGTGAACTGCTATTTATTAGTGGCAAGATTTTGGAACGTCACGAGAGATTTGAGCAGGTAATCAAAATAAATAAAATGATAATAATCAGCGTCTAGCTCTAGAATTCTTTGATTCCTCCACATGTATGTTCCTTTATACATGAAATGTGGAGCAAAATGATGTTGGAAGAATTCTAACCATCTCAGACATTGCTCATTCATCCATCTCTATCTGTATTCCCTGACATCACTGGTGTACACCTTGCAGTTCAACTCTCAGCCTGACTGATGAGCACCCACAACCTGGGCTATTTATCATCAGTCTGCATTAGGAGTTATGTGGGTTCATCATTAATATCATTTAATA
Source organism: Varanus salvator macromaculatus (assembly GCA_023646645.1). NCBI lineage: Eukaryota > Metazoa > Chordata > Lepidosauria > Squamata > Varanidae > Varanus > Varanus salvator. The sequence continues at coordinate 5,633,491 of JAIXND010000803.1, read as the reverse complement.
ACAAAATAAAAGCTGTGCCTCCTTCTATTCTTCTATCTCTACGGAGATGGGTAGAGACCTGTTCTCCCCTGCAGAGGAAGGCCAGACATGCTCCAACGGAGCAAAGCTCAGGGAACCAATGTTCCATTTAGATGCCAGGAAGCACTTCCTGACAGTTAGGACCCCAAGGGTGTGGAATGGGCTTCCATGGGAGGTCATTGAGGCCCCATTGGTGAGAGTGTTCAAAGATAGGCTGGACGTGCACATGGTGGGCATGTTGTGAGCGGAGCTGGCTGGAGCTGGAGGTCAGACTAGATGGCCCGGGAGACCCCTTCTGACTCACTCTGTTTCTATGTTTCTATTTGGCAATGGTAAGGCATGGGGTTATAAGACTGCTTCACCTAAATCTATAAAAATTGCAGATGATGCAAAGGTTAAAATCATAACCTATTGCCTCTTTTTTTTGTTTTGTTTTGTTTCATTTAGTCTTGTTTCGGCTCGACTCGGCTCTTTTCTTCTCTGTTAGTCTCATTTCATCTAGTCTTGTTTCATTTCATTTTGTTTCTATTCTATTCTTGCAGATAAAAGAGAGTATGTACATTGGTTACATGTCTCACCATTCATAATGATGGAGGAGAAGGCATTGGGACCTGCATATGAGATTTTGCCTTTGTAAAAGTTGCTGATTCAAAAGAATAATCTATATGAATGCTATAAACACTGTACTATATACTTCGTGTGTAGTTTTAATTGGTGATATCCTTTATAGATGTAATACCAACACAACCTACTTTGCTCATACATTGTTGTAGTTTAGATGCTTGTGTGTACTCCTCTGTAGACCAAAATAGATAGATAGATGGCATTTTTCATGTTTTTGCCCCACTCAATTTGGTCCATTGGCCATTGTGCACCAGCTCTGGCCCTTAGGAAGTTCTGTATTCCTAGCACTTGGTCATCCAACTTCTGCTTAAATAGCTCGAGCCAAGAGAATCTATCACCCCTTGGAAGAGTCCAGAGCCAAACAGCACCGGACCTTCAAACATTTCTCCTCAGGTTTAGTTAAAAGCTGCTTGCCTGGTATTTTCAGGCACAGACTGTACATTTCTATTTTGATTTCAGCTAAGCTTCTGCTGAATAATATTAACTCATTCAAACAATGCAAACAACCCTACCATTCCTGCTCTTAAATAAGCCACTAGGAAGCTGGTCATTGACTCTTGTCAATAAAAAGCAAGGGCTGACAAATATTGGTAAATATATTGCACAGATACAGGTTCATCATAGCTGAAGGGATGGGGTAAATACTCCAAGCTCCAAGGAAGTGCAATGATTTGAGAAGTTTATTCTAGATATGCCATTATGGAAGAACGGGAACATGAATGGAGGAGAAGATGATCTTGTTTTTGAAAGAACAAGAAAGGATCCCATGAACCAAGAGGAGAATTACAGCTAGAAAACAATTGCCCATTAATGGAATAAGGAACAAAAGAGTGAAGGACTTATGAGTGAACAGAGAGAAGCTCATGGAAAATGCTTCAAGGATCCAGCAGGAGGCCTCCAGAGGTACATGGGTGGAGATGATCTTCTTCCAGTGGTTGGACGAGTGGGTCACAGCCCTGCTCTTTCTTCCAGAGCTTTATTAGTAGCAACCACAGCAGGATCTGGACCTGCCATTGTTTGAAGGAATGCAGAATGCGGATACACCACCGCAAGACGGCATGCAGCAAGACGGCATGCAGCAAGATGGCATGCAGTAAGACCTCATTGGAGAATAGCAGCTTGGCATGCAGCAAGACCCAGATCCACAGCAGGGGATGCAGCAGATGATGGTTGATCCGTTGCCCGAGGAACCATAACCACAATCACAGTTGCAAACCATCTTTAGGAAGGGGCAGGTGAGGCTGAAACGCACAACAAGAAAAAGGTTGCATATGTGACTCCAGTAGGGAAAGTGCCCCCTTTTGTTTCACATGGGGCAGGGCTTCCAACTGGAAGCATTCTCAGTAAGAGGCCCAACCATTACCCTGCTTCCCTTTGACATTTAAAACCCATTGTTCTTGTAACAATAGATCTGTCCCACCCAACCCTGTCCCATCCCTTTCCTTCAAATGATATTTAAGAGAAGGACCTCCCTCCCCCAAAGCTGGATCACTTTTGTTTTGCTAGAAAGACATGATAACTATATGACCACTGCATTTTTCAGCAGTAAACCTATGGATCCGAGTGATTTCCTTAAAAGCAGAGTGCGACAAAGAAGGCATTCTAGCACCTTGTGCTTGGAGTTGAACATATTTCCATTTAGCCAGCAAAGAGGCATCTACCATGAACTTGCTTTATCCTTAAGGTGGATGGAGCCACCTCATCCAGGATTCTGTTCCCAGCATTGGTATGAGAGATGTCTCTGAAAATTTAGAAGGCGCACCTGCTTTCAAAGGTTATAGACAGAGATTCCCATGTGCTATCATGACTTACCTGGTTCAGCTGTGGAAAGAGGTGAGAACACAATAACCCAGGTGAGAGGATGTAGAGTTCTACGGATGATGGACCTTTTATATTGTTTCCTCTCCATGTACAACCCATTCTTTCTGAAAAACATCATTTCTGAGGTTTGAAAAACCCTAAATTATCTACGAAAGCACATGTTTTCACAGGATGTCCCTTTTTTGGTATGTGCTTATTGACAAGTATTCAAGCCTTTCATTAAAGGAGTATTTGCACATGATTTTTCCTCGGGTATTGTAGGATTCACACAATTCTCTGCTGGGAACATTGTATTCTGTTCTCACCAGAAGACCTGAGGGAAGTGAATCTCAGAAGAGGAATGCTGGGAGTCACAGAAATGAAGCAAATTGCTCATGTTGGGTTTGATCTGGCTTGGTTTGCACAACTAGTCATTATTGATAGACCCATCTTATCACTCTAAAATCTTTCCACCACTAGAAATGTTGGTCTACAGAGATCTCCCAGACCCATGAAAAAGGAAAGTTTTAGAGAACTCACTGAATTTTTAATTTTTAAATTTTGTTTATTTAAAACATTTACATATTGTCTAATATTTCAATGGGATCTCAAGAGGGTTTACAAAAAACTATAATGACAACAACACAACAGTGCTTCAATAAAAGAGCAGTATATAATATATAAAATATATAATAAAATCCTTCAATTGTTAAAATACTGGGAAAATAAAAAGGTTTTAGCTTGGTGCTGAAAAGAAGAAAGAATTCCATGACTACAGCTGCCTGTAGTCTTTGGTCCTTTCTTGTGCTCCCACCACCTGTTCTTGGTAGTCCCTATTAATTAGCATTATTAATATGAGGATGATTAGAAGTCACCATTTCCCTTAAAATATATGAAGGAAACTCACAACAAGATACACAACATTTTAAAAAGTCAAGTGTCATTTCGCTGAAAATAAAACCATGACAATAGAAAGCTAAAAATCTTTTCCACAGCCTCATAAAACTTTAGTGACAACCCGAAACGACTTCACTAAGAGTGCCATCTGGGAATAGTCTGTATTTAGGACCAGAAAAATAGGAATAAAGGGAATATCTGCGAATAAAGGGAGGTCTAAACCTAGTGCTAGATAGATGGCAAAGTTTGCATCAGAAAAGACCATTGGGAAAACCAAGGGGAAAACCATTTCATCACCAGGGTCCACCCCTGGAAAGAATAACCTTTCTTGATAATATCTGAACCTCCCCACAGATAGCTTCAACTGTGTTTAGATGGGTTCATACTGAGAGAGGCACCACACCTTCTGTGGTCCCAAGCTGTGCATGATCTTGGAAAGACCCTAGAGAGATAGAACCTTTAGGGAAGAAAATGTGAAGGTTTTCAGAACTGTCCATATTTTGGATCATTAGAACCTGCATTTAGGTAAGATGGGGCAGCACAGCTCTTGACACAGAAGAGAAATGTTGCCATTGTCCACTTTGGGCATCCCATCCATGCCTCACAACCCCCATTTTTGCTGACTGACCAAGATAGGGTCTTTTGGTCATTCTGGCCAGGCATGATGAGGATAGTGGCCAGATTTCAACCGGTCAGCACCATGGATAGTTCCCCGCAGGCAGGGACTGATGACTAGAACTTCGAGATGGCAGCAGTTCCACAGCTTTTGAGTGATGGATGTGCTGTGTTGAAACTTGTTCAGCCTGAGGGCAAAATAGCACTTTTGAGAGGCTCTTGAAGTCAACATTCCAGTGGAAGATGGGCTGATACTAAAGGAGGAGGGGGCTGCAATACCAGAATATTGCATGCTTTAAATTAAATCAGTGTCTACTAGAAATTCAAGCTTGGGTCAACTCAGTGGAGGACTCAGGGAGGTCATTCTGATCTCTCGGAAACCTATAATTTGTTCCTAGCTATGTCAAGGTTTAGAGATTAAAATGAACACCCTCACTTGGGGCTGGAAGCACATCCGCAGCCAAGGGAACTCTGTTTCAGAGGAATGTGCTGTAAGAAGTTAGGAAACAGGTTCCATGGAGCTGTTATATGAGAACAAGTGAGCAATGGAATGAAGTTAATGCCCTAAGCACAGGGAGGAGCAAAGGAAGGAAACTTTGAGAAAGACCCCAGGGCTTGCTCCATTTTTCCAAAAGCATCATAATTTTTCAGGAATATGGATCTTTGTGACTGAGCCACAATATACATGCAAACCAACATTCCTGCTCAAAACTGTAGCAATGTAAATACATTCTGGTTTGGCATGTGAACTTGAGTGTTATCACTCAAGTTCAACACACAAGAGGTCATTGAGGCCCCATCGGTGCGGGTGTTCAAGGACAGGCTGGACGTGCACATGGTGGGCATGTCATGAGCGGAGCCGGCCGGTGCTGGAGGTCAGACTAGATGGCCCGGGAGGCCCCTTCTGACTCGCTCTGTTTCTATGTTTCTATGTTATTTAGCATTAAAGTCATTGTGAAGTATCCTCAAGTGACTGAACCCACAGTGTGATGCAGCAGCTGGAAGGCACTTTCTTAATAAAAGAATTGAAGAATCAGGTATGTTTTTGTGGACTGGAGTAGTAGAATCAGTGCAACAAGTTTTCCTACGTTACAGAATTTGTAGGGAAACCAGAGGGATATTTCTTATACCATTAATAACAGATCTTTATAGTAATAATCCGCTTCAGTACAATTTGTAAGGGAAGTGTCTGAAGGAATGCCTTCCTCTGTTCCTACCCAGTCCTTCAGATTTTCTACAGACATCCTTCTCCATGAACCACCTTCTAAAGCACTAAGGGGGATGACAGTCAGCAGAAGGGCCTTCCTTGTGGTTGAACCCCATCTTTGGAACATGCTCCCCAAGGCAGTTTGCCTGCTGCAGCCATTGCTCTCCTTCCAGTGTCAGGTAAAGACCTTTTTATTCATCAGATGCTTTAATAGATAGATGGATTTTAGTATTGCATTTATGTATACTGTTCTATGCCATGCATCAATTTTAATCACCCGGAGTTGTCCATTGTTCTGCATTTGGTTTCAATTGTTCTTATTCTTTATAGTGTTTTAATATTGCTATATATTTTTATTCTGTAAACTGCCCAAAGAACCCTATAGGCTATGGGGTGGTATACAAATGTGATGATGATGATGATGATGATATTACTGGAAAGGTTGCCAATTTTTATGACTTCAATGCATATGATGATGACGTCGTGAGCAGAGCCGGCTGGTGCCGGAGGTCAGACTAGATGGCCCGGGAGGCCCCTTCTGACTCACTCTGTTTCTATGATGATGATGATGATATTACTGGAAAGGCTGCCAATTTTTATGACTTCAATGCATATTAGGGAAAATATTGTGGAAAAAATATTCCTTGGTGCACAAGGCATTAGCTTTAACTGCTATTTTTGTTTCATACTTGTTTTTTAATTTCTTAATCTTGCTGGTTTGTAACGCTAATAAGCAAAACAAATTGATAAAGAATAAGCCCTTTGCATAGATGGATTATTTCCAGTGGAGGTGCACCAGAAGATCTCTTGCCACCAACCATTGTACAGTGTCCAGCAAATTGTCCATAGATGCTTCATCTGCTCAGCCTAGTAAAGGACATCCCCCTCCATTTTTCAACATAGTTGCTCAATTGGACTGATCATTGTGAAATGCGAAGGCAAAGTCAAGCACTTGAGCCAAAACTGAATTCTGTCTGCAACCAAGTTATTTCTGTTGCTGTTTTCACAGCTAAGATTAGAAACATCCCCTTTGAGGAAAGAGTGGATGAGGTCTTCGACATTTGCTTCTTGATGGAGTTAGATTGTTTTTAGCAGAAGGCGGTTCTACTTGTGTTAATAGCTGTAAGGGACAATTATGCATTTTTACTCATATGTGTTAATGTGAATTAATGGCCATCTCCCCTCCAAAATAAAGACGGTGATGATGATCCAGAAGGATCTGGACAGACTATGGAAGTGGGCAGGAGACAACAGGATGGTGTTCCATGTGGATCAGTGCAAGGTCTTGCACTTGGGGCATAAGAATAGCTGTCATAAGTACAGGTTAGGGGACAAGTGGCTGGAGAGCAGCACTTGTGAAAGGGACCTCGGGGTGCTGGTTGACCGCAGGCTAAACATGAGTCAGCAGTGTGATGCGGTGGTCAAGAGGGCGAACGCCACCCTTGGTTGCATAGCCAGAAGTGTGGCTTCTAGATCAAGAGAGGTATTACTACCACTCTACACGACTCTGGTGTGCCCGCAACTGGAGTATTGTGTTCAGTTTTGGGCCCCTCATTACAGAAAGGATATAGCCAGGTTGGAGTCAGTGCAGTGTAGGGGCACAAGGTTGGTGACTGGTTTGCAGGGGATACTGTATGAGGCGAGACTGAGGGAACTGGATCTCTTCAGCCTGGAGAAGAGGAGACTCAGAGGGGATACGTTGGCGACATACAGGTATGTGAGGGGGTGTCACATGGAGATGGGGAGAGGCCTGTTCTCCCCTGCAGAGGAAGGCAGGACGCGCTCCAATGGAGCAAAGCTCAGGGAGCCAAGGTTCAATTTGGATGCCAGGAAGCACTTCCTGACAGTTAGGACCCCAAGGGTATGGAATGAGTTTCCATGGGAGGTCGTTGAGACCCCATCGGTGAGGGTGTTCAAAGATAGGCTGGACATGCACATGATGGGCATGTTGTGAGAGGAGCTGGCTGGAGCCGGGGGTCAGACTAGATGGCCTGGGAGACCCCTTCTGACTCGCTCTGTTTCTTTGTTTCTATTATGATTTCTGCATTGCTCATTTACTCAAGCCTAAATTGGAAAAAGAAATGCAGTCCCTGAAGTCTGTGGGGTGCACCTCTGCAGCTGTTTCTAGCATAACAGTGTAGCACTCCCAGATCTGAGCTAGTTATCTTTAGTCTGGATTGAGAATAAAGTGGTTCACCATTAAGATCAGTTAATAATAAAGTAAAAGCTGCATCTCCTTCTGCTTGATGGTGGTAAGGCAAGGGAATGCATCAAACTAGCTGTCATTAAAGGAATGAATGAGTCAACCAAACCAAGGCTACCATTTCATGGACTTAAGCAAGTCATTAAGACATTGAAAATCAACTCTTTTCAGTAGGAAGTGAGAGCTGCCAAATATTGATACATCACATTTTGCATAACTGTGAATTTAGTATAATGCAGGAAAAAATGCTCCAAGACTGAGGAAGTGCAATGATTTGAGAATTTTATTTTAGATAAGCCGTTATGCAAGGAAGAGAAAATAAATGAAGGAGAAGAGGTGGAGGAGTTGTTGCTGGAAAAAAGTGGAAAAGGCCCTATGAACCAAGAGGAGAATTAAAGCACTAGTCTACTAAGAAGAGTAAAACATTTATGAGTGGACAAAGAAAAGCTGGTGGAAAATGCTTCAAGGATCCAGCAGGAGGCCTCCAGATGTACATGGGTGGAGATGATCTTCTTCCAGCAGTTGGATGGGTGGGTCACAGCCCTGCTCGTTCTTCCAGAGCTTTAGCAGCAGCAGCCACAGCAGGATCTGGACCTGTTGTTTGATGGGATGCAGAATGCAGATACACCACCGCAAGATGGCATGCAGCAAGACGGCATGCAGCACCTCATGGGGGAGCAGTACTGCATGCAAGGGGAGCAGCATGGCATGCAGCAAGACCCAGATCCACAGCAGGGGATGCAGCAGATGACGGTTGACCCGGAGTTGGAGGAACCACAACAATTGCAACCCATCTTTAGGAAGTGGCAGGTGAGGCTGAAATGCACAGAAAGAGAAATGTTGCATATGTATCGCTACTACCTCTTCTTGTTTCACATGGGCCCAGGACTTCCAACTGGGAGGTTCCTCAGTAGGGATGATGGGGGTATATGTTCAAGTCTTGCCTTAATTTTAACACTACCTTATCCCCTATGGTGCTTCTGCACCACTGCAAAACCCAATGGAATCTCACGTTATCCTTCAGAACCAGCACTTCCAAAAACACGTAAGGAATTCTCCCATTAAAAATAGATACCACCATTTGAATATTAGTGAAAAACAACCTTTAAAATGCATCACACTAGGGTTGGTGCTTTGAAGAATCATGGCAGCATAAAGTGAATCCTAGGATAGTCCTGGAAAAATACTCTTAGCTGCAGTTCTTCATTGAATTTCCCCTTCTCCTCTCAGAGCCAACAGGGAACTGCACCACAATATACTTGGAAAACTCAGAAGGAAGACGTGCTCTATACATAGAGGTTCCCATAGGTTCCCAAGACTTACCTGGTTCAGCTGGGAGACAGGTGAGATCAGGTGAGAGGATAAGGGGTGCTAGGGATAGGAGAGTCTTTATACTGTTCCTTCCCCATGTTCAGCCCTTCCCACCTGAAACACGTCACTTTTGAAGTATGGCGAACCCTAAATTAATAATCAAAACACACATTTCCACAGGATGTGTGAGTTTCCATTATGTGCTCATGGACTAGTATTCAAGCCTTTCATTAAAGCAATATTTGCACATTAGTATTTTTCCTTAGGTATTGTAGGATTAAAGCCATCTTCTAGTGCAAGCCATGCTCTTCAGGAAGTGAATCCCAGAAGTGGAATGCTGAGAGTCACAGAAACGAAACAATACTCATGTGGGGTCTGACTAGGGTTTGTTTGCTCAACTGGCCATTGTTTGATTGACTTTTCTTATTTGTCCAAAATATTCACATTGCAAATGTTGGTCTTTAAAGCTTTCCCAGAGACCCAACAGCCTTCTTTAGAGAATTGCTTAACTCCCAATGAGGAGCCATTTCTTAGTTCATTACACAGCCACAGGGCTTTAACTGCACTGGCTCCAGTTCCAGCTGATAAAGCAAAGATGTATGTCTCTGTTTTCCTGAAATCTATTGTTTATAATATAAGTAAGATGGGGCTTCATCGTTCATGACACAGGAGAGAAATGTAGCCTTTGTCCACCTCTGACAACCATGGACGTCTCAATAAACCCAATCTTTTTGTTGGTTCAGGAAGGGGGTCTGTTGGGTGACACTGGCCAAGTAAAGGTTGTATAGAAACACAGAAATAGAGTGAGTCAGAAGGGGTCTCCCGGACCATTTAGTCTGAACCCCGGCTCCAGCCAGCTCTGCTCATGACATGCCCACCATGTGAATGTCTGGCCTATTTTGGCCCGGCCTGTGTTGAACTGTATGCATTAAAGTAGACAACTTGAATTTGGACCAGAAGCAGTCAAGGCTCTTGGCAAACCATTAAGGTACTTTAAAATAGTGTTGGCTGAGTTAAATGTGGTAGATTACTGTAGTTCTGTGCTCAGCTAGAAGTCTATGAACAGTCAGTTCAAATCATAGTGGGACAGAGAGAGTTTCATGTGCATTTCATGAGAGGTATGCCTATTTTGCCAAAATTTTCATTCCCCAGGTCAACTGTATTTCTTGGAGATGTTATATGGAGCATCTAGTTAGTAAGGTGGGAAGGTGGAGGAGAGCGCTGCCATGGATGTGAAAGGAGGTGGTTAGAGGGCTTAGATGAAAGAGGAACCTCTGTAGGAATTGGGTGCTGGGGCAATTAGACAAAAGGGTATACCGGGAGAAGGAGGGCCATTGCTGAAGGATTCTTCGCAAGGCTAAGGCTGATTACGATCTGAGACTTGCCAAGAATATCAAGAGCAACAAAAAGGGCTTCTTTCAGCATGTAAATAGGAAGAGGAAGGGGAGACAAGTGGTGGGACCACTAAATGAGGAAGCAGATCCAGTGACTGATATGTTTCTATGTTTCTATACGAGCCTGCCCAGACCTTGAGGTCTGCCGTGGAGATCTTCTCTGAGAGCCGTCCTTGGGACAGGTGAGGAGGAAGGTTAGAAGAAGGATGGCCTTTGTTGCAATAGCACCTGGTGCCAACGCTTTATTCATTTCAGTGTCAGGCCAAAACCTTGTTATTCTCCCAGTTTTAAAATCAATAATGCATCTTAATTAGTTGGAGCAAGTGGGGGCACTAAGGAGTTTTTAATCATTTTATGGCTGTAATATGGTTTAAATTTATATTTGTGACTTTTTATGTAAACCGTCTTGAGATTTCATAATAATCAGATGGTTTATAAGAAATGTCAAATAATAAATAAATAAATAAATAAATAGTTTTACATGCCATGTCTTTCTTGGTTCTACTTTTATATTCTTGTTGTACGACTACAGAGTTTTTAATTATTGCAAGCAACATACTTAGCTTTCCAGTGCATTTCACCTACTGAAAGCAACTGTGTGGTGTGGTGGTGAAGTGTTGTATGGGGGACTTAGAAGGGGCAACTTCTAATCCTCACTCAAGACACACATCTCACTGGGTAACTTTGGGCCAGGTAGTGATTTCCAGCATAACGTAGCTCACATGTTTGATGAGAGGTTAAAATATGGAATAAGATCATGGATTCCATCTTGGGCTCCCTGAGGGAATTTAAGGTTTATATAAGAACTGACATGGGTAATTCAATACAGAGCCACAACATAAATGGAGCTAAGTACCTCCTGGCTGGCACATGAACTAGTATGTTACTGACAGAAGGTCACCATCAATTATCCTTAATGGGAATGTTGATAGCTATGTAATCATAGAAGCTGAGCAAACACCACGAGGCTGCAGACAGATGGGTTCTTTCTTCATTAAGAAAGAATTGACCATTTCCGCAGAGGCTTAATTTCCAAAGAAAAAGGTCATGGAGGAGTATAAAAGATCTCTTGCCACCAGCCTCTTGACAGTGTTCAGCTGCTTATCCTTGCCTGCTGGGCAGAGCAATCCTATGCCTGTTAGACCATGGTCTAGAGGATTTTCCAGGTCTGGGGACAGAGTCTGAGTCATGGACATGGGTGCAGACCCCTTCCCTCCTTCTTAGCCATCATGGAACGAATGCTGCTGGTTTCTTCCACAGGGTCACATCAGTGGAGGGTTTTTGGAGGCATTCTGTAGATGAGGAGCAGAAAAGGCTGGGGGTGCCAGGATATAAGTTGCTACCCCCACTCCTATCCCAAACTCATTTGACTGAGAGGAACATGTAGGCAGAACTTAACTCCTCACTCCATCTGCTTTGGATAGGATGCCCATGATCAGAGTGTTGGAGGCATCTCCTGAGGTTGATCAGCATAGTAAGACTTGGCTTGACTTAGTAAGACTTGACTAAGTAAGGCTGGCCATTTTTAGTTGAAAAGGGAAAGTGAATAACAGGACTAGAAGCAGATGGAGTGAGGAGTAACCCAGTAAGCAAACCCTTTGTGTTGGTTGTTTTGGCAGCTAAGATTAGCTGCTTCTCCTTTGAGAATCAGGATGTGACAGTGCAGTGGCTTAAACTGCTGAGCCACTGGGCTGCTGATTGAAAGCCACAGGATGGGGTGAGCTGCTGCCTTGTGTGATGCTCTTGCCAACCTAGCAATTCGGAAGCATGTAATGCGAGTAGATAAATAGGTACTGGGGTGGAAACAGTGGCCCGTGACATCATGCTGGCCACTGGACCACGGGAATGTCATCGGACAGTGCGTAGCTCATGACCATAGAAACAGACATGAGTGTGGCCCCTGCTAGCCATTCAGCTAGTAGGGTAAATTCTGCAGGGACGCCTCGCCTTCCTTTCCTTTGGGAAGGGGACATGCGGATTTTGTTAACTGTGATAGAACTGGGGTGGGGGTTAAACCTGAGATTCTGCATCTGACATTTAAAATATGGAACTTGCCTCATGTTCTTAATCCTTTATCCTTGCTTAGTATTCTTTTGGTGGACCCCATTAAAAATTGTCCCCAGGGAGTGAAAGATTCCCAAATGAATGATTCTGCCTTCTAGCCTATAAGACAGGACAAAAGTTCTTACCATCAGTATCAAGTACCACTTAACATGCTTCTCCAGAAAGGTCTACAAACAAGGAGTTAGAAAATAGGTTGCTGACCTTCACTGATCGTATTATTATATTAAATTTATATCCTGCCTTTTTTGCTTCTTTGAGGAACCCACGGTGGCTTGCAAGGTTCTTCTCTGCACTTATACCAGCAGTGTGAAGTAGGTTATACTTAGAGTCAGTGACTGGGCCAAAGTCACCCAGTGAGCTTCATGGTTGACTGGGGACTGGAACCCAGATCTCCTGGGACCCAGCCCAGCATGCTCACCAGTAGGACACAGTGGTTCTCATATAGCTTTGTGGGCAATCGAATTGCATACAAATCATACCCAGGACCATCTCAGTCATTCAGAAAAGCAAACAACTGCTTAAGATGTGCCAATGTGTGTAAATTGAATAGTTAACCACACCTGCAGTGCAAGGTATTCTATAAGTTGCCAGACCATTGCTTCTGGTAAAGCATGTTGGGTGTCAAACACAACTAACCTCAAGGGTGGGTGAAGATTTCCATTCTGTATTCTCTTGTACCCAAATATCTCAAGTTCTTTTTTCCCAGACAGAGAACTTGAAAAATATAGTGAATTCTCATAAGAATCTTGGAGACAAATTAAATTCTTAACCACTGGCAGCAAATGCAGTAAAGCACAGCATAGAGACAGGTCTGTTCCACCTGCCTGCCTGGATGTTATTAAAGATGAGAAAAATATCCAGGGGAAAAAGGGAAAGAAGAAAGAGGTGGCAATGTGCATTAAGCCCACAATGGTTAAATATACAGGAATTCAGGCTCAGAGTTTAAAGAGCAAAGCACTCAAAGTCCTGGTACTGGATGGATCATTCAGTAAGTTTTGGTTTCTCCCTCTTTTGAGTTTTTTGAGTTCTTCTTACCCTAGGTATGGAAAATATCACTAAGTTTGGTAAATTCTTAACCAAAAGTTAACCAAATTGAAATGTTCAACTATTAGTGCTTTAGATATGATCATGGATATATTTAATCAAGGAAGCCCCAGCCTGGAGTTGACAAGAGCTGTCAAGGATGAGAATTTTGACAGTACATAATAACATGACATCACTGCCTGTCCATGGCAAGCTTCCAGGGCTGGATGATGTCCAAGAAATCTCACCTTTCTTGGACAGTGTCCCACTTTCCTTGTTGGTGGCTTCAGATCCTTAAAACAAACAAACAAACAAACAAACAAAAAAAAACCATTATGAGCTTCTATGGCTCTCATAACTGCATAACCAACACCCATGACAAGCTACTTCTTTCTGGCTCTTTCACAATTACAGCGTCGTGCATTCGTAAACTGTGCTTTAAGGCATGATAAATATAATGGGCATTGTGTTGTATTCATTAAAATGAAGTCACATGTGGGAAAAAAATGCCGGGAATTTGGTGCCTTGGAAATGATAGCGGCTCCCATAGAGATCAAACATGGGCTAAAAAGATTCAGTGATTGGTACCAGGCAGAATTCGATCTGTTCTCACAGGCCAAGAATGGCTCCTTAATTGATTGAATCCGCCATCCTATACTCACTTGTCTTTGAACTTGGCAGGGTTTGCCTGTGAGTAGGCAGATATATGGTTATGTGGTAATTTATTGTTATTATCTGGAGCTTTAGTCACTGAGTCATTATCAGTAATTTGGTGCTTTATTCTGCTGATTGCATTTGATAGCTGTTGCTGTAGCTGTTGTTGTTGTTTCCATGAATACTGGGAGCATACAGGATTCATATGTAGACCCTGGGCCTGATCCAGAATGGCACTTATTTTCTTACATGTGTTTAAGAACCTACACAAGTCATAGTGTTATGAACTGCTCAGAGAACTCTGGCTGTTTGGTTTTATAGAAACAGAAGGAGGAAGAGAAGGAGGAGGCACATAGGGCAAAAGTCTGCTATGGTATTGTGTCCAGCACAAAAATAGCCTCTCTCTCTCTCTCTCTCTCTCTTTCTCCCTACCTACCTACCTACCTACCTACCAAGGTTCAATTTAGATGCCAGGAAGTACTTCCTGATAGTTAGGACCCCAAGGTTAAGAAATGGGCTCCCACAGGAGGTGGTTGAGGCCCCATCAATGAGGGTGTTCAAAGATAGACTAGACATGCACATGGACTGGAGCTGTGGGTCAGACTAGATGGCTTGGGAGGCCCCTTCTGACTCACTCTGTTTCTATGTGATCCATGCCCCCATGGGATGTATCTACAGGATTGGAAACCCCACATTTTTCAGACATTCAAAACACCTTTAGAAAAAGCCCTATGAGGCTGAACACCCACAACAACCCCCAGAAACCTGAGCATGACCAGAATATTGGCAGACCATTGAGGAAGTGGGTGGGGAGTGGGATGGAATGAAGTATCTGAAAATGGTATGGCTGGTTTCTGGAAGCTGGAAGAGGCTTAAATGGGACGTCAAGCATGGCTGTGTATTGAAGATCACGGAGTGTGAGAACCTTGGTGAACCAGCTAGGGCAGTCCAACCCAACAGATCTTCCTTTCCATTAATCCTTGAAAATGAGCTAATCCATGAGAAAATGCACCCGTCACCATGCTGCTGGCATTGCCAATGGCATTCAACCTGGCTCAAAATCTCCCTCCTTTATAAAGTTTACAGCTTAACCGACTGGTGTTCACCTACTCACTACCTGGCTGAAAATTATGCTTCATGACAGAACTAGATAAGGAGATGAATGTGTGGTTAGGAGTTCTTCATTATATTTGAAACTTTAAATGGCATTTGAATTCCACTCATTAAGTGAAACTGAAGCTCTCTGGGTTGTTCACAAAGCAAAACTTAAAACTGAGGAAGACAACAGAATATTAAACCATAAAATAAAACCCATGCACTTAAAACACACTTGGAAGTGCGCATAAGAGAAGTCACAGTGTTTGCTTGTGCAGGATGGTCTGTTGTGTTGTCCATAACCTGAGATAGTATTTCAGGATGGTATGTTTGCCTTTTAGAAACCATGATAAGAAAAAAAACTTCTGTTCCAAATTTTTCATGCTTCACTGTGGTTTCTCTGGTCATCCAAACCAGGCATCACAGCTTCCATGGTTCTGGCATGCAGCTACCACAGGCTCCGAGAACGAATGGCAGATGTAGAAACTGTGATTGTATTTCAGGCATTGTGCTTGATGGGATGTTAGCCAACAGGGGAGGACTGAGTGGGGAGAATGAAAACCATGCTGGTACAGAGACCACTTAATTGTCTGTCAGGCATATCCAGTCAAAAAGTTGCACTCTGTGGAAACCACATAGGGTGCCATGACGTGTGAACCCACCAAATAAAACCAGGACAAAATCAAATTATTCCCCAGTTCAGGTGCCATCAGTTCTGATGATCTCACCTTAGTAGTCACCTTCTCCACCTCCTTCAGCAGGGCCAGAAGCCCATCTGAATGCCATGAATACTGGAGGAGGTATTCCCATGACAACTATTGAGAGGTTGATGATATGGATACAGCTGCAGTCAGGTTATAGACAATGGTTTTCAGGTATTGCACTGTATTGAGGAATTCATTTGGAAGAAGTCATGGTACTCTTCATTCTTAATGCTCCTCTTGGTGCCTTTGTCCTATTGTATGCCTGCAAAGGTCAAGTCCCCGTGTTACCTTTCAAAGTAATAGTCAATTCAGTCCTCAGGTTAAGGCCATAGTGTTTGCAGGTCCAGAGCTTAAATCAGATGGGTGTGTCTGAAAGAATGTCCAGGAAACAAGCCAAAATTCTGGGTATTGGATTAGTCTTAAACAAAAGCAAAGATGCTGGTAACAATTGTTGTTGCCACAACAAGCAGGCTCAGCTGTAAATCAGCACAGTTGGCTAAGTAGGTCAGCCTGTTGCTTTATGGGAGGCACCACACTCTACCTGCTGCTTGAACTTCTCCTGGATCCATGAGCTTCTTCTCCTTTCTAAGGGGTGAATTCCCACTGCCCCGGCTCCTGCCCTTGAGGAATTCCAGGGATTGCCCAAGAGGGTCCTGGCTGCTCCTCTAATGGAAGGCAGCCAGCTGTAGCCTCAACATCTGGCATCTGATTGTGACTGGCTTTCTTAATCTGAAGAATCCTCCTCCAGGTAGGACGTGACTGTGATTTAGCACCAATTATTGTATGAAAGAAAGATATTATTAATCACCCATCATTTATAAATACTTATTTGATGAGAGATATGGATTGACCCACGAAACAATACCTGGAATGGAATGCTGTGGACGGATGTTATCATTCTAAGAGGAATCAACTGGTCTTTAGTGGTGTCTCACTTCCTTTGGGAAGGGTGCGTGGTTTGGTATAAAAGTTTCTGATCGGGAAGCTCTTCATACATTCACTGGAGCAACTGATTCCTCAGAGCTTCCACGGTTGGAAACAGTAAGGCACATTTTCCTGTATTTTATTGATTCTAGAGAGAAAGATAGTATTCGATGTTGATTTATTCCTGAAATGATTTGGAGTTGTGTATGGGGAGGGGTGGAATTTCAGTGTCCATGTAGGGAAATCCATTCTGGAACATGCTTGGTTTCACTTGAGGCCAAAAACCCTCTTTCAGAAAGAACAGGGGAATGTAGGAGCTGCAGAGGGCTGATGCTTAGAGTTGAGAAACCAGTGGTCTGGGAAACAATAAGTACTTGGCAGAAAGGAGAATTCTCTAGCAATACAAGAAGCATCTGCAAAGATATCTGGTTTGAGATTGTTATTCACCCTTATGGGTAATGGCATTGAATATTTAGTGGGAGGTGAATGAGAACATAGGGAGTGAAAGATCACACGAACGAGAAAAAGCCTTCTTGGCCTAAATTTAGTTTGGACAGCTGGTGAGCCACCTTGCAGGATGTGGACTATGTCTGAGTGTGCAGTATGGGTGGACCCAGCATCCACTTTCATTTCTGGGCGTCACATGGAGCACGTGTATGTGAATGTATTGGTGTTTCTTCCCAAAATGATCTGCTCTTCTCTGTTTTAGAAACTTGCCTCTTACTCTGCAACAATGAGCTGCTGTAGGCACTGTAGAGGTCGTGGCTGCCACCATTGCCGGCCAAGAGTGGTCTACTATGTCGGGAGACAGGTCCCAGTCGTGCCCTGTTGTAGTGTCCCCTATTACTCCTACTCTCCCTGCTGTGCCTCTAGGCGAAGCTGCTGCTCTTCCAGGTGTCAATACCCCATCCAGCAGTGCTACGACCAAGTGAAGAAATGCTGAAGAAACTGCAGCAAAGAGAAGAAACCATGCCCAGTTCTAAACTGGGTAGCTGGGAGGAGAAGAGAGGATCTTTAATTGCTTTGATCTGAAGGCTTCCTAGTTTATCTCCTCTGCTGTAGCTATTCGAAACTTCCCATCCTAATTGCAGCATATCCCTGCCAACTCTCCTCTCAGTTCCTGGAAACACCTTTTAATCATCTGCCTTATGATTAAGGAAACACGGAGCTGTCATGATGTCCTTGGTGATGGATTCCTCAGTTGTCTTCTGCCTCTGCTTTTAGACATCCCTTCTCTACGCATATGTCTACACCACAGACCTGAACTGGTTCTACCAGCATGTCCTCTGCTTGGCCAAAACTCTTGTGGGCGGTGCCTAGACGTTCTGAACACATGATGTCCAGCACCCAGATCAAAATCCAATGCTCTGGCTTCTCCCAAGCAAGGCATGGGATAAAACCAGCAGAAGGTGCATAATGCAGACATCTTCACTAGTTCATTCCCTGAATCTGTGCAAAGCATCCTCAATAAAACTCTGCAATTCTGGAAAATCCTCGTGTCTCCCTGTCTTGTTTCCTTTTACAAGGGCCACTGACAAATTGCCAAACAATGCCAACCACATCCATGCTGATTCTCAGGCAAAATGTTTGTGTGTATTTATATTTCTAGATGCAAGTTTAGAAATGCTCATTGTAAGTTAAATAGGGAGAAGCAGGACTACACCGTAGAGTGGAGGAACGTGGCCAGCTGTCCGTGTGCCTTGCCTGGCCCTGGTCCAGGTTCTGTGGAGGGGCAACTAAAGGCCCAGCCCTTCCTCCAGAGATCACCTTACTGTTGGACCGGACCCCCCTTCAAATACAGAATCCCTCAAGGAGAATAAATGGGGAACTTGCATTCCCCAAGAAACTTTCCTCCCATGGTCTACTGTTCCTTTGTGCTGATATTTCTGTCCTTGGGCAGTCCTTAAAACTCAGCCCCAAACACCAGCCTTGTTGCATTTCTAGCTGGGAAAGGGAATGGAGGAGTCCAGCCCAGCTCTCACCCCTGAGATCTGCCGAGCAACAACATGGTTATCCTTGTGGGCCCATGTTTAGACTTCCCTTAACTTCCCGTGATTGTATAAGATCTAAAATGTGCCTGAAATCTTAAAGAATGATTCAGTATCAGGTACTGCACTTTTTAATCTTTTCCAAATGGCCAAGAGAGAAATGCTTGTTCAGTCAAGTACAAGCAGAACTACTAACTTCCTACCCCAAACTCTCTTCCTCGTCATCATCCTTGTGGTGGGATCCTCATATTTTGCAGCCATCATTCAATGGCTGGAAATACACAGGCACTTGAAACCGGGGCTTTGCAAAGGAGAGTCTGAGAGAATATCGATCCTAATTGCTACAGAATTTTATTGAAGTAAAATGGAAGAGACCCGAGGAGACACCATAGAATGCCGCAGAAGCCCCCTAGATGGGGACACCATCTTCCCTAGAGAGAGGAATTGGCTTCCGTCCTTCAGGAGCAAGTTGTGCTTGGAAAAGTCCCATGTGGAGAAGAGAAGGATCCACAAGCGAGCGCAGGAGGGAGGTTCAAAGCTTCAGAAGTTTCAGTTGGCAGAGCGGCTGAGCAAAGGGATCAGTGAGGAAGCTGGTGAGGAAGCTGTTCTGGCTGTCAGCTTCCATCTGGCTGCAGGGAACATTCAGGATGACCAAGGAAAGTCCAAGAAATCAGGTGGAAAAAGAGACATGGCAAACGCCGGGCATAAAATGAAATTTGCTACATCATTTCCTTTTTGGGGCGAGTGCTCAGGGAATACAATGAACAGGAGGCAGAGGTGGAGGTGATTTAGATGAAAGTAGAGGAGGAGACCAAGAAGGAGAAGAATATGGTGGGGCCAGGAGGCTGCAGGCACTCCATTGGGTGGGAAGCAGCAGCTTGGTGGCTGGCAGGAGCAGTCTTGCAAGCCCCGCTGTAGCTCCAGGGCTCCTCTGCCAGAGTCCTAGACTGGCCCATGCTCCAGACGGCTCCTAGCATTTCTGGGAGCAGCAGCCCTTGCTCTTGGTGGCACAGCACGACTTCACCGGAGGGCAGCAGGGGGCACAGCAGGTCTGGCTGCAGCAGGGGGTGCAGCAGGACTGGGTGCTGCATGGAGGGCAGTCCGATTTGGTGGCACAGCAGGACTGGGTGCAGCAGGGTGAGCAGCAGATGGGGGTGCAGCAGGGGGTGCAGCAGGGGGTGCAGCAGGACTGGGTGTAGCAGGGGGTGCAGCATGACTGGATGCAGCAGGGAGAGCAGGATGACTGGCTGCAGCAGGGCGAGCAGCAGGACTGGCCACAGCAGGGCGAGCAGCAGGACTGGGTGCTGCCACAGGAGGGCACTGTGCAGCATGCAGAAGCACTCCCGCAGGGCGAAGACCATCCACCGCAGCCATTGTTGCCGCCCATCCCTGTGGGGTGGAGGAGAAGCTGCAAGAGAATCAGAGGGCACCGTGAAGGTCACATAGGAACCAGTCTTCTGTGAGAGAATCTTTAGGGGAAAGAGTTACTCTCAGAGGCGTGGCACAGTCTCCAAGTGACCCACACAGGGGTGGCTTTCACACTTCTCCCTGCTCCCTTTTCAGGTGGGTTCTGGTGCCTTGTGAAGGCGTTTTCTCTTGCCAGTTCCATGATCCAGGGGAGGAGACCCCAAACCCAGCAAACTGAAGCTTCCTCATGGCCCTCTGCATCCCCCTCCTTCCTTGCCACCTCATTGGAGCCCCCACAATTTCACCCAATTGGAAGGGGGCATCAGGAGATGGCCCCAAATCCCTTCCAGTCCACTTTTTCCTCCTGGTTCAAAAATATACTCCACATGCTATACTAACTATTCCCTTCTGGGGATCAGGCAGGGACAGTTCTGTAACTGTGGGAACAATCTAAGTTCAGGACATATGCATAGGAACTCAGCAGTATAGGGGATTCCGACAGTCTTCAGCTTATGCAGTCCTAATGATCTAGAAGTCTAAGATCACCTTCAAACACTTGAGGTTGCAGCTAGAGTCCTATTCACTGTAATACAAACGAAAATGGATCGCTATCACTTACCTTATTTGGTGTAAGGGGTAGATTGCGAGGTGAAAGACTTGAGCAGAATGAAGCACTGAGGGCTGAACACCTGTATATATAGGACCATTCCCCATTCCTGGAGGAAGTGAGGCCACGCCAAAGCACGGCAAGCCTTTCCTTAGTAGTCAGAGTGCATTTCCATCCTCTGCGCCATCATCCGGTTCATGTGCCTTCCTAATTCTTGCTGTATTTCTGAAGAACAGAGAACATTTGCATGGTCTGTTATTAAGCCTAGCTAGAACTAATAACAGTGTAATTTGCTCGTGTGTCTAAGAGGCATTCAAAGGATTATTTTAATAGAATGTATGTATGGGGTTGTGTACAAGTCACGGAGGGGTCCTCCACGTTCTGATGATGTTGGACCCAGAAGGCTGCTTCAGTTCTTTGTGCCACCAGTCACAGGGAGAATCCTTGTCACTATTTTTTCCATTCCATCCTAAAAGAGATCCCATAATAGGAGCAGGAATTAGGTTTTTTTCTGGAGGAAACAGGGCACCCTGCAAAGTCAGTCTCCTTTAAGAAAGTGGCACTGGAGCACCAGCAGGAATTCTGAGCATAATTCTTGGCTCTGTTGATGAGGGATCATGGAGGTGATCTGAAGCAGGGTAGCCAGCTGGGCTGCCACCAGAGACAAGGGGGTTTGGGATGGGAAATCTTACCCCCTTTTAACCAGGGGATCTGCGGGACATTTCTGCCCATTCCATTTCTTAAGGCAATGTATGGCATCTTCCATGGTCAAATTAGCCTGTAGGGCTCATCCATAAGGCCATGAACTGCAGATATAGTGATCAAGCATTGATGAAATGGGCAAATGAGGATCTATTCCAACCTTGATGTGGTCCCTTTTGGGCAGGGAGGTGATCAAACCGGTCAGTCCTAGAGGAGATCAACCCTGACTGCTCTTTAGAAGGCCAGATCCTGAAGATGAAACTCAAATACTTTGGCCAGATAATGAGAAGGAAGGACTCCCTGGAGAAGAGCCTAATGCTGGGAACAATAGATGGCAAAAGAAGAAGGGGATGGCAGAGGATGAGGTGGCTGGATGGAGTCACTGGGGCAGTTGGCGTGAGCTTGAGCAGACTCCAGGGGATGGTGGAGGACAGGAAGGCCTGGAGGAGTGTTGTACATGGGGTCGCGATGGGTCGGACACGACTTCGTGACTAACAACAACAATGGGAGAAGTGAGTTGCTATGCGTCAGTGTCTCATGACATTTGGAAAAAGTAGCTAACACAGAGTTGCACTGATTGTACCTGGAGATTCCATGTATTGGACCTGAAACCTTCTGCAAAGCAGGTTCTTAGGAGCAAATGGGTCTTTCTAATGCAATACTAGAGGATACATCAAGCAATGGATATTCCTCTTGATTAATAACCAGATCCTTTATGTGCAGAGGTTAATGTGCTGGGAATGCCAGTTGCCTGGAGAAAAATATCATGGAAGGACCTGCTTTTGGGATCCTGATAAGCATTTGGTTGAGCATTGTAGGAGGTTGAGCACTTTTAGCCATCTCCTTGTGAGACGAATACATCAATCACCCCTCTTCTTCTCTTTACTTTTTAAAAAACTAATGTTAAGATGTGCTTAGTATTTTGAGGAATCATGCAAGTTTCTGGCCATAGTACCCTTAGGGGCTGCTTCACAGCAAGCAACTCATCGGATGTCCATTCATCTCAATGGTTGATGCAGGTAATCCTTTAAATGGCCCTTTGATCAGGAGTGAAAAATCACAGTGCCATTACAAGAGTGTGCTTTTAATCATATGCCTTCTCCCAAAATGTGAAGGATATGAGCACAGGATGAGGGTTTGGTGGAGACCAACCAGGAGGGGCAAAGAGGACCTTCTCATTCCTGGGTGGTGCCTCATTGCTCATGGAAGGATGCACAGAGCTGTATAAAATGGCCCACCCATGGGGAGTTCTTCACTCACTCTCAGAATCCAACCTCCACACCAGTTGCTACTCCTGAGAAAGGTGAGCTGCATTTTCTGAGATTTGTCCTTGCTAAAGATTGTCTTTGTAAACAATCAGATGTGCCAGCAGACCAAACTCTCTTTTCGGTGGGAGAGCAGGAGAACCTGATGTTCATGGATTGGGTGGATGCCAACCCCCAAATATCTATCTCCCTTCTTTTTTTCTTGAATTCTAGAGAATTTGGAGCATACTGGGTTGGGTTTTGCAAAACAAATATCCTAATTCATGTGCAGGGAAGCTGGGGTCTTTCAGATGAGCTCCAGATCTTCCAGCATGCCATCTCATATATCTTTTGTGCCATATTACAATTTTGAGGAAGTGCCCTATTTTCAGTAGTGTTCAGGAAGTTGGACCCCAAATGGTTCCACTCCCATTCTTGTGCATGCAGACAATGGGTGACAATGCTGGGAAGTGAAGTCCCAAATGCCTTCGGTGTGACCAGCCCAGCTCCATGGCACCCGAGAGAGCAGAGAGTGTCCCACAAGAGATCCCAAAAAGAATGAGAGAGGCATAGACAAGGAGGTGTCCCTTGTAGATGCTCTCTATCCACCTCCCTCATTTGGGGCAGGATCCACATGATCCTTTCAGGGTTTGGGGGGATGTCATGGCTTGTTCACAGGATGTGGTTTGATGTGTTTCAGCTCCACCTTCCTCCCCATTGCCAAGATGACGTGTTGCTACAAGTGTGGCTGCTCCCCCTGCTGCGGCGGCCAGAGCTGTTGCTCCCCCTGCTGCGGCGGCCAGAGCTGTTGCTCCCCCTGCTGTGGCGGCCAGAGCTGTTGTTCTCCTTGCTGCAGCAGCCAGAGCTGTTGCTCCCCCTGCTGTGGCGGCCAGAGCTGTTGTTCTCCTTGCTGTGGTGGCCAGAGCTGTTGCTCTCCTTGCTGTGGCGGCCAGAGCTGTTGTTCTCCTTGCTGCAGCAGCCAGAGCTGTTGCTCCCACTGCTGCGGTGGCCAGAGCTGTTGCTCCCCCTGCTGCGGCGGCCAGAGCTGTTGCTCCCCCTGCTGCGGCGGCCAAAGCTGTTGTTCTCCTTGCTGCAGCAGCCAGAGCTGTTGCTCCCACTGCTGCGGCGGCCAGAGCTGTTGCTCCCCCTGCTGTGGCGGCCAGAGCTGTTGCTCCCCCTGCTGTGGCGGCCAGAGCTGTTGTTCTCCTTGCTGTGGTGGCCAGAGCTGTTGCTCTCCTTGCTGTGGCGGCCAGTCATGCTGCTGCAGCCCCTCTTGCTACAGTTCCCCCTGCTGTGGCAGCTGCTCCCCTTGCTGTGGGTCCAGCTGCTACCCCAAGCAATGCAGGTGCTGAAGTCATGAAGGATGCAGGCAGTGCTCTGCAAGACCTAATGGTCGGAGACCAACGTTGACCAACTGAGGGCAGTCTGTCCTCTTCTCCAACTGATCCGTCTGTCCAGTTCAGTGCCTGATGGTTTGCTCCTGCTTCCTTCCATGATCATCTGACCCTTCTCACCCTCTCTTCTTGACTTTGGCTTGCAAAGAATACAGGCCTGCTGGAGATCTGCACTGCTGGTCTCATCAGCAGCTCGGATCTTGGTGGGTGCAATTCTCTTCCTCCTTTTTCAGCTCTTGAATATTCCCTGTGTTGAAACTGAAGTTCACTGTGTACCTGAGGCTGAATAAAATTGCAGAGCACAATTTTTGTCTCTTTGGATTCTGTGTCCTTAGAACAGAGGAGAAAAACAGCTCAGCTAGGAGTCCAGTTCCTTGGTACTGAGGCTGAAGAACAGGACTATCAGATCCCATCTTTCCATGCAGAAACTCACAGATTCAAACTTGGGCATCTGTTTGAAGGTGTTCAGGAGAAGATCTCTAGCTCCTGAGATCCCCCAAAGTCACTGACAGTCAGAGGAAGCAGGGCTGATTGCAGGAGAGGCAACTTGCAGCCCCTGGCTTGATATCGTAAAGCCCACAGCTCCTTTTCTTTGTGTATGGTCACTTAGGAGGTCTGTCAGCCCCCACGCCTTCACTGGATGAGAAGAAAGAAGGAGAGCTGGAGAAGAAGGGACTGAAGGAGGCAGGGAAAATGGGCCGAAGGGAAGGAGGGCAATCCAAGCACAGTTGGTCCTGCTCCACACACAAGAGCTGATGCCAGCAGCAAACCCTGAGGGAACAGGTCTTGTGAGAGAGGGAAAAAGTGATGGACAAATGAGAGAGAGGGTCAGAAAATTGCCCATTCCTGGCCGGGAAGCATCAATCAGCAGAATCAATCTAAGGGAACCACATATTTCCATTTGCATATTTTCCACAGACCGGTCAGAACTCAGTGCTAGAATGTACCGCTGGCAGGCCACCTTCTCAGATTCAACCTCCAAAAGCTCTGCGTGTAGGATCTCATATACCTGGGCCAGGAGGGGAGAACCTCTCCCTGAGCCCTCTTCTCATGATCCATCCTGACCAAGATGGATGATTATTCTGACTCAGGGTCAAGGGGCCACCTCCATGCATGTTACACACAGCCACCTGCAGAGGATGCTCCTTGGGTAAGCCCATAGCACAATCGTCACTCCCTCCGATCCAGCACAGAAGGTCCAGTGACAGTGCCCAGCTTTGGTGGACTCACAAGCCACACTTGCTGATCACCCTGTAGGATGGCTTGTGAATGAAAGGAATCCTCACCTTCAACTAAGAGGTGTTTGTCAACAGGAGCTGCTGGTCCAGGAGAAGAGATGGGAAAACTCCCATAGCTTAACTTTGAGTTGACTGCTGGATTATCAGATCCTCTGAGGAAACTGATATGTTTTCCCAGATTCTCAGAAGAGCTGGGAAAATTCATCCACCCACTCCCAGAAGCACTCTCTGCCAGCTTCCACACCCTGCAGCTCAAGTGCACAGACACACATCCCCCTCCATAGAAGCATTCCTTAATTTGGTTCCTGCATAGGTGTTGGAAGAAAACAGACATTTGGCTATTAGAATCTCACAGAATGTGTTTGAGAGATCCGTAATTTGGAGCATGGGGCAACTACACGTGCGTAAAAGATGCCTGGGAGTAGTCAGGCATCATCCTTACTTCGTTATTCTTATTGGAAAATGAGTGTGTATCTCTTTTTAAGAGGAGATATGCATTCCCAATGACCTGATCATGGGCTCATGAGGCTGCTTCTTGCACTCAGAAGGAGAGGTGGTGTGTGATGACCGGAAGGCACAAGCACAACATGAACGCATGATGTGGCAGGTCATCTTGGCAATCATATTCCATGTCAATCGCATGCATTAGAAACATAGAAACATAGAAACAGAGCGAGTCAGAAGGGGCCTCCTGGGCCATCTAGTCTGACCTCCGGCACCAGCCGGCTCCGCTCATGACATGCCCAGCATGTGCATGTCCAGCCTGTCTTTGAACACCCGCACCGATGGGGCCTCAATGACCTCCCGTGGGAGCCCATTCCACGCCCTCGGTGTCCTAATTATTCCTACTCCCTGTCCTGGGCCTTCTCCACATACTCATTCAATGCAAATAGCTTCATCAATGCAATGAGTACTAAGAAAAGGGAATAATTGACCCATGGCCAAGGGAATTTTGCAGAGGTGGACAGAAAGTTCTAAGTCGCTGCACATTTCCATGGAGCAACTCCCTTGGTCTCACGGCATCGGCTGGTCATAAATACTTCTCAGCCTACAACTAGGCAATGAAACCAAGCTGACATTAATCATGCACCATTCTAGATGCTTCATTAATGAGAGATCTGGACCGAGCCAAAAGTAGGAACACAGAAGGCGGGTGATCCTCCTCTGCAGCCTGGCGTTCCTCAGAGGTGCCTCATTTCCCTAGGGGAGGCAGCACAGGGCTGTATAAAAGGCCCCTGGTCCAGAAGCTGTTCATCTGTCGACTGGAACTTCCTGGTTCTGACGGATTTGTGCTCTTGAACAGGGTAAGTGGTCCTTTGCTCTTCATTGGTGTCGTGGGCAAAGAATATCCTGGATGGAAAATGGGTTGTTTCTTCTTTAGCATCATTGCTGTCTTTAATTGTGTTTTGTGGTATTTTAATGTAGTTTTATGGATGTGGTGCATTTCCATGGTACTTTCAAGACTCCTTGAGTTTCATGATTTGGATAGGAAGGGGGCAGGCAAAAATCAAGACCAACAATATTTTGCGAGCTCTTGTACCGTTCTTGTGGGAAGGAGGAAAATGCAGCACTGGGTTTGTTATGGGACCCACGACCTTGGAATGAGTATTATGATTTGAAGAGGGTGGCATGTTTTAAGGGTTTTTGGGTGGTGGTAGTGGTCATGTAGAAGCACTGTATGAGGAGATGGAGTATTCTCGTCCCACCCCTTCCTTGTGCATCTCCACCACCTCTTCTCATGATGGTTGGCAGTCTAGATAAGTGGTCCTCTTTTCTCTTTGGAAGTTCTCTGGAATGTGGGAAAACCCATGTTCTACTGTCTTCCAACAGCCTTCATGAGTCTAGGAAATTCTCCTGCTTGGATTGGCACCCTCAATGTGTAGAGGACGACAGAAATGCGCACAGCTGGAGTAGGATGGGAGTACTTCCTTCCTTCCAACATTTCCCCCTTGTGGATTCAGAATGCCTGAACAGGGCTAGGTCTTCAGGGCTTCTGGACAGGGAAGATTTGGGGAACAGTGGACCAAAATGTGGAGCCAGCGGATGTTATTGTTCTAAATCAAGCCTTCCCATCTGGTGGCCCAAGAAGCTGGATGACGTTTGCCACCTGGATTTTGTACCCTGCTTGGTAGCTGATACCCACACCTTGCTATTTCCATAGTTTTGGATCGTTGCAGAAAATGAGGCACTGTGGATTGCAGTACACAAAATATCATGGAGACTTCCACAGCCTTGCCTTCGAAGGCATTTGGACTGAAACTCCCAGCATTCCTATCCAGCAGGGCCATTTACCAGGAATTCTGAGTGTTGTGGTCCAAAACATGTCCCAAAGCTACAAGACTGGGGAAGGCTGCTCTAATGCATGTGTGCATCTAGAAGTAGTTACTTATTCATTTTTGGGTTGAAAGTTTAGTAGTGGCAGCTGGACATGTCATGACTTCATGGTTGGGTGCTGTCTTCAGACTAGGAGGGTGCCAGGATTTCGCTCCTCATGGAGGATCAAAATCCTTGCAAATTCTTCAGTCTGGCTAATCCATCCCTGTTTTGTTTCACAGGATCCCTTTTGCTCCTCAAAGATGGGCTGCTGTGGAGGTTGTGGCTGCAGTTGCTGTCGCAGGTGCAGGCCCAGGGTGATCCAATACGTTGCAAGGCAGATCCCAGTAGCACCCTGCTTTGGTGTCCATTATTCCTACTCTCCCTGCTGCACCCCGAGGAGCTGCTGCTGTGTATCCAGGTCTCAAGCCCCTGTCCAGCAGTGCTGCAGCCAAGTGAAGAAATACTGAAGGAAGTCCAGCCCCTTCCAGGCAGCTTTGAGAACTGTGAGAGGAAGAGAGTTTCAGGAACCGGTCTGATCTTATCCACTTGTGATTTATCTCCTTCACTCAAGCTTCCAAATGAATTGACTGCAGCTTTTCCGGGCCTCCTTTTCTTAATTGCACAATTATTTTGATTTCCCATGTCTTGGAAACAACTTTCCTTCATGCTAATAATAAATGACAGGCAAATTGAGTTTTTGCTGTCCAATTTGTGTTGTTTTTCTTATGACAGCATTCTTTCACAACTCCTTTCTTTATATGTATACAAAAGAACTTGAACTGGTTTTACTGGCATATGCTCTTGCCTCAGGAAACTCTTGTCCTATGAGTGAGTTGTTCTTAGCTCAGAATCCTTGGCACCCTCACCAAAATGCAATCCCAAGACTTCTTCCACCCCAGTCATGGTAGAAAACTTGCATAACTTTATAGAGTGCAGACATAATGAAACTTTTAGGCCCTGAATGTAAACAAAGCACAATTAAGGACAGTCAGAAATGCTCAGAGAACTCATGAGACTAAGGACAAAAATATCCCATACAGTGTTTGTATTTAAACATGTGTTTTGGTTAAGTCACTGCCAGCATCAGAATTCTCAAAAACTGAATTGTTCAAACTTCTTTAACTTTGGTTAAGCACAATAATTCTTCACTCATAGAAGGCATAGCAATATCTACAAGGAACATTTATATCAATTTCATGCCAACTGGTGGCATCAGGGACCTGCTACCCATCTGCAGTTGGCATTCCTTAGATAATTACTTGCTGAATCTTCAAGGTTGACTCCACCATGAGGCAAAATGAACGGAGTGCCTCAGTCATCAGATATTGGGATAATATTTCATGGGCTGAACCTACTGATCCCAACCATTGGGACAGTTACCTTCTGCATCCAGAGCTGATGTTCTACCCATTGAATTGAATTAGAGAGCTTCCTCTCTCCACACACACACACGAACACAGAGACTTTCGAAAAAAATGAATCCTACTAGACTATTCAGAGCAGTATGCGATTTTCATTTGTTTTATTTCATTTTTGATCTCATGCATAGTTAGATTTGGGCTGAGCAAAAGAGTCACTCAAAGAACAGAAGCAGAAGCCACAGAGAAGGACAGGAGAGAGGTAGGACTTGGAGGTGAGAGTGGTGCGAGGAGTTAGCAGGCAGCCCTAGAGGGTGGTGCTGCTGTTGGACTTGGGGTGGTCAGGTGGCGGACCCCTGGCTTGCACTCAACAGGCCACACACATCTCTTCACCAGGAGCATTGCTTGGGGTAGCAGCAGCTTCTGCCACAGCAGGGAGAGACACAACAACTGGAGCCACAGCACGGAGAGCAGCAGCATGGGGAGCCGCAGCATGGAGAGCCGCAGCATGGAGAACTGCAGCAGCAGCATGAGCGGCAGCAGCAGCATGGGCTGCCACAGCAAGTGGAGCAGCAAGAGGTGGGGCAGCAGGAGGTGGGGCAGCAGGAGGTGGGGCAGCAGGCCATCTTTGCAATCTGGAGAGGAGGAGGAACTGCAAGAAATCAAGAGATCTGTGGTGAGTCCATCATGATGCATATACAGCTGCCAAAGGATGGGCATGGAATGTCAAGTCCAGATGTTTCTTGAGCCATGAGTCCTCCTATTAAACTTGTGAAAGCTACCTTGAGTTTCTACTGGCAGAACAAAAAACAAAGCCCTTGCTAGGTTCTGAAAGGGCCTTCAGACGTGTTGGTTATGGCTGACAGGAGATGTCATTTCAAGTATCTGGAAGATGCGTGGAGAAGGCCCCTTCGGACCATATTAAATCTTCTGCTAGTATGTGTGAAACGTTAAATAATAAATAAATAAATCCTGACCACATGAGACTATCCCAGTTTTCCTATTCCCAAATTAAGAACTACTGTGTAAAGTACGATTTGTGCGTGGACATCAACCCCTCTGCATCCAATAAAACTATACATCTGGGGTTGCCCTTTCATCCACTCCCCTCACTCCACCTAAGAAACAGTAGTACACAACTTACCTTGCTCAGCAATAGGAATTGGTGTGGAGATTGGATACAGTGAGTGTGTGAAGAAGTGCCGGATGGAGGGCCTTTTTATACAGCTCCCTGCATCCTTTCTGGGTGAATAAGTCACGGCCCAAGAATGTCAAAGTCTTCATTAATCCCCAGCATTGGCCTGCATCACTGCATCCTCCAGTGTGTGATTTCTGATGGTTCACATCTTTTGTTGTTAAAAAAATATGATGTAACACAATTCTCAGCGCTTAATCCTGTTATTCTCTTCCCTGACCAACAGGGCACTTACAGGATTATATTTGAGAAATAATTAAGATGAATATACAGCAACCTCCTGATCCCCTGCCCCCACCCAGACTCAATGCACCTGATGCCATTCATTTCCAGGGTATTTCCTCCGTCATAATAAATACAATAAATACTAAACACAGCTGAAATGTATGCTTGAGCATAAAATAATGAGTGCCTGAATAATTTTGGAGGAGGGTGCATCCTAGCTATCCCATATTTTCAATTGTATTCAACATATGCTCAAGTACTAGCAGTAGCAGTTATACTAAATGCAGGTCACTGACTGCAGGCTCAAAATTTTAACCACTAAGATTCTTAAGTGCTAGATCACATTGAGATTTTGTTTGTCATTATGTGTAAAGCGATCCTTTGGTCAGGGGTGAAAATGGCAGCATTATTTCCTGGAAATAGCTTTAATCATATCCTTTTGGCAATGAAGGAAGCCAGGTAGTCAAGGATTACACACCATGTCATGGTGTGGAGGGAACCAACTGCATACGTTGATCATTCCTAGATAATGTCTCATGGCTCAGGAAAGGATGCACAGAAGCATATAAAAAGAGCCACCATCACGGAGTTTTTCACTCACTCCCTGGATTCAACATCCACACTGATTCCCAATACAAACAAGGTAAGTTGCTTTCCTTCCCATAATAATCAAAGCCAGAGAGAAAAGATGAGGGCATCAAGAGGATTGAAGAAAGGGGCAAATTCTAATCTAAACTTTGCCTCTTTTCTCTACCCGTAGATTAACTATAGGTTCCACATAGCTTAACTCCAGCTTCTACTGTTGCTTAACTCTAAATTCTGCATGGGCAGTGAAGGTATCGTCTTGCCTTGAGGTCCTGAGATTTATAGCATTGCAGGTTTCATAAGCTAATGAAGCATAGCCTGATCTAGTTGTGACAGCCCCCTGAAGGCCTAGAATGATTTCTTGACCAACCTCCACATAAATCAGTTCCACAAAGTAGGACCATGCATCATCTCAGGATGGTCCACACTGGATTATCAAACGTAAGACTCCTGTGAGTCCCCTGGACCGCAAGGCGATCAAACCGGTCAGTCCTAGAGGAGATCAACCCTGACTGCTCTTTAGAAGGCCAGATCCTGAAGATGAAACTCAAATACTTTGGCCACCTAATGAGAAGGAAGGACTCCCTGGAGAAGAGCCTGATGCCGGGAACAATAGACGGCAAAAGAAGAAGGGGACGGCAGAGGATGAGGTGGCTGGATGGGGTCACTGAAGCAGTTGGTGTGAGCTTGAGTGGACTCCGGGGGATGGTGGAGGACAGGAAGGCCTGGAGGAATGTTGTCCATGGGGTCGCGATGGGTCGGACTCGACTTCGCGACTAACAACAACAACTTTCTAGATAATTAGGACTATAAATGTCAGCCTTGGTGCCCATTGACTATGCTGCCTGGATTTTTGGGAGATGGGAGGCCTGAAGATCTGGAGGGCAGCCACTGCACACTGAGATGTCAAAGGACACCTAAATATTGCCACACTACACATATCACAGGTGACTTATGGGTGCCATCAATCAGTACACCCTGCCAACCAAGAACCAGGATGAGATGTGGCTCTCTGGTGATCCCACTCTTGGCGACAAATTAGGTCTCCTGCATCCTTTTGAACAATTAGGCCCTGGGCTTCCCAGCAGGGGAAAAAATCTATATTGGTTCCCCTGGCACAGAATATATGCACGCAGGATGCATTTCTTGATGTGTGTGGCTATTAATGCGGCTTTTCATTTCTTTCAGCTCCAACTTTTCTCCCCGTCACAAACATGTCCTGCTGTTCCACGTGTGGTTGCTCCCCCTGCTGCTGCTCCCCCTGCTGCTGCAGTCCCTGCTGTTGCTCCCGCTGCTGCTGCAGCCCCTGCTGCTGCACCCCCTCCTGTTGCAGCCCCTGCTGCTCTTCCAGTTGCTGTGGCTCTTCCTGCTGCTGTTACCCTAAGCAGTGCAGATGGTGAAGGACTCTCAGGGGAACTCCTGGTGCATCCACCATCCACTCAGGCTTGGCACCCTGCCAGTTGGCTGCCTGCATTTATCTTTCCAAGCTGGAAGCCTGTAGCTTCAGGCATTCCTCTTTGGATTAGTGGCCTAAATCTTCACATTTACACTTTCTTTACTCTCCATCGTATCTCTTTCCCCAAGGAGGAGTGGCCAGCTAGCATCTGTGATGAGGTGTCATCATTTTCTTGGTGAATGGGCTGAGCTCTCTTCTGATCTTTGAATGACTTCTGTGATGTAGAATGGAAGCAATAAAATTGCAAGCAATACTAGTTTTCTTGGATTTATTTTCTTTGTGCACCTGTGTTTGTGTGTGTGTGCGTGCGAGAGAGAGTGAGCGAGTGGGTGAGGTCAGGAAGATTAGTTCCTGCTTTGCATGCAGAAGACAGAAGTCACACTTGTAGCACTATCATCCAATGAACTTCAGGTGGAGATGAGCAGAAATTCATCTCACAGTGTTTGAAAATGTGAATGAATCGATCTGAGCTTTGAAACAGAGTTCAGAGAGTCTTGACATCAGCTACCAAGTGTGGTTCTCCTGTGCCATGCCTGTGTGTGTGTGTGTGAGAGAGAGAGAGAGCACAGAATGAGAGCGCAGAATGAGAGTACAAAATGGGAGAGAGTGCAGAATGAGAGAGAGAGCGCAGAATGAGAGAGAGAGAGCGCAGAATGAGGGGACACTGCCATTCCCCCCTTCAGTGCCATAGAACAATCTTCAGTTGCTGGCATGTCCAGACTGCCAAAGCACCTCTTGCAGGAGAAGCAAGCAACACAAAGCCCCCTTAGGAAAAGAGGACAAAGATAGGCTATTTCCATTACATGGCGAGACCCCGCAACATGTTTGCATCTTCCAAACTGAACATGGACTTAATCATTGGTTGAATTCCACAAATTTCTGAGCTTGTGGCATGAGCCACAGACCCAAAACTATGTTTGATGGCATGCACAGTTTGCAGGAAAAGTCTGCACAAATATGTTTAATCCATGAAAGAAGCATCCACGCACCTCAAAAATACACACAGGCACAGAATTTGGGGGAGGTTCATGGAAAGTACACTTGAGCTTTCAGGCAGGATGGTGAAAAACTGAAGACCTCAAACAGAGAGGAGTGTGAAATGGGACAAGCTTTGAGGTGGAATTTGGAGAACTTCGACAATCTTGTTTTTTGTTATTGTTGCATTTGGCATCTTATTGGTTTTCTCTATTTAAAATGGGAGAAGACATGGCGATGGTTAATTAGACTCACAAATGATTGCTGTATCTGCATTCATGAGTCTTTTAAATGACCTCCTTCCCTCAAAGCAGCACTTGTGGCCATGACAATAAGAATTTTTCAAGCCTAAGGGGAACATCAACAAAACCATGCCCCGATATTGGACTACAAACCCCTTCCCACTGAAAATGGATTTCTTCTCTACTATTAGAGATATTGACCACTTCACAAGAATTTGGACATCAAGCGATCAGAACAGCAGCTGTCTTCCTGCACCCAAGATCATGGATTGATGGATGGATAATTTCACTGCATAAGGAATCATATGCCTCTGTGTGATGAAAATCAATTTAAGCCTTGTTCTGCCAAACCGGAACGAATTCCATGGCGCCTAGTTGGCACTTTCCAGTAGTGGCTAGCTAGATGCCTCTAGATCATGAATGCTAAAACTCAGACTCACTTGGGTCTCACCCTGGTCCTCCAGGGTTTCCTAGAAGGCCATGCATCACCCTCTTTTCCCCAACATCAGATTCTTTGATAATTCCTTAACTTTTCCGACTTTTGAACACTCCCTGAACCTTTCACACCTGATCTGAAACAAATATCCTATCCCTGCCTAAAACTCAGGTAGACCAACTGCTTTAGATGTAGAGGGCCCCAAGTTTGAA
Organism: Varanus salvator macromaculatus; assembly: GCA_023646645.1. Classification (NCBI taxonomy): domain Eukaryota; kingdom Metazoa; phylum Chordata; class Lepidosauria; order Squamata; family Varanidae; genus Varanus; species Varanus salvator. Next base: position 5,599,378 of record JAIXND010000803.1, on the reverse strand, counting down.
CCCCAAGTCCTGCAGGTAGGACTTGGAATAACGCCTTCTTGAAAACCCCGTTGCTGCCAATCATTGCAGACAAGGTTGAGCTAGATGGACCAAGGGGCTGACTCAGTCCAAGATTCCCGGTCGAGCTTCCAAGGTTCTTCCTGTGATCCTCTGTGCTTTCCTAGGAAGGAACGTACCACCAAGGAATAACAAAGGCATGATTTAAGTGCAAAGTGTCATGCCTTTCTGGTGTGTCACATTTCACACATCCCTCTTGACTTTGTTCATGCCTTTCATTAAAAAAATCATTATCTCATAGTGTACAATTAAAACCATCTTCTTTAAATAGCAGCCCAAGGTTTGCAAGCAAGAACTTGGGAGGGAGTAAATGGGGAAAAAAGGGAATGCATGGCTGTTTGTCATCTCCCCCTTTCCCATGATACTAGACCCTGAAGGGGTCATCCCATGACCCTGATTGGTGGGAGATTCTGGGCATGTCACAGTGTAGAGTTCAGCTATGGAATCTGCTGCCATGGGAAGTAATGATGGCCACCAGTGTGGGTGGCTTTAAAAAGGGATTGGACACATTCATGGAGGAGAAGGCTATCCATGGCTACTAGCCTTGCTGTCTATGTGCTACCTCCATTATTGGTCTGGGACTGGCCCAAAGTCACTCAGTGAGCTCCATGGACGAGGAGGTCCAGCAGTCCAATCACCACACCACAATGGCTCTCATAAGCTCATTCTCCCCAGTTGCACAGCATCTCAAAATGTTATTTGAGCTTGACAAACCTTTGCATTACTTTTCACATGCACCTTTCCTAAATCACATAATTATAGAATAGTAAAGCTGGAAGGGACCTATAAGACCATCAAGTCCAATCTATGTCCAATGTAGGACTCCAAGTTAAAGAACCCCTTTCAGATGTCTGTCTAGCTGCCTCTTGAGAGCCTCCAGTGTAGGAGACCGCATGGTCTCCTTAGGTCATGGCCTTTGCCAAACTGTTTTAACCATCAATGCATGTTGCACATTTCTTTCCCTAATATACACATGTTCAGATGCAACTTTCCCTGAATTTTTATCTGCAGATTTGGAGCCTAGAACTGCATAAGCTCACAACATTTGGAGAGTGCAGACTCTGAAGGATATGATCCATGTATTATTCCAGGAACTGTGAATTGTATCCATTCACTTCAAGATGGAAAGCAAATACAATCCTCCACAAAACATATTTGATAGTGCACAGTTCCACTCTACTTGCCATCTTATTATACAAAATTTGCTCTCAGACCATAAGACAAATGTGGAAGAAATGTTGCTGATCCACACCAAAGCTCCATCTAAGCCTGGGGTATTTAACTACTTCGAAGCTGATTTCAGTTTCAGGACACCTGGGGCCACCTTCTGATGGTGCATATGGGAGGAAGGCAAAGGGGATGGGAACAAAGAGGAAACGGCCAAAAGCACACCCACCTGACATTCCACCTCAAACTTGTACTTCCAGCTTAGGAGAGGCCTTTCAGCCTTTCAGACAGGGGCAAAAAACTGATTTCAAAAAGGTGTATCTTTTTTCTTCCCAGTTTGCATAAGCACGCAACTTGAGTCATTTGACACTGTTGGGTGCCATGCTTCTTCCTTCACTGGCATTGATATCACACAGATCCCCCAATGGGGTGGAGGAAAAATAGTGTCATTAAAACTGCACATGACCGGTGAGATGAACAAACTGTGAGACATCTTAATTCATAAATCAGGGTCTTTAATCACCACTACCCTAAAAACCCATCTTATTAGAGTAAATCCCCTGAGTCCTTCTTAGACACATGAGTAAATTACAGTGCTATTAGATGAAACTAGGCTTAATAACAGACATACTCTCTTTGTCAAGAATACAAGGCAAGGAGGATGGACCGGATGATGGCGCAGGGGATGGAAATGCACGCTGATGGCTGAGGAAGGACTGGCCATGCTTTGGTGCTGCCTCACTTCCTCGGGGAACAGCTCACAGACCTGTATAAAAGAGGTCCATCTCTCAAGGCTTAATGTACTTCATTGCCCTTGCAAGCGACTACGACCTCGTGAGGTAAGTTTCTCTACTGATTCTTATGCAGCAATAGTGGTGGGAAATAAACTTTTTTTGCAAGTACGATGCCATTGTCAATGCTCAGTATATATGATTGTTAATGATGACCTTGTGTTTCCAGTTTTAATTTAAAACTGGAGGAGAGGTCTATTCACCAGCTCCCAGTATAAAATGCTGGGAATGGACAAGAGGAGAAGATTGTCTTCACATCGAGTGCATGGGCATCCTGACACCATTGAATTGGCCACTGTGGTAAAACAGCTCCTGGGCTAGAGGACCCTTAGGTTTGATCCAGTAGGGCTCTTCTTGTAATGCAGGCAAAGTTGTTTGAACCTTAAAACACCAGGTGTTGATCACCTATCAAAGATAGGACCTGGAGACTTGCAATGGGAGCAATATCACAGGTGATGTGGGACATGACCCACTCAGGTAAAATAATATGTGTGAAATGATCTGGCTTCTGCTTGCTTTCTGTGCTGTGATTTATCCACAGTCCTTCTAGGAATGCTCCAAAAGCAAAGTCATGTCTCAGAGAAGTCAGCAAGAGTTGCACACACATTATTGTTATGCAGATCTTATCCATCTGAAAAATGGTGCTTGTGCTGCTTCTGAACAATTGCTCACAACTTGCTTGCTAGTAGTGTATCTATCACAAACCCACAATTTAGAGAAAGAGAAAGGAGAGAGAGAAAGACTTAGGACTTTGTGGAGCACCCAATTGGCTATGGGATCCCTAGTTGGCTGGACCGTCTATCCAGCAAGAAGGATCCACATGCAATGTGTCGAAATAAAATAGCAGTGAAGAGGAGTGAAAAAGGCAGTGTGCGCGCATGCGTGTGTGAGCATCTGTGTCTGAGGGTGTCATTTGGAGAACGTTCCAACCCTTTTCCCGGAAATAATCACATGCAAAAGATGGTTTCCTTTGTAACACGTGCATTATACTGGATTCTGTTTCAGATTCTTCTTCACTCATCAAGATGGGCTGCAGTGATTGCTGTGGGGGAGGCTCGTCCTGCGGGACCATGGTCCAGTGCTGCGCAGCGCCCTCCTGTGGCAGCACCCAGTCGTGCTGCTCCCCCTGCTGTGGCCAGTCCTCCTGCTCCCCCTGCTGCGGCCAGTCCTCCTGCTCCCCCTGCTGCATCCAGTCCTCCTGCTCCCCCTGCTGTGGCCAGTCATGCTGCACCACCTGCTGCATCCCGGTTTGCTGCACCCCCTGCTGCTCCCAGTCCTGCTGTTCTCCCTGCTGCCTTCAATCCTGCTGCATTCCAGTTTGCTGCACCCCTTGCTGCTCCCAGTCCTGCTGCAGCTCCAAGTCCTGCTGCTCTCCCTGCTGCAGCCAGACCCTCTGTGCTCCCTGCTGCCCTCCCGTGAAGTCGTGCTGCACCACCCAGACCAAAGACTGCTGTGTCAAGAAATGCTAGAGAGAACCAGCAGGTTGAGAAGCTGTAGTGGAGCAGTGTGAGCAACTTCCCTGCTGAAGGATCCACTCATTATGGCTCTCAAGTACTCCCTTCTGCTGAAGGAATGGCCTGAAGCTTTCCACCTGGCTCCTTTCATCCCTCTGTAGCTTCTTCTTTTCTTCTGGTGGCTTCCCCTTTGTTCTCTTACGCGAAGGAGCCAAGCCTATTGCATATCAGATAGCTGGTGTTTTCTTCTTCCCAATGGTGTCTAGGCTCATACTTCTGTTGATCTGTGTTCTCCACCCAGACGGGTAGGCGATAATAAACCAAGAAAGCTGATATTGGGCCTTGATTGCTTGTCAATATTCTTCCATTATCTCCATACTGGCCATGGGATCAGGGCTGTGGAACCTCCTTCAGCTTGAGGGAGAGCTTTTGTTTTGGGTAACTAAAATTTCTTGGGGAGGGGGGGTCATCCCAGGGGAGGACAGGGAGCATATCAACAGAGGGGGGAGTATCAGAGAAACAATGTTGATTTCAAGTCTATTTTTCCACCTTATATCTTGTGACCTTCCTTGGTCATCCTGAATGTTCCCTGCAGCCAGATGGAAGCTGACAGCCAGAACAGCTTCCTCACCAGCTTCCTCACTGATCCCTTTGCTCAGCTGCTCTGCCAACTGAAACTTCTGAAGCTTTGAACCTCCCTCCTGCGCTCACTTGTGGATCCTTCTCTTCTCCACATGGGACTTTTCCAAGCACAACTTGCTCCTGAAGGACGGAAGCCAATTCCTCTCTCTAGGGAAGATGGTGTCCCCATCTAGGGGGCTTCTGCGGCATTCTATGGTGTCTCCTCGGGTCTCTTCCATTTTACTTCAATAAAATTCTGTAGCAATTAGGATCGATATTCTCTCAGACTCTCCTTTGCAAAGCCCCTGTTTCAAGTGCCTGTGTATTTCCAGCCATTGAATGATGGCTGCAAAATATGAGGATCCCACCACAAGGATGATGACGAGGAAGAGAGTTTGGGGTAGGAAGTTAGTAGTTCTGCTTGTACTTGACTGAACAAGCATTTCTCTCTTGGCCATTTGGAAAAGATTAAAAAGTGCAGTACCTGATACTGAATCATTCTTTAAGATTTCAGGCACATTTTAGATCTTATACAATCACGGGAAGTTAAGGGAAGTCTAAACATGGGCCCACAAGGATAACCATGTTGTTGCTCGGCAGATCTCAGGGGTGAGAGCTGGGCTGGACTCCTCCATTCCCTTTCCCAGCTAGAAATGCAACAAGGCTGGTGTTTGGGGCTGAGTTTTAAGGACTGCCCAAGGACAGAAATATCAGCACAAAGGAACAGTAGACCATGGGAGGAAAGTTTCTTGGGGAATGCAAGTTCCCCATTTATTTTCCTTGAGGGATTCTGTATTTGAAGTGGGGTCCGGTCCAACAGTAAGGTGATCTCTGGAGGAAGGGCTGGGCCTTTAGTTGCCCCTCCACAGAACCTGGACCAGGGCCAGGCAAGGCACACAGACAGCTGGCCACGTTCCTCCACTCTACGGTGTAGTCCTGCTTCTCCCTATTTAACTTACAATGAGCATTTCTAAACTTGCATCTAGAAATATAAATACACACAAACATTTTGCCTGAGAATCAGCATGGATGTGGTTGGCATTGTTTGGCAATTTGTCAGTGGCCCTTGTAAAAGGAAACAAGACAGGGAGACACGAGGATTTTCCAGAATTGCAGAGTTTTATTGAGGATGCTTTGCACAGATTCAGGGAATGAACTAGTGAAGATGTCTGCATTATGCACCTTCTGCTGGTTTTATCCCATGCCTTGCTTGGGAGAAGCCAGAGCATTGGATTTTGATCTGGGTGCTGGACATCATGTGTTCAGAACGTCTAGGCACCGCCCACAAGAGTTTTGGCCAAGCAGAGGACATGCCGGTAGAACCAGTTCAGGTCTGTGGTGTAGACATATGCGTAGAGAAGGGATGTCGAAAAGCAGAGGCAGAAGACAACTGAGGAATCCATCACCAAGGACATCATGACAGCTCCGTGTTTCCTTAATCATAAGGCAGATGATTAAAAGGTGTTTCCAGGAACTGAGAGGAGAGTTGGCTCTCTCTGCAATTAGGATGGGGAGGTTCGAAAAGCTACAGCAAGATGAGCAGTGGAGATAAACTAGGAAGCCTTCAGGTCAAACAAAGATTTTCTCTTCTCCTCCCAACTACTCAGTTGCAAACTGGTCAGTGATGGATGGGGAAGTGAGCCTGTGTTTGCATAATTTCACTTAGTAGGAGTAATGGTGGACCCCACAACAGAGCATGGTTGGGAACTGTCTCTGAAACAGTGGACCACTCTTGGCCAGCAACAACAGCAGCAGCCATGACCTCTGTGATGCCTTCAGCAGCTCAGCTTTGGAAACAAAAGCGATTCATTTATTTATTAAACATTTCTATGCCGCCCCATCGCAATAAGCCTCGGGGCTGCTCTCAGCAGCAATTAATAAACAATAACATATTAAAAACCCAATTAAACCTCCCCCCCGCCCCCCCGGTGCATCTCGGCAAAAACCCTTTAAAATCCATCCCATTAACAATTAAAATACGATTTAAATAAAAAGGTCTTTGCCTGGCGCCGAAAAACAAATAACGATAGCGCCAGGCGGACCTCTCTGGGGAGCGCATTCCATAATTGGGGCGCCACTGCAGAGAAGGCCCTCCTCCGGGTACTCACCCTCCTAATCTCATTTATGAAGGGTTCCTGGAGGAGGGCCTCTGTTGCTGATCTCAAGGGGTGGGAGGGCATATATGGGCGCAAGCGCTCCTTCAGGTATCCAGGTCCCAAGCCATTTAGGGCTTTATAGGTCATAACCAACACCTTGAATTGGGCCCGGACTTCAATTGGGAGCCAGTGGAGCTGACGAAGAACTGTAAATAGAGGCAGAGAAGGAGGTAAGGAACCATAACGCATTCACATGTAAGCCGTCCTGAGGCTATGCGAAAGGACAGCATACCAATACTCTAAATAAATGAATAAGAAAATGTATTTAGATCAGGCCAGCCCAGGTGGAAACGCCTGCCATGAGGTCATCATGGAGTGTCCTGCTTCTGCTGCAGAACCTTCACATCAGAAATGAAGGAATCTTGTGGCACTTTAAACTCTTGCAATGATTTCCCCATATAGGACTGTTTGGATGTTGACAATCCTGACAACATGTGAGCTTCTCCATAGACCATGAGACCTGGAAAATCATGTGCTTGACCTGATGGCTATTAGAATGATAGAATCATAGAACAGTTCGGCCGAAAGGAACCAGAAGGCCATCAGGGCCACCCCCGTGCTCAGTGCAAGTTAGTTTGAATCTCTCAGATTCCAGTTAAATTGCTTCAGTTCCACTTTTAAATCAGTTTTGTTGATGCATATTTTAAAAGTGCTGAGCATGAGTTCAGTGTTTAGGAAAACATGAATTTTAGGGTGTAGCTGGATTTTGTTTCATGTTTCCCCAGTTGGGAATCTTTCAACAGTCCCTGAATTCTTTCTCAAGGCAAAGTTTTCTCTGTTCACATTCCTGAATATCAGCATTGTTTTATGATCAGGTTAAGAATGTGTATTTTAAAATGGGGAAAATGTGCATTTTTGAAGATGCAATTATTTTTCTAATTGGGGAAAAATCGACCCATATGGAGCCAACTGGGTGACTCTGGGCCAGTCACAGACTCTCAGCCCAACCTACCTCACAGGGTTGTTGTTGTGGGGATGAGATGAAGGAGGAGAATGATGTAAGCTGCCTTGAGCCCTTTGAGGAAAAAGGCAGGATATAAATCGCAATATAAATATAAAATTTCCTCCATGGGCTGACGTGTGAAAATGCAGATTTTCAGGGCAAGTGCACATTTACACAAGTGTACACATTCACATTTGAACGCACACCTGGGAAATACAAATATTTCTAGGTAAGAGCATTCCTGCTCATGTTTGGATTTACACGTGCCAATGGATCTCATTCATATGACTTGTGAACAGGAATGAAATTCTTATTCATTCTTGTCTTCCACCCCTCCGCAGATCTTGTAAGGACTTTTCTATACATGTTTTTCAAAAGTGTAAGAATATTATTTAGAGAAGAGTGAATTGGGAGTATTTACACATCCTCCCACCTACTGACTTCAAGGTGATTCTTTCTTGTGTGTGGAAACCTAACACTTTGGCTTTTGTAAATTTTCACTTCATTCCCATATTGCCCAATAGACAAAAGGCCTTCCAAATATTATTACATTACAGTTTTATACTATCCATAGCTGAAACTCTGTGGGGAGTTTGCAGCATTGACATCACCCTTCCACATTCCAACCAGGCCCAACCCTGCTTAGCTTCCATGATTAGACAGGGCCCGGCACTTCAGGCTATACAGAAAAGATTAAGGACAAACAGAACAGAATGAAGATTCAGGGCATTTTTGTGCTTTGAGTTTTTAATTATGGGAGTTACAGCTAGATGATACACCCGGAACCCAAATACCAAGAAATACATAATAGAAGTAAAAGTACCATTTATCATGTGAAACAGATGAGACTCCTCCACTAAAGGGGCAATTTTCAAGACTTTCCAAGAGGAAAATCTTCTATTTCATGAAGGAGGCATAAACCCTAAAGTGACAGCCCTTTTATCTGAGAGGATGATCCCAATATGATAAATGGTAAGTAACAATGTGTAAATATGTGTTGATGTTGCTATTCTGCCGCTTGGATTAGCAGCCAGTGATCTGGCTTTCGATTCTGGGTGCTGGGCTGGCTGCTTTTGACTTTCGGAGCTTGCTTTGCATTGCCGTGGTCAATGCTTAGACTGATAGCAACTGCATCCAGAAGAAGAACAGCGGGGAGACTGGCTGCAGCAAGTGGGGGTACAACCACGCTGGTACCAGCAGCAGCAAGGGGTGCAACGGCACTGAGGGCAGCAGCAGGGAGAGCAGCATGACTGGATGCACTGGCAGGGACCCCAGCCCCAACTGGCGCAGCAAGTTTGGGAACAGCAGCAGGGGGAGCATCCGCACTGGGAGCATTTGGAGCAAGAGCAGCAGCAGGGGGAGCATCCGCACTTGGAACACCTAGAAGAGCAGCAGCAGGGGGAGCATCCGCATTGGGAGCATTTGGAGGAAGAGCAGCAGCAGGGGGAGCATCCGCATTGGGAGCATTTGGAGGAAGAGCAGCAGCAGGGGGAGCATCTGCACTGGGAGCATTTGGAGGAAGAGCAGCAGCAGGGGGAGCATCCGCACTTGGAACACCTAGAAGAGCAGCAGCAGGGGGAGCACCTGCACTGGGAGCATTTGGAGGAAGAGCAGCAGCAGGGGGAGCATCCGCACTGGACATTTAGAAGAGCAGCAGCAGGGGGAGCATCTGCACTGGGAGCATTTGGAGAAGAGCAGCAGCAGGGGGAGCATTGCACTTGGAACACCTAGAAGAGCAGCAGCAGGGGGAGCATCCGCACTGGGAGCATTTGGAGAAGAGCAGCAGCAGGGGGAGCATCCGCACTTGGAACACCTAGAAGAGAGCAGCAGCAGGGGGAGCATCCGCACTGGGAGCATTTGGAGGAAAGAGCAGCAGCAGGGGAGCATCCGCACTTGGAGCATTTGGAGAAGAGCAGCAGCAGGGGGAGCATCCGCACTGGGAGCATTTGGAGGAAGAGCAGCAGCAGGGGGAGCATCCGCATTGGGAGCATTTAGGAAGAGCAGCAGCAGGGGAGCATCCGCACTGGGAGCATTTAGGAAGAGCAGCAGCAGGGGGAGCATCCGCACTGGAGCATTTGGAGGAAGAGCAGCAGCAGGGGGAGCATCCACACTTGGAGCACCTAGAAGAGCAGCAGCAGGGGGAGCATCCGCACTGGGAGCATTTGGAGGAAGAGCAGCAGCAGGGGGAGCATCCGCACTGGGAGCATTTGGAGGAAGAGCAGCAGCAGGGGGAGCATTTGCACTTGGAACACCTAGAAGAGCAGCAGCAGGGGGAGCATCCGCACTTGGAGCATTTGGAGGAAGAGCAGCAGCAGGGGGAGCATCCGCACTGGGAACACCTAGAAGAGCAGCAGCAGGGGGAGCATCTGCACTGGGAGCATTTGGAGGAAGAGCAGCAGCAGGGGGAGCATCCGCACTGGAGCATTTAGAAGAGCAGCAGCAGGGGGAGCATCCACACTGGGAGCATTTGGAGAAAGAGCAGCAGCAGGGGGAGCATCCGCACTTGGAACACCTAGAAGAGCAGCAGCAGGGGGAGCATCCGCACTGGGAGCATTTGGAGGAAGAGCAGCAGCAGGGGGAGCATCCGCACTGGGAGCATTTGGAGGAAGAGCAGCAGCAGGGGGAGCATTTGCACTTGGAACACCTAGAAGAGCAGCAGCAGGGGGAGCATCCGCACTGGAGCATTTGGAGGAAGAGCAGCAGCAGGGGGAGCATCTGCACTGGGAACATTTAGAAGAGCAGCAGCAGGGGGAGCATCCGCACTGGAACACCTAGAAGAGCAGCAGCAGGGGGAGCATCCGCACTGGGAGCATTTGGAGAAGAGCAGCAGCAGGGGGAGCATCCGCACTGGGAGCATTGGGAAGAGCAGCAGCAGGGGGAGCATCCGCACTTGGAACACCTAGAAGAGCAGCAGCAGGGGGAGCATCCGCATTGGGAGCATTTGGAGGAAGAGCAGCAGCAGGGGGAGCATCTGCACTGGGAGCATTTGGAGGAAGAGCAGCAGCAGGGGGAGCATCTGCACTGGGAGCATTTGGAGGAAGAGCAGCAGCAGGGGGAGCATCTGCACTGGGAGCATTTGGAGGAAGAGCAGCAGCAGGGGGAGCATCTGCACTTGGAGCATTTAGAAGAGCAGCAGCAGGGGGAGCATCTGCACTGGGAGCATTTGGAGGAAGAGCAGCAGCAGGGGGAGCATCCGCACTTGGAACACCTAGAAGAGCAGCAGCAGGGGGAGCATCCGCACTGGGAGCATTTGGAGGAAGAGCAGCAGCAGGGGGAGCATCCGCACTTGGAACACCTAGAAGAGCAGCAGCAGGGGGAGCATCCGCACTGGGAGCATTTGGAGGAAGAGCAGCAGCAGGGGGAGCATCCGCACTTGGAGCATTTGGAGGAAGAGCAGCAGCAGGGGGAGCATCCGCACTGGGAACACCTAGAAGAGCAGCAGCAGGGGGAGCATCTGCACTGGGAGCATTTGGAGGAAGAGCAGCAGCAGGGGGAGCATCCGCACTTGGAACACCTAGAAGAGCAGCAGCAGGGGGAGCATCCACATTGGGAGCATTTGGAGGATGAGCAGCAGCAGGGGGAGCATCCGCACAGGGAACAACAGCCAGTTTTGCTTCCACAGCAAGCCATTTGGATGAAGTGAAGCTGAAATATGAAGCAAAATATTTTCTGTAATTCTCTAAGACAATCTCCTGACCTTCACCCATGTACAGTATGCGCACATAGTGAATGTCATTGCTATGCTGTTGTTTGTCACCTAGACCGTGAATTATGAACTACTATTTTCAGATGTGTAAATGAATGTAGGTCCTTGGTCTTCACTGCTTTGTTCAGCTTTCTTTCAGTCCATTTTTGTTAGGTTTCCTGATTTGTCAATGACACTCCTCATCTAAATGTGTAATTTAAAGAGATAACCAAACTTTGTTCCATATTTTCAAGTTCAACACTTAAATTTTTAATGTTCAGTTTCACATGTTGAACATTGACATTGTGAATGTGGATAATTTCCTCTGAATTTGACAGAGGACAGGTTTACAGTGCTGTCAAACCGGCATCGTTTGGACTAGTCTCAAATATACCTCGAAATATAACTGTTAAAGACATGCAATGTAATTGCACAGTAGCCATCAGGTATGGCAGAACATGAAATCTGATACCAGATCAGCTCCCAAAAGCAAAATACCATTATAATTATTTTAATGATATTATTATATTTATTTCCCAGCTTTTTTCCTTTCAGGGAACTCAAGACATAATTCTCTTCCTTCTCTCAATTTTATCTGCACAACACCTACCGGAACTATATACAGCTTTGATCTCATGTGTTGTTAAATAAAACAGTATGATCAACTGTCAACTATTAGAGGTAGAAACCAGGAAAATCAACTCAGATATAACTGGTTTACCATGAGTGGCTTATTTCATATTTGTTAAGCTTATTTCTCAGTGCAAAAACAGATTCTAAAGTAAGCCATCCTAGGAATCCATTGTTGGTCAAAACAAAGGGTCAGAAATATTAAATAAAAGATTTAAAAATAAAACAAACAAAAACTGAAATCCAGTAATATACATAAATTGTTGATTAGAAATATCTACTGCCATGTGCATATTCATAGACGTTTTTAGGATTCCCAGGATGGGCTGTTTCCTATTTAAAAATATCCTATTTCAGGCAACTCCTCTGCATGAGCAAAAGTTATTGTCATCATGCTAAACTCAATCAAGTACACACACAAAAAAATCCTTCTGCGGTAATGTTGAATGATGCTATAATTAATGCTAAAAATACAAATAAATTTTGTCTTTAAAAAAGAAACAGAAACTGGTTTTCTGTGGCAATTTTTGTTTGCTGCCACAGTAGAAATAAAGGAATAAAATGTTGACTGCAAAAGGATAGAGACTTTTTGGATCTTGTTCTACTAGTTCCAGCAAAGCTCCCCAGTAACTGCAGAGGCAGAACTGGGTTCCCAGAAGGAATTCTCACTTCTCTTTGCTACGTAGCTATGAAATCCAACTTACCTTGTCCACCTGGAACTTGTGAGCTCAAAGGAGATGTTGGAACACTGAATGAAGACCTTGGAAGTAGATGCTCTTTTTATACTATTCCATGCACCATTCACCTAGGAAATGAGGCACAGTCAAAGAACGGGCAGACTCTTGATTGCCTTCTGAAACACATGTCTGTGTGCTGTGCCATATTCTAGACCTGTGTCCCTTGAGTTTATTCACATCTTCCATTATGGGAACTTTTTTTTTCTTATGGTGCATAATTAAAGGCTTTGGACTATCATCACACTATAATTCTTAGATCATGCAACACACCGGAGGGCACATGAAAAAGAAGCATGGATTGGTCCTCTTCTTGGGAACTAATGGTCACAATGATTACTCAATCACACACGATTGCTTACTGTTGGGTTACTTCAACCAGAGCCAGAGGCATTTCAGGAGCCAGAGGCGATTCTTCTCAGTTTTCTTTTCCCCCTTACTTTGTGTAATTCATGGTAATTTTTATTACATGATTGAAACACATGAGAAGATCTCTGTTTTCTTGTCTTTGCTTTTCCCCACACAAAATGAATTTCAAATCACTCCAAAGTTTCATGGCATATGTTCCCATTTGAAGCCCTGTTTCATAATCCCCCTCCATCAGAGGTTACATCAGATGCCATTAGAATCAGAGCCTTTTCGTTGCTTTTTCCCTCCCTCCGCCCCCATTGGAGGCTATTCTACTTCTTTTCTTCCAAAGACCACTAAACTTACTCCGCTCTTTTTAAAAAGTTGTGTACATGCGTGCTTTATTTCCCAACATCATTGGTTTTCTTTTAGCAATCAACACATCAGAGAATCTTGTGGCACCTTAAAGACAGGTTTTTTTTCCTGGCATAAGTTTCTGTGCTCTGTAGACCACTGATTTAAACTATGAAATGGCTTTTGTCCATGAAAATTTATACTGCAAGGAACCTGTTAGTATTGAAGGTACCACTTTAAAATTAGATTGACATGGCTAATCCTTGGAAGTTGCTGTTGATATTAACACACTTTAGGTGGCGCAGTGGTTTAAACCGCTGTGCTGTTGGGCTGGTTGATCAAAAGGCCACCAGTTTGAATCTGCACAACGGGGTGAGCTCCTGTACTCTGTCCCAGCTCCTGCCCACCTTGCAGTTCGAAAGCATGCAAATGCAAGTAGATAAAATGGTACCACGTCAGTGGGAAGGTAGCAGTGTTCAGTGCACCTTGGTGTGTAGTCATGCCAACCACACAACCATGGAGACTGTGGACAAACACTGGCTCCCTTGGCTAGGAAACAGAGATGAGCACTGCCCCCTAGAGTCAGACATGACTAGACTTAGTGTCAAGGGGAAACCTTTACCTTTATTAACCACAGTCTTCTTTGGATGGACTTGGGGACAGAATGACAAAGTAGGCATTTTAAACCTTATAACTGTTTTCCTACATTGGACTTATATAAGGTTGGGTGAGAGATTCATTTTAGTTTGGTTCTGGTACGAATTTACTCAAATCCACTAAATTCTTCATATTCAGGGAAACAGAGTTAGAGTTTGGTTTGGTTTTGTTTTTTTAAGAAGGTGAGTTATCATAAATCTTGAACTTCCATCTGCTCAGATCTTGCATTGTTCATATTCCACCTAACAATTTTTCACTGGCATTTGGGTTCTGTATGAATGCAGAAGGAGATCAGGAGGGTGACTACCTGGAGAAGGGCCTTCTCTGCGGTGGCACCCCAATTGTGGAATTCACTCCCCAGAGAGGCTTGCCTGGTGCTGTCACTGTATTCTTTTTGGCACCAGGACAAAACCTTTTCATTTTCCCAGTGTTTTAAGACCTGTTTTAATTGGGATTTTATTATTAGTCACATTTTTAGGATGCAGTGTTTAATTTTTATTTTTTTACAATTTGTATTGTCAAACCATCCCAAGACTTTGCTAATGGGACAGTCTAGAAAAGTTTCAAATAAATAAAAAAATGAAATGATGATACTTTGCTCTGGCATACTTTACTTTCTGCTGTATCAGCTGATCTACGACTGTCATTTTAATGGATATTCTCCCAGTTTGAAGCCCCCTTTTCCTCCCACCTGACTTCCTTTGCTGTCATCAGCAAAATCGATCACCTGACTGCTCACTCCTAACCTAACTCAAAACCATTAAAGGTAAAGGTAAAGGTTTCCCCTTGACATTAAGTCCAGTCATGTCTGACTCTAGCAGGTGGTGCTCATCTCCATTTCCTGGCTGAGGGAGCCACGTTTGTCCATAGACGGTCTCCGTGGTCATGTGGCCAGCGTGACCAAACACCAAAGTGCACAGAACGCTGTTTACCTTTCCACCGAAGTGGTACCTTTTTATCTACTTGCATTTGCATGCTTTCGAACAGCAAGGTTGGCAAGAGCTGGGACAGAGTATGGGAGCTCATTGTGCAGATTCGAACCGGTGACCTTTCCATCAACCAGCCCAGCAGTTCAAACCACTGAGCTACCTGCACCCCTCAAAATCATTAGGGACACATTAAAAAGCACTCTGTTTCATAATGACCACACATAAAGCACATGAGGGAAATTATGCATGTGCAACATGCATAAGAAACATGGGCTGTTTCATATCCATTCGTTCTTGTCATTCAAATCTTAATGAGTTAGGAGGACTAATTATATTTATGAAGTGGCGAGAAGAATGGCCTCCAGATCTACCGGAGAAGAAATTGGTGGTGACGACACGGGAGTCAGAAGGTTTTTAGTGAGGGAAATGACCTGTGGCCTCCAACCACCACGAGTCCAGTCCCTCAATATCATTGAACACCAAGATGCAAATCTGAAGCATGCCCTTTAACTATACTCCTGATGAGCTCTGAAGTCTGTCATTAGCTGAATGTAGCTTTACGCATCCACAGTCTGAAGCCAATCCTTTTATGATTAGTGAGAGAGGAAGACAATTGCGTCAGAAAGCATGAGATAGACAAAGGCATGGTGGATAGCTCCCTGCTTTGATGGTGATGGGACATCATTGTTCCGTGACGATGCCTCACTTCCAGGAGGAGGGGCCTGTGGAGGTGTATAAAAAGCCCCCACCCCAGAGCTGATCATTCACTCCATTGGATTAGATCATCCACCTCACCTGTTCAACAGGGTAAGCTCCTATCCCATAGATTTATGTTGTAGCGAACTGCACCAAAAAAGTCAGAAATATGCAACTGAAGGAAAAGGAAGATTGGGATGTCATCTTTTTTTCTAGGACTGAGAAAAAGTTCTCCACTGAGATTTTTCATCTCAGTTAGGAGGGTGTTAAATTTTGAGTCCTCCAAACCAGGGGGCACTTTGACAGTTTTTTCTTGAAGGGTTTTTAAAAATGTGTTTTATTTGGGGGAGTCACTGCACATGGCACCGGAAAGAGCATCTTTGGTTTCTGCCTTCCATATACTGTTTTGGTTTCTCTACAGCTGCTCAAAAGTAACGCCATCTTTATTTATTCCAGCTTTGCCTTCGTTCCAAAGACATGAGCTGCTCGGACATTTCTGGCCAGTGCGGTCGCTCCCACTGTGGGTATAGTCAGTCTTGCTGTTGCAAGTGTAGCTGTTATCCATGCCTCAGGACCACGTGCAGCAGCCCCTGCTGTCGCCACTGCCAAAAGTATATCTATTCCAGAGGTGGATCCTATCGCTCCTGCTGCCCCCAGTGCCAGAACCGCTGTTCCAAGTGTGACTGCTCCTCCTGCTGCTGCCCCCAGTGCCAGAACCGCTGTTCCCGGTGTGGCTGCTCCCCCTGCTGCTGCCCCCAGTGCCAGAACCGCTGTTCCCGGTGTGGCTGCTCCCCCTGCTGCTGCCCCCAGTGCCAGAACCGCTGTTCCCGGTGTGGCTGCTCCCCCTGCTGCTGCCCCCAGTGCCAGAACCGCTGTTCCCGGTGTGGCTGCTCCCCCTGCTGCTGCCCCCAGTGCCAGAACCACTGTTACAAGTGCAGATGCTCTCCCTGCTGCTGCTCTTCCTCCAAATGTTCCAAGTGCGGATGCTCCCCCTGCTGCTGCTCTTCCTCCAAATGTTCCAAGTGCGGATGCTCCCCCTGCTGCTGCTCTTCCTCCAAATGCTCCCAGTGCGGATGCTCCCCTGCTGCTGCTCTTCCTCCAAATGCTCCCAGTGCGGATGCTCCCCCTGCTGCTGCTCTTCCTCCAAATGCTCCCAGTGCGGATGCTCCCCCTGCTGCTGCTCTTCCTCCAAATGCTCCCAGTGCAGATGCTCTCCCTGCTGCTGCTCTTCCTCCAAATGTTCCAAGTGCGGATGCTCCCCCTGCTGCTGCTCTTCCTCCAAATGCTCCCAGTGCAGATGCTCTCCCTGCTGCTGCTCTTCCTCCAAATGTTCCAAGTGCGGATGCTCCCCCTGCTGCTGCTCTTCCTCCAAATGCTCCCAATGCGGATGCTCCCCCTGCTGCTGCTCTTTCTCCAAATGCTCCCAGTGTGGATGCTCCCCCTGCTGCTGCTCTTCCTCCAAATGCTCCCAGTGCGGATGCTCCCCCTGCTGCTGCTCTTCCTCCAAATGCTCCCAGTGCGGATGTTCCCCCTGCTGCTGCTCTTCCTCCAAATGCTTCCAGTGTGGATGCTCCCCCTGCTGCTGCTCTTCCTCCAAATGCTCCCAATGCGGATGCTCCCCCTGCTGCTGCTCTTCCTCCCAATGCTCCCAGTGTGGATGCTCCCCCTGCTGCTGCTCTTCCTCCAAATGCTCCCAATGCGGATGCTCCCCCTGCTGCTGCTCTTCCTCCAAATGCTCCAATGCGGATGCTCCCCCTGCTGCTGCTCTTCTAGGTGTTCCAAGTGCGGATGCTCCCCCTGCTGCTGCTCTTCCTCCAAATGCTCCCAATGCGGATGCTCCCCCTGCTGCTGCTCTTTCTCCAAATGCTCCCAGTGTGGATGCTCCCCCTGCTGCTGCTCTTCCTCCAAATGCTCCCAGTGCGGATGCTCCCCCTGCTGCTGCTCTTCCTCCAAATGCTCCCAGTGCGGATGTTCCCCCTGCTGCTGCTCTTCCTCCAAATGCTTCCAGTGTGGATGCTCCCCCTGCTGCTGCTCTTCCTCCAAATGCTCCCAATGCGGATGCTCCCCCTGCTGCTGCTCTTCCTCCCAATGCTCCCAGTGTGGATGCTCCCCCTGCTGCTGCTCTTCCTCCAAATGCTCCCAATGCGGATGCTCCCCCTGCTGCTGCTCTTCCTCCAAATGCTCCCAATGCGGATGCTCCCCCTGCTGCTGCTCTTCTAGGTGTTCCAAGTGCAAATGCTCCCCCTGCTGCTGCTCTTCCTCCAAATGCTCCCAATGCGGATGCTCCCCCTGCTGCTGCTCTTCCTCCAAATGCTCCCAATGCGGATGCTCCCCCTGCTGCTGCTCTTCCAAGTGTTCCAATTGCGGATGCTCCCCCTGCTGCTGCTCTTCCTCCAAATGCTCCCAGTGCGGATGCTCCCCCTGCTGCTGCTGCTGCGCAGGCTCCTGCTTGAACATTTGTACTGGTCAGCGATCAGCATCCTGTTAGATGCTGCAGAAGCATCCCACAGAAATAGCTTCATGTAACCTGGTCCCAAGACTCAGAATAAGATCCTCCCTTCCATGCTACACCAGGACCTGCTAGTGGACTCAACTTTTATCTTGCCCAGCTTAAGCACCTGTGTTTGCTCCTGCCTCAAGCATCAACCCTGCTCTCTGTCTCTTCATTTCTCTTTGGATGAGCATCGGAAAATGATTGCTATGTAGCTGTGATGATTCCTTTGTTACCTTCTTCATGTTTACACCTCTTCTTTCTTTTTCAATATGACAGCTGTCTTTTATCACTTTAATCCTGGATTGCCCACCATAGAATCAATAAAGTATGTCTTGAAATCACTGATGTACCAAATATTTCAAATCTCTCTGGGTAAATATTTCATAGAATCATAGAATAGAAGAGTTGGAAGAAGCCAGAGGGCCATCAGTCCTGCTCAATGCAGGACTCCAAGCTAAACCATCGCTTTCAGGTGGCTATCGAAAAGATATTTCTCAAATACCCAAAGCTATCTGGGTATGTATTTCCCCCCCCCCCCACCCCATAAGCATTCCTATTCCAGAGTCACCTATGATCTCTTACATGCTTTGGCATAACTGAATGCAGAATCTGTTCATTCATTCTTTTGTTCATTAGCTCATTCGTATATTCATTCATTCTTTTCTGAGGCTTTTAAAGACTTACTTGGCTACTCAGAGCTCCCTATTGCCACAAGGATGGTGGCTGGTTTGCAGGGGATGGGGTATGAGGCGAGACTGAGGGAACTGGGTCTCTTCAGCCTGGAGAAGAGGAGACT
Source organism: Varanus salvator macromaculatus (assembly GCA_023646645.1). Taxonomy (NCBI): domain Eukaryota; kingdom Metazoa; phylum Chordata; class Lepidosauria; order Squamata; family Varanidae; genus Varanus; species Varanus salvator. The sequence goes on along the minus strand of JAIXND010000803.1, from coordinate 5,580,866 downwards.
CAGAGGGGATATGTTGGCAACATACAGGTATGTGAGGGGGTGTCACATGGAGATGGGGAGAGGCCTGTTCTCCCCTGCAGAGGAAGGCAGGACGCGCTCCAATGGAGCAAAGTTCAGGGAGCCAAGGTTCAATTTGGATGCCAGGAAGCACTTCCTGACAGTTAGGACCCCGAGGGCGTGGAATGGGCTTCCACGGGAGGTCGTTGAGGCCCCATCAGTGAGGGTGTTCAAAGATAGGCTGGACATGCACATGGTGGGCATGTCATGAGCGGAGCCGGCTGGTGCCGGAGGTCAGACTAGATAGCCCGGGAGGCCCCTTCTGACTCGCTCTGTTTCTATGTTTCTATGTTTCTATTGCCAGCTTTTATCATCTTTTTTTGCTGTTTTAAACTTTTTAACCCTTTCCATCTGATTTTATGATAGGAGGACTGAGTGGGGACAATGGAAATCATGATGATGTAGAAGCTACTTGATCACCTGCTGGTAGATCATGATAAAAAGAACTATGAAACGTGGTAACTGTGCAGTATTGTCATGTTTTGTGAACGTAGCCCTTGAATTCCACAAAAAAGGAAGGAAAAATGAAAGATTACATCCATCCCTGGTTTTGATCAAGGCCACCTTGGGATGGGCACAAATCCAGGAGCAGAAGACAAAAATTATCGATCTATTAGCTGATGGGATGGCTCTGCTTTCTGTCTCTCCATTTGCTCCAGTCTGAAGAATGGCTTCTGGATGTAGGAGAGGCAAATCCTGAAGAATTCAGCTCTCACAGAGATATTGATAGGAGTAGTAGTTGTGGCAGTAGAAACAACAGGGATGACACAATGCCAGCGTACAAAGCAATTGCTGTGCATTATGCCTTCAGGGAGTTTCAGAAACCAAGAGCCATCCCTTCCCTCAGGAACTTATCACTTAAAACACAGAATAAAGTAATAAAGAGAGGACGGGAGAGAAAAGGGAAGGGAGGATAAATGAACATGCAGAAAAATGATGACAAATTACAGGTTAGGGTTCCACACAAAACAAACACAAAAGAACAAATGGCAAGAGGAGTTGCTGGCAATTTTATTGGTTCCAAACAGGATTGTGTCCCAAAGCCAAAGTTCCCGAAAGAGGCCAAGTCTGGCTTCTCAGTTTTCCTTGGAAGATGATCTTCTCTGGAATGTTCTTGCTGTGGTTGATCCTGACCTTCCCAAGTAATTATGACTCCTAAGCTTTTAGCTGCTCCTACCATTTCACAGGAGCTCCTGGTATCATACCCATGGAGACCTTTCTCCAACCTGTTCACCTCAACAATTATTTCACAATATTATTGCAAAATATTTTGGCAGTCCTCTTTCTCTCCTTTTCCAGACTCTGTACTTGCCCCTTCTCTCCCTTCTACTCCTTTGCCTTGCAATTTTACTCCTTCCAGAGTCTAGCCCTTCTATCCTGCTCCTCTTTAGCTCACTGTTTTCCCTCTGCTGGGCCTCTAGCATGACTCTTTCTCTACTCCTCTGCCTCATTGTTTCCCCCTCACTCCTAGCCTCCAGCTTTGCCATTCCTCTTTAGCTCAATGTTTTCCCCTTCCATGCTTCTGGCATCAATATGTCTCTTCTCATTCCATTTCAGTTCCTGGTATCTCCCGTTAGTTCACAGGAGTGGAGCAGGGCTGTGAAGGACATGGCATTTCGGAGGGTATCCCTTCATGGGACTTGACAGCACATCACCATGGTCATCTCCAGCTGCCCCTTGATCCTGCTTGAACCCATGGACAGGCACTGCCTGATGGCACTGGGCCCAAGGACTCCAGGGTCTGCAGCAGCTGCACTGTAGTTTTCCAGTCCCTGCCCAGATGGACAAGCTCTTGAAGAACTTCACCAGCTCCTGGCACAAATCACTAAAAGCAAAAGCAAACAAGGGCCCAGGCAGCTCTGGCCTGTGGGCCAACATGAAGCCCTGCAGCCTCCTTCCTGGATGCCACCTGTCCTCAGGCCACACCCCTCACCAGCTCCACTCCAGGTTGCGAATATTATTTATCCTGCCCACATTTTCTGTCTCCTGCTCTAGAGTAGACAGAGGCAGCCCCACACAGGTTGTGTTGCAGTGATCGAAACAGGATGTCACTAAGCCCTGGGTCGCCATGGCCCAATCAGAAATCACTGTGGTCAACTTCCAGAAACTTAACCCAACACGCTACCAAAATCTTCCCTCCCATACTATAGGGCAGGTCTTAATGCCCTTAGGAGCAGCAGAGAACACAAGTTTGCTCTGTCCTTTAAGAGCTCGTCTGGGGTTTAATAAGGTATATCACATAGAGATACACTGATTGGCTTTTCTCCAGGCTAAATATACCCTGTCCTTCAACCTTTTTGAAGAGAATGGCTTTGAGTATCACTGAAATGCAGCTTACCTTGTTCAGCAGTTGAAGCTACCAATTCTGAAGAATCCAATGATACACATGGAGAAGTCCAGGTTGGAAGAAGTCTTAGGTATTGCCTAGTTTACTTCTCTACTAGATGTGAGGCATGAGTCAAGAATGGGACATTTTTTCTGAACCATCAAAGCACGTGTTGTACAGCTTTTGTAGCATCTTCCGGCTCATGCGTCTTGACTCAGTTCAACATCTATTAAAAAGCAGTTTCCTGAACATAATAATTTCTGGCTTAATGACATAATGGTTGAAGGATTCTTTCCAGACCAAGTATGTTGAAGCACGTGGAATTAATTGCTGTTGGACACAGTCTGTCCACGTTTGTTGAGTTCCAAGAAGAATTTCATCTTGTCTCAGAGTTTCCATTATTTGGTGGCTTGAGTCTTACATAATGTCAAGGCACAGAACTGTGGCATAATCAAGCCAATCTTTTTGTTGTTGTTGGGTTTTTTTGGTAAATGTTTCTTATGGTATTGTATGCTTTTTATGTTTCTGTTTTCATTATTAATCTTTGACGTTCTCCCAAATGGTTTAAAATATCAGGTGATATGGCATTGAGGCAAATTACACCTTTTGTTAATGATGGGTTTATTTTGTATGTCTCACTGCACCCCACCATGGATGCTTCTTACTATGGATAGGCAGTCCCATTGAATATTAAAAAACCATGGTATAGCCCATGAGTTGTATCAGTATTAGCCCTACTTAAGAGCCAGGGATGCATGAATCTTGTTAGACCCAATCTATGTTTGGCAGTTTGGCAGGTTTCATTTGCTCATTCATGGAATCTGACTTTTTGCTAGCATTGCCCTTTAAAAATTGTATCTCATTCTGCTTGCACTAATTTGCATTAATGCTAATGGGAATCGGTGCCAATGCCCTAGTGATCCACAAATCCATGGAATTCTAGGGCTTTGGAAAAAATCCAGTCTGCTGTAGTATTCACAGGTTGCATTCATAGAAATCCAAACTCACTTGAACCATTTGCTGATTTCCATAGCACCCCTGCTTAGAGGAGACCTATTGAAATGAATGAGATTTGCTAGCGCTGGGACAGTTCTAGAAGGTCAAACGATCCTTGAGGTTGCCCAGTTTTAAGATTATGAGCATTTCCTATACTAACAGCAAAACCTGGAAATTGTCCCAGCATTGTATCACCAGAAGGGATGGACAGCACTGGGAAACTCATCCAGCTTGAGCTCAATGGACATTCAACCCCTTTCTGACTCAATGGTCAAAGTAGGCCGGTTCAAGGTTTTTTGTTTTAGATTCTATGTAATTGCACAAAATATTTGCTCAGTTTTGGAGAGGAAAACTCCATTTCTCTATTGCAATTTGTACCAATAAGGGTTGACAAGATAGCGTTGGGTTGCTATTTGTGGCGGTTAACATGAGAAGTATGGAAGCAGTCATCTCTCGCTGCATATGCATGCGCTCCATCTTAGCCGTTTTGGGTTTAGATATAAACAGGACCCTTCCTTGATGAAGATTTTGGGTGGAAGCCCCTGAGGAACATCTTTTCCATCAGAGGAAGGGAGGCCTTGATCCAACCCAGAGTTCCCTTTTGAAGCACCAGTTAATGGCTTGTGCACAGGGATCTGTTTTGTGCATCTTTAACTTTCTCTTTGATGTGCCCAAACAGTTATGAAATCCTGAGACTACCCCACTCCCCCGTCTTCTGCCATCAGTCAGTGGAAACAACAGCATAGCATCAGCTTACCAGTCATGTTTTCTGACTCAACACTGGGCTTCAGAGTAAGGAATTTTTTTTTTTTTTGCCCTGTAGATGATTAAAAGGTACCTTGAGATAATAATTATAAGGGAATTCTGATGCCAGCCCCGTCCTTCAAAAAGAAGATAGTTTGCTGTGGCTTCATATTTGCTGACTTGGTTCCAAACAGGTTATGATTAGCAAAACAAACCCACACTTATCTTTTCTTCCTGGATGTCCCAGTTTTCCCCTTAGCAAGTGTAATCTGTGTTAACTTTTGTGGAGTGCATGAGTCATTGAGCCATCCTGTTGAACCCTCTTTCTCCAGGCAAGCTTGAGAGCACAAAACAATACTTTATACCAAGGGACAGATAATGTGGTCTTCTCTGGAACATTTGGATTACAACTCCCACCTTTCATGATCGTTTGTCACACTGGCTGAAATGAATGAGAATTAGAATCCTAAAGGGATAGAAAGGTCCTTATCTTTAGCCTTTCCCTGATACTTAGATAACCATCTGCCTTTTAAACATCCATTTCCTCACTGTACACATTTGTGTATGCATATTAAATCAGAGAACTCCATATCAAAGTTTGGAGAAGGGTAAATTTGGAAGGATATCTAAGTATCACTTAGAAGACCCCTATGATGGGCCAGACCAGGCTCCATCTGCTTTAGCATCCTGTTCACACACTGGCCAACCGGATGCCCACAGAATCCCACAAGCAGGACATCAGTGCATCAGCAGCCTCCTGCCCATGCTCCCCAGCAACTGGGCTCCATAGAGTCCTGTCTCCAATTTAGTCAACAGCACTACTAGCTGGACAGGTGTTCAGAGAAAGGTGGCTGCAACTTGCTCAGTCCTCAAGTCCAGCATCCGATTAAATGGACAGACCATTTGAGCTGGTAAGAAGCACCTGTTCTTTCCACCAGTTGGCCCCAGAGCAATGGGGACCCTCTTGAAAGTGGAGCTAACCATTTGGGAGGCGTGAGATTCAGTTTGGAATCCACTTCTTACCAGGAGAGGTCATCCATATATAGCTGTCTACCGAACTGATGTTGCTGATGTCTTTTGTTGGTGACTTCTGCAACACTCCTTTTTTTAATTGCAAAGCCACCCTGGCTGGCTCCCACTAGCACAGTAAAGACTATTGTTTGAAGCCTCTTGTCTTGCTCTAGTGGAAGGAGAAAAGGGTTGTCAGAGGACAACAAGGGTTGTCAGAGGACAATCGAATCTTTCCTCATGCACCTTTTCTCTAAGCAAACACTCCCAGATGTTCTAACCTTTCCTTGTAGGGAAGTTGGTGCAACTTCTTCATTATTTTAGTTGCCAATTCCTGCACTTCTTTCCAACCGTACGGTGTCCTATTTTCAGGTGTGATGACCAAAACTATGCACAGAATTCCAAGTGTGATTGTATAAGAGAAGTATGCAAACAGAATTAACCCCCAATGAAGATCCTCAACCGAACACTTAAGGTTCACCTACCCTTCACTTAGAGGCAATTTAAGAAAGACGGAGGTGCGATGCTCTAGGCTTTTAAATTAGTAAGATGAAAAGGTTTCTTTGTCAATGCTGCTTTTCTGGTTCAGAAAGTGTTTCTATCAGAGCTTCCTTTAAGAAGCTCTGGACGTACGCAAAGCTGTGTTGGATCAGAACCATGGTCCATTGAGTCCAAAATTCTGTTTACGCTGTGGCCAGCTAGATGCCTGCAGGCAGGACATGAATGCAACCAAATCTTAATGGACACTCTTTGCACAACTGTTCCATTTCACCAGGTCTCAGCAACTGCATTAAATACAATTGCATGGAAGCGTGGCGTGCAATAAAAGGGGTGTGATGTTCGTTTGCAGGAGTGCCATTTTGCAAGACCGAAAATGGGCGGAGAACATGCTACGGATTGGCCATATAGAAATGATGAAGAGGGTAGTTACAGGGACTGGACTTGAAAGTTAGTACCTTGAGATGGATCTCTTTAAGTTTCCCATTTTTTCTAATCTTCAGTTCCATTTGTCTGGATCAATGATGTTAAAAAAGGTGCCTATGAGCATTAATAAGCATTTTTGTTTGCATATTTCTCTTGACAGATATCTGTTGGCCCACCTTTTTGCCTAATCTATAAATTTCCTCCCCAAGATATATTCCTAGTATATTACATTTTAAATCTTATTTTGCCACTAATCTGCACACTTCTGAGGTCATGGTGGGGTTGGAGAACTTCATAGAAAATTTTGGACAAGCACAAATATCAGTGGGTAAGTAACTTTTGGTTTGCACAATGGTTTGAACCTGTAAGATAAGATGAGTTAGAATTCAAATGTGAATTGAATGAATTTTCCCCATCTTCCACTGGAAAATCCAAGAGATAGTGTAAGTGGATTTGATGATGCCAACTTCTTTGACCACAAAAACACTAAGCAACAAACCATGTTAATTCTTCTTCATGTGTCTATGCAAATTTATTTAAATGAGATTCTTCATAACTGCATAAAAATAATAGAATGAAAAAGAATCCAGAACGATATGGACCTCCAGAGCTTTAGAACTTTATTAGAGACAGAAAAGATATTGGTATTAAGCAGCACATGGAAATACTATCTCCCACCCTTCTATTATTGAGAAGACATGAAGAAGCTGAATGGGATTATGGGAAGGATTTAGGTAGGTAAGTAGATACGGCGAAGCTCACTGCAATCATAGGCATGTCTATGAAATTTATGGCCAGGTAAATTGGCATAGCTATACATCAAGTTAGCATCTTGAGTCACCCTTTCTAAGCTGGAAAGTCGTGGGTCTACTGCTGGATGAGTGACCACACTCATCCTCTCCTCTCCTCTCCTCTCCTCTCCTCTCCTCGTACGCATAGGACTGTAGTATTAGGTAGTTCATGGTCTAAAGATGGTTGCCACTGGTGGAGTTGGTAGCTCAGCTTCTGGACATTTCTGAAGGTGTCTATCCTTCCTTTAGCAGCATTTCTTCTTGCTGCACTGGGAAGAACAGCATTTAGTCTGAGCACAGCAGGGGGAGCAGCAAGACTTGGTGCAGCATTTGGACTGGCCGCAACAGGGGCTGCAGCATTTGGACTGGCCGCAACAGGGGCTGCAGCATTTGGACTGGCCACAGCACGGGGAGCAACAGCAGGGGACGCAGCAGCAAGGCGAGCAGCTTGAGGACGGCATGCAGCAGACGACGTTTGATCCACAGCTTGACGAGCCGCAGCAACCTCTACAACCCATTTTTCTGGAGAAAGGGAAAAAGAAATAGGGATGCAGGGCTTGTGATTAGAGATGGACTAGAGTTGGACCCATCCATTCTGATTTCCCCCTTTCCTGATTGCTTTCTAACCCAAAGTGAAGTTTATCCCAAGCGTAAAAGTTCTTTTACTTTTATTTCAGTTCATCTCAAACATTGCAATCTTTTTCATGCAGTTTGCACAGAAATCATTTTTATGGTCTGTGCATTTCTGCTCCCAACTTCTGAAAATTTTGTTCCAGGATGGCATATGATTAAAATCCAGTATATGGATGCCTTATATGTGCTTTTTTGTACACAGGTTTCGTATCTCAACACATATTGAAATATTCTTTCGAATGTTGAATAGTGTATGCTTTTATGCACATTCTACTAATATATACCAGTTTTGTACATATTTTGGATGGTGGAACTATATTGCAAAATTTGGAGAAGTGTAGCTCTGGAGGGTGCTACATTGCAGAGGACTAGCCTAGTGGAAATTTCCCCTTGAGCTGAAGGTTGCCCAAACCCAATTAGCTGCCTGGAGATTCAATGACAACCATGTGCTATTGGTTTGTGATGGATTTCCTACCATGAGGGATGGTAGCTGGCCCCCCAAATGTACATCCAGAACCCCAGCACATGAGAAAGAGAAGAGCTGAAGAATCCAATGCCTTCTTCCCACCATCTTTCCAGTATAAATTAACCACCGGCCACTTTGCAGGTGCTCCAAGGTGACTTGGTTTCTTAGACCTGAGCAGCTAGTTTCGTCTTTACGCACACTGTTGTTATGGACATGAGGAACTGCCTATATCAAGGCAAGCTATTAATCTCTCTAGTCCCAAACTGTCTGCTCCAGGGTCTTGCGTAGAAGATCCTTCTCCTCATCTGCAGAGATATTGTGACCCTGGAACCTTTCACATGAAAAACAGATGGCACTACCATCCCTTTCGTAAGTTTCATCCTCTGATTTCAACAAGTGTTGCTTTTTCCATGGCAAATGGAAACCAACCAAATGTTAGAAAAGCCTTCAATGTGGTAGCTCCATTTCTTTGGGACTCATTCTAATGTTTCTGATGCCTCCTGCAAACTACTGTAATTCAGGAAGGCTCGCCAGTCATGGTTTTGTTGATCTTGTTGCTAACATATTAATTTCCTCTTTTACATGTTTTCCCCATTACTGTTTTTTGCTCTGCAAGCTCCCAATGGAATATAAAACAATATATGACTCCTGTAAATTCATAAACAAATACATATTAACATCACTTTTCCCTCCATGGCGTTCTCCTTACCTTCTTCAGAGGATAGAAGTAGCTGGAACTAGGAATGGATCCAGATGTGTGAGTGAACGACCAAACCCTGGGACCTTTTTATAATGTTCTGCAGCCTTCTTCCCTTAAGAAGTGAGGCACCAGCAAAGAATGGCAAATCCTTCAACAACCACCTAAGTTTCCTTTGAGAGCCCATCATCCGGTTTGATTCACAGTCCATGTCTCATTACAAACTGTTTCAGGATGGCATATGATTAAAGAAAATAAGCCATCACCATAATGCAAGTCATAGTATGCTTCTCCAAGCTGGTGTCCTCCGGATGCTTGGGATTAAGCAAGTCATCCAGGTGTTCCTCAAGAGAGGTGAAGGGAAAGGCTGAGTAGAGATACACAATAACTTATAGAATGGGTGGATCTGTCACTTTCAGAGCGGGGAGGGCTGCAATAAGCAATGTTTTGTTGGACTTGGAGCACACCCCAGGCCTTCGGCTGCATGGTTGCTGTTCATGACCACATGCCTCAGCGCATTTCTTGAAAGCCAGCAAGCCGTTGTGTGCCTTCTGGTGAAGTCTGCAGATCCCAATTGTATGAGCCGAATGTGGCTTTAATCTTCTGCAGGGAGATTAAACACACTCTGGAACAAAGGATGGAAACACACACGTGAGCTGAATATTAGATCAAGGAGCATGAGTTGGGAGACCGTGTGGTGGATAATAATGTGTGTCAGTGGCTTTAATCACCTACCATATGATACTTTTTTGGTTTTGTTTTTTTAGAGAGAGGTATGTAGATTAAATTAAAGGAGAATAGGCAGGAGATGTACACAGAGGAGAGAAATGTATACTGATGGTTGGTGCAGAAGTCACAGGGCTGTGATGGTGCCTCACTTCCTAAAGGAAGGGTGCAAAGAGCTGTATAAAAGGGGCCACCATTTGAAGTCCTACTCATTCACCCAACTGGGCTCAATCTTCCTTGCTTGCTTATCAAGGTAAGGTTTTTCCCAAACCTGAATGACGCTTTAGGAGAAGGACTTCATGCTCAAAGAAGGAGAACTGTGCAAAAACCAGAAGATCATCACATGATGGATGGTTGATGAGGAGGGGTGGATTGGGACCCCATATGGGCTAAATTTAGTAGGCTGGCGGAGCACTCCTGCCATAGACAGAGAGATGCACCAATGTTCATAGCCAGCCACGTGCATTAGACCTTGGCTTTCTTGAGGGGACTCCACAAGAACACTCTTATTTCTTGCAGAACAAACTTGGTTCCACATTGCCAAGATGTCCTGCTGCTCCAAGTGTGGCTGCTCCCCCTGCTGCTGCCGCCCCTGTTGCTGCACCTCCCCCTGCTGCTGTGGCTGCTCCCCTTGCTGTGGATGCTCCTGCTGTGGCTCCAGCAGCTGCTGTTTCCCAAAGCAATGTAGGCACTGAGGAAATCGAAGGGAATCCTCCGAATGTGGGGAAGAGTCTGTGTATTTGAAGGTCCACAAAATATTGCAACCATCAGAAACATCAGCTTGTGGCTTTCGTCTTGATTAGTGAAACCCTTGAAGCCTCATACTCAGCTTGAGGCCTCAACTATGTTGATTCTTCTCAGCGTCCCTTGCTCAACTATATGCCTCATAATTTGTGGAGAAGGCATGGCTACATCTGAAATTGGGTGCTCATTCTTGTCTTGGTTGGCTTCCCCTTCCCTTCTCCCCTCCCTTCTCCCCCTCCCCTCCTTCCCCTTCCCTTCCCCCTTATCCCCCTCCCTCTTTCCCCTTCCCCTCCTTCCCTCTCCCTTCCCCCTTCTCTCCTTCCTTCCCTATCCCCCTTCCCTTCCTCCTTCCCCCTTCCTTCCCCCCTTCCCCTTTCCCCTTCCCCTTCCCCTCCCTTTCCCCTTCCCCCCCCTTCCCCTTCCCTTCCCCTTCCCCTTCCCCTTCCCCCTTCCCCTTCCCCTTCCCTTCCTTATCCCTTCCCCTTCCCTTCTCTCCTTCCCCTTTCCCTCTTCCCCTTATCCCTTATCCCTCTCCCCTTCTCTCCTTCCCCTTCCCCTCTCCCCTTCCCCTTCTCTCCTCCCCCCCCTTCCCCTTATCCCTCTCCCTTCCCCTTCTCTCCTTCCCCTTCCCCTTCCCCTTATCCCTCTCCCCTTCCCCTTCTCTCCTTCCCCTTCCCTTCTCTCCTTCCTCCTGTTCCAGCCTTTTGAGTTACTCTTCCATTGCCATCAATCTAACTAAGCATGTGCATAGAAAATAATAAAATTCTGAACCTCATACTCTCAATTCTCATTGGATTCTTTTTCATCAGAATGTCTTAAGTACCATAACTCAATGGGAGGAACACTTGCTTTTGTATGCAGAAAACATATAGGGGTACATCCATCCTGTCAGCATCTGGAAAACCAGAATAGTCCAGGATGGACAAGAAAGACCAACAAACACTGTGTGAGCTATTTCCATGTGTTAATTTCAAAATGGCAGAGCTGAAATATCTCATAAAATGCCCAGGGAAGTCAAGAGCGTTATGGATATACACTGTGGTGGTGCATTTCTGCATATCCCTGACCAGCGACTGCAGAACTGGCCCAAGCCCTTTGGCTGCTGAAGGTGAAACCCAAACAATTGCATGATGAAGGCCAACGTTTAAGAGTATTCTTATGCATCATTAAGAGGATAGGCATCAACATCACAGCTGCTCCACCTTGTTTAGCCAGGCATTCTGACTGAGAATGGGTCATCATGGTCTTAGCTGGAGATGTCTTGATCCAAGATTGGACCTGGGAGCTTCTACAGACCAAGTCTGAGATCTGCCACAGAGCTGTGTTTTGTCCTGTTGAGACACCACTCCCTGCCTTTTTCCACTTTTCCCATGGTGGAAAGAGACACCGTATGGCACAACTTCTCCAATGAAAAATTTCCAGGCTGGACAAAAGCAACAACCTTCTGCATGCAAATGCTTTAAGCCAAGACTTCTCAAAAAATGATGGTTCCTTCTTTCTCCCAGAGCTGCTGATTTTTTGATGGTATCTTTCCTTTGAATAATTTCTGCACCATTCTAAAAACAAACAAAACCCCCATCAAAATGCCTCTTCTAATGTTTAGCTACTGAAAGCAAGTGCTTGAAGCTCAATTATGCTGGTGTTGTGCTGAATGTGCATTTTTCTGATACTTTCCTAGGATACACATATACATATTTTTGCACAGAAGGTTTCCTAAGGTGCAAATATTGCTTGCAAATCTGCAAGCCATTTTCTTCATTCTAAAACTGTTCTGTGTGTGCTCTCCTCACTAATATATTAATCATTGCATGCATTCCCCCCACCCCACAAACACCAAAGGATTATTTTTTGGTGTGCTGAAAAGTGGACAGGAGTGCATCAGGGGGAAATCCTGAGCATGTCTGGGAGGAAAGGTGGAGGAAAAGAAGTAGTTAGAGATGAAGTACATGCTTGGGTAATCACACTGGTACGCCCATTCCATTTCAAAACAGAGCGAAAGGAGGCACGCGTGGGCCCCTCAATCCATCTCCTGACCCAAATTTGCTGGAAACAGCCTTGCCAAGTGAATGGTGGACATGTCGTGAGCAGAGCTGGGTGGAGCCAGGGGTCAGACTAGATGGCCCGGGAGGCCCCTTCTGACTCTCTATGTTTCTATGCTTCCATGAATGTTCCATAGGCCCAGGAACCAAATAAGTAAGACACCCTTATGATGTGACACAGATTTCAGAGGGTATATCCACAATAGCAATTCCAGATGCTGATATAACAGCTTTCCAGTGGGGAATCACATTTTGTGTGCTATATACAACCAGCAAGAATGGGATGTACGAGAAACCTCCAACACCGTTAGGATGTCAAAGCGGGCCTCATTCAACCTTGTTTTCAACAGGGAACTTGCGCATTCATCTCTAACTTTGCTTTCAGCAGAATTTCCATTTTTGGCAAATTCCGTATGTGAAATTCCTATATCAAATAGTTATTTAGAGCTGCTCTCCAAATCCTGCAGAAGAGCGCCAACGCTGTTGAGCAGTAGCTTCTGGCTCAGCAAGTGCAACCTGTATGAAAACGTGAGGCTGGATTTCCAGTCATGCTTTTCTGCAGGATGCACCACTCCATTTCCTCCCCACCACTCCCATTTCCAATTTCCTCTCATTTAGTTTTGGGCTCAGTCAGCATGTCCATCCACATCTTCATGCATTCCACCTCCCACAGCTTTTGATGTGTCAGTATACCAGCCAACTTTTTGGAATGTACTCCTTTTATTTGGATGCCACCTGATAAGTTCATTGAGTGGAGGGGAGATAAGATACAAGGAGGGACCCAAAAGAAACTGGAATTTTGTAATTAAAAGATGTGTATTGATTTTTAGGTGTTACAAATTGGATCTCCTTCAAAGTACGGTCCATTTGATGCTATGCACTGGTCTAAATGTGTTTTCCTCTTTTCGAAGCAGTCCTGAGATTGGGTGAATATGGCGGGTGGATAAGCTGGGTCATGCTATTTTTGGTTAAAAATTGTTTCACACTCAAGGCTTTGTGTGCTGGTGCGTTGTTGTGGTGAAGTCACCACTCCTCACCTTGCCACAGCTCGGGGCGTTTTCGTCTCACCACGTTCAACAAACGTTTCACCACAACTTCACTTCACTTGGCAGACTGATGCAGAAGGGTCCCCACAAGAGGCATCTAGTGCTGGAAGCATGCATTGCAACAGGCTCACCCACCAGAGAATGATTCTTTTGGGTATCCCCTCGTATATTCTACATACAAGGATATCTCACAAACAAGAATGAAGAGGTTTAAGCACACGAGACAGTCGATGTAAGATAATGAACAGTCAAGCCAACAAAGAGTCAAGCCAATGATGAGGGAAGTGAACAGAGTCAAGCCAATGAAGAGGGAAGTCAATGTCACTGGCATCTGGACAATCATGGTGATCCTCAGTCACCCGATCTCTGCAATGCACATTTTAATCTTCACATCTTAGTTGTCATGTTTTAATATTCTTTCTGTGCCTTCTAGTCCTAGAATTATAGTGTTAGTAACCAAAGATCACTTTAATCACACACCACAGGGCAATTCCTTTTTAATGAAAAATGTGAACCAAGGCAAGGAGGAGCATGAGCTGGATGATGGCGCATCAGAAGAAAATGTATTGTGACGAAGAACGAAAATTCTGTCGTTCCATGGAGGTGCCTCACTTCCTACAAAGGGATCAGCAAGCTGTATAAAGGCTCCCCCATTTTCCGGAGTTTTTCATTCACTTACGTGCCTCATTGTTACCAGTCCTAGAATCCGTGGGAGGTAAGTAGGATTTGACTTCTCATTCTTGATTTGACAAAAAGTTGTTTTTTTTTGATAAGCAAACCTCCTTTAGACCAATGTTGAGCCTGTCATGAAGCTGAATGATATGTTTAATGCATGACTAGGTGGCTGGGAGAATTCTGAAAGAAGGGTGGTGGATAGCAAGTGTGTGAACTGACTTCTGGATTTCACTCCAGCTAACTAAGATGGGATTAAAAGAGGATTGAGCAAATTCATGGAGGTTTGATCAGACATGGCTAGGCGGACTAGTTAGATTTGCTCTCCATGCTTAGAAGGTGTAGACCACCAAATCTGAGTTCCTGCTGAAAAAAAGTGGGATTCATGTCATTTTTGGGGCTTTCTAGAGGTGTTTGGCTGGCCTCTGTTGGAGAGATGGAGCTGAGTCAGAAGTGGGAAGAGCAAAGAATGTAAGAGAGGTCATTCTGGATCACACCAAGGGTCCATCTTGTCCTGATTTTTCTTCACTTAGTGGCCAAACAGCTGCTTGTAGAATGTCAACAACTAGGACATGTGGTGGAAGAGCAGCTGATGGTGGTGGGGGATTAGATGGACCAGTCTGATGGGGCAGGACCTCTTCCAGAAGTTGTTACGCTCTCCACTGAAGACCACATTCCTGTCTCATATATAATGTTGTGCCCAACCTTTCTCCTGGAATCCTGGATGGTGCCTAAATTTTGGTGTACATGGATCAGCTTCTCCTTTGTTGGATGTGCCCAATGCCAGGAGACTGAGACCTGGCCAGTGCCATTCAGTCCTCATAGATTACTCCTCCCAGAATTTCATACCTGTGGAGGAGATGCTTCTGCACATAGAAAGTAGGTTGACCTCCACAATGGAGAAGACCTTTTCTGTTACAGCTCCAGAAGTTTGGAATCTCTTTCTGCAGGCAGAAGGATCTCCACCACCCTGGTAGCAAGTTAATGCTCTGCTTAGTTACAACTCCGCTTTCCCCCAGTATGTTCCAGTAATTGTGCTGGTAATATCCTTCTGTGATGGGATTTTCAAGATTTGTAGGATTTCTTTGGGTGCAATTCAGATTCTGCACACAGTTTTGGAATAAGTGGGAAATAGTTTTTAAAAAAAACCCTGAAGAGATGGACTAATATACAAACTGTGTTCATTACTTCAGTGATTGTACAAGTCAGCCCCAAATGGTACAAATTGGATAAATCAGTCATCAAGGTGGGGCTGTTCAGACAGGGGGAGAAACAGGGGGAGAAAGGCAAGAAGAGCCAGGAGGGCAGGAGGGATCAAAGCATGAATGCTCAGCTCCAATGTCAGAACTCTTTTCTAAGAGCTTCCCTCTGAGAAGCTGAGAAGTTGTCTAAGTGCTAAATATTTTGCCCACATGTTATCTCTTCATTTATCTGACCCCTTACAAGCCTTCTTTTGATTTTTGGGACTGCAGAAGAGCTAACGTGTTGGCTCAGGCTGCAGGTCCAGCCAGCCAGATTGCAAATTGCACTTAAGTTAATAAACCAGGTGAGCTCTAGCGAGGGATCCTATACTCTGGGAAGGCTGCAGAAATCACCAACCCTAACTCAGGTATCTCACAAGTCATCTCTGGTGCTCTGTTGAGGGGTTCTACGGAAAAAGGTCCCTCAAACACTGGCTAGCAAGCAGTTTGACGTGGAAACCTTTCAAATCATTAAAGCTTTGAAGATGTTACTGTTCAAAACGGGGGGGGGGGGATGCCCACAGACACATGCTCAGCTCTGCCAATCTTATTCACACCAAGATAGTTATATGTTGAGGTGCACTGCATTTCATCCCACATCTGCACAAGCGTGTGATTAAAACACACATGCACACTCAGGTGGAAAAATATATTCTTTGGTGCACATTTCTTCCTGACGTGCTTTATTAAGGTGCGCCTGTGGCCAGCATAATTTGCCTTGGTGTGTGTGCCTTTCACTCAGATATGTGCATTTTGCCCTCGGTTTCCCCATAGTGTGCAAACAGGGTGCACGTTTCTCATCCTCGTGGGTGCATGCACAGGGCTGCTGCTCAGTGTCCTGAAAGGCTCAGGGGAGGTGAGTAGGGCAAATGGGAAAAACAAGAGGACACCACTGGGAAGAGCCCATTTCTCATGCATCCCCACACCTTCTCCATCCTCTCTTTCAGTCTCCTTGCTCTTGCTCCACCGCGATGGGAAACTCAGGTTCTTCCTGCTGTGACTGCTGCGGCGGCTACAATGACGGGACAACGGTCGTTTGTTGCCATGTTCCCTGCAACATGGGCTCTTGCTGTCCTCCTTGCTGCTGCTGTGCCCCATGTTGCTGTCCACCCTGCTGCTCTTACCAATGCTGTGGTCCCCGCTGGTCAAAATGAGGCCAGCCCCAGCCCGAGGGCTGCTTCCAGCTTGCGGTGCCATGAAGGAATGCGACTCAGCATTGCTCCCATCTTGCCATCCCGGGGCGCCCTCTTTCCTGCTTCCATGACTAGCTTCTTGGCCCCCTTGATTCCATAAACAGCCATTTTTCCTCTGAGAGCTTCAGGGGAAGGCCTTCCTCCAAATGACGTCAGTAGAAGGCATGCAGCCTGTTCTGTTCAGTCCATTTCAGTTTGTTTCGGTTCTGCTCTGCTCTATTCTGCTGTATTTTTCAATTTTATTCATTTTTAAAATTCATTTCCCACCAAATTGGCCCAAGGGCCCACTAAGCAGATATGTCCCAGATTGGTTGACCACTTGTGGCCCTCCAGATGTTCTGCCTTTAACTCCTACTATTGCCTATAGGTAAATGCCTATAGGTAAAAACCTGTGGGTATATGTTGGTATAGGTATATATTGGTAAAAACTTATAGGTACATATACAGTACCTATAAATGCCTATAGGTATATGTTGCCTATAGGTAAAAACATCTGAAAGAATGGTCCAGCCCTGTATGAATATATATAGGAAAAGAAGTGCCTTCGTGGTGGCAATCCAACGTTGGATGCCTTTGCAAAGCAGCAAATAAAAGTGCCTCTTTTTGCCCAAGAATTCTAACACTCAAACGTTTTCCCATTTTGCCATTCAAACTCAACAAAAGCTCTAAACTGAAGTGAGTGTTGTGTCTTTGTTTGGCTCACTGTTTGAAGAGTCTTTTGTTTTAATTTGGCCTTTTGTGTGCGATTATGTTTTCTTTCCCCTTGTGGACCTGCTTGTTTATCTGGTTGTTTTAATGTTATGTACACTGCCCCAAGATCGCTCATGGAGGAAGAATAGCAAGTGACTTGTGAATACAAACAAATAAATATGATTGCTCCCAGCACTGCCAGTCTTGTTGCAGTCTCCTAGTCTTGCTTTCCTTGTTCCGTTGCTCCAAACACCACAATCCTTTTTAATTAACCTGTCAACAAGCTGGAATGTCAGTGCAAGTTGGCCACCCACCTCTAGAAATGCAGGAATCAGCATCAAATGCTTGGTTCTCCACAAGAATTTGAAGACCTTTTGGTTCCTTTGCACATGTCCATCTTGCTGAGCAGTGTGCTTCACTTTGCACCAGCTTGTGTAGCAAATAACTGATTCCCTCTCACTTGAATCACAGAAATGCCAAGTAAGAGGAGATGCCTTTCTGCGACCCATAAAGGCCTCTTCCAATGGTCCATCAGTTCCTCTGCTGTCTAAGCCTCCAAGTGAATATTGAAGAAACACATTGCAGTTACGAGTTTACATTGGCATAGAACTAGGGGTTGGAGGGGTGATCAAGCTCTTGAGAGGAACTGGGAGTATGTCCCAATCTCATGGAGGTCCTTGCAGCCAGCAGGATCACTGGAGGCCACTGGGTGAGCTCCCAGGAAGGACCGGCTGATGTTGGGAGAATTCCCTTTATCCTTGAGTATGACACAGGCAAACTGGAAGGCTTATAGAATCATGATGATGAGAAGCCTACAAAGAAATAAATAGAGCCCTAGGGAAGTAGAAAGTCAAATGAAGAGACATAGAAGACAAAGGAAACTGAGAAAGAGCATAGTGTAGAGAGAGCGGGAAGAAAGCTTCTAGTCCCCTTCGTTTGGCTGTAACCTTATTCCATTGTTATCTACAGTCACATGCAAAGGAACTTGACATGAAATGAGTTTGATGCACATTCCTTCCTCACAGCATCAACTATCTATGTAGAACCATTTCTGGTTCCAAGGTGATTGTATGGGGTGCTCCCAAGAATGGAATTCCATACAAAATAAACCCCTTTGTACTAAAATTTCCATGCTCTCTGTCTTTCCCACATGGTTGCTAACTATTTTCTAGCTCCAGAATGAAGCATAGCAGCCCACATCCAGGTCCGTCTCAAGGAAGACACGAGTTTACGGCAGCCTTGCTCATCAACTAGACACTGTGGACTACAACTTCCATTATTCCTGACCATTGGCTATGCTGGCTGGGGCTGATGAGTGTTAAAGTCACAAGGACACTAGCTTGAGGAAGGCTGGCCTCGGGCATTTTGGAGGCATTAGACATAATCTGGGTACTTGCCCTGGGACCAAAGATCTGTTTTATTCATGGAACTCAGCTGACAAAATGCTTGTTATATTTACTGGTTGTATGGACAGAAAATCCACCAGTATGGACTAGTGAGATTTGGTCGAAATTAGGAGCGGCATGAAGCCTGGTCACAGGCCACTTTAGCCTCCAAGCATCCCAACAATCCCTTTATAAAGACTGTTCTATAACTCACCTTTGGGGCTAGCTTGAGAAGTAGTCTGTTATTATGATCCTGAGAATTACCCTATTATTATCTAAATATAACTTAATTACCTACTCTACCAGCAACGATAAAATGCGTTCCTAATGAGATGTGAATTGAGGCGAGAAGCATGAACTGGAAGTTCAGATATAAGCAGGTTACAAAGCAGCATAGATCAAAGCAATGTTCTCTTTGAGATGTGGGAAGTGCATCTTCTCATGTGAAGAAGTTAATCCAAACTGAAACTTCCCTTCCTTCCCTTCCTTTCAGAAAGATTCTGACTCCACCTCCAGGTTGGTTCCTGCTGCTGCAGGGCAAGATGGCGGGAACATTGGACACTTTTCCATTTGTCTACTCACTTTGCCTGTTTCCTCTTTACAGGGTCAACGAGCTCTCTCTCAGCCTCCTCCCCATCCAATTCAGAAATTTCTCCCCCCTTTTCCAAAGTGGGCTGGTTCTCATGCCTGCCTGAGAATCTTCACTAGGCAACCTTGAAATAGGAAGGAACTTGAATATCTTGGAAGTGTCCCCCACTCCCCTTCATCTGTAATGTGGAGGTCCTGAACTCTCTCCATATAGTAATATCGTGGATGTAAGGCATGGAAGCTTATCTACAGTTCTATATATCAAGGCATTTTAACTGATGTTTTCCTTTTGCTATAAGAACATTTTTGTCTTATATGGTCTTGACATCTTCATGCTACACCGTACACATTTAGATCAACATTCTGGAAAAGTTATTTTAATTAATTATGTTTCAAATAATAATATTCATGCTATTAGAATATTCATACTATTTCTGCATAATATTCGGACTCTTGGAATGCTATTCATAATTATTGGAATTATGGAATCCTAGTGCTTGGAGGGTGCCTCAAAAGTGCTTTTCTTCCAGCCAATGCTCCATGTGGGATTTACAACGCAGGATATAGCAACACTGTCCAGCCGCTGCTGAAATATCTCTAGACATTTCTATAGACATAGAAACAGAAACATAGCGAGTCAGAAGGGGTCTCCCAGGCCATCTAGTCTGACCTCTGGCTCCAACTGGCTCCACTCACAACATGCCCACCATGTGCCCACATGGCCTCCCACCAGGAATTTTCTTCTAACATTTAGCTGAAATCTGCTTCCTTTAGTTCTAGACTCTCCCTCTGGACCAACAAAGCACGTGATCCACTTTCTGTTTTATAGTCCTTCAAATATTAAAAAATTGTCATGTTATTATCACTAGTATTATTAAATGAATTTTGCTGGAGCCACTTTGGATTTTCTTCAATTAGAAGCAAATTACATCAATATTTTTTATTTAATGTTTGTTTTGTGGCATGGAATGTCTAATGACAAAGTGTATGGCTTATTTCCTCCTCCAAAAAAATCTTTAGCACAAGAAATTGGGCTAAATCTTGACAGTTTTATAAAGATTTTGTCTGCTTGTAGCAACCTGAAAAATAAAGGAGATGTGAGCACTCATTTATTTTCCTTATGATACATTGAATTAAGCTCTAGTAATTAAGGACTTTTATTTGGTGTGAACATTTAGAAAAGAGCTTTTAATGTGAATTGTATAACTTCAGTATTTTGAATTACGATGACATCAACGCTAACAGCAACACTTTTGTAGATTCCACTGGACAAGGCATTAAATAAGCGCTCGCCCCGGTAAACTGCAATTGTCTTTTGGGTTGACTTGAAAATTATAGAGTTGACCGAAGATAGCTGTAATCATCTGCATGGAAGGAACAAAAAAATATTTTTAACGAGAGCGGTGTTGAGTCAAGGAATGGTATTGAGAAACCAAGGCAGCCAAAAGATGGGTGCATTTAAGAAGGTCAAAGAAAAGCGGACCATTTCTTAGTGATGCCTCACTCCTTGAGGAAGGGTGCATGACTGGTATAAATAAGGTCCCCCATCCCACAGATCTGCAGTCATTCAACTTGGACTCATTGTTGCTGCTTTCCGCTGCTCGCCAAGGTAAGCCATAATCTGCTTTGGGTGCATTAATACAAAAAGGTGGGATCTAAAGCTAATAATTAAAGGAGATCAACCCTGACTGCTCTTTAGAAGGCCAGATGCTGAAGATGAAACTCAAATACTTTGGCCACCTAATGAGAAGGAGGGACTCCCTGGAAAAGAGCCTAATGCTGGGAACAATAGATGGCAAAAGAAGAAGGGGACGGCAGAGGATGAGGTGGCTGGATGGAATCACTGAAGCAGTCAGTGTGAGCTTAAGTGGACTCTGGGGGATGGTGGAGGACAGGAAGGCCTGGAGGAATGTTGTCCATGGGGTCGCGATGGGTCGGTTGCAACTTCGCAACTAGCAACAACAAAGCTAATAAATAAGTAAATAGTAAGTATCCTGGGAGGACTGTTGGACCACTCACAGTTTACTTCCTGACTGAAAGGAAGACAGTTGCCTTCAATGTCCATGCTTGTGGACATCACAGAAGGCATCTGGATGGCCCCTGTGGGAAATAGCAAGAGGAGTGCAATGGACCTTTGCTTTGAGCCAGTCCACTATAAGAAAATTGGCACAGCTCTTGCCAACCTCTTCTGACTTCACCCAGAAGGAGGGGTACTATTCTTATCATGTGCCTTTTCCTGGAAGTCCTCCTCTCTCACAACTCCTCTATCTCCCTCTTGCTTTGGTCTTATGGCCTCTGCCATTGTCAGTTTCCTGCCCCTGAGCTTTGGTCAAGAGGACAGCAAGATAATCCTACATGGGATGAATTCCCCAGGGGAGCTGGGCTCTCCCCCTTTGCAGTCTTCTAGCTGAGGCTGGACAACCACCTATTGAGGAAACCATAGCTCTGCATCAAGCTGTGGGGAGGATTAGATGTCCCACAAGAATTCAGAGGAATCTGGGATTTATTTATTTATTTATTTTATTTATTTAGAAATTTATAGGCCGCCCCTTGCGACAAGCCTCGGGGAGGCTCACAACAATAAAAAACAACAAGTTCTCAAACATTAAAAACTGGCCCATCTCCAGGTCCGAATTAAAACAACTAGAATATAATACAATAAATAAATTAACATTTAAAATATTGCTTAAATAAAAAGGAAAAGCAAATAAAGACGGCGCCAGGCGAGCCTCTCTGGGGAAGCAATAAGGGATATGGCTGATCGGGAAATCTCACTGCACTTCAACTTGAGGGCAAAGAGAAGGCCTTTCCCTTGGCTCCCTAGACCAGTCAAGTTTTTTCTTCCTTCCCCATTCTGGGCGCCTTTCCCTCCTCTGCCTATCACCTTGCTATCCAGCCTGACTTTCATGATCAAAAAGTGGCATGCATGGAGTTCCCAGGCGGTGTCCTATATGGGTGCTCACCTGGTCTAGACTAGCTTCTAATTTCAGCAAAATTATGGGGACAAGAAATTAGGGAGCTCTGCAGCCATCGTGACTTGCTTGGTGACTTCCCAGAGAAGAAATGGGGTTGCCAATGACTGGTCATTGTGGGTTCTGGTGGGGTTGGTCAACCACTGAAGACACTTCCCCAAAGTGCTGCAGCTTGTACAAGTCTTTGCCAAGTGTCATTGTCTTCCTTGGAAAACATTGTCTTCCTTGGAAAAACAAACCTATCAGATCAAACAATGAGAGCAGTAGCAACCCATCCATGAGGGCAGCAGGGCGAGGGGGATCCGAAAAATGAACATCAACAAATAGTCTGAATAGAACCTGAATAGAATGTTTAGGGCCCAGAATACCAGGTGACAAGGGGCAAACAGTGAGTTGGGCTGGACTATTTATTCCCTTCATCCCTGCTCGCTGGCTTCCCAAAAGCATCTGATTTGCCTCAATGGGAAAACAGGACGCTAAACTAAGTGGACCTTCAGTTTGATCTGGCAGTATTCGTAAATTAACTAGGGAGGTATGGAGAATCTGGCTGGAGGGGTGAAAATGGGGGAGATTGGTTCAGTTTGATCCTCAAGATTTTGGTCTGCTAACCTAGTGGTGGCACCAACTCTCTCTAATATGAGCATGTAGCCTTCTAGTTTTAAAGCAGGGCAGCACTGCATGTTTTTTTGGTTTGGGGTCTGAGAAATTAGCATGTTTTGGCTGCAAACTGCATGAATGGCACAAATTGTGGGTGCACCTGGCAGAGATGGCACAAAGCATCGCTAGCTTTTGTGCAAATCCCCTGGTTTAAAAGAAAGAAAAGAGATTGCAACTCACTCAAGAGCAGAAGCAGCCAAAGCACCCTGCCAGCTTGCGCTTCTCAAGTTTCTCAGTGCCATTGCCGCTCCAGACGGCTAATCCCTGCTGTTGCTTTCTGTGCCTTCAGCTTGGCCTTGCCCCGTGAAAGATGGGCTGCTGTGACCGCGGCCACAGCTGTGGCTCTTCTCCAAGCTGTACGTCTGAGATGACGGTTGTTTACTGTGCTGTGCCCTGCTGCCCCCCCTGCTGTGCCCCTGCCCCTAGATGCTGCGTTCCTCAGCAGCGCTGCTGCCCCTCCGCCTGCAGCGGCCCCATGCAGGCTTGCTGCCAGTCTGTGCAGCCCTGCTGCCTGCCCGCGAAGGCCAAGGGCTGTGTCCCTCCAGCCCAGGTGTGTCAAAAGAGCCTCTAGGAAGTCGCAAGTCTTCAACTCGCCTGGAATGGCAGGGCTGCCACCAACATGAAGATGACCGCCTCTCCTCCTGCCTGCATCGACCTGAGAAACAATGGCAGGTGCTCTCCCAGCCCATGTGATTAATAATTTCTTCCCTCCCTCACTGGAACCAGTGAAATGCTATTTATTTGTTGTAAAGAAACAAGCAGCATTTCTAACGACCAAGTCCCTTCGAACAGGTGGGCTCTTCTCTATAGCTTCCTTCTTTGGTTAGATTCTTGGGGTGTAATAAAATTTTAAACGCTGTGCATGTTCCTGTTTGGTTTGCAATTTTGTAATTAGTGTCTTTCCTTGGAGTCAGTCAATTCTGGGAGCAGAGCATTTCATCGTCAGTGAATCCAGATGGTTGGTTGAGTGTACATCAGTTTGAAACTGACAAACGCAACACAAACTTTTGGATGTGGCTTCCACATGTTCAGGGGCTCCTTACACAGGCAGAATGGCAGAATGTTTTAATTTTTTAATGCGGGATGGAGAACATAGAAAGAAGAAAATGTTAGAAACATGCATCTCATTGTCTGGAGATGGGAATTTGGGCTTCCTGTTGAACTCCAAAGAAGCAACTCCTGATTTTGCAGCTACCCAGAATCCTGTATTTATTTGTTTTGGGCAATGCTCATTTTTGCCTGGGGGCAGGAAACTGGGGCTGTTGAAAGGCAGCCTGGCAATTGTTCATGAATCAATTTTGTTCATAAATCAATTTCATTTGTTTGCATGCATGTACATTTCAATATACATCAGCTGGACAAACGTAACCCAAAGCATCAAATGAAGCAACCTTTACCTTGTATTATTTTTCTATTAGCTAACAAAAACCCATAGTGAATAATGTCTGAAAAGGGCTACATGGGCAGGTTGTGTACATAAACAGAAAGAAAAATATGTCTGCTCTGCCCTCTGGGTAACAAATGAAAAACAGCAGTCTGCAAAAGCGAATGGGCGTGGAGTGTGAACACAGCGGGACTGACGGCAAAGCTGCCACCAGGCCCTCGCTTCCACTTGGGGGCAGGCCAAGCTTCTCCAGCCTGGAAGGAAGTGGTGCAATTCCCAGCTGGTCTGACACCTTCTGGAAATTCCCAGGAAGCAGAAAGCCTATCTTTCACCAATGCAGCAGCAGAGATTACAATTCCTTTTGTTGTCACGGTTTTATCGTATGTCTGGGATCTGATTTAAGAACAATCACTACTAACTATATACTAGTGTTGTGTGTGTGTGTGTACAAATCAGGGTTGACATGCTAGAATCATGCCACTCTAGTTCCTCTTGCTATCTTGTTGTAGCTCTGAATCGAAGATGTAAGGAAGCACCTTCCCCTTGCGTCAAAGGCATAAACTTCGTGTTGGCCACCTGGAATTTTTTGACAGTTAATTTGAAATGAAGCGTCTGCAAAATCTGGACATTCGCTCTGCAGTGTCTGCCTGCTCAAGCAATTTGTGCGAATTGGTATGAATTGCAGTGCAGATGCCTGGATTTTGTGTACATTTGTCCAGCTTTTAAAAAAGACACCGACTGTGAGCCATAAGAAGCAAACCAGCAAGCAAGCAAACAGATGTTGTCTTGACTGGTATCAGCTGGCAGGAATCCACCCTAGATGACCAACCGAAGAACCAATCCTAACATTGACTTTTTATATAGTATTGTTGTACCTATCTGATTCTTCACATGCTTTCCCAGTTATTTCACTTAAGGAAGAAACTTCCTATTTGGTTCAGCGAAAGTATAGACGGAAGAATGCATAAACTTTGTTGATTCATGTAAGGGAAATGCGAAGGCTAAATGATCAGGAAGGAATTGAAGGAAGGAGATTTTGTCTGTATTTAGGAGAGCTCTCCTGATAAAAGCTTTCAGTTTTGGTTTCTCTTTCCTTCATATCCCCTTGAATGCCATTTTTCTATAATTGTTATTTATTTGCATTTTCTCTGATATACACATTTTTCTAAGCATAGTTTTGATTGGAGAATGCCATTGCAAGATTTACAGAAGTGAAAGATTTGAAGGATAATCAAATTTCAGGTTACATATTGGCTTCCAAGTGTAAAATTAATTTCATATATATTGATATCCAGGCTGAGCAGGTAGCTTTGATGCCTTGATGGAATAACATAGAAACAGAGCAAGTCAGAGGGGACCTCCCAGGCTATCTAGTCTGACCTCCGGCTGCAGCCGGCTCCACTCACAACATGCCTACCATGTGCATATCCAGCCTATCCTTGAAGACCCCCACCAATAGGGCCTCAACCACCTCCTGTGGAAGCCTGTTCCATACCCTCGGGATCCTGATTGCCAGGAAGTGCTTCCTGGCATCTAAATAACATAGTCCTCTTTGCCTACAACATTTGGAAAAGGACCATAATTCATTGGTGGGACAAATACTCTGCATGTAGAAGGCCTCAGTTTTGTTCCCCAGTAGATTGGACCCTGGAGGCCATCTGCTGGCCATTGTAGTCAACGTGAGCTCCATGGACCAATGGATTGAACACAGTCTAAGTCTGCTTCATATGATTGGCTATTAATGTGAGTAAGGCCTTTGCCTCACAAGAAGAAGAACAAACACTGTGGGATTCCAAGAAATCTTCGCATCAGTCCACCACCCCAATTTCATCAACATTAAGCAGGCCTGGTTATATTGCCCTGTGCATTCCAAACACTTCCAGGACACCATCTGAAGTAATTAGAGAGAGAGAGATACATTCTTCATATGACATCATAAAACAAATGGAGACGGAAACACAGCTGATGAACTAGTTTATCACAAGGCAACAAGCCAAGATCAGTTGGATTTTAGTCATGGTTTGGGCATTGAGACACCTCGGTGTCACACACCCAAGCCACAGGAGTAATTTGAGAACTAATGCTCCTCGGTTTGGATCATCTCTCCTGCTGTTATTTAAGTATCATTACATCTTGTTGAGGTGTCAGGATGGGGTCACTGGGCAGTGGGTCTGGGGTTGGGTGGATGCCAGGGGATGGTGGAGGACAGGAGAGCCAGGAGGAATGTTGTCCATGGGGTCGCAAGGGGTTGGACACAACTTTGCAACTAAACAACAACATCATCTTGTAAACTCATGGAATGGAATGAAAGATACAGTAGGAACATTTCAAGCCTAGAGAATACTAAGATTCAGGATACATGTCTATGACCTCTCAATATAGACGGGGAGGCGGTAGGTTCTTTGGAGACCCACCTGTGAAGTCCTACAGTCACAATGCTGGGACTCTGAAGGCAGAGCTGGGCTGTGGCCCCTCACAGCCATTACAGGAAGAACTGCACTGGCTGCTGCTACCCAGAAAGTGGTTCCAGCTGCAGCTCAGAGCAGGAAAAATAGGTTGAGCTGGAATGGGGACAAAGAGAAGGCTGTGGAGTTTACCATTTCCAAGTAGGGCCCCAGCTGCCGTGCTTCCCTTCCCTTCCCTTCCCTTCCCTTCCCTTCCCTTCCCTTCCCTTCCCTTCCCTTCCCCCCCCTCTGCCCCTGCCCTGCCCTCCCCTGCCCCCTCCCCTCCCCCCCCCTCCCCTCCTCTGGCTGGCTAGATGAAGTACATGGCACAAGGCACACTGGCAGTGTAGAGATCACCTTGTGCCTTGCCCTGGATGCTCACAGCCCTTCTGGTGGGGACAGAAGGACAGTGCCCTGAGTAACTTCAATTTTTTTTGGTATGTGAAGATTCAGACATGTTTTTCACAGAGCCAGGCATCCAGTTGTGTAACTCTGGACATGTGACAGGATATGGCATTGACTTCCAAGCAGGGATAGGTGAGAAACTCACTCCATGGAGACGGCAGCATCACTTTGCCTTGCTTTTGCTTCGCTTTGCCTCACTTCGTTTCCACTTGCTTCGCTCCACTTTTGCCTTGATTTGCTCTGCTCTTCTTCACCTCCCCTCCCCTCCCCTCCCCTCCCCTTGCTTTGCCTTGCCCCGTTTCCCTCCCCCTTGCTTCATTCTGCCTCCCCTCCCCTCCCCTTGCTTTGCCTTGCCCCGTTTCCCTCCCCCTTGCTTCATTCTGCCTCCCCTCCCCTCCCCTTGCTTTGCCTTGCCCCGTTTCCCTCCCCCTTGCTTCATTCTGCCTCCCCTCCCCTCCCCTTGCTTTGCCTTGCCCCGTTTCCCTCCCCCTTGCTTCATTCTGCCTCCCCTCCCCTCCCCTTGCTTCGCTTCACTTAGCTTCTCAGTCTGCTCGAGGAAGTTATGATACCCAACCCCGCCACACTGGTAGGATTGTGGGGAGGGGCTGCCATTGCATAGGACCATAGAGCTGTGCCTGTGGGAACCCAGGAGGAGGCCTTACTCCTTGATGGTGTCTTCTTGGGAACGGCTGTCCATTAGGTCAATGTCAAAATGGCGGGACTGGCATGTCATAGATCCACAGGAAGGTGCCCAAAGTCTGGAAGCCCCATCTGTCCTGAGAAATTCCAAGGGGGTTCTGGATAACACTATGGCAGATGGTGTTCTTTGAGGAAGTGATACACTTGTGCAGAAAATCTTTCCCCCATCATAGTTTTGCGATAGTGCTAGAAACAGGGGGGCAGATTATCTTGGGGTAGAGGGCTACAGAGTCACCCATTACATTCCAAATATTTTTGGTGAAAATAGCATTGTTGTGCCTTTTTCTGGGAAGGAACCCAAGGGGGCTTCCATAATCCTTCCCTCCCTTTGTTCCTCACAACAACCTGTGAGGGAGGTTTGCCTGAGAGTCAGTACTTGAAGGAATGCTGTGTGCTCCATGGGCAAATGGGAAATAAACATCTTTTAAAAATGTAATTAAAAATGTGATTTAAATTTGCAATGTGCTCCTGTGATTAGTAATTCAGACCCAGCCCTTTAATTTCAAGTCAATAGTTATTGATTTAATTATCTGTGTTTACTAAATGTAACTAAAGAAAATAAAACTAGGGCTGATCTGCTGATACTGTTTTATTGACCCTGTAATTGCAACAGAGCAGATGAAGCACGGTGCTGACTTATGAATTTACTGTATTTGCAGTTCACTTTTTCCCTGCCCTGAAAGGGACCTGTGGCAGCTTCCCTAATCCTCACCTCCAGTTTATTCTTATCACAACCTGGTAGGTCTGGCTGAGAGCCAGTGACTGGCACAGAGGCATGCTGTGAGCATCCTAGCTGAGTGAAAAATAAATCCCCAGTCTGACAGTCTAATGATTAAGCCACTCTGGTTCCAAAGGATCTGCAGAACGCCAACATCAATGCATACAGAGGTGGAAAAACGCATTACATTAAGAACCACATTTGCATATACAGCGCACGTGCGTGTTTACTAGGCTAAGGTGCAGAAAATGCATGCATTTGGAGAAATGTTCATATTTCCATGCATAGTTTAGAAAAAAGATGTCTAGATGAGGATGAAGTGAATTTAAGAAACTGAGTTTCATCCACTCCTACTTAGATTTGTAAGAATAAAGACATCCAAGTTATTACAGAATACATGGTCAAGGGATATATTTCAGCGATGAAGAGCCCTTAACTGACGAGACAATTATGAATTAAACCTAATTCATAACTCACATGGCTGAAGATTCAGGGAAACAACCTGACTTTTAAGAGCCACAAACCATGGCAGGTTGATCTCTTCCAATTTCTCATTTCTCTCTCTTTTGTTTTCCCCATACCAAAGGAGAGACAGATATTAGCAAATATCAATAGATTTCATGTTCTGAATCCCCCTTTTTACTGTGGTTTCCTGTAACTGTTGTGTCACAGATGAAAATAAATAAAAAGAATCTCACACATGAGTTTGTTTTTGTTAGTGTCGAGTCCTTTTTGTCCCAAATATGGCAAATGTTGATGCAGAGTGGGGCAAATTCGGCTAAAGACTGAGCTGAAATGAAATTCCCAGGCACCCAGGGAAGAAGAGTATTCTCTGATCAGCAAATTAAGGATTGCAAAAGCAGCAAACATGAGCAGAACAGCCATGGATGCACAAAAATTACTGGAACTCGGTGCAATGATGGAGCAATGCTGGTTGCAAACCAGGGCCTGAGAAATACGAGCCTGAAACAGCTGTGGTTTGAAAAAGTCAACACTTGGGTATCAATAACCCACCTTTAGCTCACTTGGATATCAATAGTCCACCTTTAGCTTGCTTGATTTCCAGGGGTTCCGTGCAGCAGTTGCTGGGAATAAGAAGGATGCTGCTCTTTGGCAATCATTCCCATGGACCGCTGGCTGCATTCCCGGAGATCTGGAATTGGATCTATCTAAGCCCTGCCAATATTTAGGAGAATTGCCACTCCACCACTAGACTATTAAAATTCCACAGAGCCAGAAGTTCACTTTAGCACTGCAAGTGGAGATGTAACTTTGCATCATGACAGGAACTCGTGCAACTTCTGGGCAAGAAAGGAAGGAAGAAAGAAGAAAGACCGTGTGCTCTGGAACTCCCTCCAAGAGATCGTTTTGTTCCCAGAACTGGGAGGAGACTGTGAACATGCACACATTTTAAGCAGTTTATTTAAGACATTCAAGTGGGTATAATGAAGTTGCAAGTAATTCTTAATGAGGCTGCATGTATCTTCATAATTTTTGTCCTTGTGGCAGAACGGATATCCTTGGAAAAGTT
Source organism: Varanus salvator macromaculatus (assembly GCA_023646645.1). NCBI lineage: Eukaryota > Metazoa > Chordata > Lepidosauria > Squamata > Varanidae > Varanus > Varanus salvator. The sequence goes on along the minus strand of JAIXND010000803.1, from coordinate 5,551,090 downwards.
CACCATTCATGGTTGCTTCGGGGATGTGGGGAATCCATTGCTTCCGAGAATCAAATATTCACTGCACTGCAATCTATGTGGATTGATTTTTATGTGTATTAAAGGTAAAAGGTAAAGGTTTCCCCTTGACATTAAGTCCAGTCATGCCTGCCTCTCGGGGGCGGTGCTCATCTCTGTTTCCTGGCCGAGGAAGCCAGCGTTTGTCCTCAGACAGTCTCTGTGGTTGTGTGGCCGGCATGCCTAAACACCGAGGTGAATGGAATGCTGCTCCTTTCCCACTGAAGTGGCACCTTTTCATCTACCTGCATCTGCATGCTTTCAAACTGGAAGGCTGGCAGGAGCTGGGACGGCGCACGGGAGCTCACCCCGTGTGCAAATTCGAACTGGCGACCTTTCAATCTACCAGCCCAGCAGCACAGCGGTTTAAACCACTGCGCCACCTGCAGTCCCAGTCTTTTATGTGTATTAGCAAGCCTTATAGCAGCAGGGGAGAGGGGCCACCTAGAATCCAAGGCTGAATTTAATTTCAGAGAAGGTCTCAAGGCTGAATTCTGGTAGCAGGTGGGACTGAAGGTAAAAGGGAATAAAATCAAAACATTGGTGCTATTCAAAGTTCTCATTGCTGGTAACCAAACCTTCAGAGAGGCAGTTCAAAGGGTGTGTGTCTGTGCAAAAACTGGAAAGCCACCAAGCAGCAAGGAGAAAGTGGGTGCAGCCAGGGATACCGTCCCGAGGCTCTTGTGATGGGATGGGATACAAAAATTCTAAATAAAAAAATAGATAAATAAATTTCAGCAAAGGCAGTTTGAAGAAGATGTATTAAGAATTTAGGCTACCTAAAGGAGTGTCTGCAACCATATCTGCCCTCCTGCCCCTTACGATCAGCAGCAGATGCCCTTCTCTGGGAACCTTCCGTTAGGGAAATAAGGAGGGTGAGTACCCAGAGGAGGGCTTTCTCTGTGGTGGTGCCCCATTTATGGAATGCGCTCCCCAGAGAGGCTCGCCTGGTGCCGTCGTTATTTGTTTTTCGGCGCCAGGTGAAGACCTTTTTATTTAAAAGTCATTTTAATTGTTAATTTATATTTATGTTATTTATTGTATTTTTATCTTTACCTCAAGATGGGCCAGTTTTTAATGTTAGTTTTAAATAATTTAATTAGCTTGTTGATTTATTTATTGTTGTGAACTGCCCCGAGGCTTGGTTGCAAGGGGGTGGCATACAAATTTGTAAATAAATAAATAAACTGGCAGAAGAGATAATTTGATCCTTGCCAAGGAAAGTATTAGAAAAAAAATACTGATTAGAGAACACATCTGCAAATCTTCAAGGCCACCAATAATTCCAAAGTTCTGGGGACAGAGTCCTTGGGAGGCAGAAAGTCTTATTGGTCTTCTGCATCCTCTGTACTATGCTGACGCTTATATGGTGTTTCTATTTTTTGTTTATATGTTTTTTCTGACTTTTGTTAACCACCCAGAGAATCTTTTGGCTGTTGGAAGTATAAAAATGAAATTAAAAAATAATGAAAAATGAGATTCTGCTGAGGAGCCAGTGTAGAGTTCCCTGTTTATTGTTTTTCACCGCCTTAAGTTTGTTCACTCCTCTTTCTTTATAAATTTCTCCATTTTCTTCGTCTTCTTCCTGCTCTGCACACCAGGCGTGTATCTATTTAGTGCACATTTCTCTAAGTGTGTAGTTTTTCCCAGCGTCCATGCATTTGCAGGCACCCTTCCATACAATAATTCTCAAATACGACAATATTAGTGTATTTGCTCCTAATACTTGAGAAACAAACTAAAAAAGGGGGAATACACAACTGCAACATTCAGAAAATTGGTTATGCTGAAGGAGAGCTGGGCTTTGGGTTTGTATTGGGGTGGGAAGTATGAATCATGTCCATATGCATTAAAATAGAGCTCAAACAATGATCTCCCCCATCTTTATAGGCCTCTTTCCCTCCCTTTGATCACGGGACTGCATTCCCTTTTGATCTCCATTTTGCAATTAGGCAGGAGTTAGGAGAACCCCAAGAGTTGGATTTCAGCTTTCTGATCAATTCCAAACCCTACATTTAAACATGTTAGCTCAGTCCTGCACACTAGTAGCTTCTTTCTCCAAAGGTTATTCTGCTTCTGAAAGTCAGAGCAGGGCAGAAAGAGAAAAGGGGTCCTGGGAACAGACATGGAAAGGAAAGATCCTCATTTCCTCAGTCTTTGTACCTTGTGATTCCTCTTTGAGATTCTGAGATTTTGAAGGACAGTGCCTGGGTTATTCTCAAATGCAATTCATGTGGTCTAGAAATTAGAGGTAAGCATTCTAAAGGTGCAGACCTTGACTCCGAAAGTCACACAGGTACAAAAACAAACATCACTGTATCAGCAAACTCAGGTATGATTTTTATTAATTATTACTGTTAGCCACAGGAAGGAGAAAGCAGTGAACAGGTTCTGTTTTACAGGTAACATAGAAGGGTGAATGAAAGGTATCCAAATGGCATTTCAATGTGAATCAGAAAATATATTCAATCCTTTTCCCCCCAATTCTTTGAGCAAAAGACAACGCTGGTGAAGACATCAGTCTTCAGACATGCAGCATGGACGCGTCTTCTCTACTTCAGCTGCTGTGGAGGCCACTGGGTTGGTTGCTTCACCTGCTGCTGTTGGCAAGGTGGTGGGCACACATCTATGGGTGGACAGACCACCTTGGGTGGGCACACATCTATGGGTGGACAGACCACCTTGGGTGGGCACACATCTACGGGTGGACAGACCACCTTGGGTGGGCACACCACTTGGGGTGGGCAGACCACCTGAGGTGGGCAGACCACCTGAGGTGGGCAGACCACTTGGGGTGGGCAGACCACCTGGGGTGGTTCTTGGTGGCAACTCCCTCTGTCATGGCAGGAACTTCCACCTCGATGGCAGGAGCGGTCCTCTGAAAGGTTGTGGCATCCTCTGTCCCGGCGGGAGCACATGCTGAAGGCTTTTAGAGGTGGTGTCCTGAAAGAAGGAAAGAAGTGTGACTTCAAAGAAGGTCCAATGCTCACGTCCCTTTCTTATTCTTTGCAATGTGCAATAAGAAAACATTTGTGGGCAAGAGCTATTTATCAGGTCCTGTCTGTGACACTGAATGAAATCTATTCCTTGGCCTTTCAGCCATGATGGCTCCTGACCAAGCAGCCCGAGGAAGCATAGTTCTGTAGGAAGGGCGCTGAGAAATGTTCTCAACTGAGAGGCATCACAGTCCACAAGGAGCTCTGGCAAAATAGTTCAGAAGGCTGTTCTCAGGGAGCGTCTGCTAAAGCGTGGCACACAAAATTGCTTCTGAAGAACATCTAAGTCACCTCCACCTTCTGAAAAATATCCCAGTTCCCTCAATTCTCCCTACCCCATCCACATAAAAGAAAGCATCTCCAGACTTACCTAAAATGCCGACTGGAAAGCGTCCGAGAGCAAGGACTGCAAATGTCTGACTAGCTGGGTGTGATGCGAGACCTTTTATATGGTCTGCTGCCATGCTTCAGGAAATGAGATTCCTCTCTTGAGAAATACTGAGCAACACTGGGTTTCCATGTGATGAGCAAAGTCCTAATGGATGGGCCCCACCCTGCAAAGGGATACCAGGAAACATTGGGATCACTTTTGCAATGCAGTAGCACATCGCATCTCCGGAGCTGTGTAATATAATTGTCCATGTCAAAGATTCCATACATGAACTCATCCATATATTGGCCAACCTTCAGGATCATTGGCAGGCTGTCCTATGTGGCCATCCTTTCAAGGATATTCGAAAGACACATCACAGTGAGCATGACTCAAAGGTGCAGTAATAGAGTCAGGGAGCATTTCCACACATCTCACTGGACTTGTTTGCAATCTACTTTTATGCTTCTGATCATCCCCTGCTGCCGTATTGTCACAGCCGTTGAACCCTCCAGTAACCATGTTGGTACAATCTGGTATGGGAAGTATTTGATTTCCAGGACTTGGGGTCTTTTTTCCTTAAGGTACCCTCTAGGTTTAGACTTCAGTGTGCATCCTCCAGTCTCCTAGCTATTTTTGTGAATTATATTATCTAAGTGGGTTCAAGATAACATCATGCCAGAACTTTCTCTGGAAGTAAAAATGATAAAACTAAAGCAGTTGTATGTTGGGCATACTATGGGAAAGCAAGACTTCCTGGAGAAGACAATCATGCTGGGAAAAGTAGAAGGTAGAAGAAGAAGGGAAAGACCAGCTATGAGATGGATCGACTCCATCTAGGAACCCACAGCCTTGGGTTGACAAGAGCTGAGCAGGGCTGTCAAGGGCCGGACTTTTCTGAGGACATTCATTTGCAGGGTTCTCTAAGTCTTAAGATGACTTGGGGGCACATAACCACAACCAATGGTTTAAGCTAACATTGATGATGATGATGATGAGTATGCACTGCTTTCTAGCCAAGAAAAAAGGTCCCATATATATAACAAATATATAACCAGAAGCAACCAATTTCCTAGAAGCATTGGGCCATATCCTGAATGGGGCCCTTCCCTCAATGAATCCACCTTCGCACCACCATGGACAGCTTTTGTTATTAAGCCTCCATCTCATCACTTTCTTGCTTGATGGAGAGAGACCCAGTGAGGGACCAGGCCATGTCATCTACTGCTTCTGCTTCTCGTCACCACCACCATTCTCTGGCCCAAAGCTGGTGGTGGGTTCCGAGGCAGAAGAGGCAGCCTATCCCCAGGGGACTTTTGTCAGGGGTCCCTGGAAGGACATGTGCCTTCAGCAGGGGTCCCATCATTGCTAATCTTGATGGTTGACACTTTAGGAGAATGATAACTAGACTGCTGTGTCCAGCAGTCCTAGCCAGCACAGTCTCTGTCAAGGAACAATGTTGTAATCCAGCAACACGTGTCCAACACACATCTCTGTCCTTGGTAGACCTATGTGGGCGTGTGCATGTCCTACATTGACTCTTACGTCTGTGCATATTTACATGAATGTGCACTAAAGTCGATGTACATCCTTTTTCCATGCCCATGGCTTCATGCCTCAGGGCCATGAATGGTTATCCCTGGGGCAATTGGTTTTTTGTGTTCTTTTTGGATTCCACCCCATGAGGGAGAAATTGATTCTCCTCCTGAAGGGTGAGATCCAACCTAGGAACATCTGCCAAAGTTAGAAACATAGGAAGATAGAAACAGGGCGAGTCAGAAGGGGCCTCCCAGGCCATTTAGTCTGACCCTCAGCTCTAGCTGTTTCCGCTCACAACATGCCTACCATGTTCATGTCTGCCCTCACCAATGGGGCCTCAACCACCTCCTGTGGAAGCCCATTCCACACCCTCGAGGTCCTAACTGTCACGATGTGCTTCCTGGCATCTAAATGGAACCTGGGTTCCCTGAGCTTTGCTCCATTGGAGCACATCCTGCCTTCCTCTGCAGGGGAGAACAGGACTCTAACCACCTCCGTGTGACATCCCCTCACAGATCCCCTCTGAGTCTCTTCTTCTCCAGGCTGAAGAGACCCAGTTCCCTCAGTCTTGCCTCATACGGCATCCCCTACAAACCGGCCACCAACCTTTTGGCCCTATGCTGCACTGACTCCCACCTGGCTATATCCTTCCTGTAATGAGGGGCCCAAAACTGAACACAATACTCCAGTTGTGGGCGCACCAGAGTCGTGTAGAGTGGTAGTAATACCTCTCTTGATCTAGAAGCCACACTTCTGGCTATGCAACCAAGGATGGAGTTCGCCCTCTTGTTCACCGCATCACACTGCTGACTCATGTTTAGCCTGCAGTCAACCTGCACCCCGAGGTCCCTTTCACAAGTGCAGCTCTCCAGCCACTTGTCACTTAGCCTGTACTTTTGACAGCTATTCCTATGCCCCAAGTGCAAGACCTGCACTTATCCACATTGAACACCATCCTGTTGTCTCCTGCCCACTTCCATAGTCTGTCCAGATACTTTTGGATCTGGAGTACCTGCTCCTCAGTTGTGGCCACTGTCCCAGCATTAGTATCATCTGCAAATTTTATCGGCAGACTGCCCACCTCTCCGGAGGTCAGACTAGATGGCCCAGGAGACCCCTTCTGACTTGCTCTGTTTCTATGTTTCTATGTTTCTTCCATGTCTTTGATGAAAAGATTGAACAGGATCAGCCCCAGGACAGAGCCTTTGCTTGCTTGTTCATCATCACAGAAATGGGAAAGCTGTTGTTCTGGAGGCATGTTGGAGTCATGACAGTAGAAGACATGCCCTTGTGGTCCTCAGGCAACCCTTCCCACAACTGGGTCCTGAATGGGATCCAGGAACACAAAAACTTGCTGGCCTTCTAGTTCAAGAGAGGTATTACTACCACTATACGACTCTGGTGTGCCCGCAACTGGAGTATTGTGTTCAGTTTTGGGCCCCTCATTACAGAAAGGATATAGCCAGGTTAGAGTCAGTGCAGTGAAGGGCCACAAGGTTGGTGGCCGGTTTGCAGGGGATGGGGTATGAGGCAAGACTGAGGGAACTGGGTCTCTTCAGCCTGGAGAAGAGAAGACTCAGAGGGGATATGTTGGTGACATACAGGTATGTGAGGGGATGTAGGATGAGGGCCAATATTGGATGAGGGCCAATAAACTGAAGCTCAATCCTGACAAGACAGAGGTCCTGTTGGTGAGTGGTTTGGGCTTCGGAGGGGGGATCTGACCCTGGTCTTAAATGGGGTTACACTCCCTCTGAAAGACAGGGTCCACAGCCTGGAAGTGCTCCTCGACCCGGAACTGACCTTGGTAGTTCAAGTGTCAGTGGTGGCGAGGAGCGCTTTCCATCAGCTTTGGCTGATCCATCAGCTGTGTCCCTTCCTGGAGTTCGACTGCCTGGCGACAGTGACCCATGCGTTGGTGACTTCCTGTTTAGATTTCTGAAACACGCTCTACGTGGGGCTACCCTTGAAGACGGTCCGGATACTTCAATTCATACAAAATAGAGCTGCCAGGTTGCTGATGGGGACTGGGCGTGGTTCTCATATCACCCCAGTTCTCCATCAGCTACACTGGCTCCCTATTGAAGTCTGGGCCCAATTCAAGGTGTTGGTTCTTACCTATAAAGCCCTTAACAGCTTAGGTCCTGGCTACCTAAAGGAGCGCCTGCAACCATATATGCCCTCCCACCCCCTACGATCTGCAGCTGATGCCCTCCTCTGGGAACCCTCCATGAGGGAAATAAGGAGGGTGAGCACCAGGAGGAGGGCTTTCTCTGCAGTGGCGCCCCACTTATGGAATGCGCTCCCCAGAGAGGCTTGCCTGGTGCTGTCATTATTTGTTTTTCGGTGCCAGGTGATGACCTTTTTATTTAAGACATATTTTAATTGTTAATTTGTTAATTTATTTTTAACAAATAAATATTTGTTAATAATATTTTTGTTATATTTATTGTATTTATTGTATTTTTAATATTTGATCTTGAGATGGGCCAGTTTTTAAGTAGTGTAATTGTTTTTAATGTATTTATTTATTGTTAAGCTGCCCCAAGGCTTCTTTGCAAGGGGACGGCATATAAATATGTAAATAAATAAATAAAATGTCACATGGAGATGGGTAGAGACCTGTTCTCCCCTGCAGAGGAGGGCAGGATGTGCTCCAACAGAGCAAAGCTCAGGAAACCCAGGTTCCATTTAGATGCCAGGAAGCACTTCCTGACAGTCAGGACCCCAAGGGTGTGGAAGGGGCTTCCACAAGAGGTTGTTGAGGCCCCATCGCTGAGGGTGTTCAAGGATAGGCTGGACATGCACATGGTGGGCATGTCGTGAGCGGTCCCTTGTGAAAGGGACCTTGAGGTACTGGTTGACTGCAGGCTAAACATGAGTCAGCAGTGCGATGCGGTGGTCAAGAGGGCGAACGCCACCCTTGGTTGCATAGCCAGAAGTGTGGCTTCTAGATCAAGAGAGGTATTACTACCACTCTACACGACTCTGGTGCGCCCACAACTGGAGTATTGTGTTCAGTTTTGGGCCCCTCATTACAGAAAGGATATAGCCAGGTTGGAGTCAGTGCAGCGTAGGGCCACAAGGATGGTGGCTGGTTTGCAGGGGATGCTGTATGAGGCAAGACTGAGGGAACTGGGTCTCTTCAGCTTGGAGAAGAGGAGACTCAGAGGGGATATGTTGGCGACATACAGGTATGTGAGGGGGTGTCACATGGAGATGGGGAGAGGCCTGTTCTCCCCTGCAGAGGAAGGCAGGACGCGCTCCAATGGAGCAAAGCTCAGGGAGCCAAGGTTCAATTTGGATGCCAGGAAGCACTTCCTGACAGTTAGGACCCCGAGGGTGTGGAATGGGCTTCCACGGGAGGTCGTTGAGGCCCCATCAGTGAGGGTGTTCAAAGACAGGCTGGACATGCACATGGTGGGCATGTCATGAGCGGAGCCGGCTGGTGCCGGAGGTCAGACTAGATAGCCCGGGAGGCCCCTTCTGACTCGCTCTGTTTCTATGTTTCCATGTTTCTATGTCAGACTAGATGGCCTGGGAGGCCCCTTCTGACTTGCTCTGTTTCTGTGTTTCTATCTTTCTAACTCTCCCTGGTAAACAAGGAATTCTTGATGTATGTATAACTTTTATGCTGGGCTTTCAGTGTTTCACGCTGCAGCCAAAGTTCTCATGGACCTCCTTATGCTGGGAATACCTTTATCCATGGAATTCATCTGGTGAATATGGCCGAGAACTTCATTTGGGATCATTTTTGATTGGTTATTCAGGGTGGGCAAAAATAAAGAAGAATGTGGGCGAAAGCAAGACCAAGAGGGTTGTGAATGCACCCTTGGAAACACACTAAATTATTTTAGGTAGCCAGAGAAGAGTAGAAGTATGGAATTGAATTCTGCAAGCTTTTGGTTTGGTTTAATACACACACAGAGAAAAAGAGAGAGGGGGAGAGGGGGGTGCTGGTGTTTGATGCCTAGGAATGGGAAGAAGAGGAAGAAATTTGCTGTAAAAATGGAAGAAGTCACTCCATCAGTTAGTACATGATCCTGACAGAGTTTCGGGGCCCATAGGATAGCTTGCAAGCTCAGCTCCAGCCTTGGAAAACCCTCCAAGGTTGGAAATAGGACTCTGACCTTGGAGCCCCCATTCCTGCCCATGGTTATACCATGGTTCTTGTCACAGTGCCTGGAGATGGAAAATGAAAGCGTATTTCCATCTTCTGAAGATGGAAGAACATTTCTGGAGCCCACATGGAGATGGGAGCTCAAGGATGAGAGGGAAAGGAAGGAAGCTCCAGCATCCATCCAGGCACCTGCAGGTGCCCCAGCCTCTCCTCTTCATGGTTGACATTGGCCATCTGAACAATGTAGAGGGTGAGGAGAGCATGGTGGTTTCTGGACAGCTACGTTGTGCGATAGTGCCCTTAATTTTATCCCACAAAATCCACGGGGGCATGTCTGTAGTAGTAGCAGTAGTAGTAGTTTTCAAGGAATAATGAAGGATCTTGACCCTAAACCCCCCACACACACTCAGAAGCAAATATCTCACTGGAAACGCATATGGAATTCAACCAAATTGTTTAATGATTCAAGTTGCCCACAGGAGGGCCAAACAGCAATCAGGCAATCTTCTGCAGATTACATGCCCAGGGGGATAAAAGGCAACAGAATACAATTGCATCGAGAGTCAGACAATACAGCCAATCTTCTTTTCTATGAAAGGGGAAAGATGCATAGCAAGGTTGCATTCTTTGAGATAGAGACAACACATGAGGAAACTTGTCAGGTGCCAGCCATGGAACACGTTTCCCTCTGGTTGCGTCTTCATTACTTCTGCTGCTGTGGAGGCCACTGGGTCTGTTGCTTCACCTGCTGCTGCTCTTGGCAAGGTGGTGGGCACACCACCTTGGGTGGGCACACAACCTGGGGTGGGCACACCACCTTGGGTGGGCACACAACCTGGGGTGGGCACACCACCTTGGGTGGGCAGACCACCTGGGGTGGGCAGACCACCTGGGGTGGTTCTTGGTGGCAACTCCCTCTGTCATGGCAGGAAGGCCTCTCTCTGTCATGGCAGGAACTTCCACCTCGATGGCAGGAGCGTTCCTCTGAAAGGTTGTGGCATCCTCTGTCCCGGCGGGAGCACATGCTGAAGGCTGTTGGAGACGGTGTCCTGAAAGAAGGAAAGAAATACGACTTCAAAGAAGGTCCACAGCTGGTATGTCTTCATTTTTAAAGTTCAAGCAGTATACAGCAGGGAAGCTTTCCTTGGTAAGAACCATTGATCAGGACATGCCTATTGTAGAAGCTGAAATCCAGTTTGAGCCTTTTGACTCCCAAACCAGTGGATGCTGGGAACCGTAGCTCCCTACAAGGGAGCCTGAAAAGCAGTTTTCTACAAGAAGGTTGGGACTTCCAGCAGATGATTAGCTTTCTGAAAGATGTGGCTGATGCCCTACATCTTGTGAGCTTCCCACAGGCCCCTCACTGGCCACTGTGGACAACAGGCCTAGTTTGGCCCAATCTAGAAGGGTTTTTCTTCTCACTCAACAGCTGTCCTATGTAAGGCCTCATCTATGCTACTCATTAAGTCAATGCCCAACTCTTCTATAGTTCTTTCTCCTATGGTTCTTTTCTAGAGTCTAGAAACTGCAGCTTCTAAGGAGTCCTGGCCATGGAGACTATGGATGAATGAACTCAATGGACATTGTTCAGCTGTGCTAGCACAATCCATCAGTGTGAGTTCCTCATACCCAATATGCATATATTTTCAAAACCATCCGACCGAGAAACCCAAGTCACCTCAGCCTGAAGATCCCATTTTCACCCTCCCTCAACAAAACAAGAGGCATCTCCAGACTTACCTAAAATGCCAACAGGAAAGTAGGTGCTTGTGAAGATGCTTGTTGAATGCCTGGTTCCTTGGTGCTCTGCAAGTCCTTTTATATGGTCTCCTCAGCTTCCTTCAGGAAATAGAAATCCTCTTGGGAAACAAGATCAGGGCTCCATGCAAGGTTTCTACAACCAGGCCCCACCTCCTAGAGAAGCAACAATGAACTTACTTTTGCAATATTGCACCACATCCATTTCTGGGGGTGAGTTCATTCTGCATCATGTAATTGCCTTTGTCAAGAATTTCAGGCATCAACATTCACAGCCTGGGCAACTTTGGGGATGAAGGAAGGGTGTCCAACAGGAATGTCTGTTGGTGGCATGTAATTCTGGATTCTTTGAAGACACATCATGGCGAAGGTGATCTGAAGACATGAGCCATGGAGACATCAAGTGTTGCCCCATTCATCTTCTTTCTCAAAACATCTCTAATCAGTAATCATTTCCTAGTAGAGTAGAGAAAGAACGCTACAAAAACTAGCCCCAGTGCTCTGTCAAAGGAAGTGAAGTCAATGGCTACTAAGAAGAGGGCTTTTCCTGCTGTGGCATCCTGGTTGTGAAATTAGAGGCTTACCTGGTTCCTTTGGCCAGAAGTCCTTATTTGCCCAGGAATTTTAGCCCCCCAGTGTTTGGTATTTCAAATCCTTGATTGTATTTTAAATCCTAGTATGGCTGCTAGGTTGTGTCATGGCATTTGCTTCCATTTTATGGTACAGCTTTTGCTTTTGCTGCTTTCAGTCATTGCAAAGGCCAGAAAGGTTGGCCTTTTGGGCCCTGCAGAAATGCAGGAAAGAAGGAAAGAGAGGGGGAAAGAGAGAATGAAAATAAAAATGAGAAAGAGAAAGAGATGCCCTGATAAGGCCAAATCAAGGACATAGCAAAGTCATTCAACAAAGTCAAAAAGCATGTTGTTTTTATTCAGAAACAAGGATGGTTCAAAGATCAAGTCCTCAGTGAAGTTGACCAAAGCAAACAGAACAAACAGCAGCACAGCTCACAAGCAGGATCTTCACCGGGTGTCATATCCACAGTAGACCAGTCACAGTAGACCATCAGCAACTACCAGACCCCAGCAGAACTTCCTGGCCTCCACTCATGTCCCTGTGCTACTCGTAGATGGCCTTGGACTTCCATAGGGCCTGTGACAGCACCATTTGGTACTCAAGGGCACAGCTTTCACTGGGTGGCTGCTTGAGTTTGCCTTTCTGGATTTAACTTCTCTGCAGAGATTTGGGGAGAGTCTGACACCCTCCCCTTGAATTCTACCATTCACAGGAAAGCTAGAGACCCAACATGAGGAGCCTGTCAGGGTATCATGTGAGGAAGCCTTTTGGGTCTGCTGGAGTCTTATCTGGATGTCAGATTCTTCCTGGTTCAGATGGACTAGATCCAGCCAATTCCAGAATTTATAGGCTCTTGCCTGCCCAAGTCCCCTCATTCTGGGAGTTCCTGGTCTTCCTCTGACAAAGAGCCAGGGTGAAGCAAGCCAAGGTCAGGCATGGCGGTAGGGTTCCTCCTCCTCATATCCCACCCACCAAAATATTGCTATCTTCTGTCTCCAAGAAGTGGACCTCCTCCAGTGAGCAGGAGAGCCCTGTGGAGCACTCCCAACCAGATCCCTGTTCATCAGCCCCCTGAATTGAAAAACTGTAGGCAATTGCATTGGTGGCAACAGTCAAGATGGTGGAACTCCCAGGAGGCTCTTCATGACTGGGCAATGAAATGCCACCAGTTGCTCCAGGCCTGTTTGCTCTTTTGGGTTGGGCTCGGGTTGCAGGGTGCTGACCTGAAGCTAAGCATTTTGGGGCTGGTTCTTCACTGTAGCTCAAATCTTTCACCTTAGCTTGTGTTTTTTTGCTTGATGGAAAGTGGGAGTCCTCGAAGAGGCAGCTCATGAAGCAGTGGTAGTAGACAGGGTATTATTATTATTAAGGAGATGGGGAGGATTACTTACTATTGCCATTATACTGATGCTGCCCTATAGGTGAAGGCTGTCTGGGTGTTTTACATCGATGCATAAATACAATGAAATACCCTAAAATGGTCAAATAAACTTAGAAAACAATTACAACTAAGAATGCCCCTGTTAATTTAAAACATCTGCCATGCAAGTTTGACTCGCTCTGACTCGCTCTGTTTCTATGTTTCTATGTTTCTATGCAAGTGGCCATTTCTGAATCCTTTCTGGAAAGGAAAGGTTGGACCCATGGTTTTTACCAGATGTATTTTCTGTTCAAGTCCTCAAATTCCATGCTTCTGCCTTCCAGGTTGCACTCACAAAAATAAAAATGGCAGCTCTCTAGCTTAATTGGCTCTCCGGGGGGTGCTGACTGTGAGTGATTATTTCTCAAACAGTGAGGTAGCTAGACAATTTCTGAATGAAAATCAAGGGCCCAGAGCAGTGTTGGTTTTCCATGAATGGGCAATATTGCTTGAGATCATTCTTTTTTAAAGTGATTGATGGTATTGACATAATCCACTTTTAAGAGTGAACGTGGCTAGCTTCGAAAGTCAGAGGGAGCTGTTGGGAAAAGACAGGGTCTGCTTTTGAGGAGGGCTCACCTTCAATGTTTTCATGTGTACGCAGGCGTCCATGTTCAGGTTCTTGGAAGTTATTGCTACTTCTAACAACATGTAATGAGTATGCCAACGATAATACCTGAAACATTTCCACCCATCATTCCAAGGCAGCAACACATGGAGTGGTGGAGGGGATTGTCATGTGCACCTGTGTCCAAATCAAGAAAATACCCAGGCAGAAAAATATATCCAGGAAGACAAGGGCTACCCAGGGTGACTCAGATCATGTGTTCATCTAGGATCATTTGCTTCAAGAGTCAGAAACTTCCCAGGTACTCAGACACAGATCCTTTTTCAAAGTCATCAGGCGGGCATTGTAAGGCAATCAATTGGCAAATAAAGATGATACACATTTAGGTGTGGGTATTGCACGCCGAGTGTCACTCTTGCCCAATCAGACTTACAACAAATGCTTGATTAAATTTTGTTTATTCCCTCCCCTTCCTCTCTCTCTGTATATATGTATAATGCATGTGTGTTTCCTAATCTGTTGTCATTCCAGTCAGAAACAGGCTAGGCATCTTTTGCTAATAATAACAACACAGTCTTGGCTCGTGTCAAGTCTGCGCAGTGGGGAAATTATCCTGCTTACAATATACCAGCCTTCACCAACACAGTGCCATCCTGATGTTTTGTCCTTAGGGAAGTACAAGAATTTTGTTAGCACTTGGAAAACATCTGCATGTGTCCTATGCACAACCCTGAATATGAGTGGCAAAGATGCTAATGTGTTTTCTGGAACGATTCACCAATCTTTGGATATATGCTGTCATTCAAAGATTACCAACATTTCAGAAAAAGACTCAGGTCAAGGAAGCAGTGTGTGTTAGAAAATGAAAACAGCAGATCAGCAGTTCTGTAAAGCCTTCAACTTCTGTAAAGTCATGTGCTCATTTGGTTTAATTGATAAGAAAGGGCCAAGCAACTCACATCAAATATCTACCAAGAGTAATCAAGTCACAGATAATTAATACAAAGGGCCACACAAAACCCAAAACTACGTCGAAAAAGGAATCATAAAGGTTGTAGGCATATGTTCTCCCCACAAACAGCAACTAAAGATTGAAATACAATCATTAAGCTAAAACATGTTAATACACATACAGGTTAGTTTACATGTTGAACCCAATACAGGAACCGGCACTCAGATCTCCGGTTAGGAAAAAAAATCTTAATGGCTAGCAAAAGCTTTTCTGCTGTGGCACCCTCTTGTGGAGAAAACTTCTCACAGAGTCCTACCTGGAATGTATATATTCCTATTCTTTATTGAGTTCTACACCACCCCAGCTGAAGCTTTCAGGGGATTGCACTTTTTCCAGGGCCAGATCATCCTATTTCTCCAGGAATTGTCTGGAGTTTTAGGGAGTTTTTTTTCCTCTCCATCATTTTAATTCCTTGATGGCATTCTAAATCCTCATTCCACTGTTAGATTTGACCTTGGGGATCTGAAGGGGACCTGATTTCCATCTGCAAAAATTTTACAGTGCTATTTATAATATTATTTGTATGTTGGGTAATTGGGCCAAGATCACTCACTGTGTGGCCCTGTAGGGCTTTGAATATGTCTCTCTCAGTCCGGGCTGTCCAATAACCCCACACCAAACTGGTTCTCCTGCTGTGTCAAAGAACTTGATTTAGGCCCTTTTCACTGATACCTTGCAATGTGTGAAGGCTGATCCTGTGGAAAAGAAAGCAGAAGGGTAGTGAGTCATGCATTCCAGACACATGACGTCTTCGTCTTTCTTGCTCTGTGTGTTGCTTTGGGTGTGAGAGTCTTGTGTGTGTTGAGATAGCATGTTTCTATCAGATGCGGCAGGTTGGGGCATGCTGGGAGTTGTAGACGTTTTCCCTGCCTAAAAGAGACAAAGAAATGTGCCTAGAATTAAAAGTAATAAACAATGGATATCAGGAAGGGAATTTAAGCGGTCACTGCTTCTTTTCCTAGGACATCTTCTGCAATTTTAGTAACATCAAGGTGGCATTATCATTGAGTTTGCCAGTTTGAAGCAAGGGTGTTGTCCCTCTTAAATAGGGTTTGGGAACCTTTGACCCATGGCCAAATGTGGATCTCCCAGACTCTCCCCAGACCATTGCTTCTTCCTGTAGCCACTCAATGTTTCTGTAGGCCACACATAGATCTCCAGGTGTTTTGGACTCATTTTTCCCGTGTTCCTGACCATTGGGCTTCAACCTCACAACTGGGACTCCATTGCAAAGGTCACATCCTGCCCCCTTGCAGCTAGTGGGGGGAAAAACCATCTAGATGCAACAAGGGGTGTGAGGTTCAGGGCATTAGATAACCGTTGTGTGCAAATGAATATCTGTGTCTGTCTGTATATGGGGAAATAGTTGGTTTTGAATGGGAAAATGGGCATTATAAAGTATTCCCCTTAAGAAAAAAGATGCAAATGAGGCCACACCAGCTTCAAGAATGTGGAGAATTTCAGTGGTGCATGTTCCGAATTAATTGAGCTATCTTGTAGTGTGATGAAAGGTTTATTGAGAGATCGCTTAGGAAAGATGCTTTGGGTTTACACTGTTTTTTGATGTTTCTGGGCAAATTTGAGTCTCTCTGTGAGACCCTAAGAGATGAGCAGGGATGGAAAATAGTGTTCCATTCTGACTGGTTGCCAGAAAGCACACCTGGTAATTGCTTCTAGCACTGGAAAATGTCAGATTGTGCATCTACTGGTGATTAAAACAGACGTGATCTAGCACCATCTTCTTGTCCATCGCACATTCTGGTTGCAAGGAACGCTGTTACCTGCCCACCGAAGTGGTTCCTTTTTATCTACTTGCATTTGCATGCTTTCAAACTGCAAGGTCGGCAGGAGCTGGGACGGCGCAATGGGAGCTCACCCCATGTGCAGATTCCAACCGGCAACCTTTCGATCAACCAGCCCAGCAGCACAGCGGTTTAAACCACTGCGCCACCTACAGTCCCAAGTTTGTTAATAGTACCTGCTAAATTATGGAACTTGCCCTCTTCCCCTGGCTGGCAGTGAAGTTCCTATAGTAGGCCATTAGAGGGAGTAGGTGGCAAAGAAATCCAGTGAGAGCAGTTCCAGAAGTTCATCACAGAACACGTTCTTTACTCTTAGACATCATTTCTCCTTTATGCATTCAGCATTTGAACTATGTAGGAGGAGTCAAAAGATTTTCTGCCACCTGGTTCAGCAGCTGGGTTGGACTGTTGCCAAGAGTTGTATTATTGGTTTGTAAAGTGGGAATCTGTTGTCCTCAGATATTCCTGGCTCTATTTTAGGGAGGCTCTACACCCCTTCCAAGAAGTTTGCCCCTGAAATCATGGCATGGCTTGGAAAAAGGTGCTGCACTGGACATGGTCTGTAAGAGCTTCCTCAAAATAGACAGTTAAAACCAGATAGATCTAGATACACGAGGGCCCTGGCAAAGCCCTAACTTAATTATGGGCCAAAGGAAACAGATGGCTCAAAAGCCTGGAATGATGGACAGCGGCAGACAACAGCCGGAGAGTCTCGCAAAGTGGACTTTATTTTTGCTTGTCGAACATGTCCAGTTCAAAACCCCCATCATGAGGGCAAACACTTACTGGCTGAAAAATATTTCTAAATTGTCAACCTTGTGCACATATTCAGTGTAGTCACAGGTCCCAGATTTTGATTTGAACAGATTTCCGCTTTTGCGTAAATTCTGTCATTGGCTGACTCAGCCTTGCTTTAGAGTATGGGGGAAATTTGTGCAAATCACCCATAGGGTTCCTGCCCAACTGGTGAGCTTTCCCATTCATGCACAGAAAGTAGTGATCACAAACGAGAATGGGGGCTGGGAAGGAGATGAATTTTCCCATCTCTACCTGCCTGAATGTTGAGTTTCATCTAGCAAGTGTAATGGGGGTCTAGGAGAAGCACAGATGCAAAGTAGCCAGAGCGGGGGGCTGTGGACCTACCCCCCTGCCCTGGGTCTACCCAGGCTCCAGTCTTCACTCAGTCATGTGGTGCACTCAGCCTGAGCGCCCTCCCAGGGATGCTATGAGAATAGAATGGGAGAACAGGTGGCTCACCTACGCCACCTTGAGCCCATTAGAGGGAAGACAAGCTAGGAACAAGGCAAAGCACTCCTGAATTCAGTGGGACTTAGTTCAGGGCAAATGGTGCCTTGCTTATTTACCGACTGCCTTGCCTCCCAAATGTCCCACTGAAGTTCTTAGCTGGAAAGAAAAAGAAAAAAAAAAAAAAAAAAAGGGCACACGGAAGTGTGTTTTGAGAGAAAATGCGTTTAAAGCGATGCATTTAATATGTGAATATTGTAATTTTTTAAACAAGTGAATTAATGCACAAATGGAACAGAAAGGACACAAGGGAATTTTTCTGAGACCCCGTATGGCGTAGTGGCTAATGTGTTGGACTGGAACAGGTGAGGCTTTTGTCCTGGTATGTTGACCCTGTTCTTGTACTGTGCCACTGCCAAGATCATATCTCCCCCTTCCACCCCTTCTATGATGGATGAAAATAGGCACCACCTTCCAAGCAAACTTATGCTCTTCAAAGCTGCCACTGCTCTGGCCGCCACTTGACTTCCTGGACTCCGCAGTAAAGTAAATCTGCCAAAATTTGTCGGTGTTTTCCCTCCTGTCCTCTTTTTCCCTGACCGTACCAAGCCGTACTCTTTCAGGTCACTTAAGGCCAGGAATGCCATGTGCAATGGCTCTCACCTTGACATTTTGCTCTGGAGCCAAATATGAACTCGGACTCGGAGTAGTCTCTCAGGCTGCGATTCGCAGTAGGAAGAGAATGGAACTTGATAGACAGACAACTACAAGAATGTCCCCCTCATCTGACATGGAAGTTCTCTGATGGGAACATCTTCTGAATGGGAAGGGCCATTCCTAAGAGGTGCCCCTCAGAGCTGATTGCAAGATGGCTTTAGGTGAGTTCATCTCTAAGCTGTAAAACCCTTCTTGATCCTATCATGATGTTGAATAAATATGCCCAACCAGCTTCTTGGACATTCCCTCCTTTATTTATTCTCCCATCCACAAACAATCCACAGACTTGTAGGGTGGTTAAATAGGTCCGTTACACCTTCTCGTGTATTCATTAAAAAAATCAAGTTGTTGCCATGTTAAACATGGAGAAATTGGGTAAATCCATACCAAAACTCAAGTGAAAAAAATTTCCCAAGTTCACGGGGCACCGCTCTTCCTGGTATTGGAGAAGCCTCTGCCTTAGAAGAGGAGACTCAGAGGGGTTATGTTGACGACATACAGGTATGTGAGGGGGTGTCACACGGAGGTGGGTAGACCTGTTCTCCCCTACAGAGGAAGGCAGGACGCACTTCGGAGCCAAGCTCAGGGAACCAAGGTTCAGTTTGGATGCCAGGAAGTGCTTCCTGACAGTTAGGACCCCGAGGGCGTGGAATGGGCTTCCATGGGAGGTCGTTGAGGCCCCATCGGAGAGGGTGTTCAAAGACAGGCTGGACATGCACATGGTGGGCATGTCATGAGCGGAACTGGTTGGAGCTGGGGGTCAGACTAGATGGCCCAGGAGACCCCTTCTGACTCGCTCTGTTTCTATGTTACTTGCCTGCCTTGTTTTTCTCCATTGTTGTCATGCTTCCTATGGAAAAATTCTCCTCTCCAACTTTTCTCCTATCTCACCTAAAGAAAGCTGTAACAATTCACTCTAGGTTGGAAACAAAAACTTCATGAAAGTCTATCATAAAAATGAATGCTGCCTTCCCATTAATGAATGAATAAAATACAATAAGACACTCTGCCTCCAAAAAATAAAACGAGAAAACCAACCCAACCCAACCCTTTATAAAGAGATCAATTCATATGCTGAAGACCTGCCTGAATGAATGCGTATTTATCTGCCTATGGGAGTTCAAGATTACTCTCCATGTCAGTCAAACATCACAATTGTTCATTGCATGGAAAAATTGATTTGAGTTCTAAAGCATAGATTCTACCACTGAGTTGTTGCTTTCACTCTCTGGCATGTGTTGTGGAGTGATGGTCATTTGTGCTGGAACAGTTCCCCGGGTTGTAGGTGTGGCATCTTTCTGAGCCAAAAGGAGGGTGAATGAAGCAGCCAAACTCAATTCTGCCCAGTTTTTTTTTTTGCTTCCAAACTTTGTTCTGCCCACGTGCCACATCAGTCTATGATTTTTATGTATGCATGGAAAGTTGTATGCATTTTCATCTGCCTTTCTCTTGAAAAAGACCTTTTTGTTCATGGGGTTCCTTATATAAGCACTTTTTGCAAGAAATTACCTAGGTTGTTTTGAGTACACTTTTCTTCAATGAGCAATTTGGGATCCTCGGGGTATTTTTTCAGGGGGGAGGGTTAAGCTATCTTGCAAAATCAGTTAAAATGTGGATATCATATTGTATTCTGGTTGGCTAGGTAAATGCGCATGGAGATGAATGAATGAATGAATGAATGCAGCAAATGAATTTTTTACCCTCCTTAGCTGAGATCTGGATGGAGGAATAGAGGTCCTCTTAAAGGCATTATCAAAATTCTCCCTTGAATGTGGGGTGTTCAGGTGGGGAAAATGAAGGGAGCATCCAAGAAAATAACAAGAGAAGAGCTTTTTTTTTTTTTTTTTTGAAGGAAGCTTTATTATCTCCATGCATTAAAATGGAGATCGAAGAGGGGACATTTTCATTCATCCAAATTCTCCTCCACCACAAAGAAACTTAATAAGTTATTTTGGATTGAACATATAGCAGTAAATAGAATGGCAGTGCATGAAAGGGTGAGGGATGCAACATGCAGAAAGTCATCAGCTCAACCGAACAGGGTCATTGCCTCTTGCTGGAAAAACCCGGCATACATGGAGGTTTTACTTGCAACTGGGGGGCAGTGGGCAAACCTGCTTGGTTTGCCCTATACAGGGAACAGGCACAGTGGTCTGGCAGGATCCACCATCTGGAAGGAGGACAGATCCTCCGCTAGATCCTCCCCCTACCACGATGGTTTTTCCACCTGAGCCGCCCCCGGTTGCAACACAGCAGGCGGATCCACCACTGCCTCCCCCAGACCCTACAACCTTCACCCCACCAGAGCTGCTACCACTACTGCAACAAACGGACCCCCCAGATCCTCCCCCTACCACGATGGTTTTGCCACCACCACTGCCACCTCCACAGATGGATCCTCCTCCTGTGGATCCCCCGCCAAGGACCTTCACACCACCCCCACTGGACCCACTTCCGGCACAGCAGACGGCGGAGCCACCACTCCCGCTGGATCCTGCACAGCAGACGGCTCCTCCTCTGCTGCTCCCTGCACAGCAGACGGCCCCTCCAGATCCACCACCATAGAGCGGCATCTTCTGTTGGCCCATCCCGTAGCCATAGCCACCTCCGCAGCCGGAAATCTGGCCACCGTAGCCTCCGCAGCAGCAGGACCCTTGGCCGATGGGCACGACGATGATGCGCTGTCCGGAGCCGCCACTGCTACTGCTGCAGCAGCAGGATCCCCCTCCACTTGCACAGCAGGTGACACCTCCACCGCTGCCATAGCCACTGCCTCGGATCTGCGCAATTCCACCGGAGTAGCCCAGGGAACCGCCACCACCTCCAGAGGAGCAGCAACAGCAGCTGCCACTGGAACTGCTGCTGCAGCAGCAGCTGCTTACGATCTGTTTTTGCTGGCTCATGCTTCCTTTTTCCTTTGCTGGGTTAGCCCTGGAAGAGAAGAGAACATTGTTGGCGAAGCCATCCCCAGGCCTCCTCTGGTTCTCACCTCCACAAGACCTGGGTTGAGCCATTTCAGAGTGGGAGGTGTGGGGACTCCTGGACTTCAATGCAGCTTTTAATTTGCTTTGGAGCTGCCTTTCCCCCAAAAACAAAGCAGTGGCAATACATCCCAGATCGAAAAGCAACATCTTATTTAACCAAAACAGAAAGACGGCTGGAAACTGTACTTTGGAGGTGGGGCAAAGGATAAAGATTATCTTTGAGTATCTCCCAGCCTTCTCTCCTCCTGTGAAGCTTCCTGGCTTGGCAGGCCAAAAACCCCATTGAATGGCACCTGCAGGACAGGAAGGCATGGTAGCAGACCCCTTCTGCTTCTCCCCCTGCCTGCATTGGTGGAATGGGTCCTTCCAAATTCAGAGGTTTCCAATCACCTGGGGTAGAAACTGGGCAGCCATCTGAGTGGGATGGTGTGAACTGGTGTCCTGCAACAGCAGGAGGTTGGACTTGATGGCCTTCATGGCCCCTTCCAACTCTACTATTCTATGATTCTGTGATAGGAGTCTACCCTTGGCAACCTTCCTGTTGGGAACCTGAACTCTTTGTCTAGTAGAGATAGAAACATAGAAACAGAGCGAGTCAGAAGGGGCCTCCCGGGCCATCTAGTCTGACCTCCGGCACCAGCCGGCTCTGCTCATGACATGCCCACCATGTGCATGTCCAGCCTGTCTTTGAACACCCTCACCGACCTCCCGTGGAAGCCCATTCCACGCCCTCGGGGTCCTAACTGTCAGGAAGTGCTTCCTGGCATACAAATTGAACCTTGGCTCCCTGAGCTTTGCTCCATTGGAGCGCGTCCTGCCTTCCTCTGCAGGGGAGAACAGGTCTCTACCCATCTCCATGTGACACCCCCTCACACACCTGTATGTCTCAACAGATCCCCTCTGAGTCTCCTCTTCTCCAGGCTGAAGAGACCCAGTTCCCTCACTCTTGCCTCATACGGCATCCCCTGCAAGCCAGCCACCATCCTTGTGGCCCTACGCTGCACTGACTCCAACCTGGCTATATCCTTTCTGTAATGAGGGGCCCAAAACTGAGCACAAGACTCCAGTTGCGGGCGCACCAGAGTCGTACAGCGTGGTAGTAATACCTCTAAATGATAAATGACCAGACAATACTATTGCTAGTGCATGTCAAATTTGACTGCCACTGCCAACTCTGCCTAACCAAGCCAGGAAGTGAGTCCTTTCTGGCAAGTGTTTTGACAGATTTATCCCTTGATAATCCTGAAGGATTAAAATGCTTCTCAGGAGGCATTGAGTGATGCCATCTCTAGACTTTGCTGAACCCATCATCAGAAGATGAACTGAACACACTCCTCTGCTGTGACCTTGGCTGCTCATACACAGTTACTCCCCTCAGCAAATTAGAGGCTTTCCCATGCCCAGGAAAATGCAGGCTACACCCAAAATCCTGCTTGCCATCCAAAACCTTTGCAGTGACTTGAGCAGAATCATCCCGTATTTTACTTCCAGATGAGGTCTGGGAAAACCAGGACCCTCCAGATTTTGTATCATGGAACCATTATCCCCCTTGACTATGATGCACGGGGCAGATCGGTTTGGAGCCCAGCAATGCCTGTAGAGTCACTGGTTCCCTGCTTTTGATCTAGAAGAGCTTTTGCTGCCCCTTGGTTGCCTGGAAAAAGCCCTCCATCTGCAGATCAGCCTCTGCATCATTGGCATCTTCAGCATATCACCCAATCAACAGTATCCCTTCACAAGTGCAAAGCAGCTGCCCATCTGCCCATGGCAAGGACAGAAGAGCTTCATGTACCTTACCTTCCTTGGCAAGCTCCTCAGAACGAAGGAGAAGTTGCAATGAAGCGAATGAATTCCTTGGAAACAAGAACCCTTTTTATACCATCTTTGAGCCTCTCCTACGGGAAATGAGACACCTCCAGGAACAGTGAGTGACATGGTTACCATCCCTGTAACAACTGGCCTTGTCAAGCTATAGATGCATGACAAGGCACATGAGATCCATATCTCTCCTTTGTATCATTAGCTATTTCATGAAGCACAAACAGTTTAATGAGTAGCTCTGCCTAATAGGTCAGTTCCTGTGATGCTGGTCTACAGAGACTCCTTGAACGTTGAGGGGGGCTTCCAATGAGGAAGGGGAGCATTAAGAAGTTGGGGACCATCGTAGAAACCCTCTTCCTTTGAGTGTATTGGCTAACTCTTTCATGGTACAGTCATCTTAGGAGACTTCATCTACCCGAGTTATCATCCGTATTCTATTCAACAGCCCTAAATCTCTGGGTTGAACACAGTAATTCACAATACAAAAATACAATGATGAATACAAAATACTAATACAATAAAATAAGGATTCAATAAAACACAGCGTCATCTTTCCATACACAAAGCACTTGGAACAGCTAAAATAATTTCAATAAATCTAGATCTGTTAAAACAGCTGATGTGCCCCATCATGTGCTGTTCAATGGCTGGGAGTAGAGGGCAGTCTTAACCAGGCATGAAAAAGATGATCCCGTTGGTGCTAGGTGGGCCTTGGTGTGGAGACCACTCTATAATGGAGGGCCAACACTGAGGAGGCTCTGTCCCTTGTGTCCACTCACAAAGCCCCCTTTGATTTGGTTTTTGGAAGAAGGTTTTCATGATAAATCATAGTAGTTGTGTAGATTTGGGTTCAGCGTTGAGTGGGTCTAATCGACCCTACTCTGAATGCTTAGACGTGAAGTCACAACAACACAGAATTGGTTCACATCGGCCCTATCCACCCCAGCAAACTCTAAACTCCCATGTGGACAGTAGGGCTGCAAAGACCAGACTGGAATCAAGCTCTCTTGTGGTTGCCAGACTTCTTTCCCATGCTCAGTCCTAGCCCTGTAGCCGAGATCAAGTTCACGGTCTCTGGGAATAATAAAATTGTACAATTTGTATTCTTTGCATAAAATATGCAGTTCTTCGCACAAAGTATGCAAAGCCCGCAAGTCAAAAGAGGAGGAGAACTAGCAATGCCTCAGTCAATCACGTTCTTCTTTCCAAATCATCTTGGAAGTACAGCGATTGAACTTCTGAAACAAAGCAGCACAGCCCCTGTGGGATGAACTGCCACTGCTAAGGTCTAGGGCAGGGTGGGGCCAGCAACAAGCAGACGTGTCTCTTGGAAGCAATATCATCCGGACCTCACAGTGTTTTTAGTTCCTTGGGGCATGCAGATGATTGCCCGTGGCTGGTACCAAATGAAAATTTGAAGTCGCTGGATATGTAGGGCTGTGTCATTTGTGTGAGAGGGTGATTGATGCCCGAGACCCCATGGGTGCTGCCGGTACCTGTAAATCGACCCTCCCACTTCCCTGTATTTTTCTGGAGGTGGGGGTTCCTTCAAAATTAGACTTACCAGTTATTTTAAATTTCCCAGAAAGCCTCGTGGTGAAGCTACACAGGGGCACATGGAAGCTTTGTTTCTTTTTAATGGGGTCAGCTCCCAGCTACAAATCAGTGTCGCACACATCCTCCCTTTGTTGTAAGCAATGGGAATGATTAATGAATATAGATTATTGTTTATGAAATGTTTAATCACATACAGGCTTTCAGGTGGGATATTTCAAAGTCTGTGTCATTTGAAGTTTGGTGGAAACCACACACCCCTCAGTTCTCTGAGAACTTGGAGCCCTGCCATGACCAGGGGGTTGGACCTGGTGGCCCTCTAGTCCCTTCCAACTCTACTATTCCATGATTCTATGATTCTCCTGCAGCCTCCCTGGCTGCCCACATTTCTTTCATGGAAGAAGACCCACCAGAGAATGAAGTGGCCTCTTCCTGTATTAACTTTAACCACAGTGTAGGAAGTTGAGGAGGCTGCAGACTGCTAGTTAGCTGATGGGCAATGAAAGGAATTTGGTGCTTGAACGCACCTGCAGGTCGCCTCCTAGAAAAGATAATTACAAGAACACTCTGCCTCACCCATGAGAATTTTACTAATGTTTCCCTTTCCTTTCATTCCACTCCCTGAGCAATTTCTTTCCTTTCAAACAGGATATATGCCCTCCCGCCCCCTATGATCGGCAGCTGAGGCTCCCCTCCGGGAACCCTCTGTGAGAGAAGTAAGGAGGGTGAGTACCCGGAGGAGGGCTTTCTCTGCGGTGGCACCCCACCTATGGAATGCGCTTCCCAGAGAGGCTCGCCTGGCGCCATCATTATTTGTTTTTCGGCGCCAGGCGAAGACCTTTTTATTTAAGAAATATTTTAATTGTTAAATTATTAATTTTATATTGTTATTTATTGTTATTGTTTATATTTATATATTTTTATTCTTTTAGACTTTGAGATGGGCCAGTTTTAAATTATGTATTGTTTTTAATTGTATTTTCATATGTTGTTAGCTGCCCCAAGGCTTGGTTGCAAGGGGGCGGCATACAAATTTGTATATAAATAAATAACTAAATTAACTAACTAAATAAATAAATGAGAATGGCAGGGGAAATGCAGCCTGAATGTCTGGCCCTGGACCAGTTGGAACCCTAATCCAAGCACTGGCTTGGTTGGCATCGAAAAAACACTTGAGTGACTCTCATAGCTGAGCTTGGACAAGAAGCTGCATTCCTAGTTTGTCCACACACAGAATAAAGATGCATATTGCAATATGTGGGATAAATATGGCACTGGATATATTTTTCCTACTTATTTTCATTGCAAATTTCTTTTTTTTTTTCCTGCTTCAGTTTTGGTCTTGAAATGCCTCAGGTGCTTCACCCAGGAAAAACTTTCAGCTCTTATACACGTTTTGAGATTGAACTGTGGCATGTTAAGGAGAGTGAGTGACAGAGACATATGAGGGGCATATAGGTTGACACTTTTGGATTTCTTTGGTTAAAAGTAGGGATGAGAGAAGAGCTGGTGTTTGAGCTAACTGGGGTTCCTTAATTTCCCACTGATGTACCTTTTGCTGTGAGCAAGACTCTGACTCTTTCCAGAAGACCCAGATGAAACTTAAAAGCACAGTTCGTTTGCCTAAACAGGTTACAAAACATATTATAAATCAAATTAGTATTCTCTTTGCGATCTGGGAGAAGCATCCACCCATGTAAGGAAACTTCCTCTTTCCTTCCCTTTCAGAAAAGATTGATTTCATCTTCTGGGTGGATCTTGCTGCTTGAGGACTAGTTGATGAGAAAGTTGGGTACTTCATAGTTGGCCTACTTGTCTTGCCTGTTGTCTCCCAACTGGGTCAAAGAACTCCAAAGAAGCCCCAAGCTCTGAAATGCATCCCTCATTCTCAAGATGGCTTAATTCTAATGCACTGCTTGAGAATATTAGTTAACCTTACCTGCCATCTGCCCACCTTCTCAGAATCAGATTACTCTATCTGAGAGATGGTAAAAGTGAGAGGTGGGTCCCCTCTCTACATCTTCCATCTTGTTCTGATTGCCAAACCCGAGCATCCCCCTCCTTTTATTTTATTTTATTTTATTTTATTTTATTTTATTTTATTTTTGTGAAACTGGGCAAGTGCATATTTTCAAACATGAAAACATGCCCCTTCCAAGCACAGACCCCAGATGTTCACCTCCCCCTTCTCTAGACCTGTAGGCTTGGTGATGTTGTCCAATGATCCTGGTACATGAACTTGACTTTCTTCTCAGGGCAAATTGTAACTTTGCTCCCTCAGAGTTATTTTCCCAGTGGGTTTTGCAAGTTCACCTGCTTACTTGGGAGAAGGCCCCGTTGGAGGGCTGACCTTGAACATACCCAGGCTTACATCTGGAGAAGGTCCTTTGGTCACTCCCTGTGCTAGGAATCCAACCTCAGAACCTGACAATGGGTAAAATAAAAGCCAATGGGGCCAAGTTCAACACTTGAGGGGACCTCACCAATGGGCTGCCTGGGTTGCCCCCTGCATCTTTGCTCCTTCAATCATCCCACCTGGTGAAAAAATAGTGACAGTCCTCTAATCTATGGAGCACCAAGCATCCACCCTGTTTGGTTCCCTACAGTCCCCCAGATTACCTGATGCAGCCCCATTTGGGGGCACAATGGGAACCTGGAAACAGTGGCTCATAACTGGGCCCTGGGTCAAGACGTCAGCACCAATGGACCCTGTCAGACCACTGGGATCCCATTGAGTGCATTGCTGGGTAATGTTGATGCTACTGCTGTCCTGTATCCCAAAGTCCTCTGGCCTGTCTGTCATCCCTTTCCTAGGTAGACACATGCACAATCCAGTGGTGCATGCCCATTCTTGCCACTTGATCACACAGTGACTTGTCACTTGATTAAATGTGGCTTGAGAAGTCACGGGCTGGAGCCTTCTGCTTCAGGCACATGTGTCTGATGATCAGAAGATGATCAGCTGTGTGGTTCTGTGCCAGCAGGGTGGGGCCCCATGACTATAAATCCATGTTCCTTGCTTGGAGCCTCCGGTTGAAAAGGACCTTCAGACACAGACTCGGAGAAGGTCTTTCTCTGATGGAGGTTAAGAAGGGTTGCTGTCAGTGTCAAAGATGTGGGTGAGGCTCGGTCCAGTTATCCTGGAACATCTCAGAATGTTGTAGTGAGGTTCCACAGAAGCAAAACTCTTATTCATGAAAATACATGGGATCATGCATGCATGATAAAAAGCGGCACAATGACATCACATTTAGGAAATGTGCTTGCCAAAGGGGATGCTAGGCAATAAGAGAAATGAAAAAGTGAGAAAATGTACTTGGAACAGCAAATTATAGAGCCACCCTTTTGGTAGGAACCTCCTTGTACACTGCACCTCTTCCAGGTGCTTCTTCTGAAGGAGGATTGCAAGGTGGCAACGAGGGAGAAGGACTTCTTGGTGGTGGCCAAGATTATTGACTAATCTTTCTGACACTCATTTTGTTCTCTTTTCAGTGCCAGGTCCAGAGCTTCTACTTCTCTTGGATGTTCAGCAGCATACAATGAGGTTTTTAAATCTGGGCTTGATTTGGTCTTGTTGACAGTAAAAATAGATGGCGTGTATGTGAGTGAAAGAGGGAGAATCCATGCAGTGTCTTTAGGAGCATTTGACTCTTCAAAACATCACCACAGGCAGAATTAAGAGCAAGCCTTAAATACAAATGCCTTCCAGATAGTATATTAAGCTACACAAACCAAAAATTTTAAGAGCCCATCTCATGTCTGTCTGTATTGGTTAGGTCTGTCTGTATTGGTTAAGTGAAACATAGAAACAGAGCAAGTCAGAAGGGGCCTCTCAGGCCATCTAGTCTGACTCCCAGCTCCAGCCAGCTCTGCTCACGACATGCCCACCATGTGCAGGTCCAGCCTATCTTTGAACCCTGCACCGATGGGGCCTCAACCACCTCCCATGGAAGCCCACACCTTCGGGGTCCTAACTGTCAGGAAGTGCTTCCTGGCATCCAAATGGAACCTTGGCTCCCTGAGCTTTGCTCTGTTGGAGCGCATCCTGCCTTCCTCTGCAGGGGAGAACAGGTCTCTACCCACCTCTGTGTGACACCCCCTCACATACACCCCCATGTGACACCCCTCACAAGTGGCTGCCTATAGAGCAATACCACATTCCGAGACCATACAGCGGTGAAGATCAGATGTTGGAAAGGACACAGAGCACAGCTGCTGTCCTTATGCAATATTTCTCAGCCCACCAAAATATCTGTATGGCCACTGTAGATAGCAGGATGCTGACCTAGCTAGATCTTAGATCTGCTCCAAAAGGACTCTTTTTAGGCTCTAATTAAATCATCCATGGGACACACCCATACCACAAACATAATCCTGTTTGCAGCCTTCAGCATGCAAGCAGTGAAGTTCTTTCTGCACTGACTGTGAGGGTAGAGACACGGGACTCCAGATCTCAGCAATGACGTCACAGCAATTCTCTGACCACATCAAACGTGATCTAAGCAGTGCTGTGGTTCTTTAGATGCTGTCTTGAGGTGGTAGGATTGTGTTGTCAGTCATCCAACATGATCTTCCTTTCTCTGGATTTTGCTGTGGAGTTGCCCAATCAAAATGAAATGTGAATAAAATTTGCATCACAGGGGGAAAAAAAGAAGGAAGTATGTTATATTACAGGAAAAAAGCTTGTCAAAAATAAAACTAGGGAAGGATGCAGACAAGTGCATGTATAAGGGTAATGTGTACAAATAATTCCTTCCAAATTTGCAAGAGGGCTTTAAAAATCCCAAAATTGGTGTTACTGAACTCATGACTGGGAAACCAAGAAATGGAGGAAAATTAACCTAGACCCTTTCATAGAAACATAGAAACATAGAAACAGAGCGAGTCAGAAGGGGCCTCCTGGGCCATCTAGTCTGACCTCCAGCACCAGCCGGCTCCGCTCATGACATGCCCACCATGTGCATGTCCAGCCTATCTTTGAACACCCTCACCGATGGGGCCTCAACGACCTCCCGTGGAAGCCCATTCCACGCCCTCGGGGTCCTAACTGTCAGGAAGTGCTTCCTGGCATCCAAATTGAACCTTGGCTCCCTGAGCTTTGCTCCATTGGAGCGCGTCCTGCCTTCCTCTGCAGGGGAGAACAGGCCTCTCCCCATCTCCATGTGACACCCCCTCACATACCTGTATGTTGCCAACAAATGTTTCATATGTTTCCTTGTGAAACTGTTTGATACATGTCCTGGGTTCCTTGTCAGAATTGTGGCTTTTCCATCAGTTTTTCATTTGGGGGCCTTTGATGATGATGGTGAGATGGACTTTAACTGAAAAGCTGGCCAGGATCTACCCTGTAATGTTGTCTATTGAAGCTTCCATTGAATGAGTCTCTGGTTTGGAGGGTGGACCAAGGGACAAGCACTGGTGAGAACCTCAAATGGTTTGCATTCACTGGCCTTTTGGAACTTGACTGACCCAAGGGCCAAAAGCAGGCCAAGTTGGTGTTTGCATTCCGCAGTTTGCTCTTTTGAAATGAGCCGCCGTTCGTTTTGTATTTTTAAGCCAAATGTTTCCTATATGTTGTTGTTCAGTCGCAAAGTCATGCCCGACTCTTCACCACCCCATGGACAACATTCCACCAGGTTTTCCTGTCCCCCACATCCCCCAGAGTCTACCCAAGCCCACACCCACCTCTCCAGTGACCCCATCTGGCCAGCTCAACGTCTGCCATCCCCTTCTCCTTTTGCCTTCAATTATTCCCAGCACCAGAGTCTTTCTAATGAGTCCTTTCTTCTCATTAGATGGCCAAAGAATTTGAGCTTCATCTTCAGGATCTGGCCTTCTAGAGAGCAGTCAGGGTTGATCTCCTCTAGGACTGACTGGTTTGAGCACCTTGCAGTCCAAGGGACTCGCAGGAGTCTCCTCCAGCACCACAATTCAAAGGCCTCAATTCTTCGACGCTCAGGCTTCCTTATGGTGCAACTCTCACAGTTTCCCATATATTCCAGCAGTAATGTATGCAAATTAATTTGCACAAAGAATGCAAATGATGTTTTTAAAAGTGGGACATCACGTAGTGGCTTGATGCACATCAGAGTGATTTGGTCCCAGTGTTGAATTGATGGGAAGAATTCCAGAGAATGATTCCATTGGGTTTTGATCCCCTTCACATGGACCAGTTTCCTCACACATCTTTGCACAGACCCCACCTCTGCTCTGTTCTTGGGCAAGTTATTGTGTGTGTGTGTGTTTTGGTCTTCTTGGAAATGACCCTTGTGTAACCATGGGTCAAACTTCCTCTACTTGTGCTGCAGTTGTCTTGGGCATCAACTTTCATCAGCTAAACTTTGAAGCATCTGGAAATTCTGCTTTCTCAGGTTCTTATAAAAAATGAAATAAAATATCAACTTACATTTTTGAATAGGCTTTATTATCTCAGGAGGAAACTGCAGAAGGAGATTATAACACTTCTCCACCAGAAACACATAAATAATTATATATTTTAAAATAATGCCACATTGATCATGCACGGGCAAATTGAGCACATCGCAGAGAAGACAACATGGGAGGGGAACAAGAGATACAACATGCAAAGTTCTGCCACCCTATGACAATATTACATGAATAAGAAATAAACTGGCACATTGGTTTGGTTTAAAAAGAAATGGTTGAGAGCACAGAGGGAAGAATGAAACAAAAACCAGGAAGAGTTTACTTCTGGCTGGGGGGCCACTGGCAAGGCTGCTTGGTTTGGCCCATGCAAGACGGGATACAAATGGGTTGTTTGGTTTGCATAGACCCTCCTCCAATGCAACATCCAGAGCCTTGGCCACCACTGCCTCCTGATACAATAATGGTCTGGCCACCTTGGCCACCACCAGAACCTCCTCCAATGCAGCAGCCACCAGAGCTCTGTCCACCACCGCTTCCACCACATGGGACAATTATCTGGCCACCTTGGCCACCACCAGATCCTCCTCCAATGCAGCAGCCACCAGAGCTCTGTCCACCACCGCTTCCACCACATGGGACAATTATCTGGCCACCTTGGCCACCACAAGATCCTCCTCCAATGCAGCAGCCACCAGAGCTCTGTCCACCACCGCTTCCACCACATGGGACAATTATCTGGCCACCTTGGCCACCACCAGATCCTCCTCCAATGCAGCAGCCACCAGAGCTCTGTCCACCACCGCTTCCACCACATGGGACAATTATCTGGCCACCTTGGCCACCACAAGATCCTCCTCCAATGCAGCAGCCACCAGAGCTCTGCCCACTGCTGCTCCCCCCACTTATTATTGTTTTCCCACCTGATCCTCCACTGCTCCCACCACCACAACTAGATCCTCCACCACCACATCCACCACCTATAATTTTAACACCCCCAGATCCTCCACCACCACTGGACCCTCCTCCGATACAACAGCCAGATCCACCACTGCTTCCACCTGATCCCATAATCTTAACTCCACCGGAGCTGCCTCCTCCACAACTGCCACCAGATCCCCCACCTATCACCTTGACACCTCCACTAGACCCTCCAATGCAGCAGCCCCCTCCGCTGCTCCCTCCTGAGCCTATAATCTTAACTCCACCGGAGCTGCCTCCTCCACAACTGCCACCAGATCCCCCACCTATCACCTTGACACCTCCACTAGACCCTCCAATGCAGCAGCTCCCTCCGCTGCTCCCTCCTGAGCCTATAACCTTAATTCCACCAGAGTCCCCACAGCAGCCTCCACCACAGTCACCACTCGATCCCCCACCAATAACCTTAATTCCACCACTGCTCCCTCCACCACTGCCACCCCCACAGATTACTACTGGGATCTTTTGCTGGCACATCCCACCCCATTGTCCTCCACTGGAGCTGCCTCCAATGCAACATCCAGAAGACTGTCCTCCGCCGGAGCCTCCGCTGTAGCAACACTGTCCTCCTCCACTGCTGCTGCCTGATTGGATGATGATCTGTTTGCCTGAACTGCCTCCACCACCTCCACTGCCTCCACAACAGATGGATCCTCCACTGCTTCCACTGTAAGAGCCGCTGCTCTGTTTCTGCTGCCCAGAACTCATATTTTCCTGTGTTTGGATTGGAGATGTCCTTCTCCTTTTGTACTTCTGGCGGTTTTGCTCTGAAAGGAAAGGAAAAAGCCATCATTCATCATCACTGGTCTTGGCGATGGACCTGTCTTGGATTAAAGCTTCCTTGATCCTTTCAGGTGGAATCAATATGAATCTCAGAAGTCTCCTTTCCTTCAGCTTAGCAAGAGAGGAGACAACAACCTATGCCAGTTTCTTGAGAAATACAGTGGTTGCAAGGGACAAGGTGGAGAGAGTGTCATGGTCAAGTTGTCCATAGTAGATTGCTCATCAAGGAGGTAATTATCCCCTGAACAGGTTTCCAGACTGTGAACACATTCTAAACTTCTCTCCCTCATGATTTGGGTCCTCCTCTGAATGTATACCCAGGATATTAGTAGATAAAAGCTGTCAGCTCAAAAACCAAAGACAGACTGGCTAAATGGATGAATATTGGTTGAGCATCGGGTGTGGCCAAGTAAGTTGCCACTCAGAATGAGTTATAACTGCAAGGAAAATTCCTCTGTATAGTGTGTATGCAAAGCCAAGCACAAATCCTGCAGCTGTGTGGCCATTTTGTTTTTTAAAAACTTCCTGGCATTCGATGCAAATGTAGTTATAGAATAATTGTAACATAAACTGTAATACTGATCCAAAGTCCACATTTCTTCCCACAGGCTAAAGCATGACAATGTACACATTGAAAATACGTGCACAATTAAAAGTGTCAATTTTTGCAAGGGCAAAGTGCATGGGAATGCACATTTGGGAAATGGAAAATGAACCTGATCCTTTTAGTGAGTGGATGGCGGGACAAAAGGCATCTGAGAATTCTCCATTTCCTTTTGAAATGGAATGGGTTGGATTAAGCAAAATCTGTTCATTACTTCCTATGGACTAGAGACCTTTGCAAAGAATGAGGCACCTCCGTTAGCTCTCCAAGTTCCTCTTTGTCTTTTGAACTTGGGATATCTTCCCATCTTAATTACCTCCAAGAAGTTCATGATTGTCTCCAAACCCCGTGTTCCAAATTCAGTCTTGGGCAATCATATAGCAGAGCTCACTGCTCTGTAATTACACTGTTTGCTATATTCCGTTTGTAGTCCTAGCTCTGTACACCAAAGACTCAAGGCTGTTATCAAGAAAATAAAGCTCAGCTTACCTTGCTCAGCACAGGAACCAAAGAAGAAGTTGCAGGTGAATGAATGGCGAGTGTTTGAATCCAGAGGGCCTTTTATACTCACGTTAGGCCTCTCCTATGGGATGTGAGACACCCCCAGGAATTATGTGTTTCAAATCCGTCTGTCCTACAACTCGCCATACTAATCATAGTTGCAGGACAACATCTATGAGGAGATCTACATCTACCCTTTTAATTGCTTGCTAATTAGTGATGAATAAACATTGTGGATTAATCAAGCAGCTCATCTAATTCCTAGTTTCTAATGCAGCTGGATCATGAAACTGGAAGGAATATCCAAGCTATTATGCCATTGATGTCTCAAAATATTTCTATGCATGTTTATTTATTTTATTTATTTATTTTTCAATTTATATCCTGCCTTTTTCCTACAAAGGGCTCAAGGCAGCTTACATCCTCCTCCTCCTCCATCTTATCCCCACAACAACAACCTTGTGAGGTCGGTTGGGCTGAGAGTCTGTGAATGGCCCCAAATCACCCAGTTGGCTCCATGGCTGAGTGGGGACTAGAACCCAGATCATCTGAGTCCAGTCCCATGCTCTTAACCACTACACCACACTGGCTCTCTTCCATGTTTCCATGGTCACCAAGCAGAAAGGGTAGATCATTTATGTGTCCAGTTTCTTCAGTGTGGAAGAAGACCCCTTTGAGTTTCAACCTCTTTTTTCTTCGATTCCTTGGACAGAGGAAAGTGCCGTGAAATATATTTTATGCACATTTTGCCTGCTGTTAAATGAATGGGGTGCAGACCACACAACAAGCTTGAAAGTGTATGGCTTTCAACCACAAATGGTGTCTGAGTCCACATTTGTTCTGCAACTGTGAACTGGGTAACCGGGTGCTTGATACCAAATCTAGTCAGCCACCTAGATGAGGTGTTCTAGCCTGTTGGTCCTCTTTTGATGTGTGTGGAGTGGCAGGGAAATAGGAAGTCTTCCAATTGGCCCAACCAATAAATATGGCAAATATGTCATTATACATAAATATGTGTATTAATATGTCATTTTGACCTGAACCTCAGACAAAACTCATACAATGAGGAGTATGGGGACCTTACCAAAAGCCCAGCTGAAGAACGTTAAGGAAAAAATTGCATGAGATTGGTACAGATTTTTGTATGCTTTTCTTGGGGTACATGCATTTTTCTACATCTTTTTACCTGATGTTGCTGTGAAAGTAATTTGTGCATTATGAACCACTGACAAATTGCACTGTTTTTAATATATTTAACTTTTATTTAATTATGTATATTATGATTTTAGCATGTTCTGGTCTATTCTATTATGATATTTTAAATTGTGTTAGCTTTATCCATTGATGTTTGATTAGTACTTATTGTTCTAATGGCTGCCCAGAGAGTGTGATGCTACTGGGTGGCTTTCAGTCCATCCATCCTTCCATCCATCCCTCAAACATAATGGAACTGTCCATGAATGCTGTGAGTCATTTTCAGCATCTTTTGCTAGCAAGTTTCTGAATGCATGCTTGACTGCCATTTCCACGGAATTGAACATTTTTGTGAGCTTTTATTTCAGAAAATCAGTGCGTTCTTAGTGTGTGCGTTTATTTAACACCATCATATTGGGCTGGGTTTGACTGAACACATGTAGGTTTTGAAAGGTCAAATGTAACAAACAAAATGAGCAAATGTACCAAACCAAAAGTCTCATGATATCAAATTCCAAATCAAACAAGAGCCATAACCACAAGATTAAGGTAGAAAGAAGGCGGTTATGAATTGTCTTCCTTTGCCAGTCTGTGACTGGTATTAGCAGAAAAGGGCCAGACTGTCCCCTCAAAGGGGTCCAGTTGATAGAATTAACTGATCATGATGGGATTCTCCCAAATTCAGGGAAGAAAGCAAAATTATACCTCATGGAGTCTTTGGAATGCAGTTTGGGATAGGAAGAAGAGATTAACTGGAGGAGAAGAGGAGGTAGGTTCCACCTCATGCTCCAGGCTTGTGAAATGTTTGTCATATTAATCAGACCTTTATGTTGCTATTGAGGTGTTTGTTTCTCTTTTGGGTTGGGAAAGCGAGGTGACTGGAATGGGCAACATGGTCACCAGGCAGCATGCCAGGAAGCCTTTCCTACACAACAGTTTAGCAAGTAAACATCTGCATTTCCATTCTATAGGGTGCACAGCTTGTGGCCCTCCAGATGTTTATTTGGTCTTAAATGTCTTGTTTCCAGCGAATATTATACAGGAAAAAGGCACGTGAATGAACCTGTCACTCATTACACAGGCTCCCATTGAACACATCTGCATTATTGTGAAATGTTCACAATCCCACTGTGGGACAATTACATAACAACTTCTCTACAGCAAGTGATGGAGACAGGAAGCAGTCTGTCTCAGGTGCTTGTGTTCTCTTTCTTGGCCAGGTGAATTCTTGGTATGTGGAGCCAAGCTAAGTGCCCTTAGCTACAGAAGGAGGTGGCAATGCCTCAGCATGATGACACCTGGATGTCCCCTTCAGGGTCATGCTCAGAAGTTTTCTTGGCACCCCCTTTTCCTGTGTTCGGGCAGAAGAATGAAGAAAGACTTCACTATATTTCTTTCAGGGAGGAGAGGAGTTTTCCAACACTGCTCAGGGATGTGAAACATCCTTACTAGTGATGATAGCATGTTTTCTTTCCTTTTTTTCATTAGGGTTGCACTCTGGTTTCCCCTTGGGATCTCCTTGCCTGGGCAATCACCCACCATGGCATGCCATTGGCTGTCCTTGGCATAATTGAAAGATCTCCACGGTCAAGCTGGGGCTTTGTCTTGCAGCAGCAAGTTCCACTGTACCAGGCTGCAATTTCTGAGCTCAGCTGGAAATACAAATATGCACAACTCATACTTTGAATGAGTTGATTGGTCTGTATCTACCTCTGTATTCTCCATGTTGACTGGCCATAGCTCCCCAGGGTTGAAAACTGGGGAAGCCTCCAAGAGACCCAAGTCTTTTGCATGCAAGGGGTGCATATGGCCAGTCAATGAATGGATGAATTGCTGACATTTCTGTACTGCTCATAGCCAGAACTCTGTGGGCAGTTTCCAAAATGAATGATGCCTGGTGCTAAGCATTTGAAAGACCACACATTGCTCTAGCCTCATGCCACCAGTTTATATAAAAAAAGACAGAAACATTTCCATGGCTGCAAACTGCAATGTTTAATGCTTTCCTGGAAAACAGAAACAAGAGAAAAAAAGTGGCACCATTAAGCTACATGATTTCCTGAGAGCCAGGAAGGATGGACAAATTAATAAGTTTTGCTACTGTCTGTTTCTCATTGTTCTATTCATAACCTTGTTTTGTTCTAAACTTTGAGATTGCATGTACTTTTTTGGTGTTTGTGTTCATTTCTCCTAGTGTATGCATTTTTGTACTGAGTTTTCCTAATAGACATTTTTTGGCAAGTCATTTTCCTCACCAACATACATTTAAACATCTCCACTAATATATGCTATTTTGTTTCTACTTTCCTTCAATGTGCACATTTTGTACATATTATTTTGATCAGAGAACACCATTACAACATTCAAAGAAATGAGAATTTTAAAA
This sequence comes from Varanus salvator macromaculatus, assembly GCA_023646645.1. Lineage (NCBI taxonomy): Eukaryota > Metazoa > Chordata > Lepidosauria > Squamata > Varanidae > Varanus > Varanus salvator. Next base: position 5,513,721 of record JAIXND010000803.1, on the reverse strand, counting down.
GATAATAGTTTCTGTTGACACAAACATTTCAAAATGTAAAATTTGGTAAGTGTGTAATAGAATGTGAATCAAACGAACTTATATACATCTGGATATGCTGGTCACGCATCTTCAAAGCATCTTCAGGATTGTTTCAGAACATCTATCAGCATGGCATCTGTATGTTGATGAACAGATTGTTGGTTCTGATATTTCTTCCTGTTCTGTTCTATCCGAATTTACCCAGTTCATATCATCCAGTTCGAACATCAACTTGGACACTAACTCAATCAAAGTTCAGGTATTTCCAGGCTTACATCTTGTGAACCTTTCCTGAAAAATGTTTGATGGTATGTGTGAATTTGAAGGAAAATGTGCCAGTAAAAATGTATCACTTTGAACTATGTCCACCAATGATTAAAAGGATGTGCACTTTAATCAGTTGGTACACATTTCAAAGATGCCTATCACTGTTGTGTACATCTGGGAAAATGCACTTGGAAACACACATGGGTTTTCATGTGCCAAGAAGAAGGAATCCAGCTTGCCATCTGACATGGGCTTAAGTCAGAACGAGCTTCAAGATGAATTTGGGGAACTGAACATCAGTGGCCTCAAGTTTTGCGGATGCAGAGGACTCCAGTGGAACCAAGCCATGTAGCAACTGTCACCTTTCACCTGAAGCTGCCTTGTGCCTGGTTTCACTTTTGCTCATACTGGTGTGAGTATGGCCATGCCTTCATGTCCTTGTGAGGTCAACAGGAAGGAGAAAATGTGGTGGATCAGGTAAAGCACAGACCAGTTCATTATGTTCCAACTGCCAACAAAGAATTAGTCACAACTTGCCCAGATAGTGATAGAAAACCTATCCCATCATGTATCATTGAACTGGATGGACAAATTCAGAAAGATCTCTTTGGCTGGAGGAGGTTATGCCTCAGTTACAGTTTTAAAACTAACTGAAACAACATTGTAATTAAGAGCTCATTAAGTAAATATTTCAGAGTCATAGTGTTATTAAATTTCTGAGGCATAGGGAGGTTTCCTAAGGTAATTTATACTTTTTTTCTGCTGGGTAAATGCTATTAAGTAAATGCAGAGCAAATGAGAGACCCTAAATATATCTGTTTATCTCCAAGTCTGATCTCACAGAAAAGCAAAGTAGTCACAGTTGCGGCATCCAAGTGGGAAGAGGCGAATGTGGGGTTTAACCATGAGAAAAGGAAGTTGGAATGGGGTATCTTCACTTTTGGCATCTGCCTACTGATTCCCCTCTCTCTTGCTTCCTCAAGGAGGTGCTATTTTGGAGCTTGGGTACAAGGTGGGGGTTGTTGCTTCTGTTTATCTTGGGCAGGTGCAGATGGTTTGGCCAGACAGTGACCATGGTCATGTTTTGACAAACATTTTGGGGGGTTATCTTTGCATGGTGGTGGCTTGGTTGGGCAGTGGGATTGCTGGGAAGACATCCTTCAATATGTTCTGAAAGAGACAGTGACATATTTTTAACTTTTGAAAGAACAATACGTCATTTATTGAAATGCCTAACCTATCTCAATTCCAAAAATTTTGGTAGATAGCAAAATGTTTCTATAGTAAATAGGAACACAGAAGAGTGTTAGCTTAGATCATCAGTCCATCTATCACAACATTGTCCCCAGGCTAATGTCCTCTGGAAGTGTTGGATTTCCACCAGCTCAAGATAATGGCCATTTATGATGGGAGTTGTAGACCAACACATCTGGAACAAACCACCTTGAGATAGTCTAGTCTACAATGACTTGATTTTCATCTCTGTGGAGCTGAAGCTTATTAACTCTGCTGTCTATTCAGGTTTCATGCTGACTGGACCTCACCAATTATTTATGTTGACACAGCTTGCCTTTCTATCCAAATCCCAGTGGCCTGACCTCTTTGAGAGGGCAGCAAAGCCGAACTCAACTCATGCTGGGCTATCAAAGTGCTGCTGAACATCCCCCAAACAAGCCACCATGGCTTATTTCCCTCACTGCAATCAAGCAAAACTACGCACTGAGAAGTAATGGTTTCCTAGATCTTCAGCCTTTCAGTTACTTCCTACCAACTGCTCCCTGATCCTTTGATCTGGAGGTGTCAGGACAAAACAGTCAACAGAACCACAACAAAGTAAAGGTGACACACAATGAATATGGGCATTAAAATACATGTAGATTTCTCTGAGGACTTAAAGACCACATATTCTAGCCAGTGAAATATATCTCCTACTTTCAGAATCAGTAGACCCCTAAATACCAGACACATTTGGCTATGAAACCTTGGCCTTTTAGATGGGCTTCTCAGATGGGCTGAGAAGTTTTAAGGTTTACTTGAAGAACTTTCCTGATGGATCCAATCAACAACTATGCAAATCAAATGCATACTAAATAATATAATTTTTCTGTTCATTTGATTGCTACACTGCCTTTTTGTGGAGAAAAAGTTTGACACTCAACACAGAACTCAGACCTTTATGATGCTACCAGTAGAGAGGAAATTTTAGCTACCCTTGCATTGATTCCTGTAGCTAAGACAACTCACCTGGTCTCACAGCGAGCGGAATAATGAGTGTGTGGAGCCAACGATAAATTCTCAGGAACTGGTAGAGACAGCCAATGCTTATAAAGTCTGTCAAATGATGGGGAAGCCCCCTTGGTATGTGGACAATTTAGTTAGATGTTCTAGTCTGGACTCGATTTAATTACACCTTTACTGGAACATATAATTTTTATGATAATCCCCCCCTTCTATTTTTGTATCTTTTTTGGGAGGTATTGCAAGTAGTAGACTCTCCCCAATGAAAATAATACATTTATGGGCCAGGCACCTGCTAATCGTATGAATCAGGGTTGGTAATGGTGTATGTGAGTGCACATTTTTGTTTTCGTTCTTTGGATGCAAGAATCTTCAGAAGGGTCTGGTCATGCAGATAGTCCAATGGATCGTTAAAGCTCACTGAGAACTGCAACCAACATATCTTCTCCATGTATAGAGTGATGCAAGAAGGCCTCTTAGATTAGATGCTTTGCTGATTCAACTAAGGTTGTCACCAGGGCTGGTAACCAAATTAATCAGTGCAATGTGAACTCACTGGAGTTCTCCAACTGGCACCTCAGAAACCATTCTGACCCAGGGCTGTCATCAAGGATAGGCGTGGCTGGACACCTGCCAATGGACCTTGCCCCATGGGGACCTTATCTCATGATGCATGGCCTCTGAGAGGATGGAATTCATCCCTGTTGGCCAGTGTGGTCTTATTGTCGCTCCACTGAAGGGCTGTTTTGGTGGTGGCTGTCTATAACATTCTGAAGAAGCAGGAGAGAAAGGCGGATGCTATTTTGTGATGTTTTAGATGGGCCCTAGAGCTGCTAAATTTAATCTGCATTCCCTGGAGTTTTAGCTAGGGGAACAACAACACTGCAGAAATAGAAATTATAGTTGAAGAGTTTTGTCAGTTTTGCTTCTAGGGGAAGTTCTGGCTCGATTTGGCCATGTGTTCATCTTTCTGCTGGGCACGCTTCCATCACCATGTTTTGAGTGCATCTATTTTCTTCCTCTCAGCTTTCTTCACTGTCCAGCTGGAAGATGCTGGAAGCTGGAAGATTTTCCCCCTTATTTAAACATGTACAGAAACACATGCACACAACTCACCTTTCCATTAAAAGGGCACAGAGAAATTGTTCTGTACATAATCTGTTGTAGGAATGGCAGAAAATTTAGGACCAGTTAAGCTCCAAGCCAATGAATCTAAATTAATTGATTTTAAACCAATCATCATGTGCAGCTTTTAAAAATGCAATTCAATTGAGATTTCAATTTAGATGAAATTTAAATTAAATTACAATGTAAAACTACAACGAGTTATTACCATTAGTGATTCAGGCACAGTCATTAATTTTCAAGTCAATGATTCATACTTACGTTAGTTTAGTAAACAGTCTTAAAATAAAAGAAAGCTATGGTTGATTCTACTGGTACTGGCTAACTGGTTCTGTGTTTATTTATGTATTGATTATATTTATATTCATTTTTTTCTTCTTGCAAAGAACCCATGGCAGCTTTCATAATCCTCTGTTTTATCCTCCCAGCCAGCCTGTAGGTTTGGCTGAGAGGCAGTGACTGGTCCAGGGTCACTCCGTGGATTTCCAAATTTCTAGTGCTATGCTTTATATTGGGATATATTATGAATATATGGTATTTCAAAGAAATATGCCAACATTTTAAAAAAATCTTTATAATAATTCTAGATGTTGTGTGAGAACTGAAAATGGCACCACTGTTTTTTTCATGATTGATACTGGTGTCAGACAGGGCTGCATATTATGCCCGTTTTAATTTTTGATCATCGTGGATTATACCATGAAAAAAGCAACAAAGAACTCAGACTGTGGCATCCCATGGAAAGGACAAGGAAATTTGATTGACCTGGATTTTGCTGATGACATCACTTGACTTGCATGGCCAAGAGACATGACACAGACACTTGAAACAGAGGCATGGAAAGTGAGTTTAAGGATGAGTGACGATAAGACCAAGCTAATGCAAGTTGGCATTGATCCCAATAGGACCCCTGTAACAGCAAGAGGCCAAGTTCTAAAATATGTGAAGCAATTTACTTACCTTGGCAGTATTATGGATGTAGATGCGGGAGGGGCAGAAGCAGATGAGAAATGCTGGATGGGCAAAGCAACTGTTGTTTTCCAACAATTGTTCTTGGTTTAGAATACATCTGCTATAGATATAATAAGTGAGTGCAGATTATTTAATGGCATTGCTGTACCGATTGCCACCTAGGCCTGTGCTGGATGATTACAACAAAAATTACGCAGAAGAGCAACATCTTTCAGCAACATTGCCTTAGAAAGATATGGTGTATTATGTACTGGGGCCATATTACGAATGAGGTAGTATTACAGATTTAGTACCTGAAGACTCCCTGAGCTGATAACAGAATGAAAAATGCTTTTTGCTGGACATGTGCTCCCCATGAATAAACAATGCCTTGCTAAGAGCACAATCAACTGGATGCCACTAGGTGGTCAGAGGAGGAGAGGAAGACCAAAAGAGACCAGGCGTCAAACATTCCAGAATGACCTAAGAAGTATCAACATTGAATGAAAGGTCAAAGAAAAAAGTTGTTGTGACTTGAACACTATGGAAGTCACTTGTAGCCCAATGTGCCTTGCACTGGAGGAGAAGGAGGAGGAGGAGGAGGAGGAGGAGGGGAAAGGGAAGGGGAAGGGGAAGGGGAAGGGGAAGGGGAAGGGGAAGGAGCAGATGTCATCCTATGCTTTCTGGGGTTTCCCCTTGGCCAAGTCTTGTCCCTGCAGTTTAGAGCAGGAAGTCGTGCCAAACTGTCTACCATCCTTGGCTTGTGTCTTCACTTCTTTCATCTTCACCGTATTGTCTGTTTCCTAATATCTGATTTCTGTTTTCAGTGACTGACCTAGATTCCCCCACCCACTCCTCCCCCTCTCCAAAGTCCTTGAAGATGTTCAGCCAAGTGTTTACCACTTTACCCAGATTATGTGAGCACACTTGCCAGTGGTGTCTTTGACATCTGCTTGATCTGACTATATGGGAAAGCCATGGTGTCCTGAATTCCTTCCTTGGTGCCATGGGATCCTTCAGCATGTTGATTCCTGCCAAGTGGGTGGATGAGCAAGACAGAGGAGGACACTCCAAGTTCTCCATGCATTTATTTTGTTCTGGTCCAATGTTCCCTTTTCTTATGGAATTTATGGGGAGATCTGCCAGCATAGCAAAATTCCCACTCAGATATTGAGGCAGACTAAATGAAAGCAACTAGTGTGGTCAACAGGCAGAAGAAATGGGAGACTCTTGGGACCAAAGGATGGAACTGATTTATTTCTAGTGAAAGTCTAAAGCAGTTACAGTTTCAAAGAGGAAGAGGATGAGCAGGAAGTGATGTAGATGAGGGGTGAAATGTATGCCTATTGGAACAGAACATTACATAAACCAACAGATGACTTTCTCCCTTCGTTGTGAGAACTCAGATACACAATGATTCTGAAGAGAAACCATAAGGCATTTGTGCATACAGACTGCACTTATTTCATGGAATCTACTGCTGAAGGATGTGGTGAGAGGAACCATTTTAAAAGGCAGATACTGTTACAGTGTAACCCGTAGATCACCCAGAGGCCACTCAAAACGCCCAATTGGTCAAAAGTAAAATGCTTTATTTTAAGTTGGCGTCTGCATGAGGCAGCAATCCTGCCTAGAACATGCATGCAGCCCCCAATTAACGTTACTATCAGTCTTTTTATACCTTGAGTAGTTTACATCCTCTTGGAATAAACATCTGTGGATACAATTGTTTTTGTTGGCTGAGTTACAAGCCTAGAGACTGCCAGGGGCAGTTCACTATCTGCCTCCTAGTCATATCTTTGTGGATTCGCAGTTTTTCCCTGGGAGAATGCTGATAAGCCGTATGCTGGGCCTCCTGTGGCGATCAGGAGGCTTCTTCAAACAAAGGCTGCTCAGAGCAAAGGCTACTTATGTATTTGTCTTTTTAACCTTGGGGCATATCCACCCTAGTCTCTGGAACAGAACTGAACTGTTAAAGTATTCAAGAGTTTATACAAAAGCAAAGAGCTAAAATTATTATGCCTACTGATATTAGCTAGATTATAACTACCACTAGAGCCAATACATTTCTATCACACTGTCACAATACAACCAGTAGATGGAGATGGGGGAGGGATGCATTTTGCTCCTGTCCACAAATCTTGCCAAGGGGGAAAAAAATCCCATGCAAATTCAAACAGGTGTGCTCTTCCATAATCTTGTACTTCCAAAATGGTGCTCCTACACAGATCCACCTTTCCAAACATGTGAAAACATGCAGCCCCTCCATCCATGCTTTAGCAAAAGGGGAAATGCACACTCCAATTGTGCTTTATGGAGCTGCACAGTTTTGCTTTACTTGTGCAAGGATTTTAAAGCAACAGTCACAACACAAGCCTGCTCGAAATGGAGAATAGGCCACAGCTGAACTGAGCTTCAAAGAGGAATTGCAGCTTCCTCCATGAGCTTGGACGTTGAAGGTTTGCTTATGCCTAAGATGGAGATGATAGAAATGGACAGAACAAGGTCAAGAAAGAGAAACCTGTTCATATTGGAGGGTGAAATGGAACCATTATTTGTAGTCTGAATGCCAATTGTTGGGATGATAGGACAAAAGCATCTGTCTAGGTGCCATGATAAGTCTACACAAACATAGTTATGCTAGACTATGCTGAAGTGTCTCCTGCCTGACACAACCCAACTTTCATGCTCTGGCCCTGGGACCATGCAACCCAACAACTGACACAGCAGCCTGTAACTCTGTCCAATTTTCCCATTCTCAGGTTTCCTCTGCATTTCACTACCAGGTTGAGATGAATGGTTACCTCCAACAAGGCTTTGTATCTCCCCCATTTTGATTGACCCCCATACATCTGTTGCTTGTGTGAATGTACAGCATTTGAAGAAGACACCAGCAAGGGAGATAAATGAGTGCCATCAACAGATGGAGGGATCGTTAATATTAATGGCATCATCATCATTTTTCTAATTATAAGAACAATCCAATCAGGTTTGTCAGCACTGTCTGGAATTTGGAATGCAGTCCAAGATCAATTATCTTCAGTCCATTCATGGTTCACATAACTGAGATGCAGTTGGATGTTTGTGGATCTTCTCAGGAAATGGAGGGAGGAGGCACTTGTTTGTATCAATAACCATGGACATTAACATAAAAATGGAAGTAAGGTAAAGGTGAGGCAGGATATATCCTTTACATGCCAGAAGAAGAGATGTAAGTTATATTTGCAGGCATTCTTCATACCAGGGAAGCAGGGCTGACATCAAGGGGTGGCATAAGTGGATCCCTGTGGAGGGTCTGTACCTTGTACTGGTCGCTATCAAGAGTCCCTGCAACCTGATTGCTCACTTGCCTCTTGCTAGAACAAGAGCAGTGGCTTGCATATGCTGAACTAGTAAACATGAAATGAAATCAGTGGAGCCAAATAGGTTGGTATCAGCAAAGGACACAGACTTGACCTCCTTTTTATGGGGAAGAACACCAGCTTTTCCTACATTCTGCCTTACAAGTATAAAAGGAAACAGTTGCTAATTCCCTATTGGAGTGTGTGTGAGAGAGTTAATTTGATTTCACTCCTTGTCCAGCTGCTGTAAGTTCCAAGCATCCCTCCCCATTTACTCTAGAGTGTGCACAGGGGTTGATGTAGATTAGAATTCTAGTGTGAGCTTTTAAGATCTAGATCAGAACCTCATGCTCTATGGTAGAGGCAAGGAGAAAAGAGATATTGCTGCTAGATATAAATTAGGAATGATGACTGTTTTGACCCTTGGTGATGTAGATGGAATCTTAACATACTGGTCAGGAATACTGTCATTGAGAATGGGCTCATGTTGGATGACCTTTCTGGTACTTCTCCCAACTCTCTTCTTCTTCATGAAGAATCCATGCATATTCTAGGGAAAGACAAATGCCAAAGGGGAAATGTTGTCTTTCAATTGCTATGGTAATACTATATTCCTATTAGCATCTCCAGGTGGACCACGGGCTTCTAAGACATTCTTCCGGAAATAATTTAGTGCTCTACATCTGGTCATTACTAGTAAACATCTGGCCCACAAAACTTGTGCCCCCTGCCCTGGTATCCAAGGCAACGGTACAGCTGCTTCATCACCTGATTCACCAGAACCTGTTTCTGGGGCCCTTCCCAATGTTTACATACCTATCTCAGATTTCATCAGACTCACCTAGGCTGGGCTTCCCTTTCAAAGAGTACAGTTTTGCAACAGACGTTTGACAGCCTCAACCAGGTCGACTATCCACAGGAGTAGGGTTCTTACAGACTGTAGGTGGAAGAGGAAATGTGGATGAACCAGAGGCCAGGACAGCACTTGGAGGAAGAGATCTCTGGTTACAGGACTAGTCAGATGCTAGAACTCAAGTCCCTTCCTGATGTTAGTGGGGAACAGATGTCTATCCAGATGTTTGCTTCTTCACTTGAGTAACAGAGGAGAGGAAGAAACACTGAACACACCCAGACTCCATGTTAAATTTCACATATTGGGGGCACCACCTTCACTGGGGCATCCTTTCTACTCATATCATCTCCTTGTATGGTAAAGAACCTGAGTTCCACATTCTTAGTGGCACAAAACTTCCCTAGGGATGGGGGAGAAATTTGTCTGCATTTTAGGGCAAACTTGTTTAATCCCACACCTGTGAATCACAATGCAAGCAGAATTCGGTTATTGTTCAAAATTCACACTTCTCCAAATTCAGCAGTGGAGGTCTCCAATCAAAAAATGCATGCTAGGGAAAAAACCTTTTAAAGAAGCATTTTATGTTAGGGAAATGGATTGCAAAGATGTGCATTATAGGCAAAAATAGGAATGTGTGATAAATGAATGTCAGTTCGTTTTGATCAACATTTATTCAGCTCACACCTTCTGAATTGAACACAGATTCAGACATAAAGTATTATATAAATCCACACATTTCTGAGCTTCCAATGTGATTTATGGACCACAAAAGAACAGGAAAATGTTTGACTGTGTGGGTATATTTGGAAATGCACATTAAAAAGTGACTTTTGAAAAATGCACATAAATACACTTTAATAAATGGGAGAAGAATGCAAGCATATCAAAGATGTGCACAACTGATGAATGTGTTTGAAAAAAAAAATGCTTGCACATACCCATGGAAAAGTGGGTGGGGGCAGCTTGTGATCGGATCCACACTCCAGTCAGAACAAAGTTTGAGAGCATCAGGAAGAGTTAACTTTTCTGATTCATACATCCCTAGACACAGATGCATTGATAGGACCAGTTCTGGCCCACCTGCATGGGCTGCCTTTATAGGTTAAGACCAGGTTAAGAAAGGTGGCTGGTCTTAACCTATAAAGCCCCACATGGCTTGAGGCCACAGTTCCGGTCAGAGCGCCTCTCCCACTAGGCCCAGCTGCTGGGGCTTTCCTCCACTTGGCAAGCCCTTGAGCGGCTTAAGGGTGGCAACTAGGGAGCTGTTGATGGGCAAAAACCAAGGGGGGATAGCTTTCTGCATATTCTGCTTGTAAGGTAACCGGACATGTCTCTAGTAGTGGGAAAGAAGCTACCAGACCTATTCACTTAATTAGACATTAGAGAAGTGGATTTTCTGCATCTGCAGGAGCAGATGACTGTTCAAGTCCTGTCCAGTCTTATGATATGACATTTACTTATCATGTTTCATATTGTATTACTTTATTGGCACCATAAAAGGTACAACCCAGTACTATTAAAAGTAGCAAAATCTTCAACAGGAGGGAAATGGCAACACCTCAATAGTTTACTGACTTGTGTTCCGATTTTTCATGGCTCTTCCAGGTGGGTGGGGTATGGTGCTTGCTTTCATGTTCCAGAGTGACCCATTTCTGTTCCTCTAATTGCAGGTTCTGTTTTTAAATGGTCAGGGATCCCACCCAAATCTTGTGAATCGTGTCAGGTCCCTCCCTCCTCCTCTACCGCTGGAATATGCAAGAATGTTGCAATGCATGTGGAACCTTTGGAATTCCTCCCTAGTACCTGCCAGATGCACAATCCTGTGGCATGTATTAATTACACCCAGCCAACAATTTGAGTCTTCCCTCTTGGCTTCCCTCTTTTCACACCCACGCTTCTTCTCCAGCAGCCAAAAAACAAGTTGAGTCATTTTGCAAAACATCCCATTTAAAGAATGTAATGAAAGAAAGTTGGAGAGAAATGTGTGTTTTGTGATCCAAGTGTGTATCAGCAAAGACATGTATCATGGCTTGATTCTACCAAAACTCGGATGTGTGGGATTTAGATATACTTCTTACATTATGTATGATATCAGGGAAATATGTGCTATGTTTTTATATTTATTTATAATATTTTGAGTGATGATATATTATAATCCCTAAGCAGTTGACCTAGGATCTCCATTGTAGTGCCCACTGGGGATCAGTGTGCCTGCAGAAATCTCTCCCGGCACTTCTCAGCCCCCCCATCTCACCTGATAATTGTTTTCATTCTTAATTTGTAGGTGGGTGTAGAAAGTCCTGTTACTTCCTGGTTAACAGGAAGCCGTCCATAAACATGTCATAATTGGACAGGATAAAAATACCCAAATAAATAAAAATAAATAAAATAAAATAAAAAACAGCATGGCAGATGTAGCTTAGTTTCACCCAGGTTAAATTCAGCAATGATTGGCACAACTTTCATTAAAAATGTTTCCTTCATATTGAGATGGTAGGTGGTGGGCAGAGGAGGGGGAATGAAAGGGAAAAGTGAACTGATTTTCAGAGAACAGGAGAAAGTTGCTAAGCTGTTTGAGGAAAGAACTTACACGGAAGAAGGCAGCATCATCTTTTCACTCATTCCTTGCTTCAGAGCAAAGTTTTCCTGGTCTGCTTCAAAGAATGTGGAGCTCCTGTAATCTGCAGTCAAGTGGCCTGTCATTGCACAACCTCCCTAGGAACAACGTTATGTAAGCTTGGAGGACTGTTCCATAGTCATTGAAGTGAAATACGGTATACCCCATCAGTGAGTGGTCAGCTATGAACTAAAGGGCCCTTTCGGAACTATCCTACTTTCTGGAATTCTCAGTGTCAATGTTCAAAGGCAGAATGCACAGCCCAAAGTTCAGTTTCCTCAACCACTGACATGTTGAATGTGGATTTCACACTTTTGATACCCATACCATGATGGCAATAGGTGGGGAAAAGAGAAGGAACGTCAAGAAAGTGCCCACAGAGTTAGGAGAAAAGTTGAACTCATTTATTTACTTAAACATTTGTATAGTTTCCATCAGCCTGGATGGCTCCCTGGGCAGTTTACAGTATGCTGATAAACAATAGCATATACATCTGAAAGCTAATACAGCAGATAAAAGAAAACATTGAATCCACAATATACCTACTAAACCCAGGGCACCCAGTAAGCTCACAACAAACCCAGCAAACCTCCAGCAGCTGCAATCAGGTTGTTTTGCAAGCATAGCAGCAATATATAGTAAAATGTAAAACTTGATAAGGTAACAGATGATGGCTTCCTGGGAAGGCAAAGCAATACTGGTCCCTGACACTAGGTGGCGAAATCCTCTCACCTATGTTTTCTTGCTGCAATGTTAAGTGCTGTGGAGCCACAGCCACTGGTAACCTGTCCAAGGAGGTTTGGTGCGAAGGTTGCCTAAAACTGCAGAACTCTCCTGATCCCTGGTGGACAATCTTGGAACTCAGATGTTGCCACTGCAATTTTCTCCATTTCCTATAGTCTAATCTAGCTGCATTTTCTCCGCTGGTGGTGACAAGAGTGATGAAGACAGAAATGGAGATGGAGCTAATAGCTGAGGGTCCATGGCTCTGTGATTGCATGCATGTCTTGCACAGAAACCATCACTCCCAGATTCAGTCTTTAGAAATTCCAGCTAAAGATGTCTGGCAAAGGGGCTAGGAACTCTCTCTGCCTCCTCTATTTATGTCTTCAACAGTGGTTTAAATGTATTGAGGTGCCAAACCCTTTCAAGGTGTTGTAGACAGTCCTGAAAAAGATGGAGTGCTGTGGGGGGGATTCTGGTTTGGGGTGGGGATCCCCTGGATTTTCTCAGCTCGTCTCCCCAGGCTCCACCTCACTTTCTCTTCATGCCAAGCCAGACTTGCACTGGTGTGGGCATATGGCAGGAAGCAGGTCCGACTGTTGTGCAGGTATACCAAGTGAGGCCATCTTGCATGCACGTGCCTCATGCGCTCACTGTGCAAGCCAAGTTCTGCTTTGCACATGGGACTTGGGAGCTTTGCATGCTTTGCTCAAGAAAACGCCAGTGCAAGGAAAGCTTGCTAGCATTGCCAAGCATTCAAGGGCTGAGCACGGGAAAAAGTTTGGTGAGCTCCAGAGGGCTGGATTCTGGCTGGATCGTTGCCTCCCTGGCAACCATCCCGCTCCATGTAAACTGCAGTTCCCATGATGCCATTTGATAGTGCTTGTAATGCACAGAATGAGACCTTGATTAAAGGAGATCTCTCACCCAAGATTCTACAGGGGGATTAATTAGTTCTTCAAAAATAAGAATTCATTGGGAGTAACTTGGCTCACGGCCAATGGGAAGAACCGCAAGAGAATACCAGCTTCCATTATATAGGTCCTCCATCTCACTATGGAAGCTTGCTCAGTCAACAGTGAAAGGTAATTTCAAGACTTTAAGAGGATATTGTCAAATAAAGGACTGTCCATAGCAAAGTAGGATGCAAGATCACATAATGTGCACTCTGAATATGGTACCAGACACTGAGGAACTTGTCTTAGCTGGTGGATCCCATTTATGCTGTCAGTGGGACTGAAAAGGAGGGCCTCAATGTGAAGGGTTCAGATTTCTGGAAGGGCAGTCTCAATGCACGAGATTCCTCTCTCTGGATTCCTCTCCATTATAGATTACAATGGCATAGAGAAGTTCCCACAACCAAAGAACACCACCAGAGGTCACTGACTATAAGGAAGACAATTGCTTCATAAATTTCTAATTGCCTTTTGAAAGCATTTAAATCAAGGGCTGGTATCATACGTTATGGAAGCAAATTCCGTAAGCAGCTGCTGCCTTGTCAGAGGAAATTCAACACCGTTAGGTCTATCCCAGATCCATTGACCATTAACATCATGCGTTGGTTCCCAAGGCATTATGGAAAAGATAGAAAACCATCTCTAGTCTACCACATTGGATATAATTGTGTAAGCCCCTATTATTGATGTTGAGTTAAAACTCCTCAGAAGACTTTTTTTGTAAGACAATTCTTGGGATATTTTCTGTAAAGTGCATAGAAACTTTGGAGCTTTGGCTTCTAAGCCAAGCGTTGTGTTTATGTTGTGGGACATTGAGTTAAATCAGGAGAATTCTTGACCTGCAGGTAAGATGGCCATTGGCTTCCCCCCTCCAGATGTAGAGCCCTTTGCAATTTTTGGAATTTCTATAATTCCAGTTTTGAGTTTCTTCAAGAAGATCTGCAACATGGATGATACGTACACACCCTTTTCTTTAGAACAAAGAACATGGTACCAAACGAATCAAACAGCCAAAAACAAGGGTATAACGGCAATGCGATATTTAATACGTAAGAGCTCATGCAGACGGCTGTAAACAGAGCATCCGTTTTACACAAAACAGTTATGGTTGGATAGATAATTTAAGGATAACTATAGGAAAAGCTTTGAAACAGAGTATGAATCAGAACAACTAGGAAGAACAGCAGGGTCTTAGGTGGGTTTACTTCTAAGAAATATTCTGTGCAAATTTACTAATAAATAAGTTTCACTCGCTTGTTCACATGCAACTAATTCCTAAATACTCTCAATAAAGAATTATTTACATTAGTTGTGGATTGTAGGGTTTGCTTTTTAAGCCTTTGCATTTAAAGTTACAAAATTAGAATTGTCTGCCCCCACCTTCCTTGTTGTCCACCATTGCTTCTCTTCTGTAATGTCAAAGTCAATTGGAAACTGGTTAGATTTTCCCAATATCTGATTGATCAAACGTGTTATGGATTGTGGGACTGCTGGGCCAAGCCTTCCCCTCCAGCTGAGGCATGGGATAATGAAGCCCAGATGGAACCTCTGTAGGTATCTCTCAGGGGAACTGGGACACATGGGGGCACGGACCACAAGGGTTGCTCAGGACACAGGCAGCTGGGTTTGGGACTCGGCCTGCAGGCTGAGGTTCCTCACCCTGCCTCTGCCATGTTTCATGCCATGAGTTTCTAGACTTATGAAGTGGAAGGAAGGACTGTACCATAGTCGGGGGCGGGGGACGCATTTTGGAAGCTCCTAAGTTCCATTCTGGATATCTCCTACTGTTTAACAACAAGTGACTAGCAAATGGCCAAAAGGCCCTTTTCAAGCTAATTGGCAATACTTGACTAAACAGAAGATTTGACCTCTGGTTCATACGTCTCTGCAATCAGACAACTAGCAGAACAGGGAATGGGTGATCTGAGAAGCATTTCCCTGGGTTTGCTAGTTGTCTGCTGGCAGGGCTTTTATGATATTTTCTTGTGGGTGAGTGAGAGCATTCAATCGTGGCATTGCCCTTCTCCAGACTGATATGGTGTCCACATGGTATGCTGCTCCAGGAGCTTTCCAGATCATTTCACTTAGGCCCAGGCAAAGATGCTTCTTTTACTGGAAAGGGACTGGGCAGGCTCTTACTTCGCATAGCATGACTTAAAGGTTTTCGAAAATGTGTACTGGTACATTTTGCGAGGTGGAAAGCATCGAGAAGAGGCGGGGAATCCTTGCGGGGGTGGTCCACATGGTGGCCCGCATACTTGGGGGCACCGGGGCTCTTGTGGTGGCATGTAATGGGGAGGGCATGGCATGCCGCATCTCTCGGCTGGCTGTTGGGGACGGTTCGCGGTGCTGCAAGGGATGGCGGAGGAACATTTCTCGGCACCTTTGGCATCACAAGGCTCAGTGCTCTTGGCATCGCAGGGCCCCGGGGCTTGGGGGGCACATGGCTCACAGCTCTTTGCATCCCACTTCATCTCGCAGGGCTCGGGGCCCCATGGGCCAAATGGTGGGGGATTCCTGGGGCCGCACATCATAGAGTTCATCCTGAAGCACTGGTTTCCTTGGCCAGGAAATGGCCCTGGAGCTGTGAAGCAGTGCTGGGGCATGCATGGCTGGCTGTAGAAGGCCATTGCTGCGCAGGGCAGAGGACCCTGGAATGACAAGATCAGACAGCCATGAATCAAGGCAGAGAAGAAGCGGAGCCTAGAGAGTGGGTGAATGTAATAATTCCGGGGCTTCTGCATTCTGTGCATCATCAGAAAACGTTCATTCCCTCATCTGCTCACAGATATGGGTGAAATGCGACACACGCACATTTGGCTGGTGTGTTGTTCTCATGGCGTCGTGCTTTCCTTTGATTTAGAATGAGCAAAAGTTTTAAAAAATAGCCCACTGGCCCATGAGATCTGTTCAGCCTGGGAAAAACTGACCTGCTTTAGGAGACATGGGTTGGATGCCTAGAAATCCAAGCTTGGTTGACCTGGCAGAGGATTTCTCCAGCATCCCCAACAGGGCCCAGGGCTCTCCTATCTCTGGGGTCAGGACAAACACAGAACGTTGACTTCGCTTGATGGATCCCTCACCTGCTTTGCAAGGAAGGGTCTGGTCTGTTATGGAACAGGAAAAGATGCATTGCTGTCTTTCTTTTAGCCTCTTTGTAGGCCAAAGTAGGTGTTGGCCGAATGCCTGGCTGTTGAAGGACAGGCCTGTGAGACTGATGCAGCTCACCTGGGGCTCCACTCTGGCTCTCCAGGGTGCCTCTAGGGGCCATGCTCCTTTCCTTCCCCCCAACCTCCAATCACTTGGGGGTTTCCCAGCTTTCTGCCATTTTTATTCCATTTTAAAAAGGGCAGACTGCCTTTGCTAAGGTGGAGCTTATGGCAGCAAGATCTTTTAGGAGAAAACGTGCAGGCATCTTTTTTTTTCATTGTAGCTCCACCCATTTTGCCCCTACTTTCTTGGAACACAGCCCCAGATGTTGAACATGCCTTACTGAGTACGAGGCATGCAAATACATGTCTTGTTTTCTGTAGGACATGTCATGTGAGGGAGGCTTATCTCTTCACTTACCCAAATCCCCCTCCCCAACCCTGGATGCGGATAGGACGTTTAAGGAAACAGTTCTCATTGGTGCCAAGAAAAACCCACCTGGACCATCTTAAAGGTCCATCCTATTTCCTACAGTGACCCATAGAAGGAGCACCAGAAATGGTATAGAAAGGTGGTCATTCTGTCCTGTTTATCCCCAGCACCTGCTTTTTCCAACCCTTGAATGTGGAGGCGTGTCTTACCTGTTATAACTAAGCAGTGCAGACAGACCCACCTGGAATGCAGGAATGTCCCTGGTGGACCTTCCATTTTGTCCAGGATGCTTCTCTGGAGCTCACAAGCTGGACAGGAAAGTGCCCTCTTGTCCAATCCTGCTGTTATTTCCTACCAGTTGGCACCAAGTGGTCTGAAGCTGCTGAACCTGGAGGTTCAACAAACCTACCAGGGGTACAGTAGCTCATTTCCACCTCCATGAATTTGTCTAAGCCCATTTCAAGGCTGCTTAATGGGTAGCCATCACCACATCAGTTGTCCATGAGTTTCACAAGATCTTTCCCCTCTCACCTGACACACATTTTCTCTCTCTTTCCTACCTGAGGGTTCTCTCTTCCTCCAGTTGGCTCTCTCTTCCTCCAGTTGGCTCTCTCTTCTTCTTCCTCACTTCAGTGTTCTCTCTTTCTCTAAAAAAGGTTAGATGTACCAAAGATGCAATTAGTTCTGCATTCTGTTCATACCCTGGTCAAGCAGCTGCCCAATGAAGCACTCGAGGATCTGAATACAACAGCACCCTCTTGCCCATGTTCCACAGTAGCTGGCCTATCTAGGCAGACTGCTTCTGACATGGGATGTGTCATGGAGCTCTCTGGACTAGAGGCATGGATAACCTCCTCTTTGGTGAATGTGCCTAATTCACTTTGAAAGCCATTCAAACGGAGAGCGTATTGTGGCAATGAGTTTCATAAGAATATAAGAAGAGACCTTCTGGATCAGACCAAGCATTCATCTGGTCCATCCTTCTGGTCACACAGTGGTCAACCGGATGCCCAGAGGAAGCCCTTGAGCTTGACCCTTCTGTTCTATTTCCCTCTCTCCCTTTCTCTTCTCCCTTGTGTTCTGTCTCTCCTTTTCAGCACACATAATTTCATAAACATCCATCACATTTATCTTGCTTGCTTGCTAAGCTAAGCACCCCTAGACACTCAATTTATTCTTTTCCTAGGGATGGGAAGAAACATTTTCAGTTCACATTTTAAGGCAATGATTTCACACCCTTTAACTCTGTTATTTTACAAAATGTGCCGATCTCCACATTTTTCATGGGAGTTCTCTAATCAAAACCTGTACACACACATGTGCATTTCAGGCATCGTTATGCATTTTTAGGGGAAAATCTTCCTAAAAAACCAAATGAAACTAAACAAATCCCAGCCAACATTTAGGATGCACCAAATCAGAATCAGTGTTTAGAGCAGAACACTCTTTGTTTGGAATGAGCTGAATTTAAGGCTGGAAACATGGGACTGGGTGAAATTAAGATTGGGAAAAAAGTTGGAATCCCCATAGAAAGTCCCCATAGAATGCAGCATGAACATGGACTTTTGGGCAGCCATGCACATCCTTAAGTGAACATTTTTTCAAATGTAAACACAAGTTCAGGAAACTGCAGGTGTTCGTTCTGAAAAAATATTCTTGCTTGCATTCAGGACTACAGACAAGACATGCTTGTGAGGTTTGGGAGCCTAAATGAAATCCATAGGAAAGCTGATATGTCCTCCGGGTGGATTGGGTTTCCCCTTCATGAAACTTTTCCAACCCTATTATCCCCTAGAAGGACTTACCTCGCCTTCTTGGTAGGAGACTCCACGCGTGTGTCTGTGAGACCAGCGAGAAGGTGGAAGCGGTTATATATGGGCTTCCTTGGGCAACCTGGATGCTGACGCGAGGCACCAATTAAAGCCAAATTCAGCGTTCCCTTACAAGCATCGTTTCTTTTTTGAGACTCCACTCACAGCCCACATTCCATTCCAGCCTACAGACCCCACATAAAAACACAACACCAGCAAAGCTTACGACAGCTCCTTTGATTTTGGAAAGGAACATGTTCTTATAGGATGCTGTCACCATTTTACTGGCTTTGCTGCCAAGTCTGAACTGGTACTCTTGGCACAATTTCCTTGACAGAAATGAGGTGTCCCATTTAAAGCTTTTAAAGTTTGAAATCTCTACATCCCCCTCTCTTCTCCTTCTCCTTCTCCTTCTCCTTCTCCTTCTCCTTCTCCTTCTCCTTCTCCTTCTCCTTCTCCTTCTCCTTCTCCTTCTCCTCAAGCTTTCCTAAGACTGCATTCCATGCACTCCAGCCGTCTGTAACCCAGTCCCTCTTCGTCCTTATACCTACCCTTTGGAGGATGAACAAATATTGCTGCTAAGAACACAAACAGAAGTGTGTTGTTGCATTTGTGTGCTGTTTGTAGGTTCCCTGCAGGTAGCTGCTTGTCCACTGTGTGAACAGAATGCTGGACTAGTAGGATCCGGAACACTTGCATAGAATGGGAGCAAATGGGAGACACTCTTTTTAAGACTGTGAGTCCAGCACCCTACTCCCCCTCTCTCCCCAAGGTGCACCAGTTGGCAGACCTCTTCTGGCAGACCTCTTCTCACATGTGTGTGCTCCTGGGGTGTCCTTGTGATTCTTGCACATGTGCCTGCCACTCCATGGTCTCTCTGGTCATTAATCTCAAAAGTTTATGTACAGACTTCACCAAGGCAGCTGCCTTCCAGACACAACCCATCAAAATCTCCATGGAATCACAATTTATTCAAATATTTAGCCTGGCTAGCTAAAAGTGGAGTCATCAGCCCATATCTGTCTGTGTAGGTATGCAGTCCTAAACTTGCTCCATCTACATTTCACATCAATCTGCATTTTTCAAGGAGAAAAATCACATTTATTTCCATACGCATCTTGCTCTGATACGTCTTGTGTGTGACTTCCCCGATACGGTTTGTTTCTCTTCCCATAGACGCATTTTATACTATTTCATTATTTTAATCTGACACACAATTGCATTTCCACCCATAAAAGAGAGGCTAACCGAAGGGCTGGCTGACTTCACTTTATTTTTTTGCTGTCCGATTCTTCACCCACTGTCACCTTACAAAGTCATCCTGTGCATGGATGGAAACAGCTATGTGCAGTTACCACCATTCTGTGACCTACTTAGGGGATTTGCGTGTGCAACGCAGATGAAGCAAGCTCTTTTAGAGCGGCCCAAGATTACTCAGTCGCGGTGCTTCAGAAAGCCCGAGCTATAATTATAACGAAGAAGCCATGCTCTTTCAAAAGTTTTACAAGCGCTTCAGATGCCGTTTAAAATCGTGCCTGAGCAAGATCCCCAGAAAAGAGTATACTGCTCCTTTTCTAAGCATATATAAGAACAAAACCATTCTGGTATTACCATTCCTGCTGGTATTGCCACTTTCTCACCAGCCCTTGGAGATGACAGAGTGGAACTGCCCAGCGAGGAATCCCTCAAGTCTTCCATTCTGATTTTTTTAAACTGCAGAACCTTGCGTGTACTTTGGCTGCTGCAGTTTTAATCTTAATTCCTTGTAATTACTTAAATGCCAGATGCTCCAAAAAAGTCTTGACTCATTTGCCAACACAAATGTAAGCTTTCCTTCTTCCCTGCTGATTTCTGAGGATTGGCAGCAGAGGCCCTCCTCCAGGAACCCTCCGTGAGAGACATCAGGAGGCAAAGTACCTGGAGGAGGGCCTTCTCTGTGGTGACGCCCCGACTATGGAATGTGCTCCCCAGAGAGATCTGCCTGGCACTGTCGTTATTTGTTTTTCAGCACCAGGCTAAGACCCTTTTATTTCAATGATATTTTAATAACTTTTAATATCAGTTTATAGGTTTTAATATGCAGCCAGGGTGGATCTGGATTTTATGTGCACTATTTGTATTTTGTTTATTTATTGGATGTAAGCTGTTCCGAGGCTCATGCGAATGGGACGGCATACAAAAATTCTAAATAAATAAATAGCGCATACAAGAGATTCCTTGTAAGGAACAGCTTGGTGTTTCTTTTTCAGAATAGGTGCAGCTTTCTAGACGAGTGAGGCTTCTTATTTAAGTATTTTATTTATTAGATTTATATCCTACTTTTTCTTACTTCAAACTCAAGAGTGGCTTACATCATTCTCCTCCTCCATCTTATCCCCACAACAACAACCCTGTGAGGTAGGTTGGACTGAGAGTGTGGGACTGGCCCAAAGTCACCCAGTTGGCTCCATGGCCGAGCAGGGACTCAAACCCGGATCCTCTGAGTCCCAGACCCAGGCTCTTAACCATGACACCACACTATACCTTACTGAGTTTATTAAAATTGGCTTTTGGAATACCCTGTTTCCCCAAAAATAAGACCTACCCCAAAAATAAGACCTAGCTGTATTTTTTCCCAGGGCCAGTGGGGAACATAAAGAGCCTTTTTAAACTTTATTTTTTAACTTAACTTTAATTTAATGCACTGTGTGGAGGAAACATGCTTATGGGGCTGTGCTCCCTCCGCACAGAGCCGCATGAGCCGATGCTTCCTCTATAGCGCCGGCTCCTATCACAGGCGGAATGATACCAAATGTACATGTATTCATGCTGTTGTACATGAATAAGTGTGGATAGTTGTACACATTAAAAAATAAAATACAAAAATAAGACCTATCCCAAAAATAAGACCTAGTGTGCTTTTGTGAGCCAAAAAATAACCAACCCCCCCCCCCAAACCAAAACAGTGTCTTATTTTCAGGGAAACACGGTAGTCTTTTTGCATTCTTTCCTAGTAAAGTCTCTGGTTTTGCTCCAGAGTCAACTTTAGGTTATGTTTTAGCACTATGTTCCAGTTAGTGATCTTTTTCAGCTTTACTCTAATTTTTGAGATTAATAATTAAGGGCCACTATCACATGTTTTGTCAGTGACAATCGCCTTCTCCATTTCTTGCTTCCAATGACATAGTCTGACATCTGCTAATGTCCATGAGCTCAGTTATCCGACCCATTTCCTGAAGTATGTATTTGCAACAAACAGATCCTCATCTTCACAACATCCTATGACTTCATTTCTTGCTTGATTTTCGCCCCCACCTTTGCATTCCAGTCACCTACAAAGATCAGCATTTTGTGCTTTGTGTTACCCATTTGCTCGTGGATGATTGCATGAAAAGTTTAGATACCTTCCTTGGCATCTGTTATTGGATTGCAGACACATAGCAACAGATTGGTGGAGAAATATGGGAAGCAAGGTGATGGGGAAAAATAAAGTAAATATGCTTCTGTCATTAGACGGAGTAAAACTGCTGGGAATGTTTGAGGTTTCTCTCTCCCTTTTGTCCCTGCAGGAGTAAAAGGTAATTAAGCCTGGGTGGAGCACCGTGGTTCTCTATTTTAACTTCACTTAGGACCAAGGTGGGCAGAACAGAGTGATTTTCTCGGTTAGGATTGTCTGAAATGGACAGATGGAATGCTTTTATTCTGGGGACATTGTTGTCAGTCAACAGTTAGGAGAAGTCCTTCTTTAAACATTGCTTATTATTGATGTTAGTCAGCAATTGGGGAAATTGTGTGTGATTTCATGTTACTCAGAGACAATTATACTATTGTGGGTGAGGAAGTGGGGGCAGCCAGAAGTATAGGAAAGGAATATGCAAGGAAAATTCTGAATTTGAAGCCAAGTTAAATAATAGAGGAGATCAACCCTGACTGCTGTTTAGAAGGACAGATATTGAAGATGAAACTCAAATACTTTGACCACCTAATGAGAAGGAAGGACTCCCTGGAGAAGACCCTGATGCTGGAAACGATTGAGGGCAAAAGGAGAAGGGGACAGCAGAGAATGAAGTGGTTGGATGGAGTCACTGAAGCAGTTGGTGTGAGCTTGAGTGGACTCCGGGGGATGCTGGAGGACAGGAAGGCCTGGAGGAATGTTGTCCATGGGGTCGCGATGGGTCAGACGCAACTTTGCAAGTAATAACAAAATTATAGAATCATAGAATAGTTGGAAGGAGCCGTAGGGCCACTGGAATCCTGAACTGAGCAGGGGGTTGAATCCAAGTTAAACCATCCCTTTCAGACAACTGTCCATCTTGAAGGCCTCTGGTGTGGGAGATCTCACAACCTTCCTATGTCTTTGGTTCCATTGTTGCACTGGTGTAACAGTCAGGATGTTTCTCCTGAAGTCCAGTCAGAACATACTTCCTGTAATTTCAGCCTGTTATTCTGTTATTCTGTATCTCTGGAATGAAGAGACGAGATCCCATCCTTCCTTTTTGTCACAGCCTTTCAAGTACGTGTAGAATGTGATCATATCTTCGGTGATGGGCAGCATAGAAATGTGCAAAACAAACAAACAAACAAACATCTTCCTTCTTGACGCTGAACGAGCCCAGTTATCTCAATATCTCTTCATAAGGTATGTTTCATAGCCATGAACCATCTTTGTTGCCTCCTCTGAACCTTACCCTGCTCCATCTTTCTTAAACTGTGGGCACGGTACCCCAGGTAAGGTCTTTCTAGTGTTGAGTGTAGGGAAACTAGTGCTTCACGTGATTTGGAAATGATATTTCTATTAATGTGGCCTAAAATAGCATTTGTCATTTTTGGATCTGCTACTCACTGTTGATTCATATTAAGTTTGCCATCAACAACAATCTCAAGATCCTTCTCACTCATAGTACATGGGCACAAAAAAGATGGAAAAAGAGAAAGGTGCCACTTTGCATGACTACTTGTTTAAAAATAAAACTTGTAGAGGATGCAAACTGGCCAATAACATCCCTGGAGAATTGGCCACCAGACTTGGCAAGATCCAGGGATAAAGAGACCATATGAACTAATTGCTGTGATGAACAAAACAAAATTGTGATGTATGTGAGACAAAAGATGTATGCAATTGGATATGGAGGGAAAGGACACAGCGCTTGAAAAAAGTGCATTGCTTGTTTCTCAGTATGACCATCATTTTCCCTCTGGAGGACATTAAACAGTTAGATTGACCATGAATGGAGAAGAAGGAATAGGAAAAACTCAAGTAACTACGGGCATAAAGGAGAGGATGGGAGGGAGAGTCAGCAGAAGATTGTAATGGGTATAATGGCAGCTAAAATCAGGCCATGTATCCAAAGATGACAGCAAGGCCCAGGACAGCTTGTGGCTGCTGTTGGGTTTTCAGGCAAAGCTTTAGTAGGGCGGCCTTCCACAGGCCTGCAAGCTCCCTCACTCTGTTGCTGTGCGGTCCAGTCATGGGAGGTGTTGCAAGAGGCTGAGTTGAAAGCTTCTAGATCTTGCTTTACCTTAAGATTGTTCAACTTGACCCTCTTTCTTGGCAAAGACAGGCAAACCTCTGTTTTAAGGAATTCCTTCTCCCTTCCTCTTGATCTTCCTTGCTTAATTGCATCAGCAATCAAGACTGTGCAACTACTGACCCCTTGTGGCAGATGAATAGAGAACACGTGGACATAGTTCATCATCCAGAGAAATAACGGCTTTCGAATGTATTTCCATTCAAACAGCTCTGGCACCAGATGAATGAAGGCTCAAGAAAGCAGAGTCTGACACAGAAGGAGAATTAATAACAGGTGGGGAAAATGTGGGATGGAGTGGCAAGTTTTCAAGGAAAGGGCACAAGTGTTAGAAATAAAAGTGGATGCATGCAAGGAAAGGGAGAGTGAACCAGAAAGAGGTGCATGATTTTACCTCTGCGAAATGCAAGTGAGGCCACTGGGTGAATAACATGCAAGCAGAAGGCAAGGCTGACCCAACAAAGAGAGAGCAAGGTTCTGCTAAGCGAAGGGACCAAGGTGCCTAGAGGAAGCCCAGGTGGCACCTTGCAGTGTTGTGTGCAGGCCTGGAGGCAAAAACTCAGCTGCAAAATTCAGACTCATCTGAGTGTGAAGGATAGCTGAGTTTTGGTTCAAAAGAGTAAAATCGAGAAGTGGCCCCGCTCCCCATAAGGAGCGGAAGCAACCTGCTGGGTTATCCCAACACTTAGGGGCAGCAAGGAGTGTCCCTCTGTTAAGCAGGCTTAACATCTTCCAGGATCCCCAGTGTTGTCCTCGTAGCATCTGGAGCGATGGTTAGAGTGCCTTCCGAAAGGTTCATTCCATGTGGTTATCAAGGTCAGAACGTGCCCAGCTTGTTGCGGGTATCTCTGTGATGCCTTTCTGGAAACTGGCTTGGTTTCAGATAGAGACCTGGAGTCCTGGGTTGGTGAGGGGCTGGCAATAAGGTGTGCCCGGGCTGGGCATGGGCTAAACCAGAGAGGAATGAAGAACCTCTTTTGTCTGGAAGGAGGAATCCCACTACAGAGAAGTGTTTGAAGGTCCAGAAGTGGGCATGGGGAGAGGCAAAGGATCAGAGTCAAAATACCCCTACTGACCTGCTTATTTTATCCTAAAGCTCTCACTGCCAGTCCCCATGCCTTCGGGCAGGGTTTCCACCCTTTTTAGGATGTGAGAGAAGGAAATATTCCATGGCCAGAACCCCCCCCCCCATTCTTTGAAGTCAAGGGAAAGGGATAGTTTACTGAGAATGACACCCCCAAAAGGGCCAGACAGGGCCCCAGATGACCGTCTAGGGGATGCATCTGCTTTAGTCCTTGAGCTTGCAGTTCAACCCCTCATGGATCAAAAAACCTCCAAGAGACATTTCTCTGATGCAAGAAAGATTTATTGGCAGAAAATGAAAAAATACACAGAGGTGGGGATTCGGGTGGTGGGGAGGTCAAGTTAAAGTCTAGGAGTTACATTGACAGAATTTCAAGTGATTGCTACACAGGAATAGGTATTGCTGGTGAGAAGTCATGTAGAGAAGAGAAAGAGATAACAAGTCACACCTTGTCCAGAGGAGACAACAAGAACCTTGCATGTGGGTCAGGAAATCACAAAGGTGAGCCATCCCAACCCTCACAGGAGTGGTTGGGCACATGGTCCTTCATGAAGTCAAGTCCATATTGCTCAGCCCTGTTGTTCTTCATTCCAGAGGGTTCCTTGGTCTGGTCAGGGCTTAGCATGGTCCGCAGCAGCAGGGGTCACAGCAGGAGGTGCCCACCTTGCCACAGTGGGCAGTGCTGCACAGGAATCCAGCGGGCAGGATGACGTCGTAGTCTGGGTAGCCGATGTCAACTCTCAGTCCTGGCCCATAGCCACCATGTCCACCTCCACAAGGCCCACAAGAGGGCATGCAGCATTCGGAGGCACACACACAGCGGCAACACACTCGGGGGTCACAGTAAGCAATGAGACGGGGTCCTGGGACGGTGAGGGAGCAACCGCCAGGCTGGACGTGCACATCGGTGGTGTTGCCGGTGTCAACCAGCACGCCACCGCTGCCGGCGCCAGCTCCAGCACCCCCAAATCCACCCCCATAGCCTCCATATCCCCCACAGCCACCTCCGCAGCCACCACAGCAGCCACCACACGGGTTACAGCAGGCCATCTTGGACAAGGATCTGAGAAGCCAAGTAAAATTGAGAGTGATTGTGAATTGCAAGCGTAGAAATACACGATTCCAAATAACTGCATGTGGAACTTCTCTCCTCTCAGGAGAAACAGCATTGCCTCCCCCATTACAAAGTTTTAGACAGACAGTAGAGTGTTTTCCAATCTCCCATCTACTGTGGGTCACATGCAACATTTGTTCCTTTGCATTATCCCCCAACTGGAACTGTTCCCACATCAGAAACCTACATATTGATCCTTTCTCCAAGCAACACTCACACCAGCAGGTAAATATGGAAGATCCATGTGGCACAAGAAAGAATTGCAATGCAATGGGAAGCACCTACCATTTTGTTCTCCCTCGTCAGCTCTATTCTGATGTATCCACAATGGAAATTTCAATAGTTAACTTTAATTGATCTGGTGACAACCATGGATGCCAACAAGGGCACATATCCTTGGAGGCCTGGAAAAATCGCTGTCTAATCCATGCTTGAGCCACTTCATTTTCAAGTCTACTCTCACAGTAGAGTTGGCCCTCCCACCATAGAACCATAGAGTTAGAAGGGGCCAGAGGTCCATCAGGTCCAACCTTCTGCTCACCGAAGGACTCCAGTTAAACTGCATACCTCTCATTGAACTAGCCCCACCATTTTTAAGTCTTTAGTGCTCAAACAAACCCACTCAATATATTACCAGGAGAGCAAGCTATGGTCCTGAATCATTTGTACTTTGGCTACTTCGGTTTTCCAGATTTTTTCTCCATGGTAGAGCAGGCATAAAGTCAACCAATGCAGGTTTCCTCAAGGAATGAAGTGATATGATAGGAAGGATCCATTCTGGATTCATGCCTTTCATGCAGTTTTAAGATTGTACAGTCAGAAACCTAGCTATGAAATGCATAGTCAGGCAGTATGGGTTATAATATTAATATTAACAATTCTAATAGCAATGCTGAACTTATACTTACTTGAGTTTGCAGCTTGTACAGATGCTGTTGGAAGGCAACTATCGTTGATGGGAAAGACTTGGACTTCCAGTGCTTATATATGATTTTGATGGGTCATGTGACTACTGTATTTGGGTGTAAATTAGTTGCCTGATGAGCTTTCAGGAAGCTTAGCATCTTCAAAAAGTTCTAATTATTTTTACTCACTGCTTGTGAACTATTCTCAGACCCATATAATAAGTTGAACATATTATAGCTAGGAGGTTCTTTACTTTTTATAGAGCATCAAAGGTGATCTATTCTGGGATCCAGTAGAAAACTGACGAAGATGTTCCAAGAACACTGAGGAAGATGTTGAAAAGCTATTTCAGGCAAGCCTGCAAGTGTGTGTTCCTCCAGACCTCTGAGAAATAGAAAGAATGGCCATTCGTAATCAGTAGATTTTGGCTCCGGGGCATAGGTCATTGGGACATTGCAAATAAGATTCCTATTTTCTTATTTGCACATAGCAAGCACTGATCGACAAGTGAATGGGTATTCAGTCACGAAGTGACCTGTGGGGTGATGTTTGATGCATCCCAGAAATCTTGAGCATCACTCATTTGGCCATTGCTATTTCCCTATCTAACATTGGTATGTACTTCAGCTCCTCTTGCCTTGCCCAACCTAGAAGTAAGATTGTTTCAGTAAGACAAACATTCTCATTCTCCCAACAGAAGCAGCTCTTGTCTACAGACAGAATGAGGGATGTAGTTTCAATGTCATCATCTCTCATGCATTTCCTAACCATCTGAGGACCATCCTGCACAGCTGGAAGAAACCATCCTGACTTTTTGACACTGGGAAAGTTCATTATTTTATCAGTTGAATTTCCTTATTGTTCCTCTAGTACATTCTATATAGTACACAAGAAATAGAATAATCCAACTTTCCTGCAATCTGGTAACATAGGAACATAGGAACTGTGTGAGTCAGAAGGGGCCTCCTGCTCATGACATGTGGAGGTATTTATCTCTGGAGATAACCTCCAGATATTTTGGACTTCGACTTCCACCAGCCCCAGCAAGCAGGGGCAATAGTCAGAAATGTTGGGAAATGTAGGTGGAAACCGGGATGGGGAAGGCTGGAAGAAACATAACCTTATGCATATACAACAATGTCATAGAAACATCTGTCACTGTGTTCTTGAAAAGCATAGCTGAAACATCTGGAAATTGGCTTAATGCATTGAATAAATAAAAGGAGCTGCCACAAAACAGGGGAGCCCACCCCATAAATCACTTTAGTGCAAGAAAATGTTGAGTTGAAGCTGAAGTTTGCTGCTTTTGAAAATACCTGATGAATCTCAAAGGCAGCAAGAATCATCATGATCATCATCAATTTTCCTTGGGGAATTTATTTATTTTATTCATTTATTTTTCAATTTATATCCTGCCTTTTTCCTCAAAGGGCTCAAGGCAGCTTACATCATTCTCCTCCTCCATCTTATCAGCAATGCAACAGCTTCAGATCTTGTCATGGACTATGTATGTGATTGAACTTATTTGTATGAGTGAAGAAAGGTTCACAGCATTTCTGCATTTCTTATGTATGTATGTATGTATGTATGTATGTATGTATTTATTTCATTTATTTATTTATTTATGTGTCCCACCATTTTCCTGCAAAGAACCCAAGGCAGATTACTGAGTCCTCTCAAATTCCCCTTCCTCTCCATTTCATCTTCCAAACAACCCTATGAGGTTGGCTAGGCTGAGAGTGGGTAACTGGTCCAAGGCTGCCCAGTGAGTGGTGTGACTGCCCAGTCCTAGATTACCTGGGGCTCAGTCCTGCAGTCTAGAAGTTAAAAAAATAGAAAATCAGAGGTCACCCTTTGGTAAATTTATCCTCACCCTCACCTTGGCTCAGTTTTCATTGAAATTATGAAAGAAGAACCATGGCTGTGCTCAGTGTTTTTCACCCCACTGGGACGTGCTAGAATGGATGTCATGTCTCTTCCCTCTATAAAAACAGAAGAAGCTACAGGGTGTAATAAACCCTGCTTAGCGCACGGGGATGAGTACAGAATATACACAATGAGTAAAACAATAAGGCTTCTTTAATGTGTTCCATATATGCCGAGAAGCTGCTGGCAACCAGTTTAAGACCTTTGACACATCCATGTACCACACCCATGTGACCAGCCAGAGCCAAATATAAGGGCCTGCTGGCCGAGACACTCCATCAGACCTTGGCTGAGCTTCAGCGAGATCCCTGCCACCCCAGAACTCAGGTAAGTAGGACCCAAGCAATTCTATCCACTTCTCTGTAAGCTATCGAAACACTGTGAGTTCGATAGAAGCAATCGTGTTTTCCACTTTGTTGTGCTTCTGCGATAGGCTCAACACTTTCCCCATCTTGGGAATACTATATAGCTGTTCTGTGAGTGAGGAGACAAATGATGCTTGGGTTTGGATTCTATTTGACTGATGGGGACAACTTGGTTGTCTCAGCACACACAGCTTGCTCTGTGCGACACGCTTAGCCCTTTCACTTAAGTGCAAATGACAAGTGCAAAATAAGTCAACCTGGGTAATGAACAAAGACCAAGAAGTCTTCCTTGGTTTGGGTCTTCTTGAGGGTTAAGGTGGCCACAGTCTATCAGAAAGTGGCCCTAGTTCTTGGGTCACAAGGACAGCAGAAAGACGATGCCTCCCCCTCCCTCTTTCTCTACAACTCCTTTGTAGGACGAACAGATCTTTTAGTATTTACCTGAAAGGGAAGAAGCGGTATCTAGAGAGGTGATGGATTATTTCCTTTTTAGAGGGCCAGGAAAGGTGGCTTCCTGCAAAGAGGATCCATATCAAGGGGCATTCAAACTTCCAGTTCTGTTGAGCTCAACATCATTTCTAAAGGCTTTGAGAGCAAGGTGTAGCTGTGCAGCATCTTGTCAGCCTGCCCACCAAGCTCCATTCGGGAGAAGGTCTTAGTGGTGGTGTGGGTGGAGCTTAAAAAAGGCAGGGGACAAAATAGCAACACAATTTTGCTGAATTCTCCTTTTTGTACTAACTAAGCCTTAGGGGAGACTCTGTGAGCTTTTACAAATGGGGGTAAA
The DNA here is from genome assembly GCA_023646645.1 of Varanus salvator macromaculatus. Taxonomy (NCBI): domain Eukaryota; kingdom Metazoa; phylum Chordata; class Lepidosauria; order Squamata; family Varanidae; genus Varanus; species Varanus salvator. The sequence goes on along the minus strand of JAIXND010000803.1, from coordinate 5,483,550 downwards.
GCTTAAGTGGACTCGGGGGGATGGTGGAGGACAGGAAGGCCTGGAGGAACGTTGTTTATGAGGTTGCTTCATGACTAACAACAAAGCCTGAATACAAGCCCAGCATACAAGCCACCAAACAGTCAGTGGAGGAGGGGGAACTATGGGGAGGTTGCATGGTGATCATCTGGAATATTTGGTGTGCTATATTAAATCTAAATCCATTGGGGTCTCGGCTCTGAAGCTCCGAGCCACAAACCAAGTGCAATAACCTCTCTCACACTTGAACACAATGCAGTAGGATTTGGATCAGTCATTGTCTTTTCCCTGGCTGGGCACGTTGGTAAGCTATGAATCATCCAGTAATATATCTGTGGGCCCCCCCCCCCCCCACACACACACCTTTTCTCTTTCTGGACTAGGAAAGAAAAATCCTCTGATTTTTAAAATTTATTCATTCCTTCATTCAATACCTCTATGAATTAAACCATACACCTAGAAAGTATCCAGGGTAATATACAATCAACTCCATAGTATAATCTCGAAAGAATAAAATAACATTGGAGAGAAAGCACTTGACACAAGAGAAAGAGTAAGAGACCAAACTCTAACCTTTTAAAGATCTGCTCTCTACTGATGATCTAGAGGTTGGTAATGGGGGAGATAATGGCATTTCTCCACATTGGAAATCCATGCAGCAATGCTATCTGTGCTTTTCTACACTCCCAATTCACATTCATTCTCAATTCTATTTGCCTTCTCAGATTCTCGTCAACTCCTCCAAGATGGCCTGCTGTGGAGCCCCGTGTGGCACTGGATGTGGTGCTGGATATGGAGGTGCCGGAGCTGGCGCTGGCTCTGGTGGTGTGCTGGTTGACACTGGCAGCTCCGCCAACGTGCACGTCCAGCCTGGCGGTTGCTCTCTCACTGTCCCGGGGCCTCGACTCGTTGCTTGCTGTGACCCCCGAGTGTGTTGCCGCTGTGTGTGCGCCTCCGAATGCTGCATGCCTTCTTGTGGACCTTGCGGAAGTGGACATGGCGGCTACGGCCCGGGCTTGAGAGTCGACATCTGCTACCCAGGCTACGACGTCATCCTGCCTGCTGGATTCCTGTGCAGCACTGCCCACTGTGGCAAGGTGGGCACCTCCTGCTGTGACCCCTGCTGCTGCGGACCATGCTAAGTCCCAAGAAGAGTCCCCGGATCAAGGAACACCCAGACATGGGGCACAGCAAGCCGACTGATATGGGCATGGCTTCCCTGAGCCTTGGGAGCTTCTGCTCTTGCTGTAGTTAGTCGGAATGCTCTCTTTTAGCCTTCCTGTCTTCCTTGTCCATAAATTTCTTTGCAATACCTCTATTTTGCTGGTTGTGAGCTGAAGCTGTTTCGTCCTATCTGTATTCATTTTTTTCCTACCATGCCGATCAATGCAATCTTTTCACCCCCTCTGGGGGATTGGTGATGACTGACTTCTGCATCTTCAATCTTTCTTTGCAGATGTATGTATCTTTCCTCTTCTGCCATTAAAGTATTCAGTGCATTTTCTCAGTTGTGTTCTCCAATGCATTTATTAGTGGATTTCCACAACTCAAGACATGGAGCATGGCTCTGTGACCAACATTAGGTGGATTTTCCACTGATAGGACTTCAAAGAGGAATTCCACCTGTGTGTGTGTGTGTGTGTGATAGAAACATAGAACAGCGGAGTTGGAAGGGACCAAGAAGGTCATGGGGTCCAACCCTCTGCTCCAAGTTTCACCATCCCACTCAGACGGTTGCCCACTTGCATCTCCAATGCCTCTAGTGTGGGGGAACCACAACTTCCATAGATCATTGGTTCCATTGTTGCACTGCTCTATCAGTCAATGTTCCTGATAACTAGCTAGAATCTGGCTTTCTGTAATTTGAGCCCGTTATCTCTGTCCCACACTCTGGGGTGATGGAGATCTTGTCCTTCCTCTTTGTGACATCCCTTCAAGTACTTGTCACAAGTACTTCAAGTGTTATCATATCTTCCCTCCATCTTCTCTTCCAATCCTTATGGAAACAATACAAAGGGAGATAAATGAATTTTGGCAAGAGCTTGATGGGAGGTTTCCATATAGCATTGGATATTTGCTTCCTTACATTTCTATATCCCTCTCCATCTCAGCAGATTCTGGAGCAGTAGACAATAAAAGATCCAAATAATAAAAACACAGTATTAAAATCTATATAAAAGCAAGGGGCAAATGAAGAGAAGTTTTAAGAAAGGCAGAATGCCAATAAAAATATGACTGCCCAATCAAGGAGGATTCCATCAAACAACATTGTCTGTGAAGGTTCTACCCTGCGTGTGCTCCAGTTTGGCGATAGGTCTGACATATCTTGTTTGATTTTTCCTATAGCAAAATGGGAATGGATTCCTTTACTGAGACACTTTGTTAGAAATTTCATAGATAGTTACATTTGGCTTTAACACAACTAGCGTAAAATTTGGAGGACTTTACACATACTCTGCTTTTCTCCTTTCCTACCTATTCGTCAATAGTTTTAACATTTCAATGCTTTGGGCAAAAGAAGGATACCATTTTAATGGAACATTCCCCTTGCAGACATCCTGACATGGAGAGTTAGACAATTGCACCATGGTAGGATGCCGTGTTGTGCTATGTTGGGTCTTGCAGTCTTTGTGCCAGTGGTGTCTGCTCCAGGTTTTGTGCATCTTGGCAAGACCTGTTGCCACCCTGGTCCTGTTTTCCTGTTGCTACCAGCTGAAATTTAGCCTCATCTTCTTTCTCAACTGTGCATCCACTTAATTGTCAAGCTAGGAGCAATTAGGAGAAAGGCAATGGCATCAACTTCTGCTTCTTCTCACCACCTCCATCACCTGCTCCAGAAAAGTAAAGGGAGAGGAGCTAACACAGTGTGATGGGGAAGAAGAGAAACAACCCCAGGGAAGTCCTATTGAGTTATGGGGGCTTGGCAGGGGCTCACACATCCCTATGCTGTAGAATACAAGACTCCAGTATTATTTTGAGGAGCAGTTCTCCCAAGGGCTAGGGGAACTGTGTGTGTTCATTTGGTTTATAAGTGGACTAGGGTGTGTTCATTTGGTTTATAAGTGGACTTTGTTTATTTAATTTATTTGGTTTGGATTTGTACTTAAGTTAATTATATTTTAAGTTGCCGAGATGCACCGGGGGGGGGGGGAGGGATAAACTAATATGATTTATTGTTTTACTGTGTTTTAATTATATTGTAAGCCTCCCCGAGACTTTGTTGCGATGGGGCGGCATATAGAAACATAGAAACAGAGCGAGTCAGAAGGGGCCTCCCGGGCCATCTAGTCTGACCTCCGGCACCAGCCGGCTCCGCTCACGACATGCCCACCATGTGCATGTCCAGCCTGTCTTTGAACACCCTCACCGATGGGGCTAATAAAAAAAAACCCATGGATCTGTAGAGTTGGGGGTGGTTGCATAAAAGAATGCCCCACCTTGTACACTTGTGCATAGTCCCATTATATACACATGCACACACACACACAAAGAAATTGAGAGAGAGGGACTTGGTGACTGGTTTAGACAACACAATAAAATACCCTCAAGGGTTTAATATGGGTTGGATGTGGCTTGTCATTGAGCCATGAGTTATTGTTAAAGTGTGGCTTCCTGCAGTGTCTTAACTCAGCTGTGCTAATGACCCAGGGCTTGTTAACAATGAACAGCTCATGATGAAAACAAACCAATAATTTGTTTCTGGGTTGTAAAATGTGAGTTATTCTCCATGGCCTGTTTTGTTGGCTGCATCCAGACAATGTGACAGCTTGCATTTCAAAATGGCCTACAGTTCATGGACAGTCCAAGCTAAATTTATACTCAGTCCTTGAGTCAGTGTGATGTGTTGTTTGAACCCAGTCTGTGTGCAGAGATTAGTTCCCCTTTCCCAGAATCCTTTGTTTTGAGATTCAGAAACCACAGTAGCCCATAGGCTTAAAATAAAAACACCAAGCATTGTTCCTGTTTGGAGTCTGGCTTCTTGGGTACACAGTCTGATGGCCCCTGTGCATCACAACCAAACTTCTGGCTTTTAGTCTGTCAGCCAGTTTGGTTGGAACCATGGAGGGGCAGAATGAAAGAGGAGGGGCTGTATGAGGTTGAAGATTTCATTCACAAATTTGATCTGTAGTGGAAAGTGATTAAGAATCACGGACTAAAGGAGACATGAGAGTGTAATTCAATGTAATTTTAAAAATCCTTATTTTATTGAATTGCTTAATTGAATACACAGATATTCCAATAAAAAGTACAAGAAAAGGATGCATTAGAAGGGTAAAAGTCTTACAATAAGATACCACATTTGTTCCTAATTGGTTGAGATAAATAATGTGATTCCTGATAGGTTGGGAAGTAGCTACCAGGATGAAGTAGCACCAATTCATTGGGTTGTGGTAATGAAATAGGAACCTATCCATAGGTATTTTAATATTTTATCCTTCCCAGCTAAAAACCTTTGCATGAAACAATCAGTATGGTCTTTATTAGAGTAAAATGCCAGTAGGTATACAAGGAGCATTTTCAATTTTGATGTTGTTTCTCCAATTCTGCATGAAATTCTAACATGGTTGGTTTGCCCGGGAGCTGCGCACCTGCCCATGGTGTGCATTGCTACACAGATATCCTCCTGGGAGAACCACTTCACAGCCTGGGCGTTGGATTCCCACTTTAGTCGCAAGACCCGATGAACTAACACATCCTCCACCAGTCGAATACATTGGGCAGCTTTGCGGGGTACAATTCTTCAGCATGGATGATGTTGAGCAGCCGGTTTCTCTCTGTGGCAACAAGTGTAAGAAATGAAGCAGTCTCACAATTTGAGGCTATTTAGAATGGTAGCATTTCTGTTAGAATGCTGGGATTTTCCAGTCACTCTGTGCAGATGGTATATTTCCTGTGCGTTCATGTCTTTGAAGGTTATGCTGAAATCTTTATGCTTAAAGTATTCAATGCTCTAACCTGATTGTGACTGAGGGGGTAAAACTGTCTGGGATGTGCCTTTTCAGTAGCAGGTGGGGCTGAGTGACTTGTTCAGTCACAAAGTTGCATCTGACTCTCTGTGACCCCATGGGCAACATTCCTCCAGGTTCTCCTGTCCTTCATCTCTGGAGTCCACACCCACCTCCCCAGTAACCCCATCCAGCCACCTCAACCGCTGCCATCTCCTTCTTCTTTTGCCTTCAATCGTTCCCAGCCACAGCCTTGAATTTACAAGAGTTGTCAAGAGTAAGATAGTTTGGTGACTTAACGGCATGTAATCCCAGCCTATGCAAACTAAAGAAACTTCTAGCATGGCAAACTAAAGAAACTTCTAGCATGTTGCCCAGCTGCAGTCTAAAGTGGTTCATCTAGGCAAACTGTTCATTTCCATGCTGATGCTGTGGTTCCTGATAGGTTGGGATTTATTGAACCAGACCCAGCTTTGCTCTTCTGTGATAAGTAAATTGCAGGAGGCATTACAGACAGGTATGAAACAAGCCATGGTGGCAGTTTTTTAACCTGATAACCTCCTTGCACAAGGCACAATTCCCCGCTCTCTAGGAAGCACTTACATTGTAGCAGGATATTTTGAAGGGTTTGTTAGTACTGCTGATAACAGCTGGGGGGATCATCACGGCACAGGGTCCAGGGCGAACCTTCACTCTATTCTCTGGGCCACAATCAACCAGCACTGCCCCATTGTTGCTGTTGCCATGGCACCCACTGACCTGGGAAGGACATACAGCAGTGCCACAGGCCATCTTATGGGATTGATAGAGGCCTGCAGAGCACAGGGTAGACAGAGATGGAAAGAGTGAGGGATGAACACAAGAAAACCAAATCTAAATGGGGTAACCTAACCTAAACTAAAGGACTGCAGAATTTGCTCGCTGACACAGCATGGGAAAAATGCACATCTAGAGAAGCAACGCTCCAACTAATTAACATAAATATTACTGGATCTCAGTACCTATGTATTAAGGGCAAACTCATGAGAACTGAGCATGCTCAGGGTATGCAGAATACTGGCTGACTCTTTGAGGGGTGGGTAAATGGCAAAGCAGAAGGGAATGCAAGAGTCAAAACACAATTAGACAGCTAGTGTAAGCTAGTGGTTAGAGCATAGGGCTAGGACTCAGGAGATCCAGGAATCCCTGTTTGACCATGAAGGTCACTGGGTGAATTGGGACAATCAGAGAGTCTCAGCCTAAGTGACTTCACAGGGTTGTTGTTGTGAAGATAAAATAGAGACATGCAGAACTATCTGAGCTGCCTTGGGTGCCTTGCAAAATTAAAGAATCATTATTAATAATCATTTCATTGCAGTGCACGTGTTGGGCTTTATGGGAACTATCCGTGGTGCTGATCTCTACCCCAAACTAGGTTCATCTCCGTGGAGCACTGCAATAGATCCTAAGCATATTTAAAACATTTCTCTTATTTTCTCACACTGTGGTCCTTTACCTAGGAATTAGCCCACTAAACCCAGCTGGACTTATTTCTGTGTGGACATTCACAGGGTCCATTTCTGAACTGCAGAATTTGCAATCATCACCACCACCACCACCACCATCATCACAAAACTGATAAAATCATGATTTGTATTCATGCTAATGATGCTATAATGACTTTGAATAGCTGTTATTACATCATGTTTGAAAGTCTCTACTGACAGTTGCAGATCCCTGCACGGAGGGATTACTGCAATGCCGATATTGGATGGAGGAACAATAGCAATTGGAATAGACAGAAGTTATTCATCCCTATCCATACCGTCCATTTGGGATGGTTTCTAATGGGATAGGTATGGATCCCTGTCATCATGATGAGGAGAGGAGAATGTTGATGATGAGGATGATGATGAGGAGAGGAGAATGTTGGCAACTCTACCAAAATATTCAAGGTAATCAGCAAAATAGACCTTACCTGCTCCTTCGACTTGTGGATGTAGGTGGACGTCACTACAAAGAAAGAAAGAGCAACTGGCTTGCAAGCAGTTTTATACAGCGCTTCCCTGTGGCATTTTAATTATATGTAGCTCCAAGATCATGAAGCCAGGCTCCACACTCATCACTGAAAACTGGTTTTCAAGCTTTGCATGGATACATTTCAGAACATATAATGTGATTCATAGCTTGTGAAAAGGGGGGTTTGTATTCTCAGCCCAAGATCAAGTACACTGGCAGTATGAATGAATCGCTTCTCTCATAAAGAGAGCGCACTTTGCATCTTGGTACAGGTTAATGCTCCTGCTTTGAGGTGAAGGTCAGCATGACTGGGCACTTCCCATGGTGCCTAGGAACACCACAAAGTTGGTTTTGAGGTTTAGGAGAAACTCCCTGATAGTAAGATCTGCTCAACCACATAACAACACTTCTTTGGGTTGGCATGGTGTGTACTCTAATTCAGCTAAGTCTGGAGGACCATTTATAATGCATTATGAGCCCCACAGTTCAAAGGCCAAGTAGGTGGTTCCTCTGTGTTTAACCTCCATTCCAGTAGATTAAACTACCAATTTTGCCCATCCAATCTAAAAAGTATATTTGTGGGCTGCCACAACTTGCCAATTAATCTTTCTAGGAACTCCAGGAAATGGCTGTTTTCAAAATCTATTCAAGCTGACCCTTGTTGGACACTTCAATAACCTTTCAAAATGCTGGAAAGAAAAAATAGAAAATTGAGATTCAGCAAATCTTCCAGTAATATCCAGGGAACATTTTTTGCATCAGAAACACAGTTTCTTCGGTGTTAGACGAATGAGCTTAATAGCAGCATCCTTTGTTTCTCTGCTCAGACAGGACAGTGGAGTTTCACAGCATCTAATCTCAGGCAGGTGATGTAGGATTTCAGCCTACAGGAAAGATAAAAACAAGGCTCCAAAAAATGGAAAAGTTTTTCTCAGAATACTTCAAACCCAGCAAGCATCATGCTTCAAGCCTTTCAGAATGGAAATTCAATTCGCTTAGTTCTTTCAGGAATGAGCTTGGGTGGGGAGGCATGGGGGCTCCATGGAATATGTCCCTCTAGAAAGCACTCTGAGGAAGTCTCAGATGCTTGTGGAATGAGGGGTATACAACTGGCAACCTTCTTCCCTGTCACATGCAGTCATATAAAGAGGGATGCCACTTGTGTGGCAATCATGTGGGACTGAATTCTGAGTAAATGCCTCACAGCTGCAGGAAAGTGGACTGGAGTCCTGGAAGCTGAGCTCAGGGATCCCAACTGCCAAAATGTATTTCTCACAGATCCCTCAATTTGAGAGGGCAAACAAACAAACAAACAAACAAACCAGCAGATATTCAGGACCTGCTCATTAGGAGAGATGACTTTGCGGCATCCACGTGATAGGACTCATGTGACACTCATTCATGGTGACCTCCAAAACCCACCATTGTCATGAGCAAATCTTCCCAACTGATTTAATGGTTGCATCCAATGCTTGTGCTACGTGCTTGTCCACATATAATAGGCAGGATGAGTCTCTAGTTCCTTCAATATATTTATGAGGAACTCTTTCCTTCAGCTGACCTCCTTAGAGACGGCTTGGGAGAGAGTCAGAAATAGAGATGACTTGGCTTCCTTTTCTGCTGATCCTTTCGAAGGAGCTTGAGCCAGTAAACATTATCTCATGTTTTTCCCCAGGGCAGCCTTTCTCAGTCAGCTGCCCTGCAGATACTTTGGGCATTAACTAATTCCCATTAGGTTCCAGCTAGTGACTCCGATGGTCAGGTATATGGGGGTTTTAGTCCAAAACATCTGGAAACCGAAACATCTGCTTTGGGGAAAATGTCCTAGAGTATTTCATCAAGGTGATGTTCTCCAGGGATTCAATTCGACTTCAGTCTTGCTAATTCATTACACGTAAACATTCCATAGCTAAGTCTTCATTAGTTTCACTGTGACATGTGCTACAAGATTCCTTCAAGGACAAGGAATGATGCATTTGGAATTCACTAGGGATTCTCATGAAAATGATACCGTAGTTTCATGGTTCTACTTTCCACTTCTAGCGGCTGCTATCTTAATCAAGCTTCTGTCATTTGGAGCTATGTGGCGATCGGTCAGAAAAGATGGGCTCATTAATGGAAGAGTAAGAGGGTCCACTAAGAATAGAGAATAAGTCTTGAAATCCAGGAGGTCTTTGCCATCCCATTTACGGAAGCTGTAAAGCAGGGCAGCTGAGCAGATTTCAGTGTAAGGGCCAAATTCATGTCAGGGAGGGATATTCCAGTGGTGGGCAGGACCAAAGGTAGAAGTGAATAGCCAAAACACTCAAAATAACAGCATATTTTGAGATGAGCAAGTAAACCTTAAGAGAGCCATGGCTGGAATCTACCAAACAAACTGGTGTTGGAGGGAAGGGTGTGGTGGCCAGAGGAAGTTCACAAGGCCCTGGATAAATTTCCTAAGTGGGCCAGATGCAGTCTGCTGGCTTGAGGGCCACCATATGTCTGAAAAGACATAGGAACATCAGAAGGTGCCTTGTCATGAGTCCAACCCTTGATCCAATACCCTCCCATGGTAGTCCCTAATAAGCAACCATCCTCCAAGTTTTCAGGCAGGAGTTTTCCCAACCCTATCCATAGAATGTAGGGATCAAATCTGGGATGTTCTAAGTGCCACTGACCTATGCTGTGTCCCATATCAAATTTCATCCAAAGTGTCCATGTGCCCCATGGGCTGATGTATTCATTATTTGATCCTAATTATGGAAGTTTCATGACTCTGTCCCTCATGTTCCTTATGACTAAAGGGTAGGATGTTGCATGTATGTAAGCGTTAACTGAAGTGGGTTACACCATTGCTTTCCTTCTGTTGTGTATGGAGGTGGGTTATGAAATGAACAAACGTGAACGAGATTCCTCATCAACAGGATGACTATCCCCCTCCCCATCATAAAATTTAAAAAAGAAAGGACTCCTAGGAATCCAATATGGATGCCTCATATTGACCACAGAATGTGTAAGAAAACAACACAATTAGCAAGCTATTTGTGGAGTGGCACCTGCACAAACAAGCCTGATGCTGTCCATAATTAGGACTGATGCATGAAGGTCTCATCCTTCCATAGCTGCCCAGCTCTGTATAAAAGCACCAGGAGCAGAGGAGCCTTTCATCAGTTCCAGTTGACTTCAAGACAACTGCTTCTTCTAAAGACCTCTTTGGAAAACCAGGTAAGTTGTTAGTTACAGGGCACAGCTATGGCTTTGAGGGCCAGGCGGGGGAATGTTGCCTTGCTGACTTGCTTGTGTGATCACCAGAGGCATGGAGTTAATCCATAAGGGGATGCTTTCTGTCCCAACCTTGAGTCCAAGCCAGAGCTTTTCTGACTTGCAGCATGACAGTGATACAGAGAAATGTGGGCTGACGGTGTTTGCATTGTCAAGACAGAAGGGGTACAGAAAGGGGCTTGCTGAATGATGAGGGGTTTCCAGGGAAACAGTTGCATGTGGGGCACTTTAGCCTGACAATAAAGTGTGTGGGGGAGGGGTGTGATAGAGATGTAGAACATAATGCATGGTGTGAGGGAAGTGAATAGCCAGATGTTTCCCTCTTGCATTCATAATGCTAGAATTGTGGGAGAGTCTAGATTCCAAAGCAGATTCGGTGTGTAGCGGTTAAATTGTGGAATTTTGGAATTCAGAACTGGAGTGCAGAGTTCACTTTGATAAGGAGTGGTGAACACTAACAGGTGTAGTTTGAGGAAGTTCCTTCAAGATCCAAAGGGGATTAGACAAATTCATGGAGGATAAAGCCATAAAGAACAGTGAGCCAAGATGGCTATATACGATCTCCTGTATCTGAAAGGATATGCCACTGAACAAAAGGAGAAGAGCAAGGAAGACCCTGCCTGTGGTCTTCCTACTGGGGCATCAGGTTGACCACTTCAGATGCTGGACTAAAGATGTCTTTGGTCTGATTCAGCTGAGCCTTTCCTGCAGTGGGTTCTTGATTGGGCATTTATTTATTTATTTTTATTTATTTATTGTGTTTGTATGCTGCCCCATAGTCAGAGGCTCTGGGATCCACTCTTTCCTTCCATCACGCAGTTTAGCAAGCAAGAGTGATCGGATTTAAAGGAATTAAAGGAGAGTCAATGTGAGGTGGTGAGTTAGGGCATAGGACTGGACTTGAAAAATCCAGAAACTAGCCCACAGCCTGGTCATGAAGCTCACCAGGTGATAAATCAACAGCCAAATGTACCTCCAGTGTGGATTGAGGATCAAAAGGAGTAGAGAAGGAGAAGAAGGCACCAGGTTCCTCACAAGAGGGGAAAAAGTCAGGATATGGCACATTGGGGTCTAAATTCTAAATTGTATCATGATTTACTTCTTTATAGGATCCTAGGTTAACATTCACATTTGTGATACAACATGGATGACCCAAAGCATTTTGAAGAATGAATCAGTTTATAGTCAGGTTATTTAACTCCTTCTTAGCAGAAAGAATTATCCAATTTGCTGGGTGTTTCTCTTTCCCCTCTCAAAAGATGGGGCACAACAAGAGCCTCGGAGGCCTGTCACAGTTATGAAACCATAACTAGCAGCACAATGCTTGGGATATTTGCTTGAGTTTAAAATAATAGCAATCATGATCAGAATTAACCCAGTTTGCATGATTCAGGGTGAATACAGTCTCTGTGTTCAGAACAGAAACTGTGGTCCATGCCATTCAAAAGAAATGAATTTAATGGCACACGTACTTTTCAAAAATGTGGATTAACAAACTGCATAGTTTGGAAACATGCACACAAATACTCTTGAATCAATAGGAGAATACGTTGAATTGATGTGTGCATTTGGGACAATGTGCACCAAGGAGGCATAGATTGGGTGCAGGTAAACAACACGAAGCTCACAGTCTGGCGTGGCTCAACCAGGAATGAGGGGAGTGATGGAAACTGGAGAACTTAGGTTGAGTTTTGCTGATTGGCACATCCCAGTGGTAGCTCCTGACAGGTCTAGAACAGTTGCTATTTGACACCCATGGAGATCTTCTTTGCTCACAAACATGACTCTCTCTCACAATATACTTTTATCTCTTCTCCATTTCAGATCTCCTCAAGATGGCCTGCTGCTGTAACCCGTGTGGTGGCTGCTGTGGTGGCTGCGGGGGTGGCTGTGGGGGATATGGAGGCTATGGGGGTGGATTTGGGGGTGCTGGAGCTGGCGCCGGCAGCGGTGGCGTGCTGGTTGACACCGGCAGCACCACCGATGTGCACGTCCAGCCTGGCGGTTGCTCCCTCACTGTCCCGGGACCCCGTCTCATTGCTTACTGTGACCCCCGAGTGTGTTGCCACTGTGTGTGTGCCTCCGAATGCTGCATGCCCTCTTGTGGGCCTTGTGGAGGTGGACATGGTGGCTATGGGCCAGGACTGAGAGTTGACATCGGCTACCCAGACTACGACGTCATCCTGCCCGCTGGATTCCTGTGCAGCACTGCCCACTGTGGCAAGGTGGGCACCTCCTGCTGTGACCCCTGCTGCTGCGGACCATGCTAAGCCCTGACCAGACCAAGGAACCCTCCGGAATGAAGAACAACAGGGCTGAGCAGCGTGGACTTGACTTCACGAAGGACCATGTGCCCAACCACTCCTGTGAGGGTTGGGATGGCTCACCTTTGTGATTTCTTCACCCACATGCAAGTTTCTTGTTGTCTCCTCTGGACGAGGAGTGAGTTGTTATCTCTTTCTCTTCTCTACATGACTTCTCACCAGCAATGCCTATTCCTGTGTAGCAATCACTTGAAATTCTGTCAATGTAACTCCTAGACTTTGACTTGTCCTCCCCACCACCGGAATCGCCACCTCAGTGTATCTTTTCATTTTCTGCCAATAAATCTTTCTTGCATCGGAGAAATGTCTCTTGGAGATTTTTTGATCCATGAGGGGTTGAACTGCAAGCTCAAGGACTAAAGCAGATGCGTCTCCTAGATGGTCCCCTGGGACCCCATCTGGCCCTTTTGGGGGTGTCATTCTCAGTAAACTATCCTTTTCCCTTGACTTCAAAGAATGGGGGGGGGGAGTTCCTGGCCATGGAATATTTCCTTCCCTCACATCCTAAAAAGGGTGGAAACTCTGCCCGAAGGCATGGGGACTGGCAGTGAGAGCTTTAGGATAAAATAAGCAGGTCAGCGGGGGTATTTTGACTCTGATCCTTTGCCTCTCCCCATGCCCACTTCTGGACCTTCAAACACTTCTCTGTAGTGGGATTCCACCTTCCAGACAAAAGAGGTTCTTCATTCCTCTCTGGTTTAGCCCATGCCCAGCCCGGACACACCTTGTTGCCAGCCCCTCACCAACCCAGGACTCCAGGTCTCTATCTGAAACCAAGCCAGTTTCCAGAAAGGCATCACAGAGATACCCGCAACAAGCTGGGCACATTCTGACCTTGATAACCACATGGAATGAACCTTCCAGAAGGCACTCTAACCATCGCTCCAGATGCTACGAGGACAACACTGGGGATTCTGGAAGACGTTAAGCCTGCTTAACAGAGGGACACTCCTTGCTGCCCCTAAGTGTTGGGATAACCCAGCAGGTTGCTTCCGCTCCTTATGGGGAGCGGGGCCACTTCTCGATTTTACTCTTTTGAACCAAAACTCAGCTATCCTTCACACTCAGATGAGTCTGAATTTTGCAGCTGAGTTTTTGCCTCCAGGCCTGCATACAACACCACAAGGATGTTTTGACCAGCTGAAAACCACGTTGCCACCTGGGCTTCCTCTAGGCACCTTGGTCCCTTCGCTTAGCAGAACCTTGCTCTCTCTTTGTTGGGTCAGCCTTGCCTTCTGCTTGCATGCTATTCACCCAATGGCCTTACTTTCATTTCTCAGAGACACCTCTTTCTGGTTCACTCTCCCTTTCCTTGCATACATCCACTTTTATTTCTAACACTTGTGCCCTTTCCTTGAAAACTTGCCACTCCATCCCACATTTTCCCCACCTGTTATTAATTCTCCTTCTGTGTCAGACTCTGCTTTCTTGAGCCTTCATTCATCTGGTGCCAGAGCTGTTTGAATGGAAATATGTTCGAAAGCTGTTATTTCTCTGGATGATGAACTATGTCCACGTGTTCTCTATTCATCTGCCACAAGGGGTCAGTAGTTGCACAGTCTGATGCAATTAAGCAAGGAAGATCAAGAGGAAGGGAGAAGGAATTCCTTAAAACAGAGGTTTGCCTGTCTTTGCCAAGAAAGAGGGTCAAGTTGAACAATCTTAAGGTAAAGCAAGATCTAGAAGCTTTCAACTCAGCCTCTTGCAACACCTCCCATGACTTGACCGCACAGCAACAGAGTGAGGGAGCTTGCAGGCCTGTGGAAGGCCGCCCTACTAAAGCTTTGCCTGAAAACCCAACAGCAGACACAAGCTGTCCTGGGCCTTGCTGTCATCTTTGGATACACGGCCTGATTTTAGCTGCCATTATACCCATTACAATCTTCTGCTGACTCTCCCTCCCATCCTCTCCTTTATGCCCGTAGTTACTTGAGTTTTTCCTATTCCTTCTTCTCCATTCATGGTCAATCTAACTGTTTAATGTCCTCCAGAGGGAAAATGATGGTCATACTGAGAAACAAGCAATGCACTTTTTTCAAGCGCTGTGTCCTTTCCCTCCATATCCAATTGCATACATCTTTTGTCTCACATACAACACAATTTTGTTTTGTGCATCACAGCAATTAGTTCATATGGTCTCTTTATCCCTGGATCTTGCCAAGTCTGGTGGCCAATTCTCCAGGGATGTTATTGGCCAGTTTGCATCCTCTACAAGAACTGGAGTTTTATTTTTAAACAAATAGTTATGCAAAGCAGCACCGTTCTCTTTGATCTTCCAGATTATACAGTAAAAGAGAAAGGTTAGTCCATGTTTGCTCACTGTAGCAAGTTGTAGCTTATACTTTTGAGAACCAGTGTGATTTGGGGGTTACAGTGCAGGACTGGGGACCTGGGAGAACTGGGTTCTAGTCTCCATTCAGCCTTGGAACTCCCTGGGTCTTTGGGCCAGTCACAGACTCTCAGCTCAAGCTCCCTCACAGGGTTGTTGTTCTGAGGATAAAATGGAGCTAAATAAGCTGTCTTGGATTCCTCACAAGAGGGAAAAATGCAGGTTATAAATACAATGTAGGTCCATTCTTGGGTTGTGTTGCTAGGGGTGCTGGGAAATCACAATGTATCCAAATGAGTTTGAATCTATGTGGATTCAAATTAGGAAGTCTGCAGGAGACTAGCTTTTTTGAAGTGCTGCAGAAACTGCAGACTTAGCAAACCAGTTTCTCACTTTGTGGGTGGGGGTGGGGGTGGGGGTGGGGGTGGGTGAGGAGATTTGAAGCAACTCACACAAATTAACTAATGCTCATGAGTGCATTTGTAAAGTTGTGCAAGCCCAAAATAATGCCTGAAAACCATGAGACTTAGTTTTATTTGCTCAAATCTCATCAACCTATATTTTTACAGGTGCTGTTTTGCACACAAACTGTTTTATGCACAAAACTCCACCTGAAAAACACATGATTTGGCAATTACAAATAGCACGAGTTCCAATCAGATTGTGTTCTTCCCCAGTATTGGTTTGTGAACATTCTGTTGGTTCTTTGAAAGCAAAGGACTCAGTTTATGGAACCAGAAGCTGTAAGCCCACAAAACCTGTGATTTAATATGGTCTACTCCTGATTGGAAACTGGACAGGAAATTTAGCATGATCAAATGATCTGTTTTGCTACACTCCTACACTGCATGTTGGGAGACTAAAACTCTCATGATCCCTAACCATATAGAGCTTATCCTCCAACAGCTTCTGGATGGCCACGAGTACCTAACTCCTGCTATAGACAATGGATTAAACTAATGACTGTTTCCACCCAGCTCCTTAGAACTTTCCTCCAGAAGCACCCAGTACTTGGTGCTTTTGTCATACAGTTTACCAGCACCATAAACTTGTGAAAGGTTTAATCAGCTTTGGCTTCAGACAGCATGGGCCTCAAAACTATGGGCTGAGGTTAGGGATGGCATGGTGCACAGTAGCACCTCAAACGGATAATTGTGATGTTCTTCTGAACTCCTCCAAGAAATGGAAGCTCCTCACTTGATGGTTTTTGTTCCCACCAGAAACATCTCTGCCCATTAGCAAGTTTCTCCTACTGTTTCACTGAAATCTGTTACCCTTCCATTTTAACTAATTGGTTCTAATTCTGCTTGGTGGAACAACATGGGATGAAGCTGCTCTGTTTTCTGCAGAAGAATAAAGCACATTTTTTAGGCCATCATCCCTCCCATTGACCTTTTTACCTTCTTTTTCCTTTTTACCTTCTTTTTCCTTGAGGTACAACATGCCTAGATTTACCAACCGTTCCTCAGAGAACTTGGTTTCTACACCATGTCCCATCCTGGTCATACAAAGACTTCTGAAACATTGGTTTGAGAATTAAAACTCAATTTATTAGTTAATTTATAATATGACAATTGGATTAAAAAACTCATTTCACACAAAAAAGTTTCAGCCTTCTTTTGAAAGTTCAAATATCCTAACTTATAATTTAGGGAGGAAATCCCCCTTTCTTCATTCCTCAGTAGTATCAAACAACTTATGAAGGATGTGATCCTATGGACTCGAGGGTGATCTGGCTCTGACATCTGTCACCCCCTTGATTGCCAGGTTAATTTGGCTGATCTGGCTGGCTAGGTGGGTGTGATCTTATGGATATTTTCTCAGAAGTAAACACCCTTGAGTAGAACAGGACCTCCCCCTTAATTGTATAGCATCATATCCTAATGCCTTAGAATACAATCCTAAGCATGCTCACAGAAGTAACCTGCTATTGGGTTGAATGGGCCTTATTCCCAAGCAAGTGCCCATCGGATTTCAGCCAATATCAGATATGAACAATCTTCAAGTTCTTCTTGATTTCACATTAGGTTGTGGGAATGTTTACCTCACATTTCACATAAAGTGAGATTCAATCCATGCAGCACTCATGGTCCTCCAGATATTACTAACACACACACACAAATCTACACAATTTCACACTGGTGTGACAAGTCAGTTCAAGAAAAATCAAAGGAAGTCTTTCTTTACAGAGCACAGTATAATGACAGAGGCTGTTGGTCTAGGATTGGACAATTGCATGGAAGAGAGGCATTTTGGTAGTTACGTTGGTGAAAGTGAGGTGCTGTTGTATGGACCATGATTCTGGCCTCCATGGACTGATCCAATATGCCAATTATATGGGTAAAAAACCACTCCTGTAACCCTCCCTATTTTTTTAGAAATTGGATTGTCCCAGTTTACATCTCCCAAGCTCTTTGGTGAGCTAGGGCAGAGTTGCGGTCCAGAATCTGCATTTCTGTGAGAGCGTTTTCTGATAGAGCTCATCTCAGGAAGCAAATATGCACACAGTTGGGCATATTAGGGGAAGGCCTGTGCAAATGTCCAAATTTAAGAGCTGAGTGTGTACAAGACACCATTTCAGATCTGCAAGTTTCTTGGCAAAGAATGGTTACATTGAAAAATATGCACACCTTGAAAAAGGAGCCTGCAGATGGCAAACATTTCTATAGGTTTTAGGAGAAGAAATCACAGCTGGCATGCAACTGGACTGGGACAAACCTGATTTCAACAAAATGTCTCATTTGTTTCTCATTATGTTATTCATGACAGTTAAATCAGAACCATATTGCCTCATGAAGAGAAAGGAAGCCCCAAACAGCAGATAAGTCAAGGACATATCAAAATGCATTGAAATAATTGGGATTCAGAATTATTTAACTGTCCATGTTTTAACCCCAGTTGGACCCAGTTGGAAAGGCCATCTAAGGTTTTAAAGAACTTTTAAGGAAGCCCATCATGGTCTTCATGATGAAGGCAATTTCTCATCAATTGACCCAGGTTGACACATTCTTCCTCCAACTTCCCTTTGGGTTCTGATCTGTGTGGAGCTCAGTATGCTGAGTGGTAGCTTGCTGAGCTGAAGGACCTGCCGTACTTTGTGATGTGCGATTGGTTTGCCAAGATTCTTTTTGGTGTCAGGGACCGGTTGTACATCTCAGCCCATGGGCGTGCAGGCCTCCGGATGTCAGGCAGAGGGCGTTTGATGGTAGACGATGAGGAGTATTTGGTGGCCAGTGCTGTTGACGTTGTTCCATTGCTGCTGCTGCACAAGGCTGGGGGATTACTGCTGCACAGTTCCTCGACCTTGGGAGCACAGGAGCTCACAGTTTCTACTTTGCATGCTTCGGGGAAGACTCGCAGGATCGGCCCAGGAAGGTCCACTTCAATTGGAGGGGGCTGGATCACCATTTTCATCTCTGGTCCCTGGGAGACACAGGTAGAAGCACCGATCACTCCACACACTGTTGTGCAGGCCCTGGCTACCAGGGCGTTGACCTCACCTCCATCACCGCTGGTGATGGCGCAACAATCGCCGCTGGTGATGGCATTGCTACCCTCACATGGGTTGTAGACTTCCACTGCACATTCCTCAGCAGCGATTTCAAGCATAGGGGCAGGCATTGTGACCTCAATGGGTGGCGGATATATCACCACTTTGGAACTGGGTCCCTGTGTGGCACATTCCACAGAGGCAGCATTCAGATCACATGGGACAGAGGTGGAGTGAGGAATGCAGCTTGAGGCAGGAGAGGTGCCACAAACCGCTGGTGAGCACGTGATGGGATGTGGCTGGGAGCCGGTGGGGGCACAAGGAGTTGAGGTTTCGATGAGGCATTCGTTGGGGTAGCTCGTGAGGATTGCCCCTGGAATCGTAAGGCAAACAGGCGGGGGCTGGATCACCAGTTGTGAGTCAGGACAGGAGGTTGTACAGCATGGTGTGTCTCCACCAGAAATAGCACGTAGCCCTGAGGATCTAGTGACAAGTGCCGTGGAGCATCCATCACCACATGCATCAGAGCCATTTGTAAGACAGGATGTCTTGGTTTCCACGAGGCACTGATTAGGGGCAGACTTGACAGTCAGTCCTGGTATCGTAAGGACCAGTGGTGGTGGATGGATCACCACTTTTGCATCAGGGCATGAGGTGACACATGGAGTGGAGAGGCACTTCACCGCTGAGCCAGACATTCTGCTGGGATGATCAACCTGGAAAAAAAGGGGAAAGGGAATAAGTAGAGCAACCCTTGCTTGGCCTTTACTGAGCAATTGAACTAGAGAAACTCTGATGGCCTGCATCCCTCCACCTTCTGAGGGAGCCTCAATGATCTTTGCCCATTGGACCAATATAATTTCCTTTGTTTTTTCCTTTTTCCAAAACTTCAAGCAGGAGCCTCCACACAAATGGCAGTTCAGGCCAAGTCGGGCAGACACTCTGACTTGGAACCCCATAGTTTCAAGAAGGCCACATAGAAATCCAGGGGAAGGCAGGGCCCCCAAAATGGATCCCATCTGTGGTCTCTCTCTCTCTTTCTTTGCCTTCCTGCTTGACATGACAACTGCGTTTGTACATGGATGACCCACATATCTCCATTGTGCCAAATTGGCTCCTTCATTCCTGAGCGTATTTGTGTCATTCCTAATTACCTGTCTGGTTTCCTTTTGACTCCTACAAACTTGGCATAGATTATGCTTTCATTGTTTCATCCCTGACACAACCCACGGATGTTCTGGACAGATCAATTTCATGGCATGTCAGTTTCATTCCCAGCCACCCCTTTGTTCCAGAAAGCCATATCCCTCCCTTGCCCCTTTTCCAGCTCATATATCTTACTCCTTCCCTTTGACAATTCTATTTACCTAGCTGGAGTACAGTTCAACAAGGAATATTAGATACTGCAATGTTAACTCATCAAGCTACCTACCTTCTTCACTCTGACTTCTCACTAAGAAAACTCACACCACCTGTGTGGAGTATGCAGCTATTTCCACAGCTTTATAGCCACAAGAGTACAGGCACTCCCTTAAAAAGAAAAAAAAAAAAAAGCCTACGCGTGGTTAATGATGTCTCAGAAACTCAAGTAGCAGTTCTTGGAAGCCTGGGGTTTTCTCAAGGATGTATCATGGAAACCGATGCAATGAGAAGCCAGTTTGGAAAAGAAAGTCATTCCCGTCACAGGATGGGTATTTCAAACCAAGGAAACAGGTCAAAGATGAGCTGTGTTGACATCACGAGCTGTGGCGAAGCTGAAGTAATTATGGTATTATTTTTCCATCCCAAACTGGAACTAAGGGTTAAAGGGATATTAAAAGCCATATGGGAAATAGAATAGGGAGGCGTTTGGGTCCCAAACATAACTAACAAGGACCATGCCTTGAACTGAAAAAAACACCACACTACAGCACATGCCCCAGAAAGAGCAGTTAGGAAATAGCCCAGCTCATCCCTGGTGAAGTTTGTGAAAAATCAGATGTTGTTGTAAGAACATATGAAGAGCCATGAAGGATCAGACCAAAGGTCCATCTAGCCCAGCATTTTTTTTCATACAGTGGCCAATCAACTGACTTTTCATACAGTGCCCAATCAAATCACATCCTGCTTCTGGGTGATACTGTCAGCACCCTCAAACCCACATTCCCCAGCAACTGGTGTACATAGGCCTATTGCCTCTGATCTGAGGATAGCATTTATATATTTATTTACTGCATTTTAAAACCACCCCTTTGCCCAAAATCTGTCCTATAGCCATCAGAACTAATACCCATGGCTAGCCACCTTCTCCATCCATTTGCCCATTAAAGCCATCCGCATTCTGTGGAAATGAACTCCCTAGTCTGAATGGGTGAAGGAATACTTGTTCTTATTTGTCCTAAGTCTCCCACCAGTCAGAATAATAAGATAGCCCTGGGTGCTAATGTTATGTGAGAGGAAGAAAAACAACAACAACTCTCCATCAATTTTCTCAACTCCATGAAAAATTCTGTACACCTTTATTATGCCTTTCCTTTTGCCTTTTCTCTAAGCTAAATAGTCTCAGCTATCACAACCTTTTCTCATAGGGGACTTGCTCTGCCCCCTAGATAATTTAGGTTGCCTCTTCAGTGATACCTGCAGCACGTGTGGTCAGATGCCAGAGGGTGGAAGATGCTAAGCTCTTTCCTTCTGCTCTTGCCACGCCAAGGTTTTGAGACAGTGAAGAAGAGTTTGCTCCAACTATTCAAGCCATAGAAGATCTTTCAGGGGTTCAGTGCTCATCTTATAAACCAATGGGATAGCAGGAAATTCAAAACCTAGTGACGTCTGGCCTCTACAATTAAGGCAAATGCAGTTCCTTATAGGGCCAGATTAAATAATACGATACATAAACTAGAAGAATCAGCCAAAGTGAGAGGTGAGATTCCTCTCCATGAATAGACATACCATAGGGTCTTCAGAGGTGTCTGGGATATAGTGACCCATTGAATTTGCTGTGTCAAAGGAGCCACCAAAAACCAGAACTGGCACTGGCTGGGGAGAAGTCCTTCCTTGCTTCTCCCATCACTAAAGACAGAGCTCAAGAGGGAAAAAAGGAACCAGGATTATACTGATATCATCTTCCCTTCCCAAGAGGTGGGACCTACCTGCTGTGCTACCCTCAGCAGGTTGCACAAGGAGAAGGGATCTGCGGCAAAGGTGTGCCAACATGAAATGGGTATGAATGTTTGAGGAAGCTTCTTAATGGTTTATCTGAATCATCGAATGCTGGAGGGAAAGGTGGAATTCAGAACTGAAGATTTCCACATATAACCATGAGAAACTGAGAAAAGATGGATGTGTAAATTCATCAGAAATGGGAATGCAAATCCTTTGTCCCCTGAGATAGACAAATTATAATATTTTTTAAGATGGGGGAAGAAAGTTCTTGAAAATATTTCACATTTTTGTGCATACGTCTTCTAATATATTGCCTGAGCACAATTTGTATATAATATTTTGGCAAGCCATTTTCCTAATATAATGCATTCTGAGAGGTTGTTCAGAAATCAAGTATTGTATACATTGACTGGGTTTGGACATGAGAAGTCACATTCAAGGGTTGAATATGGGTTGAGTGTGGGTTGTCTTTGAACCATGGGTTGTTCTTGACATGTGGGTTACCATTGCTTGAACCCCACTGTGCTAAGAAGTTTTGTCTTGTTAAACAGGAAAAATCCATGCTAAGAATCCATGGTTTGTTGTTGGGTTGGGAGCTATAGGTTGGGAGGCTGGCTGAGTTCAGAAAAGATGATTACCTACAGTTCAACAACAACCCACACTCAACCCATACTCAACCCTCAATTGTAGGTGATCATGTTATCATCCGATTGTGGGCCGTCATGGATCAACTGAACACAGTTACTGTTGGTTAGAGAGCTCCACTGCAACATTCGGGAAAGGATGAAGGATTCAGTTCATATCTTGGTTTAAAGGTGAAAAATCAGATTGCTTGCCTTAAGACATGAATGGAATGAATTACTCTCCTAGCACTAATCTCCAGGGTCTCAGCTGAAAAAGGTCATCTCCACCATCGGATACTTGAACATACATGCATGAACAAAGCATGTATTCCACCCCACAGACTATGGATCCTATCTCATCAGAACTGCCTTGTACGAAGGTCTATCGCAGGGGTGAACCATTTGGTATATGTCTACAAATCACCCCAAAACTGGAGGAAGGTGGGTCGATCTTTTTTTCAAAATTTTCAAAAAGGGTAGTAGGAAGGACATGGGGAATTATAGACCGATTAGCCTTACGTCCATTGTAGGAAAAACAATGGAAAGGCTCATAATAGAGAGAGATCTAGTGATGCTAGATAGGGAAGGGAGGCTGACAGCCACACAACATGGCTTCTGCAGAAACAGGTCCTGCCAGACAAACCTTGTGGAATTCTATGACAAGGTTTCAAGATGGCTAGATGGAGGGGATGCAGTGGATGTGGTATACCTGGATTTCAGCAAGGCCTTTGACAAAGTGCCCCATGATATCCTGGTGGAGAAACTGAGGAGTTTTGGGATACACCAAAGCACTGTCCGGTGGATTAGGGCATGGTTGACTGACAGAAAGCAGAAGGTAACCATTAGCGGGGAATCGTCGGGATGGCAGCCAGTGACAAGCGGGGTCCCCCAGGGCTCTGTCCTGGGGCCGATCCTGTTTAATCTTTTCATTAACGACATGGAAGAAGGGGTGAACAGTCTGCTGATCAAATTCGCAGACGACACTAAAACTGGAGCAGTGGCCACAACTGAGGAGCAGATACACCAGATCCAAAAGGATCTGGACAGACTATGGAAGTGGGCAGGAGACAACAGGATGGCGTTCAATGTGGAGAAGTGCAAGGTCTTGCACTTGGGGCATAGGAATAGCTGTTATAAGTACAGGTTAGGGGACAAGTGGCTGGAGAGCAGCACTTGTGAAAGGGACCTCGGGGTACTGGTTGACCGCAGGCTAAACATGAGTCAGCAGTGTGATGCGGTGGTCAAGAGGGCGAATGCCACCCTTGGTTGCATAGCCAGAAGTGTGGCTTCTAGATCAAGAGAGGTATTACCACCACTCTACATGACTCTGGTGCGCCCGCAACTGGAGTATTGTGTTCAGTTTTGGGCCCCTCATTACAGAAAAGATATAGCCAGGTTGGAGTCAGTGCAGCGTAGGGCCACAAGGATGGTGGCTGGTTTGCAGGGGATGGGGTATGAGGCGAGACTGAGGGAACTGGGTCTCTTCAGCTTAGAGAAGAGGAGACTCAGAGGGGATATGTTGGCAACATACAGGTATGTGAGGGGGGGTGTCACATGGAGATGGGGAGAGGCCTGTTCTCCCCTGCAGAGGAAAGCAGGACGCGCTCCAATGGAGCAAAGCTCAGGGAGCCAAGGTTCAATTTGGATGCCAGGAAGCACTTCCTGACAGTTAGGACCCCGAGGGCGTGGAATGGGCTTCCACAGGAGGTCGTTGAGGCCCCATCGGTGAGGGTGTTCAAAGATAGGCTGGACATGTACATGGTGGGCATGTCATGAGCAGAGCCGGCTGGTGCCGGAGGTCAGACTAGATGGCCCAGGAGGCCCCTTCTGACTCGCTCTGTTTCTATGTTTCTATGATGTATGATTTCCCCCCAAATGGATTTTGAGCCTCACTTCCCCCACCCAAATAAAAAGGGATACAGGGGCACTAAAATAAGGACTAGCCAATGGATCTTTTCCCACTGTGTAGGACAGTGCTCTGTCAAAATTGCCCTGGCGTTAGTTACAAAGCCTTTTTGAGTAATTAGAAACCACATAGTAGGGTGTGGATGGCATCCCAACAGCTCATTGCTAAAAGCTTCATGTCAGCATGACTTTTTCCAGCAAAACAAAAGAACAAAACAAGACAAGCAAAACTTGTTTGGACAGATTCTGGAAAGTCAGGCTTTGATTTTGGAAAAGGTAAAACCAGTCTGGGGAGAGGAGTCAAGATTAAAATGAACCCAGGATGGAGGATGGCTCTATTACCCTTGCCGGCTTTGCTTTGATGTAGAAGGAAATGACACACCTACTTTGCTTTTAAGTTTGCTTTTAAACTGAGTTATACCGACAGGGACACAAAAGGAACTTCTGATGGATTCAGCACTAAAAATGAATTGCATAGGATGCCTGATACCAAACCATTCTGAAAATTATTCGCTCCCAGCAAAAGTGGGGTAGTTTTGAATCTGTGGTCATGGAACAAAAATCAGAAATATTACAAAGATTTTTGAGTGGTGAGTGACAGTTTCTTCTTACTTTAGCTGAAACATCAGTGAAGCTCAGGCCCACACCTGCTCCATGATTTCAACGAAATCATTCAGTTCACCCCTCAAATCCTGAAAGTGGGCAAACACAGACAAGTCAATACTTGGCTGACTTCCAATCTGTCTGGTTCAACATCATACTGAGCATGGCAATGAAATCCCACATCCATCATCCACAGATGGGGATTTTCAAAGCAGGATGCTGTCTCTGAGCTGCAAAATATGTAAGGGGTGTGGTGGTTTCCCAGAAGAGTTGCTGAAAGTGAGTTTCAAGTCAATTTGGAAGGAATCCTATGACTTCCTGACAGTGTCAGAGGGAATAGGGATCATCAGAGCTGTGGCACAAAGGTTCTGTGATCCTAGAAGCTGAGGCTTCAAGCCCAAAGCCCTCATAGTCAGCATGGGATGAACCCTGCTCAATGCCTCTCTGAGGTCAGAATTTGGCCTTGGAAAGACAGGAGGGGGGCACACCAGAGGTTGGGGGAGGGGGCAAAGTTTGGGGCCAAGGGTGCGTTCCATACCCAAATGGCACCCCCACCTCCTTCCCTTCCCCTCTCCAGTGCTTCATTTAGATAGTGGAAAGTGGCTAGCTACAGAAAGCACAAGGCACAAGGAGCAGGTGGCAAAGACCATCACTGCCTAGTTCAGAGTTTGTGCTTTGGGGGTTTTTGCCTCATCAAAAATCTGTGGATTCTCAGATGAAGTAGCCCAAAGTGGCTAAGTCTTGCAAAGTTGTTCTGGAAATGCCTGACCTCCCTTGCCTTATATCTCAGGCATAAAAAAGATCAAAGAGAAATCTGGTGAGGGGGAGAGAGAGAGAGAGAGAGAGAGAGTTAGTCCTTCCAGCCAATGTACACTTGCTGAATTTGATGCCTGCGTTCTATTGATTCATTTTCTGGATATGGGAGGGACTAAAGTTCTGCTGCTACAAGCATCTCAGAGAGTCAAATGATAGTTGAAAACAAGCTAAATGTATCACTTTCAGAAGAAAGCACCTTGACCTTTCCTGCCCTTAGGAACATTCAGCACTCAGCAGAGTGTAGCCCCACAGTGAGGTGGAGGTGGAGGGGGTAAGGGTGTGAATATGGGCCCCAAATCCCCCAAGGTCGCTCACCCCTGCTTTAAAATATTGCTGGGTTTTGAAGAATCTCCAGAGATGCTCAGCTTCCTGCCACTAAAATGTAACAGACAGCCAGTTATCTACAGTACAACTTTGCTAAAAATGGCTGTGAGTTACTCCTAGGACTCTAGACTTATACAGGTTTAGCATCTGTCCACCTGATCCATCCATCCATTCATCCATATCAGGAAAAAAAATCTGAAGGTCCAGGAAGCAACCAAATGGCAACTAACATGAAAAAAAGGAATGAAGTGTCAATGTCGGCCATGTTTTTGGTTTTAGAGACACTTCATTGACATCCCAGTCAAAAGAATCAGAGAAAGCATTCTACCCAAGCTCAGCCAGACTTAAATGAAACACTGCCCCCATGTAGTCGTCTGAAATGGGTTCGATGCGCTCGGTTTGGTCTGGGGGTGGGATGAGGCAGACAGAGGTGAAAACAACCCCGAAAGCGCCTTGCCCACAATTCGAAGCAGTCAAACTTACCTGGTTCTCTCACCAGCAGAATTCAAAGAAGTTCCTTTTAAGAGCTACAGGAGCTTTTATAATGATGCCTACACAGCCTTAAGGGGATGAGGAAGCCTTTGAACACCAAGGTCTTAATTAGAACCTGACCAAAATTTGCTACACACGCTTCAGTTGCTATAATTGTCAGAGAGACTGCATTTGTTGAGCTCGTCTGCAATATTTTTGGCCTCAGTATATTACTTGATGGTGTGTATAACACATTTGGCCATTTTATAGGCTAAGGTAATTAAGCATACCACCGTGCTGACTTTATTATGAGCATAACTTCCAATCCGAACTCTTGGTGCTGTTGCACTGGGCCCTCTCCTTATGGAGAAACAGTTGGGTGAAGATCTTTGGCTCATCTGTAGGCTTCTATTTTGCTTTGTCCAGAGGGTACCCTTAATGGAAGATGCTTTCCAGCACCTTCCAGACCCAGCTCAGTATTTTATCATCCACATCTGAGAGCTCAGTTCTTACTTTAAATCTACATGGAATGTGTGAACAGGAGATGTGGGAGAATAATCTTAGACAGGGCACCTCTCCATTGCACATGCTACAAGCCTTGGTTCATTTTTATTTTCAAATTTATATGCTGCTCAGTAGCCCATCAGAACTCTCTAAGCTTCTGTTAAGGACAGGGATACACAGATCAGCAAAATTCAAGCTCACCAAAATTTGTTTCAACTCATTGAGCACAAGGGCTGGCTCAGATGTCCCAGCACTACCTGAACATACCAGGGATTCAGCCTCGGACCTTCTGCCCCCCAAGAAGGGGCTCTTCTTCTGAACTATTATGACCCCTGGTATTCTAGAAGGAACATTCAGATATATGCCTTTGCTCTTACTAGAATTCTCCATCCATGGCATAAACTGTGTACTGAACCCCCTTCAGACTACCTGTTAAATTCTGTTGCAGAGACCCTTCCTGGGACTGTGTTCAAGGGATGGGAGGGAAAAAAAATAAAAGGGGTGGCCCCGAAATGCTGTGTTTTCACACCTTTATGTTCATTGCTCTTCCTTTCAGGAGCTAAGCCTTAAGGGGAAACACTTCAGAATGAGGCAAAAGGTCATGTAAACTGGGAGGCCACCAAGCTTTTGGTCACCGGGGGAACGAGGTGGGACTAAAGGAAGGGGGGCAGGACACTCTCTGAGTTCTGCATTGGGACACTCAGAGGACTGGCTTTGACTACTGAGTCTGAGGTTCTGCCCTTGTGTCTTAATTTGGTATTTCTGCATTTGTTGGTTACCCAATACTTGAGGCGCTTCTAAACCCAATTTGTGGCTTGCCTCCATGGTAAATTAACACAACCTGCTTTGTTGTCTCTGCCAGTTCTACCTGCTTGGGTGTTCAAAGCACAGGAAGGTAATGAAATCACAGCAACTGCCCCTCCTTGGGGGATCTCCTCACTGCCTTGTTCTCATGAGCTTGTTGGATTCTGCTGGTTTGTAGCAGATCTGATGCACCCACGAAGGAAGAGCCACAGCTAAGTGGTGGGACCCATATTTGCACATGGAAGGTCTCATCTACATGCATCTCTCCATGCATAGCACTAAGAGGTTCTTGTGCCAAATGGGCCATTGATGCCAGTCAGTGTTGACAATATGGACAAGGAACCTGATTTAATGTGGCTTATTTATTTAATTAATTTATTTACATATTTGTATGCCGCCCCCATTGCAACCAAGCCTCGGGGTGGCTCACAGCATACAATATAAACTAGTTAAAAGTATTTAAAACTGGCCCATCTCGAGATACAGATTAAAAATACAATAAATTACAAATTATTAAATACAATAAATACAGATAAATTTAAACTAACAATTAAAATGACTTTTAAATAAAAAAGTCTTCGCCTGGTGCCGAAAAGCAAATAACAACGACGCCAGGCGAACCTCTCTGGCGAGCGCGTTCCATAAGTGGGGTGCCACCGCAGAGAAAGCTCACCCTCCTTATCTCCCTCACGGAGGGTTCCTGGAGAAGGGCATCTGCTGCTGATCGTAAGGGGCGGGAGGGCAGATACAGTTCCTGCGAGGGATGAGCGAATGGCAGCCACCCGCCTAAGGGTCTGACTCTAATAAGTGGGTGTCCTATGTTCTTCTGAAGGACGAGGGTCTGACAACACCCAGTGCCAAGCTTGGTGAAAAATTTCATGTAGGTGCATTGTTGAAAAGAGCAATTCTTCGTACGGAAAGAACTTGATGGCTTTGTTTTTGTTTGTTTTGCTGCTAATGAAAGCTTTCAGTAAAGAATACTGAAAAGGGATACAAGACTTCACATGCATGGAATGCATTTGAAGCTTATTAACTTCTGTATTGCATATTCAAGACACCTACACATGCTCTATTCTACTTAGTTGCTGGAGGGTGGAGTGTAATTGTACTAATTGTAGTGAGGAGACTCACTAAGATGAGTGAGTTGTACTTGCATAATCAAGCACATCATTGCTTCTTTCTTGTACATTCACCAAAGTGAACCCCTTTGGAGGCATCTACCGCTCCTTTGTTGTTTTGTGTGCCATGAGCTTGTGTCCAGGCAAGGTGTGCTATTCCCCTTCCAGGGAAGAGTTTGGGGAAAGGCTTATGGCTACATCACATGTTCCACTGGACCCATGGTAGGAAGTTCATGCTGCTCCACTCATTGCTACTAAGTTGGTAAATGCATTATATGAAAGATGAGAGGATGGGAAGCTACCTGAGATGGAAAAAGACCATTGGCTCCACTCACTCAGCACTGCCTACATGGATGAGCAGAAACTCCTTTGGACAGGGCAAGAGAACATGATTCCCTCCAGAAGCTTGACCTAAAGCTACCATGTCCTGAACATTGAGAATACTGGTCGGTGATCTGTAGACCATAATATCTGGGAGATATTAAGTTGCCTAGTCCCGAGGTAGTTTCAGAGGAGGTTCTTTCCAGAGGTGGCGTTCTGATGGGGGTCTTTCTACATGAAGATGCCAGAGATTGAAACTTGGACCCTTGGCATGCCAAGCAGGTCCTCCTCTCTGAACCATAATGCCCCTGATTATTCTGAAAGGAGTGTTATGGCAGTACAATGGGATAGATGCCTGCGCCAGTAGATGTGACAATTCAGTTTCACACAAGGGTTCCACCTAGGGATGTGCAAATCAGCCAAGCACATGGCTGGCAGAAGTCTCTGAAGGTCTCTCAAATCTTATTTTGGTTTGAGTCTGCATCCGGTTCTGTGCTGGTTCTTTTTTTTCACTTGAAATTCCACGTAAATTTTTCTGTGCATTTTTCTAAACATGCTTCTCAGTCATCTGCCTCCCTGAAAGGTAAACTTTTGTCTCCCTGGCTGAAAAGTAATATGTATGCATTTTTTCAAAATACACATTTTCCATACACATTTTTCAAATGTGTGACAGACACAAGCAGTCTCACATGTTCACCTTGGCTCATCTTTGGTTGCTAACTGTGTCCAAATCCATGTACAGTCTGGATGGTGCTAACAGGGAAAATTCTCATGAAAAGTGAATTGAAATGAATTCCTCTTTCTAGCTCTACCTCTGGGTGGCTGGTGACATAATGATTAGACTGACAAACAAGGACAAATCTCCAGTCATCCAGAGAGCTCATTAAGGGACCTTCAACCTGTCACTGTCCTTAAACTTAATCCACTTTGCAGAGATGTTCTGAGGGTATAATTGGAGGACATATTCATGGATGTCCGCCTGGAGCTCCTTTGAGAAAGGGCAGGTAGAAATTCAATCCATTAAAATACCATACCTGTCTTCCAAGCCCCACCCTGGCTCTCTTGTTGAATATACAACTTTCCTGCTGAACCATCTGCTGAGCATATCATTTGGCAAAGTAAGCAGAATCTGCATTGCAATCTAATTTATTACTACATTTAGGCCGAGAGCAAAAGTGTGTGGAAGTTAATGATTTAGGAGTTGCCCTTATGAAAGGAGGCGTATCACTCGATCTTGGGTTTGGTGGTGATAGATTTGCACAACACAATGGGATGAGCTCTCTGTCCAAGGAAATCCAATTGCAGGACATGAAAAGGAAGAAATTAATTGCAGGTACTTTGTACTGTTCTTTTCTGGTATGGATGGAGGAGGACTTGGCAATTTCTGATTAAGTGCCTTGATTTATGCTCCCTGAATGAACAAACAGACTGAAATATGGCCACCCTTTGGGTTGTGCCCCTCTCCAAATTCTGTGACTCATGGACTACATACCGAAATGCATACACTGGGGAAAGTGGCACACAAAATGTGCAAATCTATAGGGAAACCAGTAGTGCAACTCCATACATGTGCACTCAAGCGTATGTTGGGATAGCATTCTAATGTTAAAAAAAGTGTGTGAGCCCCCAGGATGCTGGATGTGGAAAATTAATAAGCTATCCTTGATTATTCCTATGCTCCTTTAGCAGTGGGATGTTGTTGGATTGTAAGAAGCCATTTTTCAGGCTAGGATTGCATTCTCCTCCTCCTCTTCCTACTTTCCTCTTTCGTAGGCCAGGCATTATTCTGGATTAGCCTCAGTTTACACTTCTCAGGTTCTACTATGGAGTTCAGTCATTGCCTGGCTAAGATGAGACCAGGCCAAAGTCTCAGGAATTGTTTTGAAAGCCATCTCATGGAGAGCCTCAAGCCGCTGGGCTGAAAGGGGCGCACCTGGGATTCCTTTCTGGCCTCCTGGAGTCCCCCAGAGGAGCTCAGCCCCTTCCTATGACTCAACAGCCTTTTCTCAATTGCAGATTGCCTGGTGGTTTCATTGAAGTAGCCATTTCCCCCATTCTAAACGTCTTCTCATAAGGCCAAGCAAGGTGCAGAGGTTTCAGCTGAAATATACTACGCTTATGGTCTCTTGACCCCACATCCTTTGCTTTTGGCTTCCGCCCTGCCTTACCTTGAGCACCACACAGCATGTAGCTCCTGAAAGTCTCTCTAAAAATGGAATCTGATCTTTGGGCAGAAATAGGTTTAATATCCTGGGGCTAAACCTCAGCTTGTTGGTGGAAAGTGCACCTCATTTTATCCACCACAGAATTTGGTCCAAAATTATCTGGAATCTGGTCCAAAAACTCACTGCCTACCCATATCTTTCTCCCAGTTTTGTAGACCATAAGCGCCGGAACGTCCATGAGCTGCATGCTATGGATCGGTGAATGAGACGTTTGAGATAACCAGGATGGCCTGAATAGCCACTCACTGCTTCTCTCATGCACACCTCCTGTTCCTTTTCAGGATTGCAGCTCACAGTCCACAAATGGGAAGCTTGAGGAGCAATCGAGCAGGAAAGTTCTGCACTTCTCCCCAGATTTGTTAACTTCCCCCCTATAGACCAAAGCAGGGCTGAGTCAGGCTGCTGAGGACATTTGTGCAAATCTAACAGGGAATCGGGAGCAAGACAAATGTAAGCACGAATTCAACCATTTGCAAATCTTTTTGGTGGATTGGCACTCGCATGCATATTCAGAAGAGGGCAAGCTCCTATGTTTCGCAAGCAGAAATGAAGTTGCCATGCGTTCATATTGCTTAACCATGAGCTCGCTTGCATAGGCTGCTTTCTCTGAAAGCTTCAGGGGTTCACCGACGGTGCGGTGAAATGGAGACCCTTCTACAGCTCTCCCCTGAGAAATGGGAAACAGCTTCAAGGACCCACACAGTGATGGGGAGGACTGCCCATTTCATGGTGCCCTGGGCTTAGAAAGGACTTTAGTTAGGAGTTGTGGACATACCTCTGCCTGGAGTTCTGCAGTGACTTTGCTTTTCGTGGGTTTGACGGACCAGCTCCATGACTTGCACTCTAAACATACTTCCTGAGAAAGTGACGTGTTCCTGGTGTCATTTCCCTCCCGCATCTTAGAAGCCATTAATGTTTTAGGTGCACTCAGCAAGTTTGGCACTGGATTAATCATTTCTCAGCCTCCAGCAAAACTTGCTTAGCAATAAGAGTACGCACTGTTTCCCCCCCTCTGGGATAATGATGTCTTTTATTATGATATATTTTTCACAAATACGTCTCATCAGTTCCTTGTCCAGCACTGTATGGGAAGGATGCCCTCTAATGGGATGAGAGGAGACTGCACCTTGAATTGAACCGCATAAGCTGCAGCACAAAGTAAGAGGGTGATGAGACTCAATGAATCAGCTGTCTTAATTGCCTGTTTGTTGAGCCTCTGGGATTCATTGACACATGACAATATAATGAAACATCAGACCTCAGAGAATGCAATGGAAGTCACTGTTTTTCCCTGCATCCATATGTAGGTCAACTCACTGAATTTCTCCAAGTCGTGAGAACACTGCAAAAGCCCTGGTTCATCAGAGTAAAGACCTAGGGAGTGCCACGTCTTACTTCCCATGGGGGACAAAGATACCTATGGGCACCCAGAAGCTGAATAAGAGTAAGCTAGCCTGATCCTGCCAGTGTTCCCCAGACACTGGAATTGTCAGGCTGATCTTGGAGGCAATTCACCAGCCATCATGACTGAATGTACAGTATACAGGATTTTCATAAATAAATTATGACTGCTACTTACGGATACCTTCAGGTCCATTATTAAGCATCGTCTCCTTTTAAAGCTACTTAAGTCAGCAGCCTTTGCAACATTTCGTGTTAGTTAATTCCACCGTTTAACTATGCCTGGTATGAAGAAGGCTCTCTTTAAATCCGTCCTGAATCTCCAAGAATTGGTCTCATGGGATGAGTGGAAGTGCCCCAAAACAGGGACATCTCTCATGCTTTAGTGGAAGTCATTCTCCCACCCACCCCATGCTTCTATCTTTAAGGTGGACTATGGTTTGCACCTGTCTTTTTAAACTGCTAATGAAATTGGCATGAAGAAGCATCTAGAAACTAAATAGTCCATGCACAATTTGTGCAAAATTGTGCAGTGGATTTGTGAAGACTGAAATGTGCACAAATGGACTGATTTTGCACAAATTGTGTTTATCTAGGGTACTTATTAATGCAATTTTCATGAGTGGTTAAAACGTATAAATTATGGTCCACCTTAAAGATGGAAATCTATGTGTTGGCTTGATTCATACCATCAACTTGACACATGGGTAGGGCTAAAAAAGCAGTCAAGGATGGGATTGATAGGAAGACAATAGGTGTGTTTAAAACATGGTACTGAAAGAACTTTGCAAATACCCTGAACTGACAGAAAGATGAACAAGTGGATCCTAGATCAAATGAAGCAACAATGGTAAAACCGAGGCATAGAAACATAGAAACATAGAAACAGAGCGAGTCAGAAGGGGCCTCCTGGGCCATCTAGTCTGACCTCCGGCACCAGCTGGCTCCGCTCATGACATGCCCACCATGTACATGTCCAGCCTATCTTTAAACACCCTCACCGATGGGGCATATCTCATGTGACCTCAGAACTTCAGATCTGTTTCAAATATTGCACAATGCAAAAATTTCTAAGCTGCTTCCAGGTCTCAGGGGCCCAACCATATGGAATGTTATCCTACTACATCATATTCACTGGTCCAATAGGGATTGGACATGGCTCTCCATCCTAAATGTGAAGTCCTTAATTGTTTTGGAATGGGACTATTTCATTCCCCTGGATTAGAAGGGCCAGCTCAGTACTCCCAGTACTTATTTACCTGACCTTGACCAAACCCAGTGGTTGTGTCCTCTCTACTAGGTTGAAGGCCTGTTTTAGTGAATTAATACTTCATCCCATTAACCCCAAGCTTTTATCTCAATTTGGTAGCTCCTGTACAATTGTGACAACACGTTCATCTAAGAGATAATTTCTTCCTTGAACAAGTATTAACCACATCATAAGAAAACCCCACCCAAACGTGAGACTATTAGAATCATAGCTACTCCCCATGTTTATCCTGTTGAAGTTACTTTGAGCCTGAAGGAATTCTGTTAACTGTTGGGAAAGCACAAAAAACACCTGCCTGGACACCATCACCAGGTGGAGGTGTTGCTGTACCAATGGAATAGATGGGACAGCACTTTTGCAAGAAGTCACACAGGGCCATCTTGATCCGACAGGCAGCCACTCACTTGACCCTTTGCACAGGTGCAGGTGTGTGTGGGAGAGCATCACATCACTCCTGATGCACATTTTGTCTGTATTGTCAACAGGGAAGCAGTCATGGTTCAGTAAGACGGTACTGGTATTATCACCACTTCCTTTAGACCAGTGGTGGTGAAACTTTTAGAGACTGAGTGCCCAAATTGCAACTCAGAACCCACTCATTTATCACAAAATGCCAACACTGCAATAAAACCTGAATTTGCTGGCCACCAGCACAAGGAAGCAATGTTCCACTGACCCCCAGCTTTTGGCCGGCCCTGAAAAAGGCATTTCTTTTGAGTGCATTTCCTACCTGAGTGTATTTCCTACCTTTTGCTGAAATCACAGTCCAAGCAAATCCCTGGCAGCTCACTGACCGGCCATGTGAAAGCTCAGCGAGTCACGACGAATTAGTGATGTCATTGCCTGGCGCCCTTAATCTTTCCGAATATGTGCATGGCTGCTGGGGCAATTGCATGCAGACAGAGAGGGCTCTCTGTGCCCCTTTGGGCAGGTGTTCCATAAGTTTGCCATCACTGCTTTAGACCCATTCTCTGGATGGTGCTGCAAATAAAGCTGACAGCTTCAGGACTGGGTGGGAATTTTGGCTTCATGGACCTGATCCTTGCTGGACCATAAACAGCATAGTTTATTTTTTTAGAACATTTCTATGCCGCCCCATCGCCGAAGCCTCGGGGCGGCTCACACACATAAAAAAAATAAATTAAAAATTAAAAACAAATAATTCACTATCAATACATATAAAAATAATCTGAGTCACCCTGGCCAAAAATTAAAACTAATAAAAAATATTAACAGTTAAAATAGCTTTTGAATAAAAAGGTCTTTGCCTGGCGCCGGAAAACAAATAACGACGGTGCCAGGTGGACCTCTCTGGGGAGCGCGTTCCATAGGTTGGGTGCCACCGCAGAGAAAGCCCTCCTCTGAGTAGTCACCCTCCTAATTTCCTTCACGGTGGGTTCTCGGAGAAGGGCCTCTCCCACCAATCTCAAGGGGTGGGCGGGCAAGTACGGACGTAAGCACTCCTTCAGGTAAACAGGGCCCAAGCCGTTTAGTTGCTGTTCTCATCATCATCATCATTGTTCTTGTTCTTATAGGGATGTACAAACTTTGTTAATAATATTCAATCTTCATTTCATGAATTGTGTGGCATGTTTCATTCCATCATCCATTCATTGATGGGACTGCATTTGGACACATTTTAGAACACATTTTAGAACATTTACAGTTCTAAAAGGACTGCAGGTGGCGCAGTGGTTTAAACTGCTGTGCTGCTGGGCTGGTTGATCGAAAGGTCGCCGGTTCGAATCTGCACACAGGGTGAGCTCCTGTGCGCCGTCCCAGCTCCTGCCAACCTTACAGTTCGAAAGCATGCAAATGCAAGTAGATAGAAAGGAACCACTTCGGTGGGAAGGTAAACAGCATTCTGTGCACTTCGGTGTTTAGTCATGCCGGCCACATGACCACGGAGACTGTCTGCGGACAAATGCTGGCTCCCTCGGCCAGGAAACAAAGTGTGCAAAGCACCACAAAATAATGAAATAACTCTCATGTGCATTTTTATACTCTAGTCTATTTGAGGAAAAAACTGATTTTGCTCGTTTGTTTTTTCCATATTTTTTCAATGACTACATCTGTGAAAAGTTAAGGAGATTTTTAAAGCCCTGTGTAGAGACACATGCATCTCAGGAATGCTGTTAAATCTCCTGACTTCACTCCACTGCATTGTCTTTTAACTTTTACTGTGAGCCATCTTGAGGCCTGTTTTGGGTAAAGATGGAGTACAAAAGCTTTAAATAAATAAACTTCATGCTAGCATGGCAGTTCCTAAACAGTTGTCACAGCTCATTCATCTTAAGTAATGATGAATAGATTCATCCCTGAGTAATTCCAAGTGTAACCCCACCAAACCCAGATAAGATTAAGATGACGGCTACTCCCAATAGTTAATGCTGTTGAAGTTAATCCAGGCCAGAAGGACCTACAACAAGGGTTGGGCAAGTGCAGAGAACAGTGCACTGAGCACCATCACCACATGGAGGCAGACCAATATCGCCTATGCATGGGACACCACTGTTGAAGATGCTCTACAAGGCCATCTTGATCAGGCAAGATAAAGAATACTGGGCTTTGCATTGTATTACATTTTGGCCCTGTCCAACTTTACCTTTGGTTCCTCCCACCTTGGAAAGGCATCACCAAGACCTTTGGGCTGAAAGAGGCCCAAGAGTCCCATGATGGGCATAGAGTTTCCCTCAATCCAGTGTGGCACAGTGGTGAAGAGCCTGGGACTGGGACTCAGAGGATCCGGGTTCGAGTCCCCGCTCAGCCATGGAGCCAACTGGGTGACTGTGGGCCAGTCACAGACTCTCAGCCCAACCTACCTCACAGGGTTGTTGTTGTGGGGATAAGATGGAGAAGGAGAATGGTGTAAGCTGCCTTGAGCCCTTTGTAGGAAAAAGGCAGGATATAAATCGGAAAATAAATAAATAAAACCCATGAAGGGGCTAACCTTCTGCAGTTCAGAGCAGGTTCAAACCAGGCCCCAGGAGAGAAGGTGTTAGTGAGCACCTGCACTGGCTAGCCCTGAACACCTGGAGACTTGTGGCACACCCCATATGGAACTTTATAAGGCTGAGCCTTTTCTTACTTCACATGTGCTTCACTTCTTTTTTGTATGCCAAAAGCTCCAGGTAGATATCAGAGAACTTCAGTGAGCAGCAGATTGGTTCCTAAGAAAGTCTTAGGAAAAGGCCAGAGAAATCAAACGTGTCTTCCTAGATTTTATTTCTGTCGTTTCATTTAATGCCATGCAATTGCCAAAACCGTCTGGGCTGTTTATACTAATCTTTGGGTGATGTTCAACACAGGCCTTTACAACTCAGTGAAGGTGCTCCTGGATCCCAACAAGAATAATGTTGCATAACCACTGGGTAATGATCAACGCAAGAAATGCTGTCATGCTCACCCCACTGATTCCCTCACCAGCAGGCAGACAAGTACAGCTGACCCCAGATTTGCAGCCAGGCTAGTATGGGTGGAGGCAGGCAGCGTCCTGCACCAATTCCAATTCCAAATAAGACACATGAAGGTTCTCCATCATGAAATCCACGATCCCATATATGATGAAATGGAGAGGAAATAACTACATGAACTTTCAAAATAGAACTGGGAACAATGCTAGCAAGTTTAGCAAAATGACTGATTATACCTGCAATAGCAAAAATATAAAATAGCTTGGAAATAAACAGTAGAAAAGTAATTGTTGTTAGTAGCAGTAATATCTAGTTCTAAAATTTGGCACTTGCAAATAGATATTTGTATTCTGGAATTCTGGTCATAATGGATTGGGCACGACTTTGCAACTAAACAATTCTGGAATTACTTAAGGACATACTTAAATCTCTTCCACAGAAACAAATTTGTTAGGCTCCAAGTTTCTGGGCATGCAGGAGGTGTTATAGGACTGTGGGTAATTTTTAGAGGCCACTTCTGAACAGATATTATAGTATTGTATTATAGTATTGTAGTTCTCCATAAATATTAATTGAAATTGAAATCAATTTGAAACACAAATTGACCTTAGATTGCAGCATGTTAACATCGTTTGTTTGATGAGTTCCCATGCCTTCCCATGGCTACTTTAGACTCAATAGCAAACTAATTGCACAGCTTTCACCATGCTCTTCCTGGGGAGGGGTGGAAACAGTGGAATAAAAGATGCAAGCATGCTGAAATTTAAGGTCAATTTGTGTTTCAAATCTGAATCTAAAGTAGACCAGGAGCAAAAGTGTCTCTTTTAGTCTAGATTGGCGAACTTAAATTTAAGATGGTAAATGTACATCAAGGAACAGCTGTAGTGACACAAAGACATGCTTCAGGGGTCAGACTAGATGGCCCGGGAGGTCCCTTCTGACTCAATCAGTTTCTATGTTTGTGAGTGGGGAGAAGAAACAAAGAGCCTTCAATCTTGCCTCTTAACCCAATCTTTAGAAAAAGAGAAAGTAGCACAGATCTGCTATAAGTGTACGAAGAATCAGTCAGCAACCACTTCATCAGACTTCACATAAGATTGGGCCAGCTTCTTGAAGTACATTTGTTGGGGCTGATTTGTCTCCTTAGTTATGAATCAATTAGAGCAAAGCATAGTTAAAAGGCAGGGACCTTCTGGCATGATAGAGGTTGGCAATACTTGAACCAAAGCCTGATCCTGATTCACATTCTGATTCCAATTCCAGTGCCAGAGAGGAGGGGTCCTCATAGAGAAAGACTGGTGCTCCTCTTCCTCCAACATCACCAGAACCACCACAGACATGAGGGTTGTGTTGCATAATGTGTAGAGGCTGGTTGGGACAGCAAATGGCAGGCCCAGGGATGGTCAGAACAAAGAGTGGTGGTTGGACGGGTACTGTGGCTGCGGGACAAGATGCGTAGCGTCATGGACATCTCCTCTTGGGACAGATGGAGGTCACTCTAGAAGAAGACACCAAGCAAGAGAGGAAATGCAGAACACCTGAAACTGGAGGGAGCTCTGCTGTTTGGAAGCCAGACACGTTCAAGTTGAATTTCAGGAGCAGATGGGTATGCAGCTGCTGTAGCTGCTAAAACAGAAAGGTGTGGGTATTCCAACATTATATCTGTTTTAAAAATCACAAGGAATCTTTGTCTTGAAAGATAACATATTTTAAACCAAACAAAAACATAGATACAAACAGAAGTGCTATTGGCTTTGGGTCTGGATTTCAGTTTCTTTGGGATGGTGTGTTTAATAAGACCTGGATGAAGGGAAGGGTTGGGACAATCCTAGAAGAAATAGTGTATCACCATATATATGAATTGCAGTTTAAATTCTCCAAGGGATGCTTCTTGCACATCCAGAACTACTACTATCAGGCTTGGGGAAATCCCAATTTAGGCAACCTAAAAGGGAGGTGAATAATTAAAGGAGTCCACCTTTCATGCAGATTCCATTTGACAACATGGAATGCAGAATCTGACAAACACAGGGCTGAGCTAGGAGTCCTCCGGCTGCGTCTGACATGACATATTACCTTATGTACTTTAGCTTCCTAGGCTCTCTTGGCTATTATTCATCCACTCATCCCTTCATTTCTGCACTGCCAAATTTCAGCCCACATAAAAAGAACCAGCACCCAAGTTCTTGCAATGTAAAATGAACACAACACCCAGTAACCTTTCTGAAGCAGCCGACAGGCATTTACCTGAATTGCTCTGGCAGGGAGAGAATCCCGAAGTTCTCACAATGAGAACTTTTGTGATCTCACACATTTTTATACTACACTGGGGACAACGTCATGCAGGCATGGGACGTCGTGCCCCCCCCCCCCCACATGCATGCAAACCCACCTGGCATTTATTTCACCTAGCCAGTATTTATTGTCATATTAGTGCCACCGAATGACTTTTTAATTATTTGTTTCCTTGTTTGTGAAGATGAGACTGTCGCAATAACTGATAAGAATACAATCATTCAGGTTTTATTTCTCGATTTATTTATTTATTTAATTTATTTAGACATTTATCGGCCGCCCCTTGCCACAAGCCTCGGGGCGGCTCACAATAAATTTTGATATTGTGGAAAGAGTTAATTAAACCCTCTATCCTGCTGCCTGGATTGGGATGAACTCAGATTCTGTCAACAAAATGAAAACAGCAAATCATCATCAACATCATCATCGATAATAATAATAATAATATAATTATAATTATATAATAATAATAATAATTATTATTATTGAGTAGGAGTAGGAGCAGTAATTGTCCAGAAGACCTTATTTTCCCTTATGAATCTGCCTATATGCTAATATGCTGGGGACATTTCTCTTGGTCCCACCACTTTCCATGGGATGGTTGGTGAACTGTGGAAGGTGGCCTTCTTTGTGGCTGCCCCAAGGCCCTGGAACTCCCTTCTCAGGGATGCAAAATTGGCATCCTCTCTTGTGTTTTTAGAGGCAGGTAAAAACCTTCTGATCCAGCAGATCTTTGGGAATAGTTTTAAGCCACCCAGAAAATCCTGCAGCTAATGGAGAGGGATAGAAATCAAATAGTCAGATCATAATCAAATAGTCTGGACCTGTGAGACTGCATGAAATCATTCATATTCTTTATTTTTTCAGCTTTTTAATGTTGGTATTTTATATAATTTTGATGCCTACTTTGATTATATTTTTAACTTTTCCAGATTAATGTTTGTGCTTTAATTGTATGCTTTTAATGCTGTGACCTGCTTTGAATTCCAGAAGTGGAAATAGACAGATTAGTATTGCTATTATTTCCGATTGTATTGTTTTTACTGCTGTTTCCTTGTTTTAATAATTGCTTCCCTTGTGTTTTCTCAAGCAAAGCACACGACTTTATTCATTGTCAGGCTGCATGCAAATTGTAATTTCCAATGTCTACATATATAAATCCAGTACATGCAACATTGGCTTTTCAGAATAAAGATTCCGTCCATCCATCCTTGCTCCTCTCAGGATGACTGCACTGTCTACAAAGACGACTTCTTTGCCCATCCTCAGGTCATTATTGGGCCATATTGCCATCCTTCCATGCTCCTAACTCCTGTCCTTTACCTTTCCTACTCAAGATATGTTGAAGGGAACAAGCTGAATTGGTCATCTTTGGATGAACAGATGGAAGGATTAAGACTGTGCGGAGCATCCGTGCAGAGCATCCGTTCAGCATGTGTGTTTCAAAAAGTGTTGGCGTTCTTCACCAGAATTTGGTAGCGCTCCTCTGTGAGCCATTATGGCTCACAAGAGAATACTTAAGAGTCAATAAACATCTATTGAGATCTTCTTGAACATCCAAACTACATATTCTCTGGGTTTTTTGTATGTTTTTTAAATTTGATGTTACTTTATGTGAAATGTAATCCACTTAGAGAATCTTTGTACTATATATAAAGGTAAAGGTTTCCCCTTGACGTTATGTCCAGTCATGTCTGACTCTAGGGG
Organism: Varanus salvator macromaculatus; assembly: GCA_023646645.1. Classification (NCBI taxonomy): domain Eukaryota; kingdom Metazoa; phylum Chordata; class Lepidosauria; order Squamata; family Varanidae; genus Varanus; species Varanus salvator. The sequence goes on along the minus strand of JAIXND010000803.1, from coordinate 5,442,240 downwards.
GTGGTGTTCATCTCCGTTTCCTTGCTGAGGGAGCCAGTTTTGTCTGCAGACAGTCTCCATGGTCATGTGGCCAGCATGACTAAACACCGAGGTGCACGGAATGCTGTTACCTGCCCACCGAAGTGGTACCTTTTTACCAAAGTGGTACCTTTTTATCTACCTGCATTTGCATGCTTTCGCACTGCAAGGTTGGCAGGAGCTGGGATGGAGCAACGGGAACTCACCCAGTTGAGCAGATTTGAACTGGTGACCTTTCGATCTACCAGCCCAGCAGCACAGCGGTTCAAACCACTGCGCCACCTGCAGTCCCTGTACTATATATATAGAGGAATATAAACTGAGTAAGTAAATAAACCAATCAGCTGGATCTCTGCTCTTTGGGTGTGCTCCAAACCACAGCTCGATAAGGATCTGTCTCTTTTCTCCTTCACTGATAAAGTGTCACCCAGATTTAGTAATTCTGATATGATGAAAACAGAAGATAATTGTGGGAAATGTAGAAATGCACATAGCTGGCCTTCCTCCAATGGAATGGAATGGACATTGTGTAGGTATAATCAATTCCAAGGGAAGCTGGGAGCCAATGTCCTCTTAACCCACTTCGTGAGGTGGAGCAATGCACCCATTTTTTCCCATTGGGAAGTAGGAGAACTTCTCAAGGGCTGTGGAGAAGCGCAGCACCTTTCGTTTCCCCTGATGTTTGTCTTGCAGTTGTGAACCATTACGGCAAACAAGAGACTACTTAAGAAACAGTAAACATCTATTTATTTTATTTATTTTTATTTTACACATTTGTATGCCGCCCCCTTGCAAAAAGCCTCAGGGCGGCTAACAACAATAAATAAATACAATTGAAAACAGTACACTATTTAAAAAAATACACTATTTAAAAACTGGCCCATCTCAAAGTCAAACTATAAAAAATAGAAATATGTAAATATAACAAGAATAAAATTAATAAATAACAATTAAAATATTTCTTAAATGAAAAGGTCTTCGCCTGGCGCAGAAAAACAAATAATGACGGCGCCAGACGAGCCTCTCTGGGGAGCGCATTCCATAGGTGGGGCGCCACCGCAGAGAAAGCCCTCCTCCAGGTACTCACCCTCCTTATTTCTCTCACAGAGGGTTCCTGGAGGAGAGCCTCTGCTGCTGATCGTAGGGGGCGGGAGGGCATATATGGTTGCAGGCGTTCCTTGAACTTCTAAGATGCATATTCTCTGGGGGTTTTTGCATGTTTTTAAAATTTGATGTTATTTTATGTGAAATGTTTTACTCCACTTAGAGAGTCCACTTACTGAACCTGGGTGATCAGTACACAACAAAAGAGCCAGATCCTTATCGAGTTGTGGTTTGGAGCACACCCAAAGAGCAGAGTTGCAGCTTGCAGTATTTCCCCCTGAAGTTTGTTTTGCAGGCGTTTTAAAACATAGAAACATAGAAACAGAGCAAGTCAGAAGGGGCCTCCCAGGCCATCTAGCCTGACCTCTGGCACCAGCCGGCTCCGCTGGGGAAAAGGGGAAGGGGAAAAGGAAAAGGAAGCCTCTGAGTTGGAAGCTAACCTCATCCTGGATTGAGGACATCATTATTATGACGTGATGATGGTGGAGAATTTTCTATGAAAATTCTGCAAAAGGGCCTTCTGTTTCTAAGCAAGTGGGTGGGAGAGGCAAGAGGAAAATTGCATACAAAACTATTCTGTGAAAATTTCAGAGCATGTCTAGTTCCGGGGAAATGGAGCAGCTAGGGAGAAATGGTGGAGCTAAATACTGACTGGTTTATTTATTATTGAACGTCTTTTCTTTTCTTTTCTTTTCTTTTCTTTTCTTTTCTTTTCTTTTCTTTTCTTTTATTATTTTTTCCTGTTCTGAGAAGAGGTCCTGAGAAAGTGAGTGAGGCAAGTCTTTGAGCACAGGCTTAAAATTTAGGAAGGTGGAACATGCAAGGAAAGGGAAATGGGGAAGAAAAAGAAAAAAAAAGGTGGCTAATGAAGAACGTTGGGGACCTGAGATCAGTAGTGTTGTTGTTGTTGCTAGTTGCAAAGTTGCGTTCAACCCATCGTGACCCCATGGACAACATTCCTCCAGGCGTCCTGTCCTCCACCATCCCCCTGAGTCCACTCAAGCTCACACCCACTGCTTCAGTGACTCCATCTAGCCACCTCATCCTCTGCCGTCCCCTTCTTCTTTTGCCATCTATTGTTCCCAGCATCAGGGTCTTCTCCAGGGAGTCCCTCCTTCCCATTAGGTGGCCAAAGTATTTGAGTTTCATCTTCAGGATCTGGCCTTCTAAAGAGCAGTCAGGGTTGATCTCCTCTAGGACTGACCGGTTTGATCACTTTGCTGTCCAAGGGACTTGAAGGAGTCTCCTCCAGGACCATAATTCAGAGACCTCAATCCTTTTGCGCTCGGCCTTCCTTCTGGTCCAGCTTTCACAGCCATACATTGCAACTGGGAAAACCATAGCCTTGACTATACGCACTTTTGTCGGCAGGGTGATGTCTCTGGAACAAGAAAATGAGTGGAAATCAGGACTGAAGTCCCTACCCATCCATAAAGTGGCAGGATGCTCTTGGGTCAGTCTGCCTCAGCCTGACCTACCTTTTAGGGTTCTTCTGAGGATGCCCAAAGGAAGCTTTTTGGAGAAAGGGTGGGTACAAACATGCTAAGCTTAAACTGAATTGAACTGGGTCATTGGGTGTAATCCCCCCCGGGCTTCACTTTGTTTGGATGAAGCTGTCAACAACTGCTGAGTCACATAGTCAGGCAAAACAGCTGGGGAAAGGTGTGTGTGGAGGCTTCACACATGAGTCACAGCACAGCTGATTTAGGTGGGATTATTTTTTTACACACTCCTTTCATATTTGGAGCATTTGATTTGGGTTTCATAAATCAGTCGGGTCAGGGGCTGGTTCTCATTGGTAGAGATGCACAATCAGCAAACCAGAGCTCACCACACTTTCCCAAATTCCATCTTGAAGTACCATCTAATGCTAACTTAGGTCCATATCAGATTGTGTGAGCCTTGTCTTGCTTCACCTTGCTTGGCCTTGCTTCACTCAGCTTGGTTAGTCTCATTTCTTTTTGTTACATTTCTCATGCATATCCTCACATACTTTTTTTCCAAATATACCAAAGCCAACACCATTCACACTATTGTGAATATCCATGGAGATAAGGAATTGAGTTTTCTGGAAAACTTCAGAAGGAGTCCTCCATGATACAGGCTCCCCATGTGAAATCCAGAATAGGTCAGGAGAATTGGTTCCCCCAGTTTCATGGCCATATTGCCAAGCAGTGTTGTCTTGGGAGTGGGCAGCTGGGGTGGAATTCTGACTCCACAATATGGTAGAACCACACCAAAGCTATTGATAGTTCCACATTCACTTCCAGTTTGTTTGAAGCTCACAGTCTTCAGCATACCTGCTGCTTATCTCCAAATTATGTTTAAATTGTCTGTTGTGGTCATGGATCAATACTCTTTTATATGCTGATTAATGCTGATTAAAAATAAAACACTCAATTTTAAATGGAGCCAACTTTTAAAAATGCTACTGACTACTGAGGATTATAGGGGAACTACTAATACTTGTGATTTGGAAGTAATACTTCTGTTAATGCATCTCAAAATAACATCTGCCATTTTGGCAGCTGTGTCATGTTGTTGGCTCATATTTAGCCTATTGTTGACAAGTACTCTGAGAACTTTTTTTTTTGGTTCTGTTGAGCCATGAATTCCCCATCTTGTATTGATGTATTTGTTTTCTTTTTTCCTGGGTGGAGGACTTGGCACTTGTTCCAACTGAATCTCATTCTGTTGCTTTCAGCCCTGCATTCAAGTTTATCAAGATCACCCTGGATTTTCATTTCCCAGGGTGTTTGCTATTCCACCCAGTTTTGTATCATCTGCAAATTTTATTATTGTTCCTTGAACTGCCTCATCTAAATCATTAATAAAGATGTTGAAGAGCACTGGGCCCAGGACTAAACCCTGCAGCAGCCCACTAAACCCCCTCCTGTCTGAGAAGGGAGGAATTGACTCTTACAAGAGTCAATTCCATAGTTTGACTGTGGGCTGGATGAAGAAATCCTTCCTGAAACTCCCCCCAGTTAGGTCAATTAGATGACCCCAAGATCTTTAGAAACAGATGTCCTTTCCTTTGGAATTGACAGTGATATTGTTGATAATTGATACTGATATTGTCATAATAGCAGTTCTGGTCAATAAACAATTGAGAACTGCCTGAGACTCTCCTCTCTTCTGAATTTTTCATTCTTTTTACTTATTTAAAACTTTTGTATGCCATCACCACATGCCTTGGCATCTCAGGACAGCTCACAATACATACAATTAAAATGCACTAAAATGATCTTTATAAATAACAAATTCAATAAAAGATTACATAAAGACAAAAAAAGAAAAAGAAAAAGACAGTGACTGTTCAACGATAATAAATAGCAATTAAATAAAAAGATTTTACCTGGTGCCAAAAAGAATATTTATTTATTTAGTTATATTTATATGCATGCTATCCCTTATGCCTCGACATCTCGGGAAGGCTCACAATCCATAAAATTGAAATACAATAATACAATAATAATAATAATAATAATAAAGTCACATGTATAAAAACATAATTCAATAAAAAATTACATAAAAGACAGAATCAAAGCGACTGTTCAACACAATTAAAATATTAATTTTTAAAATAGTGATTAAATAAAAAGGTTTTGACCTGGTGCCAAAAAATATAAACTCAACGCCAGGCATGCCTCTCCGGGGAGTGCATTCCATAATCTGGCCACCGCCGCAGAGAAGGCCCTGCTCTGGGTAGATGTTCTTTTGATCTCCTTTAAAGAGGGCTCCTGGAGCAGAGCCAGCTCTTAAGGGGTGTCAGGGCATGCAAGGGAAGAGGTGCTCCTTCAGGTATCCTGGTCCCAAGCCATTCAGCGCTTTATAGGTCAAAACCAGTACCTGGAATTTCTCATTCCTCTCTTTTCCTACTCTTCTTTCCATTGCATGACATCTTTTTGTTTTCTACTGGCTGCATTTTTCCCAATAATTACCATGTATTAAACTACTGATGAACAGACTTTAGTAGGCATTGGAATACTCAAAAGTAAGCAATGCAAACATTATAATTAACACAAGGATAGAATATTCGAGATATTCCAATTTGGATATGAAGAACTTTGCAAATTTTGGTAAATGAACAGAAGTGGCATTCTTAGCTCTCTACATTGGCCAAGTTCAAAAGGTACAGCTATCCCCAGCGTGGAGTTTGCTGGTCACATAGAAACATAGAAATAGAGTGAGTCAGAAGGGGCCACTCAGGCCATCTAGTCTGACCCCCGGATCCAGCCGGCTCCGCTCATGACATGCCCACCATGTGCATGTCCAGCCTATCTTTGAACACCCTCACTGATGGGGCCACAACAACCTCCCGTGGAAGCCCATTCCACGCCCTCGGGGTCCTAACTGTCAGGAAATGCTTCCTGGCATCCAAATGGAACCTTGGCTCCCTGAGCTTTGCTCCGTTGGAGTGTGTCCTGCCTTCCTCTGCAGGGGAGAACAGGTCTCTACCCACCTCCCACATCACATACCTGTATGTCACCAACAGATCCCCTCTGAGTCTCCTCTTCTCCAGGCTGAAGAGACCCAGTTCCCTCAGTCTTGCCTCAAGCCCCATCCCCTGCAAACCGGCCACCAGTTGATTGACTTGCTGAAAGGATGGCTAAGATGGAGAACTCATTTTGGATGGTGGCCTTCCAAATACTACGAGGTCCTTTTGGCACCAATGCCAAATTAAAACTTTCTTCTATTCCCAGGCATTGGCCAACACCTGAAACCTAAATAGGTCCTGGGATTGCCTGCTGATTGTTTAAAATAGTTGTCTTTTTGTGTTTAATCTTTGTAAACCCCACAGAGAGCTTTAGTTTTAGGGTGGTATAGAGTTATTTTCATTTAATAATGAAATGAAAAAGAAACATGACCTGTTGTAGATTTGTTAAATGTAAGGATCCTATCAAGGGAAAACATTACTGTGGAATAGACAGGAATCCAAACCCAAATAGGCGATAAGCAGTCAAAGCCCTGGGTCTAAAGACCCCCAAGTTGCTTAAGAATCAGACTGTTTTGGTTTTCCCAAGAGGACTATTTCCCAAGTTTTTGGTTTTCCTAAGTGGAATCTCATATTCTCTTTGTCCTGAACTTCATACAGGCTAGAAATTTCTGATCAAAATTGAAGCAAAATTAAATTACTCATTCCAGCATCCTCCATGAGTTGGTCTGATCCCATGTTACCACCATTTGAGTTGGTGACTGTTGCCAACTTTCATAGGAGCAATATCCAACATTTCATTTTGCAGGAAAATAAGCTTCCTTGGATGATGCCAATACAAAGGCAAAGAATGTGCGGAACTGCAGCTAAGGGCTTCCATGGCAAGAGGCCTGTTTTGGAAGTTATGCTGTTAGTTATTCCAATCTTGGAGCCACAGGCAACATGTGCATAAATTGGACATCCCTATATTTAAGGTATTGAGGCTAAAAGTTTATCACCTCTGTTTGGTAACCTGCTTAGGTGGAGATCCCGGGAAAAGAAATATAGTCAATACAAAGAAGCAGGGGATTACCTCTATCAGCTTGATGTCCAAACATGGAAAGTGTGTGTGGGGGGTGATTTCTTAAGAGTAATTTCCTTTGAGATGTTAATGGATAACATCCCGCCCAATAGTGTGTCACAACCCACCTGGTTGTGGAAGGGAGAGTATAAAAAGGTTGCACCTCAAAGGCTTCTTCCATCTCCTCTCTTGACTCCGTGTCTCCTCCAAGAAGAATTAAAGAATTCGGTAAGTTGGATCAGATTTATTTTCAGAGATGAAGTTGTCCTGAAATGAGTTTTGGGGAGCAGAGATTCTTCAGATGGATCCTCTTATCCTAGTTTATTTTGATCCAGTTGATTTTGGGATCTGAATTTCAAAAGTACCAATTAGAGAAGTTTGTTTGATATCGATTAGGGGGTGGACATAAATTTGGCAGGGTTATTTAATTTTCACTTAGCACTAATCAATGAAGTAATATGCATTAGAAAATAAAAATAAAGGATGGATGTCCTTATTCTCTTACTGCAACAAGAGAGGTTTTCTTCAATGGCCCCTCATATTCCAAGATCAGGAAATCCAGGTTCCAGTCCCCATCATTCATGAAGCTCGCTCGACATCTTTGGGCCAGTTGCTGACTCGCAAGTGGACTGACCTCACAGAGTTGTTGTGGGGATAAAATGGGGAGGAGGAGGAGGAGGAGGAGGAGGAGGAGGAGGAGGAGGGAGCCATAAGCCACCTTCAACTCCTTGCAGGAGGAAAAAAGGAGGGGCATCCATGAGATCCAAATCAATACCTTTCTGAATACCCAGCATACTGTGGCTTAAAGTTCTGAATGCCAGTGACTAACCCTTTGTGAGACATTTCAGCATGGGGTGGGAGGAATTCTGCACATGTGTTAGGAAGCTATCCATGACCACTTGCAGAACCCTGGAGGACCAGATTTGGCCTCCGGGACTAAGATCTCCAACCCCTGCATGAAACAATCATGGACTAGATAGACCAAGATGTTTAATACCGATCTCTTTGCTCCCACTTTCTGTTTCCTTTTAGTTCGAGCTGCATGTAGCTAAAGGGCCAAATTTTCCAGGGCTCATGCTAATGAGTTTAATTAAACCAACTCATTAGTTTAATTGAAACCTTTATTGCAGGCAGAGTTGGTTTCAGACTTCCATCCTATCTCCCTGAGGGCAGGTTACAGCATTTCATCACACTGCTAAGATTGTTGTCCTGACCAGAAGGCTGACATAAACCAATTAACTGGAACTCTCCCTGTCTCCTAAGAGAAACATCTTGTGCTCAAGGACTTTTCTGTCCACCTGCCTCATGTAGTGGTGCTTCTGACAGAGGCTGGGCCTAAAGTTGCCTATGCCTTGGAATTCTTTCCAGGGTGCTCCATTCCTGCTTATGACATAATCATCCACATGGCCATAAACCACCTGGGAAATCCCTCACCGTCGATAGCACTTCTAAAAATAAATCACATGTCAACAGATCTGGCCACACCCTCTCTCTTGCTTTGTTGGCTCTTGTCCAGAGGAGATTTAATTCTGCCCACATTTGAAAGCCATCCAAACTCAAAAGTCTTTCTGTCCTACTGGCTCAGACCAAAGAGCCATCTAATCAACCTGAATAATTTTCTTTTGTGAGCACCCAAACTTGTGCACACATGAAGATTCTAGATAGATGACTTCAGAGAAGTGGAGGACCGAGGCAGTTGAATGGAAGTTCTGAAGAATCACTGGAGGTGGTTCCTCCAGAAGTAGCTGAAGGAGCTGCTTCAGTAACCTGGGGACTTCCAAACGCAAGGAGCTAATATGTGATCCAGGGCAAAGGAGGTTCAAAGGGCCATTACTCAAAGTGCCTGTAGTAACACTTAGGAGTGCTAGCTGCTAGAATTAATGACCAGCAGTACGGTCCCTGTGTGTGAAACTTGCTTGCATGCTAGTTGAGAAGTCGCGTCCAACCTATTGCAACTCCATGGACAACATTCCTCCAGGTTCTCCTATCCTCCACCCAAGCCCACACCCATAGTCCACCCAAGCCCACACCCATAGCCCCAGTGACCTCATCTAGACACCTCATTCTCTGCCGTCCCCTTCTTCTTTTGCTGTCAATTGTTCCCAGCATTAGGCTCTTCTCCAGTGGGTCGTTCCTTCTCGTTAGGTGACCAAAATATTTTAGTTTCATCAGATAATATTATCTTAACTGCTTTCCTATTGGCATATATTGATTTGGGATGAGAATATTGAATGAAATGTTGCTCACAAATTCGATGGATGCTTTTACTCTTCCAGAACAACTACCATTCTGCAAAGATGTCTTTTGGTGGAGAGCGGAACATATGCTATGCTGCCTGCCCTGAATCCACAGTGACGATACAACCACCACCTTTTGTCTTGACAATCCCAGGGCCATCAATCTTCTGTCCTGACCAGCCCTTTGGCATTGAACAATATAACCCATGTGCAGGCTTTAGAGGTGGATATGGTGGCATAGGAAGCATAGGAGGAGGATATGGTGGTGGCAGAGGTATGGGTGGTGAAGGAGGTTTGGTTGGTGGTATGGGTGGCATGGGAGGTTTAGGTGGTGGTATGGGTGGCATAGGAGGTTTAGGGAGGCGTGGTAGTGCCCCTTCAGGTCTAGGTGGCTTTGGAGGTGGAATTGGCAGTGGTCGTAGACTGGGGGGTGGAAGTATAGGTGGAGGTGGTCTGGGTGGGGGTTTGAGTGGTAGACCTGGAGGGAGTTTAGGAGGTGGTATTGGTAGTGGAGGCCTCGGAGGCAGCTTGGGTGGTGGCATTGGTGGATCAGGAGGCAGCATCAGTGGTGAGATTGGTGGAAGACGAGGCAGCCTGGGTGGCGGCATTGGTGGATCAGGAGGCAGCATCAGTGGTGGCATTGGTGGAAGACGAGGCAGCCTGGGTGGCCGCGTTGGTAGTGGTGGATCAGGTGGTTATGGCATTAGCAGAACAGGAGGCAGTGGGGGCAGTTTGACAGGTGGAGGAAGCACAAGATACAGCAGCAGTCGCCGAATCAGTGGCAGTCGCCGATACAGTGGCAGTGGTGGATACAGCAGTGGTGGATACAGTGGAGGATACGGTAGTGGTGGATACGGCAGTGGTGGATACAGTGGAGGATACGGCAGTGGTGGATACGGCAGTGGTGGATACAGTGGTGGATATGGCAGTGGTGGATACAGTGGAGGATACGGCAGTGGTGGATACAGTGGAGGATACGGCAGTGGTGGATACAGTGGAGGATACGGTAGTGGTGGATACGGCAGTGGTGGATACAGTGGTGGTGGATATGGTGGCAGAAGGATCCGATACTCTATTGGCCGCTGTTATGGAGGAAACAGTGGATATGGTGGATATGGCTATGGTGGCTCCTACGGTGGAGCCTTAGCACTGATGCCAAGCACCGTCTGCTACCCCTGTGACTGAACCCAGAAGAAATCGCTCAGGGACCGCTGGACCACCGCAGAAACCAAAGATGAAATTGAAACTTGCACTTACAATGATGGGCTTGAGAAAACCGAGCGCATCTTCTGAACCCTGCCAAGAACACTTTCATAGACTGAATCTTCAGTGTGTTTCATGTTGGAATTCTTTTTCTTTCTCCAGTTCAGCACATGGGAAGAAATAAATTAATGATCATTTCCTTTCCAAGCCACGAAACTAATGAATTTACATGGACTTATATGGGGGGAAGAGAGTGGCTGTTTGACACATGAAACACCCCCTTTTTCTCTTCCCTGCTATATTAAAGGAAGACTCACAAATATTAAAGAAAAGATTACATGGGAAAAGAACCCTGAAAAACTCAACTTGCCCATTGAAGACTTCAGCCATCATTTTTCTCTGCATAGACAATGAACCAATGCGGCAGATCAAAATCCGTTTGCCTCTTCTCAGTGTTTCTTCCGCTGAAAACAAACAGTATTTCCCTTTATTCATTACTGATGTCCTTCTTATTAAAACTTCCTTTGCATCACACCATTTTTCCCTCTGGTATTTATTGATCTCTAAATTGCATTGCATGATACCCATCATCCAAAACATGGTAATTTTGGCCCAGTGGTAGAGATGCTGATAGTACAGCTCCCCTTCAGTCCTGTTGGAGATACTGGGATGGATGGCAGGCTGTAGGTTATGATCCCTATTCTGATAGCAGGTGAAGAGCCATGAGTAGGTGTCAGATCCAAAACTGGATTCTCTTTCTCCTTCTTTTCCCTCTCTTTAGATAGTCTGTGTTTCATTAGCAAGTAGCTACCAAGATATTTGCTTAACCCTTGCAAATGAATAGTGCAAAATACCCTATATCTCTTAACAAGTGAATAATTCTTCAGATACAGCAAATATTTCCATCTAAAATATTACTTCCTGTTACATTACTTGGAGAAAGAAGAGATGGACTGGTTCTGTGAAGGAAGTCAAAACTGTGAATATATAAGAGCTGAACAGTGATACTCTGGACAGGAAGTTTGGAGGGGCCCCATTCATAGAGTTGCCATAAGTCAGAGGTCACTTGATGGCATATAACAGGAAGAGCAAAATTACTCAATTCACAATGATTCCAAAGTTCCATAAATAACCAAAGTTCCATTATTTTTTCTGCAACAGTTCTATTAAATAAGCCTTCTGTCCCAGACTTAAGCATAAACAGTGATCAGCCTTCTCAGCCTAATCTTATCCCACGTTTACTTCCTCCGCTAACAAGCAATCCCAACATGTTTACAATAATCAACGTGTCACCATCAACATACATGTAATCAGTACCATGCCCATCTATAACTCCCAGTAGCATCCCTTTGGGATTTGGGGTACCTTATATATCAAAATGATTACAATCTCCCAGATCACATCCACCCAATATTTCATCAGTCTCTTTCTTTCTCTTTCTGGCACACTATTGTCTCCCTCTCCCTCTCCCTCCACCCTGGGAAAAGGAGCCCATTCACTTGGACAAGAATTCTGGCCCTTTGCTTCCAGTGGGATTGGGGGACCAGGATGTTAAATTAGGTCTTGGCTGATGGTGGTCCTAGGGCCAGAAAGAATCCATGCCTACCTTTTGATGAGCCTTTGAAGTTTATGGGGAGGAAGAAATTGTTGGACTTAACAACACCCAAATGAGGATTCTGCTTTGTAGACTTTTCAGCCTAGTTTTTCTTAGTCCAAGCTGGCATGTTGCTAGTAGTCATCATGGAGGGGCATATTCATAATCAATGCTCAACTCAGCAGACACAAAGTATTATGGGGCAATGGTTCTCAACATTGTGATGGATGAATCTGCCAGTTTTGGCGTCCTTCAGTTTTTCATTTGTCCAATCATATCATCGGTTCCTCCCGAATGTTAATTTTTACAGGCTTAAATTTTTGTTCGCCCTGAGAATTTGTCTTTTTAAAATTAACTTCCCATGAAAACTTCATGTGTTTTGACATGGATTGCTGTAGTATAACTAGGGCACACAAGGTTGGATCACCAGGATTTTTTTAATTAGCAGGTACGAAAGCATCTTCTGCCACTCTGCTCATGATTACTTCTGAGCTTGGCTGCAATCCTTACAACAGCTGTGAGGTTTCTTTTTTCTCACTGCACAACCATGTTGTTGCAAGCTATTCCTGCTGCAAAGCAATTTCAAGGTAGCTTGGTCTTGAATGAGAGATGAAACCTTGTTGCCTTTAGAAAAGACTCACTCCTTGAGTTCATAAGTAACTCCTAGGACTGGTTTGATATTTTGGATGGAACAGATGACTACCTTTGAAGACTTTCCTCAGGCTCTTGGAGCATCCAAGATTACTACATGCATTTTGACATTGAGTGTGACATCTGTGTTGCTAGACATCAGCTGCTTTGCTCATTCAATGGACAAGCAAGCAGATTGCCAGAAAAGAAAAACAAGATTAAAAACTGACTAAAAACACACACAAACAACAAACACTGAAGAGTAACATATGCTTTAATGGGTGATAAAAGATTATTTTTGTCATTTCTGATCAGTTGTTTACACACTTAGAGCCATCGCTCCCATACAGATATGAATTATGTCCTCTCCCTTCCCGTGATTGATGTTGGGGGTGAATTCAAAAGTTGGGAAGGGGATCCTCCAAAGATGAACTCATTTGGAGATGATGTCCCATGTTAGTTGTTCAAGCTGAATGGAGTGGATGCCTCACCCACACCATTCATTTGTCCACAGTTTCCCTCCATTTCTTGGTTATATCAAGTTGGGTGCATATCTCAGTCTTGACATGGGAGGGATCAACCAGTGGTCTGATTCAGCACACAGCCATTTCATGTGTTCAGCCAAGAGGGATGAGCTATTTGTTGCCACAAAAAGTGGCCTTAGATGGTTTCATCCTAAGAATATGATTACTTTTGGATTATTTATCTCATTAAGAATGCAAACACACACACAGTATAGTGTGATTAGTATTCATGAATTTGGTTTCTTGAATGGCTGCCACACTGTATCTATGGAGGCTATTCAAAACATATAAAAATAATAAAATAAACAATAAACAATAAAATAAATAATAGAACAATAGAATAATAAAATAAAAAAAAAATAAAAATGTGAGGTAACACCACACTCAAGATGATGCTGAACGTAAGAGGTAGAGAGTTTCAGATTAAGGGGCTTTATACTGAAGATGCTTCTTGGGGTGGACTTGATCAAGTCATAGGTCCACATGGAACATAGAAACATAGAAACAGAGTGAGTCAGAAGGGGCCTCCCAGGCCATCTAGTTCGAACCACAAGGGAACCACAAGGGAATGCCAGCTGATGACCCCAGTTACTGGGAAAGCTGGTTAAGGTGCTCCTAAATATTCCAGTTTTTACTTTTTCTGGTAATACACTAATCAGGTTTTGCACCTAGAAACCAGGTCTCTTCATAAGCATCCTTAGCTATTGCTAATATTTCATATCATCATTTTCCACATTGGCCTTCTTGCAAACACTCAGGTTAACATTGCTGCATGGTGAATGCAATTTAACAGGGAATAATTTCGTCAGCTTGGCTATACTTTCCTAGGTAATTACTGCTTGGCACCTAGCAATTAAGTGAAATATTGATTGGCAAGCCTGACAACACTCAAAATAATGATTGTAATTATCTGTGGTTGCAGTGATGCATATCATATACTCATTTAAGAATTATGCTCCCAGTGTGGTCCAAGTGGGCTGAGTTCACTCACCAAGGAGTAGGTAGCGCTTTGGTTCAAATACCAGTGGGATCGTGTCCTTGCTAGGTGGCTTTGATCAAATCACCTCACTTCTAACCACATTTCACTATCTTCAGAAGGAGAATCACAATAATATAAGTAAGAAGATGGTTGTCACGAATGCTGAACAATCAGATGTGAAATACACCTGTAATTTTCAACTCCTAAATATGGAACCTCTGGCTAAAGGGTTCCAAGTGATTTCTACCCACCATCCCTTATTTATTTATTTATTTATTTATTAAAACATTTATAGGCCGCCCCATCGCAACAAAGCCTCGGGGCGGCTTACAGCATATTAAAAACAGAGAAAATACAAATCCCTTCAGTTGCTCCAAGGTTAGAAACATAGAAACAGAGCGAGTCAGAAGGGACCTCCCGGGCCATCTAGTCTGACCCCCAGCCCCAGCCGGTTCCACTCACGACATGCCCACCATGAACATGTCCAGCCTATCCTTGAAGACCCTCACCAGTGGGGCCACAACCACCTCCCGTGGAAGCCCATTCCACACCCTCAGGGTCCTAACCATCAAGAGATACTTCCTGGCATCCAAATTGAGCTTTGGATTGTATGTGTATGTGTAGGTTGTATGTGTATGAAGGTAAAGGTGGTGAGTTGCCCTGGATACCCTTTGGAAGACTAAGTGATTCTGTGAAAATATTATTGTATTTTGCCTGCAAGATGGTAGATTTAAATCCACCATGGTTTATGACAGACTTAAGGGTTAAGAACCTGAAAGAATGGAGAACTAGTGTGGTGCTGAGGTTGCTAAGCTGAGGAGACCTGGATTTTAGCCCCTGGGAAACTTGGATTCACTCACTCTCAGCCTAATTACCACACTGGAATATTGTTGTGAGGAAAAAGATGGAGGTACATGAGTTGCTTTGGGTTCCACAGAAGAGAAGGTGGAATATAAATTCAACGCGATAATATTATAACAATGATTTAGGGATAAAGGAAAATATTACATGGCTCACCTCTGAGCACAAAGTCACCTAATTTCATATTTTCAAGCTAATACATGACCCAAACTCACCTATTTGTCAAAAATATGCACTTCTCTAAATTTTGTAACATGGATGTCCAATCGCAAAATTCTTATGTTAAGTGGGGAACAGGTACACAAACATGGATATATTTACCAAAACCAACTTTGCAGAAGCACAATTGCTTGCATATATTGTGAATCTTAGCAAAAGTGTGTAATAGAAGTGCACTGAATTTTAATGCCATCTTTTAAAAAAATGAACAAGGATACCTGGATACAAGCACTGGGTGGTCAGAATGGGGAGTGAGGAAGAAAGAGAGAGCAAAAGAAAGAGAGGTTTCAGTGTAATATATATTTAATGCTGCATTGCTTAACTTGGAAGTTCTTGGATTGCTCATGCAAAGACTCTCTGAATTCCACCTGGTAATTTTGATATGGGCAAGAGCACGCATGCAAAACACAGTGCAGGATGCGGCCTTGGAAGGAATGTGAAGGTCCATTGGCCCCGTGGGTGTCCATGGAAGGGCAGGAAAAGCCATTTTATGGGGCCCAGGGTGCTGCTCCCAGTGAGAAAGCCACTGTGGCACCCTGGGTTAGGAGAGCCCAGCCTGAGATGCTGACTTGTTGATAGCAGCATGCCCATTAAATTACATGATTGCAGCAACAGAGATGGCTCCGTTGTGGCTGGAAGGGTGCTCTTTGGATGCTGCCATGTGTTCTTTGTTCATATTCTGCAGTTGCAGAACACTTTTGTGGAGCTTGTGGTGCAAAGAGCAGAAAATCAAGTCCCCCCTTCTCTTTTCACTGCCCTGGTATTGACACTCTACCAACATTTTGCCTAAAGCAACGGTTGTGTGTGAGAGAGAGATTTGGGGAATTTCAAAGGGGGGAGTGAGGGTTTTGTAGAACAGAGTGCAGATAGACAGACAGACAGCCTCCTGCTAGGACAGAACTCTATGCCCCCACCCACATGACTGGCATCCAAACAACTGTCATGGTTTCAGAATGTTCCAGGATATTCCAAGTAATGCAAAAGTGAAAATGAGCAAAAATGAAACAGCAAAACAAGAAAAATAAGGGAAGGAGGGACAAGAAAGAGAACAACAACACAAAGTAGCCAACTGAACACCCAACATCTGCCAGGAAAGAAAACCATGAAGCAGAGAGAGTCCCTGCTAGCCTCTGGCATCCCAGAAGAACCCGAAATATGGCTGCTTCACACCATAAACAGACCAGGTACTGCAAAATACCCCTGCAGGTCCGGCTTTCACAAAACCAGTGCTGAGGATCCTATGGAAGCTTGAAGCCTTTCTGGGAAGCAAACACAACGTGGGAGTGGCAGTGAAATTATTCTGGGGGATTATCGGTGGATCTTTGTCAGCTTTCAACACTAGTGACTCGGATTACGTGCCTCTTAATACTTAGTGTTTATGTGTTCAGCATACTGTCCTGGCAATCTATACACTAACTCTGAAAGGTAGGCTATTGTCCTATGACTACTGCCTAGACAAAGCATAAGGGGCTGAGCATGATTGCTTGTTCAAAGGCACTGGGGTGTATAAAGCTGAAATGAGATGTCAACCAAAGTCTGGCAGGAACTTGATGGACAGTAGAAGATCCCTGATGGATCATCCAATTCCACATCCTGTGTCCATCAAAATCAGCCAGATGCTTCCAGGCCATGCAGGCAAAGAGCTCCCCTCTGAGTTTCATCCCACTATCCATTTACTTGAGGATGAAACTCAAATATTTTGGCCACCTAATGAGAAGGAGGGACTCCCTGGAGAAGAGCCTAATGCTGGGAACGATTGAGGGCAAAAGAAGGAGGGGACGGCAGAGGATGAGGTGGCTGGATGGAGTCACTGAGGCAGTCAGTGTGAGCTTAAGTGGACTCCGGGGGATGGTGGAGGACAGGGGGGCCTGGAGCAATGTGGTCCATGGGGTCGCAATGGGTTGAGCACAACTTCGCGACTAACAACAACAACAACATCAATTTACTGGTAATCCTATATCGGGGTGGGCAGATCTTCTTAAATCTATTCTACCTGCATCTTGTAGATAGTCAGCTGCTTTCATTCTGCCATCCACTCATTGACAAAATGCAAGGGTTTTGATTTCCGAAGGCTCAGCTCTTCTTCAAGCATGGTGTGGAGTAGAGGCATGTAAGAAAGACCCCTAGCTGGCTGGGCTGGAAGTAAGATCAAGAGTCTGGGCTTTTGCCCTGATGGCTAAAGGGAGCAGAATTCTTTGTTTCAACATCTCAGTGCCATGTGAGCTCAGACCTCCAGTTTGAGCCCTTGCAGTTCCAACTTCTGTTTCTCCAACTGAAAATGGAAAGCAAAAGCAAAACCTGGGGGGAGTAGGTAGTTAGGAAGTCCGCCCCAGACCTCAGTGAAGGAATGGCTGGCCTTGACTGGGACTTCTAGATGCAACAAGGTGGTGCTACTCGAGGCAGTAGGTGAAATTCCATCTCAAACAAGCTTTGGGAGGTGCTTGCATGCAAGTCAGGCTACCCTTGTTAACTCGTATCTGTTTGTGTTTCTGTGTGCGATTTCACTCCTGTCGTACATCTTGTCTACCTTCTTCACTTCTTGTTCTCTCCTGCTGCTCCCTCTCCCCCTGCTTTCTTTTAATTATTAGCATCATTATTGTACTTCTCCTGGCTTGTGTTACATAGATCAAGTACAGCAGGCATTCAATGCAGAGTGCTCTACCTTTGGGGAAAAGAAATATCCATACTACAGTTTCAAGATTTATGCAATGAACATGTAGGGATGGAAGGAAGGGGATGAATCTTAGGGGATATCTCTCCCAATATATTTTCCACCATCATTTTTTCTTTCCCACCCTGGATGTTGAAATAACTAGTTCTTATCTGGGACACCACTCAGAACCCCCATCCATGCCACCTGGTTTCCCAATATGAAAAGGATGTCTTTGGAAGCAACTGGAATGTTCATATGGAGTTGAATAAGCACGATGAATGACCCAACTCAATGTGCAGCTGGGTTGTGAAATGCAATGTACTCTGGGTATTTTCATCCAGGTTATATGGATGAAGGTTAAAAATGACATGGTGCTCTGTGCCTTTTCAGCAATGGGAGAGGGCCATCAAGGTGGGCTTTCAGACACAACAAGATATCAAGGTGGGCTTTCAGGTATGGAAGAGAAAGCACTGCTCTGCAGTGGGGGAGGGAGGAAAGGATCCGTGGCTAAGAACTCTGGCAACCCTTCTTCACATATGGTTCCTAGGTCCAGTCTGAACACCAGCATGGATACCCCTTCCCCACCCTTAAGCACCACAGGGGTAGTTGGTGAAAAAACCTGTGCAAGAAACTTGATGTGGAAAGGAGTCAATATAGAAACCCTGGACAGGACCTAGTGAGAGTATGTACTACACAGTCTGTCCCCCGAATCATTTTATCTTCTAGACAAGACACACAGAAGCTTTTGAACTAAGTTATTCCCATTTAATAGCCAGTGCAGATACAGTGCAGAGAATCAGAAAAAAGAGCCATCCACATATGATATAATGTAAGGAAACTATGCATGCATGCATCTTGGGACAAGGAAGGCGGATGCCAAATGTGATGGTGAGCGTCCATCATTTCCACACAGTTGTGGCAATGGGTTCAGCTCTTCTGAGGCTTTCGACCTTTCCCTTCTTCCACAGAGAGGTCTTCTTGGATTAGAGTGCCCGGTAAGAGCCGCTGGGCAAGGCACGGGAGTAGAAGCTGGACATGTTGGAGCCACCAGTAGTGTAGTAAGAGTTGCCACCGCCAAGGGCACCTCTGTAGGCACAGGGGTTGTACTGCTCAATACACATGGGCTGGTCAGGACAATAGAGAGCAGGCCCTGGGATGTTCAGGACGAAGGGGGGTGGCTGGATGGTCACTGTTGAAGCAGGACACTGGGCATAGCACTCGTTCCATCCACCGTAACCGGAAGACATCTTTGAGTTTTAGAGGTGGACCTGAAATAACATGGAGAGAACATAATGTGCCATTGCCAGTTGGGCTCAGAGATTCAAGGTACATACATGCTTGAGAGGACAAGAAGAGGCATGCTAAATATCAGAACAAATGTCATTATATTCAGCATCAGGGACAAGATGATGGTGTACAAATTTATGCAGGGAGGGGGGAGTCAATCTCCTTGTCTTTGATGTTAGAACTTGAGGTCTTCCCTGAAAGAGGAGGCAAGAGATGTAGAACAGGCAAAAGGACATCTTGGGGCACATGATTAATTGTGGAATCTGCTGTTTGGGGGGAATAAATTGAGTTTAGGTGACTTTAACTGTGGGGAACTGGATCGATTCATGTAAAAAGACAATCTGTTGTTGTCTGATTGTCATGATGTTTCCATGCAGCACGGCAGACCTGGAGCAGGATTTCACTTCCTAAGAAGTGACAATGGAGGAACATCACCATCTTAATGCCTTTCTTATTGACCTCCAAGGAACATCTTGGTGGCCACAAGAAGGACATGCGCTGCTAGATTGGATACATTTCAGTGTGCATCCTATACTTTTTGTTCTCTGGTTGACCAACCAGATGCCTCTATGAAGCTCTCAGGCTCCCGATGATCTTCTAGTGCAGTGTTTTGTAGCACTTCCCTTTAAGAATGTCATAGGTTAGGTACATTAATCATGTTACGAAAACATGTCATGCTCTCCTGCCCCATAAAACAAGGTTGAAGAACATGCGAGGGATCTCTCTCTCTGTCATGTTAGCGGAGCCAGCTGGAGCCAGGGGTCAGACTAGATGGCCCGGGAGACCTCCTTCTGACTCACTCTGTTTCTATGTTTCTCTCTCTCTCTCTCTCTCTCTCTCTCTCTCTCTCTCTCTCTCTCTCTCTCTCATTTCAAGTAGCTGTGATGAGAAAGTTGACTTCTTCGAGTCCATTGAGAGGCCCAGGCCTCATGCTGTAATGGCCCAGCTCAGAGCCAGAAAAGATCATTAGTCATGGAGCAAGTACTTGATGTGCTCCAGATTCTGTTGGTGGCATATCACTTAAAAGCATCTAAGGGCTGACTGTGAAAATCTGTCCATTTTGGCATCTCTCATGTTCTCCTTTTTCTGCAAAGTAAAATTTCAACTTTCGAAATTTTCATTTCAGTTCAAGATGAAAATCTTCACATGGAAATCAATACACAAAAGCCCATATGAAAATAGCTAAGGATTCCGTGCTCTTTTCCCCCAGTGCACATTTTATTGTATGGAATGTTGCCTAGCGGATATTTTTGCAGAATTTTCTCTCCAAAATCTTTCTCTGATTTACGGATTCATGAATGCATTCTCCCTGCATTTTTGTATATAATGTTTGACTAGAAAACAATCATCCCACAATTCAAAGAAGCAGGAATTTCAAATGCTACCCAAAATTCAGTGCACTTACAGGTTGGAAAGTGAGAACTGTAATACATTCACATTAAAATGCAAGCCGTTATTTTTCCTCCCCATCCCTAGCTGGGAAAGACCCTCCCCTGAGACATGGACCATCTCAGCCAAGTTGGAATAGCTACGCTAATGGTGGGAATGTCAGAAACTGCCTGAGAGTGAGCCAGACCCTTGTTCCATCTGGCCCTGTAGTGCTGCCATTGTCTGGCAGCCACTCTTCAGGGTTGCAGGCAGGTTTTCTCTGCTATCTGGAGATGGCTTAGATCCAAATTCAAACCCTCTGCAGGCAAAGCAACCCGGCTCCCCTTGAGCCACAGTCCATCCCACTCCCAGATCTATGGTCCCCACCTTGCTATGGGAGCCCTTTCAGTGATGGAAGGTAAGCTTCATTTTGGTAGGACTCGCAACTTAAGGCAGAGTTGTGCCTCTCCATCAATTATGGTTAAAGTTTTCCAAAGGTCTGGGAAGATCCCTTGATCTTAACCTTGAAGAACTGTTGCCCATCGGCACAGGCATCATGGGCCTGCATGGATCATGAAGCAGCTCCATCTACTATTATAACAATTATTATATACATTATTATTATGTACTACCCAATAGCTGAAGATCTCTATTGTTCATAACAATTCATATCCATAGCCAGAAGAGTGAAAATGAGTACAATGCAATGCAAATACAACACAGTGGCAAATCACATTATTTTACACATTTTAAACAGTTGCACATGAAAAAATGCAAAGCATTTGGAGAATGTGATTTGGAGAATCCAATTGCAGAATGATACCTGTTCCTTCCCCTCCTTATGCTTGAGAATTAGAAGCCTGGACAGACAACCCCCCAGAACTTCCTATGAGCTTAAAGTACCCAGAAGATACCTAGATGGCTTGTCCCGGGACTGTGGTTGACTTACCTGGCTCTCCAAGAAGCAGAAAGGAAGGTAAGCGATTGAAAGACTCACGGAAGATTAGCTTTTTATACCCTTAGTCTGGTAGCCTGAGGCAGATTGAAAACTCCCTATTTTGGGGGGGGATGATGATGAGCCAACTAAGTTTCCATCGGCAACACCCCAGATAAAGAGGCACCACCCTTTTGCTGATGATCACATAATCATGAATAGTTACTTCACTGGTTTCTCCCAAACACAGCAGTATAACATCGCACGTGTTTTGTCATACCAGTTGCTCTGTGGGCCATGGAGTCATGGCCATGGAATGGATGGATGGATCCATGGCCCACAGGCGAAAACTACCTTCAGCACTGTTTCTAATTCCCTGGATATTGGGAATGGGTCCTGGCACCCATTCATCGAGTTTAGGAGAAGGTAGGTCAGAATCTATAGTCAGTGTTGGTGGACTGAATGGCCTTCTGGTCATCAAAACTCTATGATTCTTGCTTCCTGTGTATTATTTGGCATGGGGCCAACACCAGCCAGGTGTGCTTATATTGTAACCTGGGATACTGTAGGGCTACCCCAGTGAAATCCTATATAAGGCACTTTTATTGAATCTCAGTGGGAAGGAGAGCTTTTCTCAGGAGTCCCAACTCTCAGGAGTTTCTGGGATTTGGAGTGTTGGATTATGTGTACAAAATGTCAGCTTCCTGGGCTATAGCAAATTATAATCCTGCCTCTCCCCTCATGTAGCATAAAGGGGTGATGCAGAAAATCTGATTAGCCACTAAGCAGTAAAGGGAGATCAGTGTAGCCTTAAATGCATTTAGATGCCAGCTTGTTCTGGTCTTGGGTCACTGTTCCCCTCCACTCCATTACTCTACTCCCTGCCATTGCAGTTTGCCATGATGGGAGCTCTCTCTTTCTCCCTAATTGATATGAACTACTTTGGCAGATTAAAGGATGCTTGCTCCTGGGGAGGAAAGCTATGGCAAACCTAGACAGCATACTAAAAAGCAGAGACATCACCCTGCTGACAAAAGTGCGTATAGTCAAGGCTATGGTTTTCCCAGTTGCAATGTATGGCTGTGAAAGCTGGACCAGAAGGAAGGCTGAGCGCCGAAGAATTGAGGCCTTTGAATTGTGGTGCTGGAGGAGACTCCTGCAAGTCCCTTGGACTGCAAGGCGATCAAACTGATCAGTCCTAGAGGAGATCAACCCTGACTGCTCTTTAGAAGGCCAGATACTGAAGATGAAACTCAAATACTTTGGCCACCTAATGAGAAGGAGGGACTCCCTGGAGACCAGTCTAATGCTGGGAACAATAGATGGCAAAAGAAGAAGGGGGCGGCAGAGGATGAGGTGGCTGGATGGAGTCACTGAAGCAGTCAGTGTGAGCTTAAGTGGACTCTGGGGGATGGTGGAGGACAGGAAGGCCTGGAGTAGTGTTGTCCATGGGGTTGTGAGGAGTCGGTTGGGACTTTGCAACTAGCAAGCAAGCAAGCACTTTGGCAGATATTAATTGTCTGAAAAGCAAGAAAAATACAGTAAGAAAGACCGTCAAAAACGAATTCTATTTCCGGCATCTGACGTTGCCTGCTGAAGCTAGGAGAATAACTCCCTGGGGTTTTGCCTCATGCTGTACCTCCCAGCTGAGAGTTTCCATGTGGGAAACACCTCTGATTACAATCATTAATCGTCTGCTCTGTTGATGGCTCAGACACCTCCGAATAATGACCCATGCAAGTTACACCCTACAGGTTCTTTTCCTTCTAACCCACTAAAACCACTTTTTAACATTTAGATTTAATCTGGCATTTCCTGGGAATTGGTGCAATTAAAATGATAGCCATCACTTTGATCCTGGTGCGTGTGTGAAGGTGCACAAGACCTGGGAGTGATGGCTACAAGCTTGTCTTGCTAGGGAGCTTCCAGACAATATTCTGGTGGGCCCCTGGGAACCAGCCTGAAGGAAGAGCACCAAGAAATAGGGCATGCTAGCAATGCTTCTTGTCATAGGGGCTTTGGGCTGCTGTCCTGATACAATGGAGCACCATAAGCTTCTTTGGGTTCTTTCCAAGGGGAAGAAAAGTGGGTGAAAATGCTATGTCATATTATTATTATTATTATGGCATCTGATCCTCTCACTTCCTGACAAATAGATGGGGAAGAAATGGAGGTAGTGACAGATTTTATTTTCCTGGGCTCCAAGATCACCACAGATGGGGACTGCAGCCAAGAAATTAAAAGATGCTTGCTCTTTGGGAGGAAAGCTATGGCAAATCTAGACAGCATACTAAAAAAGCAGAGACATCACCCTGTCAACAAAAGTGCGTATAGTCAAGGCGATGGTTTTCCCAGTTGCAATATATGGCTGTGAAAGCTGGACCAGAAGGAAGGCTGAGCACCAAAGGATTGAGGCCTTTGAATTGTGGTGCTGGAGGAGACTCCTTCAAGTCCCTTGGACTGCAAGGTGCTCAAACCGGTCAGTCCTAGAGGAGATCAACCCTGACTGCTCTTTAGAAGGCCAGATACTAAAGATGAAACTCAAATACTTTGGCCACCTAATGAGAAGGAAGGAGTCCCTGGAGAAGAGCCTAATGCTGGGAACAATAGATGGCAAAAGAAGAAGGGGACGGCAGAGGATGAGGTGGCTGGATGGGGTCACTGAAGCAGTTGGTGTGAGCTTAGGTGGACTCCAGGGAATGGTGGAGGACAGGAAGGCCTGGAGGAATGTTGTCCATGGGGTCGCGATGGGTCGGACATGACTTCATGACTAACAACAACAATTATTATTATTATTGGATTTTAGAGTATATTTGCAAGTGAATTATGGGAAGGGAGAAATATATCCATCTCTTATTCTCCCACATTGGAGGAATTTTTTTTAAAAAATACAGCATTGGTTATGCTGTTATGGAAAAAATGAACTGAGCTTTTGTTTAGTTCCTAGAAAATTGAACTCATCAGTCTCCATTGGTCAAATTCAGTAAATAAGCTTTTCCTAGTAGGGACAAGACCTAGTTTTTACTTATCTGCCACAGAGATGGTAAATATGAACAGCCTCATATATATAAATATAAAGGGAAGGAAGGATGGACGGACAGATGGACAGACGGACATTGCTGAGTTTCAGTGCAGCCGTCACTTCCATCAGGTACAATTCTGCAAGCAAAAGCAGGAAACGTAGCCCTACTAGAGGACATCCATGAACTTGGGTAAAGCTAAGCCATGAGACTGAAATTCTACTCATGTTCAAAGTGAAAGCACTGAACATGATCCGTGTTGCGTGGCTAAACATGTGCTAACATATCCCTCTATGCATGTCTGAGAAATTTAATTGTTTTGTCAGAGTTTTATCCAGTTTGCAACTTCTGGGCCAAACACAAGCTTGGACACCGTGGTTGGCATCCCTCTATATCCAAGCTTGCAATGAAATTTACATACTGGGAAAGAAAGGGCGAATGGGAAAAAGTGGAGAGGGAGATGTCAGAACTGAAAGGAGTTCTCCGACGAATGTGATGGGTAGGGGATGCAGGACAGATAAAAGGAACGACTTCTTCAGATAGTGTGTAGTTAAACTATGGAATCCCACTCCTTCTTGTTCTTTGCCTCTGGCAGCCAAAAATCTTAGGCCAGCCTTGGAGAGTTCTTGGCCATCAAAGCAGATAGTACTAGGCAAGGCACCGCAGTGGTGTGTCAGCTCAGTACAGGGACGTTTCCTATGCTTCCGGTGCTGTGAGTGATGCTTTTCATCACCTTCCTCATTTTTAAAATATTTATTTATTAGATTGAGATCCCACTTTTTTTCTTCCACTGAACTCAAAGCGGCTTACATCATTCTCTTCCTCCTGCTGTTTATCCCCACAACAACCCTGTGATTTAGGTGGGAATGAGAGGCTGTCATGGACCCGAAGTCACCTCATTGGCTCCATGGCTGAGCGGGGACTAGAACCCAGATTGCCTGAGTCCCAGACCTGCACTCTGGCACACTGGCTTATGGATAACAAGCCTCAGAGGTAGGGCCCACAGAAAAATTTTGTAGTCTGGAGTTCCAGATACGCTGTTCCATTTTCCTGTTCTGTTTTTTTAACCCTCCCCAGTTTTCATTCTATGCCTACTAACCATGCTCAGTCCTCTGCCTTGGACTTCTCTAGAGGGTCTTTCTCTCACTAGTTTTCATTTTTCCTAAATATCTCCCCACCAAAACCCCCCTCTCTTCTTGCATGTGGATGCTGCCATTTTGGCCATATAAACAATGCAACTCACTCTCTGTGGAGTGAAAAAAGAAGGACTGATCTATTTCCTGGAAAAGCCCTTCTATAACACATAACACACTTCATGTTTGGAAAACCTTTGTGTCTTCAGAATTTGATCCTTTGCAATCCCTTGATGCACTCTGCTAACTGCTGAGTGTGTTTGAAAGACACATTTCTACCCAGGGCTGGTATGAGCTGGTATGTCGCTCAACTAGAGTTGCTGTCACTCAAACAGGGAAATCCCTTTGATGCATTTAGCTGTCAGCTGTGGATGCCCAAGATAGCAATCGTCCATCACTGTCATTTTGCTGTGTCTCTTACGAAAGCAATTTCACTGGCAGCATCCCCGCCTAGTCACACCACAAACCACACAGCTAAATGGGAAATGCTAGGTGTCCTCCTCACTGCCTTAAAATTTTCTCCCAAGACTGATTTTTCACCTGCCTGGCTTTCTTTATTATGTTGGAGTTCTATACTATGCAATGGCCGAAATGCTCCAGGCAGTTTGCTACACTTACGACCATGGGATAAAACAAGAGGAGAGAGGACACAAACATTTGAAATTACAACATTAAAAAGGAAACTAGCATCAATGTAAAAGACTAAAAATGCACTAAGAATTTAGAATGGAAAGTGAAAGATTAGAACGCTTAAGGAAAAAGTCTGCAGTGGCTCCCAGACTCTGGAATGTACTTCCCAGATAGGTGCGCCTGGCACTGAGCTTATACTCTTTTTGGCATCAGGTCAAAACCTTTTTATTTAAATGGCATTTTAAAATCAATAGCTTTTAATGTACAGTCGCTTTTGTTTTGTTTTGTGATATATTTTGGGTTATTTGCTGTTTATCGTTTTATATATTATTACAGTTTTAATACATTTATTGGAGGTTGTTGTTTTAAATTGTTTTTTTAAAGTACTGTAAGCTGTCCTGAGATATTTATATAAAGGACGGCATATAAAAGCTTCTAATAAATAAATAAAAAGGAGCAGGTGTTCCTTCAGATCGCTTGGCCTCAAGACTTTCAGGGTTTTGAATGTTAATGCCAAAGCAGAACAGGTAGCAGTCTGGTGCCCCTTCACAATCTTGTGGCTCTGTTTTGGACCAGCCAAAATTTGCTTTGCTTTCTATGTTTGTGGATAGGAGAAAAGAGTTATATATACTGTCTTTCAAATGGGGTGGTAGAGACCTGTATGGAAATGATTTTATTTTATTTTATTTTATTTGCTGCATTAAATTATTCACATGCACTCAGTGCACGGAGGCAGGGAGGGAGATATTTATGAAACAATAATCAGAACCAATCCAGAAGAGGGCAGCTAAGGATCAAGGATAGGCTAGAGTGGAGCCGGCTGGAGCCAGGGATCAGACTAGATGGCCAGGGAGGCTCCTTCTGACTCGCTCTGTTTCTCTGTTTCTATGATGTGGGGACTAGAAACACAGGCCAATGAAGAATGACTCGAAAATATTGGGATGCTTGTTATGTGTCGTCAAGTCATCTCTGGCTCATGGCAATGCTTTGAGTGCCTTCCAGAGTGTTCTGTTCTTTTAGTAAAGGAAGCTGGGGCTTCCTTTATGGAATAGATCCATGCTTAGCCTGGGATGAACAGGAGGTGAGCTTCTTCTAAGCATCTGCCATGCAAAAGAAAGGACAGAATTGTTTCTTTTGCTCCAGAAATTAGGACCAGAGCCAGTGGCCTGTATATTACCCTTCATGAGAAAAACCACACCTTGACTTTGAAGTCTCATCTTTCAAATGAGCCTTCATTGCTGCCGGTTCTCTAAGCCAAATGTAAATTTACCTGAATCCCAGCCCTGAAAAACTGCTACAGAGCTACATTTTCTTAATATACAAAATTATGGGAAAATGGGCAGCTGCTATATCAATGCATTCAAGGCAACCCTTAGTCCATGTAGCCCAGTATTGTAGCCATGGCTCCTCAGGGTTATGAAGACCTTCTCCATGCATGGCAGGCTGTAGTCATTGAGAACAGCCTTTCCCTAAAAATAAATATTCCAGTTCTCATGGTTCTGAATGAAAGACTCATTTAAATAGAAGCATGTGAAGCTCACATCTACGGACTCATCTCAAGTCCATCTAGAGTACTCATGAAGCATGTGCATGCAAAGAATGCCCATGCGCACTTTAATCAGTGGGAGGAAAACAGATGTCAAAATGAGTGCGATTCAGAAATACAGATAATTGATACATATGTTTGGAAACATGCATGAAAGATGCAGGGAACTTTGTGTGAACGTTAAAATAAGCTCAAATCTGATACAGACTGGATTTGGAATGAGCTTCTAGATGGAATTCCAAGAACTTTCCAAGAACTTACAGCTTCAGATGCATCACATCCCTATAAATTTGTTAAGCTGTTAACCTGGGAAACCAGTTAAGAAATTGGCCTCTTTTTTATTTAATTTCCTTCCTTCCTTCCTTCCTTCCTTCCTTCCTTCCTTCCTTCCTTCCTTCCTTCCTTCCTTCCTTCTTGCAGAGATATTGACTCCCTATCCACCTGAGGGCCCAATTCTAATTTGGGGAAACTCTCTCATTCTAGCAGTGGGCTAGGCAAAATAAGAATAGGTCAGGACTTAGCAAACAAAAGTACTTGCATTTTTAAAATGTAAAACATTATGAGACATCAGCAATTGCACTTTCGGGGTGAGACACAAGTTGCCAAGAATAGGCGGGTATTTATTTATTTGGGTATTTTTACCCCATCCAATACCTTGTGGGTCTCTGAACGGCTTACAGTATGGGAAGTAGGGGAAAGAGCAGCATAACATTTGGGAAATTAGCCAGGGGAAATTTCTGTGGCCCTAAATTTCTGGAAATTCCAGAAGGATGGCCTGGGATGCTTAGGAGAGCCAAGTTTAGTCCCTGGGCCAAAGTTTCTGAACCACCAATTTGATGGAGATTGCAGATGGTTTTAAGATTTCTCTACTTAAAATGAAAAGCTCCTTTAGATCCTTTAGATGTCTTTGCAATATAAAATGAAAGTATTGCACTAGTCATTGAGAAAAGAGACTAGCTAAGTTAGAAACATAGAAACAGAGTGAGTCAGAAGGGGTCTCCCAGGCTATCTAGTCTGACCCCTGGCTCCAGTCAGCTCCACTCACGACATGCCCACCATGTGCATGTCCAGCCTAACTTTGAACACCCTCACTGATGGGGCCTCAACAACCTCTTGTGGAAGCCCATTCCATACCCTCGGGGTCCTAACTGTCAGGAAATGCTTCCTGGCATCCAAACGGAACCTTGGCTCCCTGAGCTTTGCTCCGTTGGAGTGTGTCCTGCCTTCCTCTGCAGGGGAGAACAGGTCTCTACCCATCTCCATGTGACATCCCCTCACATACCTGTATGTCGCCAACAGATCTCCTCTGAGTCTCCTTTTCTCCAGGCTGAAGAGACCCAGTTCCCTCAGTCTCGCCTCATATGGCTTCCCCTGCAAACCGGCCATCAACCTTGTGGCCCTTCACTGCACTGACTCTAACCTGCCTATATCCTTTCTGCAATGAGGGGCCCAAAACTGAGCACAATACTCCAGTTGCAGGCGCACCAGAGTTGTATAGAGTGGCAGTAATACCTCTCTCAATCTAGAAGCCACACTGGCTATGCAAATATCAACTGTTTGGGGAAGGTTGCTTAATGTTAAGAAGTTGGCTCCAAACTGAGTACTTATTCTCTGTTCAAAACCAAAAGAAGTTGGCTCCATTTGTTGGTTGCTTGACTAAAGGTGGTTCCTGCTGCCTGTGGGCCAATTGGCAAGAATTCTGGATAAGTTGTTTCACCCTTTCGATCTGGTACTGGATGATAGGTCAGATTATATTATTGTTAGGAGTGTTCAACTGCATTTTCCAGAGAACTAGACATGGTTTTTTAATGGACTTGAGTTGGACTGAGCTTTGAGATAGAATTTGGAGAAATTTGGGAAGCTTGAGTTTGGCTGATTCACGTTTCCCTACATATAATCCATCACTATTTCTTTTTTTTTCTGCATTCTGTGTGTGTCGCAGTGGTGAACTCAGCCAATCAGTGATCCTATACTCAAGAGTGACATAGGAGCAAGGTTTGTTCCTGCCTCTAGGTGGCAGTATAAAACCCACCCTGGTGGCATTGCAGATGGCTTCTCTTTACCTTCTCCCATAGCAATAATCAGTCTTTGGAGCAAAACCTGCACTAGATTACGAACTACTCAATGGGATTCTTCAAGAAGTGCAATGTGTCTTGATGCAGCATGCAGAGATGTGTTTCCACCCCATGTCTCAGGGAAGTGGCAGAGGTCACCTGCTCTGCATGCAGAAAGTCCCTGGAAACTCAAAGTTGGAGAGGAACCTGCATGAAATTATGGAAGTCAATGCAAACCTGACTGGGACAGATGGACAGCTTCCTATGTCCCCTTCCCAAAGGGTCTTACCAGTATGAAACCCCTCCTCCCACCCACACCCATCATGGTGAACACTTTTGCTAGTAATTAAATAAACAAAGCAAGCAAATTGTTTGGGTGCAAAATCACGAATAGTTTAATGAAGACAAGACAAGAAAGCACATAGTCTGACAGTGCTCAGCCAATCAGATGGTATTCCCAGACAGGAGCAGCTTTTCCCAGAGAGAACCTCCTAGGCTAAGCTAAAGCCCACTAGCGGATGTGGACACCCCTTCCAGATGACTTCAGCTCATATTTTGGAACACACATGGAAGCATGTGAGATCCCTGTACAGACATGGAGGCATGACAAGGTGCTCAGACACAGTGACCTGCCAACTAACACAGGAGAGAAGCAGAAATAGACAAGGCACATGAGAGAGACGTGCGGCCGGGGTGCGACAGTGCGGCTCCGCAACGGGTGATGATTATGGATCCATAGGGGGGTTTCCTTCTTCATCCATCACAGTTGACATGACCGGCAGGAGCTGTAGTTGTAGGAACTACTTGGCATGACCTGGGAATAGAAGCTGGACAGGTTGGCACCACCTCTGGCGTGCGAAGAGGAGTTTCCAACAGCATAATTGTTGGCACAGGGGTTGCACTGCTCGATGGCGAAAGGCTGGTCAGGGCAGTAGAGGGCTGGTCCCGGGATGGTCAAAATGAAAGGGGGTGGCTGGATGGTCACTGTGGAGGCGGGGCAGCTGGCAAAGCATGGATTTCCACATCCAGCGTTGTTCATCTTCGCAGAATGGAAGGGGATCTGAAATCACACACTGAGGTGAGAAGTCCACTCCTGTGCTTACTCCCTTTCTCTGCTACAGTCACAAACCTCATTTGAAATGAAGAACATGACTTCAAGGAGAGGAGTGTGTTCTCTAGTTTGCTTCTCAAATTCACAAATGCACCATTGCATTTGTGCTGGAGAAACAAAATGTCTTAAAATGCATACTCTTGAAAGCATTTTTAATTTAATTTAATTTTTTTTTGCAATGCACCATCTTACATTTTCCTGTATGGGGGTAAATGAACTCTTAGAAATCTGCACTTCTCTCATTTGAAATGCAAACTCTTCCTATTCAATTGCACATGGAAAATGAAGTGAGCAGAATGCTCCAAGCTGTTTGGAGAATTTGAGTAAATTCGAAAATCACTTGTTTGCCCATCTCTACACTTAGACAGACAGATGGAGGAGTGAGGAAGTGGAGAAGAGGGAAAGAGAGAGAGAAATAGACAGGGCGCACATTGTGGATTTAAAAAGGGATGAAGTGTGGAAATTAATTATCTCCAACTATAGATTAGTTCCGGATTGTGTGTGCAACCCTTCAAAAAACATTTTCCGATCTTGTTAAAATGTTTGGCTTCCCTCAAAATTCCTCAGATGTTGCTTCCAGGCATGACACTTCAAATCATTGTGTGTGCACATGGGCACACACACACATGAAATAAACACATACGCAAACAAAAGTCCAAGATCTCCAAGATTTGAATCTCTACCCGATCCAACCCCAGCTCCAGTTCGGGTGATAGGGCAGATTCATTTGCCTGTATAAAGAAATCCCTCTTGTAATATTTTGAAGGGTTTCATGTAAGAAGTTGCTATTTGTGTGTGTGGGGGGATCCTCCTTCTCACCCCATAGTTGTGTTAAGTTTAGGGAAACTTCACAAACATTTCCTAGTGTCTTTATGCCAGCAAGGTAATCCCATTTTGCCCTGATGTTCCCTTCTAAATTAAGCATGATAGCAGTACAAATTCTGTTTCAACTGGTATGTCTTTCCACCTCATCTCCATCTAATTCTAGACTCGTCTTAGGTTTCCTTCTAACTTGTTATGGGGGAAGAACTAGAACAAGGGAACACAGAGTCAGGAGAGCTCTCCTTGGGTTACATGCCCACTTTTCAAGGATGTTTCATTGCAAAATTCTTGCACAAATGGCTTGGACTGGATGACCTCCTAAATACTTCTCAACAATATCATGGTATGTTTCTACACCATGGCATCTGATGTGTGGAAACATCACAACATCTGTTTGGATGCTCTCGAAGTTTGGTCCCAATCAGCTTTGAAAGGACCTGCTCTGTTCTAGCTGTACCTTCTCCAGGAGCAGGAGATAAAGCAAAAAATCAAACCCTTGTTGGAAAAGAAGCATTCTATATTGTTCTACTCCTCAACCACATATTTCCTAGTCTACAAGGACTTGCCATCATAACACATCTCCTTAAGCTGGTTCAGGAAAGGCAGGTTGCTCAGAACAGTTTCTCACTATGAAGTCTTCCCAAACAAACCCATTGGAACTTACCAGTCAGTGAAGGAGAAAAAGTCAGAAGAATCAATCTGGAAGAGATGTAAAGGACACTCTTTTTATACTTCAGCCCTGTAGCCTGGAGGAAATGAGACACCCACCGTGGATAAACTAATCCACTGTCAGAGGGGAGACACCTCAATGTGGTGCATATTTACCACTCCCTCGGGGTGATTACCAGCCAACTACCAAAGAAAAAAAATGGACCCTCCCAGTGGAAGGGCAGCTCCTCCACGGCTTGACCTATGATGGCCGCTGTACGCTACGCCCTGGGAATGCTTTTCCGTTTGCAATAGTATGAGGAAAAAATGTTCTGTTTAACATACCAGTGCATACCTTGGTGTTTGGTCACGGGTGGCTTCATGTCAGCCACATCGCTGATAGGGAGGAATGGATTTGTTAGTCTCTGACTCGCCAAGATTTTCTGGTTTCTGCGGTCAACCTGACACCATCTCATTGCTGTAGGAGCCTCCAGTTTATTTATTTTTAATCTGTATGAAAATCCAAACATGTTTTGTTAATCCATGCAGAAACTTGTGCATTAAACATGACTGTGAGCAGAAGCAAGGATTCTCTGCCCATTGTTCCAGTTTCTCGTGCTTACATTTGAATTTGTAATTCTGAATTTCTGCAAGAGAGTACTTCCGTGATGCACATTTGTGTGCCCATGCGCAGCCCCCTGAAACCCCCATTTTCATGCTTTCTGATTTGAAAAAATGTGCATTTTCTTTTCTGTTTCTTTTCCTTTTGCTCCCCTGCTCCCAAGGAGAATGCATCTGTCCATCCATCCATTCTCCAGTTGGGAAAAAAATACACTTCTAAAAACACACATTGTGCCTTAATGAAATTGAGCATTTCTCCAATCAGGACAACAAAGCAAATACTTGTGATTGGAGGTCCAAGCAAGTTAAAACAAAGTTTGTCAGAGTTCAGACAATCTCAGGGAATCCTGAGCATGGCATGTTTGACTATTCCTATTTCCACCTGAATGTTGACTCCAAGTTAACCTCCTATAGTTTCTTGCACATGTGAGAAGAAACTTCTTTCCTGTGAGAGAAAATGTTGGAAGGACTCACACAGGAATGCTTTTGTGTTAGTGTGTGATGGATTCTCTTTGTGCACCCATCTGTTTGAAAGATAAGTGTTGGTGGATTGGACTGTCTCTACAATAAATGTGGATAGTAAAATAGGAATAGGAAGCAGCAGGAACAGGATGGAGCAATAGGAAAATAGGAATAGGAAGTAGCAGGAACAGAAGGGAGCAATAGGAAAATAGGAATAGGAAGCGGCAGGAACAGGAC
This sequence comes from Varanus salvator macromaculatus, assembly GCA_023646645.1. NCBI lineage: Eukaryota > Metazoa > Chordata > Lepidosauria > Squamata > Varanidae > Varanus > Varanus salvator. The sequence continues at coordinate 5,408,847 of JAIXND010000803.1, read as the reverse complement.
GGAGCAATAGGAAAATAGGAATAGGAAGCAGCAGGAACAGAAGGGAGCAATAGGAAAATAGGAATAGGAAGCAGCAGGAATAGGAAGGAGCAATCACAAGCTCAGAAATGTATGGAAGTGGACTGCAGTTTGCATCAGAATCCATGTTCAATCTGAAACATGTGAACTCAGGAAACTGTGGGTCAGAAATGTCCTGAAACAATTTTTTCACTCATCCCTACTCATCTTCCCCGTCATTAGTGGCCAGCTCTTTGAGGAACAGTTAAGGATGGTCAGATCTGAGGTCAAAGAATGGAGAAAGAAGCGAGTTGAAAATTTTCTCCATCTAAATCTTGGGGCACTCAGAATATCTAGCAAAAATGGAGAATAGGAGGAGGGGAAGGCAGTGATCACTGGTCTCCACAACTTGCATTGGAGGGACACATGTCTTCAAGTTTGGAGACTCCTACTGGATTGTGACCTCAGAAGATGGCTGAGTCCCTCTCTGCCAAACTTATTCCAGCTCCCTGTTCAATGCTGCTGGCCTCATGTGAGTTGGTTGTTTCCAGCTACAGATGGGTGAAGGAGACCTTTTTGGTGTCTTCTGCAGTCAACATTTATACAGCTCTTTCCATCCTGAATATGAAGACTTCAGTGGATTTTCATAAAGTTTTCTTAAAAATGGACTGGCACCAAATGCTTAATCCTCTGCACTGGCTGAATTCAATGTTCACATGGAGAAGACCATGTTGAACCTACATGTCATACAGTCAAGAAACAAAATGTGATGGCAACTTTGATTTTATCCCAGTGTGGTTGAATAGTCTGAGATCTGAAGATAGTTATTAGGGCTAAGCACTCAAAGACCTTTTTATTTAAGAAATATTTTAACTGTTAATTTATTATTGTAAATTTTGAATTGTTATATTTATTGGTTATTGATTTTAACTTTGTGACTATGAAATGGGCCAGTTTTAGTTTTAGTTTTAGATTGTATATTGTTTTAGATTGTGTATTTTCTATATATTTTTTTCCCTGTGTTGTGAGCCACCCCGAGGCTAGTTGGCAAGGAGGCAGCATAGAAATCTGCTAAATAAATAAATAAATAAAGAAAGAAAGAAAGAAAGAAAGAAAGCCCTAGGTGATGGTTGTGCCTTTCTTGGAAACATGACTGTCAAATAGGTGTCCTTCCTTCCTTCCTTCCTTCCTTCCTTCCTTCCTTCCTTCCTTCCTTCCTTCCTTCCTTCCTTTTTTGCTTGTTTGCTTCCCTGTTTGAAGGCATGAACTGCAACCATATTCTTATCTATGACCCAGGAAAGGATGATTCTTTGAGTATATATTATATAGTAATAGGAAGTTAGATATGGACACTCCTTGGTTCCTCAGTCTCCATTATTCTGTCTGCAAGACATTGTGTCAGCAATTGTGGTGTGTTCTCTATGCACAGCCTCAACCTTCTTACGCAGTCTAATGAGAGCAAGTTATACGGACCCAACCCTGAACCTAAATATATGTCATAACCTTGCATTAATTATCTGGCTCCACAAAGATGATGACTCATTTGATTGACAGAGAAGTTTGAACAAAAGGAGCAGAAGAATGTGAAAATGTGGGAAGAGTCCTGCTGGATCAGACTGAAGGTCTATCTAGTCCAACATTTTGTTCATGTTGTGGACAACCAGCTGTCCGTGAGAAACTCACAGGTAGGATTAGAGTTCAAAAGTGCCTTCCCATCTATGTGACAGAGCAACAAAGGGAGAAATTATTTCCTTAGCCACCAAAATAATTTGAAAGACAAAGTTTTTTTCTGAGTGGACTGTGGACTGCAGAAGACCAAGTTTCCGAAGTATTGTTTGATTTGCCCCGGTTGCTTTCTGTGGATGAAAACAAAGAATTCCTGTGTGTTGAGGTCCAGACAATGTTGCTAGAAATGTTTCTGCCAGAAGTAAAACCCAAATGGAATCTCACTTGCCATTAGGGATGAGGGAATAATTATTTTGCTTTGCATCTCACGCTAACTCATCTAATTTTGAACTTTTGAGCCATCACATGAACTGAAGCACAGTGATCTGTCAACATGTGTAGTTCTGGACATTTTGCAGTGCAGTCTGCCAGTCAAATAAAGAGCACCAAAAATTGAACATTTGGTGAAAGAAGTGTATATTCGTGTACAGTGTTAACATGCATCATAGTATGAAAAATGCTTGCAAGGGTGTGTTTGTGTTGGTTGCAGAAGTGTATATTAATATGCATACATTAGGAGACATATGCACATGAATTTTCATGTAAAGCTTTTTTCCTCTTCGAAGGTTGGGGCAAACCTACTGTATGTTTGGAAACGTGAGAGATGGAAAGAAACCAAAACTGCCATATTTGTAAACCATGCAGACAGCCTTGGCTATGGGAAATATGGCAATGAATAAATATTTTTCCCTGTCATTATTTGAAACTATCTTTTTGTGTTATTCAGTCATATTAATTGATACCACAAGATGCTTTGCTCTGCAGCAAGACAGAGGCAGTCTTAGTTCACAGCCCTGTCAAGTGTTGGGCTCAAGCCAATGATGATGGGAGTTGTAGTCCAACAATGCTGTGAGGGACATGGCTTTCCCAGCACTGCCAGACGTGTTTCCAACTGGAGCCATCCATCCACCACTCAATCTTCTTGCTCTGATTTTATGATCTCCAATTTTCAGAGGGAAGAGAATTGATTTCATTACTGTTAGTGGCAAACAAGGATGTTGGAAAAAATCACTATGGACACAAAGGAGTTTGAATTTCTAAGAGTCCAACCTGTGGATTCCAAGGACACGAGATGCTCCTGAGTTGTGCTGATTCCATGGACCAGAACACCACTTTTTAAAACTTTGATTTTTATACAACTTCAGTCAGAAAAATATGAGTCCCTGGTACTTGTAGGTCCAAAGCCAGAGATAAGTAAGACGATAAGAAGAAGAAGGTAAGAAGAACCATATAGGATCAGCTTTCTCTTTCCACAGTGGCCAGTCAGATTCCAATGAAAAACCCAGCAATGGAAAATCCCAAAAGGATGCAAGCAGAACAAGTACCCTCCAGCTCACATTCTTCTGCAACTGAAACACAAGAACACACTACCTCTAATGAGGGACATAATCTATAGTCATTGTAAATGGCCATTGTTACCTTTCTCTTCTATGAATGTACCTATTTCTCTTCTGAAGTCCTCCACCTGGGCAGGCAGGGCTCCATTTCCGGAACATGCTTCTTCCTTAGGAAGAAGCATGGAAGCTAAGCAAACAAATCGATATTGGGAGCATGGATTGCACAACGCTGTTAAAGGGAGTGTCAACAACCTTAATTTCTCATGTGCAATGTGGATGGAGTGCATTGTCTTTTGAAATGAGGTGTAATAGGGTATAATTTTTGAACACTATTATGCTAATCCTGTGAATAGGCAATGCACATAATGTGGGCAGCGATTAATCCTGCCACTCCAAGTGTGGGTGATGATTCACTTTGGAGCTTGCACCCAATTAGGGCATTGAAAAATAGTCTCTGGTTCTGGGAAACACTAAGCAAAGCACACAAACATGATAGACTTCACTAGGCTTCCCATCGTTTCAGCTGCTTTGGGAGTTCTTTACACTCCAGAGAGTTACGTGATGCCTCAACTATTTTCAAGAGCATCGGAAACTTTCCCTTTGCTTTCAGGTTTGGGTTATCTGGATTTTTTTGGGGTGGGGTGGGGGAATGTATTCTTGTTTTGTAAGAGAAAGGCAGAGCCAGTGGAATGGAAGAGCCACTTCATCCCAGCCTTGCTTACTCATGACAACATGGGGAAGGAAGGCTTCTGCTTTCCTCCACTTTTTTGTTTGTTTTTTTTTAAAGTAATGAATTACCTTCTGCCCTTTTTGGTGGCAGGGAATTAAGGCTGCAAGGTTGGTAATACTTACTGCTTTGGGGCACATCTAGGGGCACTGCAAGGGCTGTGGATCCCCTGCCTCTCCTGGAACATCCTCAAGATGCCTCCAGAAAATTTATCTCTGGAGTCACAGGAACATGGAGAGCGGAGAGGTCTCTCACTTCTGCTGATGCCACACCATGGGGCCAAGTGCAGGGATGGTGGTATTCTGGGTCTAAAAATTCCCCAGCTCCCCCCCGCCACCACCCCTGCTCTAGCTGGACAGCTTGGCAAGTCCCTGGAACTTCCTGACATGGCAAAGCACCTGCTCTTGAGACAACCTCTGGTTATATCTCAGGATTGTGTGCTAAGCCAATCTCACTGAAGCATCCTTCATCTTCCAGTTCTGAATCTGTGTCTGAAATGTGACCAGCAGTCTGTGGGGATGCTTGCCCAAGCCAGCCATCCCTCTTGCCCACAACAGAAAGGGCACTCAGGCCAAGTTCACTGAGGACGTACTGTCAAAGCTACATGTTATGAAGCAGATGGCAAATTCACGGTGGGCTTAGGACTTGGATTTCAAAGCAACCAACCTTCCCTGAAGCCTTTCCATGAGGAAGAGCAAGAAATGTTCTGCACCAAGGCCATGTCTTGTTCAAGAAAGGACCTGCCATTGTAGGACAGCTGTTGCTTTCCCATCTCCCAGCTGCTGAATCCATCCAACGTGGCCAAGGACAACATCTGGAAGACCTGATTTTGAGCCCTGATGTTATGTCTTTCTTCCATTATGGGAAGAAATAATGTAATCCCACTATTACATGGGATTCTAGACTGGTCCCCTCTCCAGACACTCACCAAATCTAGACCTGCTCAGCTTCCAAAAGATTGTGAGAATGGGTGGGAGAGCAGAGAGGGAATTGCATGTTTTGGGTCTCACTTTAAGAACCCCCCTTATTTTATTTTATTTTATTTTATTTTATTTTATTTTGTGCTGCTGTCCTACTAGTTAACATTCTTTTCGGGGAATCATCTGGCAGTCTTTATGGAAGCCTCTTGATGTTCCTAGTGAAGGCCATTCCTTTGGGATAGCCCCCTACTTGTCATGGGGCAAGCCAAATGATTTCACCAAAGAAGGGCAGGAAGAAGTGCCATTTCAGCCTTCATCTGCCTGATTTTCTTTCTCATGCTTCTTAATCTACTTGGCTCGAGAATTATATCAACCACATAATCTCCTCCCCTTGCATTGGTATCGGTGACTCCCAGCCTCTTACTCATTTCCATCTTTGAAGCTCTGCAAGCAATTCAGCAGTTTTTTCCATTCAGTAATTCATTATCACCTCCCACTTTTTCAAGAGATGGATAACCTGGCAGATGGATAACCTAACAGAGATAGCTAGAATTTGTCTTCTAAGGTCACTAAGAAGAAATTGAGATTATTATACTGGTCTTAAAGCCATAATTGATTTCTTCACTTTACATCTAAAGCAGTTTTTCTCTGGTTATATATCCACACACATATTTATCTTTTTGTTTTCAATAAATATTTCTGGGTTTTTTGGAATGCAGTTTGGTTCAGTTAGACCCAAAGTAAATTTAGTAGTAGAAATTAATTTTGTGATCACTGGGGTCTCATTTAGAGCAAGAGCTCTTTCTCGTTGTGATAAGAGTTGAGATAAGGGTGGTCAATCAAAGGAGAAGGAGAAAGAGGAAGAGGAGGAGGAAGAGGAGTAGAAGGAGGATCTTTTTCTAACAGACATTCGATTTCTCCATCTCAGTTTTCCATATTTAAATTTCAACTGACATTCAATGGTGCACGACTCAGTTTGCTTCAGTCCTGGTAGGGCTTGGATGGGTGAGGTTGGATATCCCTTAATCTATTGCTGTTTATATTTCTGCAAACCTCAAGGCCCCCACAAGTGTGCTGTACCTAAGCAGTTGTTCCCACATTGGTCCCATTTCTGTTGGCATACACCAGCTGGGCTGGCTGGGAATTTGTAATACAGGGACATTCAACAAAGCTTCCCACAGTAAACAGTTGCTTCCTCACAGTGTTTGATCACCATGCAGGTGTGCATTGCAAATGTCAAGGGAGAAAGATACGAAACAACATTCTGGGACTGGGAGCTGGGGCGAGGCGTGTGTGCCTCGGATTAGAAGTGCTAGTTAATAGAAAGAATTCATTATTAGAAAGGCAGCTAGAAATACTTGCCTCTCCAAAGAGCAAAATATGGGGAAGCACAAGCCAAAAGAGCAAGAATAACATGCTGCGGTTAAACTTCACTCAACCCTTCCTTCGGGTAGGGAAAACGAGTCTGATAGGCAGAAAGAATGAAAAGGAAGTCATGCTAAGATTCTTTGTGGTTGCTTGTCTAAACCTCACAATACCTGTAGCCTTGTTATCACCACAAGTGAGTCAGCTGTCTTTTTTTTTTTAAAGGAGCAAAGTGACTTCCTTCCTTAGGCATTTTATACTTGACAGCAGGGGTGGGCAGCCCTCAGGGATCCCCATGATCTGGGGATTGATCCAAAAGAGTTATTGACTTGAGGAGAAGGGAGGGGAGGGGAGGGGAGGGGAGGGGAGGGGAGGGGAGGGGAGAAACTTTGAGTCCTGAGAATTGAATAGCAGTACATGAAAGAGTTACCGTCCTTTCACACATCAATGCATTCCTCATTAGCTCATATATTTCTTTATTTCAGCAGTAATGGGCTGGGAGTCATTTTGCTACCCCAAAGGATGAGAGAACCATTGAGGCACAAGCTTGTTCTACCTTGGAGTCCGGTCCAGCCTGATCACAGCTCCAAATGTGAGCTTTTATTCTTAGGGGTCAGATGGGGCAAATGTGCAGTTCGATGCACTTAAAGAGAAGAAATGTATAATTTCTGCTCACTGATTAAAGAATGAAATGCAGATCTCTCTCAATCTCTCTCTTTCTGTGTGTCTCCATACATGTCTTTAGTCCATGCTGCTTACTAATGTGCACATTTGTTTTCTAACAAATGTATTCTGTTAAGGTGTTCATAAACTAAATTGCTTCCCAAAATGCAATCACATTCATATTCAGGATTGCCGATCAGGCAGGTTCTGATACACCACAAAGTGAATCAAAGCACGTGTGTATCCCTCATTACTTGTATTGCCAAATAAATCAAGAGTCGAAATTCCTCGACAATATACAGATTCATCCAGACATCTAGTTCTAATTTCTGTCTCCTTCTGGATATTGGGGATAAGCACGAATTGTAGCAGTGGCCAGAAATATTGGTGCTTAGAAATAAACCCCAGTGGTTTGAAAGAGACAATAGGAAGGGGTTCTTGATCTGCTTCTCTGAATGACAATCCGTTCAGAAGATTCTCTTGCCAATGTCTCCTGGGCACAAAAAACATGCAAGGTCTAGACTCATATTGCAAGCAAATGGGCATTTCTCTCTCCGTGGCGGCTTAAATACTGCTTCTTTACAAAGTGCTGCCTTCTAGTGGCTGTTAGGTCAATGTCCCACAATGTATACACCATGGTATATACATTGGTATATACACCATGGTATATATATTCTCCCATGGTGGAAGGGAGAAGAAGCAATAGTCTTGTTGAAGCTTTGACCCATAGGCACCCCTAAAACACAGTAACACTTCTAGCCATGCACTGACTAATAATTTGATGCAGAACTGTTTTGATAGAATTTGGTAGGGGTTTTCTGTATTTCATTGCTATTATTTTATTGTTTATTTATTTATTTAAATATTGATATGCCACCCCTTGCAACAGCCTCGGGGCGGCTCACAATACAAATGTTGGATTATATGAGGGGTCTTCAAAAAGTTTCTGCACTTTTATATTTTATGAATATATATTATATAGCTTTTGCTGATGGCATTAAAAAGATGGTATGACACTGGGAAAAATGCATTGCAAAGGAAGGTGATGATGTAGAAAAGTGATGTGATTTGTTTACGAAATTCTTAAGGAATAGAGTTTTAAAAGTGTGGAAACTTTTTAATGACCCCTCGTGTATGTCTAATTGAATATTATTGTTATATTGTGTAGAAACATAGAAACATAGAAACAGAGCGAGGCAGAAGGGGCCTCCTGGGCCATCTAGTCTGACCTCCGGCACCAGCCGGCTCCGCTCATGACATGCCCACCATGTGCATGTCCAGCCTATCTTTGAACACCCACACCGATGGGGCCTCAACGACCCCCCGTGGAAGCCCATTCCACGCCCTCGGGGTCCTGACTGTCAGGAAGTGCTTCCTGGCATCCAAATTGAACCTTGGCTCCCTGAGCTTTGCTCCGCTGGAGCGCGTCCTGCCTTCCTCTGCAGGGGAGAACAGGCCTCTCCCCATCTCCATGTGACACCCCCTCACATACCTGTATGTCGCAAACATATCCCCTCCGAGTCTCCTCCAGGCTGAAGAGACCCAGTTCCCTCAGTCTCACCTCATACCCCATCCCCTGCAAACCAGCCACCATCCTTATGGCCCTTTGCTGCACTGGCTCCAACCTGGCTATATCCTTCCTGTAATGAGGGGCCCAAAACTGAACACAAGACTCCAGTTGCGGGCGCACCAGAGTCACACTGTCAGGAAGTGTACATTGTTTGCTGTGATATTTTGTACACTGCTGAGAGAGTCCTCTTGATTAATGGGTGGGGTAGAAATTCAATAAATAAATACTTAAATTTAGAGATACAAATCTGAGCAGGAACATCTGTATATGCCCATGAACCATGTGCTTCCCTTGTTTGCCCAAGAGGATGGCCACCTTGGAGGAGATTCATAAGAAGATGTGCCAGTTCGAGGAAACCATGGAGTTTGATGCATTCAGAAGTTTATTTAGATACAGAAGAGGCATAAATTTACATAATTTGAGGCAGCATGGGAGGAAATAATGCAACATAGCAGAAAAAAACAGAAAATATGGAGCAACATATTTTTGCATGGAGGATCAACTCTCTCAATGGTGAGCAAAAATTGTTACTGGTTCTTGGCTGTATTACACAACATCAACAACAGGAAATAGACACGAGAAGAAATCTTGGGTTTTCTCACTGTAAGAAGTTCTCCAGTGAGTACTGGGGGACAAGCAGGTGGACACCTATTTGCTCATCCATCTTTCCCTATAATCTGCAGTCACTGATACATTAAAGAAATATAGATTATTTCCTCTCACATTTTCTTTTTTTTAATTTGAGAATTCAAGTGCAAGCAGGGGTGTTTTGAAGAATGACTGAGTTTGGGTTTGCATAGTGGATCAAAAGTGTTAAATTAGGAAAGTTTCTATCGAAACTTGATGTGAACTAAGCGTTGCCCAACATCAACAGGAAGTCTTCCCAAAAATATTACAGGTGCTTGATGGGAAATTCTCATTATGGAAAGGTTCATTGGTGATGATAAGAGGTTTGGAAAATGGTGGAAAATGACAACAGAAGGTTGATGCATTTTGGGTTTCGAAAATCATTTCTACAAATTCAGTGGCACTTCATATCCGTTCTGAGAATGGTGGATCCTGGGTTTAGTGTTTTGCAGAAGGGCTGTGTTCGTTCTGGCTTCTGGGCATGGACTTCTGAGAAGAAACACTTGAGGAGCTGATGGTGGAGCTTGCACTAGCAGAGATGGAGCTGCGCCCACTATGACCCGGTCTCTCGTTGTATTGAATTGGAGCACAAGGGTTACACTGCTCGATGCAGAGTGGCTGGTCCGGACAGTGGAGAGATGGTCCTGGCAGGCTCAGGGTGAAGGATGGTGGATGAATGGTCACAGTCCTGTCAGGACACCTGGCATAGCATTCGTTCCATCCAGAAGACATCTTTGCTGGATCGGTTGTGTGGAGCTAAAGTAACACATCATGATAGGTAGTTGAGAGAGAGTGAAAGCTGAAGAACCCAGTCTTGGGGACCAAACATGAGCCCTTCCGCAATCCCAACCTGACCTTCTGGGGTTCCTCAGGTGGCCATGCCCTCCTTCCCTGGCCTTACTCTCTTTAGAGCTAAGGAGCTTGCTTGGAATTTTGTCAGCTTGTCTTCAGCTCAACTGATCACTGCAACTTGCCAGAAATGGAATTTCACCCTCAGACTGCAGGGGCTCCACAACTCTGGTGCTTTAAATCATAGATAAATCTCAGCGTGTTCCGATCCAGAGTCAGTTTGTCTGTTAGACCAGCTGCTGGGAACATGAACTGGTTGGTTATGGTGTCCTCCTATCTTGCTTGTGGGTTTCCTGTGGTCAGCTAGTTGCCCCATGTGAACAAAATACTGGACTAGAGGGACCCTGGATCTGGATCCCACTTATTTTCTTATATGTGTTTAAGAACCTACACGAGTCATAGTGTTATGAACTGCCCAGAGAGCTCTGGCTGTTTGGTTTTATAGAAACAGAAGGAGGAAGAGGAGGAGGAGGCACCTAGGGCGAAAGTCTGCTATGGTATTGTGCCCTGCACAAAAATAGCCTCTATCTATCTATCTATCTATCTATCTATCTATCCATCCATCCATTCATCCTAATCTATCTGTCCTGTCTGTCTGTCTGTCTGTCTGTCTATCTATCTATCTATCTATCTATCTATCTATCTATCTATCCACCCTTCTATATATGAGACATCTAATGCTTAATGCTATGTTGCTATCTTAAAAGCTACGCCCAAGAAATATCTTGTTCAAATAACCTGCTTACTTATTTCTAACCTGTGTTTAGACCCCCAGCTGTGTTCTAAAGGCCATGATTCATTTATCACACTTCCCTACCCATCCTTCCACTCAACAGTACACCACTTGGATACAAGTCATTGGCCCCATGGCAGCTGTGTTAATTAGCAGGATTCTCTGATTCATGGATGTTCCATAGCATATTAGGAATGATTTCCTGGCAGCCAAGCTAGACATGAGATCAGTTGTATTAATGTAATTAACATGAAGGCATGTGTGTGCTTACAAACCCACACACATGATAAGAAGGTTTTGTAATAGCTGGGTATGCATTAGCAATCAACATGTGGAAATTGACAGACCCTCTAAAATAAATTCAGACATTTTACATTCCTGCCCACCTTCCACTCAATCATGCACAGCTTCTCATGTTCCTAGAGGGAGGCACCACCATCCCTCAACTTAAGGCATCCCTTGTAGACGCACCTTGATCATCACATTCTGTTGTCAGGCTGTGGCCTAAGCTACGAGGACACTCAGGAATATTCAGTAGAAAATCAGACTAAAACTGAATGTCACCACAAATTTGAAAGTATACACCACCAACAGAAAGAAGGGAGAGAGAGAGAGCTTACTATGAGCCAGAGAATCCCTTGTTGCAGAATACTATTGGCAAGCAGGAAAGAATGTCTAGATGTGTAGCCCAGAAATCTCTGCTTTTTCCCTAGGATCTCTTCCTTGTAAGGATAGCCTGAAATGCCTGATCCTGCCTAATCTTGGAAGCTAAGCAGAGTCAGGCCTGGTTGAAAGCTGGATGGGTGACTTAAATGTTGTGAACTGCCCAGACAGCTTTGGCTATGGGCAGTATAGAAATGTGATATAAATATTAATTTAGGAATGGGAGTTCAGATCTAGTTTAGAACCCAGTTCAAGGCCAAAATTAATGAACAAACTGCACATTTGAGGATAGAAAATTCAGGATCCTGAGGGGAAAGCTGATACTGGTGGGGAACAGCAAGGTATTATACTACGTTTAAAATTTCTGAACTAAGCTTACCTGATTCTGTAAGGAAAAGGAGTTGACAGGGTGTCCTCGTTGTTGAAGGAATCCTTTGGTGCTTCCCTCTGTCCCCAGAAGGTTATATATGGTTCCATTTCATAAGACTGTAATTAACCATTAACAACAGTTTTTCCTTCCCTAACACCAAAGTTGTTTCAAGGAATGATTTCATTGTTCATGACCATCTATCCTCATTTGGTCATTTGTTTTTCCTCATATTTCAGCCATAGGCAGGACATTCCTTTTGGGAAAAATGTGCGTCTGAGTTTTCTCAAAGGGATTCTGACTAGAGATGACTCATAACAGCCTCTGGGACTTTTTGAAGACTCATTTGCAGACCATGCACCCAACCCCACTCCCAGTTCTCCAGTGCTCCTGTGGAATTTATTGATTGATTGGTTTATAGTCCACCTTTCTTGCATCGTGGAACTCAAGGTGACTCCATGTGATTCCCAGGTGGTCTCCCCTCCAAGCTCAGGCCAGCCCCAGTCCTGCTTAGCATCAACATGGCAGACGCCTGGATGTTCTCCATCTTTCACCTGAATCTTGTTCTAGCTTGGGTCCATGCCGCGGAGCCATCTTCAGTGGTTGGTTTTCTTTGTAGGAAGTCCTGTACATATTTGGATCCATGTTTTTCAAATGTATGCCTCATATGTGTGCACTTCTCAAGTACATGCTGTCCTCCCTCATCCATTAATGTGAGATTTTGCTCATTTTTGTGTTTCAAAAATGCAAATATTTTCATGTTCATTTCTCGGGTGATCATGTACTCTCTGGTGCATTTTTTTCCTCCTCAAATAATGTGCATATATAGAAATATGTCCATAAGCCTATGTATAATAGTTGCACAGGCCATGGGTGGGGTGATGCTGCAGCATTCATGTCCTGCTTGTGGGATCCAACAGAGAGATGTTGGCTGCTGTGTGAACAGAACACGGGACTGAAGCGACCCTCTATCTCACCCAGAAGGTTCTGCTTGTGTCATTGTCAAGAGAACTAGTCTTAACTCATTTTAGGCTGGTGTGGAAGAATGTTTTGCCTTCACTTGGGCCTAGCTATACCCTGAAAAGCTGCATTATGTTGAACTGAGCAGATCCGATCCGATCCGATCCGATCCATGCCAGGCCAGGCCAGGCCAGGCCAGGCCAGGCCAGGCCACGCCACGCCACTGATCCTCTTCTTTAGTGTCCTGCCTACACTATTTGGTCATGGTCCTCCACTGTTGCAGACAGGGGTTTCCCTTCCCTATCTGGAAATCCTTGGGACTAAACACGGGCCTTTTCAGTGCAAAGCACATGCTATGGGCCCTGAGCTCTGGGTCCTTCTGCTCTTTTGATTATTCAGTCAATTTTCTGAATGGAAACTTGGTGAGGGTAATGCTCTGCCATTGGCTGTGAAACAAGGAAGATTTCCTTTGTTCTCTTCATTTAAGGCATGAATGTTTCATTGACACAATGGGAGGAGACAACTCTGTAGCCCACAAATTGTGTTGTGGCATTCCAGAAGCTGTCAGCCCCACCAAAAATCACTCTGCAAAAACCAGAGCCCTAGCAATTTAGCAAGGAGGGACCCCACCTATGGGGCAGTTGATGAGGCAGAGCAGATGAGCAACTGGGAATGGACACAAGAAATGATATCACTCCTTAAAACAACTGGGGTGTTGTGTGAAGAAAGATGTTAGCGAGCAATTAGAAAAGACATCATCCGCCCAGAATGCCCAAGGAATGGTATAAAAACCAGACGATTCAATGCTGTAGCATCAGGTTGCCTTACCAAGATACTCCAGTGGGGTTCTTTTCATTGCGGAATCTGGTAAGTGTGTTGTAAAGCTTTTGGGTTGTTGTTGAGCCTCTTACAAGGCAATCTTATGCATGCTTATTTGGGAATAACCTTCACTGAATTTAATGGACTTATTCCCAGGTTCAGTGTGCATTACAACTAAAGCACTGGCAACTTCTCAGCTGTTATTGATTTCCTTGCCTCAACTCTGCCTTGCTTAAGCTGTTCTTAGAAGTATCCCTGTGTTAACTAGGATGAAGTTCTCAAAAACCATGTTACTGTGTATGTATAGGGAAAAATGAATCTGTGGATTTGGGTTTCTCTCTTTAAGTTCAGTGTTCAGACTTTTCGAGTCTTAAATTTGGTAGATCCCAAAGTTGGATTTTTTCACGTTCCCATGAAAAGACATAAGTAGTACTATGAGCATTTCTCCTAGTACAGGAATTTCTGTGTGCATTTTGCTCACCCAGAGAACTTTAGCTATGGGTGGTATAGGAAATGAAATTAATCAAAAATAATATTTGCATGCATTTTTCCAACTATGATGCATTTAAACTGTATTTTTCTCTCATTTGCACCCCACAAAACATTTTCTGGACTGGAAAATTCCATTGCAAATTTTTAAAAATGAAGGGTGTTTGAATTCTTGCTTGCGTAGTGGTTCATTACTGTGAAATTAGTCAAGTATTCACTGAAATATTAGCTACATGGATTTCTGCCCTTCCTTGATGGGCTAGTAACAAGAAATACAGAGTGCAGATCTGGGAAAAGGAGTAAGCTCATTTCTGCTTTATTGTAACCCACCACTGAGCTGCTAAGACAGTTTAGAACATCAAAGAACATTCTGATCCTTCTAGAAGGAAAGCTAGATGAAGGAATGCTGGAGAATTCTAAGGAACGGTTTTGGGGACTCCACAGTGGACCTGAAATTTCATGCAAGAATTGTCATGAAATAATAAAAAAAGAAACAAAATGTGCATTTCTGCAAAGGCTAAATAGCAAAGGTACACATTCTTCAGAGATTTGCATATTTGGGGGATTCCTGCATTTTCAGGAGTAGAAATTTACAAAGATGCACACAAAGGGATTTGAACGAAATCTAATTCCATGCATGAGCAGACAATGCAACACAACATGCTATGAGGGATAGATAGAAAGGATTTTATGTTGTCTGCTTACCCCCAGCTCATGCAGAGGTCAGTGAAGGAAAAGTGTCATCCAGCTGAGTTTAAGCTGGACCCAGACACAACTCAATTATGCCAAATATTTGGCAATTACTTGGTTCAAGTTCTCCCATTGTGATAAAAAGTAGCATCTTTAAAAATTCAGTTTTGCCTATCAGTATCCTAGTTGTGCAGTCAAACCTTTCCTAGTGCTTTGGTAAATATTTTCTTTGTCCTTTCAGAGTGTCTTCAGTTCTTAAATCAATGCTGGCTTTATATTATATAAGAAAAATATAGTGCAATTCATAGTGCAATTGATATTTAGATAGATGGATAAACTTTATCATGGTCAAAGGCCAGCTCAAAATTCATATTTCATTGACCATTCCTTGCAGCATGTATTCCCCTGAATGGCACTACATAACCCATGCAGCCAAGATGCTACCATTGTTTTATTCCCCACCCATTGTAGCACATTAGAGGTTTGCAAGGAAACACTGATGTTAATGATATATATATATATATATATATATATATATATATATATAGAGAGAGAGAGAGAGAGAGAGAGAGATTAGGTATAGATATAGAGAGATAGAGATAGAGATAGATAGAGAGAAAGAGCTATAGCTATAGATGATAAATATACTCACATTCATTGCCATATGCTTTTTCTGTGGGTCCTCAAATCAATGTGGCGAATAGAGCCTGAAGATGGTGTGATTCACATTTTATTAATTCTTCCCTGTTCTCTCTTTCCCTTTCTCTGAAGTGTCCCTTTGGATCACCACAACAGAGTCAGACAAGATGGCTTGTGAGTGGAACCCGTGCTACGCCAGCTGCCCTCCCGTGACGGTGATGATTCAGCCCCCACCCTTCACCCTGAACATCCCCGGCCCAGCTATCTACTGCCCTGACCAGCCACTCTGCATTGAGCAATGCAACCCCTGCGCAGTCCAGTTCAGCGAAGGAATGTCCCGTGGGGGCTATGCTCCTATCTCCAGCAGTGCAGCTTCCAGCTCGGCAAGCGTGTCTTCTCAGAAGTCCCTCCCTAGAGGCCAGAGCGAACGCATCCCTCACCAGAGATTCTAAGCTCAGGAGTCACCGCCACCCAAATTATCTTCAGAAGATCCACTAAATGTGTAACCAAGCTCTTTAGAGCTGTTTTGTCTGTTTTTGCCGCTTCTTGAAATTAATGCTCCAGGTCAGTAATGCCTCCGTGCTTCCATAGTTTCATGCTTCCACCTCCATCACTGTGGATTTTGGGCCATCTTCTAGGGAGAACATTCAGTTCCTTTAAAGCACAGATGAAGTTTGAGAATGCTCATGGTTACCCAGTTAAAAAGACAACACACCTGAGACTCCACTGTGATTGCAGATTA
This sequence comes from Varanus salvator macromaculatus, assembly GCA_023646645.1. Taxonomy (NCBI): domain Eukaryota; kingdom Metazoa; phylum Chordata; class Lepidosauria; order Squamata; family Varanidae; genus Varanus; species Varanus salvator. Next base: position 5,392,965 of record JAIXND010000803.1, on the reverse strand, counting down.
AATTAGGAGATGATTGGGTAGAGCCTCCTTAATGGACTCTTGTCCACCACCACCACCACCAAACTTGAGAAATCCATGGAAAACGTCTGATGACTCTCAAACTTTAAAGAGCTTTGTTGTAAGCAATTTCTGTATGGTGTGGAATAATAAGATGAGGGTCTAGCAAAACAATTTGAGTGCATCTTTATGGGAGATTGCCTTCCATATTATTACCTTCTTCTCTTTGTTTTGGTTGAAACCTTCCATTTTATTGTTGGCAACTTACACGCTTATGTTCTTCTCCTCTTCTATCCTGCCTGAAATGCATTGCTGTGGAACATAGTGTAATTTCTCTTTCAAAATAAAACCTTTATTGCATCAGAAACTCCAGAGTGTTCTAGTACGTTCATATCTTCTTAGTCTCCTTCATCCAAGGTTAAAAAAGGAAACACAGGGAAGGAAGAGGGCAAAGCAATCTTACTGTGTGCCTGTGTGTAGACAGACATTTCCATACTCTGGGGAGCACTGAAATGGGGTAAATCTTTGCACATGCTTTTATATGCCATTTCCCTTAATATATGGATTATGGATGGACAAAATTCTTGTGGTAATTAGGCTGACCATGAGAAGCTACCTTTGATCTCCAAGGGATGGGTGATAGTTCTGATTCCGTTTGGTTACAATAGGAACTCACAAAAAATCACTAGGCTTTTCACAGTCGGAACCAAACAAATATGAGTTTAGTTTTGTTTGGTTTTTCTGATTTCATGAATATACTGAATGAATGTACTTTACTCAGAGGAAAGTAACAGCAGTATCCAGTCCTCAACACATTCTGTCCTGTTTCTGCATTAGGTTGCAAAATTTATTTTCAGTCAATTCAGGTTCTTAAAAATGTGTTTGTGTGGACTGTTCTTCAAATATTTAGCTATTTTCACATACCCCTCCATCTACAAATTTCCTTGTCGTTGTTAGTCGCGAAGTCATGTCCGACCCATCATGACCCCATGGACAACATTCCTCCAGGCCTTCCTGTCCTCCACCATCCCCTAGAGTCCTCTTAAGCTCATGCCGACTGCTTCAGAGACTCCATCTAGCCATGTTTTAACTGCAAAGTACCATCAAAACTTCACAGGAAGTGCAACTACTAAAGTATAACTATGTTTTGGTTGCCAGCAACACATTTTAGTTCCATGGAAGATATGAAAAGAATTCCCCAAAGATGGAAATTCAAGGAAGCTCTGAACTATACATAAATGCTCTATATGTTATGTTTACATTTCAAAAGTTCATGCCTGAAATTTGGTCACTCTAAATAATTTTATTGCTTGTCTTATACACATTATATGCTGTAAGGATGGATCCCGCTTTTCCCAAAACTCAACATTCCAAGCTGGAAATCCCAGGCACTGAATCAGAACTGGAAGAAGAGGTGTAACTGTAATTTCTAGCTGAAATTTTAAGGCCGGTGAACTCTACAATAAACCAAGTGGCTGGTGGGAACAGTGGGGAAGCACTATTTTGGAGGGTCAGAGGAGGAGAGGTTTACCTAGGGCTGCCTTGTTGTCAAATGACATGTCAGGAGAGTGAGCCAGTTAAGTAACACCTGGTATTTTCACCATCTTGTCCAAAAGCAGAGTGGACCTCCCTGAGGGTGGAGCTAACTCTGGTGTGGAAGGGAGGAAGGGGAATCAGTTTGGAATCTTCAGGCATGGGCAGAACACAATGCACATTTGGTAGAATTATTAACTCGATGGATATTTCTTGGTAATTATATTACTTTCTTTGACTGGCTAGCTTTAACATATTGTACAGCAAAGAAAAATGGGTTGCTGTAGAGAATGATTGATGGCAAGAAGACCCAGGGTGATTTCAAGCAGGAAAGGCTTTATTGGAAACAGAAGAGAAGCAGGTTAAGGCAAATTGAACTGAAAAGCTCTGAAGCACAAAATCTGGCATGGCTAAAAATGGGAATATATGAAATGTGCTAGCAGGAAGTTCAAGGACAGATCACATGTTTCTCAAATCCACAGACAGGTCGTAATGGCAACATTCTGGATGGATGGACTCATCGCTTTGTCGTCTTCATTCTGTGGGCTGCATCGTTAAAATCACTGGCAAGGGTCACATCCACCCAGGTACCTGGATCCTGATCTGCGAGAATAAATGCTGGAGGAGCTGAAACCAGGTTTCAAAGCCCCAGAGAATGAGCTGTATCCACCACGGTATGGGTAGAAGGCACATGGGTTGTATTGATCAATGCAGAGGGGTTGATCCGGACAGTGGAGCTGTGGTCCCGGGATGCAGACGACAAACGGAGGGGGCTGGATGGAGACCGTCGTGGCTGGGCACTCAGGATTGCATGGGTCCCATCTGTAAGCCATCTTGACTGAAGAGGTGTGGATCTGAAGGAAAGACACACAGTGTAAAGATAAGGAAAAGATGAAATCCACAGGGCTCAGATTCTCTTGTCCAACATGGGATCAAGAATGTGTGGGACTCAGGAGGCACAAGCAAAGCACATTTCCATACAACTGCATCTACACTGACGTTTACCATTCTGTGATTTGTCTTTCATACTAAGTTGTGAAAGGGTGGCCCACTGTGCCAGAATAAAGAAGCTGCCCAGCACTGCTATGTTGTATGCAAAATGGATAGCTGGAATGGACAGATGCGTCAACTTGAGATTTTCCCAATGCATGCATTTTACAGACACTTAATCCAATCTGGGATCAAGAATGCGTAGACGCAGAGGTACAACCAAAGCACATTTCTATTTAAATGCATCTACCCTAATATTTATCATTCTGCAATTTTCCTTTCACAATAAGTAGTGAAATGGCAGGCATCTGAGCCAGAATATGGAAGTGCTAAGGAAACAGAGATATGCAAAATGGAGAGCAAGAATGTACAGATGCGTCAACTTTTCCCAAGGCATGCATTTTACATACACTTTATTGTATACGATGCATATGACATGCATATTCACTTGCTTTCATTCCTGATTCCTTCATGTGTTTTATTTATTTTATTTACAATACTATAGTGTTTTAATTCCGTAATGTGCACATTTGCATCTCCTCTCCTCTCCTCTCCTCTCCTCTCCTCTCCTCTCCTCTCCTCTCCTCTCCTCTCCTCTCCATTCCTGAAGTGCAGAATAGCACGGTAAACTTAAATGGAGATGGGCAACTCTTGCAAGATAATGGAGTTCATTCTGTACTTGCATACAACACTGTACTTATACTACCATTAAAATAACAAGATAAAACATTCTTCCTTCCCTCATGCAAGTTTCATTCTGAACATTTCTGGCTACTGGCAACTGCAATTAAAAAGGAGATGTTGCCAACTGTGAGCTCAAGGCAAGACAAGAAGGGAAAAACCACACACTCACACACGCAGGCTCAACATTGCCAGGATGGTCTAGGGAGGAGACCTGATTTGGATTGGCATCTCAGCCACACTTACCTGGTCCAGGAACGGAAGGAGCGCAAGTGAAGCGTCTCAGTGCAGATGCGATCTGATGGCAATGCTTCGTCTCCACTGCACTTTTATGCTGTTCGTGTGATGCTGAGGATGTGATTCTCATCAGAATCGAACTAATTGCTAACACCCGGGAGTTTCATGGGGTGTTGTCATGTTGCAAAATTCTTCCTTGTTGCTGGTGTTTCACCCCATGGGTGATATCATCTCTGTGGAAATCATGGTGGGTCAAGTCTTTTGCGTTCCTTTGGGAATACACAAATGAGAGCATGCAGAGATTAAAATGCAAAGCAAAATGTTAAAATAGCAGCGCTGGAAAGGCAACCAGGTAGAAGGTGGCTGAGAGAAGAAAGTCCAGTGCAGGGGTCTTCTTTCTGTCAAAGGGATCAGATAGATCTACTACAGTCTGAAGGAGAAACCAGAGGAGTTTCTCCATAGCTCAAGGTCTCATTCTTCATGTTCGAGTGTTGGTGCAAATATTTCCAAGTCTTTTCAGAAGGAGAATGAGTTCCCACTACCCTGCTCCAATCTTTCCTGGGGGCTGCATGAGGGATATTCATAGTGTGAATCACTGGTTGAGTTTAGGCTGTTGATGTGAAGGGTTGAGAGCTTTGCTTAGCATAAACCATCCCAAGATGGAATGAAAATCAGAAAACCTCATTTTGGTTGCCCTTTGGATCTCAATAAGCTGGAATGGAATTTCATTTGCTCAGAACCCACATCTATGCCAACACACAGGAGAATCATGGCTTTGGTCTCATCTTGTGCTGTAAAATGACAATTAAACAATTAGAATCATGAAGACGTGTATGAAATACAACTTCCTAAGAATAACACTGTACTTCTTCAAAAACAGATAAAATATCTGCTTTTTCATTAACTTTTTCATTAGGTATTCATTAGCAGCATGGGTATACAACCTATCCAAAGTTGGAAACTATGTTACGTCCACAATAAATTGTGTCATAGGAGGTAACAGTTCTTCCAATGTTGCAATATCAATCTTTTACCTGTAAAGAGGCCCATGGAACTTCAGTTCTGCTGACTGTGTGATAACTTCCAGGAAGTGGATAGATAATTAAAGAGTACTTGTACATCTGAAAAATTAAAGTCTAATGCAATTAAAGATTTAGCTGAATAATAACCTCCACCTCAAAAGCATCAATTATTTGTCATTGCCAAAATGATGGTTAAAGAGGAAAATTACCTGTGCTGCATCTCCATCAATCAGCCATCTTAGACAACCCTTCATCAAGAAATGCTGCGGTGCCCAATGGACGGAGACAAAGGGTTTGCTCAGTCTGGCATGATTGAGATGGTCAATCACGCCACACTGGAGGATGCAGACGCTCGAGAGGGGTCTGTGTAGTGGGTAAAATGGAGCAATTGTCAGCATGGTTGAATTTAAGCCATCTAGAGACCCACCGGCTAATGTACGGGGTAAAAAATAGCCAAATACATACAAAAATACCCAATTAAATGACCTAGGAATGGTTGAGTGAGCAAGCCAGATTTGCATTTCCGAGACTCAAACACAGGCAGGGACCTTGTCTTCCATTTGCCCTGAATTTTGGAAAACAGCGCTTGGCTCCAAGAAACTCCCAAACTCAGTTCCATATGCCAAGGCCTGTTTTCAGGTGTAGCATGTACACAAAATGTGCTTTTTACATGGAATGATCATTTCCCTTTTTTTCTAACGCAGACTGATTTGGGAACAGGACAGAACTGATCTAGAAATTTTGTATTGTAAACATTCATGATGTTGTAAACATAACGATCCCCAAATTCAGAAGGGCTTTGTATTTAGTTGGATTCAATGCCATGGTAATAGCTGTTACTGAAAGGAGATATCAAAAATACCCTTTGAAAAGAGACGGTGTCCATATGGAGGAGAAATTGAATCTCTCTTTTTTGCCTTCTCTATGCTCATGCTTCCCAGAAACTGCTATTCCCACCCTTTTCTAAATACCCTGGTCACTCCAATTCTTTTCATCTTTATCTTCCTGATCAATTTATTTACAATGAAGTAAATGTTGCTTGGGTTTTACAAGAATGCTTGTATTTTTCCTTATCTTCATTACTGTATTTTACTCATGTTAACTAATTGTAATGTAGTATTTTATTGGCTGGCCATTGACTGAATAAAGAATTGATTGATTGAATGAATGATGTTTTAATATGTTTTAATACAATGTAATGTTGTTGTAATGCAATGTAACGTTTATCTTTTCAATGGGCTCTGTGAACTGCCCAGGGAGCTTCAGCTGTCAGGTGGCATAAAATGTAAATAAATAAATACTGATTAGATATAGAAACATAGAAACAGAGCGAGTCAGAAGGGGCCTCCCGGGCCATCTAGTCTGACCTCTGGCACCAGCCGGCTCCGCTCATGACATGCCCACCATGTGCGTGTCCAACCTGTCTTTGAACACCCTCACCGATGGGGCCTCAATGACCTCCCGTGGAAGCCCATTCCACGCCCTCGGGGTCCTAACTGTCAGGAAGTGCTTCTTGGCATCCAAATTGAACCTTGGCTCCCTGAGCTTTGCTCCATCGGAGCGTGCCCTGCCTTCCTCTGCAGGGGAGAACAGGCCCTGTGTGTGTAGACATGCGTGAACACACTCTCACATACATCAAATGCATATTGAATGTAAAACGTGAACTCAACACTGATGGACAACTTCCCCTAACTCCATTCCACCATCAGTCCATGGTTCCTCTAGACTTTAACACAACAGAAAAAAAATGAGAACATTTGCCCTTAAAATGGACTCACTTCACCCCCTAGAAGCTGCTTCACTTGAGGGGAACCCATGAAATGCCTTCCAAATTTGGTGCCAGGAAATTTCCATAACGAAATTTCCATAACGAAAGCTAAAGTCTTTGCCCGCAGCTCTTTCCACCTGGCACACCAGCAATGAGGAAGCTTTGCCGGCTTTCCAAAGGAGATCTACCATCAAAAGAGGAATGCAGAAGTTGCCTCCCCGTGACAGTAACTCCTGTGCTGTCACAATCCCTTGTTGGATGCATGTGACTCTGAGATTGATTACAGCCCACTTTGACGATCCCTTGGCAACTCAGTTCCCGGAACTACCATATAATACCAGGAAGGCATGCAAAGCAAGTGCCCACACACAGTGGGAAGGAAAGCAGCTACACTTGGATGGTTCACTCTTAGCAAGTACAAAATTAGGGGTTCCTGAAACACAGGGCCATCATTTAAAGGAAATGATGGCCCATGACTGGTACATCTTGTTTGAGGACTGATTTCTCCATTCAGAACCCCTAGAGAGGAGATCCAAAGCAATGCAAGAGTCTGCTGATGTACTTTCTTTTGTCCTTTCCACGCTTGCACTCTAACACTAATCACAAGAAATATCCTTTCACAATCCTTGATATCCTCTCCCCACGGCTTTTAAAAAACTCAAAATCAAAATCTGTCCAGTAAATTTCAGTTTGCACAGTTTTATGTTTTAAGCATCAAATTAAGGCATTCTTCTGCTCCCAGGCATTTGACATTGTATACCGAGCTGTTAAATCAACACCTCAAATTGTTAATAGCTGTTAAGTATGTTTGAGTTGTTTTCTGGGGTGATTACATGTCAATAGATAGTGTTGAACCTAAAATTCTGGATGTTTTAATTCTACTCTTCTTATATTCTTATAGTTCTTATTTTCATTCCATGGTTGAAGGCTAAGCAAAGGTCTCAGCCCTTCATATCAACTAGCCCAAACTCAATCAGTTTGAACCATTGCTTCACAATATGAATATCCCTCATGCAGCCACCAAGGAAAGATCAGAGCAGGGTAGCTGGACCTCATTCTCCTACTAAGAAGACTTGGCAATATTTTCACCAACACTCAAATACGAGGAATGAGATCTTGAGCTATGGAGAAACTCCTCTGCTTTCTCCTTCAGACTGTAGGTGAACTATGTGATTCCTTTGAAAGAAAGAGGACCCCTGCTTTGAGCTTTCTCCTCTCAGCCACCTTCTACCTGGTTGCCTTTCCAGATGTTTTTTTAACTGTTAGTTTTGCACACCCTCATTTGCGTATTCCCAAAGGAATGCTAAAGACTTGGCCCACCACGATTTCCACAGATAAGACACCACCTATGGGGTAAAACACAAGCAATGAGGAAGAATTTTGCAATATGACGCCACCCCATGAAACTCCAGGGTGTTAGCAATTAGTTCGAATCTGATGAAAATCACATGCCTCAGCATCATCTGAACCCGATAAAAGTGCAGCAGAGATGAAGCATTGCCATCAGACCGCTTCTGCACTGAGACGCTTCACTTGGGCTCCTTGAGGTAAGTGTGGCTGAGATCCATACTAACCAGCAAATCCAAATCAGTTCCCTTTCCTAGATCAGACTGGCAATTGTGCATGTTTGTGTGTTTGTGTGCATTTTCTCCTCCTCTTCTCTCTTGCTCATGGTTGGCAAATTTTCTTTTTCATTATACTTACACCTAGCCAGAAATGTTCAGAATGAAACTTTTACTATTTTTTCTATTTGGCAACACAAAAGAGTGTGAATCCGGAATAGAACGCAAAACAAAAAGCAGATTGCACTGCTGGTGCATCATTACGAGAGGGATGGTACAGAATTTAATTTGGCTATTATTTTAATAACATTGCCAATTGCAGTGTTTCGTGCCAGCAAACACAGAGCTTTGTTATTCTTCAAAATCCACCCTCCTCCAGTTAAAGTTGCATTCTACACTTTAAAAATATGTTTTTTAAAAAAGGAAGGGGCATACAAATATGTACATTAAGGAAATTAACCCACTCCCTTGCTCCCTCTTTCTATCATACACACACAGAGAAAGGGAGAGAATATATGGATACTAATGCAAATAATGTTCATAGGCAAAGCATTGGATAAAGTGCCTGGCAAAATCTTAACCGACAGACATGTCCATCCAGGCTACCAATCAGGAGTGCATCTGCTCAGTGTTATTCACTCGCACCCTCAGTATTCTGGCTGCTTTGTGGACCCTTTCACTGCTTAGAATGAAGGATAAGTCAGATATGTCAATTTTCCATGCGGATTAGTCCTGTAGTGGAAGATTGTCAACTTTTCCTTGCCTCCAGCTCAGAGTTTGCGAAATCACTTGTTTAATTGGTCTTGCCAGCTAGCCAAAAATGCTCAGCAAAATCTTTACTGGTTGCTAAAGTGAAACTTGAGAAGAAAAAATATGGTAACACTGTGGCTGTTACTAATGCACAATTGCACCATCTGTGTGCATTCATACTTGAGATGGACAGAAATCAGTTTGGTTAATATCTGAATTATGATTTACCTAATTTGCTTGGGGTTGGTTTTTTTTTTTTTTTTAAGCAGTACAAAAAGAACACATTAATCCTTCACATCTGTTCTACACTTCAAAACATAGGAAAAAGAAGAAGGATGGTCATTAACACACAAAGGTGGTCGAGAGGGGGTCGACATTAAGAAAAGTGCTGATATCAGGAAAAAATTAAACAAAGAAATTTCGCTCCCTGTAATACCAATTTTGGGGGAATTAATTTGCTAAGCATGATTAGCTAGCACATTGTTGTTGTGTTGACTTTCTCACCAAAATGTGCTTAGCATGAAGTTGGTGCACCTGCAGTTTGGGATAGTTTCAGCAGCTGGTGGTCAAGCTGTCATTGTGCAACACTGAGTGGAATTTACGCAGCATTGCAAGGCTCCTGGTGTTTGTGAAGGGAGCAAATATCCACATATGGCTTGGAAAAAAAGGCACTTCTTTGGGAGGTACCTATTTTGCAAAGTCAGTGCCATTTGAACATTGCTTATTGCTGGACATCTGCATCTGAGCCACATGGACTGAATTCTTGTATTGATCATTGCATTTTGCACCTTCTCCCTCCCCTGATGTGCTCCTTCAGATCCACACCTCTTCAGTCGAGATGGCTTACAGATGGGACCTATGCAATCCTGCGTGCCCACCAACGACGGTCTCCATCCAGCCCCCTCCGTTTGTCGTCTGCATCCCGGGACCACAGCTCCACTGTCCGGATCAACCGCTTTGCATCGGTCAATACAATCCATGCGTCCCCTACCCATGCCTTGATGGATACAGCTCCTTCAATCGTGCTTTGAAGCCTGGTTTCAGCTCCTCCAGCATTTATTCTCGCAGATCAGGATCCAGGTACCTGAGCGGATGTGACCCTTGCCAGTAACTTGAATGATGCAGCCCACGGAATGAAGACGACAAAGCGCTGAGCCCACCCATCCATGGTGTTGCCGTCAACCAAATGTTTAGACCTGGCCTGGGAATTACTTGTTTTTTCTTTGAGTTGTCTGTTAGTGCATCTCTGAGATCTGATCTTTCCAAAAATCTAATTGGTTTCATGTGCATCTCTTCTGTTTCCAATAAAGCTTTTTCTGCATGAAAAACCCAAGTGTCCTCTTGGTATAAATCCCTCTCTGTAGCAACAAAGTTTGGAAGCAAAATGTGTCCAATGTGCCCAACTGCAGCTGTGATTTCTGCCTACCTGGGGGAACCCCTCATCCTGCAGTTATTTACCCGAATGAGTCCCTGTGATCTTGGAAAAGGTTAGAGATGTCAGGGCCTCTGCTTTGGCAGCAGGGCTTCGGATGCAACCTCCGTGCTCTTCCACCTGAGCCCCCAGCCTGGTGTCCCAGCTCTCCTTACAGCCTGCCTACTAGTCTGCTTCCCTTGGGTGTGATAAAGGAATCTGTCCCATCGCTAGATCTAGCTGCCGGTCTGGTCCATTGCCTTCAGATACAATGGACAGGGTGCCTTCTCGTCCTTGCCTTTGGTAGCAAAATTCCTTCAAATGCTCTGAGAGAGCTGATGTGGAGTTTGATCAGAATTTCGTTTCAGTTTGCTTTCCATAAGAATATACTGACCTTCACCCAATTTGGACAATAACTTTACAAGGAGAAATGTGTGTTGGAGGAGCAACAATCATCCATGCATCCATGGATTGCTGAGCTGTGAAATCCTGGTTTTCAAGTTTCCTGTGTACATGTGGGTCTAATGTAGTAGGAGCACTTGGAGTAGCCCCCAGTAGGGTTGTATGGCTCCATCTGTCTTGCGGGTTGGCCGGCATCTTACCTACCTTCACTTTCTCAATGATGCAATTTGATATTTCTCTGGCTCCCTAGCTTGCATGCATATTTGCCCTTCAAGCTAACACAGCTTGGCAGACAACCTATGTCAACATAGATGCCTTCAGCAGAAGAATCCAGAGTCAGAATCCTCCTTTGTTTCCCCAACCAATGTATCCCTGATAGCAGTGCTACCAGGAAGAGATATTCTTCTGATGTTCTTACAAACTGGGCCACCTCAAATAGGAGAAGGCATTCTTCAAGAAGAACTGACAACAAGATCTGTAAACTTGCTGTATTCTTAGCACTTTGAACCCAATCAATGGCTGAGGTATGAAATTAAAAAACAGAGCTATGGCCCTGGCTGTTCACTTCAAAGACTAATGTGTTGTACACCACCACCACCCCTGGTGTAAAAGTGGTTTGCTGTGGGAATGCCAGAAATCTACAGCACCTTCAACAGAGTTCACATGCCTTTCCACCTGGCCCATAGATCCTACAGTGCACTGGCTTCTCCCCCTCGTGCATGGCTGTGGATCAATCTGGAACTGTACACAGTTGGTATTATGCAAAGCAATTGATAAAACGGAGTGGGACAGGAAGAGGAAGAAGTCAAAACTGGCCAAGCTATTGAGAACACTCCCTCGTAGAGAAAGAGGGAACATGAAGGTGGCTGCACATTTCCACAAAATCATTGCACTAGTGCACACTTCCTGTCTGAGCACAGATTTGGGAAATGGAGAAAAGTCGGATTCTGATTCCATCATCTGGTGGGTGATAGTAATTGGGGATGCCTGACAATTTGAAAAACCAATGCAGCAGATTAGCAATATCTGCACAACCCTAGTAGTCAAAAGCCCCTGCAGCCTTAATATTTTATGAACAGCATCTCTATGCATGTATCCATGATATGATGAGAAGATATTGAAAGATCAGGAAAAAAGTAGGTTAGATTTTTTTTCTAAGTGTCCCCCACCTCTGCACCTCCTCCTTTTTTCCATTTATTCTCTGCTCCCTCTCACTGCAATATATCCCCTTAAACTGTCTCTACATTAGAACCTGGCCTCCAGACTCAAAGAGATCTGTACTCTCATGAACAAGGCTTTGGTTCTTTTATGTTGTTCCTTCCCCAGTGGCCCAGGCAAATTCCATCCTGTAAAAAGATGAAAAGGGCAGTTTGGGCTCGAACCAAGTGTAATACTCCAATTCAGTTGGGCTTTGGACAGCCTGGGACATTTTTGTCTTAGAGCTTTGGAGTGTTCAGTCAGACCTTGCAGGGTAATGGGGAGCTCTTGTCAAACCTTCTATTATTGAACTATTTTGTGGCAGACAACCTGGGTGTATGGAGCAATTTTTGGGTCAGAATGAGAAAGATTTTTCTGAGGACAAGGAAGATGAAAAATATCTTGGCAGCCAAATGAGGGTATGTTGGTGACCAGGAGAAGGAGCCCTTCAGCAGGCTCACGTGGTCAGCTGGAATGCACGGTGGAAGATGCAGGAGGAACAGCAATTATGTCTTTCATGAAGAGGTTGCCTTAATGTGACAAGGTTTCAAGATGGCTAGATGGAGGGGATGCAGTGGATGTGGTATACCTGGATTTCAGCAAGGCCTTTGACAAAGTGCCCCATGATATCCTGGTGGAGAAACTGAGGAGTTTTGGGATACACCAAAGCACTGTCCGGTGGATTAGGGCATGGTTGACTGACCGAAAGCAGAAGGTAACCATTAGCGGGGAATTGTCAGGACGGCAGCCAGTGAAAAGCAGGGTCCCCCAGGGCTCTGTCCTGGGGCCGATACTGTTTAATCTTTTAATCTGAGGAGACTCAGAGGGGATATGTTGGTGACATACAGGTATGTGAGGGGGTGTCACATGGAGATGGGTAGAGACCTGTTCTCCCCTGTAGAGGAAGGCAGGACGCGCTCCAATAGAGCAAAGCTCAGGGAACCCAGGTTCCATTTGGATGCCGGGAAGCACTTCCTGACAGTTAGGACCCCGAGGGCGTGGAATGGGCTTCCACGAGAGGTCGTAGAAGCCGCATCGGTGAGGGTGTTCAAAGACAGACTGGACATGCTCATGGTGGGCATGTTGTGAGCGGAGCCAGCTGGTGCCGGAGGTCAGACTATGTGGCCAGGAGGCCCCTTCTGACTCGCTCTGTTTCTATGTTTCTATGTTTCTAATGTGCCAAATTTTGACTTCTCTAATAATTTCTAAAGTTTCTTCTTGCCTTGAGCATGTTGAATAGCCCTCATTCCTTGTAGAGTATTTCCTTTGGCTGCATGTTTGTCTTGATGCAGCATAGCAAACAACACAAACAAACAAACAATCAAAGTGGCTCACAGTCTTTGTCACCCCTGACTATTTCCACCTGGTTCTCCCCCAGGTTTTCCACCAAATTCGTCTCCTGATTCGGGTGTCTGACTGTTCTTCTGCTTTACCCCCCCTTGGACAAACCCTCAAGAGCTGAAATGGACATTCGCGTGAGACGTTTGGGAAGATGTTGGAAGCACCACTGGAGGTGGGCAGCAGTGGTCCCTTTTGGCTCCTTGCCTAAGTTAGTTGCGTCAAGGACTGATGGCTGAACAGAGGAGACAGGCAGTTTTCATGCAGGAAAGATTTTTATTGGGAAGAAAAGAGATGCTCTTGAACAGATGTGGGAGCTCAGAAGTGCAAAATCAGACATGGCTGAAAGGGGGAAGGTCTGCACTGCACTGGCAGACAATTCAAGCACAGATCAGGGATCTCTGCAAGTTCATGTGAGCACCTGGTCAACGTAATATGCTGCATGTCTGGTGTCAGCTTGTTGATGTCGTCATTCTGTAGCCGGTGGCTTCAGAGGTTAACGTCACAGAGAAGAGTCCCATCAACTCGGGTATCTGGTCGGGTATCTGAGTTTTCAGAGAAGAAATGCTCTGAACTGCAAACTCTGCCAAGGCTTAAAAATGGAAAATAGGTAATGTTCTAACAGGAAGTTCAGGGACTGATCATGTGTAGCTCAATTCCAAGGACGGGTCATAATAGCAACATCCTGGATTGGTGGACTCAGCGCTTTGTCATCTTCATTCCATGGGCCGCATCATTGAAGTTACTGGCAGGAGTCGCATCCACCCAGGTACCTGGATTGGGATTTCTGAGAATAAATGCTGGAGGAGCTGAAACCGGGCTTCAAAGCGCGATTGAAGGAGCTGTATCCACCACGGTATAGGTAGGGGACGCATGGGTTGTATTGATCGATGCAGAGTGGTTGATCCGGACACTGGAGCTGTGGTCCTGGGATGGAGATGACAAACGGAGGCGGCTGGATTGAGACCGTCGTGGGTGGGCACTCAGCATTGCAGGGGTCCCATCTGTAAGCCATCTCGACTGAAGAGGTGTGTGGATCTGAAGGAACACATCAAGAGGGAGGAAAGACACACAGTGTAAAAATCAGTACACGATGAAATCCACATGGCTAAGATTCCGTTGTCCAACATGGGATCAAAAATGTGTAGACTCAGAGGTACAACCGAAGCACATTTCTATTTAAATGCATCTACACTAATATTTATCTGCAATTTTCCTTTTACAATAAGTAGTGAAATGGCAGGCATCTGAGCCGGAATGTGGAAGTGCTAAGGAAATACATAAATGCAAAATGGAGAGCAAGAACGTACAGATGCGCCAACTTTTCCCAACGCATGCATTTTACATGCACTTTATTGTATACGATGCATATGACACGCATATTCACTTGCATCCATCCTCAATTCCCTAATTTGTTTTACTTATTTTATTTACAGTACTTCAGTGTTTTAATTCCGTAATGTGCACATTTGTGTCCCGTCGCCACCCCTCCATTCCCGAAGTGCAGAATAGCAAGGTCAACTTTACTGGGGACTGGCAGATCTTGAAGGAGTTCCTTCTGTACTTGCAAAATCTCTGCAATTATGTTATCATTAAAAGAACAGCCAAGTTTAATTCTTGCCCATCCTTCTGGTCAGTTTCAATCGGAACAATTCTGGGTAGTTGAAAGTATAATTTTGCCAACTGTGAGCTTGAGGCAGGAGAAGAAGGAGAAAATGCATGGAAAAACACACCACACACAAAAATAGATGGAGAGGGGGGGAGAGGGAGGGAGGGAGATTGTTACCAGGGTGGTCTATGTAATGGAAATATTTTGGGTTAGCAAGTTAGTATGGATCTCAGCTGCACTTACCTCAAGGAGCCCAAGTGAAGCGTCTCAGGGCAGATGTGATCTGATGGCAATGCTTCGTCTCCACTCCACTTTTATGCTGTTCATGAGATGGTGAGGCATGCGAGTCTCATCAAATTTGAACTAATTGCTCACCCCTGGGAGTTTCTGCGGGTGATGTCATGTTGTGAGAGTCTTCCTCGTACCTGGTGCTTCACCATAGGTGGTGTCCTCTCTGTGGAAATCGTGGTGGGTCAAGTCTTTCACATTCCTTTGGGAATACACAAATGAGGGTGTGCAAACCCAAACGTTAAAATAGCAGCACTGGAAAGGCATTGTGGTAGAAGGTGGCTGAGAGGAGACAGTCCAGTGCAGGGGTCTTCTTTCTGTCAAAGGGATCAGATAGATCGACCACAGTCTGACGGAGAAACCAGAGGAGTTTTGTTTAGCATAGCAAAGGGCTGAGAGCTTCGCTTAGCATAGACCTTCCCAAGATGGAATGAAAATCAGGAAACTCATTTTGGTTGCCCTTTGGATCTCAGTAAGGTGGAATGGAATTTCCTTTGTTCAGAACCCACATCTATGGTAACACTCAGGAGAATCATGGATTTGGTCTCATCTTGCATTTTAAAATGACAAGTAAACAAAATAGAAGCACAAAGAAGATGTGAATGATATACAACTTCCTAAGAATTACACCATGACTTCTCCAAACTCAGAGCAAATTTCTTTTACAGTATTCATTAGCAGCATGGATACACCGCCTATTCCAATTTTAAAACTATGTTACGTTCACCATCGGTTGTGTCATAGGAGGTAACACGTATTGCAATGTTGCAATATGAGTCTGTTACCAGTAAAGAGGCTCATCAGACTCCAGTTCTGCTGGCTGTGTGCTAATTTCCAGGAAGTGGATAGATAATTAAACAGTACTTGTAAATTTGAAAAATCAAAGTCTAAGCCAATGCAAGATTCATCGGAATATAGCCTCCTCCACAAAAGCATACACGAATGGTCATTGCCAAAAAAGATGGTTAAAGAGGAAAATTAACTGTGCTGCATCTCCATCAATCAGCCATCTGAGACAACCCTTCTTTGATAAATGCTGTGGTGCCCAATGGACGGAGACAAAGGGTTTGCTCAGTCTGGCATGACTGAGATGGGGAAGCACTCTGGAGGATGCAGACCCTCGAGAGGGGTCTCTGCGTTGGGTGAAATGGGACAATCGTCAGCATGGTTGAATTGTAAGCCGTTCAGAGACCCACCGGCTAATGTACGGGGTAATAAATAGCCAAATACATACAAAAATACCCAAATACATACAAAAATACAAAAATTAAATGACCTAGGAATGGTTGAGTGAGCAAGCCAGATTTGCATTTCCGAGACTCAAACACAGGCAGGGACCTTGTCTTCCATTTCCTCTGAATTTTGCAAGACAGCGCTTGGCTCCAAGAAACTCCCAAACTGAGTTCCGTATGACAAGGACTTTTTCAGGTGTAGCATGTACACAAAATGTGCCTCTTACATGGAACGATCATTTCCCTATTTTTCTAATTCAGACTGATTTGGAAACAGGACAGAATGGAGTCAGAAATTTTGTACTGCAAACTTTTAATAGTATCTTAATGTCTTTTAATTTAATGTATCTTTTAATTTTTCGGTGTGTTTTGCACACTGCCCACAGATTTTTGACTGTTGGGTGGCACAGAATTAAACAAGCACATGTAGCTGAAACTTTTGTGCGCACACTCTCACATACATCAAGGCATATTTAACTTAAAATAGGAACTCGACACTGATGGACAACTTTCCCTACTGCCATTCCACCAGCCATTCTCGGATCCTCTTGACTTAAACACAACGGACATACAATGAGAAGATTTGCCCTTAAAATGGACTCGCTCCTCCCCCTGGCAGCTGTTTCAGTTGAGGGGAACGCATGAAATGCCTTCCAGATCTGCTGCCAGGAAATTCCCCTAACGACTCTGAGTGCAAAAGCTGAAGTCTTTGCCTGCAACTCTTTCCATGGGGAAGACCTCATCTACAGGGTGACACACCAGGAGATCCGCCAACAGGACAGGAATGCAGAGGTTGTCACCCTGTGACAGTAACTCCTGTGCTGTCACAATCCCTTGATGGATGTGTGGGACCCTTTGATGGCTTGAAGCCCAATTTGACGATCCCTTGACCAGTCAGCTCCAGGAGCTGCCATATCAGACCAGGAAGGCATGAAATGCAAGTGCCCACACACACCATGAAGGAAAGCAGTTACACTTGGGTATTTCACTCATAGTAAGTACAACATTAACGATTCCTGGAACACAGGACCATGAACTGAAGGACATGATGTTCTCCCCTGCAGAGGAGGCCAGGACATGCTGCAATGGAGTAAAGCTCAGGGAGCCAAGGTTCCTTTTTGCATGCCAGGAAGCACTTCCTGACAGTTAGGACCCCGAGAGCGTGGAATGGGCTTCCAAGGGAGGTCATTGACGCCCCATCGGTGAAGGTGTTCAAAGACAGGCTGGACATGCACATGGTGGGCATGTCATGAGTGGAGCCGGCTGGTGCTGGGGGTTAGACTAGATGGCCCAGGAGGCCCCTTCTGACTCACTCTGTTTCTAAGTTTCTGTGATGCTTCATGACTGGTCCACCTTGTTCGAGGACTTGTGTCCATTCTGAACACTTACAGAGGAAATTCTATCCCTGCACTGGATTTCCCCCTCTCAGCCGACTCCTACCTGACTTCCTTTCTAGTCCTGCTTTCTTAACTTTTAGCTTTGCATGTCAGTCTCTGCACACTCCCATTTATGTTCAATAAGGAATGCTAGAGAATTGACCCACTACGATTTCTACAGAGAGGACACCACCTATGGGGTGAGACACCAGCTACAAGGAAGAATCTTGCAACATGACTTCACCCGCAGGGACTCCTGGGTGTTAGCAATTAGTTCGAACCTGATGAGAACGGCATGGCTCACCATCACACGAAGCACATAAAAGTTCAGTGGAGACGAAACATTGCCATCAGATCCCATCTGCACTGAGACGCTTCACTTGGGCTCCTTGAGGTAAGTGTGGTTGAGATCCATACTAACTTGCAGATGCAAATCAGTTCCCTTCCCTAGATCAGTCTGCAAAGGTTCGTTTCTATGTCTCTGTGCTTCCATGCATTTTCTCTTCATTCTCTTGCCTAAAGCTCACAGTTGGCAAAATCTTCTTCTTTTTAATTATACAGAACCCTAGCCAGAAATGTTCAGAATGAAACTTATGGTATTTCTAATATTTGGCAAAACAAAGGAGTGAAAATCCAGAAGGGAACGCAGAACAAAGAGTCAAATGAAAGACGCCCATTGCATTGCTGCAGCATCATTACTAGGGAGATAGTAAAGAATTTAATTTGGCTTGCATTTTAATGATAATTTTGTGAATTGCAAAGTTTCGTGCCAGCAAACACAGAGCTTTGTTATTCTTCAAAATCCACCCTCCTCCACTTAAAGTCGCATTCCAGACTTAAAAATACATATTTTAAAAAAAGGGAAAGGCATGCAAATGTATACATTAGGGAATTAACTCATTCACTCACTCAGCCTCTCTCTCTCACACACATGCAGAGAGAGAGAGAGAGACAGAGAGGGGGAGAGGATGTGGATACTGATGAAGAAAGGTCCCTAGGCAACGCATTGGATACTGTGCTTGGCAATATCTAAACACAAAGACATGTCCATCCTGGCCACCAATCAGGAGTGCATCGGCTCAGTTTGTTTGCTTGCACCCTCAGTACTCTGGCTGCTTTGCGGACCCTTTCACTGCTTAGAATGAAGGATAAGTCAGATATGTCGATTCCCCGGGCAGATTAGTCCTGTAGTGGAAGATTGTCAACTTTTCCTGGCCTCTAGCTCAGAGTTTGCGAAATCAATTGTTTCATCGGTCTTGCCAGCTTGCCAAAAATGCTCAGCACAAAGTGTATTGGCTGCTAAATCAGGAGTGCAAGTTGGGAAGAAAAACTTTGGGAGGTACCTATTTTGCACAGTCGGTGCCAGCTGAACGTTGCTTATTTCTGGGCATCTGCTTCTGAGCCACATAGACTGAATTCTTTTATTGATCATTGCATTTTTCACCTTCTCCCTCCCCTGATGTGCTCCTTCAGATCCACACCTCTTCAGTCGAGATGGCTTACAGATGGGACCCATGCAATGCTGAGTGCCCACCCACGACGGTCTCCATCCAGCCCCCTCCGTTTGTCATCTCCATCCCAGGACCACAGCTCCACTGTCCGGATCAACCGCTTTGCATCGGTCAATACAACCCATGCGCCCCCTACCCATACCTTGGTGGATACAGCTCCTTCAATCGTGCTTTGAAGCCCGGTTTCAGCTCCTCCAGCATTTATTCTCAGAAATCACAATCCAGGTACCAGAGTGGATGTGGCCCTTGCCAGTGACTCGAATGAGGCAGCTCACAGAATGAAGACAACCAAGAGCTGAGTCCACAAAGCCAAAGTGTTCCCATCAAACAAACGTGGAGACCTGGGACCAGGAAAGAGTTGCTCAAAGAGTTGTTAGCATGCTTACGAGATGTGATCTTTTCAAAAATCTAAGTGGTTTCATGTGGACCACTTCTGTTTGCAATAAAGCTTTTCCTGCATGAAAACCCCAAGTGTCCCCTTGTTATCCATCCTCATCCTGCAGTTGTTTACCCAAATGAGTCCCTGTGATCTTGAGCAAGGATATGGATCCCAGGGCCTCTGCTTTGGCACAAGGGCATTGGATGCTTCCTCCGTGCTCTTCCACCTGAGCCCCCAGCCTGGTGTCCCAGTTCTCCTTACAGTCTGCCCAGTACACTGCTTCCCTTGGGTGTGAAAAAGCAGTCTGTCCCATCACCAGGTCCAGCTGCCCGTCTCGGCCATTGCCTTCAGATACAATGGACAGGGTGCCTTCTTGTCCTTGCCTTTGGTAGCAAAATCCCTTCAAATGCTCTGAGAGAGCTGATGTGGAGTTTGATCAGAATTTCTTATCAGTTTGCTTTCCATAAAAATACAGTAAGCTCAGTCAGACCAGACAAGAACTTTACAAGTTGGAGGAGCAGCAATCATCCATCCATCCATCCATCCATCCATCCATCCCATCCATCCGTTGCTTGCTGAGCTGCAAAAACCTGGTTTTCAAGTTTCCTGTGTACATGTGGGTCTAATGTAATAGGAGCACTTGGAGAAGTCCCCAGTAGGGTTGTATGGTTCCATCTGTCTTACGTGTTGACTGGCGTCCTTCCTGCCATCACGTTCTCAGTGTTGGAATTGGATTTTTCTCTCTCCCAAGCTTGCGGGCATATATGCCCTTCAAGGTAAGGCAGCTTGGCAGACAACCTATGTCAACCTAGAGGCCTTCAGCAGAAAGTTCCAGGGTCAGAACCCTCCTTTGTGTCCACATCAAATGTGTCCATGATAGCAGCGCTCCCAAGGAGAGAGATTCTTCTAAGGTCTTACAAACTGGTCTACCTCAAATATGAGAAGGTGTTCTTCCAGAGAACCTGGCACCAAGCTCGACAAACCTGCCTTATTCTTAGCACTACAAACATGATCAATGGCTGAGGTTTGAGATTATGAAACCGAGCTATGGCCCTGGTTGCTTCAAAGACGGATGTGTTGTATCCGCCCTGTGTAAAAGTGGTTTGTTGTGGGAATGCCAGAAATCTAAAGCACCTTCAACTGAGTGCACATGCCATTCCACCTGGCCCATAGATCCTACAGTGCACTGGTTGTTCCCCCTCGTGCATGGCTGCGGATCATTCCTAGAACAGTACACAGTTGGTATTATGCAAAGTGATTGATAAAATGGAGTGGGACTGGAACAGGAAGAAGTCAAAACTGGGCAATCTATTGAGAACGTGAAGGTGGCTGCACATTTGCACAAAAGTATTGTGCCAATGCACACTTCCTGTCTGAGCACAGATTTGGGAAATGGAGAAAAGTCTGAATCCATGACCTGGAGGGTGGAAATTGGGGATGCCTGGCAGTGCAAATCTGATGGAGCCAAACTAGCAACATTCGCACAGCCCTAGCTGACTGCAGCCCTGCATTGTCAATATGTTAGGAACAGGATCTCTACTCATGCATCTGAGATATGATAAGAAGTAAATGAATGATTAAGCCACAAGTAGGTTAGATGTATTTTCTTCATGTACTTTTCTTCCTTCTTGTCCTCCTCCCCCTTGTTCTTTTTTTCTGCTCCCTCTTCAAGTGTCCCTTTCCTCCTCATGACTGCCATATATCCCTTGAAACTGTATCTGAATTAGAAGCTGGACTCGAGACTCACAGGGTGTCTGGACTCTCATGAACAATGCATTCCTACTTTGATGTTGTGCCTTCCCCAGTGGCCCAGGCAAATTCCACCCTGTAAAAAGCTGAACAAGGCAGCCTGGGCTTGAAGCAAGTGTAATACTCCAGTTCTGGTGGGCTTTGGACAGCCTGGGACATTTTTCTCTTAGAACGTTGCAGTGTTCAGTCAGACCTCGTAGGGGTAAAGAGGAGCTCTTCTCAGACCTTCTCTTACTGAACTACTTTGTGGCAGACGAGCTGGGTGTATGGAGCAATGTTTTGGTAGTGTACAATGAGAAAAATGTTTGTGAGGACAAGGAAGAAAAAAAATATCTTGGCAGCCAAATGTGGGTTCGTTGGTGACCATGGGAAGGAGTCCTTTAGGAGGCTCCCTTTGTCAGCTGGAATGCATGGTGGAAGGTGTAGGAGGAATGGCAATTATGTGTTTCAGGAAGAGGTTGCCTCAATGCGCCAATAACAGCTTCCCCTGTTAGTGGCGAAGTCATGTCCGAACCATCGCGACCCCATCAACAATATTCCTCCAGGCCTTCCAGTCCTCCAGCATCCCCTGGAGTCCACTCAAGCTCACACCAACTGCTTCAGAGACTCCATCTAACCACCTCATTCTCTGCCGTCCCCTCCTTCTTTTGCCATCTGACTTCTCTAATACTTTCTAAGGGTTATCCTTGACTTGGAGCAACATAAAAAACCCTCATTCCTTGTACATTATTGCCATCTATTTTCTTTGACCGAATCATTTGGCTGCATGTTTGTCTTGATGAAGAAGAGCAAACAACACAAACCAACAATCAAAGAAAGTGGCTCACATTCATCCCTGACTATTTCCATCTGGTTCTCCCCCTGGTTTTCCACTGAATTCATCTCCTCATTTGGGTGTCTGACTGTTCTTCTGCTCTACCCCACCCTTGGACAAACCCTCAAGAGCTGAAACGGACATTTGCGTGAGACGTTTGGAAAGATGTTGGAAGCACCACTGGAGGTGAGCAGCAGTGGTCCCTTTTGGCTCCTTGCCTAAGTTAGTTGCGTCAAGGACTGATGGCTGAACAGAGGAGACAGGCAGTTTTCATGCAGCAAAGATTTTTATTGGGAAGAGAAGAGATGCCCATGAACAGATGTGAAAGCTCAGAAGTGCAAAATCAGACATGGCTGAAAGGGGGAAGGTCTGCACTGCACTGGCAGACAATTCAAGCACAGATCAGGGATCTCTGAAAGTTCATGTGAGCACCTGGTCAACGTAATATGCTGCATGTCTGGTGTCAGCTTGTTGATGTCGTCATTCTGCAGCAGGTGGCTTCAGAGGTTGACGTCACAGAGAAGAGTCACATCAACTCTGATATCCGGTCTGAGTTTTAGGAGAAGAAATGCTCTGAACTGCAAAATCTGCCAAGGCTTAAAAATGGAAAATAGGTAATGTTCTAACAGGAAGTTCAGGGACTGATCATGTGTCGCTCAATTCCAAGGACGGGTCATAATAGTAACATCCTGGATTGGTGGGCTCAGTGTTTTGTCATCTTCATTGCATGGGCCGCATCATTGAAGTTACTGGCAGGAGTCACATCCACCCAGGTACCTGGATTGGGATTTCTGAGAATAAATGCTGGAGGAGCTGAAACCGGGCTTCAAAGCGCGATTGAAGGAGCTGTATCCACCACGGTATAGGTAGGGGACGCATGGGTTGTATTGATCGATGCAGAGTGGTTGATCCGGACACTGGAGCTGTGGTCCTGGGATGGAGATGACAAACGGAGGGGGCTGGATGGAGACCGTCGTGGGTGGGCACTCAGCATTGCAGGGGTCCCATCTGTAAGCCATCTCGACTGAAGAGGTGTGTGGATCTGAAGGAACACATCAGGAGGGAGGAAAGACATACAGTGTAAAAGTCAGTACATGATGAAATCCACATGCCAAAGATTCCGTTGTCCAACATGGGATCAAAAGTGTGTAGACTCGGAGGTACAACCAAAGCACATTTCTATTTAAATGCATCTACACTAATATTTATCTGCAATTTTCCTTTTACAATAAGTAGTGAAATGGCAGGCATCTGAGCCTGAATGTGGAAGTGCTAATGAAACACAGACATGCAAAATGGAGAGCAAGAATGTACAGATGCGTCAACTTTTCCCAACGCATGCATTTTACATGCACTTTATTGTATACGATGCATATGACACGCATATTCACTTGCGTCCATGCCCAATTCTCTGATTTGTTTTACTTATTTTATTTACAGTACTTCAGTGTTTTAATTCTGTAATCTGCATATTCATGTCTCCGCTCCCCTCCCATCCCCTCCATTCCTGAAGTGCAGAATAGCAAAGTCAACTTTAGTGGGGACTGGCAGATCTTGAAGGAGTTCCTTCTGTACTTTCAAAATCTCTGCAATTCTGTCTCCATTAAAATAACAGCCAAGTTTAATTGTCGCCTGGTCAGTTTCCATCGGAACATTTCTGGCTATGGTTAAGTATAATTAAAAAGAAGAGTTTACCAACTGAGAGCTCGAGGCAAGAGAAGGAGGATAAAATGCATGGAAACACACACCACACACACAAACACACACACACAGAGGGGAGAGGGAGGGAGGCAGATTGTTACCAGGATGGTCTAAGGAAAGGAAGTAATTTGGAATTGCAAGTTAGTATGGATCTCAGCCACACTTACCTCAAGGAGCCCAAGTGAAGAGTCTCAGGGCAGATGCGATATGATGGCAGTGCTTCATCTCCACTGCACTTTTATGTGCTTCGTGTGATGGTGAGGCATACGAGTCTCATCAAATTTTATTAATTGCTCACCCCCGGGAGTTTCTGCGGGTGATGTCATATTGCAAGATTCTTCCTCGTAGCTGGTGCTTCACCCCATTGGTGGTGTCCTCTCTGTGGAAATTGTGGTGGGTCAAGTCTTTCACATTCCTTTGGGAATACACAAACGAGGGTGTGCAAAACCAAACATTAAAATAGCAGCACTGGAAAGGCATTGTGGTAGAAGGTGGCTGAGAGGAGACAGTCCAGTGCAGGGGACTTCTTTCTGTCAAAGGGATCAGATAGATCAACTACAGTCTGAAGGAGAAACCAGAAGAGTTTCTCCATAGCTCAAGGTCACGTTCCCCATGTTTGACTGTTGATGCAAACATTTCCAAGACTTTTCAGAAGGAGAATGAGTTCCCGCTACCCTGCTGCAATCTTTCCTGGGTGACTGCATGAGGGACATACATTGTGTGAATCACTGGTTGACTTTAGGCTGTTGATGTGAAGGGCTGAGAGCTTAGCTTCGCTTACACCTTCCCAAGATGGAATGAAAATCAGGAAACCTCATTTTGGTTGCCCTTTGGGTCTCAGTAAGGTGGAATGGAATTTCCTTTGCTCAGAACCCACATCTATGCCAACACACAGGAGAATCATGAATTTGGTCCATGGCAGCTGCTTCTCTTGCGGGGGACGCATGAAATGCCTTCCAGATTTGCTACCAGGAAATTCCCACAACGACTCTGAGTGCAAAAGCTGAAGTCTTTGCCTGCAGCTCTTTCCACGGGGAAGACATCATCTACAGGGTGACACACCAGGAGATCCGCCAACAGGACAGGAAAGCAGAGGTTGTCACCCTGTGACAGTAACTCATGTGCTGTCACAATCTCCTGATGGATGTATGGGACCGTTTGGTGGCTGGCAGCCCACTTTGACAATCCCTTGGCCAGTCAGCTCCAGGAGATGCCATATAAGACCAGAAAGGCATGAAATGCAAGTGGCCACACACACCGTGAAGGAAAGCAGCTACACTTGTGTGATTCACTCATAGCAAGTACAACATGAAGGATTCCTGGAATACAGGACCATGAACTGAAGAACATGATGCTTCATGACTGGCCCATCTTGTTCGAGGACTTGATTTGTCCATCCTGAACCCTTACAGAGGAAATTCTATCCCTGCACTGGATTTCCCCTTCTCAGCCGCCTCCTATCTGACTTCCTTTCTAGTCCTGCTTTCTTAACTTTTAGCTTTGCATGTCAGTCTCTGCACACTCCCATTTGTGTTCAATAAGGAATGCTAGAGACTTGACCCACCACGATTTCTACAGAGAGGACACCACCTATGGGGTGAGACATCAGCTGCAAGGAAGAATCTTGCAACACCTGCAGGAACTCCTGGGTGTTAGCAATTAGTTCGAATCTGATGAGAATGGCATGGCTCACCATCACACGGAGCACATAAATGTGCAGTGGAGATGAAGCATTGCCATCAGATCAGATCTGCACTGAGACACTTCACTTGGGCTCCTTGAGGTAAGTGTGGCTGAGATCCATACTAACTTGCAGATGTAAATTAGTTCCCTTCCCTAGATCAGTCTGCAAATGTTCGTTTCTATGTCGCTGTGCTTCCATGCATTTTCTCCTCCATCTCTTGCCTCAAGCTCACAGTTGGCAAAATCTTCTTTTTAATTATGCATGCCCCTAGCCAGAAATGTTCAGAATGAAACTTATCGTATTTTTAATATTTGGCAAAACAAAGGAGTTGAAATCCAGAAGGGAACGCAGAACAAAGAATCAAATGAAAGAAGCCCATTGCAATGCTGGACCATCACACTAGGGGGATGGTAAAGAATTTAATTTGGCTTGCATTTTAATGATAACTTTGTGAATTGCAGAGTTTCGTGCCAGCAAACACAGAGCTTTGTTATTCTTCAAGATCCACCATCCTCCATTTAAAGTTGCATTCCAGACTTAAAAATAAATATTTTTAAAATAGTGATGGGCATACAAATGTGTACATTGGGAATTAACTCATTCTCTCACTCAGCCTCTCTCTCATACACATGCACAGAGAGAGAGAGAGAGACAGAGAGGGGGAGAGCATGTGGATACTGATGAAGTAAGATCCATAGGCAACGCATTGGATAATGTGCTTGGCAAAATCTAAACACACAGACATGTCCATCCTGGCTACCAATCAGGAGTGCATCTGCTCAGTGTTATTCACTCGCACCCTCAGTACTCTGGCTGCTTTGCGGACCCTTTCACTGCTTAGAATGAAGGATAAGTCAGATATGTCGATTCTCTGGGCAGATTTGTCCTGCAGTGGAGGATTGTCAACTTTTCCTGGCCTCTAGCTCAGAGTTTGTGAAATCACTTGTTTCATCGGTCTTGCCAGCTTGCCAAAAATGCTCAGCACAACGTGTATTGGCTGCTAAATCAGGAGTGCATGTTGGGAAGAAAAACTTTGGGAGGTACCTATTTTGCACAGTCGGTGGCATCTGAACGTTGCTTATTGCTGGACATCTGCATCTGAGCCACATGGACAGAATTCTTTTATTGATCATTGCATTTTTCACCTTCTCCCTCCCCTGATGTGTTCCTTCAGATCCACACCTCTTCAGTCGAGATGGCTTACAGATGGGACCCATGCAATGCTGAGTGCCCACCCACGACGGTCTCCATCCAGCCCCCTCCGTTTGTCATCTCCATCCCAGGACCACAGCTCCACTGTCCGGATCAACCGCTTTGCATCGGTCAATACAACCCATGCGCCCCCTACCCATACCTTGGTGGATACAGCTCCTTCAATCGTGCTTTGAAGCCCGGTTTCAGCTCCTCCAGCATTTATTCTCAG
Organism: Varanus salvator macromaculatus; assembly: GCA_023646645.1. Classification (NCBI taxonomy): domain Eukaryota; kingdom Metazoa; phylum Chordata; class Lepidosauria; order Squamata; family Varanidae; genus Varanus; species Varanus salvator. The sequence goes on along the minus strand of JAIXND010000803.1, from coordinate 5,366,311 downwards.
AAATCACAATCCAGGTACCAGAGTGGATGTGGCCCTTGCCAGTGACTCGAATGAGGCAGCTCACAGAATGAAGACAACCATGAGCTGAGTCCACAAAGCCAAAGTGTTCCCATCAAACAAACGTGGAGACCTGGGACAAGGAAAGATTAGCTCTTTCTTTGAGATGCATGTTAGCATGTTTACGAGATGTGATCTTTCCAAAATCTGATTGGTTTCACATGCACCACTTCTGTTTTCAATAAAGCTTTTCCTGCATGAAAACCCCAAGTGTCCCCTTGTTATCCATCCTCATCCTGCAGTTGTTTACCTGAATGAGTGCTTGTGATCTTGAGCAAGGATATGGATCCCAGGGCCTCTGCCTTGGCACAAGGGCATTGGATGCTTCCTCCGTGCTCTTCCACCTGAGCCCCCAGCCTGGTGTCCCAGTTCTCCTTACAGTCTGCCCAGCAGACTGCTTCCCTTGGGTGTGAAAAAGTAGTCTGTCCCATCACCAGATCCAGCTGCCCGTCTCGGCCATTGCCTTCAGATACAATGGACAGGGTGCCTTCTTGTGCTTGCCTTTGGTAGCAAAATCCCTTCAAATGCTCTGAGAGAGCTGATGTGGAGTTTGATCAGAATTTCTTATCAGTTTGATTTCCATAAAAATATAGTAAGCTCAGCCAGACCGGACAAGAACTTTACAAGTTGGAGGAGCAGCAATCATCCATCCATCCATCCATCCATCCATCCATCCATCCATCCATCCGTTGCTTGCTGAGCTGCAAAAACCTGGTTTTCAAGTTTCCTGTGTACATGTGGGTCTAATGTAATAGGAGCACTTGGAGAAGTCCCCAGTAGGGTTGTATGGTTCCATCTGTCTTACGTGTTGACTGGCGTCCTTCCTGCCATCACGTTCTCAGTGTTGGAATTGGATTTTTCTCTCTCCCAAGCTTGCGGGCATATAGGCCCTTCAAGGTAAGGCAGCTTGGCAGACAATCTATGTCAACCTAGAGGCCTTCAGCAGAAAGTTCCAGGGTCAGAACCCTCCTTTGTGTCCACATCAAATGTGTCCATGATAGCAGTTCTACCAAGGAGAGAGTTTCTTCTGAGGTCTTACAAACTGGTCCACTTCAAATATGTGAAGGTGTTCTTCCAGAGGACCTGGCACCAAGCTTGACAGAACTGCCTTATTCTTAGCACTACAAACACCATCCATGGCTGAGGTATGAGATTATGAAACCGAGCTATGGCCCTGGTTGCTTCAAAGACGGATGTGTTGTATCCGCCCTGTGTAAAAGTAGTTTGTTGTGGGAATGCCAGAAATCTAAAGCACCTTCAACTAAGTGTACATGCTGTTCTGCCTAGCCCATAGATCCTACAGTGCACTGACCTTTTCCCCCTTGTGCATGGCTGTGGATCATATCCGGAGCTGTACACAGTTGGTATTATGCAAAGTGATTGATAAACTGGAGTGGAACAGGAACAGGAAGAAGTCAAAACTGGGCAATCTATTGAGAATACTCCCGTGTAGTGAAAGGGGGAACGTGAAAGTGGCTGCACGTTAGCACAAATGTATTGCGCCAATGCACACTTCCTGTCTGAGCACAGATTTGGGAAATGGAGAAAAGTCTGAATCCATGACCTGGAGGGTGGAAATTGGGGATGCCTGGCAGTGCAAATCTGATGGAGCCAATCTAGCAACATTCGCACAGCCGTAGCTGGCTGCAGCCCTGCATTGTCAATATTTAAGGAACAGCATCTCTACTCATGCATCTGAGATATGATAAGAAGTAAATGAATGATTAAGCCACAAGTAGGTTAGATGTATTTACTTCATGTACTTTTCTTCCTCCTTGTCCTCCTCCCCCTTGTTCTTTTTTTCTGCTCCCTCTTCAAGAGTCCCTTTCCTCCTCATGACTGCCATATATCCCCTGAAACTGTGTCTAAATTAGAAGCTGGACTCGAGACTCACAGGAAGTCTGGACCCTCATGAACAATGCATTCCTACTTTGATGTTGTGCCTTCCCCTGTGGCCCCAGCAAATTCCGTCCTGTAAAAAGGTGAACAAGGCAGCTTCGGTTTGAAGCAAGTTAATACTCCAATTCTGGTGGGATTCGGACAGCCTGGGACATTTTTGTCTTAGAATGTTGCAGTGTTCAGCTAGACCTCGAAGGGGTAAAGGGAGCTCTTGTCAGACCTTCTTTTACTGAACTACTTTGTGGCAGACGAGCTGGGTGTATGGAGCAATGTTTTGGTAGTGTACAATGAGAAAAATGTTTGTGAGGACAAGGATGAATAAAAAATATCTTGGTAGCCACATGTGGTTTCGTTGGTGACCATGGGAAGGAGTCCTTTAGGAGGCTCACTTGGTCAGCTGGAATGCATGGTGGAAGGTGACGGAGGAATGGCAATTATGTGTTTCAGGAAGAGGTTGCCTCAATGCGCCAAATACAGCTTCCCCTGCTAGTGGCGAAGTCGTGTCCGAACCATCGCGACCCCATCGACAATATTCCTCCAGGCCTTCCGGTCCACCAGCATACCCCGGAGTCCACTCAAGCTCACACCAACTGCTTCAGAGACTCCATCTAACCACCTCATTCTCTGCCGTCCCCTCCTTCTTTTGCCATCTGACTTCTCTAATACTTTCTAAGGGTTATCCTTGACATGGAGCAACATAAAAAACCCTCATTCCTTGTACATTATTGCCATCTATTTTCCTTGACCGAATCATTTGGCTGCATGTTTGACTTGATGAAGAAGAGCAAACAACACAAACCAACAATCAAAGAAAGTGGCTCACATTCATCCCTGACTATTTCCATCTGGTTCTCCCCTGGTTTTCCACTGAATTCGTCTCCTCATTCAGGTGTCTGACTGTTCTTCTGCTCTAACCCCCTTGGAGAAGCCCTCAAGAGCTGAAACGGACATTTGCGTGAGACGTTTGGAAAGATGTTGGAAGCACCACTGGAGGTGGGCAGCAGTGGTCCCCTTTGGCTCCTTCCTAAGTTAGTTGCGTCAAGGACTGATGGCTGAACAGAGGAGACAGGCAGTTTTCATGCAGCAAAGATTTTTATTGGGAAGAGAAGAGATGCCCATGAACAGATGTGGAAGCTCAGAAGTGCAAAATCAGACATGGCTGAAAGGGGGAAGGTCTGCACTGCACTGGCAGACAATTCAAGCACAGATCAGGGATCTCTGAAAGTTCATGTGAGCACCTGGTCAACGTAATATGCTGCATGTCTGGTGTCAGCTTGTTGATGTCGTCATTTTGTAGCCGGTGGCTTCAGAGGTTAATGTCAGACAGAATAGTCACAACAACTCTGGTATAGAGTCTGAGTTTTCGGAGAAGAAATGCTCTGAACTGCAAAATCTGCCAAGGCTTAAAAATGGAAAATAGGTAGTGTTCCAACAGGAAGTTCAGGGACTGATCATGTGTAGCTCAATTCCAAGGACGGGTCATAATAGCAACATCCTGGATTGGCGGGCTCAGTGTTTTGTCATCTTCATTGCATGGGCCACATCATTGAAGTTACTGGCAGGAGTCACATCCACCCAGGTACCTGGATTGTGATTTCTGAGAATAAATGCTGGAGGAGCTGAAACCGGGCTTCAAAGCGCGATTGAAGGAGCTGTATCCACCACGGTATAGGTAGGGGACGCATGGGTTGTATTGATCGATGCAGAGTGGTTGATCCGGACACTGGAGCTGTGGTCCTGGGATGGAGATGACAAACGGAGGGGGCTGGATGGAGACCGTCGTGGGTGGGCACTCAGCATTGCATGGGTCCCATCTGTAAGCCATCTCGACTGAAGAGGTGTGTGGATCTGAAGGAACACATCAGAGGGAGGAAAGACACACAGTGTAAAAATCAGTACACGATGAAATCCACATGGCAAAGATTCCGTTGTCCAACATGGGATCAAAAATGTGTAGACTCAGAGGTACAACTGAACCACATTTCTATTTAAATGCAACTACACTAATATTTATCTGCAATTTTTTTTTTTTACAATAAGTAGTGAAATGGCAGGCATCTGAGCCTGAATGTGGAAGTGCTAATGAAACACAGACATGCAAAATGGAGAGCAAGAATGTACAGATGCGTCAACTTTTCCCAACGCATGCATTTTACATGCACTTTATTGTATACGATGCATATGACACGCATATTCACTTGCGTCCATGCCCAATTCTCTGATTTGTTTTACTTATTTTATTTACAGTACTTCAGTGTTTTAATTCTGTAATCTGCATATTCATGTCTCCGCTCCCCTCCCATCCCCTCCATTCCTGAAGTGCAGAATAGCAAAGTCAACTTTAGTGGGGACTGGCAGATCTTGAAGGAGTTCCTTCTGTACTTTCAAAATCTCTGCAATTCTGTCTCCATTAAAATAACAGCCAAGTTTAATTGTCGCCTGGTCAGTTTCCATCGGAACATTTCTGGCTATGGTTAAGTATAATTAAAAAGAAGAGTTTACCAACTGAGAGCTCGAGGCAAGAGAAGGAGGATAAAATGCATGGAAAACACACACACACACACAAACACACACACACAGAGGGGAGAGGGAGGAGGCAGATTGTTACCAGGATGGTCTAAGGAAAGGAAGTAATTTGGAATTGCAAGTTAGTATGGATCTCAGCCACACTTACCTCAAGGAGCCCAAGTGAAGAGTCTCAGGGCAGATGCGATATGATGGCAGTGCTTCATCTCCACTGCACTTTTATGTGCTTCGTGTGATGGTGAGGCATACGAGTCTCATCAAATTTTATTAATTGCTCACCCCCGGGAGTTTCTGCGGGTGATGTCATATTGCAAGATTCTTCCTCGTAGCTGGTGCTTCACCCCATTGGTGGTGTCCTCTCTGTGGAAATTGTGGTGGGTCAAGTCTTTCACATTCCTTGGGAATACACAAACGAGGGTGTGCAAAACCAAACATTAAAATAGCAGCACTGGAAAGGCATTGTGGTAGAAGGTGGCTGAGAGGAGACAGTCCAGTGCAGGGGACTTCTTTCTGTCAAAGGGATCAGATAGATCAACTACAGTCTGAAGGAGAAACCAGAAGAGTTTCTCCATAGCTCAAGGTCACGTTCCCCATGTTTGACTGTTGATGCAAACATTTCCAAGACTTTTCAGAAGGAGAATGAGTTCCCGCTACCCTGCTGCAATCTTCCTGGGTGACTGCATGAGGGACATACATTGTGTGAATCACTGGTTGACTTTAGGCTGTTGATGTGAAGGGCTGAGAGCTTAGCTTCGCTTACACCTTCCCAAGATGGAATGAAAATCAGGAAACCTCATTTTGGTTGCCCTTTGGGTCTCAGTAAGGTGGAATGGAATTTCCTTTGCTCAGAACCCACATCTATGCCAACACACAGGAGAATCATGAATTTGGTCCATGGCAGCTGCTTCTCTTGCGGGGGACGCATGAAATGCCTTCCAGATTTGCTACCAGGAAATTCCCACAACGACTCTGAGTGCAAAAGCTGAAGTCTTTGCCTGCAGCTCTTTCCACGGGGAAGACATCATCTACAGGGTGACACACCAGGAGATCCGCCAACAGGACAGGAAAGCAGAGGTTGTCACCCTGTGACAGTAACTCATGTGCTGTCACAATCTCCTGATGGATGTATGGGACCGTTTGGTGGCTGGCAGCCCACTTTGACAATCCCTTGGCCAGTCAGCTCCAGGAGATGCCATATAAGACCAGAAAGGCATGAAATGCAAGTGGCCACACACACCGTGAAGGAAAGCAGCTACACTTGTGTGATTCACTCATAGCAAGTACAACATGAAGGATTCCTGGAATACAGGACCATGAACTGAAGAACATGATGCTTCATGACTGGCCCATCTTGTTCGAGGACTTGATTTGTCCATCCTGAACCCTTACAGAGGAAATTCTATCCCTGCACTGGATTTCCCCTTCTCAGCCGCCTCCTATCTGACTTCCTTTCTAGTCCTGCTTTCTTAACTTTTAGCTTTGCATGTCAGTCTCTGCACACTCCCATTTGTGTTCAATAAGGAATGCTAGAGACTTGACCCACCACGATTTCTACAGAGAGGACACCACCTATGGGGTGAGACATCAGCTGCAAGGAAGAATCTTGCAACACCTGCAGGAACTCCTGGGTGTTAGCAATTAGTTCGAATCTGATGAGAATGGCATGGCTCACCATCACACGGAGCACATAAATGTGCAGTGGAGATGAAGCATTGCCATCAGATCAGATCTGCACTGAGACACTTCACTTGGGCTCCTTGAGGTAAGTGTGGCTGAGATCCATACTAACTTGCAGATGTAAATTAGTTCCCTTCCCTAGATCAGTCTGCAAATGTTCGTTTCTATGTCGCTGTGCTTCCATGCATTTTCTCCTCCATCTCTTGCCTCAAGCTCACAGTTGGCAAAATCTTCTTTTTAATTATGCATGCCCCTAGCCAGAAATGTTCAGAATGAAACTTATCGTATTTTTAATATTTGGCAAAACAAAGGAGTTGAAATCCAGAAGGGAACGCAGAACAAAGAATCAAATGAAAGAAGCCCATTGCAATGCTGGACCATCACACTAGGGGGATGGTAAAGAATTTAATTTGGCTTGCATTTTAATGATAACTTTGTGAATTGCAGAGTTTCGTGCCAGCAAACACAGAGCTTTGTTATTCTTCAAGATCCACCATCCTCCATTTAAAGTTGCATTCCAGACTTAAAAATAAATATTTTTAAAATAGTGATGGGCATACAAATGTGTACATTGGGGAATTAACTCATTCTCTCACTCAGCCTCTCTCTCATACACATGCACAGAGAGAGAGAGAGAGACAGAGAGGGGGAGAGCATGTGGATACTGATGAAGTAAGATCCATAGGCAACGCATTGGATAATGTGCTTGGCAAAATCTAAACACACAGACATGTCCATCCTGGCTACCAATCAGGAGTGCATCTGCTCAGTGTTATTCACTCGCACCCTCAGTACTCTGGCTGCTTTGCGGACCCTTTCACTGCTTAGAATGAAGGATAAGTCAGATATGTCGATTCTCTGGGCAGATTTGTCCTGCAGTGGAGGATTGTCAACTTTTCCTGGCCTCTAGCTCAGAGTTTGTGAAATCACTTGTTTCATCGGTCTTGCCAGCTTGCCAAAAATGCTCAGCACAACGTGTATTGGCTGCTAAATCAGGAGTGCATGTTGGAAGAAAAACTTTGGGAGGTACCTATTTTGCACAGTCGGTGGCATCTGAACGTTGCTTATTGCTGGACATCTGCATCTGAGCCACATGGACAGAATTCTTTTATTGATCATTGCATTTTTCACCTTCTCCCTCCCCTGATGTGTTCCTTCAGATCCACACCTCTTCAGTCGAGATGGCTTACAGATGGGACCCATGCAATGCTGAGTGCCCACCCACGACGGTCTCCATCCAGCCCCCTCCGTTTGTCATCTCCATCCCAGGACCACAGCTCCACTGTCCGGATCAACCGCTTTGCATCGGTCAATACAACCCATGCGCCCCCTACCCATACCTTGGTGGATACAGCTCCTTCAATCGTGCTTTGAAGCCCGGTTTCAGCTCCTCCAGCATTTATTCTCAGAAATCACAATCCAGGTACCAGAGTGGATGTGGCCCTTGCCAGTGACTCGAATGAGGCAGCTCACAGAATGAAGACAACCATGAGCTGAGTCCACAAAGCCAAAGTGTTCCCATCAAACAAACGTGGAGACCTGGGACAAGGAAAGATTAGCTCTTTCTTTGAGATGCATGTTAGCATGTTTACGAGATGTGATCTTTCCAAAAATCTGATTGGTTTCACATGCACCACTTCTGTTTTCAATAAAGCTTTTCCTGCATGAAAACCCCAAGTGTCCCCTTGTTATCCATCCTCATCCTGCAGTTGTTTACCTGAATGAGTGCTTGTGATCTTGAGCAAGGATATGGATCCCAGGGCCTCTGCCTTGGCACAAGGGCATTGGATGCTTCCTCCGTGCTCTTCCACCTGAGCCCCCAGCCTGGTGTCCCAGTTCTCCTTACAGTCTGCCCAGCAGACTGCTTCCCTTGGGTGTGAAAAAGTAGTCTGTCCCATCACCAGATCCAGCTGCCCGTCTCGGCCATTGCCTTCAGATACAATGGACAGGGTGCCTTCTTGTGCTTGCCTTTGGTAGCAAAATCCCTTCAAATGCTCTGAGAGAGCTGATGTGGAGTTTGATCAGAATTTCTTATCAGTTTGATTTCCATAAAAATATAGTAAGCTCAGCCAGACCGGACAAGAACTTTACAAGTTGGAGGAGCAGCAATCATCCATCCATCCATCCATCCATCCATCCATCCATCCATCCATCCGTTGCTTGCTGAGCTGCAAAAACCTGGTTTTCAAGTTTCCTGTGTACATGTGGGTCTAATGTAATAGGAGCACTTGGAGAAGTCCCCAGTAGGGTTGTATGGTTCCATCTGTCTTACGTGTTGACTGGCGTCCTTCCTGCCATCACGTTCTCAGTGTTGGAATTGGATTTTTCTCTCTCCCAAGCTTGCGGGCATATAGGCCCTTCAAGGTAAGGCAGCTTGGCAGACAACCTATGTCAACCTAGAGGCCTTCAGCAGAAAGTTCCAGGGTCAGAACCCTCCTTTGTGTCCGCATCAAATGTGTCCATGATAGCAGTTCTACCAAGGAGAGAGTTTCTTCTGAGGTCTTACAAACTGGTCCACTTCAAATATGTGAAGGTGTTCTTCCAGAGGACCTGGCACCAAGCTTGACAGAACTGCCTTATTCTTAGCACTACAAACACCATCCATGGCTGAGGTATGAGATTATGAAACCGAGCTATGGCCCTGGTTGCTTCAAAGACGGATGTGTTGTATCCGCCCTGTGTAAAAGTAGTTTGTTGTGGGAATGCCAGAAATCTAAAGCACCTTCAACTAAGTGTACATGCTGTTCTGCCTAGCCCATAGATCCTACAGTGCACTGACCTTTTCCCCTTGTGCATGGCTGTGGATCATATCCGGAGCTGTACACAGTTGGTATTATGCAAAGTGATTGATAAACTGGAGTGGAACAGGAACAGGAAGAAGTCAAAACTGGGCAATCTATTGAGAATACTCCCGTGTAGTGAAAGGGGGAACGTGAAAGTGGCTGCACGTTAGCACAAATGTATTGCGCCAATGCACACTTCCTGTCTGAGCACAGATTTGGGAAATGGAGAAAAGTCTGAATCCATGACCTGGAGGGTGGAAATTGGGGATGCCTGGCAGTGCAAATCTGATGGAGCCAATCTAGCAACATTCGCACAGCCGTAGCTGGCTGCAGCCCCTGCATTGTCAATATTTAAGGAACAGCATCTCTACTCATGCATCTGAGATATGATAAGAAGTAAATGAATGATTAAGCCACAAGTAGGTTAGATGTATTTACTTCATGTACTTTTCTTCCTCCTTGTCCTCCTCCCCCTTGTTCTTTTTTTCTGCTCCCTCTTCAAGAGTCCCTTTCCTCCTCATGACTGCCATATATCCCCTGAAACTGTGTCTAAATTAGAAGCTGGACTCGAGACTCACAGGAAGTCTGGACCCTCATGAACAATGCATTCCTACTTTGATGTTGTGCCTTCCCCTGTGGCCCCAGCAAATTCCGTCCTGTAAAAAGGTGAACAAGGCAGCTTCGGTTTGAAGCAAGTTAATACTCCAATTCTGGTGGGATTCGGACAGCCTGGGACATTTTTGTCTTAGAATGTTGCAGTGTTCAGCTAGACCTCGAAGGGGTAAAGGGGAGCTCTTGTCAGACCTTCTTTTACTGAACTACTTTGTGGCAGACGAGCTGGGTGTATGGAGCAATGTTTTGGTAGTGTACAATGAGAAAAATGTTTGTGAGGACAAGGATGAATAAAAAATATCTTGGTAGCCACATGTGGTTTCGTTGGTGACCATGGGAAGGAGTCCTTTAGGAGGCTCACTTGGTCAGCTGGAATGCATGGTGGAAGGTGACGGAGGAATGGCAATTATGTGTTTCAGGAAGAGGTTGCCTCAATGCGCCAAATACAGCTTCCCCTGCTAGTGGCGAAGTCGTGTCCGAACCATCGCGACCCCATCGACAATATTCCTCCAGGCCTTCCGGTCCACCAGCATACCCCGGAGTCCACTCAAGCTCACACCAACTGCTTCAGAGACTCCATCTAACCACCTCATTCTCTGCCGTCCCCTCCTTCTTTTGCCATCTGACTTCTCTAATACTTTCTAAGGGTTATCCTTGACATGGAGCAACATAAAAAACCCTCATTCCTTGTACATTATTGCCATCTATTTTCCTTGACCGAATCATTTGGCTGCATGTTTGACTTGATGAAGAAGAGCAAACAACACAAACCAACAATCAAAGAAAGTGGCTCACATTCATCCCTGACTATTTCCATCTGGTTCTCCCCCTGGTTTTCCACTGAATTCGTCTCCTCATTCAGGTGTCTGACTGTTCTTCTGCTCTAACCCCCCTTGGAGAAGCCCTCAAGAGCTGAAACGGACATTTGCGTGAGACGTTTGGAAAGATGTTGGAAGCACCACTGGAGGTGGGCAGCAGTGGTCCCTTTGGCTCCTTCCTAAGTTAGTTGCGTCAAGGACTGATGGCTGAACAGAGGAGACAGGCAGTTTTCATGCAGCAAAGATTTTTATTGGGAAGAGAAGAGATGCCCATGAACAGATGTGGAAGCTCAGAAGTGCAAAATCAGACACGGCTGAAAGGGGGAAGGTCTGCACTGCACTGGCAGACAATTCAAGCACAGATCAGGGATCTCTGAAAGTTCATGTGAGCACCTGGTCAACGTAATATGCTGCATGTCTGGTGTCAGCTTGTTGATGTCGTCATTTTGTAGCCGGTGGCTTCAGAGGTTAATGTCAGACAGAATAGTCACAACAACTCTGTATAGAGTCTGAGTTTTCGGAGAAGAAATGCTCAGAACTGCAAAATCTGCCAAGGCTTAAAAATGGAAAATAGGTAGTGTTCCAACAGGAAGTTCAGGGACTGATCATGTGTAGCTCAATTCCAAGGACGGGTCATAATAGCAACATCCTGGATTGGCGGGCTCAGTGTTTTGTCATCTTCATTGCATGGGCCACATCATTGAAGTTACTGGCAGGAGTCACATCCACCCAGGTACCTGGATTGTGATTTCTGAGAATAAATGCTGGAGGAGCTGAAACCGGGCTTCAAAGCGCGATTGAAGGAGCTGTATCCACCACGGTATAGGTAGGGGACGCATGGGTTGTATTGATCGATGCAGAGTGGTTGATCCGGACACTGGAGCTGTGGTCCTGGGATGGAGATGACAAACGGAGGGGGCTGGATGGAGACCGTCGTGGGTGGGCACTCAGCATTGCATGGGTCCCATCTGTAAGCCATCTCGACTGAAGAGGTGTGTGGATCTGAAGGAACACATCAAGAGGGAGGAAAGACACACAGTGTAAAAATCAGTACACGATGAAATCCACATGGCAAAGATTCCGTTGTCCAACATGGGATCAAAATGTGTAGACTCAGAGGTACAACTGAACCACATTTCTATTTAAATCAACTACACTAATATTTATCTGCAATTTTTTTTTTTTACAATAAGTAGTGAAATGGCAGGCATCTGAGCCTGAATGTGGAAGTGCTAATGAAACACAGACATGCAAAATGGAGAGCAAGAATGTACAGATGCGTCAACTTTTCCCAACGCATGCATTTTACATGCACTTTATTGTATACGATGCATATGACACGCATATTCACTTGCGTCCATGCCCAATTCTCTGATTTGTTTTACTTATTTTATTTACAGTACTTCAGTGTTTTAATTCTGTAATCTGCATATTCATGTCTCCGCTCCCCTCCCATCCCCTCCATTCCTGAAGTGCAGAATAGCAAAGTCAACTTTAGTGGGGACTGGCAGATCTTGAAGGAGTTCCTTCTGTACTTTCAAAATCTCTGCAATTCTGTCTCCATTAAAATAACAGCCAAGTTTAATTGTCGCCTGGTCAGTTTCCATCGGAACATTTCTGGCTATGGTTAAGTATAATTAAAAAGAAGAGTTTACCAACTGAGAGCTCGAGGCAAGAGAAGGAGGATAAAATGCATGGAAACACACACACACACACACACAAAACACACACACACAGAGGGGAGAGGGAGGGAGGCAGATTGTTACCAGGATGGTCTAAGGAAAGGAAGTAATTTGGAATTGCAAGTTAGTATGGATCTCAGCCACACTTACCTCAAGGAGCCCAAGTGAAGAGTCTCAGGGCAGATGCGATATGATGGCAGTGCTTCATCTCCACTGCACTTTTATGTGCTTCGTGTGATGGTGAGGCATACGAGTCTCATCAAATTTTATTAATTGCTCACCCCCGGGAGTTTCTGCGGGTGATGTCATATTGCAAGATTCTTCCTCGTAGCTGGTGCTTCACCCCATTGGTGGTGTCCTCTCTGTGGAAATTGTGGTGGGTCAAGTCTTTCACATTCCTTTGGGAATACACAAACGAGGGTGTGCAAAACCAAACATTAAAATAGCAGCACTGGAAAGGCATTGTGGTAGAAGGTGGCTGAGAGGAGACAGTCCAGTGCAGGGGACTTCTTTCTGTCAAAGGGATCAGATAGATCAACTACAGTCTGAAGGAGAAACCAGAAGAGTTTCTCCATAGCTCAAGGTCACGTTCCCCATGTTTGACTGTTGATGCAAACATTTCCAAGACTTTTCAGAAGGAGAATGAGTTCCCGCTACCCTGCTGCAATCTTTCCTGGGTGACTGCATGAGGGACATACATTGTGTGAATCACTGGTTGACTTTAGGCTGTTGATGTGAAGGGCTGAGAGCTTAGCTTCGCTTACACCTTCCCAAGATGGAATGAAAATCAGGAAACCTCATTTTGGTTGCCCTTTGGGTCTCAGTAAGGTGGAATGGAATTTCCTTTGCTCAGAACCCACATCTATGCCAACACACAGGAGAATCATGAATTTGGTCCATGGCAGCTGCTTCTCTTGCGGGGGACGCATGAAATGCCTTCCAGATTTGCTACCAGGAAATTCCCACAACGACTCTGAGTGCAAAAGCTGAAGTCTTTGCCTGCAGCTCTTTCCACGGGGAAGACATCATCTACAGGGTGACACACCAGGAGATCCGCCAACAGGACAGGAAAGCAGAGGTTGTCACCCTGTGACAGTAACTCATGTGCTGTCACAATCTCCTGATGGATGTATGGGACCGTTTGGTGGCTGGCAGCCCACTTTGACAATCCCTTGGCCAGTCAGCTCCAGGAGATGCCATATAAGACCAGAAAGGCATGAAATGCAAGTGGCCACACACACCGTGAAGGAAAGCAGCTACACTTGTGTGATTCACTCATAGCAAGTACAACATGAAGGATTCCTGGAATACAGGACCATGAACTGAAGAACATGATGCTTCATGACTGGCCCATCTTGTTCGAGGACTTGATTTGTCCATCCTGAACCCTTACAGAGGAAATTCTATCCCTGCACTGGATTTCCCTTCTCAGCCGCCTCCTATCTGACTTCCTTTCTAGTCCTGCTTTCTTAACTTTTAGCTTTGCATGTCAGTCTCTGCACACTCCCATTTGTGTTCAATAAGGAATGCTAGAGACTTGACCCACCACGATTTCTACAGAGAGGACACCACCTATGGGGTGAGACATCAGCTGCAAGGAAGAATCTTGCAACACCTGCAGGAACTCCTGGGTGTTAGCAATTAGTTCGAATCTGATGAGAATGGCATGGCTCACCATCACACGGAGCACATAAATGTGCAGTGGAGATGAAGCATTGCCATCAGATCAGATCTGCACTGAGACACTTCACTTGGGCTCCTTGAGGTAAGTGTGGCTGAGATCCATACTAACTTGCAGATGTAAATTAGTTCCCTTCCCTAGATCAGTCTGCAAATGTTCGTTTCTATGTCGCTGTGCTTCCATGCATTTTCTCCTCCATCTCTTGCCTCAAGCTCACAGTTGGCAAAATCTTCTTTTTAATTATGCATGCCCCTAGCCAGAAATGTTCAGAATGAAACTTATCGTATTTTTAATATTTGGCAAAACAAAGGAGTTGAAATCCAGAAGGGAACGCAGAACAAAGAATCAAATGAAAGAAGCCCATTGCAATGCTGGACCATCACACTAGGGGGATGGTAAAGAATTTAATTTGGCTTGCATTTTAATGATAACTTTGTGAATTGCAGAGTTTCGTGCCAGCAAACACAGAGCTTTGTTATTCTTCAAGATCCACCATCCTCCATTTAAAGTTGCATTCCAGACTTAAAAATAAATATTTTAAAAATAGTGATGGGCATACAAATGTGTTCATTGGGGAATTAACTCATTCTCTCACTCAGCCTCTCTCTCATACACATGCACAGAGAGAGAGAGAGAGACAGAGAGGGGGAGAGCATGTGGATACTGATGAAGTAAGATCCATAGGCAACGCATTGGATAATGTGCTTGGCAAAATCTAAACACACAGACATGTCCATCCTGGCTACCAATCAGGAGTGCATCTGCTCAGTGTTATTCACTCGCACCCTCAGTACTCTGGCTGCTTTGCGGACCCTTTCACTGCTTAGAATGAAGGATAAGTCAGATATGTCGATTCTCTGGCAGATTTGTCCTGCAGTGGAGGATTGTCAACTTTTCCTGGCCTCTAGCTCAGAGTTTGTGAAATCACTTGTTTCATCGGTCTTGCCAGCTTGCCAAAAATGCTCAGCACAACGTGTATTGGCTGCTAAATCAGGAGTGCATGTTGGGAAGAAAAACTTTGGGAGGTACCTATTTTGCACAGTCGGTGGCATCTGAACGTTGCTTATTGCTGGACATCTGCATCTGAGCCACATGGACAGAATTCTTTTATTGATCATTGCATTTTTCACCTTCTCCCTCCCCTGATGTGTTCCTTCAGATCCACACCTCTTCAGTCGAGATGGCTTACAGATGGGACCCATGCAATGCTGAGTGCCCACCCACGACGGTCTCCATCCAGCCCCCTCCGTTTGTCATCTCCATCCCAGGACCACAGCTCCACTGTCCGGATCAACCGCTTTGCATCGGTCAATACAACCCATGCGCCCCCTACCCATACCTTGGTGGATACAGCTCCTTCAATCGTGCTTTGAAGCCCGGTTTCAGCTCCTCCAGCATTTATTCTCAGAAATCACAATCCAGGTACCAGAGTGGATGTGGCCCTTGCCAGTGACTCGAATGAGGCAGCTCACAGAATGAAGACAACCATGAGCTGAGTCCACAAAGCCAAAGTGTTCCCATCAAACAAACGTGGAGACCTGGGACAAGGAAAGATTAGCTCTTTCTTTGAGATGCATGTTAGCATGTTTACGAGATGTGATCTTTCCAAAAATCTGATTGGTTTCACATGCACCACTTCTGTTTTCAATAAAGCTTTTCCTGCATGAAAACCCCAAGTGTCCCCTTGTTATCCATCCTCATCCTGCAGTTGTTTACCTGAATGAGTGCTTGTGATCTTGAGCAAGGATATGGATCCCAGGGCCTCTGCCTTGGCACAAGGGCATTGGATGCTTCCTCCGTGCTCTTCCACCTGAGCCCCCAGCCTGGTGTCCCAGTTCTCCTTACAGTCTGCCCAGCAGACTGCTTCCCTTGGGTGTGAAAAAGTAGTCTGTCCCATCACCAGATCCAGCTGCCCGTCTCGGCCATTGCCTTCAGATACAATGGACAGGGTGCCTTCTTGTGCTTGCCTTTGGTAGCAAAATCCCTTCAAATGCTCTGAGAGAGCTGATGTGGAGTTTGATCAGAATTTCTTATCAGTTTGATTTCCATAAAAATATAGTAAGCTCAGCCAGACCGGACAAGAACTTTACAAGTTGGAGGAGCAGCAATCATCCATCCATCCATCCATCCATCCATCCATCCATCCATCCGTTGCTTGCTGAGCTGCAAAAACCTGGTTTTCAAGTTTCCTGTGTACATGTGGGTCTAATGTAATAGGAGCACTTGGAGAAGTCCCCAGTAGGGTTGTATGGTTCCATCTGTCTTACGTGTTGACTGGCGTCCTTCCTGCCATCACGTTCTCAGTGTTGGAATTGGATTTTTCTCTCTCCCAAGCTTGCGGGCATATAGGCCCTTCAAGGTAAGGCAGCTTGGCAGACAACCTATGTCAACCTAGAGGCCTTCAGCAGAAAGTTCCAGGGTCAGAACCCTCCTTTGTGTCCGCATCAAATGTGTCCATGATAGCAGTTCTACCAAGGAGAGAGTTTCTTCTGAGGTCTTACAAACTGGTCCACTTCAAATATGTGAAGGTGTTCTTCCAGAGGACCTGGCACCAAGCTTGACAGAACTGCCTTATTCTTAGCACTACAAACACCATCCATGGCTGAGGTATGAGATTATGAAACCGAGCTATGGCCCTGGTTGCTTCAAAGACGGATGTGTTGTATCCGCCCTGTGTAAAAGTAGTTTGTTGTGGGAATGCCAGAAATCTAAAGCACCTTCAACTAAGTGTACATGCTGTTCTGCCTAGCCCATAGATCCTACAGTGCACTGACCTTTTCCCCTTGTGCATGGCTGTGGATCATATCCGGAGCTGTACACAGTTGGTATTATGCAAAGTGATTGATAAACTGGAGTGGAACAGGAACAGGAAGAAGTCAAAACTGGGCAATCTATTGAGAATACTCCGTGTAGTGAAAGGGGGAACGTGAAAGTGGCTGCACGTTAGCACAAATGTATTGCGCCAATGCACACTTCCTGTCTGAGCACAGATTTGGGAAATGGAGAAAAGTCTGAATCCATGACCTGGAGGGTGGAAATTGGGGATGCCTGGCAGTGCAAATCTGATGGAGCCAATCTAGCAACATTCGCACAGCCGTAGCTGGCTGCAGCCCCTGCATTGTCAATATTTAAGGAACAGCATCTCTACTCATGCATCTGAGATATGATAAGAAGTAAATGAATGATTAAGCCACAAGTAGGTTAGATGTATTTACTTCATGTACTTTTCTTCCTCCTTGTCCTCCTCCCCCTTGTTCTTTTTTTCTGCTCCCTCTTCAAGAGTCCCTTTCCTCCTCATGACTGCCATATATCCCCTGAAACTGTGTCTAAATTAGAAGCTGGACTCGAGACTCACAGGAAGTCTGGACCCTCATGAACAATGCATTCCTACTTTGATGTTGTGCCTTCCCCTGTGGCCCCAGCAAATTCCGTCCTGTAAAAAGGTGAACAAGGCAGCTTCGGTTTGAAGCAAGTTAATACTCCAATTCTGGTGGGATTCGGACAGCCTGGGACATTTTTGTCTTAGAATGTTGCAGTGTTCAGCTAGACCTCGAAGGGGTAAAGGGGAGCTCTTGTCAGACCTTCTTTTACTGAACTACTTTGTGGCAGACGAGCTGGGTGTATGGAGCAATGTTTTGGTAGTGTACAATGAGAAAAATGTTTGTGAGGACAAGGATGAATAAAAAATATCTTGGTAGCCACATGTGGTTTCGTTGGTGACCATGGGAAGGAGTCCTTTAGGAGGCTCACTTGGTCAGCTGGAATGCATGGTGGAAGGTGACGGAGGAATGGCAATTATGTGTTTCAGGAAGAGGTTGCCTCAATGCGCCAAATACAGCTTCCCCTGCTAGTGGCGAAGTCGTGTCCGAACCATCGCGACCCCATCGACAATATTCCTCCAGGCCTTCCGGTCCACCAGCATACCCCGGAGTCCACTCAAGCTCACACCAACTGCTTCAGAGACTCCATCTAACCACCTCATTCTCTGCCGTCCCCTCCTTCTTTTGCCATCTGACTTCTCTAATACTTTCTAAGGGTTATCCTTGACATGGAGCAACATAAAAAACCCTCATTCCTTGTACATTATTGCCATCTATTTTCCTTGACCGAATCATTTGGCTGCATGTTTGACTTGATGAAGAAGAGCAAACAACACAAACAACAATCAAAGAAAGTGGCTCACATTCATCCCTGACTATTTCCATCTGGTTCTCCCCCTGGTTTTCCACTGAATTCGTCTCCTCATTCAGGTGTCTGACTGTTCTTCTGCTCTAACCCCCCTTGGAGAAGCCCTCAAGAGCTGAAACGGACATTTGCGTGAGACGTTTGGAAAGATGTTGGAAGCACCACTGGAGGTGGGCAGCAGTGGTCCCCTTTGGCTCCTTCCTAAGTTAGTTGCGTCAAGGACTGATGGCTGAACAGAGGAGACAGGCAGTTTTCATGCAGCAAAGATTTTTATTGGGAAGAGAAGAGATGCCCATGAACAGATGTGGAAGCTCAGAAGTGCAAAATCAGACACGGCTGAAAGGGGGAAGGTCTGCACTGCACTGGCAGACAATTCAAGCACAGATCAGGGATCTCTGAAAGTTCATGTGAGCACCTGGTCAACGTAATATGCTGCATGTCTGGTGTCAGCTTGTTGATGTCGTCATTTTGTAGCCGGTGGCTTCAGAGGTTAATGTCAGACAGAATAGTCACAACAACTCTGGTATAGAGTCTGAGTTTTCGGAGAAGAAATGCTCAGAACTGCAAAATCTGCCAAGGCTTAAAAATGGAAAATAGGTAGTGTTCCAACAGGAAGTTCAGGGACTGATCATGTGTAGCTCAATTCCAAGGACGGGTCATAATAGCAACATCCTGGATTGGCGGGCTCAGTGTTTTGTCATCTTCATTGCATGGGCCACATCATTGAAGTTACTGGCAGGAGTCACATCCACCCAGGTACCTGGATTGTGATTTCTGAGAATAAATGCTGGAGGAGCTGAAACCGGGCTTCAAAGCGCGATTGAAGGAGCTGTATCCACCACGGTATAGGTAGGGGACGCATGGGTTGTATTGATCGATGCAGAGTGGTTGATCCGGACACTGGAGCTGTGGTCCTGGGATGGAGATGACAAACGGAGGGGGCTGGATGGAGACCGTCGTGGGTGGGCACTCAGCATTGCATGGGTCCCATCTGTAAGCCATCTCGACTGAAGAGGTGTGTGGATCTGAAGGAACACATCAAGAGGGAGGAAAGACACACAGTGTAAAAATCAGTACACGATGAAATCCACATGGCAAAGATTCCGTTGTCCAACATGGGATCAAAAATGTGTAGACTCAGAGGTACAACTGAACCACATTTCTATTTAAATTCAACTACACTAATATTTATCTGCAATTTTTTTTTTTTACAATAAGTAGTGAAATGGCAGGCATCTGAGCCGGAATGTGGAAGTGCTAAGGAAATACAGAGATGCAAAATGGAGAGCAAGAATGTACAGATGTGTCAGCTTTTCCCAACGCATGCATTTTACATGCAGTTTCTTGTATGCGATACATATGACACACATATTCACTTGCATCCATCCTCAATTCTTCTAGATTTTTTTAGTTATTTTTTTTACAGTACTTCAGTGTTTTAAGTCTGTAATGTGCATATTCATGTCTCTGCTTCCCGCCCCTCCCCTCCATTCCCAAAGTGCAGAATAGCAAGGTGAACTTTAGTGTGTGCTGGCACATCTTGAAGGAGTTCCTTCTGTACTTTCAAAACCTCTGGAATTCTGTCACCATTAAAATAACAGCCAAGTTTAATTGTCGCCCGGTCAGTTTCCATCTGAACATTTCTGGCAACGGGTAAGTATAATTAAAAAGAAGAGTTTACCAACTGAGAGCTTGAGGCAAGAGAAGGAGGATAAAATGCATGGAAACACGCACCACACACACACACACACACACAGAGGGGAGGGGGAGTGAGGGAGAGTGTTACCAGGATGGTCTAAGGAAAGGAAGTAATTTGGATTTGCAAGTTAGTATGGATCTCAGCCACACTTACCTCAAGGAGCCCAAGTGAAGCGTCTCAGGGCAGATGCGATCTGATGGCAATGCTTCGTCTCCACTCCACTTTTATGCTGTTCATGAGATGGTGAGGCATGCGAGTCTCATCAAATTCGAACTAATTGCTCACCCCCGGGAGTTTCTGCGGGTGATGTCATGTTGTGAGAGTCTTCCTCGTACCTGGTGCTTCAGCCCATAGGTGGTGTCCTCTCTGTGGTAATCGTGGTGGGTCAAGTCTTTCACATTCCTTTGGGAATACACAAACGAGGGTGTGCAAAACCAAAAGTTAAAATAGCAGCACTGGGAAGGCATTGTGCTAGAAGGTGGCTGAGAGCAGACAGTCCAGTGCAGGGGTCTTCTTTCTGTCAAAGGGATCATATAGATAAACCACAGTCTGATGGAGAAACCAGAGGGGTTTTGCTTAGCATAGCAAAGGGCTGAGAGCTTCGCTTAGCATAGACCTTCCCAAGATGGAATGAAAATCATGAAACTCATTTTGGTTGCCCTTTGGATCTCAGTAAGGTGGAATGGAATTTCCTTTGCTCAGAACCCACATTTATGCCAACACACAGGAGAATCATGGATTTGGTCTCATCTTGAATTTAAAATGACAAGTAAACAAAATAGAAGCACAAACAAGATGTGTATGATATCCAACTTCCTAAGAATCACACAGTGACTTCTCCAAAGTCAGAGGAATTATCGTTCTCAGTATTGATTAGCAGCATGGATACACAGCCTATTCCAATTTAAAAACTATGTTACATCCACCATCGGTTTGTCGTAGGAGGTAACAGGTCTTCCAATGTTGCAATCTCAGTCTTTTACCTGTAAAGAGGCTTATCAAAGCCCAGTTCTGATGGCTGTGTGCTAAGTTCCAGGAAGTGGATAGCTAATTAAAGAGGACTTATACTCCTGGAAAATAAAAGCATGATCCAATGCAAGATTCATCGGAATATAGCCTCCTCCCCAAAAGCATCCACGATTGGTCATTGCCAAATAGATGGTTAACGAGGAAAATTACCTGTGCTGCATCTCCATCAATCAGCCATCTGAGACAACCCTTCCTTGAGAAATGCTGCGGTGCCCAATGGACGGAGACAAAGCATTTGCTCAGTCTGGCAGGACTGAGATGGGGAAGCACTCTGGAGGATGCAGACGCTCGAGAGCGGTCTCTGCGTTGGGTGAAACGGGACAATGGTCAGCATGGTTGAATTGTAAGCCGTTCAGAGACCCACCGGCTAATGTACGGGGTAAGAAATAGCCAAATACATACAAAAATACCGAATTACATGACCTAGGAATGGTTGAGTGAGCAAGCCAGATTTGCATTTCTGAGACTCATACACAGGCCGGGACCTTGTCTTCCATTTCCTCTGAAGTTTGCAAGACAGCGCTTGGCTCCAAGAAACTCCCAAACTGAGCTCCATATGACAAGGGTTGTTATCTGGTGTAGCATGTACACAAAATGTGCCTCTTGCATGGAACGATCATTTCCCTATATTTCTAACTCAGACTGATTTGGGAACAGGACAGAATGGAGTCAGAAATTTTGTACTGTAAACTTTTAATGGTATCTTAATGTCTTTTAATTTAATGTATCTTTTAATTTTTTGGTGTGCTTTGCACCCTGCCCACAGAGTTTTGACTGTTGGGTGGCACAGAAATTAAATAAACACATGCAGACGAAACGTGCGTGCACACACTCTCACATACATCAAGGCATATTTAACTTAAAATAGGAACTCGACACTGATGGACAACTTCCCTACTGCGGTTCCACCAGCCATCCTCGGATCCTCTAGACTTAAACACAACAGGCTTGTGGCAAGGGGCGGCCTATAAATTTCCAAATAAATAAATAAAATAAAAAAACAGACATACAATGAGAACATTTGCCCTTACAATGGACTCTCTCCACCCCCTGGCAGCTGTTTCACTTGAGGGGGACGCTTGAAATGCCTTCCAGATCTGCTGCCAGGAAATTCCCCTAACGACTCTGAGTGCAAAAGCTGAAGGCTTTGCCTGCAGCTCTTTCCATGGGAAGACCTGATCTACAGGGTGACACACCAGGAGATCCGCCAACAGGACAGGAATGTAGAGGTTGTCACCCTGTGTCAGTAACTCCTGTGTTGTCACAATCCCTTGATGGATGTGTGGGATTTTTTGATGGCTTGCAGCCCACTTTGACAATCCCTTGGCCAGTCAGCTCCAGGAGCTGCCATATAAGACCAGGAAGGCATGAAATGCAAGTGGCCACACATACCGTGAAGGAAAGCAGCTACACTTGGGTGATTCACTCATAGTAAGTACAACTTTAAGGATTCCGGGAACACAGGACCATGAACTAAAGGACATGATGCTTCATGACTGTTCCATCTTGTTCAAGGACGTGATTTGTTCAACCTGAATCCTTAGAGAGGAAATTCTATCCCTGCACTGGATTTCCCCCTCTCAGCCGACTCCTACCTGACTTCCTCTCTAGTTCTGCTTGTTTAGCATTAGTTTTGAATGCCAGTCTCTGCACACTCCCATTTGTGTTCAATAAGGAATGCTAGAGACATGACCCACTACGATTTCTACAGAGAGGACACCACCTATGGGGTGAGACACCAGCTACAAGGAAGAATCTTGCAACATGACTTCACCCGCAGGGACTCCTGGGTGTTAGCAATTAGTTCGAACCTGATGAGAACGGCATGGCTCACCATCACACGAAGCACATAAAAGTGCAGTGGAGACGAAGCATTGCCATCAGATTGCATCTGCACTGAGACGCTTCACTTGGGCTCCTTGAGGTAAGTGTGGCTGAGATCCATACTAACTTGCAGATGCAAATCAGTTCCCTTCCCTAGATCAGTCTGCAAAGGTTCGTTTCTATGTCTCTGTGCTTCCATGCATTTTCTCTTCATTCTCTTGCCTAAAGCTCACAGTTGGCAAAATCTTCTTCTTTTTAATTATACAGAACCCTAGCCAGAAATGTTCAGAATGAAACTTATGGTATTTCTAATATTTGGCAAAACAAAGGAGTGAAAATTCAGAAGGGGACGCAGAACAAAGAGTCAAATGAAAGAAGCCCATTGCATTGCTGCAGCATCATTACTAGGGGGATAGTAAAGAATTGAATTTGGTGTGCATTTTAAAGATAATTTTGTGAATTGCAAAGTTTCGTGCCAGCAAACACAGAGCTTTGTTATTCTTCAAAATCCACCATCCTCCACTTAAAGTCGCTTTCTAGACTGAAAAATACATATTTTCAAAAAAGGGATGGGCATACAAACGTGTGCATTAGGGAATTAACTCATTCACTCACTCAGCCTCTCTCTCTCACACATGCTGAGAGAGAGAGAGAGAGAGAGAGAGAGAGAGAGAGAGAGAGAGAGAGAGAGAGAGACAGAGAGAGAGAGAGAGAGAGAGAGAGAGACAGAGTGGGGGAGAGGATGTGGATACTGATGAAGAAAGGTCCCTAGGCAACGCATTGGATACTGTGCTTGGCAATATCTAAACACACAGACATGTCCATCCTGGCCACCAATCAGGAGTGCATCGGCTCAGTTTGTTCGCTTGCACCCTCAGTACTCTGGCTGCTTTGCGGACCCTTTCACTGCTTAGAATGAAGGATAAGTCAGATATGTCGATTCTCCTGGCAGATTCGTCCTGCAGTGGAAGATTGTCAACTTTTCCTGGCCTCTAGCTCAGAGTTTGCGAAATCACTTGTTTCATCGGTCTTGCCAGCTGCCAAAAATGCTCAGCAAAATGTGTGTTGGCTGCTAAATCAGGAGTGCAAGTCGGGAACAAAGAATTTGGGAGGTACCTATTTTGCACAGTCGGTGCCAGCTGAACGTTGCTTATTTATGGGCATCTGCTTCTGAGCCACATGGACAGAATTCTTTTATTGATCATTGCATTTTTCACCTTCTCCCTCCCCTGATGTGTTCCTTCAGATCCACACCTCTTCAGTCGAGATGGCTTACAGATGGGACCCATGCAATGCTGAGTGCCCACCCACGACGGTCTCCATCCAGCCCCCTCCGTTTGTCATCTCCATCCCAGGACCACAGCTCCACTGTCCGGATCAACCGCTTTGCATCGGTCAATACAACCCATGCGCCCCCTACCCATACCTCGGTGGATACAGCTCCTTCAATCGTGCTTTGAAGCCCGGTTTCAGTTCCTCCAGCATTTATTCTCAGAAATCCCAATCCAGGTACCAGAGTGCATGTGACTCCTGCCAGTGACTTCAATGATGCAGCTCACAGAATGAAGACAACGAAGAGCTGAGTCCACAAAGCCAAAGTGTTCCCATCAAACAAACGTGGAGACCTGGGACAAGGAAAGATTAGCTCTTTCTTTGAGATGCATGTTAGCATGTTTACGAGATGTGATCTCTCGAAAAATCTAATTGGTTTCACATGCACCACTTCTGTTTTCAATAAAGCTTTTCCTGCATGAAAACCCCAAGTGTCCCCTTGTTATCCATCCTCATCCTGCAGTTGTTTACCCGAATGAGTCCTTGTGATCTTGAGCAAGGATATGGATCCCAGGGCCTCTGCTTTGGCACAAGGGCATTGGATGCTTCCTCTGTGCTCTTCCACCTGAGCCCCCAGCCTGGTGTCCCAGTTCTCCTTACAGTCTGCCCAGTAGTCTGCTTCCCTTAGGTGTGAAAAAGCAATCTGTCCCATCACCAGATCCAGCTGCCCGTCTCGGCCATTGCCTTCAGATACAATGGACAGGGTGCCTTCTTGTGCTTGCCCTTGGTAGCAAAATCCCTTCAAATGCTCTGAGAGAGCTGATGTGGAGTTTGATCAGAATTTCTTATCAGTTTGCTTTCCATAATAATATAGTAAGCTCAGCCAGACCGGACAAGAACTTTACAAGTTGGAGGAGCAGCAATCATCCATCCATCCATCCATCCATCCATCCATCCATGCATCCATGCATCCATCCATCCGTTGCTTGCTGAGCTGAAAAAACCTGGTTTTCAAGTTTCCTGTGTACATGTGGGTCTAATGTAATAGGAGCACTTGGAGTAGTCCCCAGTAGGGTTGTATGGTTGCATCTGTCTTGCATATTGACTGGCGTCCTCCTGCCATCACGTTCTCAGTGTTGGAATTGGATTTTTCTCTCTCCCAAGCTGGCGTGCATATTTGCCCTTCAAGGTAAGGCAGCTTGGCGGACAACCTATGTCAACCTAGAGGCCTTCAGCAGAAAGTTCCAGGGTCAGAACCCTCCTTTGTGTCCACATCAAATGTGTCCATGATAGCAGCGCTCCCAAGGAGAGAGATTGTTCTAAGGTCTTACAAACTGGTCTACCTCAAATATGAGAAGGTGTTCTTCCAGAGGACCTGGCACCAAGCTCGACAAACCTGCCTTATTCTTAGCACTACAAACATGATCAATGGCTGAGGTTTGAGATTATGAAACCGAGCTATGGCCCTGGTTACTTCAAAGACGGATGTGTTGTATCCGCCCTGTGTAAAAGTGGTTTGTTGTGGGAATGCCAGAAATCTACAGCAGCTTCAACTGAGTGCACATGCCGTTCCACCTGGCCCATAGATCCTACACTGCACTGGCTGTTCCCCCTCGTGCATGGCTGCGGATCATTCCTAGAACAGTACACAGTTGGTATTATGCAAAGTGATTGATAAAATGGAGTGGGACAGGAACAGGAAGAAGTCAAAACTGGCCAATCTATTGAGAACGTGAAGTTGGCTGCACATTTGCACAAAAGTATTGTGCCAATGCACACTTCCTGTCTGAGCACAGATTTGGGAAATGGAAAAAAGTCTGAATCCATGACCTGGAGGGTGGAAATTGGGGATGCCTGGCAGTGCAAATCTGATGGAGCGAAACTAGCAACATTCGCACAACCCTAGCTAACTGCAGCCCCTGCATTGTCAATATGTTAGGAACAGCATCTCTACTCATGCATCTGGGATACGATAAGAAGTAAATGAAGGATTAAGCCAGAAGTAGGTTAGATGTATTTTCTTTATGTACTTTTCTTCCTCCTTGTCCTCCTCCCCCTTGTTCTTTTTTTCTGCTCCCTCTTCAAGAGTCCCTTTCCTCCTTATGACTGCCATATATCCCCTGAAACTGTATCTGAATTTGAAGCTGGACTCAAGACTCACAGGGGGTCTGGACTCTCATGAACAATGCATTCCTACTTTGATGTTGTGCCTTCCCCAGTGGCCCAGGCAAATTCCACCCTGTAAAAAGCTGAACAAGGCAGCCTGGGCTTGAAGCAAGTGTAATACTCCAATTCTGGTGGGCTTTTGAGAGCCTGGGACATTTTTGTCTTAGAATGTTGCAGTGTTCAGCCAGACCTCGTAGGGGTAAAGGGGAGCTCTTCTCAGACCTTCTCTTACTGAGCTACTTTGTGGCAGACGAGCTGTGTGTATGGAGCAATGTTTTGGTAGTGTACAATGAGAAAAATGTTTGTGAGGGCAAGGAAGAAAAAAAATATCTTGGCAGCCAAATGCGGTTCCGTTGGTGACCATGGGAAGGAGTCCTTTAGCAGGCTCTCTTGGTCAGCTGGAATGCATGGTGGAAGGTGTAGGAGGAATGGCAATTATGTGTTTCAGGAAGAGGTTGCCTCAATGCGCCAAATTCTGGCTTCCCCTGTTAGTGGCGAAGTCGTGTCCAAACCATCGCGACCCCATCAACAATATTCCTCCAGGCCTTCCGGTCCTCCAGCATCCCCCGGAGTCCACTCAAGCTCACACCAACTGCTTCAGAGACTCCATCTAACCACCTCATTCTCTGCCGTCCCCTCCTTCTTTTGCCATCTGACTTCTCTAATACTTTCTAAGGGTTATCCTTGACTTGGAGCAACATAAAAAACCCTCGTTCCTTGTACATTATTGCCATCTATTTTCTTTGACCGAATCATTTGGCTGCATGTTTTTCTTGATGAAGAAGAGCAAACAACACAAACAAACAATCAAAGAAAGTGGCTCACATTCATCCCTGACTATTTCCATCTGGTTCTCCCCCTGGTTTTCCACCGAATTCGTCTCCTCATTCGGGTGTCTGACTGTTCTTCTGCTCTACCCCCCCTTGGACAAACCCTCAAGAGCTGAAACGGACATTAGCGTGAGACGTTTGGAAAGATGTTGGAAGCACCACTGGAGGTGGGCAGCAGTGGTCCCTTTTGGCTCCTTGCCTAAGTTAGTTGCGTCAAGGACTGATGGCTGAACAGAGGAGACAGGCAGTTTTCATGCAGCAAAGATTTTTATTGGGAAGAGAAGAGATGCCCATGAACAGATGTGGAAGCTCAGAAGTGCAAAATCAGACACGGCTGAAAGGGGGAAGGTCTGCACTGCACTGGCAGACAATTCAAGCACAGATCAGGGATCTCTGAAAGTTCATGTGAGCACCTGGTCAACGTAATATGCTGCATGTCTGGTGTCAGCTTGCTGATGTCGTCATTCTGCAGCCGGTGGCTTCAGAGGTTGACGTCACAGAGAAGAGTCACATCAACTCAGGTATCTGGTCTGAGTTTTCGGAGAAGAAATGCTCTGAACTGCAAACTCTGCCAAGGCTTAAAAATGGAAAATAGGTAATGTTCTAACAGGAAGTTCAGGGACTGATCATGTGTTGCTCAATTTTAAGGACGGGTCATAATAGCAACATCCTGGATTGGTGGACTCAGCGCTTTGTCATCTTCATTCCATGGGCCGCATCATTGAAGTCACTGGCAGGAGTCACATCCACCCAGGTACCTGGATTGGGATTTCTGAGAATAAATGCTGGAGGAGCTGAAACCGGGCTTCAAAGCGCGATTGAAGGAGCTGTATCCACCACGGTATAGGTAGGGGACGCATGGGTTGTATTGATCGATGCAGAGTGGTTGATCCGGACACTGGAGCTGTGGTCCTGGGATGGAGATGACAAACGGCGGGGGCTGGATGGAGACCATCGTGGGTGGGCACTCAGCATTGCAGGGGTCCCATCTGTAAGCCATCTTGACTGAAGAGGTGTGTGGATCTGAAGGAACACATCAAGAGGGAGGAAAGACACACAGTGTAAAAATCAGTACACGATGAAATCCACATGGCAAAGATTCCGTTGTCCAACATGGGATCAAAACTGTGTAGACTCAGAGGTACAACTGAACCACATTTCTATTTAAATGCAACTACACTAATATTTATCTGCAATTTTTTTTTTTTACAATAAGTAGTGAAATGGCAGGCATCTGAGCCGGAATGTGGAAGTGCTAAGGAAACACAGAGATGCAAAATGGAGAGCAAGAATGTACAGATGCGTCAACTTTTCCCAATGCAAGCATTTTACATGCACTTTATTGTATAGGATGCATATGACACGCATATTCACTTGCGTCCATCCTCAATTCTTCTAGATTGTTTTAGTTATTTTATTTACAGTACTTCAGTGTTTTAAGTCTGTAATGTGCATATTCATGTCTCTGCTTCCTGCCCCTCCCCTCCATTCCCAAAGTGCAGAATAGCAAGGTGAACTTTAGTGTGTGCTGGCACATCTTGAAGGAGTTCCTTCTGTACTTTCAAAACCTCTGCAATTATGTTACCATTAAAATAACAGCCAAGTTTAATTGTCGCCCGGTCAGTTTCCATCTGAACATTTCTGGCAACGGGTAAGTATAATTAAAAAGAAGAGTTTACCAACTGAGAGCTTGAGGCAAGAGAAGGAGGATAAAATGCATGGAAACACGCACCACACACACACACACACACACAGAGGGGAGGGGGAGTGAGGGAGAGTGTTACCAGGATGGTCTAAGGAAAGGAAGTAATTTGGATTTGCAAGTTAGTATGGATCTCAGCCACACTTACCTCAAGGAGCCCAAGTGAAGCGTCTCAGGGCAGATGCGATCTGATGGCAGTGCTTTGTCTCCACTGCACTTTTATGCTGTTCATGAGATGGTGAGGCATGCGAGTCTCATCAAATTTGAACTAATTGCTCACCCCCGGGAGTTTCTGCGGGTGATGTCATGTTGTGAGAGTCTTCCTCGTACCTGGTGCTTCAGCCCATAGGTGGTGTCCTCTCTGTGGTAATCGTGGTGGGTCAAGTCTTTCACATTCCTTTGGGAATACACAAACGAGGGTGTGCAAAACCAAAAGTTAAAATAGCAGCACTGGGAAGGCATTGTGCTAGAAGGTGGCTGAGAGGAGACAGGCCAGTGCAGGGGTCTTCTTTCTGTCAAAGGGATCAGATAGATAAACCACAGTCTGATGGAGAAACCAGAGGGGTTTTGCTTAGCATAGCAAAGGGCTGAGAGCTTCGCTTAGCATAGACCTTCCCAAGATGGAATGAAAATCAGGAAACTCATTTTGGTTGCCCTTTGGATCTCAGTAAGGTGGAATGGAATTTCCTTTGCTCAGAACCCACATTTATGCCAACACACAGGAGAATCATGGATTTGGTCTCATCTTGAATTTTAAAATGACAAGTAAACAAAATAGAAGCACAAACAAGATGTGTATGATATCCAACTTCCTAAGAATCACACAGTGACTTCTCCAAAGTCAGAAGAATTATCGTTCTCAGTATTGATTAGCAGCATGGATACACAGCCTATTCCAATTTAAAAACTATGTTACATCCACCATCGGTTTGTCGTAGGAGGTAACAGGTCTTCCAATGTTGCAATCTCAGTCTTTTACCTGTAAAGAGGCTTATCAAAGCCCAGTTCTGATGGCTGTGTGCTAAGTTCCAGGAAGTGGATAGCTAATTAAAGAGGACTTATACTCCTGAAAAATAAAAGCATGATCCAATGCAAGATTCATCGGAATATAGCCTCCTCCCCAAAAGCATCCACGATTGGTCATTGCCAAATAGATGGTTAACGAGGAAAATTACCTGTGCTGCATCTCCATCAATCAGCCATCTGAGACAACCCTTCCTTGAGAAATGCTGCGGTGCCCAATGGACGGAGACAAAGCGTTTGCTCAGTCTGGCATGACTGAGATGGGGAAGCACTCTGGAGGATGCAGACCCTCGAGAGGGGTCTCTGCGTTGGGTGAAATGGGACAATCGTCAGCATGGTTGAATTGTAAGCCGTTCAGAGACCCACCGGCTAATGTACGGGGTAAAAAATAGCCAAAAATACCCAATTAAATGACCTAGGAATGGTTGAATGAGCAAGCCAGATTTGCATTTCTGAGACTCAAACACAGGCGGGGACATTGTCTTCCATTTCCTCTGAAGTTTGCAAGACAGCGCTTGGCTCCAAGAAACTCCCAAACTGAGCTCCATATGACAAGTTTTGTTATCCGGTGTAGCATGTACACAAAATGTGCCTCTTGCATGGAACGATCATTTCCCTATATTTCTAACTCAGACTGATTTGGGAACAGGACAGAATGGAGTCAGAAATTTTGTACTGTAAACTTTTAATGATATCTTAATGTCTTTTATTTGAATGTATCTTTTAATTTTTCGGTGTGCTTTGCTCACTGCCCACAGAGTTTTGACTGTTGGGTGGCACAGAAATTAAATAAACACATGCAGACGAAACGTGCGTGCACACACTCTCACATACATCAAGGCATATTTAACTTAAAATAGGAACTCGACACTGATGGACAACTTTCCCTAAAGCCATTCCACCAGCCATCCTCGGATCCTCTAGACTTAAACACACAGACATACAATGAGAACATATGCCCTTAAAATGGACTCTCTCCACCCCCTGGCAGCTGTTTCACTTGAGGGGGACGCTTGACATCCCTTCCAGATCTGCTGCCAGGAAATTCCCCTAACGACTCTGAGTGCAAAAGCTGAAGGCTTTGCCTGCAGCTCTTTCCATGGGAAGACCTCATCTACAGGGTGACACACCAGGAGATCCGCCAACAGGACAGGAATGCAGAGGTTGTCACCCTGTGTCAGTAACACCTGTGCTGTCACAATCCCTTGATGGATGTGTGGGATTTTTTGATGGCTTGCAGCCCACTTTGATGATCCCTTGGCCAGTCAGATCCAGGTGCTGCCGTATGAGACCAGGAAGGTAGGAAATGCAACTGGCCACACACACCAAGAAGGAAAGCAGCTACACTTGGCTTATTCACTCATAGTAAGTACAACATTAAGGTTTCCTGGAACACAGGACCATGAAATGATGGACATGATGCTTCATGACTGGTCCGTCTTGTTCAAGGACGTGATTTGTCCATCCTGAATCCTTAGAGAGGGAATTCTATCCCTGTACTGGATTTCCCCCTCTCAGCCGACTCCTACCTGACTTCCTTTCTAGTTCTGCTTCTTTAGCATTAGGTTTGAATGCCAGTCTCTGCACACTCCCATTTGTGTTCCATCCGGAATGCTAAAGACTTGACCCATAACGATTTCCACAGAGAGGACACCACGTATGGGGTGAGACACCAGCTACAAGGAAGAATCTTGCAACATGAAGGAAGAATCTTGCAACACCTGCAGGAACTCCTGGGTGTTAGCAATTAGTTCGAACCTGATGAGAATGGCTTAGCTCACCATCACACGAAGCACATAAAAGTGCAGTGGAGACGAAGCATTGCCATCAGATCGCATCTGCACTGAGACGCTTCACTTGGGCTCCTTGAGGTAAGTGTGGCTGAGATCCATACTAACTTGCAGATGCAAATCAGTTCCCTTCCCTAGATCAGTCTGCAAAGGTTCGTTTCTATGTCTCTGTGCTTCCATACATTTTCTCTTCATTCTCTTGCCTAAAGCTCACAGTTGGCAAAAGCTTCTTCTTTTTAATTATACAGAACCCTTGCCAGAAATGTTCAGAATGAAACTTATGGTATTTCTAATATTTGGCAAAAAAAAGGAGTGAAAATCCAGAAGGGAATGCAGAACAAAGAGTCAAATGAAAGAAGCCCATTGCATTGCTGTTGCATCATTACTAGGGGAATAGTAAAGAATTGAATTTGGCGTGCATTTTAATTATAATTTTGTGAATTGCAAAGTTTCGTGCCAGCAAACACAGAGCTTTGTTATTCTTCAAAATCCACCCTCCTCCACTTAAAGTCGCTCTCTAGACTTAAAAATACATATTTTTAAAAAAGGGATGGGCATACAAATGTGTACATTAGGGAATTAACTCATTCACTCACTCAGCCTCTCTCTCTCACACACATGCAGAGACAGAGAGAGAGACAGAGAGGGGGAGAGGATGTGGATACTGATGAAGAAAGTCCTAGGCAACGCATTGGATACTGTGCTTGGCAATATCTAAACACACAGACATGTCCATCCTGGCCACCAATCAGGAGTGCATCGGCTCAGTTTGTTCGCTTGCACCCTCAGTACTCTGGCTGCTTTGCGGACCCTTTCACTGCTTAGAATGAAGGATAAGTCAGATATGTCGATTCTCCTGGCAGATTCGTCCTGCAGTGGAAGATTGTCAACTTTTCCTGGCCTCTAGCTCAGAGTTTGCGAAATCACTTGTTTCATCGGTCTTGCCAGCTGCCAAAAATGCTCAGCAAAATGTGTGTTGGCTGCTAAATCAGGAGTGCAAGTCGGGAACAAAGAATTTGGGAGGTACCTATTTTGCACAGTCGGTGCCATCTGAACGTTGCTTATTGATGGGCATCTGCATCTGAGCCACATGGACAGAATTCTTTTATTGATCATTGCATTTTTCACCTTCTCCCTCCCCTGATGTGCTCCTTCAGATCCACTCCTCTTCAGTCGAGATGGCTTACAGATGGGACCCATGCAATGCTGAGTGCCCACCCACGACGGTCTCCATCCAGCCCCCTCCGTTTGTCATCTCCATCCCAGGACCACAGCTCCACTGTCCGGATCAACCGCTTTGCATCGGTCAATACAACCCATGCGCCCCCTACCCATACCTTGGTGGATACAGCTCCTTCAATCGTGCTTTGAAGCCCGGTTTCAGCTCCTCCAGCATTTATTCTCAGAAATCACAATCCAGGTACCAGAGTGGATGTGGCCCTTGCCAGTGATTCGAATGATGCAGCTCACAGAATGAAGACAACAAAGAGCTGAGTCCACAAAGCCAAAGTGTTCCCATCAAACAAACGTGGAGACCTAGGACCAGGAAAGAGTTGCTCTTTCTTTGAGTTGTCTGTTAGCATGCTTACGAGATGTGATCTTTCCAAAAATCTAATTGGTTTCACATGCACCACTTCTGTTTTCAATAAAGCTTTTCCTGCATGAAAACCCCAAGTGTCCCCTTGTTATCCATCCTCATCCTGCAGTTGTTTACCCGAATGAGTCCCTGTGATCTTGAGCAAGGATATGGATCCCAGGGCCTCTGCTTTGGCACAAGGGCATTGGATGCTTCCTCCGTGCTCTTCCACCTGAGGCCCCAGCCTGGTGTCCCAGTTCTCCTTACAGTCTGCCCAGTAGACTGCTTCCCTTGGGTGTGAAAAAGCAATCAGTCCCATCACCAGGTCCAGCTGCCCGTCTCGGCCATTGCCTTCAGATACAATGGACAGGGTGCCTTCTTGTCCTTGCCCTTGGTAGCAAAATCCCTTCAAATGCTCAGAGAGAGCTGATGTGCAGTTTGATCAGAATTTCTTATCAGTTTGCTTTCCAAAAAATATAGTAAGCTCAGCCAGACCGGACAAGAACTTTACAAGTTGGAGGAGCAGCAATCATCCATCCATCCATCCATCCATCCATCCATCCATCCATCCATGCATGCGTTGCTTGCTGAGCTGCAAAAACCTGGTTTTCAAGTTTCCTGTGTACATGTGGGTCTAATGTAATAGGAGCACTTGGAGAAGTCCCCAGTAGGGTAGTATGGTTCCATCTGTCTTGCATGTTGACTGGCATCCTCCTGCCACCACGTTCTCAGTGTTGGAATTGGATTGTTCTCTCTCTCCCAAGCTTGCGTGTATATTTGCCCTTCAAGGTAAGGCAGCTTGGCGGACAACCTATGTCAACCTAGAGGCCTTCAGCAGAAAGTTCCAGGGTCAGAACCCTCCTTTGTGTCCGCATCAAATGTGTCCATGATAGCAATTCTACCAAGGAGAGAGTTTCTTCTGAGGTCTTACAAACTGGTCCACTTCAAATATGTGAAGGTGTTCTTCCAGAGGACATGGCACCAAGCTAGACAAACCTGCCTTATTCTTAGCACTACAAACACCATCCATGGCTGAGGTATGAGATTATGAAACCGAGCTATGGCCCTGGTTGCTTCAAAGACGGATGTGTTGTATCCGCCCTGTGTAAAAGTGGTTTGTTGTGGGAATGCCAGAAATCTAAAGCACCTTCAACTGAGTGCACATGCTGTTCTGCCTAGCCCATAGATCTTACAGTGCACTGACATTTCCCCCTCGTGCATGGCTGCGGATCATTCCTAGAACTGTACACAGTTGGTATTATGCAAAGCGATTGATAAAATGGAGTCAGACAGGAACAGGAAGAATTCAAAACTGGCCAAACTATTGAGAATACTCCCCTGCAGAGAAAGGGGGAACTTGAAGGTGGCTGCACTTTTGCACAGAAGTATTGCGCCCATGCACACTTCCTGTCTGAGCACAAATTTGGGAATTGGAAAAAAGTCTGATTCCATCACCTGGTGGGTGGAAATTGGGGATGCCTGAAAGTGCAAAACTAATGCAGCAGAACTAGCAACATCCCCCAGCCCTAGCATTCTGTAGCCCCTGCATTGTCAATATTGGTTGGTTCTTACCTATAAAGCCCTTAACGGCTTGGGTCCCGGTTACCTAAAGGAGCGCTTGCGTCCATATACACCCTCCCGCCCCTTACGATCTGCTGCTGAGGCTCTCCTCCGGGAACCCTCCGTGAAAGATATTAGGAGGGTGAGCACCCGGAGGAGGGCTTTCTCGGCGGTGGCGCCCCATCTGTGGAATGCGCTCCCCAGAGAGGCTCGCCTGGCGCCGTCTTTATTTGCTTTTCGGCGCCAGGTGAAGACCTTTTTATTTAAACAATATTTTAATTGTTAATTAATTTATTATTTATTAATTTAATTTGTACATTGGTTAGGTTGTTTTAATTTTGACTTGGAGATGGGCCAATTTTTAATGTTAGTTTTAATTGTTAATATTTGGAAATTTTAACATTATGTTTTAATCTTTTGGTTGTGAGCCGCACCGAGGCTTGTGGCAAGGGGCGGCCTATAAATTTCCAAATAAATAAAAATAAATAAATAAAAATATGTTAGGAACAGCATCTCTACTCATGCATCTAAGTTATGATAACAAGTAAATGAATGATTAAGCCACAAGTAGGTTAGATGTATTTTCTTTATGTACATTTCTTCCTCCTTGTCCTCCTCCTTTTGTTTTTATTTTCTGCTCCCTCTTCAAGAGTCCCTTTCCTCCTCCTGAGTGCCATATATCCCCTGAAACTGTGTCTAAATTAGAAGCTGGACTCGAGACTCACAGGGGGTCTGGACCCTCATGAACAATGCATTCCTACTTTGATGTTTGCCTTCCCCCGTGGCCCCAGCAAATTCCGTCCTGTAAAAAGGTGAACAAGGCAGCTTCGGTTTATAGCAAGTTATAAGGCAGCTTCGGTTTAAAGCAACTCCAATTCTGGTGGGATTTGGACAGCCTGGGACATTTTTGTCTTAGAACGTTGCAGTGTTCAGCTAGACCTCGAAGGGGTAAAGGGAAGCTCTTGTCAGACCTTCTCTTACTGAACTACTTTGTTGCAGACGAGCTGGGTGTATGGAGCAATGTTTTGGTAGTGTACAATGAGAAAAATGTTTGTGAGGACAAGGATGAATGAAAAATATTTTGGTAGCCACATGTGGGTTCGTTGGTGACCATGGGAAGGAGCCCTTTAGCAGGCTCACTTGGTCAGCTGGAATGCATGGTGGAAGGTGTAGGAGGAATGGCAATTATGTGTTTCAGGAAGAGGTTGCCTCAATGCGCCAAATACAGCTTCCCCTGTTAGTGGCGAAGTCGTGTCCAAACCATCGCGACCCCATCAACAATATTCCTCCAGGCCTTCCGGTCCTCCAGCATCCCCCGGAGTCCACTCAAGCTCACACCAACTGCTTCAGAGACTCCATCTAACCACCTCATTCTCTGCCGTCCCCTCCTTCTTTTGCCATCTGACTTCTCTCATACTTTCTAAGGGTTATCCTTGACTTGGAGCAACATAAAAAACCCTCATTCCTTGTACATTATTGCCATCTATTTTCCTTGACCGAATGATTTGGCTGCATGTTTGATTTGATGAAGAAGAGCAAACAACACAAACCAACAATCAAAGAAAGTGGCTCACATTCATCCCTGACTATTTCCATCTGGTTCTCCCCCAGGTTTTCCACAGAATTCGTCTCCTGATTTGGGTTTCTGACTGTTCTTCTGCTCTAGCCCCCCTTGGACAAACCCTCAAGAGCTGAAACGGACATTTGCGTGAGACGTTTGGAAAGATGTTGGAAGCACCACTGGAGGTGGGCAGCAGTGGTCCCTTTTGGCTCCTTGCCTAAGTTAGTTGTGTCAAGGACTGATGGCTGAACAGAGGAGACAGGCAGTTTTCATGCAGCAAAGATTTTTATTGGGAAGAGAAGAGATGCCCATGAACAGATGTGGAAGCGCAGAAGTGCAAACTAAGACATGGCTGAAAGGGGGAAGGTCTGCACTGCACTGGCAGACAATTCAAGCACAGATCAGGGATCTCTGAAAGTTCATGTGAGCACTTGGTCAACGTAATATGCTGCATGTCTGGTGTCAGCTTGCTGATGTTGTCATTCTGCAGCTGGTGGCTTCAGAGGTTAACGTCACAGAGAAGAGTCACATCAACTCTGGTATCCGGTCTGAGTTTTTGGAGAAGAAATGCTCAGAACTGCAAAATCTGCCAAGGCTTAAAAATGGAAAATAGGTAATGTTCTAACAGGAAGTTCAGGGACTGATCATGTGTAGCTCAATTCCAAGGACGGGTCATAATAGCAACATCCTGGATTGGCGGGCTCAGTGTTTTGTCAACTTCATTCCATGGGCCGCATCATTGAAGTTACTGGCAGGAGTCACATCCACCCAGGTACCTGGATTGTGATTTCTGAGAATAAATGCTGGAGGAGCTGAAACCGGGCTTCAAAGCACGATTGAAGGAGCTGTATCCACCACGGTATAGGTAGGGGACGCATGGGTTGTATTGATCGATGCAGAGTGGTTGATCCGGACACTGGAGCTGTGGTCCTGGGATGGAGATGACAAACGGAGGGGGCTGGATGGAGACCGTCGTGGGTGGGCACTCAGCATTGCAGGGGTCCCATCTGTAAGCCATCTCGACTGAAGAGGAGTGTGGATCTGAAGGAACACATCAGGAGGGAGGAAAGACACACAGTGTAAAAGTCAGTACACAATGAAATCCACATGGCAAAGATTCCGTTGTCCAACATGGGATCAAAAATGTGTAGACTCAGAGGTACAACCGAACCACATTTCTATTTAAATGCATCTACACTAATATTTATCTGCCATTTTTTTTTACAATAAGTAGTGAAATGGCAGGCGTCAGAGCCAGAATGCAGAAGTGCTAAGGAAACACAGAGATGCTTAATGGTGAGCAAGAATGCACGGATGTGTCAGCTTTTCCCAACGCATGCATTTTACATGCACTTTATTGTATACGATGCATATGACATGCATATTCACTTGCGTCCATCCCCAATTCTCTGATTTGTTTTACTTATTTTATTTACAGTACTTCAGTGTTTTAATTCTGTAAGCTGCTTATTCATGTCTCTGCTCCCCTCCCATCCCCTCCATTCCTGAAGTGCAGAATAGCAAAGTCAACTTTAGTGGGGACTGGCAGATCTTGAAGGAGTTCCTTCTGTACTTTCAAAATCTCTGGAATTCTGTCACCATTAAAATAACAGCCAAGTTTAATTGTCGCCCGGTCAGTTTCCATCGGAACATTTCTGGCTATGGTTAAGTATAATTAAAAAGAAGAGTTTACCAACTGAGAGCTCGAGGCAAGAGAAGGAGGATAAAATGCATGGAAACACACACCACACACACAAACACACACACACAGAGGGGAGAGGGAGGGAGGCAGATTGTTACCAGGATGGTCTAAGGAAAGGAAGTAATTTGGAATTGCAAGTTAGTATGGATCTCAGCCACACTTACCTCAAGGAGCCCAAGTGAAGAGTCTCAGGGCAGATGCGATATGATGGCAGTGCTTCATCTCCACTGCACTTTTATGTGCTTCGTGTGATGGTGAGGCATACGAGTCTCATCAAATTTTATTAATTGCTCACCCCCGGGAGTTTCTGCGGGTGATGTCATATTGCAAGATTCTTCCTCGTAGCTGGTGCTTCACCCCATTGGTGGTGTCCTCTCTGTGGAAATCGTGGTGGGTCAAGTCTTTCACATTCCTTTGGGAATACACAAACGAGGGTGTGCAAAACCAAACATTAAAATAGCAGCACTGGAAAGGCATTGTGGTAGAAGGTGGCTGAGAGGAGACAGTCCAGTGCAGGGGACTGCTTTCTGTCAAAGGGATCAGATAGATCAACTACAGTCTGAAGGAGAAACCAGAAGAGTTTCTCCATAGCTCAAGGTCACGTTCCCCATGTTTGACTGTTGGTGCAAACATTTCCAAGACTTTTCAGAAGGAGAATGAGTTCCCGCTACCCTGCTGCAATCTTTCCTGGGTGACTGCATGAGGGACATACATTGTGTGAATCACTGGTTGACTTTAGGCTGTTGATGTGAAGGGCTGAGACCTTTGCTTAGCATAGACCTTCCCAAGATGGAATGAAAATCAGGAAACCTCATTTTGGTTGCCCTTTGGGTCTCAGTAAGGTGGAATGGAATTTCCTTTGCTCAGAACCCACATCTATGCCAACACACAGGAGAATCATGAATTTGGTCCATGGCAGCTGCTTCTCTTGTGGGGGACGCATGAAATGCCTTCCAGATTTGCTACCAGGAAATTCCCACAACGACTCTGAGTGCAAAAGCTGAAGTCTTTGCCTGCAGCTCTTTCCACGGGGAAGACATCATCTACAGGGTGACACACCAGGAGATCCGCCAACAGGACAGGAAAGCAGAGGTTGTCACCCTGTGACAGTAACTCATGTGCTGTCACAATCTCCTGATGGATGTATGGGACCGTTTGGTGGCTGGCAGCCCACTTTGACAATCCCTTGGCCAGTCAGCTCCAGGAGATGCCATATAAGACCAGAAAGGCATGAAATGCAAGTGGCCACACACACCGTGAAGGAAAGCAGCTACACTTGTGTGATTCACTCATAGCAAGTACAACATGAAGGATTCCTGGAATACAGGACCATGAACTGAAGAACATGATGCTTCATGACTGGCCCATCTTGTTCGAGGACTTGATTTGTCCATCCTGAACCCTTACAGAGGAAATTCTATCCCTGCACTGGATTTCCCCTTCTCAGCCGCCTCCTATCTGACTTCCTTTCTAGTCCTGCTTTCTTAACTTTTAGCTTTGCATGTCAGTCTCTGCACACTCCCATTTGTGTTCAATAAGGAATGCTAGAGACTTGACCCACCACGATTTCTACAGAGAGGACACCACCTATGGGGTGAGACATCAGCTGCAAGGAAGAATCTTGCAACACCTGCAGGAACTCCTGGGTGTTAGCAATTAGTTCGAATCTGATGAGAATGGCATGGCTCACCATCACACGGAGCACATAAATGTGCAGTGGAGATGAAGCATTGCCATCAGATCAGATCTGCACTGAGACACTTCACTTGGGCTCCTTGAGGTAAGTGTGGCTGAGATCCATACTAACTTGCAGATGTAAATTAGTTCCCTTCCCTAGATCAGTCTGCAAATGTTCGTTTCTATGTCGCTGTGCTTCCATGCATTTTCTCCTCCATCTCTTGCCTCGAGCTCACAGTTGGCAAAATCTTCTTTTTAATTATGCATGCCCCTAGCCAGAAATGTTCAGAATGAAACTTATCGTATTTTTAATATTTGGCAAAACAAAGGAGTTGAAATCCAGAAGGGAACGCAGAACAAAGAATCAAATGAAAGAAGCCCATTGCAATGCTGGACCATCACACTAGGGGGATGGTAAAGAATTTAATTTGGCTTGCATTTTAATGATAACTTTGTGAATTGCAGAGTTTCGTGCCAGCAAACACAGAGCTTTGTTATTCTTCAAGATCCACCATCCTCCATTTAAAGTTGCATTCCAGACTTAAAAATAAATATTTTTAAAATAGTGATGGGCATACAAATGTGTTCATTGGGGAATTAACTCATTCTCTCACTCAGCCTCTCTCTCATACACATGCACAGAGAGAGAGAGAGAGACAGAGAGGGGGAGAGCATGTGGATACTGATGAAGTAAGATCCATAGGCAACGCATTGGATAATGTGCTTGGCAAAATCTAAACACACAGACATGTCCATCCTGGCTACCAATCAGGAGTGCATCTGCTCAGTGTTATTCACTCGCACCCTCAGTACTCTGGCTGCTTTGCGGACCCTTTCACTGCTTAGAATGAAGGATAAGTCAGATATGTCGATTCTCTGGGCAGATTTGTCCTGCAGTGGAGGATTGTCAACTTTTCCTGGCCTCTAGCTCAGAGTTTGTGAAATCACTTGTTTCATCGGTCTTGCCAGCTTGCCAAAAATGCTCAGCACAACGTGTATTGGCTGCTAAATCAGGAGTGCAAGTTGGGAACAAAGAATTTGGGAGGTACCTATGTTGCACAGTCGGTGCCATCTGAACGTTGCTTATTGATGGGCATCTGCATCTGAGCCACATGGACAGTATTCTTTTATTGATCATTGCATTTTTCACCTTCTCCCTCCCCT
This sequence comes from Varanus salvator macromaculatus, assembly GCA_023646645.1. Classification (NCBI taxonomy): domain Eukaryota; kingdom Metazoa; phylum Chordata; class Lepidosauria; order Squamata; family Varanidae; genus Varanus; species Varanus salvator. The sequence continues at coordinate 5,325,816 of JAIXND010000803.1, read as the reverse complement.
GATGTGCTCCTTCAGATCCACTCCTCTTCAGTCGAGATGGCTTACAGATGGGACCCATGCAATGCTGAGTGCCCACCCACGACGGTCTCCATCCAGCCCCCTCCGTTTGTCATCTCCATCCCAGGACCACAGCTCCACTGTCCAGATCAACCGCTTTGCATCGGTCAATACAACCCATGCGCCCCCTACCCATACCTTGGTGGATACAGCTCCTTCAATCGTGCTTTGAAGCCCGGTTTCAGCTCCTCCAGCATTTATTCTCAGAAATCACAATCCAGGTACCAGAGTGGATGTGGCCCTTGCCAGTGACTCGAATGATGCAGCTCACAGAATGAAGACAACCAAGAGCTGAGTCCACAAAGCCAAAGTGTTCCCATCAAACAAATGTGGAGACCTGGGACAAGGAAAGATTAGCTCTTTTTTTGAGATGCATGTTAGCATGTTTACGAGATGTGATCTTTCCAAAAATCTGATTGGTTTCACATGCACCACTTCTGTTTTCAATAAAGCTTTTCCTGCATGAAAACCCCAAGTGTCCCCTTGTTATTAATCCTCATCCTGCAGTTGTTTACCCGAATGAGTCCTTGTGATCTTGAGCAAGGATATGGATCCCAGGGCCTCTGCTTTGACACAAGGGCATTGGATGCTTCCTCTGTGCTCTTCCACCTGAGCCCCCAGACTGGTGTCCCAGTTCTCCTAACAGTCTGCCCAGTAGACTGCTTCCCTTGGGTGTGAAAAAGCAGTCTGTCCCATCACCAGGTCCAGCTGCCCGTCTCGGCCATTGCCTTCAGATACAATGGACAGGGTGCCTTCTTGTCCTTGCCTTTGGTAGCAAAATCCCTTCAAATGCTCTGAGAGAGCTGATGTGGAGTTTGATCAGAATTTCTTATCAGTTTGATTTCCATAAAAATATAGTAAGCTCAGCCAGACCTGACAAGAACTTTACAAGTTGGAGGAGCAGCAATCATCCATCCATCCATCCATCCATCCATCCATCCGTTGCTTGCTGAGCTGCAAAAACCTGGTTTTCAAGTTTCCTCTGTACATGTGGGTCTAATGTAATAGGAGCACTTGGCGAAGTCCCCAGTAGGGTTGTATGGTTCCATTTGTCTTGCATGTTGACTGGCATCCTCCTGCCATCACGTTCTCAGTGTTGGAATTGGATTGTTCTCTCTCTCCCAAGCTTGCGTGTATATTTGCCCTTCAAGGTAAGGCAGCTTGGCGGACAACCTATGTCAACCTAGAGGCCTTCAGCAGAAAGTTCCAGGGTCAGAACCCTCCTTTGTGTCCGCATCAAATGTGTCCATGATAGCAGTTCTACCAAGGAGAGAGCTTCTTCTAAGGTCTTACAAACTGGTCCACTTCAAATATGTGAAGGTGTTCTTCCAGAGGACCTGGCACCAAGCTTGACAAAACTGCCTTATTCTTAGCACTACAAACACCATCCATGGCTGAGGTATGAGATTATGAAACCGAGCTATGGCCCTGGTTGCTTCAAAGACAGATGTGTTGTATCCGCCCTGTGTAAAAGTGGTTTGTTGTGGGAATGCCAGAAATCTAAAGCACCTTCAACTGAGTGCACATGCTGTTCCGCCTAGCCCATAGATCCTACAGTGCACTGACTTTTCCCCCTTGTGCATGGCTGTGGATCATATCCGGAGCTGTACACAGTTGGTATTATGCAAACTGATTGATAAACTGGAGTGGAACAGGAACAGGAAGAAGTCAAAACTGGGCAATCTATTGAGAATACTCCCGTGTAGTGAAAGGGGGAACGTGAATGTGGCTGCACATTAGCACAAAAGTATTGCGCCAATGCACACTTCCTGTCTGAGCACAGATTTGGGAAATGGAGAAAAGTCTGAATCCATGACCTGGAGGGTGGAAATTGGGGATGCTTGGCAGTGCAAATCTGATGGAGCCAAACTAGCAACATTCGCACAGCCGTAGCTGGCTGCAGCCCCTGCATTGTCAATATTTAAGGAACAGCATCTCTACTCATCCATCTGAGATATGATAAGAAGTAAATGAATGATTAAGCCACAAGTAGGTTAGATGTATTTTCTTCATGTACTTTTCTTCCTCCTTGTCCTCCTCTTCCTCCTCCTCCTCCTCCTCCTTTTGTTTTTATTTTCTGCTCCCTCTTCAAGAGTCCCTTTCCTCCTCCTGAGTGCCATATATCCCCTGAAACTGTGTCTAAATTAGAAGCTGGACTCGAGACTCACAGGGGGTCTGGACCCTCATGAACAATGCATTCCTACTTTGATGTTTGCCTTCCCCCGTGGCCCCAGCAAATTCCGTCCTGTAAAAAGGTGAACAAGGCAGCTTCGGTTTATAGCAAGTTAATACTCCAATTCTGGTGGGATTCGGACAGGCTGGGACATTTTTGTCTTAGAATGTTGCAGTGTTCAGCTAGACCTCATAGGGGTAAAGGGAAGCTCTTGTCAGACCTTCTCTTACTGAACTACTTTGTTGCAGACGAGCTGGGTGTATGGAGCAATGTTTTAGTAGTGTACAATGAGAAAAATGTTTGTGAGGACAAGGATGAATAAAAAATATCTTGGTAGCCACATGTGGGTTCGTTGGTGACCATGGGAAGGAGCCCTTTAGCAGGCTCACTTGGTCAGCTGGAATGCATGGTGGAAGGTGTAGGAGGAATGGCAATTATGTGTTTCAGGAAGAGGTTGCCTCAAGGTGCCAAATTCTGGCTTCCCTTGTTAGTGGCAAAGTCGTGTCCCACCCATCGCGACCCCATCGACAATATTCCTCCAGGCCTTCCGGTCCTCCAGCATCCCCCGGAGTCCACTCAAGCTCACACCAACTGCTTCAGAGACTCCATCTAACCACCTCATTCTCTGCCGTCCCCTCCTTCTTTTGCCATCTGACTTCTCTCATACTTGCTAAAGATTATCCTTGACATGGAGCAACATAAAAAACCCTCATTCCTTGTACATTATTGCCATCTATTTTCCTTGACCGAATCATTTGGCTGCATGTTTGTCTTGATGCAGAAGAGCAAACAACACAAACCAACAATCAAAGAAAGTGGCTCACATTCATCCCTGACTATTTCAATCTGGTTCTCCCCCAGGTTTTCCACTGAATTCGTCTCCTCATTCGGGTGTCTGACTGTTCTTCTGCTCTACCCCCCCTTGGACAAACCCTCAAGAGCTGAAACGGACATTTGCGTGAGACGTTTGGAAAGATGTTGGAAGCACCACTGGAGGTGGGCAGCAGTGGTCCCTTTTGGCTCCTTGCCTAAGTTAGTTGCGTCAAGGACTGATGGCTGAACAGAGGAGACAGGCAGTTTTCATGCAGCAAAGATTTTTATTGGGAAGAGAAGAGATGCCCATGAACAGATGTGGAAGCTCAGAAGTGCAAAATCAGACATGGCTGAAAGGGGGAAGGTCTGCACTGCACTGGCAGACAATTCAAGCACAGATCAGGGATCTCTGAAAGTTCATGTGAGCACCTGGTCAACGTAATATGCTGCATGTCTGGTGTCAGCTTGCTGATGTCGTCATTCTGCAGCCGGTGGCTTCAGAGGTCAACGTCATGGAGAAGAGTCACATCAACTCGGGTATCCGGTCTGAGTTTTCGGAGAAGAAATGCTCTGAACTGCAAACTCTGCCAAGGCTTAAAAATGGAAAATAGGTAATGTTCTAACAGGAAGTTCAGGGACTGATCATGTGTTGCTCAATTTTAAGGACGGGTCATAATAGCAACATCCTGGATTGGTGGACTCAGCGCTTTGTCATCTTCATTCCATGGGCCGCATCATTGAAGTCACTGGCAGGAGTCACATCCACCCAGGTACCCTGATTGTGATTTCTGAGAATAAATGCTGGAGGAGCTGAAACCGGGCTTCAAAGCACGATTGAAGGAGCTGTATCCACCACGGTATAGGTATGGGACACATGGGTTGTATTGATCGATGCAGAGTGGTTGATCCGGACACTGGAGCTGTGGTCCTGGGATGGAGATGACAAACGGAGGGGGCTGGATGGAGACCGTCGTGGGTGGGCACTCAGCATTGCAGGGGTCCCATCTGTAAGCCATCTTGACTGAAGAGGTGTGTGGATCTGAAGGAACACATCAGGAGGGAGGAAGGACACACAGTGTAAAAATCAGTACACGATGAAATCCACATGGCAAAGATTCCGTTGTCCAACATGGGATCAAAAATGTGTAGACTCAGAGGTACAACCGAACCACATTTCTATTTAAATGCATCTACACTAATGTTTATCTGCATTTTTTTTTTTTACAATAAGTAGTGAAATGGCAGGCGTCAGAGCCAGAATGCAGAAGTGCTAAGGAAACACAGAGATGCTTAATGGAGAGCAAGAATGTACAGATGCGCCAACTTTTCCCAACGCATGCATTTTACATGCACTTTATTGTACATGATGCATATGACACGCATATTCACTTGCGTCCATCCTCAATTCTCTAATTAGTTTTACTTATTTCATTTACAGTACTTCAGTGTTTTATGTCTGTAATCTGCATATTCATGTCTCTGCTCCCCTCCCATCCCCTCCATTCCTGACGTGCAGAATAGTGGGAGGGGGAGGGGGAGGGATAAGTTAATATTGTTTATTTCATTTTTGTATTTTAATCTTGTTGTAAGCCGCCCCGAGGCTTCAGTGCGATGGGGCGGCCTATAAATATTTTAATAAAATAAAATAAAATAAAAATAGCAAGGTCAACTTTATTGTGTACTGGCACATCTTGAAGGAGTTCCTTCTGTACTTTCAAAATCTCTCCAGTTCTGTTACCATTAAAATAACAGCCAAGTTTAATCGTCGCCCTGTCACTTTCCATCTGAAGATTTCTGGCTACGGGTAAGTATAATTAAAAAGAAGAGTTTACCAACTGAGAGCTTGAGGCAAGAGAAGGAGGATAAAATGCATGGAAACACGCACCACACACACACACACACACACACACACAGAGGGGAGGGGGAGGGAGGGAGATTGTTACCAGGATGGTCTAAGGAAAGGAAGTAATTTGGATTTGCAAGTTAGTATGGATCTCAGCCACACTTACCTCAAGGAGCCCAAGTGAAGCGTCTCAGGGCAGATGCGATCTGATGGCAGTGCTTTGTCTCCACTGCACTTTTATGTGCTTCGTGTGATGATGAGGCATGCGAGTCTCATCAAATTTGGAATACTTGCTAACCCCCAGGAGTTTCTGCGGGTGATGTCATGTTGTGAGATTCTTGCTCGTAGCTGGGGCTTCACCCCATAGGTGGTGTCCTCTCTGCGGAAATCGTGGTGGGTCAAGTCTTTCACATTCCTTTGGGAATACACAAATGAGGGTGTGCAAAACCAAAAGTTAAAATAGCAGCACTGGAAAGGCATTGTGGTAGAAGGTGGCTGAGAGGAGAAAGTCCAGTGCAGGGGTCTTCTGTCAAAGGGATCAGATAGATCAACCACAGTCTGACGGAGAAACTAGAGGAGTTTCTTTATAGCTCACGGTCTCATTCCCCATGTTTGAGTGTTGGTGCAAATATTGCCAAGTCTTCCTAGAAGTAGAATGAGTTCCCCCTACCCTGCTCCAATCTTTCCTGGTGGCTGAGTGAGGGATATTCATAATGTGAATCACTGGTTGAGTTTAGGCTGTTGATGTGAAGGGTTGAGAGCTTTGCTTCTCATAGACCTTCCCAAGTTGGGATGGAAATCAGGAAACCTCATTTTGGTTGCCCTTTGGATCTCAGTAAGGTGGAATGGAATTTCCTTTACTTAGAACACACATCTATGCCAACACACAGGAGAATCATGGATTTGGTCTTATCTTGCGTTTTAGAATGACAAGTCAACAAAATAGAATCACAGAGAAGATGTGAATGATTCCTAAGAATCACACCGTGACTTCTCCAAAGTCAGAGCAATTATCGTTATCAGTATTCACTAGCAGCATGGATACACAGCATATTCCAATTTAAAAACTATGTTACATCCACCATCGGTTTGCCATATGACGTAACAGGTCTTCCAATGTTGCAATATCAGTCCTTTACCTGTAAAAAGGCTTATCAAACCCCAGTTCTGCTGGCTGTGTGCTAACTTCCAGGAAGTGGATAGATTATTAAAGAGTACTTGTGCACCTGAAAAATTAAAGCGTGATCCAATTTAAGATTCATCGGAATATAGCCTCCTCCCAAAAAGCATCCACGATTGGTCATTGCCAAATAGATGGTTAACGAGGAAAATTACCTGTGCTGCATCTCCATCAATCAGCCATCTGAGACAACCCTTCCTTGAGAAATGCTGCGGTGCCCAATGGATGGAGACAAAGGGTTTGCTCAGTCTGGCAGGACTGAGATGGGGAAGCACTCTGAAGGATGCAGACGCTCGAGAGCCGTCTCTGCGTTGGGTGAAACGGGACAATGGTCAGCATGGTTGAATTGTAAGCCATCCAGAGACCCACCGGCTAATGTACGGGGTAAAAAATAGCCAAATACATGCAAAAATACCCAATTAAATGACCTAGGAATGGTTGAGTGAGCAAGCCAGATTTGCATTTCTGAGACTCAAACACAGGCGGGGACATTGTCTTCCATTTCCTCTGAAGTTTGCAAGACAGCGCTTGGCTCCAAGAAACTCCCAAACTGAGTTCCATATGACAAGGGTTGTTATCCGGTGTAGCATGTACACAAAATATGCCTCTTGCATGGAATGATCATTTCCCTATTTTTCTAACTCAGACTGATTTGGGAACAGGACAGAATGGAGTCAGAAATTTTGTACTGTAAACTTTTAATGGCATCTTAATGTCTTTTAAAGGGACTGCAGGTGGCGCAGTGGTTTAAACCGCTGTGCTGCTGGGCTGGTTGATCGAAAGGTCGCCGGTTCAAATCTGCACATGGGGTGAGCTCCCGTGCGTCGTCCCAGCTCCTGCCAACCTTGCAGTTCGAAAGCATGCAAATGCAAGTAGATAAAAAGGTACCACTTCGGTGGGCAGGTAACAGCGTTCCGTGCACCTCGGTGTTTAGTCATGCCGGCCACATGACCACGGAGACTGTCTGCAGACAAACGCTGGCTCCCTCGGCTAGGAAACGGAGATGAGCACCGCCCCCTAGAGTCAGGCATGACTGGACTTAATGTCAAGGGGAAACCTTTACCTTTTTTTTAATGTCTTTTAATTTAATGTATTTTTTAATTTTTCGGTGTGCTTTGCACCCTGCCCACAGAGTTTTGACTGTTGGGTGGCACAGAAATTAAATAAACACATGCAGACGAAACGTGCATGCACACACTCTCACATACATCAAGGCATATTTAACTTAAAATAGGAACTCGACACTGATGGACAACTTTCCCTACAGCCATTCCACCAGCCATCCTCGGATCCTCTAGACTTAAACACAACAGACATACAATGAGAACATATGCCCTTAAAATGGACTCTCTCCACCCCCTGGCAGCTGTTTCACTTGAGGGGGACGCTTGACATGCCTTGCAGATCTGCTGCCAGGAAATTCCCATAACGACTCTGAGTGCAAAAGCTGAAGGCTTTCACTGCAGCTCTTTCCACGGGGAAGACCTCATCTACAGGGTGACACACCAGGAGATCCGCCAACAGGACAGGAATGCAGAGGTTGTCACCCTGTGTCAGTAACTCCTGTGCTGTCACAATCCCTTGATGGATGTGTGGGATTTTTTGATGGCTTGCAGCCCACTTTGATGATCCCTTGGCCAGTCAGATCCAGGTGTTGCCATGTAAGACCAGGAAGGCATGAAATGCAAGTGGCCACACACACCGTGAAGGAAAGCAGCTACACTTGGGTGGTTCACTCATATCAAGTACAACATTAAGGATTCGTGGAACAAAGGACCATGAACTGACAGACATGATACTTCATGACTGGTCCATCTTGTTTGAGGACTTGATTTGTCCATCCTGAACCCTTACAAAGGAAATTCTATCCCTGCACTGGATTTCCCCCTCTCAGCCGACTCCTACCTGACTTCCTTTCTAGTTCTGCTTCTTTAGCATTAGGTTTGAATGCCAGTCTCTGCACACTCCCATTTGTGTTCCGTCCGGAATGCTAAAGACATGACCCATCACGATTTCCACAGAGAGGACACCACCTATGGGGTGAGACACCAGCTACAAGGAAGAATCTTGCAACAGGACTTCACCCGCAGGGACTCCTGGGTGTTAGCAATTAGTTCGAACCTGATGCATATGGCATAGCTCACCATCACACGGAGCACATAAAAGTGCAGTGGAGACGAAGCATTGCAATCAGATCAGATCTGCACTGAGACGCTTCACTTGGGCTCCTTGAGGTAAGTGTGGCTGAGATCCATACTAACTTGCAGATGCAAATCAGTTCCCTTCTCTAGATCAGTCTGCAAAGGTTCGTTTCTATGTCTCTGTGCTTCCATGCATTTTCTCCTCATTCTCTTGCCTAAAGCTCACAGTTGGCAAAATCCTTTTCTTTTTAATTATACAGAACCCTAGCCAGAAATGTTCAGAATGAAACTTATCGTATTTCTAATATTTGGCAAAACAAAGGAGTGAAAATCCAGAAGGGAACGCAGAACAAAGAGTCAAATGAAAGAAGCCCATTGCATTGCTGCAGCATCATTACTGGGGGGATAGTAAAGAATTTAATTTGGCGTGCATTTTAATGATAATTTTGTGAATTGCAAAGTTTCGTGCCAGCAAACACAGAGCTTTGTTATTCTTCAAAATCCACCCTCCTCCACTTAAAGTCGCTTTCTAGACTTAAAAATACATATTTAAAAAAAAGGGATGGGCATACAAATGTGTACAGTAGGGAATTAACTCCTTCACTCACTCAGCCTCTCTCTCTCACACACATGCAGAGAAGAGAGAGAGACAGAGAGGGGGAGAGGTTGTGGATACTGATGAAGAAAGGTCCCTAGGCAACGCATTGGATACTGTGCTTTGCAATATCTAAACACACAGACATGTCCATCCTGGCCACCAATCAGGAGTGCATCGGCTCAGTTTGTTCGCTTGCACCCTCAGTACTCTGGCTGCTTTGCGGACCCTTTCACTGCTTAGAATGAAGGATAAGTCAGATATGTCGATTCTCCTGGCAGATTCGTCCTGCAGTGGAAGATTGTCAACTTTTCCTGGCCTCTAGCTCAGAGTTTGCGAAATCACTTGTTTCATCGGTCTTGCCAGCTGCCAAAAATGCTCAGCACAACGTGTATTGGCTGCTAAATCAGGAGTGCAAGTTGGGAAGAAAAACTTTGGGAGGTACCTATTTTGCACAGTCGGTGCCATCTAAACTTTGCTCATTGATGGGCATCTGCTTCTGAGCCACATAGACTGAATTCTTTTATTGATCATTGCATTTTTCATCTTCTCCCTCCCCTGATGTGTTCCTTCAGATCCACTCCTCTTCAGTCGAGATGGCTTACAGATGGGACCCATGCAATGCTGAGTGCCCACCCACGACGGTCTCCATCCAGCCCCCTCCGTTTGTCATCTCCATCCCAGGACCACAGCTCCACTGTCCGGATCAACCGCTTTGCATCGGTCAATACAACCCATGCGCCCCCTACCCATACCTTGGTGGATACAGCTCCTTCAATCGTGCTTTGAAGCCCGGTTTCAGCTCCTCCAGCATTTATTCTCAGAAATCACAATCCAGGTACCAGAGTGGATGTGACTCCTGCCAGTGACTTCAATGATGCAGCTCACAGAATGAAGACAACGAAGAGCTGAGTCCACAAAGCCAAAGTGTTCCCATCAAACAAACGTGGAGACCTGGGACAAGGAAAGATTAGCTCTTTCTTTGAGATGCATGTTAGCATGTTTACGAGATGTGATCTCTCGAAAAATCTAATTGGTTTCACATGCACCACTTCTGTTTTCAATAAATCTTTTCCTGCATGAAAACCCCAAGTGTCCCCTTGTTATCCATCCTCATCCTGCAGTTGTTTACCCGAATGAGTCCTTGTGATCTTCAGCAAGGATATGGATCCCAGGGCCTCTGCTTTGGCACAAGGGCATTGGATGCTTCCTCTGTGCTCTTCCACCTGAGCCCCCAGCCTGGTGTCCCAGTTCTCCTTACAGTCTGCCCAGTAGTCTGCTTCCCTTAGGTGTGAAAAAGCAGTCTGTCCCATCACCAGATCCAGCTGCCCGTCTCGGCCATTGCCTTCAGATACAATGGACAGGGTGCCTTCTTGTGCTTGCCCTTGGTAGCAAAATCCCTTCAAATGCTCTGAGAGAGCTGATGTGGAGTTTGATCAGAATTTCTTATCAGTTTGCTTTCCATAAGAATATACTAAGCTCAGCCAGACCGGACAAGAACTTTACAAGTTAGAGGAGCAGCAATCTTCCATCCATCCATCCATCCATCCATCCATCCATCCATCCGTTGCTTGCTGAGCTGCAAAAACCTGGTTTTCAAGTTTCCTGTGTACATGTGGGTCTAATGTAATAGGAGCACTTGGAGTAGTCCCCAGTAGGGTTGTATGGTTCCATCTGTCTTGCGTGTTGACTGGCATCCTCCTGCCATCACGTTCTCAGTGTTGGAATTGGATTTTTCTCTCTCTCCCAAGCTTGCGTGCATATTTGCCCTTCAAGGTAAGGCAGCTTGGCAGACAACCTATGTCAACCTAGAGCCCTTCAGCAGAAAGTTCCAGGGTCAGAACCCTCCTTTGTGTCCACATCAAATGTGTCCATGACAGCAGCGCTCCCAAGGAGAGAGATTCTTCTAAGGTCTTACAAACTGGTCCACCTCAAATATGAGAAGGTGTTCTTCCAGGGAACCTGGCACCAAGCTCGACAAACCTGCCTTATTCTTAGCACTACAAACATGATCAATGGCTGAGGTTTGAGATTATGAAACCGAGCTATGGCCCTGGTTGCTTCAAAGACGGATGTGTTGTATCCGCCCTGTGTAAAAGTGGTTTGTTGTGGAAATGCCAGAAATCTACAGCAGCTTCAACTGAGTGCACATGCCGTTCCACCTGGCCCATAGATCCTACAGTGCACTGGCTGTTCCCCCTCGTGCATGGCTGCGGATCATTCCTAATAAAGTACACAGTTGGTATTATGCAAAGTGATTGATAAAATGGAGTGGGACAGGAATGGGAAGAAGTCAAAACTGGCCAATCTATTGAGAACGTGAAGTTGGCTGCACATTTGCACAAAAGTATTGTGCCAATGCACACTTCCTGTCTGAGCACAGACTTGGGAAATGGAGAAAAGTCTGAATCCATGACCTGGAGGGTGGAAATTGGGGATGCCTGACAGTGCAAAAGTGATGGAGCCGAACTAGCAACATTCGCACAGCCGTAGCTGGCTGCAGCCCCTGCATTGTCAATATTTAAGGAACAGCATCTCTACTCATGCATCTGAGATATGATAAGAAGTAAATGAATGATTAAGCCACAAGTAGGTTAGATGTATTTTCTTCTTGTACTTTTCTTCCTCCTTGTCCTCCTCCCCCTTGTTCTTTTTTTCTGCTCCCTCTTCAAGAGTCCCTTTCCTCCTCATGACTGCCATATATCCCCTGAAACTGTATCTGAATTAGAAGCTGGACTCGAGACTCACAGGGGGTCTGGACTCTCATGAACAATGCATTCCTACTTTGATGTTGTGTCTTCCCCCGTGGCCCAGGCAAATTCCACCCTGTAAAAAGCTGAACAAGGCAGCCTGGGCTTGAAGCAAGTGTAATACTCCAATTCTGGTGGGCTTTGGACAGCCTGGGACATTTTTGTCTTAGAACGTTGCAGTGTTCAGCCAGACCTCGTAGGGGTAAAGGGGAGCTCTTCTCAGACCTTCTCTTACTGAGCTACTTTGTGGCAGACGAGCTGGGTGTATGGAGCAATGTTTTGGTAGTGTACAATGAGAAAAATGTTTGTGAGGGCAAGGAAAAAAAAAATATCTTGGCAGCCAAATGCGGGTTCGTTGGCGACCATGGGAAGGAGTCCTTTAGGAGGCTCACTTGGTCAGCTGGAATGCATGGTGGAAGGTGTAGGAGGAATGGCAATTATGTGTTTCAGGAAGAGGTTGCCTCAATGCGCCAAATACAGCTTCCCCTGTTAGTGGCGAAGTTGTGTCCGAACCATCGCGACCCCATCAACAATATTCCTCCAGGCCTTCCGGTCCTCCAGCATCCCCTGGAGTCCACTCAAGCTCACACCAACTGCTTCAGAGACTCCATCCAACCCCCTCATTCTCTACCGTCCCCTCCTTCTTTTGCCATCTGACTTGTCTAATACTTTCTAAGGGTTATCCTTGACTTGGAGCAACATAAAAAATAGACACCATCTATTTTCTTTGACCGAATCATTTGGCTGCATGTTTGTCTTGATGAAGAAGAGCAAACAACACAAACCAACAATCAAAGAAAGTGGCTCACATTCATCCCTGACTATTTCCATCTGGTTCTCCCCCAGGTTTTCCACCGGATTCGTCTCCTGATTCGGGTGTCTGACTGTTCTTCTGCTCTAACTCCCCTTGGACAAACCCTCAAGAGTTGAAACGGACATTTGCGTGAGACGTTTGGAAAGATGTTGGAAGCACCACTGGAGGTGAGCAGCAGTGGTCCCTTTTGGCTCCTTGCCTAAGTTAGTTGCGTCAAGGACTGATGGCTGAACAGAGGAGACAGGCAGTTTTCATGCAGCAAAGATTTTTATTGGGAAGAGAAGAGATGCCCATGAACAGATGTGGAAGCTCAGAAGTGCAAAATCAGACATGGCTAAAAGGAGGAAGGTCTGCACTGCACTGGCAGACAATTCAAGCACAGATCAGGGATCTCTGAAAGTTCATGTGAGCACCTCGTCAACGTAATATGCTGCATGTCTGGTGTCAGCTTGCTGATGTCGTCATTCTGCAGCCGGTGGCTTCAGAGGTTGACGTCACAGAGAAGAGTCACATCAACTCAGGTATCTGGTCTGAGTTTTCGGAGAAGAAATGCTCTGAACTGCAAAATCTGCCAAGGCTTAAAAATGGAAAATAGGTAATGTTCTAACAGGAAGTTCAGGGACTGATCATGTGTAGCTCAATTCCAAGGATGGGTAATAATAGTAACATCCTGGATTGGCGGGCTCAGTGTTTTGTCATCTTCATTGCATGGGCTGCATCATTGAAGTTACTGGCAGGAGTCACATCCACCCAGGTACCTGGATTGGGATTTCTGAGAATAAATGCTGGAGGAACTGAAACCGGGCTTCAAAGCACGATTGAAGGAGCTGTATCCACCACGGTATAGGTAGGGGACGCATGGGTTGTATTGATCGATGCAGAGTGGTTGATCCGGACACTGGAGCTGTGGTCCTGGGATGGAGATGACAAACGGAGGGGGCTGGATGGAGACCGTTGTGGGTGGGCACTCAGCATTGCAGGGGTCCCATCTGTAAGCCATCTCGACTGAAGAGGTGTGTGGATCTGAAGGAACACATCAAGAGGGAGGAAAGACACACAGTGTAAAAATCAGTACACGATGAAATCCACATGGCAAAGATTCCGTTGTCCAACATGGGATCAAAAATGTGTTGACTCGGAGGTACAACCAAAGCACATTTCTATTTAAATGCAACTACACTAATATTTCTATCAAAGATAGGCTGGACATGCACATGGTGGGCATGTCGTGAGCGGAGCCGGTTGGTGCCGGAGGTCAGACTAGATGGCCCAGGAGGCCCCTTCTGACTCGCTCTGTTTCTATGTTTCTATGTTTCTATTTATCTGCAATTATTTTTTTTTACAATAAGTAGTGAAATGACAGGCATCTGAGCAGGAATGTGGAAGTGCTAAGGAAACACAGACATGCAAAATGGAGAGCAAGAATGTACAGATGCATCAACTTTCCCAATGCATGCATTTTACATGCACTTTATTGTATACGATACATATGACACACATATTCACTTGCATCCATCCTCAATTCTTCTAGATTGTTTTAGTTATTTTATTTACAATACTTCAGTGTTTTAAGTCTGTAATGTGCATATTCATGTCTCTGCTTCCTGCCCCTCCCCTCCATTCCCAAAGTGCAGAATAGCAAGGTGAACTTTAGTGTGTGCTGGCACATCTTGAACGAGTTCCTTCTGTACTTTCAAAATCTCTGGAATTCTGTCACCATTAAAATAACAGCCAAGTTTAATTGTAGCCCGGTCAGTTTCCATCTGAACATTTTTGGCTAGTGATAAGTATAATTAAAAAGAAGAGTTTACCAACTGTAAGCTTGAGGCAAGAAAAAGAGGATAAAATGCCTGGAAACACGCACCCCCCACCCACACACACACAGAGGGGAGGGGGAGGGAGGGAGATTGTTACCAGGATGGTGTAGGGAAAGGAAATGATTTGGATTGCAAGCTCGTGTGAATCTCAGCCACACTTACCTCAAGCAGTGCAAGTGAAGCGTCTCAGGGCAGATGCGATCTGATGGCAATGCTTCGTCTCCACCGCACTTTTATGCTGTTCATGAGATGGTGAGGCATGCGAGTCTCATCAAATTCGAACTAATTGCTCACCCCCGGGAGTTTCTGCGGGTGATGTCATGTTGTGAGATTCCTCCTCGTAGCTGGTGCTTCACCCCATAGGTGGTGTCCTCTCTGTGGAAATCGTGGTGGGTCAAGTCTTTCACATTCCTTTGGGAATACACAAACGAGGGTGTGCAAAACCAAAAGTTAAAATAGCAGCACTGGGAAGGCATTGTGCTAGAAGGTGGCTGAGAGGAGACAGTCCAGTGCAGGGGTCTTCTTTCTGTCAAAGGGATCAGATAGATCAACCACAGTCTGATGGAGAAACCAGAGCAGTTTTGCGTAGCATAGCAAAGGGCTGAGAGCTTTGATTAGCGTAGACCTTCCCAAGATGGAATGAAAATCAGGAAACTCATTTTGGTTGCCCTTTGGATCTCAGTAAGGTGGAATGGAATTTCCTTTGTTCAGAACCCACGTCTATGCCAACACACAGGAGAATCATGGATTTGGTCTCATCTTGAATTTTAAAATGACAAGTAAACAAAATAGAAGCACAAACAAGATGTGTATGATATCCAACTTGCTAAGAATCACACTGTGATTTCTCCAAAGTCAGAGCAATTATCGTTATCAGTATTGATTAGCAGCATGGATACACAGCCGATTCCAATTTAAAAACTATGTTACATCCACCATCGGTTTGTCGTTGGAGGTAACAGGTCTTCCAATGTTGCAATCTCAGTCTTTTACCTGTAAAGAGGCTTATCAAAGCCCAGTTCTGCTGGCTGTGTGCTAACTTCCAGGAAGTGGATAGCTAATTAAGGAGGACTTGTGCACCTGAAAAATTAAAGCGTGATCCAATGCAAGATTCATCGGAATATAGCCTCCTCCCCAAAAGCATCCACGATTGGTCATTGCCAAATAGATGGTTAACGAGGAAAATTACCTGTGCTGCATCTCCATCAATCAGCCATCTGAGACAACCCTTCCTTGAGAAATGCTGCGGTGCCCAATGGACGGAGACAAAGCGTTTGCTCAGTCTGGCATGACTGAGATGGGGAAGCACTCTGGAGGATGCAGACGCTCGAGAGCGGTCTCTGCTTTGGGTGAAACGGGACAATGGTCAGCATGGTTGAATTGTAAGCCGTTCAGAGACCCACCGGCTAATGTACGGGGTAAAAAATAGCCAAATACATACAAAAATACCCAATTAAATGACCTAGGAATGGTTGAGTGAGCAAACCAGATTTGCATTTCCGAGACTCATACGCAGGCGGGGACATAGAAACATAGAAACAGAGCGAGTCAGAAGGGGCCTCCTGGGCCATCTAGTCTGACTTCTGGCACCAGCCGGCTCCGCTCATGACATGCCCACCATGTGCATGTCCAGCCTATCTTTGAACACCCTCACCGATGGGGCCTCAACGACCTCCCGTGGAAGCCCATTCCACGCCCTCGGGGTCCCGACTGTCAGGAAGTGCTTCCTGGCATCCAAATTGAACCTTGGCTCCCTGAGCTTTGCTCCATTGGAGCGCGTCCTGCTTTCCTCTTCAGGGGAGAACAGGCCTCTCCCCATCTCCATGTGACACCCCCCCACATACCTGTATGTTGCCAACATATCCCCTCTGAGTCTCCTCTTATCCAGGCTGAAGAGACCCAGTTCCCTCAGTCTCGCCTCATACCCCATCCCCTGCAAACCAGCCACCATCCTTGTGGCCCTACGCTGCACTGACTCCAACCTGGCTATATCCTTTCTGTAATGAGGGGCCCAAAACTGAACACAATACTCCAGTTGCGGGCACACCAGAGTCATGTAGAGTGGTAGTAATACCTCTCTTGATCTAGAACCCACACTTCTGGCTATGCAGCGAAGGGTGGCATTCGCCCTCTTGGCCACCGCATCACACTGCTGACTCATGTTTAGCCTGTGGTCAACCAGTACCCCGAGGTCCCTTTCACAAGTGCTGCTCTCCAGCCACTTGTCACCTAATCTGTACTTATGGCACCTATTCCTATGCCCCAAATGCAAGACCTTGCACTTCTCCACATTGAACGCCATCCTGTTGTCTCCTGCCCACTTCCATAGTCTGTCCAGATCCTTTTGGATCTGGTGTATCTGCTCCTCAGTTGTGGCCACTGCTCCAGTTTTAGTGTCGTCTGCGAATTTGATCAGCAGACTGTTCACCCCTTCTTCCATGTCGTTAATGAAAAGATTAATCAGGATCGGCCCCAGGACAGAGCCCTGGGGGACCCCGCTTGTCACTGGCTGCCATCCCGACGATTCCCCGCTAATGGTTACCTTCTGCTTTCGGTCAGTCAACCATGCCCTAATCCACCGGACAGTGCTTTGGTGTATCCCAAAACTCCTCAGTTTCTCCACCAGGATATCATGGGGCACTTTGTCAAAGGCCTTGCTGAAATCCAGGTATACCACATCCACTGCATCCCCTCCATCCAGCCCTCTCGAAACCTTGTCATAGAATTCCACTAGGTTTGTCTGGCAGGACCTGTTTCTGCGGAAGCCGTGTTGTGTGGCTGTCAGCCTCCCTTCCCTATCTAGCATCACTAGATCTCTCTCTATTATGAGGCTTTCCATTGTTTTTCCTACAATGGATGTAAGGCTAACCGGTCTGTAATTCCCCATGTCCTTCCTACTACCCTTTTTGAAAATTGGGACCACCGATGCCACCCTCCAGTCCTCTGGAACTTCACCCGTTCTCCACGAGGCCTCAAAAATGGAGGCCAGCGGGCATGAGAGAACCCCTGCCAACCTTGTCTTCCATTTCCTCTGAAGTTTGCAAGACAGCGCTTGGCTCCAAGAAACTCCCAAACTGAGTTCCATATGACAAGGCTTGTTATCAAGTGTAGCATGTACACAAAATGTGCCTCTTGCATGGAACGATCATTTCCCTATTTTTCTAACTCAGACTGATTTGGGAACAGGACAGAATGGAGTCAGAAATTTTGTACTGTAAACTTTTAATGGTATCTTATTGTCTTTTAATATAAGATATCTTTTAATTTTTCGGTGTGCTTTGCAAACTGCCCACAGAGTTTTGACTGTTGGGTGGCACAGAAATTAAATAAACACATGCAGACGAAACGTGCGTGCACACACTCTCACATACATCAAGGCATATTTAACTGAAAATAGGAACTCGGCACTGAAGGACAACTTCCCCTAATGCCATTCCACCAGCCATCCTCGGTTCCTCTAGACTTAAACACAATGGACATACAATGAGAACATTTGCCCTTACAATGGACTCGCTCCACCCCCTGGCAGCTGCTTCATGTGAGGGGGACACATGAAATGCCTTCCAGATCTGCTGCCAGGACATTCCCATAATGACTGTGAGTGCAAAAGCTGAAGTCTTTGTGTGCAGCTCTTTCCACGGGGAAGACCTCATCTACAGGGTTACACACCAGGAGATCCCCCAACAGGACAGGAATGCAGAGGTTGTCACCCTGTGACAGTACCTCCTGTGCTGTAACAATCCCTTGATGGATGTGTGGGACCCTTTGATGTCTTGCAGCCCAATTTGATGATCCCTTGACCAGTCAGCTCCAGGAGCTGCCATATCAGACCAGGAAGGCATGAAATGCAAGTGGCCACACATACCGTGAAGGAAAGCAGCTACACTTGGGTGGTTCACTCATAGCAAGTACAACATTAAGGATTCCTGGAACACAGGACCATGAACTGATGGACATGATGCTTCATGACTGGTCCATCTTGTTCGAGGACTTGATTTGTCCATTCTGAACCCTTACAGAGGAAATTCTATCCCTGCACTGGATTTCCCCTTCTCAGCCGACTCCTACCTGACTTCCTTTCTAGTCCTGCTTTCTTAACTTTTAGTTTTGCATGTCAGTCTCTGCACACTCCCATTTGTGTTCAATAAGGAATGCTAGAGACTTGACCCACCACAATTTCCAAAGAGAGGACACCACCTATGGGGTGAGACACCAGCTACGAGGAAGAATCTTACAACATGAAGGAAGAATCTTGCAACACCTGCAGGAACTCCTGGGTGTTAGCAATTACTTTGAACCTGATGAGAATGGCATGGCTCACCATCACACGAAGCACATAAAGGTGCAGTGGAGACGAAGCATTGCCATCAGATCGCATCTGCACTGAGACGCTTCACTTGGGCTCCTTGAGGTAAGTGTGGCTGAGATCCATACTAACTTGCAGATGCAAATCAGTTCCCTTCTCTAGATCAGTCTGCAAAGGTTCTTTCTATATCTCTGTGCTTCCATTCATTTTCTCTTCATTCTCTTGCCTAAAGCTCACAGTTGGCAATATCTTCTTCTTTTTAATTATACAGAACCTTAGCCACAAATGTTCAGAATGAAACTTATCTTATTTCTAATATTTGGCAAAACAAAGGAGTGAAAATCCAGAAGGGAACTCAGAACAAGGAGTCAAATGAAAGAAGCCCATTGCATTGCTGCAGCATCATTACTAGGGGGATAGTAAAGAATTGAATTTGGCGTGCATTTTAATGATAATTTTGTGAATTGCAAAGTTTCGTGCCAGCAAACACAGTGCTTTCTAATTCTTCAAAATCCACCCTCCTCCACTTAAAGTCGCTTTCTAGACTTAAAAATACATATTTTAAAAAAAGGGATGGGCATACAAATGTGTACATTAGGGAATTAACTCATTCACTCACTCAGCCTCTCTCTCTCACACACATGCAGAGACAGAGAGAGAGACAGAGAGGGGGAGAGGATGTGGATACTGATGAAGAAAGGTCCCTAGGCAACGCATTGGATAACGTGCTTGGCAATATCTAAACACACAGACATGTCTATCCTGGCCACCAATCAGGAGTGCATCGGCTCAATTTGTTTACTTGCACCCTCAGTACTCTGGCTGCTTTGCGGACCCTTTCACTGCTTAGAATGAAGTATAAGTCAGATATGTCGATTCTCCGGGCAGATTAGTCCTGTAGTGGAAGATTGTCAATTTTTCCTGGCCTCTAGCTCAGAGTTTGCGAAATCACTTGTTTCATCGGTCTTGCCAGCTGCCAAAAATGCTCAGCAAAACGTGTATTGGCTGCTAAATCAGGAGTGCAAGTTGGGAAGAAAAACTTTGGGAGGTACCTATTTTGCACAGTCGGTGCCATCTAAACGTTGCTCATTGATGGGCATCTGCTTCTGAGCCACATAGACTGAATTCTTTTATTGATGATTGCATTTTGCATCTTCTCCCTCCCCTGATGTGCTCCTTCAGATCCACACCTCGTCAGTCGAGATGGCTTACAGATGGGACCCATGCAATGCTGAGTGCCCACCCACGACGGTCTCCATCCAGCCCCCTCCGTTTGTCATCTCCATCCCAGGACCACAGCTCCACTGTCCGGATCAACCGCTTTGCATCGGTCAATACAACCCATGCGCCCCCTACCCATACCTCGGTGGATACAGCTCCTTCAATCGTGCTTTGAAGCCCGGTTTCAGTTCCTCCAGCATTTATTCTCAGAAATCACAATCCAGGTACCAGAGTGCATGTGACTCCTGCCAGTGACTTCAATGATGCAGCTCACAGAATGAAGACAACGAAGAGCTGAGTCCACAAAGCCAAAGTGTTCCCATCAAACAAACGTGGAGACCTGGGACAAGGAAAGATTAGCTCTTTCTTTGAGATGCATGTTAGCATGTTTACGAGATGTGATCTCTCGAAAAATCTAATTGGTTTCACATGCACCACTTCTGTTTTCAATAAAGCTTTTCCTGCATGAAAACCCCAAGTTTCCCCTTGTTATCCATCCTCATCCTGCAGTTGTTTACCCGAATGAGTCCTTGTGATCTTCAGCAAGGATATGGATCCCAGGGCCTCTGCTTTGGCACAAGGGCATTGGATGCTTCCTCTGTGCTCTTCCACCTGAGCCCCCAGTCTGGTGTCCCAGTTCTCCTTACAGTCTGCCCAGTAGTCTGCTTCCCTTAGTTGTGAAAAAGCAATCTGTCCCATCACCAGATCCAGCTGCCCGTCTCAGCCATTGCCTTCAGATACAATGGACAGGGTGCCTTCTTGTGCTTGCCCTTGGTAGCAAAATCCCTTCAAATGCTCTGAGAGAGCTGATGTGGAGTTTGATCAGAATTTCTTATCAGTTTGCTTTCCATAATAATATAGTAAGCTCAGCCAGACCGGACAAGAACTTTACAAGTTGGAGGAGCAGCAATCATCAATCCATCCATCCATCCATCCATCCATCCATCCATCCATGCATCCATGCATCCATGCATCCATCCATCCATCCGTTGCTTGCTGAGCTGAAAAAACCTGGTTTTCAAGTTTCCTGTGTACATGTGGGTCTAATGTAATAGGAGCACTTGGAGTAGTCCCCAGTAGGGTTGTATGGTTGCATCTGTCTTGCATGTTGACTGGCGTCCTCCTGCCATCACGTTCTCAGTGTTGGAATTGGATTTTTCTCTCTCCCAAGCTGGCGTGCATATTTGCCCTTCAAGGTAAGGCAGCTTGGCGGACAACCTATGTCAACCTAGAGGCCTTCAGCAGAAAGTTCCAGGGTCAGAACCCTCCTTTGTGTCCACATCAAATGTGTCCATGATAGCAGCGCTCCCAAGGAGAGAGATTGTTCTAAGGTCTTACAAACTGGTCTACCTCAAATATGAGAAGGTGTTCTTCCAGAGGACCTGGCACCAAGCTCGACAAACCTGCCTTATTCTTAGCACTACAAACATGATCAATGGCTGAGGTTTGAGATTATGAAACCGAGCTATGGCCCTGGTTACTTCAAAGACGGATGTGTTGTATCTGCCCTGTGTAAAAGTGGTTTGTTGTGGGAATGCCAGAAATCTACAGCAGCTTCAACTGAATGCACATGCCGTTCCACCTGGCCCATAGATCCTACAGTGCACTGGCTGTTCCCCCTCGTGCATGGCTGCGGATCATTCCTAGAACAGTACACAGTTGGTATTATGCAAAGTGATTGATAAAATGGAGTGGGACAGGAACAGGAAGAAGTCAAAACTGGCCAATCTATTGAGAACGTGAAGTTGGCTGCACATTTGCACAAAAGTATTGTGCCAATGCACACTTCCTGTCTGAGCACAGATTTGGGAAATGTAAAAAAGTCTGAATCCATGACCAGGAGGGTGGAAATTGGGGATGCCTGGCAGTGCAAATCTGATGGAGTGAAACTAGCAACATTCGCACAACCCTAGCTAACTGCAGCCCCTGCATTGTCAATATGTTAGGAACAGCATCTCTACTCATGCATCTGGGATACGATAAGAAGTAAATGAAGGATTAAGCCACAAGTAGGTTAGATGTATTTTCTTCATGTACTTTTCTTCCTCCTTGTCCTCCTCCCCCTTGTTCTTTTTTTCTGCTCCCTCTTCAAGAGTCCCTTTCCTCCTTATGACTGCCATATATCCCCTGAAACTGTATCTGAATTTGAAGCTGGACTCAAGACTCACAGGGGGTCTGGACTCTCATGAACAATGCATTCCTACTTTGATGTTGTGCCTTCCCCAGTGGCCCAGGCAAATTCCACCCTGTAAAAAGCTGAACAAGGCAGCCTGGGCTTGAAGCAAGTGTAATACTCCAATTCTGGTGGGCTTTGGACAGCCTGGGACATTTTTGTCTTAGAATGTTGCAGTGTTCAGCCAGACCTCGTAGGGGTAAAGGGGAGCTCTTCTCAGACCTTCTCTTACTGAGCTACTTTGTGGCAGACGAGCTGTGTGTATGGAGCAATGTTTTGGTATTGTACAATGAGAAAAATGTTTGTGAGGGCAAGGAAGAAAAAAAATATCTTGGCAGCCAAATGCGGGTCCGTTGGTGACCATGGGAAGGAGTCCTTTAGCAGGCTCACTTGGTCAGCTGGAATGCATGGTGGAAGGTGTAGGAGGAATGGCAATTATGTGTTTCAGGAAGAGGTTGCCTCAATGCGCCAAATACAGCTTCCCCTGTTAGTGGCGAAGTCGTGTCCAAACCATCGCGACCCCTTCAACAATATTCCTCCAGGCCTTCCGGTCCTCCAGCATACCCCGGAGTCCACTCAAGCTCACACCAACTGCTTCAGAGACTCCATCTAACCACCTCATTCTCTGCCGTCCCCTCCTTCTTTTGCCATCTGACTTCTCTAATACTTTCTAAGGGTTATCCTTGACTTGGAGCAAGATAAAAAACCCTCGTTCCTTGTACATTATTGCCATCTATTTTCTTTGACCGAATCATTTGGCTGCATGTTTTTCTTGATGAAGAAGAGCAAACAACACAAACAAACAATCAAAGAAAGTGGCTCACATTCATCCCTGACTATTTCCATCTGGTTCTCCCCCTGGTTTTCCACCGAATTCGTCACCTCATTTGGGTGTCTGACTGTTCTTCTGCTCTACCCCCCCTTGGACAAACCCTCAAGAGCTGAAACGGACATTTGCATGAGACGTTTGGAAAGATGTTGGAAGCACCACTGGAGGTGGGCAGCAGTGGTCCCTTTTGGCTCCTTGCCTAAGTTAGTTGTGTCAAGGACTGATGGCTGAACAGAGGAGACAGGCAGTTTTCATGCAGCAAAGATTTTTATTGGGAAGAGAAGAGATGCCCATGAACAGATGTGGAAGCTCAGAAGTGCAAAATCAGACACGGCTGAAAGGGGGAAGGTCTGCACTGCACTGGCAGACAATTCAAGCACAGATCAGGGATCTCTGAAAGTTCTTGTGAGCACCTGGTCAACGTGATATGCTGCATGTCTGGTGTCAGCTTGTTGATGTCGTCATTCTGCAGCCGGTGGCTTCAGAGGTCAACGTCATGGAGAAGAGTCACATCAACTCGGGTATCCGGTCTGAGTTTTCGGAGAAGAAATGCTCTGAACTGCAAACTCTGCCAAGGCTTAAAAATGGAAAATAGGTAATGTTCTAACAGGAAGTTCAGGGACTGATCATGTGTCGCTCAATTTTAAGGACGGGTCATAATAGCAACATCCTGGATTGGTGGACTCAGCGCTTTGTCATCTTCATTCCATGGGCCGCATCATTGAAGTCACTGGCAGGAGACACATCCACCCAGGTACCTGGATTGTGATTTCTGAGAATAAATGCTGGAGGAGCTGAAACCGGGCTTCAAAGCGCGATTGAAGGAGCTGTATCCACCACGGTATAGGTAGGGGACGCATGGGTTGTATTGATCGATGCAGAGTGGTTGATCCGGACACTGGAGCTGTGGTCCTGGGATGGAGATGACAAACGGAGGGGGCTGGATGGAGACCGTCGTGGGTGGGCACTCAGCATTGCAGGGGTCCCATCTGTAAGCCATCTCGACTGAAGAGGTGTGTGGATCTGAAGGAACACATCAAGAGGGAGGAAAGACACACAGTGTAAAAATCAGTACACGATGAAATCCGCATGGCAAAGATTCCGTTGTCCAACATGGGATCAAAATTGTGTAGACTCAGAGGTACAACCGAAGCACATTTCTATTTAAATGCAACTACACTAATATTTATCTGCAATTTTTTTTTTTTTACAATAAGTAGTGAAATGGCAGGCATCTGAGCCGGAATGTGGAAGTGCTAAGGAAACACAGAGATGCAAAATGGAGAGCAAGAATGTACAGATGCGTCAACTTTTCCCAATGCAAGCATTTTACATGCACTTTATTGTATAGGATGCATATGACACGCATATTCACTTGCGTCCATCCTCAATTCTTCTAGATTGTTTTAGTTATTTTATTTACAGTACTTCAGTGTTTTAAGTCTGTAATGTGCATATTCATGTCTCTGCTTCCTGCCCCTCCCCTCCATTTCCAAAATGCAGAATAGCAAGGTGAACTTTAGTGTGTGCTGGCACATCTTGAAGGAGTTCCTTCTGTACTTTCAAAACCTCTGCAATTATGTTACCATTAAAATAACAGCCAAGTTTAATTGTCGCCCGGTCAGTTTCCATCTGAACATTTCTGGCAACGGGTAAGTATAATTAAAAAGAAGAGTTTACCAACTGAGAGCTTGAGGCAAGAGAAGGAGGATAAAATGCATGGAAACACGCACCACACACACACACACACACACACAGAGGGGAGGGGGAGTGAGGGAGAGTGTTACCAGGATGGTCTAAGGAAAGGAAGTAATTTGGATTTGCAAGTTAGTATGGATCTCAGCCACACTTACCTCAAGGAGCCCAAGTGAAGCGTCTCAGGGCAGATGCGATCTGATGGCAATGCTTCGTCTCCACTGCACTTTTATGCTGTTCATGAGATGGTGAGGCATGCGAGTCTCATCAAATTCGAACTAATTGCTCAGCCCCGGGAGTTTCTGTGGGTGATGTCATGTTGTGAGATTCTTCCTCGTAGCTGGTGCTTCACCCCATAGGTGGTGTCCTCTCTGTGGAAATCGTGGTGGGTCAAGTCTTTCACATTCCTTTGGGAATACACAAACGAGGGTGTGCAAAACCAAAAGTTAAAATAGCAGCACTGGGAAGGCATTGTGCTAGAAGGTGGCTGAGAGGAGACAGTCCAGTGCAGGGGTCTTCTTTCTGTCAAAGGGATCATATAGATAAACCACAGTCTGATGGAGAAACCAGAGGGGTTTTGCTTAGCATAGCAAAGGGCTGAGAGCTTCGCTTAGCATAGACCTTCCCAAGATGGAATGAAAATCAGGAAACTCATTTTGGTTGCCCTTTGGATCTCAGTAAGGTGGAATGGAATTTCCTTTGCTCAGAACCCACATTTATGCCAACACACAGGAGAATCATGGATTTGGTCTCATCTTGAATTTTAAAATGACAAGTAAACAAAATAGAAGCACAAACAAGATGTGTATGATATCCAACTTCCTAAGAATCACACAGTGACTTCTCCAAAGTCAGAGGAATTATCGTTCTCAGTATTGATTAGCAGCATGGATACACAGCCTATTCCAATTTAAAAACTATGTTACATCCACCATCGGTTTGTCGTAGGAGGTAACAGGTCTTCCAATGTTGCAATCTCAGTCTTTTACCTGTAAAGAGGCTTATCAAAGCCCAGTTCTGATGGCTGTGTGCTAATTTCCAGGAAGTGGATAGCTAATTAAAGAGGACTTATACTCCTGAAAAATAAAAGCATGATCCAATGCAAGATTCATCGGAATATAGCCTCCTCCCCAAAAGCATCCACGAATGGTCATTGCCAAATAGATGGTTAAAGAGGAAAATTACCTGTGCTGCATCTCCATCAATCAGCCATCTGAGACAACCCTTCCTTGAGAAATGCTGCGGTGCCCAATGGACGGAGACAAAGGGTTTGCTCAGTCTGGCAGGACTGAGATGGGGAAGCACTCTGGAGGATGCAGACGCTCGAGAGCGGTCTCTGCGTTGGGTGAAACGGGACAATGGTCAGCATGGTTGAATTGTAAGCTGTTCAGAGACCCACTGGCTAATGTACGGGGTAAAAAATAGCCAATTACATGCAAAAATACCCAATTAAATGACCTAGGAATGGTTGAATGAGCAAGCCAGATTTGCATTTCTGAGACTCAAACACAGGCGGGGACATTGTCTTCCATTTCCTCTGAAGTTTGCAAGACAGCGCTTGGCTCCAAGAAACTCCCAAACTGAGCTCCATATGACAAGGGTTGTTATCCGGTGTAGCATGTACACAAAATGTGCCTCTTGCATGGAACGATCATTTCCCTATATTTCTAACTCAGACTGATTTGGGAACAGGACAGAATGGAGTCAGAAATTTTGTACTGTAAACTTTTAATGATATCTTAATGTCTTTTATTTGAATGTATCTTTTAATTTTTCGGTGTGCTTTGCTCACTGCCCACAGAGTTTTGACTGTTGGGTTGGACAGAAATTAAATAAACACATGCAGACGAAACGTGCGTGCACACACTCTCACATACATCAAGGCATATTTAACTTAAAATAGGAACTCGACACTGATGGACAACTTTCCCTAAAGCCATTCCACCAGCCATCCTCGGATCCTCTAGACTTAAACACTACAGACATACAATGAGAACATATGCCCTTAAAATGGACTCTCTCCACCCCCTGGCAGCTGTTTCACTTGAGGGGGACGCTTGACATCCCTTCCAGATCTGCTGCCAGGAAATTCCCCTAACGACTCTGAGTGCAAAAGCTGAAGGCTTTGCCTGCAGCTCTTTCCATGGAAAGACCTCATCTAGAGGGTGACACACCAGGAGATCCGCCAACAGGACAGGAATGCAGAGGTTGTCACCCTGTGTCAGTAACACCTGTGCTGTCACAATCCCTTGATGGATGTGTGGGATTTTTTGATGGCTTGCAGCCCACTTTGATGATCCCTTGGCCAGTCAGATCCAGGTGCTGCCGTATGAGACCAGGAAGGTAGGAAATGCAACTGGCCACACACACCAAGAAGGAAAGCAGCTACACTTGGCTTATTCACTCATAGTAAGTACAACATTAAGGTTTCCTGGAACACAGGACCATGAACTAAAGGACATGATGCTTCATGACTGGTCCGTCTTGTTCAAGGACGTGATTTGTCCATCCTGAATCCTTAGAGAGGGAATTCTATCCCTGTACTGGATTTCCCCCTCTCAGCCGACTCCTACCTGACTTCCTTTCTAGTTCTGCTTCTTTAGCATTAGGTTTGAATGCCAGTCTCTGCACACTCCCATTTGTGTTCCATCCGGAATGCTAAAGACTTGACCCATAACGATTTCCACAGAGAGGACACCACCTATGGGGTGAGACACCAGCTACAAGGAAGAATCTTGCAACATCAAGGAAGAATCTTGCAACACCTGCAGGAACTCCTGGGGGTTAGCAATTAGTTCGAACCTGATGAGAACGGCATGGCTCACCATCACACGGAGCACATAAAGGTGCAGTGGAGACGAAGCATTGCCATCAGATCGCATCTGCACTGAGACGCTTCACTTGGGCTCCTTGAGGTAAGTGTGGCTGAGATCCATACTAACTTGCAGATGCAAATCAGTTCCCTTCCCTAGATCAGTCTGCAAAGGTTCGTTTCTATGTCTCTGAGCTTCCATGCATTTTCTCTTCATTCTCTTGCCTAAAGCTCACAGTTGGCAAAAGCTTCTTCTTTTTAATTATACAGAACCCTCGCCAGAAATGTTCAGAATGAAACTTATGGTATTTCTAATATTTGGCAAAAAAAAGGAGTGAAAATCCAGAAGGGAACGCAGAACAAAGAGTCAAATGAAAGAAGCCCATTGCATTGCTGCTGCATCATTACTAGGGGAATAGTAAAGAATTGAATTTGGCGTGCATTTTAATGATAATTTTGTGAATTGCAAAGTTTCGTGCCAGCAAACACAGAGCTTTGTTATTCTTCAAAATCCACCCTGCTCCACTTAAGTCTCTTTCTAGACTTAAAAATACATATTTTTAAAAAAGGGATGGGCATACAAATGTGTACATTAGGGAATTAATTCATTCACTCACTCAGCCTGTCTCTCACACACATGCAGAGAGAGAGAGAGAGAGACAGAGAGGGGGAGAGGATGTGGATACTGATGAAGAAAGGTCCCTAGGCAACGCATTGGATACTGTGCTTGGCAATATCTAAACACACAGACATGTCCATCCTGTCCACCAATCAGGAGTGCATCGGCTCAGTTTTGTTTCCTTGCACCCTCAGTACTCTGGCTGTTTTGTGGACCCTTTCACTGCTTAGAATGAAGGATAAGTCAGATATGTCGATTCCCCGGGCAGATTAGTCCTGTAGTGGAAGATTGTCAACTTTTCCTGGCCTCTAGCTCAGAGTTTGCGAAATCACTTGTTTCATCGGTCTTGCCAGCTGCCAAAAATGCTCAGCAAAATGTGTGTTGGCTGCTAAATCAGGAGTGCAAGTCGGGAACAAAGAATTTGGGAGGTACCTATTTTGCACAGTCGGTGCCATCTGAACGTTGCTTATTGATGGGCATCTGCATCTGAGCCACATGGACAGAATTCTTTTATTGATCATTGCATTTTTCACCTTCTCCCTCCCCTGATGTGCTCCTTCAGATCCACTCCTCTTCAGTCGAGATGGCTTACAGATGGGACCCATGCAATGCTGAGTGCCCACCCACGACGGTCTCCATCCAGCCCCCTCCGTTTGTCATCTCCATCCCAGGACCACAGCTCCACTGTCCGGATCAACCGCTTTGCATCGGTCAATACAACCCATGCGCCCCCTACCCATACCTCGGTGGATACAGCTCCTTCAATCGTGCTTTGAAGCCCGGTTTCAGTTCCTCCAGCATTTATTCTCAGAAATCACAATCCAGGTACCAGAGTGCATGTGACTCCTGCCAGTGACTTCAATGATGCAGCTCACAGAATGAAGACAACGAAGAGCTGAGTCCACAAAGCCAAAGTGTTCCCATCAAACAAACGTGGAGACCTGGGACAAGGAAAGATTAGCTCTTTCTTTGAGATGCATGTTAGCATGTTTACGAGATGTGATCTTTCCAAAAATCTAATTGGTTTCACATGCACCACTTCTGTTTTCAATAAAGCTGTTCCTGCATGAAAACCCCAGGTGTCCCCTTGTTATCCATCCTCATCCTGCAGTTGTTTACCCGAATGAGTCCTTGTGATCTTGAGCAAGGATATGGATCCCAGGGCGTCTGCCTTGGCACAAGGGCATTGGATGCTTCCTCCGTGCTCTTCCACCTGAGCCCCCAGCCTGGTGTCCCAGTTCTCCTTACAGTCTGCCCAGCAGACTGCTTCCCTTGGGTGTGAAAAAGTAGTCTGTCCCATCACCAGATCCAGCTGCCCGTCTCGGCCATTGCCTTCAGATACAATCGACAGGGTGCCTTCTTGTGCTTGCCCTTGGTAGCAAAATCCCTTCAAATGCTCAGAGAGAGCTGATGTGGAGTTTGATCAGAATTTCTTATCAGTTTGCTTTCCATAAAATTATAGTAAGCTCAGCCAGACCGGACAAGAACTTTACAAGTTGGAGGAGCAGCAATCATCCATCCATCCATCCATCCATCCATCCATCCATCCGTTGCTTGCTGAGCTGCAAAAACCTGGTTTTCAAGTTTCCTGTGTACATGTGGGTCTAATGTAATAGGAGCACTTGGAGAAGTCCCCAGTAGGGTTGTATGGTTCCATCTGTCTTGCATGTTGACTGGCATCCTCCTGCCATCACGTTCTCAGTGTTGGAATTGGATTTTTCTCTCTCTCCCAAGCTTGCGTGCATATTTGCCCTTCAAGGTAAGGCAGCTTCGCGGACAACCTATGTCAACCTAGAGGCCTTCAGCAGAAAGTTCCAGGGTCAGAACCCTCCTTTGTGTCCGCATCAAATGTGTCCGTGTTAGCAGTTCTACCAAGGAGAGAGTTTCTTCTGAGGTCTTACAAACTGGTCCACTTCAAATATGTGAAGGTGTTCTTCCAGAGGACCTGGCACCAAGCTTGACAAACCTGCCTTATTCTTAGCACTACAAACACCATCCATGGCTGAGGTATGAGATTATGAAACCGAGCTATGGCCCTGGTTCCTTCAAAGACGGATGTGTTGTATCCGCCCTGTGTAAAAGTGGTTTGTTGTGGGAATGCCAGAAATCTAAAGCACCTGAGTGCACATGCTGTTCCGCCTAGCCCATAGATCCTACAGTGCACTGACTTTTCCCCCTCGTGCATGGCTTTGGATCATATCTGGAGCTGTACACAGTTGGTATTATGCAAAGTGATTGATAAAATGGAGTGGAACAGGAACAGGTAGAAGTCAAAA
The DNA here is from genome assembly GCA_023646645.1 of Varanus salvator macromaculatus. Lineage (NCBI taxonomy): Eukaryota > Metazoa > Chordata > Lepidosauria > Squamata > Varanidae > Varanus > Varanus salvator. The sequence goes on along the minus strand of JAIXND010000803.1, from coordinate 5,295,702 downwards.
CTGGGCAATCTATTGAGAATACTCCCGTGTAGTGAAAGGGGGAACGTGAATGTGGCTGCACATTTGCACAAAAGTATTGTGCCAATGCACACTTCCTGTCTGAGCACAGATTTGGGAAAAAGTCTGATTCCATGACCTGGAGGGTGGAAATTGGGGATGCCTGACAGTGCAAATCTGATGGAGCCCAACTAGCAACATTCGCACAGCCGTAGCTGGCTGCAGCCCCTGCATTGTCAATATGTTAGGAACAGCATCTCTACTCATGCATCTGAGATATGATAAGAAGTAAATGAATGATTAAGCCACAAGTAGGTTAGATGTATTTTCTTTATGTACATTTCTTCCTCCTTGTCCTCCTCTTCCTCCTCCTCCTCCTCCTCCTTTTGTTTTTATTTTCTGCTCCCTCTTCAAGAGTCCCTTTCCTCCTCCTGAGTGCCATATATCCCCTGAAACTGTGTCTAAATTAGAAGCTGGACTCGAGACTCACAGGGGGTCTGGACCCTCATGAACAATGCATTCCTACTTGATGTTGTGCCTTCCCCAGTGGCCCAGGCAAATTCCACCCTGTAAAAAGCTGAACAAGGCAGCCTGGGCTTGAAGCAAGTGTAATACTCCAGTTCTGGTGGGCTTTCGACAGCCTGGGACATTTTTCTCTTAGAACGTTGCAGTGTTCAGTCAGACCTCGTAGGGGTAAAGAGGAGCTCTTCTCAGACCTTCTCTTACTGAACTACTTTGTGGCAGACGAGCTGGGTGTATGGAGCAATGTTTTGGTAGTGTACAATGAGAAAAATGTTTGTGAGGACAAGGATGAATAAAAAATATCTTGGTAGCCACATGTGGGTTCGTTGGTGACCATGGGAAGGAGCCCTTTAGCAGGCTCACTTGGTCAGCTGGAATGCATGGTGGAAGGTGACGGAGGAATGGCAATTATGTGTTTCAGGAAGAGGTTGCCTCAAGGTGCCAAATTCTGGCTTCCCTTGTTAGTGGCAAAGTCGTGTCCCACCCATCGCGACCCCATCGACAATATTCCTCCAGGCCTTCCGGTCCTCCAGCATCCCCCGGAGTCCACTCAAGCTCACACCAACTGCTTCAGAGACTCCATCTGACCACCTCATTCCCTGCCATCCCCTCCTTCTTTTGCCATCTGACTTCTCTCATACTTTCTAAAGATTATCCTTGACATGGAGCAACATAAAAAACCCTCATTCCTTGTACATTATTGCCATCTATTTTCCTTGACCGAATCATTTGGCTGCATGTTTGTCTTGATGCAGAAGAGCAAACAACACAAACCAACAATCAAAGAAAGTGGCTCAGATTCATCCCTGACTATTTCCAACTGGTTCTCCCCCTGGTTTTCCACCGAATTCGTCACCTCATTTGGGTGTCTGACTGTTCTTCTGCTCTAACTCCCCTTGGACAAACCCTCAAGATCTGAAACGGACATTTGCATGAGACGTTTGGAAAGATGTTGGAAGCACCACTGGAGGTGGGCAGCAGTGGTCCCCTTTGGCTCCTTCCTAAGTTAGTTGCGTCAAGGACTGATGGCTGAACAGAGGAGACAGGCAGTTTTCATGCAGCAAAGATTTTTATTGGGAAGAGAAGAGATGCCCATGAACAGATGTGGAAGCTCAGAAGTGCAAAATCAGACATGGCTGAAAGGGGGAAGGTCTGCACTGCACTGGCAGACAATTCAAGCACAGATCAGGGATCTCTGAAAGTTCATGTGAGCACTTGGTCAACATAATATGCTGCATGTCTGGTGTCAGCTTGTTGATGTCATCATTCTGTAGCTAGTGGCTTCAGAGTTTAACGTCACAGAGAAGAGTCACATCAACTCTGGTATCTGGTCTGAATTTTCGGAGAAGAAATGCTCAGAACTGCAAAATCTGCCAAGGCTTAAAAATGGAAAATAGGTAATATTCTAATAGGAAGTTCAGGGACTGATCATGTGTAGCTCAATTCCAAGGACGGGCCATAATAGCAACTTCCTGGATTGGTGGACTCAGCGCTTTGTCATCTTCATTCCATGGGCCGCATCATTGAAGTTACTGGCAGGAGTCACATCCACCCAGGTACCTGGATTGGGATTTCTGAGAATAAATGCTGGAGGAGCTGAAACCAGGCTTCAAAGCACGATTGAAGGAGCTGTATCCACCACGGTATGGGTAGGGGACGCATGGGTTGTATTGATCGATGCAGAGTGGTTGATCTGGACACTGGAGTTGTGGTCCTGGGATGGAGATGACAAACGGAGGGGGCTGGATGGAGACCGTCGTAGGTGGGCACTCAGCATTGCAGGGGTCCCATCTGTAAGCCATCTTGACAGAAGAAGTGTGGATCTGAAGGAACACATCAGGAGGGAGGGAAGACACAGTGTAAAAATCAGTATACGATGAAACCCACATGGCAAAGATTCCGTTGTCCAACATGGGATCAAAAATGTGTAGACTCAGAGGTACAACCGAACCACATTTCTATTTCAATGCATCTACACTAATATTTATCTGCAATTTTTTTTTACAATAACTAGTGGTATGGCAGGCATGTGAGCCGGAATGTGGAAGTGCTAAGGAAACACAGATATGCAAAATGGAGAGCAAGAATGTACAGATGCGTCAACTTTTCCCAATGCAAGCATTTTACATGCACTTTATTGTATAGGATGCATATGACACGCATATTCACTTGCGTCCATCCTCAATTCTTCTAGATTGTTTTAGTTATTTTATTTACAGTACTTCAGTGTTTTAATTCTGTAATCTGCATATTCATGTCTCCACTCCCCTCCTATCCCCTCCATTCCCGAAGTACAGAATAGCAAGGTCAACTTTAGTGTGTGCTGGCACATCATGAAGGAGTTCCTTCTGTACTTTCAAAACCTCTGCAATTATGTTACCATTAAAATAACAGCCAAGTATAATCTTCGCCCGGTCAGTTTCCATCTGAACATTTCTGGCTAGGGGTAAGTATAATTAAAAAGAAGGGTTTACCAACTGAGAGCTCGAGGCAAGAGAAGGAGGATAAAATGCATGGAACCACGCACCACACACACACACACACACAGAGACACAGAGGGGAGAGGGAGGGAGGGAGATTGTGTACCAGGATGGTTTAGGGAAAGGAAATGATTTGGATTGCAAGCTCGTGTGAATCTCAGCCACACTTACCTCAAGGAGCCCAAATGAAGCGTCTCAGGGCAGATGCGATCTGATGGCAATGCTTCGTCTCCACTGCACTTTTATGCTGTTCATGTGATGGTGAGGCATGCGAGTCTCATCAAATTCGAACTAATTGCTCAGCCCCGGGAGTTTCTGCGGGTGATGTCATGTTGTGAGAGTCTTCCTCGTACCTGGTGCTTCACCCCATTGGTGGTGTCCTCTCTGTGGAAATCGTGGTGGGTCAAGTCTTTCACATTCCTTTGGGAATACACAAACGAGGGTGTGCAAAACCAAAAGTTAAAATAGCAGCACTGGAAAGGCATTGTGCTAGAAGGTGGCTGAGAGGAGACAGTCCAGTGCAGGGGTCTTCTTTCTGTCAGAGGGATCAGATAGATCAACCACAGTCTGACGGAGAAACCAGAGGAGTTTCTCCGTAGCTCAAGGTCTCGTTCCTCATGTTCGAGTGTTGGTGCAAATATTGCCAAGTCTTCTTAGAAGGAGAATGAGTTCCCCCTACCCTGGTCCAATGTTTTCTTGGTGGCTGCATGAGGGATATTCATAGTGTGAATCACTGGTTGAGTTTAGGCTGTTGATGTGAAGGGCTGAGAGCTTAGCTTCGCTTACACCTTCCCAAGATGGAATGAAAATCAGAAAACCTCATTTTTTTTGCCATTTGGATCTCAATAAGCTGGAATGGAATTTCCTTTGCTTAGAACCCACATCTATGCCAACACACAGGAAGATAATGGATTTGGTCACATCTTGCGTTTTAAAATGACAAGTCAACAAAATAGAATCACAGAGAAAATGTGTATGATATACAACTTCCTAAGAATTACACCATGACATCTCCAAAGTCAGAGCAAATTTCTTTATCAGTATTGATTAGCAGCATGGATACAGAGCCTATTCCAATTTAAAGACTATGTTACGTCCACCATCTGTTGTGTCATAGGAGGTAACAGGTATTGCAATGTTGCAATAACAGTCTGTTACCAGTAAAGAGGCTCATCAGACTCCAGTTCTGCTGGCTGTGTGCTCATTTCCAGGAAGTGGATAGCTAATTAAACAGTACTTGTAAATTTGAAAAATCAAAGTCTAATCCAATTAATGATTCATCGGAATATAGCCTCCTCCCCAAAAGCATCCACGAATGGTCATTGCCAAAAAAGATGGTTAAAGAGGAAAATTACCTGTGCTGCATCTCCATCAATCAGCCATCTGAGACAACCCTTCTTTGAGAAATGCTGCGGTGCCCAATGGACGGAGACAAAGGTTTTGCTCAGTCTGGCCTGACTGAGATGGGCAAGCACTCCGGAGGATGCAGACGCTCGAGAGCGGTCTCTGCGTTGGGTGAAACGGGACAATTGTCAGCATGGTTGAGTGAGCAAGCCATAAACTGAAGGACATGATGCTTCATGACTCATCCATCTTTTTCGAGGATTTGATTTGTCCATCCTGAACCCTTTCAGAGGAAATTCTACCCAAGGATATTCAGGAGTCTCCTAACATGCACCCTCTTGCACACTTCCACTCAACTCCAATCAAAAGAAAGATCTGATCTGAGCAGAAGCCTTGATATTGTCTACCTGCTGCTTTTTAAAACACTCCCCAATACACATGCCTAGAATATATAAAATCAAAATATTTCCAGATTTTAATGCCAGGGTTCTTACATTCAGTTAGTTCTTATTTCCATTCCATCTTCAGCAGGTCTAAGCTAAGCAGAGCTCCCAACCCTTCGTCTCACCTAGCCCAAATTCAGCCAGTGTGAACCAATGTGTCGTGCTAAGTATATCCCTCATGCACCTATCAAAGAAGATTGGGGTGATATAGCTGGAACTCATTCTCCCTCTAAGAAGACTTGGCCATATTAGCGCCAATGTTCAAACATGGGGCATGAGATCTTCAGCTATGGGGAAACTTATTTGGTTTCTCTTTCAGAGTGTGGTTGATATATCTGATCCCTTTGAGAGAAAGAGGGTCCCTCCACTGGATTTCCCCCCTCAGCCGACTCCTTTCTGACTTCCTTTCTAATCCTGCTTTCTTAACTTTTAGTTTTGCATGTCAGTATCAGCACACTCCCATTTGTGTTCCATAAGGAATGCTAGAGACTTGATCACGATTTCCACAGAGAGGACACCACCTATGGGGTGAGACACCAGCTACAAGGAAGAATCTTGCAACATGACTTCACCCGCAGGAACTCCTGGGTGTTAGCAATTAGTTCGAACCTGATGAGAATGGCATGGCTCACCATCACACGAAGCACATAAAAGTGCAGTGGAGACGAAGCATTGCCATCAGATCGCATCTGTACTGAGACGCTTCATTTGGGCTCCTTGAGGTAAGTGTGGCTGAGATCCATACTTGCAGATGCAAACTTGCAGATGCAAATCAGTTCCCTAGATTAGTCTGGAAACTCTTACTTACTATATCTGTGTGCTTTCATGAAAAAGTCAAATGAAAGAAGCCCATTGCATTGCTGGAGCATCATTACTAGAGGGATGGTAAAGAATTTAATTTGGCTTGTATTTTAATGATAACTTTGTGAATTGCAAAGTTGCGTTCCAGCAAACACAGAGCTTTGTTATTCTTCAAGATCCATCCTCCTCCACATAAAGTCAAACTCTAGACATAAAATATATTTTTTTAAAAAAAGGGATGGGCATGCAAATGTGTACATTATGGAATTAACTCATTCACTCACTCAGCCTCTCTCTCACACACATGCACAGAGAGAGAGAGAGAGACAGAGAGGGGGAGAGCATGTGAATACTGATGAAGTAAGATCCATAGGCAACGCATTGGATAATGTGCTTGGCAAAATCTAAACACACAGACATGTCCATCCTGGATACCAATCAGGAGTGCATCGGCTCAGTTTTGTTTGCTTGCACCCTCAGTACTCTGGCTGCTTTGCAGACCCTTTCACTACTTAGAATGAAGGATAAGTCAGATATGTTGATTCCCCGGGCAGATTAGTCCTGAAGTGGAAGATTGCCAACTTTTCCTTGCCTCCAGCTCAGAGTTTGCAAAACTCCTTGTTTAATCAGTCTTGCCAGCTGAACAAAAATGCTTGGCGCAATGTGTACTGGCTGCTAAATATTTAAACAATATTTTAATTGTTAACTGTTGTTTTTATTTATTGGTTCTATGATACAGCCGAGATGCTCCGAATTTTTAAAGCTTATTCTATGTTTGTATTATCCTGCTTTGTAAGCCGCGCCAAGGCTTTCTGTGATGGGGGTGGCATAAAAATGTTATTAAAAATAAATAAATAAATTGGGACTGCAATTAGGGAAGAAAGTATTTGGGAGGTACGTATTTTGCAAAATCGGTGCCATTTGAACGTTGCTTATTGCTGGGTATCTGCATCTGAGCCACATGGACAGAATTCTTTTATTGATCATTGTATTTTGCACCTTCTCCCTCCCCTGATGTGTTCCTTCAGATCCACACCTCTTCAGTCGAGATGGCTTACAGATGGGACCCATGCAATGCTGAGTGCCCACCCACGACGGTCTCCATCCAGCCCCCTCCGTTTGTCATCTCCATCCCAGGACCACAGCTCCACTGTCCGGATCAACCGCTTTGCATCGGTCAATACAACCCATGCGCCCCCTACCCATACCTTGGTGGATACAGCTCCTTCAATCGTGCTTTGAAGCCCGGTTCTCAGCTCCTCCAGCATTTATTCTCAGAAATCACAATCCAAGTACCAGAGTGGATGTGGCCCGTGCCAGTGACACAAATGATGCAGCTCACAGAATGAAGACAACAAGGTGCTGAGTGCACAAAGCCAAGGTGTTACTGTCAAACAAACGTGGAGCCCTGGGACCAGGGAAAGAGTTGCTCTTTCTTTGAGTTGTCTGTTAACATGCTTACGAAATGTGATCTTTCCAAAAATCTAATTGGTTTCACATGCACCACTTCTGTTTTCAATAAAGCTTTTCCTGCATGAAAACCCCAAGTGTCCCCTTGTTATCCATCCTCATCCTGCAGTTGTTTACCCGAATGAGTCCTTGTGATCTTGAGCAAGGATATGGATCCCAGGGCCTCTGCTTTGGCACAAGGGCATTGGATGCTTCCTCCGTGCTCTTGCACCTGAGCCCCCAGCCTGGTGTCCCACTTCTGCTTACAGCCTGCCCAGTAGTTTGCTTCCCTTGGGTGTGATAAAGCCATCTGTCCCATCACCAGATCCAGCTGCCCGTCTCGGCCATTGCCTTCAGATACAATGGTCAGAGTGCCTTCTTGTGCTTGCCTTTGGTAGCAAAGTCACTCCAAATGCTCTGAGAGAGCTGATGTGGAGTTTGATCAGAATTTCTTATCAGTTTGCGTTTCATAAGAATATACTGAGCTCACCCAATCAGGACAAGAACATAAAAGTTGGAGGAGCAGCAATCATCCATCATCCATCCATCCATCCGTTGCTTGCTGAGCTGCAAAAACCTAATTTTCAAGTTTCCTGTGTACATGTGGGTCTAATGTAATAGGAGCACTTGAAGTAGCCCCCAGTAGGGTTGTATGGTTCCATCTGTCTTGCATGTTGACTGGCAACCTTCCTACCATCACGTTCTCAGTGTTGGAATTGGATTTTTCTCTCTCTCCCAAGCTTGCGTGCGTATTTGCCCTTCAAGGTAAGGCAGCTTGGCGGACAACCTATGTCAACCTAGAGGCCTTCAGCAGAAAGTTCCAGAGACAGAACCCTCCTTTGTGTCTGCATCAAATGTGTCCCTGATAGCAGCGCTATTACGGAGAGAGATTCTTCTAAGGTCTTGCAAACTGGTCCACCTCAAATCTGTGAAGGTGTTCTTCCAGAGGACCTGGCACCAAGTTCGACAAAACTGCCTTATTCTTAGCACTACAAACACAATCAATGGCTGAGGTTTGAGATTATGAAACCGAGCTATGGCCCCGGTTGCTTCAAAGACAGATGTGTTGTATCCCCCCTGTGTAAAAGTGGTTTGTTGGGGGAATGCCAGAAATCTACAGCAGCTTCAACAGAGTTCACATGCCTTTCCACCTGGACCAACAGTACACTGGCTTTTCCCCCTCGTGCATGGCTGTGGATCATTCCTGGAATGCTACACAGTTGGTATTATGCAAAGCGATTGATAAAATGGAGTGGGACAGGAAAAGGAAGAATTCAAAACTGGCCAAACTATTGAGAATACTCCCCTGCAGAGAAAGGGGGAACGTGACGGTGGCTGCACATTTGCACAAAAGTATTGCGCCAATGCATACTTCCTGTCTGAGCACAAATTTGGGAATTGGAGAAAAGTCTGATTCCATCGCCTGGTGGGTGGAAATTGGGGATGCCTGAAAGTGCAAAACTGATGCAGCGGAAGTAGCAACATTCGCATAGCCCTAGCATACTGTAGCCCCTGCATTGTCAATATGTTAGGAAGAGCGTCTCTAAGCATTCATCTGTGATATGATATGAAGTAAATGAAAGATCAAGCCACAAGTAGGTTAGATATATTTTCTTCGTGTGATTTTCTTCCTCCTCCTCCACTCCCTCCTTTTGCTCTTATTTTCTGCTCCCTCTGCTAGAGTCCCTTTCCTTCTTGTGACTGCCATATATCCCCTGAAACTGTATCTAAATTAGAACCTGGCCTCGAGACTCAAAGTGTATCTGAACTCTAATGAACAATGCATTCCTACGTTATTGTTGTGCCTTCCCCAGTGGCCCCGGCAAATTCCACCCTGTAAAAAGATGGACAAGGCAGTCTGGGCTTGAAGGAAGTGTAATACTCCAATTCTGGTGGGCTTCGGACAGCCTGGGGCATTTTTGTCTTAGAGCATTGCAGTGTTCAGCCAGAACTTGTAGGGGTAAAGGGGAGCTCTTGTCAGACCTTCTCTTACTGAACTACTTTGTGGCCGATGACCTGGGTGTATGGAGCACTTTTTTTTGTTGCTGCAGAATGAGAAAAATTTCTAACTTCTCTAATAATTTCTAAAGAGTATTCTTGACTTGGAGCATGTTCAATGGACCTCATTCCTTGTAGAGTATTTCCTTTGTCTGAATCATTTGGCTGCATGTTTGTCTTGATGCAGCAGAGCAAACAACACAAATAAACAATCAAACAAAGTGACTCACATTCTTTTTCACCCCTGACTATTTCCGTCTTGTTCTCTTTCAGGTTTTCCACCAAATTTGTCTCCTGATTAGGGTGCCTCACTGTTTTTCTGCTCTAACACCCCTTGGACAAGCGCTCAAGAGCTGAAACGGACATTTGCGTGAGACGTTTGGAAAGATGTTGGAAGCACCACTGGAGGTGGGCAGCAGTGGTCCCCTTTGGCTCTTTCCCTATGTTGTGTCAAGGACAGATGGCTGAACAGAGGAGATAGGCAGTTTTCATGCAGGAAAGATTTTTATTGGTAAAAGAAGAGATGCCCATGAACAGATTTGGAAGCTCAGAAGTGCAAAATCAGACATGGCTGAAAAGGGAAAGGTCTGGACTGCACTGGCAGACAATTCAAGCACAGATCAGGAATTTCTGAAAGTCCATGTGAGCAGGGTCAATGCAACATGCTGCATTTCTGGTGTCAGCTTGTTGATGTCTTCACTCCATAGACGATGGCTTCAAAGATTTTCAGCACAGGGAAGGGTCGCATCAATTCTAGTATCTACTCTGAGTTTTCTGAGAATAAATGCTTGAGGAGCTGATGGCGGGTCGTTGAGCACTGGAGGATGAGCTGTATCCACCAAGGAATCCTCCTCCATTGGATGGAACAATAGCACATGGGTTGCATTGATTGATGCAGAGTGGCTGATCGGGACAGTGAAGCTGTGGCCCTGGGATAGAGATGACAAATGGAGGGGGCTGGATGGTGACTGTAGTGGCTGGGCACTCAGGAATGCATGGGTCCCATCTGTAGGCCATCTCGACTGAGTGGGTGTGTGGATCTGTAGGAACACATCAGGGTGGGGAGAAGATACAGGACATGAATCAATGGATGAAACCCTCAAATGCCAGAATCCCTTTTCCAACCTGCAACTAAGTCCCTAAGGGACTGAAGAGGCACACCAGTTCAGATATGATAAGATTTTGCTAACAAAAAGTGAAACCCCAAACTGCAATCCTTTATGGAACAGTCAGGTTAGAGAATTAGAATTTGGGATGACTTTTGAAGGAATTAGCCACGAATCCAAATAAGGTTGGATCTGGTCTCGACCAGACCTGTGATTCTGTAATGGGCAGATGTTTTCTGAGTCACATGAGCTTTGATGACTTGTGCATTGGGTTTATTCCTTTTGCATTAATCCACCTCATCACTCCCTTGTACTGTGCGGTGACTTAGAAATGCAACGTATTTGTGTTACAGACAATAAACACAAAACCTGGCCAGACAGAAGGACAAAAGGTGCCAGTTTTTTCCTGAAATACTTGGAAGACAATTTATAAACATTTTGCATCCCAAGGACTTGTCCAGTTCTTGCACATGTGGCAATCTACCTCCCTCACAAATGCAGGCTGCTTTGCACAGGTGGAACATCTTGAGTTCCACTCAGTGGTACCCAACAGCCTTAACACTTTTGAGCTACCAACAGCAAGTTAATTCATCCCAAGCTTCAGCTACTTTGATTAGTTACTTTTCACTGACAATCAAGTAATATTATGGATAGACAAATGCCACTTTAAGTTTCTTTCAGTGTTCCTGTGGAACTCCAAAGTCAAGAAGTCATCCAGACTTTGGTTCATCCAGAATTCTGAGCGCATTCCAATCTGAACTTTGGTTTGCCCTGAACTTTAGAGATACTGTCTTAGAAAAATCATATGATAGTCTGCTCAAATTTTGATATGCAGTTCTACAAATCTACCTATGCAATTTTGCTTGGTGGATAGTATTTTACAAGATTTTTGTCTGAAGCTATGCAGACTAGCATTATTTTCACTGCTACACAGAATGTGTGCCCTTGCTAAGTACACAACATGCATATCTTAACACTTCTTTTGTGTTAATGTAGTGCATCATTGTGAATTTAAGTGCAAGTGGGCAATGTACGAAGGATAAGCACGTTTCTGTTCATTATGGTTTGAATTTCAAATTAGAAAAACCATCATGAAAATCATAATTCTACAAATTTATCTCCTATCCTGAGTGCAAACATGCATAAACAGTGTAAAGAGCTCAGTTCTACTTTTTGTTTTCATTATTTTTTTCCTAGATTTGCCCTGTTTGGTCTTACTAGCCAGTGAAGATAAAACATGGGTTCATGTCGAACTGTTCTGGCTTGTAGGTAATTGCAGTTTAAAATCATTAGGCAAACCACCACCCTGAGGCAAAGGGAGGAAAAAGGGAACACACATAGACAATAGCCAGAAGGCTTTGAGTAAGTTGAAACAAGTCCGAGAAAAACTTACCTGGTCCTGCAGTGAAAGACTCAAGAGGAGCTTCTTGGAGCTGGCAGGATCTGGTGATGGTGCCTGGCGCTGAGTGCCCTTTTATACCATTTGTGAGAGGATGGTGAGTTTCATTCTTCTCAGAGTCCAATTAATTACTAACACCCAGGAGTTTCACGAAATGATGTCATGCTTCACCGTTCTTCCTCATCGCGGATGTTTCACTTAATTCCATAGGTGGTGCCCTCTCTGTGGAAAGGGTGGTGGGTCCGGTCTTTTAGATGGTCTTATTTAGAGATGTGACTGGAATTTTCCTGGCAGCTCAATCTGGATGCCATTTTCAGGTTTCCTTCATGGATTTCAGCTCCTTATTGGGGTCGGTGGTCCTTCTCAAGAGCAGCTTTTTCAGTTTACTTTTGTTGAAGAATGGAAGAGGATGTGGTGACACAGATCCATTCATCAAATGTGCATTACACCTCATGGACAGGCTCCTTGAGATTCCAGTGGCTATGGGACAAATTTTGCAGAAATTCACTCTCAGAGTTCCTCAGTGGACTCTCAATGAAAGTATGAATTTTTTAAAAAGTTGGGTTGTTGAGGGGTGTGTGTGTTTGGTGGCACTTTTCTTTCCTTTCTAGACTAGCAAAATATTTTACTAAATACCATGGACACCATGAAATCAGCAAAGCCATTGTCTTGGAAGAACAGATCATGGTCAAGGGGAAGGTGCTTTGTTTTACCATATAGCCACAAATCCACACACTTCTGATTGGGACCACATCTGGCTGTTTGAATCCACTTTCTTGATTCCAAATATTTCTAGAATTATGAAAAAATACTGGTGGAAAAATGTTGATATATAAAAAGGTCATTAGTTCAATCTGCTCATTACTCATAGTGTGAAACAGGCAGTGTGGTATAGTGGTTAAAAGTGGGGACTGGGACTCAGGCAATCTAGATTCTGTTCTCCACTTGGCCATGGAGCCAACTGGGTGACTTTTTGCCAGTTATAGACTCTCAAACCCACTTACCTCATAGAGTTGCTGTTGCGGGGATAAGAATGAAAAGCAGGAGGGAAATTATGTAATATGCTTCTAGTTTGTTGTAAGGAAAAAGTGGGAAATAATAAAATAAAATAAAATAAAATAAAATAAAATAAAGGGATGTTGGAACCCTCCACGAGCGATAACCTCAGATTTTTATAGTCTAGAATTTATTTTCCTTAAGGTGAAGGGGAACTTGTGCAAATTTATTCTTGGGCTAATATGCCGATCTAAGATTCATGATCATATTATATAGGACTCATGGGAGATGAATTCCGAACTATTGTGGAGGGACCTGGGTTTAGGATTTCTAGTTTAGGAGGTGTCTGAGGGCTTGTTGTTATTTATGTATGTATATACCTTCATAAAACTAGGCCAACCTGTGCATTCTCTCCAAGTGGTAAAATGTGTGTCCAAAAATCCAATTTCCACCAAAGTATACTGTGAAATTGTTAGGTGGCAACATTCAAGAGATGCTGCTACATGCAATGACGATGCTTTTGCACTGTAGTAATAAGCTCAGTGGCACTTGGCAGATTCTGATGGACTGAGTAGTCTACTTTTGGTCCACAGCACATAAATACTGCAGATAGAAGACCCTTCAGCAACCCTTCAGCTGTTAGGAGCCACTAGGTGAAGGCAAGGTCCTTCTTCTAACTCTTGGGGTGCTTCTTGTAGGGTTCAACTCAGACTGGAGATACACAGATCTGTCCATATCTTACTGGACAGATCTTTCCTCTTGCAAGCAGCCCAAGGTGGCCTGCGCAGCTTGATTTTATCCTCACAACTGCACCCTCGCATAGTAGGTTGAGCTGAGAGTCTGTGACAAGCTCAAAGCCACCCAGTGAGTTTCACAGTTGAGCTTCTTGGGTCCCTAATCCAACAGCTGAACCACCACACTGGCCTTTGTAGTAGTGTCAGTATTAACATTGGCCTAGTCTGTTTGTCTGCTCTCTTATTCCCTGTTTGGAGACTGAAAATTCTTGCCCCATGGCTGCTATGTATATGAAAGAAGACACCAATGAACTAAACTTCCTTCTCCCAGCTGGAACTCCTTTTTCCCTTACTGCTCCAAAAGCTCAGTTCCTGGAACTAAGCTCTAAGAATGTATGCAAATTTCATTTCTGTTGTTTTTGTTCACAATTTATTTCTTTCACAATTTCTGGATGGACTCAGATAAAATCTGAGTCAAAGTTTGAGCTAGTTGGAGCTTGCCACTTGATCTGTGGACATTTGAAAAATAGTGTGCTTTTTGAAACATGCCTCAATCAATGCAAGGAAAAAGTGGACTTTCTGAAGATACCCTTGGATGTTCATGGGGACAAGAAAGACTTGCAATCTGATTAGAATTCAAATTGGAGGTATTTGGAGCACTTCAGTGAGCTTATGTTTTGCTGATTCACACAAGCTTAAGTTTTTATTGTTTCTTTTGAATTTTGCCCTATCACTCTGGCCTTGCCCTCCAAAACTTAACTGGGCCTTCGGACTGAACAAGATCTCCTTGTCTCTGATCCACACAGATGTATCATACTAAATTCCTTTGGACACAGCAGGGCTTTTTTCTCATGGTACTGTGAAGGGTCACAGAAGGGATGGAAGAAAAAAAGCTTGTCCTTCACACCCAAAGGACATTAACTGTGTCTCCTTTAGAGAGAAGTAAATGGACCTGAACTCTCTTAATGTCACTGTGGGTTGTTATTCTACAGGAAAACAATTGGAGGTGCAGCCAGTGTGACACGGTAGCTTGAGTGATGGACTGGGGTCTTGGGAGGTCTGAACTCTAGTCCCCACTATCCATGAAACTTACTGTGTGACTGTGTTTCCTAGAATCCCAGCCTGGCCAGTGTGGTGTAGTGGTTAAGAGCATGGGACTGGGACTCAGGCGATCCAGGTTCTAGTCCCCGCTCAGCCATGGAGCCAACTGGGTGACTTTGGGCCAGTCACAGAATCTCAGCCCAACCTACCTCACAGGGTTGTTGTTGTGGGGATAAGATGGAGGAGGAGAATGATGTAAGCAGCCTTGAGTCCTTTGTAGGAAAAAGGCAGGATATAAATTGGGAAAAAAAAATCACAAGGCTGTTTCTGCGAAGGTGAACTAATGCCTTGGAAGTAGTCATGAGCTGCTCTTGAGAGGAAACAAAATGTGGGATTTAATGCAATGTAATCATCCTGAAGCAGAAGTAGGAGAGGAACAGTTGTCCAAATGTTCTTGGGCTGCATTTCCCACCATCCCTCACCATTCACAAATTTGGCAATGATGGATAGTAATTGTCCGGGAATATATGCAGTCATATACTCCCTGCACTTGCTCTGCAGAAAACTCTATCCAGAGTGACTAAATAGACATAACTTTGGATCAATTAATTTATTTTATTTAAAACTTTTGTATGCTGTCCCTTATGCATGGCATCTCAGGATGACTTACAATCATTAAAGCAATCACAATAAAACAGCAATAAATAACAATTAACCAAAAAATACAAACTAAATAAGTTAAATAAAAGCAACTGTTAAACATTAAATTTTAAATTAGTTTTTAAAATAACAAATAAAAAGGTTTTACCTGGCACCAAAAAGAATGGATCAGGCATTCTCATCTTAAGCTCCACACTGTTGTGCTTTCCCTTTGCATCTTGGGCAATATATTTGGGATTCGGAAATAGCTCATCATGAAGAACTGGGTTGCCAATAGTTGCAATCTTGGCATGGATGGGTCACACCTGGGAAACAAGTCGTCCAATAAACTGAGCCAACAGTTAATGTGTTGTATCTATGTGAATGCTGGGTAATATCTTTGTTACTCCCACCAATCCAAGAGATCAGGGGGGTGGGGGCATGTCTGGCAGTGTGGTGAAGGTTTTTTTTCCTTGAAAATGGTTGCACCTGGAATAGCAAGAGAAGTTCCTGGAATTATTCAAATGGGGAAGATGAGAGCCCAAGGGGGATGATCACATCGAATGCAATGGATATGCCAGAAAGGTTTAATAAGCAAGATCCCTACGGGGCAATGCAGGTTTGAACAGCAGAGAGTCCTACAATTCCCAGCATTCCTGCAGCCAGTGTGACTAGGTGGGGAATGCTGGGATGTGCATATGTGTGTGTGCTTAATCTAAACATGCAAAGTGTGAGTGTATATACACATCACAGACCACAGCTGAGAATAGGTCTGAGTCAAAAGGGAGAGCTCCTTAGGAGTGCTTCCATCCGCATCTATGAGCACCCACCAGTTCAGTGACCGGTATGTGTGTCTTCATGGGGGAATCAGGGATTGGGAAGGGGTTGGGTAATCAGAGGAAGGGCAGGGAACAGTCCCTGGCCTTGGGGCCAGCACATCAGCTGGAACAAGGCCTACTTGGCACGGGGAAGCATTTGTGCTTGGACTTTTTCCTGAACTGGTTGGGATCGCTTCCCAGAAGACGAAGAAGAAACAACAGCTGGGGGACTACGGTGACTGAAGTTATTGCCAGTCCTATGGTCAACAGCTCATGAACAAATTTGGGAAAGGATCTTTCCCCTTCCTAAGTATTTGGGAGGACTTCAAACTGACAAGGAGAAAACCAACCGTTGGCTCATCTCAGTGTACACAGTTCCCATACAGAGGGCACTGCTGTGGCCCCCTGTTGTTCCCCTTGAGCATCCCTCTTTCCCTTGCTTTGGAGCAGGGCCTGGTCTACATATTGAGCAAGCATATTCCAGCCTTGAGGAAGAGGATGAGGAAGAGCAGGTGGTGACGAGGGTGGTCAGAAGAGAGACTCCATGAAGGGAGGAGTCCTTGGAGCCCGCCTTGCCCAAGGGCCCTTCAAAGTTGGGGCTGTCATTGAAAATGGTCCTCAGCCTTCCTCCTAAACAAAAGAAAATGGTACAAAGCTTACACCTGTATCTGACATCAGTTCTGCACAAATAGCTCCACCTGTTGAGGTTTGATGCTCTTGACAGATCTGTCTCCACCCCTTCATGGAAGAAGGGTGGCTGGGAAGGAAATAATCCCTTGAGGTTATAAGGGCCCTTGATTTCTTCTCCAGTGCAAACAGTGAAGTAATACAGAAAATGCTTAACAATAATTAAAGTAATTTCAGAGCATTGCAAATGTTTTGGTGTTCCCTAATTATAGTTTCATGCAGAGAAACTTTTGTTTGTCACACCCTCAAGGCGGACAAAGGAAAGGATCAACAGAAGAGTCTATTCATCCGGTGTTTGGACGAATTAAGGTGGCTCTGAATCATAGAGGCAACTGCAGTCTTTGTGTCTCAAGTTGGACAGAAATGGCCTCTCTGTCTCTTTCACCTAAAGATGGACACCTCTGAGAGGTCTGGGGAACACTTTGTCCCCTAAAACCACAGCACAAGCATCACAGGCCTCACCTGCCCCATCCCATAGTGCTTAATTTTTTATTCTTTTTGTCAAAAGCGTGCCTGGAATCACTGCAAAGACCTGGATCAGTTTGTTTGCTCATCTAGAATAAGTCACTCTGAACCTATGCAGACTGAAAAACAATAGTGCCGGCAGTTTATCTGGATTGAGCATCTGTCTGTGGGTCCTCATCCAGTCCATGATCAGTTTAGTGTATCACAGAGGAGATGGAGCAGGGTGTAAACAGCATACACCTGCCAAAAGTGCTGGCTGACACCATTGAGCCTTTTCACGTGGATTCCCAACAAGACCAGAGTTGATTTATTTATTTATTACATTTATACCCTGCTTTTTTTTCTTTCAAAGAACTCAGAGAAGCTTGCATCATTCCCCTCCTCCTGCTCTCAAGCTTATCCCCACAACAACAGCCCTGTGAGGTAGGTTGGGCTGAGAGTCTGTGCCTGGCCCAAAGGCATCCAGTTGGCTCTGGGCTGAGCAGGGACTAGAACCCGGGTGGCCTGAGTCCCAATCCTGTGCTCTTAACCACTAACCACTAGACCACACTGGCTCTCAGTTGTTAGACAAGATCAACCTCAAGGAACCCAATACTGGAATCTCCATGGGACCAATAACAACAACTAGCTCTTTGATGTGCAAAGTGCTTCTCATCTAAAAATGGAAGTCCACAGGACTAATAAACTGGAACCTAGATGAAACTGGAGTTTCTTGGGTTTGGACTCCCCAGGATCTCTGCAGAGATGAGCTTCTGGTTGACTGGAGCAATGGGGCCATCATGGAGATGGAGACTTCCACCCATTCCTAGCTTCCCCCATAGACTGAGAGATTTCTCTCTCTTCCATTTCAAGCTTCCCAATAGCCAAAATTCTCTTGGTGGTTTATCACATGATGAATACATATACTGAGAAGTAAGAAACCAGGAAGTGTGGACGCAGTAATGATTTTATTTGAAATGAGGAATTGGGCATACTTCTGCTCAAGTCTCACATGGCACAGACATTCACAGGTCAAGGTAGAGGTTAAACATGTACAAGGACAATTTAAGCCAAAACAAGAATGCCAGTTTGCCATGGGGTGAATCATCTTAGCCTTTGTTAGGTGAAACAATGTCTTCCTTTTAAAGACACAATTAACTAATGTAACAATATATTTAAGTGGTTTTGTTTGATTTAAAGTGAACATTGCTGACACCCTGCAGACAGTTCTCATGGGTTATGCAAGGGAAATCATTATGGGTGGACAAGGACTGTATCAGATGTTAGTCTTACTTAAAGTAGACTCACTGAAATGTATGGGACTGAAGTCTTCCTAGCATTAGATGCAACCCCAAGTTTACATATAAGAGGCTTTGCTCATCCATCTTCCGCTGAAATTTGTACCCAGAGAGGAATGCTGGGCTTGGTGGTGGATTGTGGCCACTGGTCTCAGCATCACTGGCAAGAGCTGCATCTGCTCTGGCTTCTGGACATGGACTTCCGAGAAGAGATGCTTGATGAGCTGAAACTGGAGGCTACCCCATGTGTAGAGATGGATCGGTAGCCACCGTGTGGTATTCCTGGGCTGCATGTCAAGAAAGCACGAGTCTCGCACTGCTCCATGAGAAGTGGTTGGTCAGGGCAGTAGAGAGATGGCCCTGGGATGTGGAGGATGAATCATCACCATCACGGGAGGGCAGCTGGCATCGCACAGGTTCCATGGGAAAGACATTTTTGCTGGGCTGCTCTGTGGCTCTAAAGAAACAGATCAGGAAGGGGAACAGAAGCAAAGATCAACACAATATGATGGCCTCAGATGTCCTTTTCTCCAGGTATGAAGCCTTGTCACTGAAGCCTTGTACACCCCATCCAGGACAGGATGACTTGACTGTACAGCAAGGTAAGAAAGTAGATAGTCAAAGGTGTGCACAGAAAGGCATCAAGCCAAAATTGCATATCAGGAAGAACCAGAACAGCCTTGTGGTTGGAGTGCTGGACTGGGTCTCAGGAGACCTGCTTTCTACTCCCCACTCACCCACAAAGCCCACTGGGTGACTGAGAGATTAAATGGGTACACTTCTGGCCAGTGCAACAGTTCTGGTCTGTTTACATTTTTAAACGCACTATTCATTCATTTAAAGTTTGCATATGCCACCCAATACCATGGTCTCTTACAAAGAAAAAACAAAGGAAAAAAGCTTACAAAGAAAAAACCCCCAGAAAACAGCAACATACCAACAAACAACGTGCTGCACCCATCCATTAACAATAAAATCAAAGATAAAAGCAATTAAATATTAAAATGTTGGGAAAATAAAAAGGGTTTTGCCTGATGCCGAAAAGAATAAAGCAACAGCATCAAGTGAACCTCCCTGGATAGCATGTTCCAAAGTCGGGGTGCCACCACTGAAAAGGCCCTTCTCTGGGTAGTCACCCTCCTGATTTCCTTCAAAGAGGACTCCCAGAGAAGGACCCCTGTCCCAGATCTCAAGGGATGGCAGGCAGATAGGGAAGAAGGTGGTCCTTTGGGAATCCATTCCTGTAATTGAATTCTGTTCCTTTCAACCTGAATATGCTATTTTTTCTAACCCCCTCCAAATGTGGAGTGTAATGTAATATTTTCATTCATTTGACTAGGATCATTGAATCTGTTTCATTTTCTGTCTCTTCCTTAAGTCTTGTTCAACGATCATGCATTTTGTGCAGATTAAACATCTCTTGGCAAAACTTACCAAATTCTGCAATGGTAAGAACAGAAGTGGTGGGTCTCAATGTTGAAGGAATCTAACGATGGTTCTCCATGGCCTGAGAACATGATGAGAACAGCGTGAGAGCCAGTATGGTGTCGTGGTTAAGAGCCTGGGACTGGGACTCAGAGGATCTGAGTTTGAGTCCCCGCTCAACCATAGAGCCAACTGGGTGACTTTGGGCCAGTCAGCCTCTTGGCCCAGCCTACCTCACAGGGTTGTTGTGGGAATAAGATGCAGGAGGAGAATGATGTAAGCTGCCTTGAGCCCTTTGTAGGAAAAAGGCAGGATATAAATCGCAATATAAAATGATACATAGTCTCATAAAGTGCTTACAAATTGTTCCTTGCAGTGACATCCAAGTTGTTTCAGAGCATGGTGTCAGTGTCTGTAATTTTTCATCCTCATTTACTCATGTTTTCTTCCTCATATTTCACCACACTGGGTGGAAATTGCTCGGGCTCTCGTTCTGAAGTGGATTCAGAGCAAGGCTGACTCAATAAGCTAAGTGGTGCTTTGTATCCACTAGGGGGAAGAAGTGACAGAACTTCCTCTGTTTGGCCAAAGTTTGGGAAGGGAAGCTAGCCACTTTGGAATTCCTCCATTGCCCTCGAAGGCGGCAGGAAGCACATCCTTATACCTGAGTTATTTATTATCCATTTATTAGATTTATATCCCACTTTTTCTTACAAAGAACTCAAAGCAGCTTACAAAATTGTCCCCCTCCTGCTCTCAAGCTTGTCCTCTCAAGAACAACCATGTGAGATTAAAGAGAGAGAAGGGGGTATAAAGCAAAATAAGTTTCATGATTTTTGGGATGTATTTATGGAGCATTTTTTAAAAGGGCGGAAAGGATTTGATCCCGGAAAGAATCATTGCAGTTTCGGAGTGGGGAGGGGGATGTCCTGTAATACTTGAATGTGTTCTTTTAATTTTTAATTTTTATTTGTAACATGTATCATTGGCCCTGGTGAAGGGAGGCAGTGTATTGTAAGAATGATCTTAATTGTATGTTTAATGTTATATTTTTTGCTTCTAAATGTGGGTTTGTTTGCTTGTATTTTAAATGCAAAAATAATAAAATTTATTTTTATACACTGCCTGAGCAGCCCAGAATGGTGTCCAATGTTAGCTTTGTGTAAGATTCCATTTAGCTATTCTCATCATGGCCAAACCCAGTTTCTGAAGTCCAGTTTTGAAACATGCCACTCAAATGTTCTCCACCAAAAGGACCCCACCTATGGGATGAAGCATAGCTGTGATGATTCTTTCTCTGTGGCATTCTCCTGTGAAGCTTTTATCTTGCAAAATAAACCCAGGCACAAGGCTGGGGGGAACACACAAACTTTTTCCCCCAAAGAGGGACCTCAGCATCTCTTCCAAATGGTTTCCATGGCAATGCAAAACATCAACATCCCAAAGATTCGATCCACAACCATTTTTCAAAGAAGGACCCCACCTTTGGATGAAGCATCAACAATGAGGAAGCAGCATTGTGAATCACGCAATCACGCAATTACTCAGTGAATCCACCTGGGCGTTACATGGGGGGAAAACAAACCCAGCAAAAATGTTGTTAATATTTTTTGGGGTTATGAAAACTGAATGCATCATCCTCCCAGAATATAAAACCTCGGCAGGTGCACAGTATTCCTATCAGTTACCCTCAGCACCGAGGCTCTCCGCTCGCATTCTTTCCATCCCACGGCCAGGTAAGGCTTTAACTTGCTCAAATTTTGAGGATTTTGCTCTACTAACTTGGCTTGTCGTTTGCTGAATGGTTTGGGTTTGTTTGTTTGGTGTGCTTTAAACATTCCTACCATTTAGCGAACACGGCTCAGCATGAAAACTTGATTCACTATGCTGGCTGGTGCAACCAGAGAGTGAAATTCAAGAAGCAAAAATGAAATTCCACGGAGCTATTTTTTAAATCGTTAGTGTATGTCAGCATCTGGTCAGATGTATTGGCTGGCTGCTGCATGGTCTTGGTGTTTTCATCCACCTTTAATCCACTTGGAAGCACAGAATGCATATTATCTGTGCAGTTCCAATTAGGAATTGCTATGTCCAATGGATTCAGACAATATGGCAGACCATCCTTTATTTTTAAGCTATTGGTGGTCTGTTGTGTCATCCTGAACCAAGTTGTGCTTCACCATGGTAAGCTTGATCTTCTGTATCATGGTCTCTCTGTACTACCATGACTTGTTGTGATGTCTGAACCTAAGATCTCAATCTCCATGGTCCTGCCATGCAACTACCACAGAGTTCCATGGCAAGAGTGGCAACTGCAGGAGCCACTCCAGCCATCCAGCCTCTATGAGCCGATCAGTGAGGAAGGAGCAGGGGGCATCAGCAGGGACCAATGCACCTTGGGATTGAATTTCAGGTGAAGGGACTGATAGGAAATCTGCTAACAGCTGGAGGACTGAGCAGGGAGGATGGGACCCATGACAACATAGAAGCCACTTAACTGTGAGGTAAATCAGGGTTAAAATAACCCCCAAAAACTTGTGGATCATGATAATCAAGCAGGATTGCTTGCTCTGTTGTCTGGAGGGACAGGCTTCCCTCCACTGATTAGTTCTACATTGATTAGAAGTAACTGGACAAGTCCTTGTCCTATAATTCTAGGGGTCCTACATCTGGAGGCCCATAGGATCATTCAGGTACCCAGATGTGAAGTCAGAAAAGAGTCCCTAGGAGTTAGCAGCCCATGCGCAGGTTGCACACGCCTCGTGGCCAGAGTGTGAGCTTCAGCTCAAAGGTCGTAAGGGCAACTTCAGAGAAGGGTGGAAGAGGATGTCCCAGGGAGCAGAGGAGACTGGGTCTGCCACCATACGTGGGATCCTGGTGACACTTGTGCTTCCTTTCTCCCTTGCTGATTTGCAAAAAGAATATGGAGGTGAAGATTACCTCTGCAACCCCACTTTTCTCTGAGTTCATGGGCAACCCCATTCACCTAGATCCCATGTGGGCTTAAGTGCCATCAAACTAACTTTCACCAATCCGCCGGAGCCCACATATCCTTGAATCGATGTTGGAAAATGGACTCCTACCACGGAAGGATTCGAATTTCATCACACTGTAGGACAGATTTATCAGGGCTTATGAATGACATCCATTTTCCATCTTGTATCCTTCTAGACCCATCCACCAGTTCAGCCAAGATGGCATCCAGTTGGAACCCCTGCTATGCCACCTGCCCAGCAGTGACCGTGACCATTCAACCACCTCCGTTCGTCTTGACCATCCCAGGACCATCCCTGCACTGCCCCGATCAACCACTCTGCATTGACCAATGCAACCCATGTGCCCCAGTTGCATACAACGGGGGTGCAAGCCATGGTGGATATAGCTCATTCTCAGCCAGTGCAGGTCCCTCCTTCAGCGCCACAAGCGTTTATGCGCAGAAATCCAGAAGCCACAAATTCTAAACCACAACTCCACAGGATGAAGAACATGAGTAGCCAAAGCCTGGTAGCTCAAGCTCCCCATTGCTCCAAATTGAACCAAAAGGCTGCTGCAGATTGGACTCGGTGCTTCCTGTGACCGCAGGTTGCATGGGCAGGTGTGTGGATAAGGCTTCTTTATAGAAGACTTCTCTGTGCCTGATGAGTTCCCTGCCGAAGCCCCGGTGGCCTCCGGAGGGGCTCCTCCATGGCAAAGAAACAAAACCATTTTGCAGAGAGCATCTTAAAAATGCATTTGGATTGCAAAGGGCCCTTTTGCTTTGAGGCAGCTGTTTAGTTAGCAACGTTGTGTCTTTGTGCTACCTGAAACTGTAAACTGTGGTCATGTGTATCCATTCTCTCTCCCAATAAACCCTGTGTTGCATCCAAACTCCTAGTCTTTTGTTATTGGTGTACCCTTTTACATCCAAGACAAAATTTCTTTAGGAAAATGACAGCATACGAATTGAAGAACATAAGCATGGATTTGTTCCATGGAATGAAAGGGTCACATAGCCTAGACATAGAAACAGAGCGAGTCAGAAGGGGCCTCCCGGGCCATCTAGTCTGACCTCCAGCACCAGCTGGCTCTGCTCACAACATCCCATCCCAGCAGGTGTCCTGTAAGGGTTCAGTCCAGCACCTCTGTCAGATGCTTCAAGAAGATGTGGGCCCTGATGAGGGGGGGCTTAAGGTGACTGAAGTGGCTGGAGCGTGAAGGCCACATGCCTGGGGTTGGGTGGGGATGTCTTGTGTAGCCCTATATGTCTGTCTGGAAAGGTG
This sequence comes from Varanus salvator macromaculatus, assembly GCA_023646645.1. Taxonomy (NCBI): domain Eukaryota; kingdom Metazoa; phylum Chordata; class Lepidosauria; order Squamata; family Varanidae; genus Varanus; species Varanus salvator. The sequence continues at coordinate 5,271,822 of JAIXND010000803.1, read as the reverse complement.
GGAAGAGTGGAGAGAAGGAGGAAGACTAGATACCGGTGGCCCCAAGGAGAGATGTCAAGTGAGGAGGGAGGCACAGCAAGGGCTGGTTAGTGGGTCAAAGTGGCTCCCTGCCCAAGGTGCTTCCGAAGAAGGGATCCACCCTGAGCTGGAGAGCTCTAAGACTCTGCCTGTCTCGGCATGAGCTTTCTTCTGACTTGGTGAGGTTCCAGAGCTGGTCTTCCTCATTGCTCACAGAGCTTGAGCCTTCTGCAACATGCCCTGCTACATAGCCCAAGGCAGCATTGGTTCCCATGCATTTTTCTTTTTTTCTTTTGGCTTAATCAAAGTCAATTACCTAGGTGCATGACTCAAAGGGGTGTCTTCAGGGAGACTCCAGAAAATGCCAGAGAAGCCCAAAAGTGTCCCTAGCATTGGCAATCTAAACACTTGTTTGTTTGTTTGTTTGTTTGTTTAGGGCATTTGTATGCCGCCCCATCGCATAGCCTTGGGACAGCTTACATAAATAAAATAAAACATAATACAGATAAAATCCAGATCCACTCTGGCTACATATTAAAACCTATAAACTGATATTAAAAATTATTAAAATATTGTTGAAATAAAAAAGTCTTAGCCTGGTGCCGAAAAACAAATAATGACGGCGTCAGGAGGACCTCTCTGGGGAACACTTGCACAAATGTTCTTCCTGCACCCTTGGTTGAATAATAATAATAATAATAATAATAATAATAATAATGCATTTAGAAAGACCCTCCATCCCCTAAGCAATGAACATATTTGATTTTTCCACTCTGCCTTCCTTACAAAGAAATCCTTGCGTCCTTGAGGAGAAATGAATTCTGTCCACATGTTGATGGGAGTGTTTCTCATTTTCTTTCAAAATGTGCATGTTCCCCATCAAGCATGAATATAAGGGCATGTGATGGAGATCCAGTGGCTGCTGTAGTGCGAGTTCTGGACTGGGCACCTGGGAGATCCAGGTTCTGGCCCCCTCTCAGCCATGAAGCTCCCTGGCTTTATGCCAGTCACAGAATCTCAGCCTAACCTACCTCACAGGGCTGTAGTTGTTATGGGGATAAAACGGAGCCATGTAAGCCACTGTATATGCCTTGCCACCAGGTTCAGCCTTGAAGCAGCCCAAATCATGACTCTAGGGTGCCATCTGCTGGGCAGAACCAAAATGGTCACCAAAGTCCTTGCAGGGTCAGGCCCAGGCCCTGCTGGAGTGCTTAGCCTCCTGATAGTGCTGGATGGGAGACCTGGGGAGAGCTATATAAGAACAAGCTCTGCCCTTCTGCAGCTTTCTCAGCAATGCAGGTTTCTGTTTGCTATGCTGCTCATTTCAGCTCCTGCTTCTTAAAAAGGGAGGTCTTTGCATGGCACCAAAAATGTATAAAGAAGGTGCCAGGCAGATCTCCTTGGGGAGAGCATCTAAGTTGCATGCAAGAAAAACTAGTAAGATAGGAGGGGACTGCCTTTTTTCTTATTAAAAGGGGACCTGATTATTTCAGTGCAAGATGTTTAAGTGCTGATTGTGAGGGACTGGGATGGATATGGTCTTCAGGACTGCTCATGAGAAGCCTCAGACTATGTTCAGACCCTCACTAAGGTCCAGCCCTTCCATGGAACCAACCCCCAAATCCAAGCATTTGAGTGGGGAAGACACTCCCTTTTGGGTGGGTGGTATTGTCAGGATGTGGGCTGCTCTGGGGCTTCACCTTGTGGCCAGAACAGAAAAAAAGGACACTGTGGTGATTGCAGGATCAGGCCCAGTCTCTGCTGGAGCTCACAACTTCCTAAGGAGTGCCAGCTGGGAGACCAGAGGAAGAGCTATACTGGAGCAAGCTCTTCCTTCCACTGGCTCAGTTTGCTTTGTCTTGCCCTATGGATACTATTTAGAGCTTGCACCACCTTAGTCCTGTCTGTCTTGGTTCCTGCTACCCAGACCCTGGAGTGAATTATCCTGGGGGAAAATAGGATCGGAAGGCACAGCAAGAGGATGCCCTCTCTCTTTAACACAGTAGAGGAGACCATGGGTTGACAATGCAGGAAAATGATTTATTTCAAAACAGACATCCAGTTCAGACAAAAACAGATACAGCTGTTAATCAGAAAACATCAAGAGCCATATTACAGTGTGGAGGTCAGTCTGCTTGTTGAGGAAGGACGTGTGCCTGGAAAGATCCATTGGAAACATTGTTCTATTGTTTCTTTTTATTTTAATAGGAAATAGGCCAGGGCACTTGCTTCTTGGGGTCCTTTGGAAGCTTCACAAGGGCTTCTTGGGGAGCTGATCTGTACTGATTAAGAAATGTCACATGAAAACAGCCTGCCTTTCCATCTCCTGCTGCTATGAGGGATTATGGACTTTGCTTTATGGCATGTTCAACTCAACTCAGGTAGTGCTGAGGTCCACCAAGCCCAACTGTTGCTCAATATTTACATAAGCAGAGGGTTTCCTTGGTAGACATGAAAATAGTTTCCCAAAGACAGATACTGAATACTGGCTTGCAGTTCAAGGGCTGTGGTACATGTGGAACACACATTTCAGGGGTCCATCGCTACAACTCCAATGGCTCTGAATTGCTAGCTTGCTCTTCTATATTCTTTGTCATCTTAGTTGTGTGGATGGTGGCTCTTGAGCTCAGCATCGTCGGCAAGGGTTGCATCCGCTCTGCTTTTTGGGCACGGCCTTCTTGGAACAAGCGCTTTCACAGCTGCATCTTGAAGCTACCCTGCCAGCATTGTGTCTGCTGCAGCTTGGTCTCTCAGTGTACTGGGCTGGGGCACAAGGGTTGTATGGCTCAATGAAGAATGGTTGCTCAGGGCAGTAGAGAGCTGACCCTTGGATGTTCATGGAGAACGGGGGTGGCTGGACCAGCACTGTCATGGGTGTGCAATTGGGGTAGCATTGGCTCCATCCACCGGACATCTTTGCTCAATGGGCTGAGTGGAGCTGAAGGAACACATCAGGGTAGCTTAGTCAAAATACAATACAAGCGCAAATTGACTACACATCTTATCAGGCATGCTGGATGCCTTGCGTTATTGCTGCTCTCTGCTTACCCTTTCCAGTCCTCCCTTTCTCCTACGGTCTTCTAGATTATCTATTGTTTGGGTCATGTTGCTAAACCCAGTGTTTGGGCCATGGCAGCTGAGTTTGGAGACTGGGTGACCTTGTTCCAGCAATGGTGGGTCAGAGAGGGGCTTCCCTGGCCTTCCAGTACAATACCCATGAAGGGGAGCTGGTTGCATAGTAGCTGATAGTTTAAAACCTAAAATAATTTTATTATAAACTGTAAATCTCAAATGGTTGTGAGACCTGCAAGAAAAGACTTATTCATCTCTTCTTAATTCTCCCACCTTCAGTGCTTCCTGAGTCAACCTCTGTACAGTCTTGGCCTCCTTCCATTCAGTTGTACATGCCTGTACCAGTTTTCTGTGTCTCCACGCCATCAATCGACCAAAAATACCCATTGCAGGTTCTGCACGATAAGCGATATTCTGTAACCAAACCTCTCAACCACCCCTCACCCGTATGTTAGAATATTAATATCCCATTGCCATCTTCACCGTTGGACAGGCAGGTAATAAATCTGAAACCAGATGCCTTCGAAATGTGTGATGTATACCAACCAAAGCAAAAGGACCGCAGGCAGTCCTTACTCCCTTTCTGGTTGTCTGCCCTCTAAATGTGGCAGAGTTAAGTCTTGGTGCTCATTAAGTGTCAACATTAAAACGAATTAACAAATAATGAGGTTAATAAAAGAAAATCAGAGCAGCATCAGAGATAGCCAAGAAGTGTTTCACGAGTACCTCAGCAGCACTTACCAGGTTTCCCGATGCAAAGAACTCAGATTGTCAGTTTTGAGGGCATCTGGTAAGGTTGCTCTGAGATGCTCTGGTTTTTATATGATTTCCTAAACTGCCTGAAAGGATGGTATAATTTTTCATGAAGTTCTAATTGTTACCATTCCTTTCACTGTAACACCCAAGTTGTTTCAAGAAGTCGTGCCTGTGTTTGCAAGGTGACCTGATTGTCCCAAGTTTCTCGCTTGTTCTTCCTCTTCTTTCACTTCGTAGGAGGGGACCTTGCTTGTCTGTCAGCCCCTAGGTGGTGGCCCTCCCAAGGACATGGACACTGCTCTGATTTAAGTGTTCCCAAAGCAGTTTTTATGGAGAATGAGTCAGAATGACCTCTAGAACTTCACAGCCCAAATTGCAAAGTGTGATGGACTCCATACAGGGCCTCTGTGTCCTCCACAGGGAAACATCAGGTGAAGCTTAGCCATTGTGTGGAAGCTCTGGAAAGAAGACCAGCTTCCTCTTATTAACTAAGCACCAGGGGTTCTTTTCTCCCTTAGGAATCAGGAAGCAAAGGATCTGTGATGTCTAGGACTCTCCGAATGTCATCTTGCCATGCATCTCGTGGGTGCCTGGGTCCGTGATCACTACTCCTTGTGCAAAAGGGAATAAAATTAGGACCCCTAGGGTATGGGCTTCCATGGGAGGTGGGTGAGGCCCCATCGGTGAGGGTGTTCAAGGATAGGCTGGACAGGCGCATGGTGGGCACGTCGTGAGCGGAGCCGGCTGGTGCCGGGGATCAGACTAGATGGCCCAGGGGACCCCTTCTGACTCACTCAGTTTCTATGTTTCTAAAAGGTTCGAAGACTGAATATGGGATTTCCTCCTAGATTGTGCACATTTCCAATTTGTAACCCCTCATTCAATTTCTTTCTTTCAGATTCAGCATTTTAAACAGGCTTATAGCAAGCAGGTACTTTTTCCGTGGTGGAACCAGCTGTGCCAGTTTGGTGTGGCTGAACCTGGTGTGGATACACTGCCCCACCTGCATGCAGATAGCAGCCATTGCTGCCCATGGGACCCCCTGCAGCAAATCTTCAGTGCCTCCAAAGCCTGACACCAAGGTACTTGTGCCTCCCTATCAGACCCAGGATAACAACAGCCAGGACAAGAAGTCAGGGCTGCTCTCAGAGCCTCACACAACAACAGATACTCTTGTGATACATCTGTTTTTTTTGTGGTTGTAGTAATTAATTGCAGACAGTAGATGGAGCCTCTTCCCCTCCTCCTCCTCCACATCCTTTTTTACCTCTTCAGATGTTGAGGGAGATACAAAGTTCTGGCACTTGCTCTTCTGGCAGCGTCAACCTTTGTTACATGATGCAGTTGTAGTGTCTTTGAAGTTGCATCTCCACCTTCCTCTGGGTTTGTCTTTGGTCTCCTCCTCTTTTTGGGTATGCCTTCTCTGACCTTGATTGGACCCAGCAAAAATTCTACTGAAATGCGGGATGATGCAGAATAACTGAATTATTGTAGGCAGTTCTCAGCTTGAATCAGGAAACCCAGGAGTTCCTAACCAGACACAACAGTCAAGAAAACAAGATTTTTTGTGTGCATTTTTCTAAATAGATTTATGAACTATAGGGATGTATGAGTAATGGGATGCTGGCACACCCAGTTGGCACCTTCTCGACTGAACATGGGCTTGGATGCAATCCAAGCACATTTCTGAGCTTGCAATGAAATTCATGTTTATTTTTAAAGATAACATACCTATATTGCAGGGGAGAAAAGGAAATGCTCATAAAATGCTTTAATCAATGGGAGAAGAATGAGTATATTTTTCATTTATGCACAATTTATTGGAAAATTCATGTACAGAATACGGACTTGCATTAACAAAAAATTCGCCAGATGGAGCTATATTCCCACATTTGGGAAGCTTTGGGAAGCGCTTCTGCGTACTTTGTTCTGGAGATTTGCTGATTTGAATATCCCTAACTGATTGTGTGTTTTAAATAGTTCCAATATAAAGCATAATGAAGTTTTAAAAGAATCCAATAGAAATAAGGTATACAGTAAAGAGCACCAGACTAGATATAGCCTAAAACTAGAACTCCACAGAGAGTAAAAGAAAGCTGTGTGTGTACAGTGAGCTACTTTGTGGAGTTGTGTCAAAGTGTTCCTATGCAGGACAATTTCTCCTATGTTCCTCATTAAATCAGTCTTATTTCGCAACAATGAGGGCTGAGTTATGGAATTGCAGGTGGATGGTGCCAATTTGTCGTTTCCTAATTCTTGATGGACACCTTGGCCACTTTCATTCCCTGTCCCAGCAGAACTGCCCTCTTCCACTCATCTAATTAATTACAAGTTTTAATGGCTTTGAATGAGAAAGCCATGGGTGTAAAAATGAAAAGAATAACAGTAACAAAGAGGTATTTTGCAATGGGTTGTACCCTTGCTCCCATCAACCTTATGTCAGGTCTCCTGACCTGTGAGTCGTGGGTGAATGAGGGCAGCAGAAACCCAGAGCCACCCTGTTCTAGTCCTTCTGGATCTTCATTTCCCTGAAGGAAGATTATCACTCGGCATATGCAAAAAGCGTCCATCCCTTTCATCCTATTAACTGCTACCTGCTCATTCAGCACCTGTAGAGGGAGCGGAAAACAACCCCAAACACATTGCTGGCAGTGACTTCAAAGGGTAGGACTCATTAGCTTAAGCAAAACATCTTTCAACAGTTATCCTCAGAGCATTTGACGTGGATGCAAAATCCTTTGATTTGAGGCTTAGAGAAGGCTTAGTCCTTAAGAGAGAATAGTTCCTTTTCTGGAAGGGAGTTAGAAAACATTGCAAGCATCTTTCTGTGGTGTGCTCTGACTTGATCAGAGATAGGCCGGCATGGTGGTACATCTAGAAACTTAGGACCAGATCACTGCAATGCATCCAGTGTGGGACTACGCTTGATGCTGGTCCAGAAACTGGAGGGATGTGGAATTCAGCAGCTCCACTTATTTCAGGAGCTGCCGCTTTTCAGCCTGCAGCTTCTTGCAGATGGAACAGCACAGGTTGCTTCTTTGGTGCTACACCAGGTTCAAGGCCTTCCTCCTGCATTTTTTGAGGGTCTGTCTGTTTTGAGGGTCATTTTATTTCTGCAGACAAAAGGCCTTTGTTTGAATGTTTCACCCAGGAGCTTTGAAGAATGAATGTCAAGTTCCAGTCATTTCAAATGTAAACTTTCCTGCTTCATGTCAATCAACAAAATCTATGTAACAGTGCAATCAGCAAACCAAAAGTTTGGATTGTAAACTTCAGTTCCACAAACAATGTTTTCCTAATGCGCCATAAGTTGGATGCCAGGAAGCACTTCCTGACAGTTAGGACCCCAAGGGCGTGGAATGGGCTTCCACGGGAGGTCGTTGAGGCCCCATCGGTGAGGGTGTTCAAAGACAGGCTGGACATGCATGTGGGCATGTCATGAGCGGAGCCGGCTGGTGCTGGAGGTCAGACTAGATGGCCCAGGAGGCCCCTTCTGACTCACTCTGTTTCTATGTTTCTAAGTGTGTTTTGTTTGTTTGCTCTTAGATGAATCTGCTCCTTTTCATGGCTCACAAAACTATTGGAAATGAACTGTAGTTCGCCTCATTTTGTGTCAAGTTTGGGGTCACAAAAGCTCCCCACAGGCCTTTCTTTCTGCATATTTTAGGACATGGAGTTGGCTAGTGGGGGAACAGGTCACTGGGCTAGATAGGGCTCTGGTTTTGCTGCACAACAGAATGTGAGCTACGGAGGCCAGCCACCCCAATACGCAAGTGGAATGAGGGCTCAGAAACATTCTAGGGGTCTCCAAATGCTAAATATCTGAGTGTAGCTTTCCGATACATCTTTTGTATTATGTAGGAATATATGACACTGATGATACTCTAAAAGCCCGGCAAGCAATGGTGAGGGAGCAATCATCTGTCCTGACCCAGGGAAGAGCTGGAGCTAAGAGTGAACCACCATCTCCCTTCATGAAAGACGATTCCACTTTTGCTTCATTCCTAAAGCAATTTGGAACTGATGCTGGATTTCTTTGGGCCCTGTTTCCCAGCATCCATAATATGGGGAAGCAGTTGTTGGTAGGTTGTGCAGATGTTTCCTTCCTATTATTGATCTTTCCATTTCTCTGACACTTCAACAGGAGCCTGAGGACCCTGCTCTGAAGAGCTCAAATGCAAAAATAATCCCCAGGATATCTCCTGGGCCTTCCTCCAAGTGCGGAAAGCTGAAGAAGGGACAGATTTCCAAAGTAAGGATTCCACAATGAAGACGGGGCATTCCCCAACACCGTGTCTAACAAGGTACACCAGGTACCAAGCCTGGTCCAATGAGAATTGCTTCATCGTCATCTTCTTTTGAATTTCCACTGAAATCCATTTTTTGGCTATCAAATTGAGCAAGGATAGTTGAAAAAGAAGTTGGAGGATATTTTGGTACTGGACTACAGGATTAGAACAGTTATGGGCCACAGTTTATCCCCCAATCATCACTGCCTCGTGGCCATTTCCATTTCTATTTTTACCCCCCCCCCAAAAGAAAGAAAGAAAGAAAGAAAGAAAGAAAGAAAGAAAGAAAGAAAGAAAGAAAGAAAGAAACCATCTGTATTGTCTGAGAACTGACAAAAGAGTTGAAGTTAATTGGGAAACCAGCGAACGTTAACCAAGGTAGCGCAACAATTTTGTGTGCTTTCCCTCCACTTTTCAGGAAGCATTTCATGGTCTTTGTAGCTCCCAACAGACCTCATCTCATGAAGGGGGTACAAGAGCCAATCATTACCTCCCCAGCCTTCTCAAATTTACTCACCCCTACATAAAGCAACCCTAGAATAAAATGGAGCTGGTATATCCAGTGTGATCTTGGATGCCTTCCAAGAATCTAGCTAAGTGTGGTAATGAGATTTAGAGATCAAAGCAGTGCTGCCTATCAGACAGCATTACAATGGGGAGACATAGAGTGGTTTAAAGGGAGAGGTGAAGATGGTCCTTGATAAAAGCACTTTGGAACATTGTAAACAATTCCGAAATGATTCCTGTTTGAAAATGAAGTGACTGTTGCATCAGCAATCAGGTGTGTGGATGGGGTGGGCTGCTTGGGCATGAATGAAGCTTTAGAAATGGCTTTGATGGTGCGATGTGGCCTCTTTTCCCCATCCCACTCCTGAGCTGTATTTCCAAATGTCACCGTTGTGCAAATGGATCTGATTTGGGAGGAGAGGGAAGGGAAGGGAAATATGGCGGCTGAAATTTCAGTCCAAATCTAATTTCAAGTGGAAAGGGGTGACTTCAAAAGTCAAATGCATATGGAGATTCAGGAGAAGTTCAAAGATGAACATTTCTGCCATTCAAGAAACTATTAAAGGAAGTTTGGAGATCTGTCACTGTTTGAGGTGCAGTAATGGGGTGGTTGAACTATATCCGTGATCCCCCATCAGGCCTGCAGGCTGGTGCTGCTGAGGTTACGATGAAGCACTGCTCTTTGGTTAGCTGTTTCCATTTGTGGCTGAAGGAGGTTCCTCTAGGATAGTCCAGGGAAGGGAAATGGTTTAGATTACTTGCAATGCACAAGGAGATGTTTTATTTGTTTATTTGTTTATTTATATTGTGATTTATATCCTGCCTTTTTCCTACAAAGGACTCAAGGCAGTTTACATCATTCTCCTCCTCCATCTGATCCCCACAACAATAACCCTGTGAGGTAGGCTGGGCTGAGAGTCTGTGACTGGCCCAAAGTCACCCAGTCAGCTCCATGGCTGAGTGAGGACTTGAACCAAGATTGTCTGAGTCCCAGTCCCATCCTCTTCACCACTAAACCACACTGGCTCTCAGATGTTGTTTGATTTTGGATTACTTTCTGCTCTTCTCACAGTCATTTTTATGGTTGCTTTCTAAGCAGTGGTTCCATCAATGAGATGGAGCAAGTCCATCAAGGAAACCACAGACTTGAGGTTATAAGAGCTGAGCAGGATTGTGAAGGGCACGTCATTTTGGAGGGTTTTCAAGCCTAAGATTGCCAAAAGTTGGAGATGACTTGATGACACATTGCAGCAAAAAGCACAGTGGTTCCTGGCATCCCTTTTGAGCAAAAAGCAAAAGAAAGGATTATTTCAGGCCTGAGGGTTCCTAGAAGGCTTCACCATCCTCCTTTCCTCAGCCATCAATCTTGTGGATTTTCCCAGGTGTTGGGCAGTTCTTCCAGAACAGGAAAGGTCAAAATGTCTGGAGCAAGCAGGGATGTCAGGAAAAAATGCAACACCATCAGGCTCTCTGGACAGTTTACAAAGGTAAAGAACATATATACAAAGATATGCTTCTCTAGGAGTGTGGCCTGCAGACTCTGCAGCAGACTGATTTTCCTTCACTCATGCAGATTCTGAAGACTTACCGATGGTCTTTATTTATTTTACAAAAGTTTTTGCACTGTCATAAAACACAAGCAAGCAAACAAAAGCTGCTATGGGCCTCATAGTGTTTCCCATATAGGGATCTATGAGAAATCCATTTCAGTTCATTTTCAAATGCAGTTCACACCTTGTGAATCAAGTGCAGGCTCAGAGGTAATCTATGGTGAAAGTCCATACATTTCTGTGCACACGGTGTGATTCATCCCCCTGCCCATGTGTTTCACATTGTGCATTACATTTGAAGAAAGCACATGAAAAAAATGCATCTTTTTTGGAGGAGATTATGGAGAAGCATAATCTCAGAACTGGGGGGTACTCTGTGACATCTAGTTCAGTGTCCTGCCAATGCAGGCAGAATGTTCCAAAAAGTTAGGTTGCCATGAGTTTCAAGATCTCCAAACTGGAGCTTTGGCTAATGGGTTGCACTGTTGAATGGCTCTTAGCATCAAAGATATCCTAATATTCAGCTGAAATCTACCCTCCCGCAGTTCAAGCTACCAAGGTTTCATTCTTGCTTCTGGAAGAGCAAAGAGCAACCACTTGTGATCTTCATCCAGGAGAACTAGTGTTGCGCAGTGGTTAAGAGCATGGGACTGGGACTTCTAGTCCCCAATTGGCCATCGTGACAATTGGGTGATTTGGGACCAGGGGCATACTCTCAGTCCAGTCTACCTCACAGGGTTGTGGTGGGGATAAGCTTTGGCAGAAGACTGAGCGCAGACCAAAAAGACTTCTTTGTATGGTGCAGGGTCAAACAATATGCAGAAATGCAGAAATGCCCCCAATTTTGGCAGCTTCAGAAGAAGACTGGGTTAATTCCTGGATGAGGAGAAGGCTATCCACAGCTCCTGGTGGCTATATATCATAGTTCCAATATGCCAGTGCACTCCAGTTGCTGGGGAACATGGGCAAGAGGGCACTGTTGGCCACTGTGTGAGCAGTGACTACAGATTGGTTTCATGTCCATGATCAGTTCTGGGCAATTTGAATGGGTTACATATCAGTGAAAAACAAATTAAAATTCATTTCTCTTGCCTCCCTCATTTCAAATGCAGGTTCTTAAAAGAAACGAGGACACCTGTGGTTTCATACATGAGCTTAGCCTGACCTTGAGCAGTTCATCCTGTGATATTGTGTTTCGGCTTCTCTTGCTGTCGGTAAATCAAAGCATCCATGCAGTAAACATTCTCCTCCACCAGGTGGAAGCACACCAACAGCTTTGGCCATTTCATTGCCAACCAACCCTGTTTGCAAAGGAGGGATTATTTGAACAGGTTGGAAGTTTTTTCTTATACTTATTCATATAAGTCTGGGAGGAACTGGTTTCCACAAATCTATCCACAAACAAATCAGCCCTTTGCTTTGCTTCTTACAGAAAGGAGAACTGTTGGAATGCCGGCCAGGTTGAGTTTCTCTTCCGTAAATTGTACCATATGCCTGGTTAGATCTTCAGTGTGGCGTTCTCTGATTCACCTCTGGCTGGGGAACATGGGGGTGCTGTGATGCTCTTGCCATGCTTGCGGTTTTCATGTGCACACCTGGGCACTGTGTGGATGTAACACTGGACCAGGGTATCCCGTGGTCTAGATTTGGCTAGGCTCCTTTTGGCTTCTAATGATTATGGGAGAGGAAGATTGGCGTTTTGCTGTCTACTCTCTTCACACTATGCTTCATAAGCTGCCTTCTAAGGGATTCAAAACCAGCAAATCAACCGCACCAAAATCCAGGTGTCCACTATGGATTTGCAGTTCCACAAAATTTGGGCTGACAAAGTTCTTTCAGTTTCATCTTGAAGCTCTTTCCAAATCAACTCTGATTGCAAACTATTTCCCTTCCTTTTCACATGGAAAATCTGTGAGTATTTTTTGTGTGCAATTTTTCCAAAGTAATTCTTTGAAATATACACATTCTTTTCACATTAATTAGTGTGTTTGCAGGCATGTTTCACATTTTATGGTTTTTTCCCCCAAGTGTATCCTGGCATCAAGTGTATTTTTGAGGAAATGCATCTTTGGAGAAATGAGTCCATGAAACATTTTGCCAAAACTGAATTATCTATTAACTTGATTGATGACAAGCTTATGAATAGGGATATATTCCATTTTTGTTTGAATGTGCAAAAAGGATGAGCATTCCCCATTCACATCTCAGAGCATCCAAAGAGAATGTGTTATCCAGAGAAATTTCTAATTTTTCAAGCACGCACCCATGTTCAAGGAAGGTGCAAACTTCAGAGGGAAACTTCTGAGGGAAACATTATTGGATGTTGCGCTTTTTGGCTTGCCTGAAACCATAGCGCAAGATGAAATGCACACCCTTTAGAGTGAAACAATAAAATGAATGCATGAGCAATTTTTCCATTCAGTTTGTGCCTTTTCCCTCATTCACACAAGTGCTTGTGGAAATAAACTTGGTACCTTCCATCATTTGTGCTGGACTTGTGTTAAGGCCAAAAAAAATTGGGTTAAAATACACAAGTGGCTTGAGGAAATGCTGTGTAAACTATTAACATTTAAACCTGAAGTCTTTCTATTAGGTATTTTTCCTGATCGTTTTGATAAACAAACTATAAATTTGACTTTACATATAACTACTGCGGCAAATCTTGCATTTGCCCAACATTGGAGAAGCGAAGAGCGACCTAATGAAGAGTTGATTTAAAAAAAAGATCTTGGACTGCCCAGAGATGGACAGATTGACTTTGTCTCTGAAGGAGAAGGAAGATACATACTTCTATCAAACTTGGGATATCTTCTATCATTGGTGAGAGAAACGGGACTGAGTGTAGAATTGAATATAATTCTTAAATGTAAAAAAAAAAAAAGAGTGTGATGTCGACCCAGTATATCCGATGTCCTGAATAATTTTTGTTTTTAGTTTGGGATTTATAGAAAAAATAATAAAAATTGTTTAAAAAAAACAAGTGCTTGTGGAAATTGAAGGAGAAGGACATCAAGCTGATGCTCAATCAATCTTGATTGTTCAGCTATTTCTATTTGTAAATATTGGAAACCCCTCGCAGAAAATCTGACTCTGGGTACCTCTAGTTCAGATAGACGTCGACTAGCAGCTGCAGTTCCTGGAGATGCCATGGACTGAACCCAGGGCCTTTTGCACGTAAAGCGTAAGCTCCACCACTGAGGCAAAACCCTTTCCCTCAAATTAAAGATTCTAGTTCTCATGGTTCTGAAAATACGTGCTGATTTAAATAGGAACATGGGGATCTGCTTTAAGCTGTTAGAACACCTCATCAGTCCTCTGGACACTGGCAATGGGACTCCTGGGTTTCTGGCAGAAGTTTTTCTAGAGAATTCAAATAGGGACTGCGGCAGGCGAAACAAGGGCCCGGCCCACAGCTGCAGCTCCTCCCCATGACCTGCTCATCTCTTGATAATGTGCCAACTTTATTTCCAGCAAAAGCAGGAAAGACTTCAAACAAAGGCAGAGAATGCAATCATTCCCGGAATGTGTGCGGATGCAAATTGAAAGCTTTGCTGTGTGATGGGATACCATGAGAAGGCCAATTAATGAGGTGAAGCAAATGAGTCACTGCCTCAAGCTTGTACTGATGATATAATTACATTAATGACTATGTTTAGCTGTCAGTGTTGGGCAAGGCAAAGTGAGATGCCCCAGGAAAGCTGCTACCGTCAGGGAACAACACAATGCAAACAAAATCCTGTTTGGAAGCTTATTCATTTCAAGGACGGTGAATTATGGTGCTGCAAAGGTTTGTGATTCACTTTTTAAGCATTTCTCTCACATTTGTGCGAGTAGGAGAGATTCCTGCACACACAGAGAAAGAGAGGGAGACAGTGAAATGCACAACCTTTTTCTGCTTTAAACTTGGTGGAATCTGACCTTCAGATTCTGTAGTGGACCAGTTTTTCCCAGTTGCACAGACTATTCAGAATATAGGCTGCCTTTTTTAAAACTGTTCACAACTTGATGTGAATTTTGTTGTAGAAAAATGCAAAATTATCCTAGTAGTACCAGCAATAATAATAATAATAGTCACCACTGGCCTAAAATGTTCTTCCCATAGGCTAAAGCATGAGAAGCATAAAAAAATCCATATAGCCTTAAACCCAAACAATGAAAACAATTTCCTTTGCTATATAGAAACATAGGAACTGAGCGAGTCAGAAGGGGTCTCCTGGAGCATCTAGTCTGACCCCTGGCTCCAGCCGGCTCTGCTCACGACATGCCCACCATGTGCATGTCTAGCCTATCCTTGAACACCCTCACCGATGGGGCCTCACCCACCTCCCATGGAAGCCCATTCCATACTCCAGGGGTCCTGTCTGTGAGGAAGTAGGACAGAAGAGAAGACACTAATAACCAATGCTCTCCACCTCAGTTGCAGGTGGGTCTCCATGCCCTGGACCCTGCCAAAGTTCTCTGGATTCCATCTCAGATCCCTCCCTCCCTCCCTCTTCCACGTGAAAATCTGTGTGTCCATTTCTGCATGTTTTCCCAAATGTATGTCCCAGCTGAGCACCATTTTGAAATACAAGCACATTGATACCTCGAAAGCTGTCACAAAGAGGAAGGTCAAGTTCTCTTCTTGCTAATGCCAGAGCGTAGGACACGGAATAACCAATTCAGGTTGTGGCAACCCAGGCTCAGGCTGGGCATCAGGAAAAGCTTCCTCACTGTCAGAGCAACACGACAGTGGGAGCAGCTGCCTGGAGAGGTGGGGGGCTCTCTGGGGACATTCAAGGTGAAACTGGGCAGCCCCCTGAGTGGGGTGGTGTAACGTGGTGTCAAACAGCAGGGGGTGGACTTGATGGCCTTCATGGCCCCTTGCAACTCTACTATTCTAGGATTCTGTGATACATTCCCCCTTCCAAAGTACATGTTTTTCAACGGTGCTCTTGCTTTCAGACACAGCTCTTTGAGGCACAGTTCCCACTGCGACTTTGCAGATCCAGGGTCTTCAGCCTCACTTTGCATCCGTTCCCAGAGAAAGCAGAACACACTGGGTGAATCTTGCTCAAAACACACATCCCTAAGCCCGGATAAAGGGAGAATGGGATCACTTCATGGAATCTATTGTATAAAACATGCTAATGATGACCAAGTCTGGAACTATGCAAGGAAGAAGGCTCTGCTTTACTTGGGTGGGATGGAAAATTGTCTATGCGCATGTTTCCTGCTTTGCTGCCGAACTGTGTCGACTCCTCTGCTTGGCTCTTCGTGAGGACAGCAAGACTGGAGTAATTATAGACTACCAGCAGGGAGTGGTGATGGGTAGCAATTCTCCGGTGGGAAAGGGTTTTTGAAATGCATTGGCGAGCTCGACTTAATGATTTACTATGTGTAAAGGGATATTAAAGCCTTCTGTGCTTCATGTTCTTTGCCCCAGTAGCTCTGGGAGCTGATGAAGGAATCTAAAAATATTTATGGCACGCAGGACTTGTGCGTTTGCCTGTCTGTCTATACATGTCTAAACAGAAGGTCAAACAAGTAAGTGGAAAACAAAATAGACTTAAGGCAAGTTTCCAACTACATGTTGATAGATGGTTTCCCCTTTTGACTTTACAGGCAAAACTATCAGTAGAATTCCTTGACTGATGAGGGACTGTATGTTTCTTTATGGTTCTTGTTAAGAATACATTGCATTTAAGTGCCTTTCCATCACTCATAAGCATTACTTTGTCTCTGTTTTGTGTATATAAAATAGAGCATGCCACATGATATAAAAAACCAGATAGTTCAGAATTCCTCTTGCTAAGTATTTGCTGCATCAAAGTTTCTGGGCAAGCAGTTTTATCCTGCTATTTTTCTGCAGGTCTGTTCTGAATCTCCTGAAGGGAGATTGTTGAGAGAAGTGTTTGCCATACGTGGTTTTCCAAGCATTTGATGCACAAAGGTTGATGAAGAAGAAGGTGGGGGTGGTGGAAGGGCTTTAGCATTCTGGTTTAATTTCCATTGAAATGGAAATGGCAGCAGCAACAAAAGCAACAGCAGAAATGGATGTGTCGATGGACAAAAAATATGATCGCCGTTGGCTTAGATGGACAGAGGAAACAAAAGTGTGGAGCAGAAGAGGCCTGCAGGGGCAGCTCCAGCTTTAATTCTCTGCTGAATCACCAGCTGTGGTCTCTTAGGTTGACTTGATGGCCCACTGGGAACCCTCTAGCAAACTGGAGCAAAATGGTCACCTAGCCGTTTGCATTTCCAAAATGGAAGAAGCTGTCAGATTCCTCTCCCCCCACATTTGTATTTTTTCTTTAAATCTCCAGTTCTTTTTGTGCCTTTCATACAGCATCTTGGAATTTTGGCAAGTTCTGGAGAAGAAGAACGGTTGCACCCATAGTGATGGTTGAAGGTTCATGAGATTCTCCAAACTCCTTTCCGGAACACTGTCCAACTTTTCTGAATTTCCAGATATGCACATAAGTTTTTAAAAGATGCCAAAAATGGGGCAAGTGCATGTGTTTAAAAGTGTGTTTTTCCTCCAGTTGAAGCTCTGCCTTCCCCCAGCAAGCATGAGTACAAGATGTGGATTTCCGAATGCCAAATTTTGGAAGTGTGAACTTGTGCAACTGTAAATTTCTGCCCGTGAACAAAATTTGGGAGATTCCTGAAAGCTGCATCCCTGCTTGTAAATAAGGCCCACTTCTCTCAAAATATAACCCTGAAAGTGAGCTAAACGAGGAAGAGGAGTGGTTGGAACATGTTGCTGAAATGCCAAAGTAAACATGGAAGATTTTCCAAGCAGCTGGTGAAAAATTGATTGCCTCTGGTTTTGGGGGAAGGCAGAGTCCAAGGGGAGGGTCAAAGTTCATAATCCCAGTGGACTGTCACCAAGTTAAATGAGTGGACAAATTAAGGAATGTCTGGTATTCCCATATTTACCTCCCCAGACCATAAGATCATAGAAACAGAGAAACAGAGCGAGTCAGAAGGGGCCTCCTGGGCCATCTAGTCTGACCCCCGGCTCCAGCTGGCTCTGCTCACGACATGCCCATCATGTGCATGTCCAGTCTATCTTTGAACACCCTCACTGATGGGGCCTCAACGACCTCTCATGGAAACCCATTCCATACCCTCGGGTCCTAACTGTCAGGAAATGCTTCCTGGCATCCAAATTGAACCTTGGCTCCCTGAGCTTTGCTGCATTGGAGCATGTCCTGCCTTCCTCTGTAGGGGAGAACAGGTCTCTACTCACTTCCATGAGACATCCCCTCACATACCTGTATGTTGCCAACATATCCCCTCTGAGTCTCCTCTTCTCCAGGCTGAAGAGGCCCAGCATCCTCAGTCTCACCTCATACCCCACCCCCTGCAAACATCATGCAAGGCCGTTCTCTCTAGATGAGGCAATACATGTTGTAAGCCACCCCGAGGCTTGTGGCAAGGGGCGGCATATAAATTTGTTAATAATAATAAATAAATAAATAAATAAATAAAATACAGGCATCTGTGAAAGAAAGGGCCTTGTTAGTGGTGGCACCAGCTCTGAAGAATCCCCTCCCCACAGGAACTCACCAGGCACCTCTCTTACGCTCTTTTCCTTCTTGGCAAAAGCCTTCCCTGTCTGCAACTTCTCACTGATATTTTTTGTGCTCTTAGATCCTTGCAGTTGGGTTTAAAACAAACCCACTCTGTGTGTGTGTGTGTGTGTCACTCCTGGTTTTATTCTGGCTATAGTATGTATGTGTTTTGTGTTGCATTTTAGTTTATATTTACATGCCACCCAGAATTTTGTGGTCACACTGACAGAGTACAGATTCATATATAGATGTGAGTCACACGTAATTAGACTTCTGATGCAATGACCTCTCATCTCCAGTTGGGGGAGCACAATGTCCAAAGGTGGATGCTCTTAAGGATTTTGAGAATTGGGCTCTCCTTGTTCTCCATTGCTCTCCCTTCCCACAGTCCAAATATTTATTCCCTTTGAATCTAATCCAATAAGGAATGACTTGGGATATTTATGTGTCAGTAGAAAACATGCTTTGCCTCCACCTCAGTGTCATTACTCATTGACTTAGACAAGTTACCATACATGTTGTAATGAGTGGTTCCTGAAGAGTTGATGAAGAAAGAGGGCCAAAAATAAACTTGTTCGCAGACTCTCAACATTCTGTGCTCTGTTTGTGGGTAAATAGAGACAAGAATTTTATTTCTGTCCATGGGAAAAGCTTTGCCCACAACTCCAATGCTTTGTCCACAACTCCAAGGTGAGTGTGAATGTGAAAAACTGTGTGCAAACACTCAAGGGTGTCCCCCCCTTTCCCTCTCTTTTGTGAGAAGCAGCTTCACCACCACATGGCTTTAGAAATGTTTTGTGTGTATGTGTGTGTGCGTTTTAGTTTGCACAGATGTTGTACTTAATTGAGCTTATTTTGCACCTCTGTTTTAAAGCAAGAACCTTGCCCTGTAGACTTTTCCAACTTTGAGGTGTCCCCAAAGTTTTTGGCCTTCAGTCCTGCCCTGCACAGGACAACTGGTCTTGCTGACTAGAGAAGGTGGAAGATGTTACAACATTGATAAGACGAAGGTTGGGTAAGGCTGCTTAGATAAGCTCTTCCGGAGACTTCTTTCTGGCCCCTCATCATTTTAGGTCCTCAGGGATGTTGTATGCAGGTGGAGTGACCCCAGTGCTGCCTGTCTCCCACCCCCATCCACTGTCTCCATGAGGGACAGCATGCCTGTCCCCATTTCAGCCTGTACTGAAGCTGCTGCACTGGGCAAGAGTTCCAACCTGCTTTCTTTCCTTTGTAAGAAAGATGGATCCATGGATACGGATAAATCATATAATGTGTCTGCACACTATTGCAACAAAGAGAAAAAGGTGGAACAAAAAGGACAGGAAGAAAAGCTATTACCACAGACTAAGAGCTCTTATTAAGGTGCAAGTGTAGCTAATAGATACTTCAAAAATAAGGTTTTGAAGGCAGCCCACCCACCTTTGGAACACACTGTAAATGTAAATACTGTTCTTTCCTTTGGGTTTGCTGAAAAAACAAGCTAACAAAATAATATTCATTCTTCCTATCAGAGGGACATACAAAGTCCTAAAGGAAGATGTTTGAGTTGGATGCGGACCAAGCCTGTTTGGTGTGACTGAAATGTTTTGCAGCTGCGATATGGTCCCATACACCTGTTGTGTTTTGCCATTTTAAATTCATCATTCTTAATAATAATATCCCCACTTGTTTCTTTATTAATTTCTACAGTGCCCATTAGCCAAAATTATTTCTTTTTTTGCCCCAGAGAATTTAAACCTTCATGGGGATCCAGAGCTTGTTTGTGCCTCTATAGTCTGGCAAAGGGACAGGTTTTGCCACTGAGTCACAGGGTGAAGCTGCTTCTTTTGCTCAACTCATATTAGAAGGAAAAAGAAACATGAAGCCATTCTGAGAAAGAAACAGGATTTTAATAAGCCTAATTGCAGCAGTTAGATGTAATTGCAGGAATTACAGAAGCCTTCAAACAAGTTCCTCAGAAGAAATGATGCAGGTGAACATTGCTGAAGCACACCTGTATGGGGCCCTGAATACGGATGGAGAAATTGTTTCACGGAAACACCCAAGTGTGGCACTTCAGAAGACTGGGAAAGATCGCAGTCTGGGATTCTGAGGGATTTCTTCCAGCAGGATGACTGGATCTTGAGTTATGAGTCTCATTGCTTTGGGATGTGTTGCTCTTCCAAGCAAGGAGGGCCACTATGAGATGCTCCAAAAAACTTGGATGTCTGGGCATCTGTTGCATGATGTGTGGAGATACAGAAAATGGGACTGGTTCCTGCACACAGTCACAAGGGGGAAATGGTGCTTATGCGGACAGCACTCTCTGGAAAAAGAAGAAAAAGGAAAGAACCGCTTCTAAGAACAAAAGCATTCCTAGGATGCAGGATCAGCCAAGTTAGGCATAATTTCTGCAATGACTTGGAGGCACTTAGAGGAGTTTCTCAATGCAGTAAATTTTGGTGAGGGTTTGCTACCAACTTAGGGTGTGATCCCATTGCCCCTCAGAGAGTGCTAGTGATCTTCTGGAATCAGAAGGCTAGGTCCACTCCAAGGTAGAAGTCAGGTGTGACACTGGAGATGGCTGCCCCTCACATCCCTGGCTGCCCATTTCCAGTGATCTAGATTGGTCTCCAGAGAGGGGAAGAAGGAGGCCAGGATATACCTTGGAGTTGTCCACCTCCACTGCCCCCAGAAGACTCCTCTCTCCCCCTTGCAACCTTGAGCAGGGGCAGCTACTTGCATGGCAGCTGTGAGGAAGCAGGGACAGGCATCTGGAGATTGCAGGATTAAAAATCTGGGGCTCCAAAGAACCTTCTGCTCCCCATAGGATTCTGGGTGGCCACAGAATCGTTTGTTCTGTCACTGCATCGTGGAAATCCCCGAGTCTGAAATGCTGAGGTGGGGGGCAATGTGAGTGGAAGATGCAAAATCATTGTGTAATTCTGCTAATGGTCATTCAGGAGGTCTTGAATGAGTCCCTCAAGATGTCTTCAGAGGTGTTGCCACAGCAAAGCTACCATTTCCCACCCAACCACACCTCCCTTTTTACCTGAGGGGAAACGAAGTGGCACCTCCAAAGGAGAGTCATTAGTATAATCTGCGATCCTCGTCACCACCATTACCCTAAAATCCTTTACTGCTCTTTCCACAACCTTGTGTGTGTTTGCAAGAGGGAGCGGGTGACAATCCCTCAAATTTATTTGGATGTGCATTTCCTAAATAGCCATACATCACCAACACAGTGGACAGATACAAAACAAAGATAAAGATATTGGAGGGACAAGGATGGAACCAAAGAGACGATTGCCTACAGAATTTTGCTTGTTCTCTTTGGAAAGTGAGGAGAAATTAAAGTCATTTATTTTAGAAATCTCTCATGTGGTTTGCAGAGGTCCCAAAGCATCAAAGCTTCTTTTCACAACAGCAGGAATGGCAGGGTGCTAGAAGCGGAAGGAAGTGGAGGTTTCTCAGAAGAGGAAAATAAGATTCAGTGAGTTCAGGACTTTTGTAGGCTCTTCTTTTGTAGGACTTTTGTTAGTTCTTCCATCCCTCAGTCACTGGAGCATCCACTGCTGCACCTCCGGACATGTGAATGGTCCGACAATCCAGAGCCATAGAAGCAGGGGTCACTGGAAACGGGGCGGCTGGTGTAATGGCGCCGGTATGCATACCAAGGCTGGTTGCAGGTGGAAGGATAGGTGGAGCCACATGGGGGGAAGCAGCTGCCACTGTACCCATAACTGCCTGGCTTGGAAAAACTTCCCCCATATGTGGAAATATAGCCATAACCACATGGCTTGTAGCAGCTGCTGCCGTAACTGGGGAAACGCTTCACACATGGCTCATAGCAGGTGTCCCCATAACTGGAGGAGTACCTTTTGCCAGGTGGCTTGTAGCACCTGCTGCTCTGGCCAGACAGGTAATTCTGGCCACAGGGCTCGTAACATCCGGCATCCAAGTTGGAAGCAGAGCCGTAACTTTGTGGCATGTAGCAAAATTTGCCCGAGCCAGAAATGTAGCTGGGGCTACAGGGGTTATAGCACCTGGACCCATAGCCAGAGAGGTAACTATAATAGCGTGGCTGGTAGCCACTGCCCCCACAGCTGAAGAGGTAGCCGTAGCCGCCTCCATAACCATAGGGATAATAGCCATCGCACGGGGTATAGCAACTGGGGCCAGAAAGCCAGCCATAACCGCATGCTGGGTAGCAGTTGATTCCGGAGGCTGGAAGGCAGGTGGGACCACAGGGGCTGTTCCCGCTGGGGAAATAGCCAAGGAGGGAACCGTAGCCACACGGGTCACAGCAGCTCAGATGGCAGAGGCCCCGTGAGCCGTAGATCTCTTGAGGGCTGCACAGAGGGTAGCCGCTCCATAGACGGGTGTTGGTCATTTTCCTTGTCCAGAGGCACACCTGTAACCCAAGATGCCAGGGAATTCACTGGTGGAAACAATCCCCTTTCTTCTGCTGTGCCCCTGCTCTGACCCTCTCATTCCTCCCAGTCATGGATCCTGCAGAGCAGCCTCCCTCTAGGACCTCTGCCTGATTCTTGCGTTCCCATCATCCTTGCAGGAAGAGCCCCCAGTCCCATTGGTCTGAGACTGTGACACCTCCCTTAGCATAGCCAGCCTACGCTGAGGAGTCTTCTCTCATTTGCTAGAGAAGAAGATCTTCTCAGCCATGCTCATGGAACTCCTTAAAGGACATTGATAGGGTGGCTACAAGTGCACGGGGAGGGAGTGAACCCCTCAGCTTGCTATTTATTTATTTTAAACTTTTCTAGACCATCCCATTATGGTCTAGGGATAGTTTAATAATGCATGTTAAAAATTTAACATCCTAAATTGCAGCATCCTAAAAATTCAACCAACAATAAAACCCCAATTAAAACAGCCAGGTCTTAAAACATTGGGAAAGTAAGGAGGTTTTGGCCTGGTGCCAAAAAGAATACAGTGACGGTGCCTGGCAAATCTCTCTGGGGAGCGAATTCCACAATTGGGGTGCCACTGCAGAGAAGGCCCTTCTCTGGGTAGTCACCCTTCTTCAGGGAGGGCACACAGACAAGGGCGTCTGCCGCAGATCTTAAGGGGTGGGCACATATGGAAGGAGACACAACCAAACATCAAGGTTTCAATACCAAAAAGAAAAAAGAAAGAAAGTCCTTCTTCCAAAGGACTCAAAACTAGGCAGGTTCCTTTGGGAGAAGGCAGCCTTTCAAGTAACCTGGGCCCAGCCACATAAGTCTCGGAAGTTCATAGCCAGTGTGTTGAATTATGGCTGGAAATTCACCCCTGTTTATATCCATATCAGACTCCAAGCTTTGCCCCTCCATGCAGGATTTGATGCACCTTCCTCACCAAAGCTTGAGTTTTGCTGCCGCAGATTCAAGTGTGCCAGAGCCTATTTTTAAAAAGGGCATGTACTTTATTCTTGCAGACTTTTCAAATGTGTGCATGATCAAAAACCATTTTGGTGACCTGCAGATTTCCTTGAAAGCTGGGGAAATGTACAGATTCCAGCCACAGACTGTGTCCGAGCCCTTGTTTGGGTTCAGGAGAAGCCAGCTGGGTAAATTCTGTCCCAAAATGAACTGAAGTGAATTCCTCATATATCCCTAGTTCAAACAGAAGTAGATTTGCTGCTGAAATTAATTCCCTGAACAAAAGAGCTCTTATCACACAGATAGGCAGAGCTGTCTTATACTGAATTACACCATTGGTTCAGCTGGCATAGCAATGTTTACTTTGATTGGCAGCAGCAATGTATGGCTGTGAAAGCTGGACCATAAGGAAGGCTGAGTGTCGAAGAATTGAGACCTTTGAAGTGTTGTGCTGGAGGAGACTCCTGCAAGTCCCTTGGACCGCAAGGAGATCAAACCAGCCTGTCTTAGAGGAGATCAACCCTGACTGCTCTTTAGAAGGCCAGATACTGAACGTGAAGCTCAAATACTTTGGTCACCTAATGAGAAGGAAGGACTCCCTGGAGAAGAGCCTGATGCTGGGAACAATAGATGGCAAAAGAAGAAGGGGACGGCAGAGGATGAGGTGGCTGGATGGGGTCACTGAAGCAGTTGGCATGAGCTTAAGTGGACTCAGGGGTATAGTGGAGGATAGGAGTGCCTGGAGGAATGTTGTCCATGGGGTCGTGATGGGTTGGACAACAACTTAGGAAGTCTCTGCTGAGCACTTGTTAGTAAGAGAGAGAGGGGGGGGGTCAATAGGGCATTTTTGAAGTGCAAGGCAGTCTATCACTGAGTAGGGATTTTGTCGAAATCCACCACAAACTCAGATGAACTGAGATTCCTATGAATCCATAACTTGGACTTGCAGGCTATTAGTTAAAATCTATTTTCCATAATGTTATACAAATTCAATTCTAGAAAAATCTGCAAATAGAAAGGAAAAGGTGCATTTCACTCCTAAGTGAAAGCATAAAATATTCTTGGGGGATTAGCAGAGTTCTGGAATAACCATTTTGCACAAATGTTTATGAATGCATTTCAGCAAAATCTGATTCAATCAATAAATGAATAACCAAATAAGGGACTCCTGAAAATCTACAAAATGCAAATGGAATGGATTTACAAGATCTGTACTTTCCCTCTTAGGTTTACCTTAGTTTAAATCCCCCACTCCAGTTCAAATATCACTCAATTCATTAGTTTTGAAGCTTGGTCTTACCTTGGTATCTGAGGAGTCACAGAGAAGAGGTATTTTTGGAAGAAAGTTCAGCAAGGAGTTCTTTTTTTATACATATCCTGACATAGCCTGAAGACTCTCCCTCTCAGAAAAATAATCTAATTAGATACTAGCTCAAAATATTACATGTCTGTGCTCATTTTACAAATGGGTTTAATCCCTTTCAGGCCTATTTGGTTGCTACTGTGTAGGCCATGCCTTCTCATCATGCTTGTAATTTTCAAATCTCTTAGAAGTGAAAGTTATTGAGAAGATGTTGACATGTATTAATTATTTCATGGAGCTCAGACCTTATGACCACCCACCCTTCTATGCACTGCTGGATTATGGTGGTCAGGGGTTTATTCTGTGGCCTTCTTGGAAGAAGAGCAGCTGGAGAGAGATACCAAGGTGGCTGTACAAGGTGGTGATGTTTTTCCTTGGCATCTGGAGGATCCAGCTTGAGACTGGCTGATCCCACCTTATTTTGTGATTTAGGCTATTATGAAATATTCCAGAAATCCAAATTGTCCTGTGTGCGTGTGCCCGAGAGAGATCGAGTTTATTTGTTTGGGGTGTTCTGGGGTATATTATACCGAATAATATCAACCTTAGGGAAAATAGCAAGAAAGGGCATGATTCTGGGGAAAGCGCTTTTGAAAGAAAGATTGGGGAAAATGTCATACTCCAATGCATGCTGGACTAAATTACTGACCCCCAATTACTTTGGTATTTCCTTGAAACAATCCAATTCATTCATGTAACCATGGACAAGGGTCCCTGTTTAAACTCTTGACCATGCGCTTTGTATATGAGTCCGTGCTCATGTGTGAGACCAAACTCCACCTGAGGCACTGAAGTCTGGCAAAGCTCGGTGTCAGGCTCCTTTGCATGATGTGCCTTTTCCTGGTTGGTTGCTTCCACATGGCCTCACTACATTTCATTGGCTCACCATGTTTTTGTTTTTTCAAATTGGAGAGATATAAATCATTGTGTAAAAATATATATAAAACCTATGCAGTTGTTTCTTGGAACACAACTGGTTGGTGGAACGAATTCAAATGTTCGAATTCAAAGGCTAAGACCTTTTTATTTCAACAATATTTTAATAACTTTTAATATCAGTGTATAGATTTTAATATGCAGCCTGGGTGGATCTGGCTTTTATCTGTATTATGTTTTGTTTTATTTATGTAAGCCGTCCTGAGGCTATGCGATGAGATGGCATACAATGCTCAAAGAAAGAGAGAGAGAGAGAGAGAGAGAGAGAGAGAGAGAGAGAGAGAGGAGAGAAAGAAAGAAAGAAAGAAAGAA
Organism: Varanus salvator macromaculatus; assembly: GCA_023646645.1. Classification (NCBI taxonomy): domain Eukaryota; kingdom Metazoa; phylum Chordata; class Lepidosauria; order Squamata; family Varanidae; genus Varanus; species Varanus salvator. Next base: position 5,246,100 of record JAIXND010000803.1, on the reverse strand, counting down.
AGAAAGAAAGAAAGAAAGAAAGAAAGAAAGAAAGAAAGAAAGAAAGAAAGAAATGTCAACCTTTCTTTAAGTGCTTGCAATGATATCATCCTCATTCTGCCATATGGGGAACACCACAGGGTGCAGATATGGACCTCTCTGAAGCTTGGAACGTGTTTCCAACTCCATAATGAATCCAAGTTCTCTACTTAAGGTGAGCATTGGGTCTGGCCCAGAAGCCAACAAATTGCAAAAATTGACTTTATCAGTAGGTAAAACGGACAAAACTTAGGGTAACCTGTCTCTGCCATGGTATCTGGAGCTATGCACCAGGCTTCCATTGATGGTTTGACTCTACCACTAATAGCTTAAGTTCCGGATGAGGAGCTACTCAACATCTGCACCTAAGCAAGCTGCTCCATTTGTACGGAGAGAATTAAACTTGTGGTTAATGTGCCTGATGGCAGTTAGACTTCTCATGTCTTCTGCAACCTTAACCAAAGTTAAAAGAAGCCCAAGAATCAGATAGGCTTTCTCATTTTTTCCTCCACCTTGCTTCCATGTCACGTACTGTCTCCTTGAGTGCTTGCCCTGGTGATCTTTGAGTCACAGGCAAATTTGCCAGAGGGTGGGAGATTATTTGGGCAGAGAAGATGTGTGATGTGCTCTCATTGTGTAATTTGGAGGGGGTGTACAAAAGGAAACCAAACCATCTATTAGCAAAATAACATGGCTCTTTGAGCGCCTGCAATGTTGGAAGTTGCAGCTTTGTGATTAGGAGGCGTTTTCCTAAACTTTGCCCAACTGAAGTGGTAATTACTTGATGCTCTGCACAGGCAAAGGGACAAAATAAATGGCCAGTTCCTTCTGAAAAAGTAATCCAAAGATTTTGACCTTCCTTAGTCAACAAGATTCTCCCTGCTTATCATCCCTGCCATGAAACTCTGCCTTAGGACCACAAAGCCCAGGAGCACTGCCTAATTAAAAAAAAATACAAGACTGAAGAAAATATGCATTTAAGTTCAGGGGCTGACCTGCATTACATGATGCACACGACTTGCCACAGCTCCTTCTGCGCCCTCTTAACTTCCGTTCTTTTCTGTTTAAATGGAGGAAAGTATGAATATTACTAAAATAAATCTTAAAGAAACCCCAACCATTCTCTTTCCCTGATTCCTTTTCCACCTTTTTATCCTGAAAATGGTGCTCAAGGCACTTCAGAATCATGCACCCCACTTAATGGGAATGGGTTGCATCTAGGGGTCCATGGGATATTCTGGATGCCCAGACCAGAGCTCTGACGAAGGTCCAGCCCTGGAGTCGGGGATCCACACTCTGCTCCCGGGCAGCATGGGGAGAATGGCATTGGCTGCTTCTCCAGGGCTGGGAAAGCAAACTTAGAGAGGGACAGTGGAGGAGGAGGAGGAGGAGAGGAGGAGAGGAGGAGGAGGAGGAGGAGGAGGAGGAGGAATCTGTGGCTGCCAGCAAAGTAGGCACCTTGATGGCACTGCAGCTTCCTCCATTCCCCACATGAACCTCATGCAGGTGGCTGAAAATGGCCATTGGGCAAAATTGTACGGCAGGTGGTGCGGGAAGGCAAAGCTCCCCTTCTCTCCAGTGGATTCCCCCAAGTTCCAAGGCTTGCATACATGAATGGCCCACAGGACAGCACTCTAAAATACTAATAGCAATTAATTAATGCTAATTAAATTAAAAGACATTAAAAGGATATGTCTAAAAAATCCAGCTCCAAACCCAAGTGACCTGCTTTTGACCTGACCCAAGTGGCTTGGCTAGATCCCAAATGAATAAAACACCGTCATCATCTGTGTGGGATGGTGTGACTTGGTGTCGTGCAACTGCAGGGGGTTGGACCCGATGGCCTTTGTGGCCCCTTCCATCTCTACTATTCTATGATTCTATGATCTTCATACACTGCTGGAGAGGTGAAGCCAACCTGGTAGTCTTTGGCAGGGAGTTCTTCAGCCCAGAAGTAGCCACTGAGAAGGGCCTCTCTCAAAGACCCAACACCAGGGTCAAAAATCTGTTCCCTTGGAGTGGGAGAGGGGAGCAGATTGTGGGGCACCCCACACAAGTCACAAATGCCTTGAGGTCAACTGTGCATATTTACATAGTGCTGCTCAGTTGTCTAACCTAGGAATTTTTGGAACATACTCAGCCCTTCATTCCATAAAATTAAAAGGAGCTTAGGGGTGTGACAAAATTATATTTGGGGGTTAAATCATAAGAAAATTAAAACCTATTGGCAAAGGAAATACATCCTAATGCTGATTGCTAGTGCTGGTCTCTGCATTTCTTCCATGTGCCCAAAGGAACAGTATAAAAAGGCTAACAGCTCCAAGAACTTCCAGAAATATCTCCATACTTTCTGTCATCTGTGATCCTGGTAAGAAAACTTTGATTTATGCTATTTAGAGTTATCTTATGTGAAGAAAGAAACAAATTCCCTTGCGGTTATTATCTCCCTTGTAGATAATGCTGGAAATCAAAGCTGGCCTTCTTTAACCCAGCGATTTTCAGATGCTTTGGAACAATGTTCTCCCAGTCTTTGTCCATCAACCATATTTGCTAGGGCTGATGGGGAGTGTACTCCAGGCTGCTCCAAACTCCAAGAAAACTCAGCCCCCAGAAACTTATGCTCTGGAGGAATCCACTGTTGTTAGGAGGGTGAGAATGCACTGTGAGAGGAGCAGCAGGGGAAGATGTTGAGCAAATCAGGTTGAGAAGAAAAGACAGGAAGGCATGCACAGTCACCAAACAGATGCTTTGGGCTCAGCCAAAGGAGGATGGGCACTACTGGGTGGTCCTGCAGACACCAGCATTGACCAGGGATAGTAGATGCTCCTCAAGTACATCTTGGCGGACTGTGCAAGGTGGGCCTCTCTCATTCTGCTCTCTGTTGCTTCTTTCCAGACCCACCTCCATCCCGCCACAATGACCCTCTCCAGATCTCTGGGGAATCCATGCAGTTACAGCTGTGGAAACCACTGGGACCCGTGTGGGAACACATACAGCCAGCCCTCTAGATACCACTACTCCTGTCACACTTGTGCTTACAGCTGTGATGGCTCATCCAACTGTTGCTTCCCTTGTGATGGTTCTGGATCCAGCAGCTTCTCCCCTCGCTACAGCTCCTGGTCCAGCTGTTGCTCTCCTCATTACAGCTGCTCTCCCCATCACTACAGTTCCAGCTGCTGCCCTCCTCACTACAGCTCCAGGTCCAGCTGTTGCTCTCCTCATTACAGCTGCTCTCCCCATCACTACAGTTCCAGCTGCTGCCCTCCTCACTACAGCTCCAGGTCCAGCTGTTGCTCTCCTCATTACAGCTGCTCTCTCCCATCACTACAGTTCCAGCTGCTGCCCTCCTCACTACAGCTCCAGGTCCAGCTGTTGCTCTCCTCATTACAGCTGCTCTCCCCATCACTACAGTTCCAGCTGCTGCCCTCTTCACTACAGCTCCAGGTCCAGCTGTTGCTCTCCTCATTACAGCTGCTCTCCCCATCACTACAGTTCCAGCTGCTGCCCTCCTCACTACAGCTCCAGGTCCAACTGTTACTGCTCGGGCTGCAACTGCTCTTCCCCTTGCCACAGTCTCAGGCCCAGCTGTTGCTCTTCTTGCTACAGCTATGGCCGTTGTCCTACATATAACAGCTCCAGATTGGGTTGTTGCTTCCTTTGCACCCCTTAATACACCTACTCTTCCAGAAGCTGCCTCAGGGGAACCTGGTTATGGGGCTGTCTCCTGTTTATGATAAATCTGACTGGGAGCTTCCTTGAGACAGAATGAACCAACAACATGCAACGAAATGATCCAAGATTCTGGGCATCAGGTTATTTCCACAAATGTCAATGACCTTTCAGATGCTTGGTACCTTGGAAAGTTAGACCCATGAATAACTTTTGACTCTTTGCAGAAAAGGCACTTCTAGATGTTCTTTGCTAGATGCTCTTCACTGTGCTTCTTTATACACAAACTTTCCATTTTCATTTCTTGAATATCAAGTAGTGGCAAAGAATGTCTTTCGCTCCACTTTTGGGTAGAGGGAAAAATCTAAGGGAAAAAAAGTAAAAAGTAAAAAGAACTAAGTACTGTGCCATGGTTTTCAAACCATGTTCTACCTTGGGGTTCTGTGAAAGCTTACCAGGATCCTCTCAAGCAGCAGAGGTATCCTGAAAGCCCACAAAGCACATCCATCACTGGAAAAGATACTGACTTCGGCAGAGAAAATCTGCAGAGCAGGTAACAAATAATTGCAAACAGCTGCTTTGCTAGGCAGGATTTACTAAGGTGACAAAAGTGGGAGGAGAAAACCAGTGTATATTTTTAGCTCCTTTTCTCCCTTCCACATTTACCACCGTCCTAGGGGTGAGTGGGTAACTTTAAAGATTTCCAGGATTCCCTGAGTACATCTCCTGTACAGTTTTGGGATACTTGCACAAACTGAACAGTGATCAAGTGGGGGATTTGCAAAACTTCTCCCAAATTTATGTGCAATTCCTAATTTGTGCAAACTGAGTTCATTTAATCTATGGGAGAATTTTGCACAAAGAGAACTGGAAATCTGGGGTACTTGGAGGAGGAAGAGAAGAATCAAAGAGAAAGCTTCCTCTTCCCAAGAAACCAACCCTTCCTACAACAAAATAAGTTATTTTAGCTCGGCCTTATGTAGAAGACTGGTCTTGATAGTACTTAGTAAAAATAACTTTACTGCAGCCTCCATTCTGGTACAGTTTCATGTGCAGCTGAATGGAATTCAGCCTGTAACCTTTATATGTAAATTTCCATATTGCCAAAGAGTTCAGGGAGTCCCATCTTGCTTTGTTGGAATTGGTCCATCAAGAGATAAAAGGAAGGATATCAGAAGACAGATTAATTTACTTTGAGCAGTAGATCAGTAGGAAGTGTCAGACAAGAAGAAGAGTAAGGTGGGCACTACTTGGAGAGACATCCAAGGAAGGAGGAAGTGTCTCACTGCTGCAAGTGACTGTTCTGTTAGTTGGGCATTAAAAAAAAAAAAAGAATTTGCTGATTTCGTGGCACATGAAGAAGTTCAGTCATCATTCCCAGCTATGGTTACTAAAAGTAGCCTCCATTCTCAGAAAACGTGGCTCTTTGACATTAGGAAAAGGAAAAAGCAGTGGTAATATCTTCTGGTACTGTGTGTGTACTTCTTGAAAGCTTTCTAGAGGAGAAGGGAAGGAGCTTGACTAGATGGACCTTTGATATGTTCGTGTGAGGTATAATTTATTGGTTGGGGAGATTGGCAATAGAGTGCGGAACTCCTTGGGAAAGAAACCATCGGTGCCCCAAGATGGGACACTTCAAGGTGGTGTTTTGAAACATTTGGACCAATCCAGGGAGAAGAGGTCTAGCAACACTAATAGTTAAGGTTGGCACCTCTACGTTCAGGGGCAGGAAAACTTCTCTGACACGTAGATGCACCTGGAGGCAAACAGCAGGGGTGCCTCTGCTTTCTCACTTTCTGCTTGTGTGTTTCTCCAGGGAACAAGGCCAGCTGCTGTAGGAAACAGAGTGCTGGATGAGATCATCCCTTTGGGATCGGATCCAGCATGACAAGCCTTGTTCTGAAATGCCTTTGAAAGCATACTTTCTTGCACATAGTCCTATATTCTATTACCACTTTGCTGCCTCCTCATTAAAGTGCATTCTGCATCAAATTATTTGCCTAGTCTGTATCTTGGATTGGCTGCTGAAATCCAGGGCTGGGTGGCACGGAGATGCCAGATCCCTACAGTTCCTTGTTCACTCAGGAGGCAAAAGTGAGGCAAGCAAGGGGAGGGTTGCAGCTGTGTGCCTTTTCTTGCTGTGCACGGCTTGTCTTGTGCAAGAGAAATGTGCATAAATTCTGGATGCAGATTGAAGGAAAGGAAAGGAAAGGAAAGGAAAGGAAAGGAAAGGAAAGGAAAGGAAAGGAAAGTGGTCCGCATCTACATCTGACTGAGTTGGTGCTGGCTCTGGGTTGAATGGCTGGGATATGAGAATGGCTGGAATATCTGCTGGCCGTCGACCTCTGGCCAAATTGCTCATGCAGCCAGGATGTGACTGTGGAACTCCTATCATGTGGGATGCAAGTGAGAATGAACACAGTTGTTATCTTTTCCACCAATTCTTCTTGGGAAGATCAGTATGGGACCGAAAGTCTCCACCTAACTTTCCAAACAAGGAAGCTTTGCATTAAATCAAACAAAACGCTACTTGCAGCACAGTCTGTGCGTGGCTCCATGTGAGAAACAGAGTCTGTCTTTGCACAACATCTGGTTTCACTGCCACAAGAGGGCCAGAGGACAAAACAGTCTCTGAAAATCTGGGAACTGGTTATTCCTGCATTTCATCCGTGCTGCTCAAGTTTAGCCACTGTGATGCCAAGATGGAATCAGCAGCACAGAACACGGGTGTGAGTCCTTGCATGGAGAACAATGCATGGAATCAACTTTTTTTCTAGAAAAACAGAGATCCCTCCTTCCTTGTGTTGTGGTTGTGGTGGGAGGGTACAGTCATTTCAGTATCACCACATGTTGTGGGGGTTACATGAGTGGAGCAGGCTGGAGCTGGGGGTCAGACTAGATGGCCCAGGAGGCTCCTTCTGACTTGCTTTTTCCTTGAGTTCCTACCCTATTGTCAGGAAATAGAGATGAGTGGAAACTGTGTTGTAATTTTTTATTTTAAAGTATGAGAAATTTATTGCTGTTGCAAACATAAATAGAACCCAGGACACAGTGTACCCAGGAAATCCTTACATTTCTCATGTCTGTATTCCAGTTGCAGTGAAAACATGTTGACAAAAATTCCATGCGCACATTCTCACACACACACACACATGCATACATACACACACGTGTCCACATCTGGGAAAAATTCAAAACAATGCATCCATGATGAAATCATTTTTGAAATCCGTTTGTCAAAATACACACAGAGATGCACACGTGTGAAAAATGAATAAAAAGATGCGCAGACAAATCTGGAACATGTTCACCCCTCCCTCCTTTGTTAGCAAATATGGGTGAAACCAAAACTACAACTTCAATCATGTTAAGTGTTTATTTGATTACATGACCCAGAAGCATTTTACAACAGGCAACATAGTCATGCATTTTCAATAGGACAACGTTCAAGAGAGAAGACCATGCACAGATCTGGTTGGAGTGTGAAAACAGAAAGGCAAAATGTTTTGATGGAAAGTCTTGAAAAGGAGTGATGCCCACTAGGAGCAACAGAAGGTGGGTGGGTTGTGTACTTTGGCATGGTGTAAAGACAGTCTTGGCTTAATCTTTCAGAGGGTTGAGTCAGGTCCATTAACCTCTTGTGGGATCCATGGAGCACTGCCAGTTCTTGGCCCTTGTAAAACATTGGTCTGGCCAAATTGCCATGGATTTGATCTCCACGGGCTGTTCTGGAAAGGTCCCAGCTGGGCCTAAAAGGGTCCATAATTGCGGCTGATAGGCCTTGATGGGTAGTTTAATCTAGCACCATAGCCCAGCCTGTAGGAATGGGGATTGTAACAGCTCCCCCTGTTGCTGTAGCGGTAACCGTAACTGCATGGTGGCATGCTGGGGGCACCGTAACCATAACCGTAACCGCCATTGATGGAATTGTAACCATAACCCTGGCAGGGCTCATAGGAACTCACCCTCTGGGGGTAGCCAACACCTTGACCATAGCCACACTGAGGGTAACAAGGTGGGTAACATGGGTCATAGCAAGGCTGGTAGTCTGGTTGATAGCAGCATCTTTGCCTGTAGAACGACATCGTTTTGAAGAAGGAGGTACGTCTGAAATGAGACAAGACACACGCTTCGTTTCTCTGCATTTTCCCTACTTACTTGAACAGAACAAGAAGTGGCCAGTTCTTCGGAGTACTGACATGGATACAGAGAAGGGAAGCACTCGGCCTTCAGTCATGCTTTATTGTGACCTAGAAAGCAGGGCGAGCTGTGCAGGCAAAATGGATGGGGCAACACAAAGTAGGACCAGAACGATCCTTCATGGCAGTGGCCGCTTGCTTCAGATTTGCTTCTCACCCCAGTGCTGCCCCCACAAGCTGCTGAAGTGGCCACCTCCTTTCTCCCACAGAGGGGAATGGCAGTTGGTTCTCAGCATCCCATATTCACTTGCTTGGGTTGAAGGCCATTTGACCAGCCAGTCCAGGAAAGATGTGGAGAACATTTTGCTTGGGTCCATAAAGACAAACATGGGCAGTGCTATTAGAACAGTTAACTTTTTTCAGTGTGCAGTGCTCAAGGTGTGAGGGAATTCATAACCTGAGCTCCTCCTAGACTGTAGAGCAGAGCAGAATGACTCAAGGGTAGACAACCTTCTTGGTCTTGTGGGCACATTTGACACCTTAAGAAATTGTCATGGGTTAACACAGCTGCCTTTGGGTATGTGGGTGGTCACAAGAGAGAAGTAACTTGCCAAAGGACTGAGGACAAGAACGAGGTGAGATCTTTTTTAAAAAAAGATTCTTACCACTCAGAGAGTCTCAGTTATTGGGCGGTGTAAAAAAATACAAAGGAAAAAAAGTAAGAACAGCCCTGCTGGATCAGAGCTAAGGTCCATCTAGTCCAGCACTCTGTATACATGGTGGACAACCAGCTGCTCCCAGGATCCCTCCAGCAGGATGGATGCAAGTGCTCCTCCTACCCAAACTCCTCAGTAATGGGTGTACGCACGCAAGCCGCCTCTGCTGAAGGAGGAAGCACATAGCTGGCAAGTTTTCATAGTCACCTCCCTCAAGAATCTGTTCATTCCCTTTTTAAAGTCATCCAGCTTTCTGGCCATCACCACTTCCTGTGGCAGCCAATTCCACAGTGTAACTATCCACTGTGTGAAGAAATGTGTAGGGTAGAGTTAAATGCCCCATTGAGCTCAATGGTGTTCACTTCCATGTCTGTACCTACCTGGAAATGAACCTCACTGAACTCAACTGGAGTTAGTTCTAAGTAGAAATGTCTACAATGGCATCGCACACCTAAATATACTGGAAGCTAGTGAAGCCCCGTGGGATATGTGTCCCTACAGTTTTCATGAAGGTGTAAGGAGGGAGACAAGTTTTCTTTTCTTCCTAAAGATCTCCCCGCAATTGATCTCCCACCAGCTAAAAATCCCACAGGGTTCCTTGCATGCACCAAAAACAGAAAATTAATTTTGCTTTAAGCAAAAGTTTGTGTCAGGGGAAAGTTACTAAGACTAATTAAATTTCTCAGGGCCAGTTTGTTCATCTCTCATCCAATCTGGGTTCATATGCCTGCCAAAGAACTTATCTAGTCTTTAAGAATGAATTGAATCAAATTGGACTTACCGGCTGCAGCGAGGAGATGGTGCGGATAGCTGGTTTTGGTGGAAAGTCCATAGTTAGTTGTCTTATATGTGCTCCTACACAGCCTGAAGGGGGTATGAAACATCTCGTGTTCCATAGCTCTTAATTAACTGGGTAACTAAATGCGCTACGTGTTTCTCTTCTCACTGCTGTAATTATTTTGCTCCTCACTCGGGTTTATTGCTTGATCTTCCAAACCCTGCTTAATATAGCATTCTGGTTACACCCCGGGAAGATTTCATGACAAATCACACAAACTTATTTTTAACAGCACCATCAGCAGATATCAAAAGACTTTATAGTTTGCAGAGCCTCAGAATCTTCAAAGTAGCTTCTCAAGGTGCTTTATGAAGATTTCCCAACAGAGATAAGAGACTGTATTAACTCTTCTTTTTTCTTCTAAATGAAGCAGGTTAAGTGAAACAGTTTCCAAATATTGAAAGATAATGCATGTGCTACGCTTTCTGTGTTTCTTTGATCTAGAGGACAAGAAAATATATTGCACCGAAAGAATGCTGACTCCTTATTCCAATTAAGTCGTTTAAATTCTGATGTGGAGAGCCAAAGAGTTCTACCCCTCTTCCAGAATGGAATTGGTAGGAAAATGTCTTCCTAGTCCAAATTTGGCTCCTGCACACTTACACTAGAGTTAAAAATCAGACTACTGGTAGCTGCACACTGCAGAATTCATGCAATCAGGTAATTTTGCTCTCTCTCTAAATGATCCAGAACCCAGAAATAGTAACTTCTGAGTAAATTCTTAAGAACATCAGGAAGTATCAACAAGCATCAAGATGGGATCTCACAAGTGTCTGGAGGCCAAATTCCGGTATTCTTGCAGCAAGTTGGAGAGCTGCTGTTCTGTTTCTTAAATTCACATTTCTTGTCTCAGGTCAGGAAGTCTTCTGTTTTTTTATCTCTGAATAGCATAAGGAGGAGCTATAAGACTGAGACCCTCAGATAGGCTAGCCGTTCCGCAAGATGTGATCTCCACTCCAAGCAGCCCCAGGCAGCCTGGCCAGTGGTCAGCAATGCCTGGGAATTGTAGTCTGACACATCCAGAAGGTTCCAGGCAACTGGTGAAGAGAAGGCCACGTTGTTAGCTATGGAAGTGAAGGGCATGATGGCCCTTCACTGCTCCACATACAGAAGCCAACCAGAATGACAGGTGAACTTTATTCCAACAGAAATCTCCTGCACACTGGCAGGAGAGAGTTTTGGGGTTCAGGAAGATACTGGAGCTCTTTTCTTCCATATTTAGTCAATATTGCCAGCTCCTCAGGAACAGTGGCCTGAGGTGGCTGGCTCTCTATGTCATTGCAGGACCAGCCCTTTGGGGAGGTGACCCACAGCCTGGGCCTGAGCAAGACAGACAAGATCAAAGAGAGGTCCAGAGGCTTCCTCCGGAAACACGCCTTCCTTACTGATGGAGGCCAAGGGACAGACGGGATACAGGGTTTGTTTAAGCCATTCCATCTCTGCTTCATGGCTGCCCAGGTGACTTTTATTCCAACCTCTGTCTCTTCTTTGGAACCAAACAAATCAAAACACCCAGCCATAATCTATAGAACTTTCCCTGGTCAGTAACATTTTGGATATTACTTTTCTTAGGTGTGCATGCAATGAGTGGAACGAAAGCTTGCTATGCAGCAAAGGCAGAATAGAGATCAGAGATGTGTGAAATATGGAGTTTGCTGCTGCCTTCTGTGCCATGCACATTAATAGATTTTCCTATGGATTTCTTATTTTTGTATGACTATATTTGCATCCTATTCCAGTCAGTAAAAAAAAAAAAAAGGCCCACGGGGCAGAGGAATCTGCACACCTCAGAAAAGGATCCAGTTTGCTGCGAAATCCATGAGTCAAGTTCATGGAAATCCATAGTCCTTTGAATATGTTGCAGATTTCTCGGACATCCTTATTCCTGGGGGGGAAATCCTTTCCCCTCCATTTACCTAAAAGCCGTGGAGAGGGAGCAGTCAAGGTGAAACTTTTCAACCTTTTTAACAAGAGCCAATGGTGATAACATAAAAATGATGGACTTGGCCTGCTTGAGAAAGATTAAAAACCTGTGTCTATTTAAGAAGGAGCTATTCCTTGTGAAAGTGATAGCACTGCTCATTAGGTGATGGAGGTTTGACATTTCTTGGTCTGAAACTTCTCCTTGATGAGAGAAGTATTCTTCACATCTACACAAACAAACAAACCTACAATATAATTTTTCTCTCTCCCCCCTCCCCTCTCCCCCTACACACACACACACACACACACACACACAAATGGAGGTGTCAATGTGTCTTGTAATAGCTTACTACCTACAACGATTTTGAAGTGGCTCAGCATTCGCCATGTTTCCTGCTCCGTTGCCCAAGTGGGTACCCTTCCCATCTTCCATTTCACAACACAATCTCTGGCAACAAGCCAGAAAGGCAACTGGTTCTTCTCTCGGGGTGTGCCGTCACTCTACTCTCATTGCAATCTGGAACTTGATATGCTGGAAATATGGCACCCTTCACAAGGTGAGGGCTAGAAGACTTCCTGAGAACAAACGAGTCCACAGGACATGTGACCTTGCTATGCCTCTTGAGGATACAGCAAAAGATCACTTGGCTTCATTACACAAAAAGGATGTTGTTTGCATCTGAAAACCACTTGATACTAAAATTGAAGTGAGTCATAGAACAGCCCTATCAGGAATCTGCGTTATCTGTGATGCAATCCTAGGATGCATCTTTTGCAAATATGAGATTCTTTGCAATGGCATCTCCTCTTCCTTTCCAGCATCATTGTTTTGTTTTAATGATTAACAGCTGTTTAAAAACCTTTGGTGTGCAGCATTAAACAAAAAACAAGATATAATCTGAACAGTGGGAAGATATATTAAATATAGCTCCCACACTAAATCAGTCAAATGTTTGTTGAAATGAGAAAGCTTGGTAGCCTTAGAGAAACTTCCAGAAATTGAGGATTCATGAATCAGCAGGAACTGAGCTTGCCAGAATTTTGCCAGTTTCATCTCTGAGCTTGTCATAACTTGACTCCACATAGGATTCTATTTTGTTTTTGAATGCATTTTTCCAGGGTGTGAGGCTGTCTGTGAGTTATTTGTCTGTTTATTTGATTTTTATTCTCCCCAGTAGCCGAATTACCAAAAGGGCAAAAATGTACCAATTGGCTCTCAGTCCATGTTCAGTTGAAAAGGTGTGAATTGTAGAAAATCCTGATTTAAAAAAAAAACCACTAGCACCAATTTCTCATTCTTCCCTGCCAGAGAAGGGCTCTTTTACTACTCTTTGTTATTTATTTCATGTTTATACTGCCTAGTAGCCAAAGCTTCCTGAGTGGTTATGATAAACCAACAATTCTCATCCAATGATAAAATGGAATATAAATGCAATCTAATGATACTAATCAATTCTTAATTTCCTTTCTTTCTTAAATTTGTTTTTCGGTGCCAGGCCAAGACCTTTTTGTTTAAACTATATTTTAATAATTATTAATATTATTTATCAGTTTTAAAATCTTTTAGCTAGGATGAATCCGGATTTTATGTTTTTGTCTGAATAACTGTTTGTTTATGATGTTGGAAGCCATCCTGAGGTTTATGTGAATGGGACGGCATACAAAAATCCCAAATAAATAAAATAATAAAATAAATAAATTTAAAAACATGAAAATTTCTGTTTTTGTGCACATTTTTCCTAATACACACAATCCTAGGATACATATTTGAATGCTATTTTTTGTATATATATATATTTGTCTACAATCCACAGATGATGATGATGTAGAAGAAGAAGAAGACATTCCTTTTCATTCCCAGTCTGTTTCATTCCCAAACCTCATTGCAGCAGGGTAAGCTTTAGGCAACAATTTTTAGAACAAGAGAATAACCAGAAAACCCAAACCTTCATGAGCTCCACAAAAGTTGAGCTTCCCCTGGATGAAGCTTCTTGTCCGGTTTCTTTCTAAATTTTCTAGATTTCAGAGTGCTTTGGTGCCTGTGAGACAAAGGGATGTTCATGATGGCAGCACCAATGCTGAATGCTGGCACACTGGAGTTAATTGGAGCGCAAACCCTACAGCCTCCATACAAAGATTTCCAGTTAAATTAGTCTTCCCTCTTTTTGCTACACAATGCATCCTATAATTATACAGCAGGACGTCAGTTAATGCACAGGTGATTATTTATGACATTGTACACTAATGTTATATTAATACACCAACACATGTATTATTAATTGAAATATTACACAATCACTGCACCTCTAGGTCAGTTTCTTTATGCACATACATATCTTGTGGAATATCATCCAGACATGTGATTTTGGGCTGGGGAGGTCTGAGCAAAATGTGCAATTATCCTTCTATCATGTTGTGGTCATCTTGTCCCAAAAAATTGCTCCTGTGGTTACCTCTGATAGTCATGAAGATAAAATTGGCTAGCCTGAGCCTGATTCAGGGTAGAACCATATTCTCCCCTGCAGAGGAGGGCAGGACGCGCCCCAACGGAGCAAAGCTCAGGGAACCATGGTTCAATTTGGATGCCAGGAAGCACTTCCTGACAGGACCCCAAGGGTATGGAATGGGCTTCCATAGGAGGGGGTTGAGGCCCCATCAGTGAGGGTGTTCAAGGACAGGCTGGACATGCACATGGTGGCCTGTCCTAGATCATGGTTCCTAGATGGCCCAGGAGTCCTTCTGACTCCCTCTGTTTCTATGTTTCTATGATTCAAACATGGGGTGGCCTATGCATTACTTATGGTATACAGTTACAGTGTTGTATCCACTAATCATTACATCTTATACTACAGACTTTGGAAACAACACCATGAAACGGGCAAACAGAAGTTACTTGTGATGACTTAATTGGGTTGTTTTGTGGGTTCCTGCATGTCTCAGTGGTTTTGGGTTCTTTGCTTAATTTCCCCCCACTTTGTATACTCCTCAGGTCTGCTTACTCCTTCCTTTTAGAAGGGGCTGTGGGTAAGTGGACATGGACAGAGCAGAAGCTTAGCACACAGAAGGCCCCAGGTCCAATTCCTGCCATTTTATTTATTTATTTAGAATTTTTGTATGCTGTCCAATCGCTTATAGTCTCAGGATGGCTCACATAAGTAAATAAACATAGTACATAGAAATAATACAATTAAAAACCCAGAAACACCCTGGTTGCAAAATTAAAACCTATAGGTATTATTAAGAGTTGTTAAAACATCGTTTATATAAAAAGGTCTCTACCATCTCCAGGCAGAGCTTGAAAAAAGTTCTTCCTGAAATCTTGAGGTCCCTTCCTGCTGCAACTGTACTGGGCATGATGTACCAGGATAAGAGACCTTCTGATGCCCCTTTTTTTCTGTATAGCTGATGTTGTGTTGAGAATACTCACAACCTAAAACTTTGAAAGAGAAGGAATGATACAACTCACTGATGAACAATCTTATTTGCATTCATGAACAAACAAACAGGAAAAATAGCCTCGAGCTTTCCACTACCAGAGCAAAAGGAGTGAACCAGCCTATGGACAAATGATCAGTTTCTGCTAGGAATGGGCAGATGACCAGTGTTCAAGATTATCAGGAATTTCCCAACATCAGCTGTCACTTGGGCATCACTTGCCCAGTCCCCATTCCCAATTCCTGCTTGCTTTCCCAAATGGGAGAATTGTACACAGTGAGCAGGGATCAGACCCGAAATTTGCACAAATTTTGCTAGGATAAAGCAGAGCTGGTTCGGTCTATGGAGGAAGTCTCCGTGAATTAGATTTGCACCAGCCAAGTGGGGAAAGTCGAAGTGAGCACAAGATAAGCAGTTGACAAATATTTACAGCAGGCTTGTGTTTGCTGTCACAATTGCATTTGGCACTGGGCTAACACATGTGTTTCACAAGCAAAACTCTTGTGCAACTGTGACATTTACAATGGCGGTTGTAAAATCAAATTAAATGCTGGGGATGCGATGAAGGTGAGAAGCAAATGGTGCTATTGCCACATATTTGCACCTGAGAAGTTGTCGAAGAATTTCTCCTCTCCATGGGGAATTGTGGTGAAAGACCTTTCAATTTCTCTGCCCTCACATTTGCTGGAGAAATTCATGAAGCCAGCAGAGCACATCTGTGGTGTGGGAGTTCTTAAGGAAGGAATTTCTGCCATGCTATATTCAGGGTCCCTGCTCTGAATTGCTTTTCTGCTCCTTTTGTTATCCAATGCTGTCTTCTTATTGCATATTAATTCACTGCCTGAAAATCTCACAGGAAATAAAGTTGGAGGTCTACCGCACTTGCCTGAACAGGCTTAAGCCCCCGCTCTTCTCCCTCTCTCTCTCAGTCTCTCCTATCCTCTTACGAGACCAAGAATAGAAGATAATAGAAGTGTTCTGGAGGAAAACTGGTTTTGTGACCTACACAGCTGACTTCTGTTTACGAGAAAGAAAGAACAAAAGAAGAAAGAGGGAAAGTCTTGTCTTCTCCAGGATGAATTCACTTATCTACACAGTTAATCAATTTCATATTTGAATTCCTTGGCTCTCATATCTTACAAGTCAGATCTATTAAGAAGAGGTATCAAAGAAACCCACATTGTGCTGAATCTGGAATAAATGGATGTAGCTGTCATTTTTGCAAATTAATGAAATAAATGGGAGCATTTCAGGGAAACTGAGGAAAATATGCAGAAAGAGGTAAATGGAGGTAAATATATATCTGTCTCCAGAGTGTATGAATAGTAGGAGTGATTGGCCCTTGCTAATTTTATATAAACTCTGAAAGCATTAGTGTCTTTCATAACTGCTACTGGAAACCTGAAGGGGCTGGAAATAGTCTGTCCACCACCCAAACCATGATGCAAATATCTGAAGAGGACGAGATTTTCATAACTAAACCATCCATGCAGCATATCATGTAATGTGTTTTCTGCTGTGCTCAGTCTTTGCCCACAAAAACATTTTAATAGGCTTCCCTTACTCTTTGCTCAAGCTGCCATTTTACTCTTTGCTCAAGCTGCTATTCATATTTGTGACATGATTCCAGGCAATCAGGGATCACATCCTAAAAGCTCTGGTGCTTTCCTGTTGCATAGCCAATCAGGGTTACCTGTGCAATATCACAAGTGAGGACAAATGAAGTCCAGTGCTTTAGCTTCTTTACAAAAGGGGTTGGAGAGGGACATATGTAATAAGATGTTGTAAATAAATAAATAATTGAAGCCTGTGCTGTGAGGATTTCATTGATGTAGGGAGGCACAATGCATCATTCCATGCATAGTTCAGTCTTCTTCAAGCTCCCACCCATCCCTTGTGGAAAAGAGTTGCTTCCCGGGAAGAGTTGGCTCAAGTTCCATGGTAGGCCACAAGCATCTATAATAAACCACAATGTTCCATAGTGAAACCTTTAAAGCAGCCCTGATGGTCATAAAAAATTGAATTAAATAACTCATCTCCCTTCTGGATGGCCAGAGCATGAGGAATATTTTTCAGAGTCTGGAATTTAGTGTGTGTTGACCTATTTCTGACATGGCAGTCAAAAGCAGGACAAGTTATGGCTGAGGTGAGCAGGTGGAAGTTCAAGCGTCCATAGCTTTGCTGAAATTTGTGCATTGCAGACAAGAACTGGGTATCTTGGGCTGTGTCCCAGTCATCCTTTTTGTTGCTGGACCACCGGTGCCACTGCATCATTCTGGATTTAATCCTAGCTTGGGCTCACCCTCCTCCAGCTCATGATCAAACTCAGGACATGGGCAAGAGTGTTGACTGTTTCCTTGGTACCTGCTTGAAAAAGGGTCATTGTTGTTTTCCTATTGATAGTGCCTTGCCTGAAATTATCAGATCACCATTCCAAGAGGTTTAATGTAGTGGATAATTGGCACAGGGGGACAGGCAAGGCACAGAAACATGGGACAATGAAGACCAATATAGGGATGGACGGATATGCAGAGTTTGAGCTCATGTCTTGGCTGAATGCCCAATGAAAGCAGAGCCAGATAACAGGTATAACCTCAATTCTAGAGACTACCTGCAAATTCTGAGACTACCTGCGTGAGCAATATTGAATATACAAATGGTACTCTCTTTGAATTATCCTCATAATAACCACATGAGGATTTTCCTATTTCCTGATTGATGGACTTCAAAGGGGTGACAGAGAGACATGAGCAAGTGATTATGAATCAGAGCACCAGTCACAGGAAGGGAGGGGATCAATTCTATAACACGAGTTTTGGTACTGCCTCTGAATAGCATAGTCGTAACCTAAATCCTCTATGGAGAGGAGAGAGATCAGAAGCTATATGTGAATAGGAATTACTTGAGTTTGCCAAAGTTCTCCAGGATTCATTCAAAAGTACATTTCAACTTGAGTTACATAGAAACATGGAAAAGAGTGAGTCAGAAGAAGCCTCCTGGGCCATCTAGTCTGACCCCCAGCTCCAGCCGGCTCCGCTCATGACATGCCCACCATGGGCATGTCCAGCCTATCTTTGAACACCCGCACTGATGGGGCCTCAACGACCCCCCATGGAAGCCCATTCCACATCCTCGGGGTCCTGACTGTCAGGAAGTGCTTCCTGTCATCCAAACAGAACTTTGGTTCCCTGAGCTTTGCTCCATTGGAGCACATCTGGCCTTCCTCTGCAGGGGAGAACAGGTCTCAACCCATCTGCATGTGACACCCCCTCACATACCTGTATGTCACCAACCTGTATGATTTCATATCAGATTGCAAGCTAATTCTTGTCAGAGGGTACAGTTTTGGACTAGATGGACCAGTGGCCTGGCTTACTTTAGGGCCTTTCCGTGCGTTCCATTGGATACAGTATACGGGGGGGGGGGGGGAGCCCAGGAATTTATTTCTAAAAAAATCATGTATTAATTTTTACGCATTCAAACGTCAGTCACCTTCGAAGTATTCTCCGTTTGATGCAATACACCTATCAAGATGTTTTTTCCACTGCTCAAAACAGGTTTTGAACTTGTCAGTTTTGATGCCTTTTAGTGTTTCTGGGTTTTTTGGTTTCATCTCTTCCATATTGGCAAAATGTTTCCCTTTGAGGACTTTGGTCATCCAGGGAAACAAAACAAGCAATCAAACAACAAAAAAATCGCATGGGGTGAGATTGGGTGAATAGGGAGGGGAGGCCGCAAGCCTCATGCTGGTTTTGGTCAAGAACTCCTGAATGAACACTCAGCTGAACGAAATTTCACTGTCACATCTTGTTCATGTGAATTCGACATCACATGTTGAAAGAAAAGCATCACTGAAGCTGAATGTAGCCTCTCATGATAGCCCAGACGTGTTCCTAGAACTCTCATGTAGAGGAGGAATCCTGCACTAAAAGGGTTCTGCTCTCCAGAAGATAATTTGTGTCTCCCTTCGTATCTGAAGGATTACTTTTTTAACATGGCAGATGGAAGAAGGGATTAAGCAGAATGGAGCCATGGTGGCATCCATGAACAACTGATATGGACCAGGTATTGGCTTGATTTGGTGCCAGCCATGGACCCATATCTCTTGCCCCTGGAAAAAAAGTCTCCTAGAGTTTATCCTTTTCCACACCCACTGAAACCAGTACAACAGTCTCTCTGTGGCCCACACAATGGTGGTCATTAGAAGGATGGAGAAACAAGGAACGTCCTGGTTCTTCTGCTTGCTTTATCCTCTCTTCAGATTCTTTCTATCTCGACATCTCCCCTTGGTTCAGGAAGAACCAGACGTTACATAGCAGAGACTGAAAGAAACCAAAACTAAAAGTTATGCTCAGCAAGTTGATGTATATTTGAGGTTGTATTTAGAAAGATACTGCGCATCTAGAGTCTTCCCCAGGCTGTTTCGGGGCAATTTCGTTTTGGCACTTTGGCTGTGTTGTTTGGGTTCATATCATATGGCTAACCCCATGCTGGAGCTACATGTCTCCTTTCAACAGGGCCTTCGCTTTACACTTGAAAAAATAACAAAATAGGTACCAGGCAAATCTCCTTTGGGTGGGCACTCCAGATGGGGGGGAGAAGACTCCAAAGATTGCCTAAGTGTCTGAGCAGGAGCATACGGAAGGTATTATTTTAAATTGCACTTGGGAACTTTGAGCCGTCTAAATGTTTTGGCCATAAGTTCCATCAGCCTTAGCTATACGGTTATGGATGATGGGAGTTTGATCCCAAAACATCTGCAGGGTCAGAACCCCCATTAGTTCTTCTGGCCCCAAGTTTTTCAGGGTGTGAAAGGTTGGGAGTGCTCCTCGACCCGGAGTTGTCCTTGGAAACCCAAGTGACAACGGTGGCAAGGAGCGCTTTCCTTCAGCTTCGGCTGATCCATCAGCTGCGTCCCTACCTGGAGGAAGATTGCCTGGCAACAGTAACACATGCATTGGTTACTTCCCGGTTGGATTTCTATAACACGCTTTACATGGGGCTGCCCTTGAAGACAGTCCAGATACTTCAGATGGTGCAAAACAGAGCAGCCAGGATGCTGTCGGGGACTGGGCATTATTCTCAGATAAACCCAGTCCTCTATCAGCTCCATTGGTTTCCCATTGAAGTCCAGGTTCAATTCAAGGTGCTGGTTATTACCTATAAAGCCCTAAACACCTTGGAACCAGGATACCTAAAGGAATGCCTTCTTCCCTATTTGCCCTCCCACCCCCTGAGATCAGCAGCAGAAGCCCTCCTCCAGGAACCCTCTGTGAAAGATGTTAGGAGACAGAGTACCCGGAGGAGGACCTTCTCTGCAGTGGCGCCCTGTCTATGGAATGTGCTCCCCAGAGAGGTCTGCCTGGCACTGTCATTATATGTTTTTCGACTCCAGGTTACGACCTTTTTATTTAATCAATATTTTA
This sequence comes from Varanus salvator macromaculatus, assembly GCA_023646645.1. Lineage (NCBI taxonomy): Eukaryota > Metazoa > Chordata > Lepidosauria > Squamata > Varanidae > Varanus > Varanus salvator. Next base: position 5,225,936 of record JAIXND010000803.1, on the reverse strand, counting down.
ATAAGTTTTAATGTTGAATTTTATCACCATATTTTAATTGCAGCCAGAGTGGGTCGTTAATTCATTTACGTTATGTTAGGTATTTGTATTTTATTTGTATAAGCCGTCCTGAGGCTCTTGCAAAGGACGGCATACAAATATCTCAAATAAATAAATAATAAATAAATAAAGGTTGACACCAGCACTTCAAATTGTGAGGAAGGAAAGCTGGACTAGATAGACCTTTGGACACATCCACCACAGCTCAACATGAAAAACAGTGACCTCATATAATTTGCATCTCTGGCACACCAGAAGCCTTTGTCTCCCCTGTCACATCTTATCTCTGAACGCATCAGCCCAGACTCAACATTGCCTTAAAAGCTCCATGTCACCTTCTTCAAACATTCAGATTCAGGACAGAGATAAGCTGGCTTTGCAAAAGGCGTGGTCCCAAGCACACAGAGGTTTCTGCCAGGGTGTGAATCACATTTCCACAGAAGGCCCTGCCAATACAAAATATCATATTTAAAAGACGGTCATTAACTGTTTCTAAATCCTGCAATGAAATTAGAGTTTCACCTTTGTAAAGTGCTTGCCAGCAATTCTTTTACCCATTCAGAAGTAGGACATGTGCTAGAGCCGGGACTGGCAATTGGCCACCGACTGTCCCTAATGTGACTTCTCAGGGTATCCCCCCTGCCCCAACTCAGCTCTTGGCTTAGCGTGATTTCTGGAGGATGAGACATGAGTGCTGCTACTTCTCCTGTTGTGTGTGGGTGTGTGTGGGGGGCAATATTTCCGAGTGGGAAGAAAGAAAAAAAGAGCTTTCCCTGCCTCACCCACAATTCCATTTTCTTTGCCAGTTTCATCATATTGCAGTATAATTTAGCTTCCATCTTTTTTTTTGGCAAATGAAAAGCATAGGAATTTAATAAATGCATAGATAAATAAGATTTCTGAGCTATTTGTGGAACAATAACATGAAGACATTTGAAAACTAAGTGTATGGAAATAATGTGAGTGAAACATGTTTAGCTTTGGGGGCAGGGGGAACATCCCCAAACCACTCGAATCGAAGAAAGAAGATGCATATATTAATGTTTGTTGGGTTTTGAATGTGGAAACGCACACACAATTGTTGGTAGAACGAATTCTCCTTGCTGGCCATTGTAACTCACAGCTGCTTCTGCCTCATTTGGGAGCACTGCAAAGTGGCACAGTGCTAGCCCTGAGGTTGTGGCAAAGAAATGGTATTTTGAAGCCATTTGGATGCATGGAAGCATCCAAGAGTCCTGCAGGATCTGGCCCAATGCCCAGGAAGGCTGCTGTACACTGGATCAGAATCTCAGTCCAGCTAGCCTAATATAGATGGCACTGACTGGCAGCAGAAGCTTCCCAGGGTTTCCCTCAAGGGTTTTCCCATCCCTACTGGGGGATACTGGGGATTGAATGCATGCAAAGCTGTGGCTCTGCCTTAGAGCTTTCAGAGGCTTCGTTCAGCCTGGCATCCTGTTTCCTGGAGTGGCTAGTCAGTTGCCTAATGGCAACTCATGAGCAGCTTACAAAGCCAGCATCTTTCTCTCAGGTCCTTTGCCCTGAATGTCTGGTGTTCACGACTTCCAAATATGGAGCTTCTGTGACCCTCTGAAAGCTCATACCCAATGGCAAGGTCTCTCTTCCTCCTTTGACCTCTTTTCTGAAGCCACTTAAGCGAGACCCTCTGTTGTAATTTTTTATTTAGTAACCCTGCCGTGTGGAATCCTCCATATATTTAAACAATGCTATGCTGGCAGTGGAGTGTGTGTGTAACCTTCCATGGAACTCACTATTTTTTGCACCAATGTTACAAGGGAGCCCTCCTTCCCGCCTCTTACCGGTATATGGGACTTGGCTGCCCCATTCCAGCAGTACAGACACCCCCCAGCTATCCCTTTTTTGTAGGGTTTCATCAGTGTAAGGAAGCAATCTTGTGCCCAGGGAAGGCCAATGGATCCAACCTCAGAAGAGAGGGTTGGTGTTTGAACCCCTGAGGAGCTATCCATGGTTCTGAACATTCTTTGAGGAGAGTGGTGGGATTCAGTACCTATGATAGCAGATTAAAAGTTGCTGAGTAGATTTCACCACCCCAGTGACACCCTTCCAAAATCCTCCATAAAAAATAAAAACATCAGCCTCCTTCCCCTCTGCTTTCTCTGGTCCTTTCAATTTCCTGAAGAAATGTGTGAATCTTGGCAAATCTCCACATTTGCTCAAGTTCAGGTGATAGAAATCACTGTGATGAGTGAGTGGAGTTAATTGTAAAACAATTCCAAACACAAATAAAATTCCCCTACCATTTGAACCAGTCCAATTCAATAGGTACAGCTCTTCCCAGCATTTTCTGTCTGCCATAGAGGTCTTATGGAGGAGGGTTGTGTTGAGGGACAAAAAGTCATGGTGATGCAATTTCAGCACCATAGATCTCACTGATCATCAAATGAGTCAACCAGGCCACAAAGAAAAAGCCTGCAGCCACTGGGCCTGGATGGATCCATCTGACAGTGTTGCTTTGCACAATGTTCAAATTCTCTTAATCTCATGTTCTTTCTGGGCTGTTTATTAAGAATGGTGTGCATTAAGGGGAAGTTCTTCTCCAAAAACTGAACCAAACAGAACTCTAACAATCTCTATCCCCTTCAACACCTTGAGAGGCAGAAGATCGAGAAGGCAAGCGTTGATTGTCCCTAATCTATTATCCTTCAGATCTGTCTTGATTTAATTGACTCGTAATGTTTTCCTAACAGATTGGTACAAAGTTGTCCATCACTGGGCATGCCTTGCAAATGTTAGTGATGCAAACCTCACCTCAAAGCCACTAGTTTGTGGCTTAAGCTGTATGAAGAGAGCTAATATATGAATTCCAGCAGTATTCATGCAAAACATGTGAATTGGAAATGCATTGTATTAAGTGTAACTCTTGGGGTCCACCAAAGGCTGCAGGTAAACTGTTGATGCTAGTCAATCAGTTGGGTTGGCCCAGGTTCAACAGAATGGATGACCAGTTAAAAGGTAGTCTATCTAAAGCTGGATCTAGATCTGTTCAGAAGCTCATTAATATGAAAGAGAATGAAGAGGGTGTTGATGTGCTTTGCATGCTGAGTTAATAACAAGATGCCTTTGATAGATTCATAGCCCCAAAGAAGGGAGGAAAGACAATTAAAGCAATTAGAGTTTTAGATGTGTGTGAGTGAGCGGGGCCTACCTGGGCTGATAATTAATTATGATTCTAAAATCTCATGAATAAGGGATGTCTCATAATTGAAAAATTATCCCAGGGAGCATATAAAAGAGGAGAGCATTGGATCTCCTTCCACAGCTTCAGTTGATTCCATCCTTCAGAGACCGAGGAAGTCCTTGTCTGATCCAGTCTGTTCAGTAAGTCTTGAAATGTCTCTCTCTGCTTCCACAAGGTTCTGGTGGGTAGATCTTGAAAGAACATGCTCAATTCATAAGAATTCTATGCTTTTACACCTTTCTTTCTCTGATTCTATTTGTTGGAAAGATGTTGACTGTAGGTCATAGAATCAGCTTGAAGAATGTGGTTGTCCTCCGCCTAGGTAGGATCATGGTGGAGCTAATATCGATTTCCATTTGGTGGCTTCTGCACACTTACAAAATAAATGGATAGAAAAAAGGGGGCTGGAATATTGAAGCTTTAGCTACAGCAGCTGATTGGCTAATTTTTGAATGACAGTTCCTGGAATTGAAGATATAGCTGCTAGCAGAACCAAGCACTCTCTTGAAGAACAGGCAAAAAAGATGGATATGCTTAGCCAGGAGAAGAGATTATTTGCCTGATATCACAATAGCCATTCTCAGATATCTGAAGGAGATGGAGAAGATCTTATTCTCTGTAGCTCCTGAGGGTACAGGACTAGAGGTAACTGATGGAAGCTGCAGGGAGGCAGATGTCAGCTAAATGTTAGGAAAACCTTCTTGAGGATGAGAGCTGCTTCAGAGTGGCACACATGGTTTCAGTAGGAGGAGAAGCTGGTTGGTGATCAGGGATGAAAGGTTACTGTACTGATCAGGGGTGGGGGTGGGATGACCTCCATGATCCTCCACAAGTCTCATGCTCTATGATCCTGTGGTCCTTTTTGCATTTACTGGGCATGAAGCTCATTACAGTCCATGGGACATCCTTCTATGCAAACATACCCAATGGGATTGTAATGCTATGACCCTGGGCATGCTAATTGGCTGAACTCAATAGAAATTATTGTCAGAAAACATACACAGCATCTTGAAGATGGAAGAATACTTCCATGACAGCTCCACTGAAATCCATGAGATTTGGTATTTTTATAATGCATCTACAGCATTTCTATTCTAGACAGCCATCTGAGTGGGATGGTTTAACTGAGCAGAGGGTTAGACCTAATGGCCTTCTGGCCCCTACCAACTCTACTATTCTATGAAACTATTCCATTCAATTGCCAAAACTTTCTATTAAAATGCAAAAAATCTACTTCTGAAAAAAATATGCTTAGAAGAAGACTACAATGGCAACCAAACATGGAAGCAAAATCTTTTGAAAACAGCAATCCAATTCTTGTGTTTAGCATCCGTCAAAAAGGTGTGTTCTCCATTTATGTAAAAGATCCAAATGGAAGCTGCTGCAGAAAGGAGTAGAAATATAACTAATTTATTTCCGTTTCTTTTTCTTTATCTACTTACATGCCAGACCAAACACAGATTCGTTTGGGATCAACAGAGAATTCTGCACATTTGCAAATCTGCAATGTGATTTGTGTGGCAATAAAAAAGCAAACGAAAAATGTGTTTGTCAGCAACCATGCATCTGAAAAAATGTGCATGGAAAAGATGGAAGCCTTTGAAAATACACGTGCAAATGCACCTTAATTTGTCGAGACAAAATGCATGCATTTAAAAATATGCCTGATTGTCCATACATTTCAAAAATGCACATGAAAATATGCATGGAACTTTGTGTGCAAACAACAGCAAGACAAGGGATGCTCTCAATCAGACTGCGGTGAGGATGAGCGCCAACGTGGGTGTTGCAGAACTTCATTGAGCTTGAGTTTTAACATAGAAACATAGAAGCAGAGCGAGTCAGAAGGGGCCTCTCGGGCCATCTGGTCTGACCCCTGGCTTCAGCCAGCTCCGCTCACGACATGCCCACCATGTGCATGTCCAGCCTATCTTTGAACAACCTCACCAATGGGAATTGCACATCACTCCCTATGCGGTTAAACCAAGGAAACAGATCAGTTAATAGAATAAGATTACAGGTTCAATCCTAGACCCATTTATCTGACAGTAAGCCCTGCTGAACTGAATGAGACTGAACTCTTAGCAGACAAGGACAGGGTGGCAATGTGAATAGGGTACCCTACCATGTTAGGAAGTTATGGTTTGGATCCAACGCTTGCTCAGGCTGACTCTGTGCCATGTTGTGTCATTTCAGATCCAAGAGCTCTTCTTTTAAGCAAGATGTCTGTCTTCCGTCACCAGTCCTACTGCGACCCAGGGTGCTACAGACCCTACTCTTCTTGCAGCTCCTATGGAGGCTACGGAGGCTACAGAGGCAAAGTGTCCTATAGCACTGGGAGCTGCTATGGAGGAGGATATGGCTGCAAGCCGTGTTATGGTGGCTGGTCTGGTGGCCAAGGCTATGGCCGCGTTTGCTACCAGCCAATAGGCCTTGGTGGCTATGGTGGCTATGGTGGCGGCTATGGTGGCTATGGTGGCTATGGTAGAGGTGGTTATGGTGGTTATGGTGGTTATGGTTATAAACGGATTTCCTACCAGCCAATAAGTTGTGGTGGTTTTGGCTATGGAGGTGGCTATGGAGGTGGCTATGGAGGTGGCTATGGAGGTGGCTATGGAAAACATTATGCCCGTCGCTATAGCTGCTACCAACCTCTCTACGGCTGTGGATCCAGGCGTGGCAGCATCTGCTATGACCCATGCGACTAAAGTTCCAGGCTGCCCTATTCCCTCACCTGAAAGATTGGCTGCGGTAGTTCTGTGGACCCTTCCTCTGAAACCAAGAACAGCGCATGAACCAACACAGATGCAACCCATGAGAAACTGAACTTACCAGGCCTGGCTTTCCAGAATTGTTGAGCCCTCAAGAATTTCAGAAGGGTCTGCTGGGAGTTCAGCACTTCTTTGGACTTCTTCTTCTCAGCACTTTGACTCCACCAGCTTTACTCACATCACCCTCTGCTGCGCCGAATGACGGCTTCTGTAGAGGACATCATCCACATGTCCACACAGGCCCAGTGCTTCCTGCTGGGGAAACACAACGATGGAAACCTCCTTCAAGACTTCACCTGTGTTGTGTTACTCCAATCAGAACCAGCAGTTGTGCAGCAACTTCAACTGCTTACTGCTTCCAAACTAATTAAAAACCAAAAGGCTTGCTTTGCATCACAACATTGTGTCTTGGATTTTGTGTTATTGCCCAGACCTAATATCTGGTTCTCATTCTCCTAAAAACTTGCATGGATGTTCAATCTCAGGTCCAGGAGTCAAAGTTCATGCTCCTGGGATCCCAGCCGGTCTCTTCAAACTACCCCTAGTTCTTAGCCAGGGTGTTTCTGCTGTTGTCAGTCTCTCAGTAGTCGCATTCCCATGCCCCCACCCCTTTTTCCCATCCACCAATCATTTCTCGGCTTCCTGCTATCCCCTCCCCACATTCTGCAGTCTCCTAAGCCTTAGCTCCCAGCAGAATGCTTAAATATGGTACGAGCATTAATGCATTGCGGGACTGCAGGTGGCGCAGTGGTTTAAACCGCTGTGCTGCTGGGCTGGTTGATCGAAAGGTCACCAGTTCGAATCTGCACACGGGGTGAGTTCCCGTGCGCCGTCCCAGCTCCTGCCAACCTTGCAGTTCGAAAGCATGCAAATGCAAGTAGATAAAAAGGTACCACTTCGGTGGGCAGGTAACAGCGTTCCGTGCACTTTGGTGTTTAGTCATGCCAGCCACACGACCACGGAGACTGTCTGTGGACAAACGCTGGCTCCCTCGGCTAGGAAACGGAGATGAGCACCGCCCCCTAGAGTCAGGCATGACTGGACGTAACGTCAAGGGGAAACCTTTACCTTTACCTTTAACCCACCACTTTTGCCTTTGGCTAAGACAAAGCAACTGATTAAACTGAACGGCGTCTTCAGAGGTGAATTTGGCCCCTGGGCAAAAAGAGGTTAGACACCTTGACGCCCCTGCTGGCTGTATGCCTGCAGCCAGTAGCTTAGCGATGAAACAGCCGACCAAGAGAAGATGAGTCTATTCAAGAGAAGATGAGTACTATGCACATTCAGGACCCATAGCACAAGGGAAGTAAAATATTCAATTCAATTTAGATGCCAGGAAGCACTTCCTGACAGTTATGACCCCGAGGGCATGGAATGGGCTTCCACGGGGGGTCGTTGAGGCCCCATCGGTGAGGATGTTCAAGGATAGGCTGGACATGCACATGGTGGGCATGTCATGAGTGGAGCCGACTGGTGCCGGGGGTCAGACTAGATGGCCCGGGAGGCCCCTTCTGACTCGCTCTGTTTCTCTGTTTCTATATGCTTGCATGTACAAGCCATGTAGAACCCATGACTGTGGGCTCACATTTCCCTTTTGTCTCAGTGAGTGGTTCTGCAGCAAGGATACAAAGCAATGTCGAGATGAAATGATGTCCATGAGATCATATTGCTATTTCATCCCTAAAGAGTCCAAATGGAAAAGGCAAACAAGCAGACTCTGGTGAGAGATCCTGTCTCTTAGAGACAGTGAGGGTACTTTCTGTGCTAAAGCCCCAAGACCAGTCCCAGAACTGGGGCCTGGGATAAACGACAAGGGGGTGATTTCTTCCCATCCTATGCAAGTAAGCTAGGATGATTGGTAGGTGAACCCAGATGATTGGCTCAGGAGCCCTGCGTATCTGAGGGTGCAGGCGAGTTTTGGAGACTCAGAGCAGATTTTGTCACCATGCACAGCTCTGCCCTTCAGCAGAAGGGGATGCCTGGGGGGTTCGGGAGGAAGCATCTGAGAAGATGCCACCACTATCCAGCATCTGCTGCCTGAAGCAGTTGTGCACTCTGCTTCACTGTAGCTCTACCAGTTCTGGTTGCTTTTCAGCTGTGCAAGACTGGAAGTTTATAACAGTGTCCTTAAGGGTGGGTGCATCAGTTCTGGCCTGTGCCAGCTTTCATGCACATTCAGTCACAAGGGATTCAGTTCCAGCATGTATCTTCATGTAACTTCTCCCCAAATGCACCTTCTCTCCTTTTGTGCTCAGCTTCCCCCTGCAGATGTGCTTTTGTACACAACATTCCCTAGCGCATGCATGGTGAGGATTCCAACCCAACTCAAACGAGCAGCTTTTCAAACTAAGCACGCGGTTGAGAACTTCAGCAGCACCCCTCCACCTCATATCCTGCCCCATAATTCTATTGATCCCTCCTCATTTACTGCTGCTTGGAGATGCCCAGAGGCCACGAGCTGCCCACTTTGGGGCTCAACAGGAAGGCAGGAGTGTCTTCTTTTCTGCAGAACAAGACACTCAGCAACCTTCAAGTCACTGTACCCTCCTGTTCTTGCATTATGTTCATGGAGAAATGCCAGAGAAGTGATGAATGCAATGGGAGGGATGCCTTGCGTGAAGGCAAGGTGGGGCTAAACTGATAAGAGACTGATGTAGGAAGGACTCAGAAGAAAGTTGATTACATGCTGGCACAGGGGTGATGGGTGGAGAAATGCGTGGTCCCTGTAATTGGTTGTAAACATGAGCAATCAATATGGAGTGGGTGAGGCCAGGTGGGTCAAAGCAAATGTGGGAAGGTGCGTGTGCGTGGGAGGGAGGGATTATGGGCTGCCATGAGCTTTCCACACTGTGTCTGGAAACTCCTGTGGGAATGACACACTTGATGGCTGCAGTGGCCTGCCCCCAAAAGGACTGTGATGTTTTTTTCAGGGGTGGGCGATTGGTCCTGCCTCAATCAAAAGGGTACCCTGAAAACATTAATGCAGTCTGTTCACAAGAAATGGTGATCTGATCAAAGATCTGTGAAAATGAATCAATAGCTCCAGAAGAAATGGCATTGTGGAATGGCTCTCCACATGCCTTTGTCAGTATCTCGGCACTTTCAGTGGCATTGAACTCCATGGGACTTGCCTCCAACTATATACATGCATAGGGTATGTATTGACTTCAATGTTCTAAAATCCATTCACTGCAACACATAAAGATACTTGATGAAGGTTGAGAGAGGTTCTAAAAAGGCAGTATCACTCTGTGCATGCTCAATGAAACTGTCAAACTGAGACGTCCACCCCTTTGCTAGGACAGAGATGCTCAGTTCATTGCCTATGTACTAATGCAGGAGCTGAAGAGATCTCGAAAGGAAGGATTTGTAGATGGGATCTGGGTGTAAGTTAGTGGATATGCTGGTGGGGATGATGGGAATGGGAATCTAACTCATTCAGAGGGCACAAGTTTGGGGAAAACAGTATCTTCTGGATGCACTTTTTAAATAATACAATTTGGGTATGTGTGTGCTGGAATCATAGAATAGTAGAGTTGGAAGGGGTCATGAAGGCCATCAAGTCCAACCCCCTGCTGTTGCAGGACGCCACACCAACCAGGATATCATGGGGCACTTTGACCTTGCTGAAATCCAGGTAAACCACATCCACCATGTCCCCTTCATCTAGCCACCTCAAAAGCTTGTCATAGAATTCCACAGAAGACACTAGGCTGTATGTGGATGGTTCCTTCAGCTGGATGGAATCTGTTCACCCTGTTCTGGATGGGTTGCATTGCCTTTGAAGGAGCGGGTTGGCAACTTGGGGGTGCCACCTTTGAGCTTTGGGGCTCAGGAGGGCACAGTGGCTTGGAGTGCCTTCCACTAGCCTGGTCTGGTGGCTCCAGCTTGACTTCAGTGTTCTATGCACTGGATTTCTCTAGTTCATAGAATTACAAAAAAAGTAGAGTAGGAAGGAACCAAGAAGGCCCACCTCCACTGTTGCAGGACACCGCGTCACACCACCCCACTCAGATGGCTGTCCAGTTTATTTTTGAATGCCTCTAGTGTGGGAGAGCCCCCCACCCCTCCAGGAACCTGGTTCCACTGCTGTATTGCTCCAAGAGAGAGGAAGCTTTTCCTGATGTCCAGCCTGAATCTGGGTTGTCACAGCTTGAACTGATTATTCCATGAACTACACTCTGGCATCAGCAAGCAGAGATCTTGACCTTCCCCTTTGCAACAGCCTTTGAGGGAGTTATAGTGGAATCTCATGTCCCCCCTCAGTCTTCTCTTCTCAAGGCTGAACATGCCCAGTTCTCTCAGTCTCTCCTCACAGGGCAGAGTTTCCAAACCCTGGATCATTTTTGTTGCCCTCCTCTGGACCCTTTCTAATTTACCTATATCATACTGAAGATGAAACTCAAATACTTTGGCCACCTGATGAGAAGGAAGGGCTCCCTGGAGAAGAGCCTAATGCTGGGAACAATTGACAGCAGAAGAAGAAGGGGGTGGCAGAGGATGAGGCGGCTGGATGGAGTCACTGAAGAAGTTGGTGTGAGCTTAGGTGGACTCCGGGAGATGGTGGAGAAGGCCTGGAGGAATGTTGTCCATGGGGTTGCGATGGTCGGACATGACTTCGTGACTAACAACAACAACAAATCTTTCTAAGATGGTTAGATAGCCACTCCATCATCTTCCCTGGCAAAAGTGGCACATTTCACACAAGGAACGGAGTTGCCCACCCATAGCGTGAGATAACCAGGCCACAGCTCCCTGACTGCCATCTCCACTCCTTCCACAGCAACCTCACGTGTTCAATGCGTAGTAGAAACATAGAAACATAGAAACAGAGTGAGTCAGAAGGGGTCTCCCGGGCCATCTAGTCTGACCCCGGCTCCAACCAGCTCCGCTCACGACATGCCCACCATGTGCATGTCTAACTTGTCTTTGGACACCCTCCCCAATGGGGCCTCACCCACCTCCCGTGGCAGCCCATTCAAAGTAGTAGTCAAAGAGCTGTAGAAAAAAGACCCAGGAACACAGTTTGGGTTCTAATTCTCCTTGCTAATTCATCTTTCCTCAAACTGGTTCCCCTTCTGATGTGTGGAATTCAATTCCCATCAGCCTCCTCAGCTGCTGTGATAAAGGATAGTGGGAACTGTAATCCAAAAAGTGGGAGGGTGCAAAGCATCAGGTTGGTGAAGGTGATGTGAACGGCATGTTTGCAGTCTCTGAGGAGCTAGTTTGCCAACATCTGCCAAAGTATCCGTTGACAACCCCCTGTGCTAAGAATATGATAGAGAACTTACCATGCTTGCTATGTTTTAATAAAGGGAAGCCACTCCGAAATGGGGAAAATGATTGATTGCACTCAGACACTGGCCCATTACCTTGGACTTTTTTTGTCCAACTTTGCATGGAGAAATCGAATCAGCCTTGGGGATTCCCAAACAATGTGAAACCCCCAAGGTTGCCCAGCTGTGGTCTGACTTTTTATTAGACTTGGAAATGCTATTCCGTTCATGTGCCTTAAATAGGAACATAGAAACTGAATGAGTTAGAAGGGGCCTTCCAGGCCATCTGGTCTGACCCCCGGATCCAACCGGCTCTGCTCATGACATGCCTACCATGTGCATGTCTAGCCTATCCTTGAACACCCTCACCGATGGGGCCTCAACAACCTCTCATGGAAGCCCATTCCATACCCTCAGGGTCCTAACTGTCAGGAAGTGCTTCCTGGCATCTAAATTGAACCTTGGTTCCCTGAGCTTTGCTCCATGGATTCTGCCCTCCACTGCAGGAGAGATCAGGTCTCTACCCATCTCCATGTGACATCCCCTCACATACCTGTATGTCGCCAACAGATCCCCTTGGAGTTTCCTCTTCTCCAGGTTGAAAAGACCCAGCTCCCTCAGTCTTTCCTCATATGGCTTTCCCTACAAACCAGCCACCAACCTTGTGGCCATTCACTGCACCCACTCCAACCTTGCTACATCCCTCTTGTAATGAAGGGCCCAGAACTGAATGCAATACTCCAGCTGCAGGCATACCACAGTCACATAGAATGGTAGTAATACCTCTCTCAATCTAGAAGCCACACTTCTGGCTATGCAACCAAGGGTGACATTCGCCCTCTTGACCACCGCATCACACTGCTGACTCATGTTTAGCCTGCAGTCAACCAGCACCCTGAGGTCCCTTTCACAAGTGCTGCTCTCCAGCCACTTGTCACCTAACCTGTACTTATGACAGCTATTCTTATGCCCCAAGTGCAAGACCTTGCACTTCTCCACATTGAACACCATTCTGTTGTCTCCTGCCCACTTCCATAATCTGTCCAGATCCTTTTGGATCTGGAGTACCTGCTCCTCAGCTGTGGCCACTGCTCCAGTTTTAGTGTCGTCTGCAAATTTGATCAGCAGACTGTTCACCCCTTCTTCCATGTCATTAATGAAAAGATTAAACAGGATCGGCCCCAGGACAGAGCCCTGGGGGACCCCGCTTGTCACTGGTCACCATCCCGATGATTCCCCACTAATGGTTGCCATCTGCTTTCGTTCAGTCAACAATGCCCTAATCCATCGGTCGATGCATTGGTCTATCCCAAAACTGCTCAATTTCTCAACCAGGATATCATGGGATACTTTATTTATTTATTTAAGCTTTTGTATGCCGTCCCCTTGCTATATAGCCTCAGGGCGGCTCACACAAGTAAAAGGCCTTTGTCAAAGGCCTTGCTGAAATCCAGGTAAACCACATCCACCACGTCCCCTCTGTCTAGCCACCTTGAAACCTTGTCATAGAATTCCACAAGGTTGGTCTGGCAGGACAATGTGATGATAAGCAGTGATGGCAGACAAGCAGCTTTTCATAATGATAATCAAAGGAAACACCAAAGACATTTGAGGATGCTGAGTGAATTTTAATTGAGAAAAGAGAAATACTACAATGAAAGAAGCACTCGATTCTATTTCACATTCTGAAGCATACACAGATAGAGCTTGCACATTTCAAATCAAAGGATGGCATCTGCAGAATGGAAATGGAGAAGGAAAAACTTGGTAGCAAAGACCTATCTACCCTGCTTACAATTCAGTTGACCATGATGGGAAAGAGGGTACAGGTTTTGAGCAGTAGACATCAGAAAAATATTTACGGCCCCCTGACCATTAAGAAAATGCAGATGGCAAGTCTTTGCTTCTCCTGAGATAAACCTTGTGTTGTTGTCATTGGGCTTGGAGCTGGGAGTGGCCCATGTGTACATATATCACTTGATTTTTAAAACTCAATTCCTGTGAGTGCATGCAAAGACTGATATTTAGATTTGTACAGCAAATACATTCAATTGTTCTATTTAAGCTAGTGGGTTTGCTCGATTTATCACAGCCCTTTTATGCATGCGCACACAAACCCACAGACCCACATACAACATCAGTGGATGCTGTTGTGCTATGAAAATGCATGCGTGCACACACATGTGGAGCAATGATCTTCGCATCAGATGGTGTAGCAAGTCCTGGTCTGTTCCGTAGATCCACACTGCCATGTGCCTTCAGGGATTAACATGGGCCACATGGGTTGCAGTCATAAGTGTTGCAGGCCAGTGCCCTCCTGGAGTAGTAAGGATATGAGTAACCAGAAAGGCTTCTTCTTCCATAGCCATAGCCTCCATAAGGCCATGTTGAATAGCTGCCGTAACCACTGGCACATGGTGTATATTGTGTCACAGCAGCAGGCACATTGCTTGCAGAGAGGATGGGCCCCGGAATGACCACAGAAAAGGGAGGAGGCTCTATTATAACTTCCGATGATGGGGCTTGAGAGAATAATCCGTGTTGACCTCAGCAAGGGCTGAGCTGTAGCGGGGAGTATTGTAAAGAGCCATTTTGGGAATGGCAAGAGAAACTCTGCAACGACAGACAAGAAATTAAAATCATCATTTGTCCTCCATCCAGCAGGTGGTTGCTAGTCAAGGAACTTCTAAGCTTGAAAAAGAAATGATCCTATTAGGGATGGTGGAAAACACAGTCTGGTTTATATTTTGATACATAGTTTTGCATGTTTCACCCAAGTATGCAAACCGAATTCTGTCAGCCTTCAAAATACGTGCTTCCCCAAATTTTGTGAAGGAGTTCTCCAGTCAAACACACACACAATGGAAAAATAATATTAAATGCATTATTTTATTGCTTGTCTTAGGCAACAATGCGTGCAAAAATGCAGGTATGAGATGTGTTTGAAAATGGATGTCCATGCAATATCCATTTTTTAAAAACGCAGCATTGGGGATGTGCCAAAAGTGAGACTTGGAAGAACAGAGGGAGGAGTAACAGGGAGAAACTGACTCTGATAGATCCCCCTGTGCCTACTTCCCACCTTCAGTGGTGTTTTCTGAGACTTTGAGATACCATCTATGGGGCAAAGGGATCATCTTACATTGGGATGAGTCTTTGCCTTCCTGTTCCTCTGTGCTTTCATCTGCTTGCTTGCTAGCCTATGGGGCATGGAGACCTGCCTTCTCTCACCCCTTGCTTGGTTCCCTTGCTGATGCGAGATGCAAAGAATGAGCATGGGGTCATCCAGGTGCAGGGGATGTTTCAAATATCTTGTCAGTAATCTATTCAATGACCCCAGAAGGTAGGCTAGGAAAATTATCCCCAGATTGGTGGGGCTGGGTGGCAAGGGTGGTTTTGTGTGAGAGAGTTTAAGATTATGTAGAGCTTTTCTGCACAACCCATCTATTACTCACGCTTGTTTATGGGTGCTTTAGACAGTGTTTCAGTCCTCCAGTTTGGCTTCTGTTTTTAAATAGCACTTTTGGGGAGTTTGTTTATTAATTATGAGCAGGGAAAATTGGAAGTTATTTATAGAAAGCTTTTCCCTTTTGTGCATTTGTAGTATTCCGGTATACCACACTGCCACTCAGAGGCCAAGTAGCACAAAAGCAGGAAAGAAAATATTTGTCATGCAGTGCTCAGATTTCAGTTCTTTGGTGAGATGAAATTAGATACCACTGTCTTAAGTAGCAAAGTCCTTCAGGGTGAGTGACCTAAATTACTTAGTGGGTTGTTGGTGGGTGAAACATCGAATTAAATAACTTAGCTCATGGATTGTACCCTAAATCACTAGCGAACCGTTGATGGTGGTACCCCCTATCCATTCCAGCTTTTATTCTGAGCTTCATCAGATCTACTCATGGCAGTCTGCGGTGGTGAATCTACTTTGAGGGTGGAGTACAGCACCATGGATCACTCCAACGAAGCTCAGGATAAAAGCCATCAACCCTCTTGCTTCAACCATAACATTGGCCCAGCTTTCCAATGCAAAAGGAGTCAAATGCACACTTCAGTTTCCCTTGCTCTGCCATCTTTGGAAGTCTGCACATGCTGGGCTCCAGCCAGTTCAAGGAATAGAAAAGTCCTGCTGGATCAGCCAAACCGTCCTTCTAGTCCTTGGTCCTTCACAGGACAATCCAGTGCCTCCAGGAAGCCTGCAGGTTGGGCTCGAGAGGAAGAGCCCAACCTGCTCTTCCTTCTTGGTCGCACATACTTGTCGAGTTGCTGCCCCGAGACACAAAGTTCGAAGCATGAAGTGTCCACCCAGCCATCATGGCTAGAATGACTGCCAAGGTGTAAAAAAGTCCTTGACAGGTAGAGGAAAAGCATCTGTGCCCCCAAATTCATCACTTCGCCTACACTGGTGAGGTGGATGCCTCCAAGCTGAACTTGAATAGCCAACATCTGAAATGTCTTTCAAAAACATTTGGCTTTCTGTTGGATGATTTGGAAAGACTAATCTAGCTTGCATGCCGGCACACAGATTCTGTTCTCTCTTACTCCAGATTGTGATCTGAATTGTTTGCTGCTGCCAATTAATCTCCTAAAAAAATGTTAGCCTGACACCTGGTGGATGTGAACTGCTTTGTCCTTCTCTCTTTGATGTCTCTAGGTCCTAAAATTCTGTAATTTTCATGCATCCTGTACTTCAGAGTGGACATTTGGGGACATTAATGCAGAAGTATCAGCAGACTGATAGTGGAGAATCAGTATTGACCAAATCAGCAAGCTAGGAATCTTTAAGGGAAGAAATGTCCTTCACCAAAGACTAACTTCATAAATTCCACTTAGGAATGTCACCAGGTTTGTTTTACATGATAATAATAAGAAATCCTCACACTTAAGCATAAGATTTTACTTGGAAGCCAGTCTGATTGAGCTCAATTGAGCTCTGATTGAGCTTCTTCCCTGTTAAGTTCTTACTGTAGCCCTGGCAGCATGATTGAAGGCCTCCACAGACAAGATAAAGACACCATGAAGGTCCAAAGAGTCTGAAGCTTCACGTTGATTGATACCTTGAGGTTGTGGTCCCTGTCAAAGCAAGTGGTAAGCCCCAGCCCTGAGATCCATTCAGATAATTTCTCCTCTGCCTGGAGATAATTGGTGAAATACCCTTCTCCAATTGCTTCATCAACAGACTGGAGGATTTTGAGAGGCCGATTTGTGGTGTTCTAGAGTTCTCCACTGTGGCATGGCACCCCCTCTTTCTCTGTTCTGCCCTCCTTATAAATCCATTATCTCACAAATAATAAAAACAAATAACCTGGAAAGAGCAAACCAAGAACCATTCCACAGAGCATGGTGTCTCCACCAGAGGGCAGCCAAAGACTTGGAATAGTTGCTGGTTTGATGGGTTTGCTACTACTAGGATGCGATTGCAAAAATGCATATTTGTATTCCAGCAAACACAGAGAGAAACTCAGGCATGAGTGTCGCTTCCTGCAAGGAGAGATAAAGCTCTAAGATAGCAACATTTCGCTTGCAAGGGGTATTTTCCCATGTGTTTGTCTTACTCATTTGGTTTTTCAGTCAGTCGTTATGACTATCAAATGTAGCCTCGAATTCCATTTGTTCATTCAAGAGCAGGAATGTGAGCACAGAGATAAAGACACTCTGCCACTGAGTCATGGATTTTGTGATGCATTTCACTCCACCAGCCACCATTTCTCAAATTCAGAATTTGTGCCAATGCAGGTCCATATATTTGTACAAATTTGAGCTCCTGGAAAATATTGCAAGTGGGTTGAAATGCACACATCTCACCCACAATGCATATCTCCAAGCTTTATTGTCGCACATTTTAGTTATTTGTGTTATTTTATTTTTTTTATTTATTTATAAAATTTGTATGCCATCCAATTACTAACATCTCCGGATGGCTAACAGCATAAATAAATTGATTTTGCATACTGTTTTGCTGTTTGTTTAGATCAGACCTGGGCATTGCCTGTTTTCCCCTGCAGAGGAAGGCAGAACGCGCTCCAATGGAGCAAAGCTCAGGGAGCCAAGGTTCAATTTGGATGCCAGAAAGCACTTCCTGACAGTCAGGACCCCGAGGGCGTGGAATGGGCTTCTACAAGAGGTCGTTGAGGCCCCATCGGTGAGGGTGTTCAAAGACAGGCTGGACATGCACATGGTGGGCATGTCATGAGAGGAGCCAGCTGGTGCCGGAGGTCAGACTAGATGGCCCGGGAGGCCCCTTCTGACTCGCTCTGTTTCTCTGTTTCTATGTTTCTACAGCCCGCGGGCCACATCCAGCCCGATGGCTGACCCTGACTGGCCCACATGAGGTCACTGGCAAATTAAAAGTCAATGCAAATATATATCATCGTAATATAGATGCAAGCAATACAACTGCACTGCTTTTATTTTGAAGGCTCTGCTAAATTAATATTTATTTATTTATTTATTTATTTAAAACATTTTTATGCTGCCCCCATCGCAACAAAGCCTCAGGGCGGCCCACAACAGAAACAAAATACATAAATATAACAATTATACAAGTAAAAATATTAAAACCCGGTGCATCTTGGCTTAAAAGATTTAAAATCCTATAAATACAGATAAATTAACAATTAAAATGAGTTTTAAATAAACTCATTCTTGTTCTGTGCTCCACATTTTCATTGTATCATTGTAATGTTTCATTCACTGTTTTTATAGAGAGATATATTGAGCAGAGCTGTAAGTGTATTGGTCCGGCCCTTAACAACTGCCAAAGTTTCTCATGTGGCCCCATAGGAAAATTAATTGCCCACCCCTGGTTTAGATAGAAGCATGGAAATACGAATGTTATGAGGCTATGCTTGTGGCAAGGGGCGGCCTATAAATTTCTAAATAAATAAATAAATAAATAAAATAAATGCTGATTCGGGGACTTTGTGCATCTTCAGGAGTGCAACTTTGTGCAAAGGCATATAAATGTTTTTGCATAAATCAGATTCTCTGAATGAGTGGAAGACAGAACAAAAAGTGCCTGACAGTCTCTGGAAGATAAGCAGAATGGTTTTTCTAGGGTCCATATGTCCCTGGCATACCTTTCTCCTAACCTAGCCCTAAACATTGGAGCAAACTCTATAGATGGAATTGGGCATGGGAATTATGGCTACATCCTGCTGAAACCTCTGGTGAAGCAGAACCCATCATCTGCCACATAGAGGTGATGGAGGCATCTTTTTGCTTTGCATTTCCATGCAGAAGTTACCAACTTTCATTCTTTCAGATCATAGAAACATAGAAACAGAGCGAGTCAGAAGGGGCCTCCTGGGCCATCTAGTCTGACCCCTAGCTCCAGCCGGCTCCACTCATGACATGCGGCTCCACTCATGACATGCCCACCATGTGCATGTCCAGCCTGTCCTTGAACACCCGCACCGATGGGGCCTCAATGACCTCTTGTGAAAGCCCATTCCACACCCTGGGGGTCCCGACTGTCAGGAAGTGCTTCCTGGCATCTAAATGGAACCTTGGCTCCCTAAGCTAGTATTGTGTACTAAATACTAGTATTTAGTATTGTGAGCCGCCCCGAGGCTGTTGCAAGGGGCGGCATATAAATATTTAAATAAATAAAAAATAAATAAGCTTTGCTCTGCTGGAGCACATCCTGCCTTCCTATCATTATGAAAAATGAAAACTCAAACCGGAAACTCAAAGCCAAAATTTGCATTTTTCAATAGTTGCACTTCTACAAATTCTGCATTGGATTTTCCCATTCATAATAATAATGATGATGATTCACAAAAAAACATAATGACAAATAACCTCACGAAATGCATTCGATTGTACTGCTTACAATTTAAAATTAAAAAATAAAACTGTAAAGAAAAATGAACAAATGTCAAAGTTCAAGATGAACTGAACCTAAGGCTGGAGAAATCCTGAAAGTTTGAGACAAGCATAGCATAGCACTGGGAAGATGAGAAACTGAGCAAAAATTAAATCAGAGGACAGAGCCACGCATCCCTTCCAAACTACCTGTTCTTGAAGAGCTTATCCCATTAGGCTGTTCGAATCAAGTTTAGGCAAGATCTGCTTTCTTGCTGTTTCTACCCACTGGTTCTAAGCCTGCCCCCTGGAACAGCTGAGAACTCATCTTCTTGACTCTCTGTGAGACTGTCCTTCAGGTATAGCAATATGACTATCAGATCCACCTCAACCTTTCTTCTCCAGGGCAGAACCAACTTGGAAGTACTGATTTCTGTGACCTGGATGCAAAGCCTTCTCTTATCCTCCCTAAGATTGCTTGATAGCAATTACAGGAGCTCAGTGTTTACTCCAGAACCAGATTCTTGAGAAAACATTGTACCTGACCACAAGAGGAGCAGTCAGTGATTGCAGCCTGCAGCAATCCAACTTACAGCTCCTCTTGCTCAGCCCCAGCAGTACCTGAAGGTTTTGCAAGCAACTGAGAAGCAAGATTGTTCTTGTCTTGAGGGTTTACATCAAGAACTCATCAAAGGCCCTGAGCTCCTTTCTGGTCCAACATTCTTTTCTACACAGTAGCCAACCAGATGCCTCCAGGAAGACCACAAGAAGATGAGAAAGAGCAGCCCTACTGCCCCTCCCTAGTTCCTAATATTCAGTAGCTTATTCAGTCTGGAGGTTCCTATTAGCGAACCACAGTGCAGATGTCCTCTTATGTCCTCCTTCCCTAAGTACTCCAAACATTTGATACCAGAGGAATCTTTCTCCTGGATCTGGGTATTATGTTGAGTCCATCATATCAGAAAGCCTTTAATAAGCCATCCCCCTCCTTCATGAATTAGTCTCATTCCCCTTTGAGGTATCTCAACCAGGGATGCAGAACCTCAGGTGTGGGAGCCAAATTTTGCTTGTGTGTGGACCCAACCCGGCCTTCAAATGGTCTTGTCCAAGTCACCTGGCCTGACCCAATTTCCCCTACCACTTGTTGATTGATGGCTTCTTGGTTTCTGAGCACTTCCTCCCCTTATTCTAGAAGACTAAAATCTCCCTCTCAAGAGGGAGATTTTAGCTATGGACTCTGAGAACTTTAAATTAGAATATAGTAGCCTTCTGGTCTATAGAGACCCATCCTGTACCACTGAGAAATGGCCCCAAAGAGTCTCTGATAGGGAATTCACCCCTTGTGCTGAAAGAGGCTTAGCATCCCTGATCTGCTCAACTTTCCATCTCCACCAGTCTTCTCTGAAAAGCTTCTCCTTGCTCAAATGGCTCCTCTTCCAAACTGTACCCCCAAGCTCACCTTTTAAGGGACATTTTTCATGCATGCCCTTAGTTTCCCTACCCTACCACAACTACATTGAAGCACCTGATATAGATGAAACTTCTTTCCATTTAAGCAGCCTTCATTTCCCTGACTTTTCTCTTCATGAAGGAGAAGGCTTTCCATTGGTGCTCATCACATCATAGAAACAGAGGGAGTCAGAAGGGGCCTCCCAGGCCATCTAGTCTGACCTCCGGCACCAGCCGGCTCCACTCATGACATGCCCACCATGTGCATGTCCAGCCTGTCTTTGAACACCCTCACCGATGGGGCCTCAACAACCTCTCGTGGAAGCCCATTCCACACCCTCAGGGTCCTAACTGTCAGGAAGTGCTTCCTGGCACCCAAATGGAACCTTGGCTCCCTGAGCTTTGCTCCGTTGGAGCACGTCCTGCCTTCCTCTGCAGGGGAGAACAGGTATCTACCCACCTCTGTGTGACTTCCCCTCACATACCTGTATGTCACCAACAGATCCCCTCTGAGTCTCCTCTTCTCCAGACTGAAGAGACCCAGTTCCCTCAGTCTCGATGCAGCAGCCTCTATATACTGATTTCTGGGGAACACAAGCTAGGAGCCACTGCTAGCATCATATCCTACTTGTGGGCTTCCATTGGGCCATCTTATTGCCACTGTCTGAACAGAACACTGGCCCACAGAGTCATTCCTTCTGATCCATCACAACCCTTCTTAGATTATGGTCTTTTCTACCTTGACTTACAGCTTGCAAGCAGAAATCTCTTGCCTTAAATGCTCCCATTATATCAAACTTGAGTAAAACAAGAGAAACAGCAATAACTGCAATGAATTGATCAAACTTACCAGTACCTCCTAAGATGAGAATGTGCAGAAAAGAACAGGTGAAGAAGCCTTGACTTAGCTGGTAGTTTTATACAGTTTGTCAGGTATGTGACACCCATTCTCCACAATAAAACTACCATAATGTGCTAATGGTAAAACTAATAAAAATGTTTCATTGGCTTCCCCAGTAATTGTGGCTTGCTTCAATTTCAGAGCTCATTAGCCTATACAGTCCCATTAGATCACCACACCCTGGAAGCAATTTGTTGTGTGAGGAGAACTGAGGCTTTGTGGCATGGCAAGGCCCAACACTTTCTGGTGAGTATCATGACAAAGGAAGTCTGGAAAATGGGCATCCTGTTTCCCAGACAAGCTCTGCAATTTTGTCCACTGGACTCCTGCGGCCAGTGGGATTTCCATTCCAGAAACGTTCTCTTTGTTTGGTGTGACTTGAGCTTGGGTTCGCTCAAGACATTTGCTATGCAGGGGGTTTGGGACAAGGGCTGTAGGGGAATCTCTGAGGCTTGGTTCTCCTCATCTGAGTGCCTATAAGCATACAGCTGAGGGGAGAATGGAAGTTCAGGCAACTGTGCTGACTAGTTGTGTGTGTGGGAGAGATACACACATATACCTGTGTCCTTTGTAAAGCTGAGTACCTGTTCAGGTCACCCTAAAAGACTTCACATTAGAACAAGGATAGTGCACAACCACAAATTGTCCCTGGGGAAAGCAGCTTCTCCAACTACCATAGGGATTACAGCTAAATTAGAGGAGACATTGAAGTCTGAGGGACGTAGGGATTGGAAGATGATCTTATGCCTTCTGATGAAAACATTTTGTTACATCAACGTTGTGAGGCCTGGATCTGCTCTTCAGTGTTCAGGATCTGTCATCATCACCATCTAGCAGATAGAACCCATGTGGTTCAGTCTGCAGTGTTGATTCCTGGGTCAGCCTGGCTCAGTCATTCCCTTTCAGCCAACCTAATCTCCCAGGGCTGATGTGAGGTTGAGATGAGTGCAGGGAGAGCCATGTTTGCCCCCAACCCTTGAGCTCCTTGGAAGTTGGAAGCGGGATAAAGCAAAGTATGGAATCCCCAACATGCATGATGCTCTTGCAGAATCTTGCCCCAAGATGTGGTGAATGCTGTTCCCTTTGATGGTTGTGGAACCCATCCCACCTCAACATGGATTTATCAGTGGAACAGAGACCCAGCAATGCTTCTGGTTGACCAAGAGTTACAAGAAGGGAACCTCCATGCCGAGAAGCATTATATCCCTGCACATTTGATGCTGCTGAATCCAAGTCTCTTGGCAAGCTTTCTGAGAGTTTGGCTCGCCACCCTAAGAAGCAGCTGCTGAGCTTGGTGATTCAATTCCCAACATCTCCAGTCGAGTGATTAGGTTGTTGGTGCTGGAAAGATCCCCCAATCCCACTTGAGACTTCCAGGAAATCTCTAGAAGTGTTGACTATCATAGGCTAGTTTCCAAACCCCGTTCCCCAACACCTTTCTCCTTCCAAGCAGATCAAGACAAGAGACTTCTAACTACAGCCTTTACTGAGTTAACATGGGCCAAACAGGTTGGCTTTGTGATATCAAAGGAGAATTGAGAGGTCAATAAGAAAGGACATCCATGACGTTAAGGAACTGCCTAATTGGGGCAATTATACTCATCCCCTTCCTCAGGAAGGTTTCTGCTGCTTGTGGGCAAAATGGTAGGACATCAACTATTTATCACTTGGACTGCTCATGTCACATCTGACCCTCTGTCTCTGCCTGTTCATCAGGCTCCCCCAGGACCAGAAGGTGACTGGTTTCCAACAGCCTGTTGGCATATCTATGAGCACAGCTATTCTGACCCTGCTTCTTCTACCACTTCTACCTGCATCTTCTTCTGAATATAGAAACTAAGGTATCCATTGTGTTTTGGTTGAAGCTGGCTCAGTCCCTGCACTGGCTGGAATTTAAGGTATCAGTTGGTGGGTCAGGAGTGAGATCTGATATTTATCATGAATGAAGAACTTGCTGCTATTCAGATAATGTTGGACTGAGTCTCCCATCACCCCTGGACATTTGCTCCGTCAGCTGGGGCAGATGGGCTACCGGAGAACCACAAGCTCCCTGACATCCCAAAGCTAGACATGAATGAGAAATTGGTTTCAGTTCATTTGCAATGAAGGTTTGAGCAATTCTCACCTTTTGGATACAATCTGCAGGCTTAAGTTTCAAACTTGGGATGTAATTTGTGGGTAGGAAAAAATGTAGTTGCCATATTTGAAAAATAAGCATGCAGAAATGTTCACTTGTCGAAAACACACATGAATATCATTTAATCAATGGGAGAAGAATGTTCCTATGAAAGAGATGCACAGATGACACATACTTTTTGAAACTATGCATGAAAATACACACAGATTTTCCTGCCAAAAGGAAAGAGAGCTTGCAATTTGAGACAGACTTGAGCTGGAATGTGGTTTAGGATGGAATCCAGAACTTTGGTGATCTTGACTTGGGCTGGTTTGCTCAGTCCAAATCTGCAGCTTAGGGCTGTCTGTGTTTGTGCAACTGTCCATCCACACAAAAAGCGGATTTCCCCAATGCTGCTAGGACAGTCCCCTGGGTCTCAACTTCTTCCCCTGAAGAGTCCTGAAATGATGACTCAAACCTGCCAACCCTGACAAATTCTCAGGAGGCACCTGCTGCATCGAGATCCTGTATCAGCAAGCCAGCAGTTATGAAATGTTAGCACTGCCTTTTTTTCGTTGTTGGGCTGAGCCCCAGCAGCTCCTTAGTTGATGTTCTGACTTCTGAAATAATGGCCTGAACAGCAGAGCGTATCTTGTCATCCTTTAGTTAAGAGGCATGTAAAGCAGAGATAACAACAATTCCAATCCTTGTAGCTATGTGCCTCTCTGTTAGGACGAATGAATTCAAAGCAATTGGTGCAAGGCTGCAATGAACATATGAAAGACGATACAGATAATTACTCTTCATGAAACGAGTAGCTACACCTGCCATTAAGGTTGCTCAATGCTTCCCTCAGCAAGAAACGACCCAGTTCCCTCAGTCTTGCCTCATTTTATTTATTTATTTATTTATTTATTAAAACATTTATAGGCTGCCCCATTGCAACAAAGCCTCAGGGTGGCTAACAACATATTAAAAACAGAGAAAATACAAATATTAAAATACTATATCTCACCCCCTCCCTCGGTGCATCTCGGCCAAACTAAATATAAATAAATTAAAAACGCCAACCCCCCAAATAAATAAACAAAACAACCAAACATAATAACCCCAACCAAACCCAAACCAAACCAAAACAAACATTAAACATACAGAACAACAAACAACATAACTCAACAAACCACTAACAATTAAAATAAGACTTAAATAAAAAGGTCTTCGCCTGGCGCCGAAAAGCATATAACGACACATATAACGAGGGGATCATATAGCATCCCCTGCAAACCAGCCACCATCCTTGTGGCCCTGCGCTGCACTGACTCCAACCTGGCTATATCCTTTCTGTATCTTTCTCCTTGATGTTTTCTCCTTGACATTATTGTCTCCTGTGTTATTGGCAGGGGATGCCGTATGAGGCAAGATGGAAGGAACTGGGTCTCTTCAGCTTGGAGAAGAGGAGACTCAGAGGGGATATGTTGGCAACATACAGGTATGTGAGGGGGTGTCACATGGAGATGGGGAGAGGCCTGTTCTCCCCTGCAGAGGAAGGCAGGACGCACTCCAATGGAGCAAAGCTCAGGGAGACAAGGTTCAATTTGGATGCCAGGAAGCACTTCCTGACAGTTAGGACCCCGAGGGCGTGGAATGGGCTTCCATGGGAGGTCGTTGAGGCCCCATCGGTGAGGGTGTTCAAAGACAGGCTGGACATGCACATGGTGGGCATGTCATGAGCGGAGCTGGCTGGTGCCAGAGGTCAAACTAGATGGCCCGGGAGGCCCCTTCTGACTCGCTCTGTTTCTATGTTTCTATGATAGAGGGTTTCTCCTTGAAGGTCATCTAAGCCTAGATTGATCCATAAGTTAATTTGAGAAGGGTCAATTTGTTTGACATAGAGAACCAACCATAAGTCTCTAGCATCTCTCCTTCAAGTATTTCAGGATAAAGAGGTAGTGGAAGACTTCTGAGAAGGACACTGCCAAGTAGAGGCCATGTTGGGTTGCATGGAACCAAAACTTGAGTAAGTAAAAGGCCACTTTATATATTGGCACTTGTCTGGCGGCTTTTGTTTGTGATGCTCTGGGGACAAAAAAGGAGGGTTTCCATTTTGGTAACGGTCTAACCAAGATCCCAGTTCTTTCTGAGCTGATTCCTCTCATAATTCATGCCCATTTCCAACCCCGTGTAGAACCTCAGATCCAAATATCTTCCCACACTGGCTTGAATATTTATTTCTAACTCAACTTATCACAGAGACAACTTGAGCTGTCTTTGACATATGCCACCAAGTGACCATCAAGCCATTTGGCATTCAAATATGAACAATGCATTGGGAGATATATTTTTAATGCACTACTTACAACACTTTCCAATAATTCACAAGGAGAAGAACACTCCCAGGTAATAAAATTTGTACAGAGAATGGAATGAGGCCTACGTGTTTTAAATTAATGCCCATTAAGCAAAATTATACTTTTTAATCTTGGTCCATGACATCATTTTTTTAACAATGCCTGCAGGGTGTCAAGCAATAGTTGTGTCCCTTCCACAATGATGTTAGATCAATAGAACTCTAAATGTTGTGGGATGCAGTAACTTTCAAACAATTTGCACATATAGCAAATTCAAAATTGGTATTTAATTATAAGGAGCAGCATTATGAAGCTATTGAATAGGCGGCTGAAAAAGTATAAAACCCCTCAAATAGGAGAAGAACTCCAACACCTGCATCCAACCTTCCAGCATCTTATCTTCTCCTAGAAGAGCCAGGTAAGTCCATTTGGATGTAGTTGGACTATTGATTTTCAATAGGTAGCTTTTGACTCCTTGGGAATGTCTCAGGAGGTCCTTCAACATGAAAATTCAATATGGTAGACACACTGTCCTGCAGGATGCTTTGTGTGCTGTTTTGAATCTTCTCTTCAAATAGACATTCAAAAAGAATAGAGTGTTGGGTGTGTTCTAGGTCAAGGGTGGGCAGAAAATACATGTATGGAAGCCCAGGTGCTTGGGAGTTCAACTTCCAGCTTCCATTGGTCATGCTGGAAATTAAAATCCCATATTTTTTTTAGATGTAACTTCTCTGCACCCCCACTCTACTATGAAGCCAAGATCTCACTGTGTCTGCCTTAGGAAGTACCCTCCCAAAATCCTTTGCAACATACAGAGGTTCTGTAGATAATCCATCAAACTTCCTTAACCAACAAACCAATGTGCAATAGATGACTTGAGAACAGATCCTTTGAACAGCAGTAAATTCTGGGGTGGATGTTACTCTTTGGACTATCCTGTCTGGTCAATTCTCTCAAGTTCCATGTCTACCTGCCTTTGAGAAGTGCTAGAGGTGAAGCTGAGCCAAGCATTTCTCATAATATATATTTTTGTCTCGAAAAAAATATCCTGGCACTCGTGTTTTCCCTTCCCTTTCCTCTTGCAAAAAAGAACAGAACAGAACAGATTCTCCAAATATTCTGCACTTTTCTTTTGGCGCCAATGTCAATTTTCCCTGAAGCAGCACTACTTCTGGGGACTTGTGGTAGATGTCAAATGGCAGCAGGTCAACCAGCCCAGCAGTTGCTGTCACTTGTGATAAATTTGGTGGCTTGCTTAAAAATATACCTTCTTCCTCCTAGGTCAAATATAGCTTCTGTCAAGCTGGTTACAATGGTAGTAGTTACAAAGACAGGGACGTCATCTTGGGTGCTTTTCAATTAAAATATAACCAGAAACCTGTTGTGCTCTTTCAGATTGCTCCTCATTCATCCAAGATGGCCCTTTGCGAATACAACAGCTGCAACACTTCCCTCGCTGGGATCGGAACAGCTTGTGTCTCCCAAGTTCTAGGTTCAGAAGTGATGATAAAGCCTGCACCATTTATCGTGACCATCCCAGGCCCCATCCTCAAAGCTAGCCCTGAGCCAGTAGCTGTGGCCCAGAACAATCCATATGCTACTGGGTATGGGGCATATTCACCTCTGTGTTATGGGGGCTATGGCTATGGCTACGGGTATGACTGTGGCTATGGCTACGGGAGAAGATATCGTTATGGATCTTACCCTTGTTACACTGGCTATAGACGAAGATACAGTTGTGGGCCATGTTAAATAGAAAGGACTTCAAGAAGAGGCCCAAGGAATTGCTCAGATAAGGTCTACTCCAACTGTTGACTAAGAATTGTCCAGAAATAGTGAGAACCCTTCTACCTCCTGATTTTGAGGCAATGCTCTATGCATGCCTCTCCTTTGCTCTTCTTTTCATGTGTGTATACCTTGTCCATGTAGTGCACCATCTGTTTTAAGCCTTTCTGTAAACTTGTGACAATTGCTATGCCTTCCAACTTTGGGACAACAGCAAAATATATTGTCAGCTGTTCTATTTCCATCAGTTCCTGAAATTATTCTTGAAGACAATCATTTGTTGAATCACATACTGTCTTATTCCACATTAAACCTCCACCCTTGCATGTTAATCTCTGCCTTCCAGTGTGAATCTTTTTTAATATCTTCCCAACTTTTGACCAAAGAAAACAGGAACATTCAAGTAAAGTTGTCAGACTTCCCACCAAGGGTCATATTGTTGAACGGCATCTTGGAGATCATTAGCTCCTGCTAAGGTCAGGATCTTGCAACTGCACCATCTTTGACAGCTTGGGGTCCATGCTAGGCATGTACCGATGCTGGGAAATCTAGCTCATGTGAGCTCTATAGAGTTCCAGCTTGCTTCCAATCCAATGATCAGAAGTAAGGTGTTGGGGCCATGTAAGGTGTTCCCCACCTCTATTTATTTTATTTTTTATTTAAAAATTTATATGCCGCCCCTTGCAATAGCCTCGGGGCGGCTTACAACATAATACATTATTAAAAACATATAACAAAATTAAAAACTGGCCCATCTCAGGTTATTATATAAAACATGAACAAAATTTATAACAATATAATTTAACCTATTAAACATAAATTAAACATAAACATAAATTAATTAACATAAATTAAACATAAGTTAAACATAAACTAAACAAAAACATAAACCTAAATTAAACAATAATATTAATTAAAATATTGTCTAAATAAAAAGGTCTTCGCCTGGCGCCGAAAAGCAAATAACGACGGCGCCAGGCGAGCCTCTCTGGGAGCGCATTCCATAAATGGGGCGCCACCGCTGAGAAAGCCCTCCTCCGGGTACTCACCCTCCTAATCTCACGCACGGAGGGTTCCCGGAGGAGAGCCTCTGTCGCTGATCGTAGGGGGCGGGAGGGCATATATGGTCGCAGGCGCTCCTTTAGGTAACCAGGGCCCAAGCCGTTTAGGGCCTTATAGGTAAGAACCAACACCTTGAATTGGGCCCGGACTTCAATGGGGAGCCAGTGGAGCTGACGGAGAACTGGGGTGATATGAGAACCACGCCCAGTCCCCGTCAGAACCCTGGCAGCTCTATTTTGCACCAATTGAAGTATCCGGACCGTCTTCAAGGGAAGCCCCACGTAGAGCGCGTTACAATAATCCAACCAGGAAGTCACCAACGCATGTGTCACTGTCGCCAGGCAATCGAACTCCAGGAAGGGACGCAGCTGATGTATCAGCCGAAGCTGTTGGAAGGCGCTCCTCGCCACTGCTGACACTTGAGCAGTCAAGGTCAGCTCCGGGTCGAGGAGCACTCCCAAGCTGCGGACCCCGTCTTTCAGAGGGAGTGCAACCCCATTCAAGACTAGGGTCAAGTCCCCTACACTGTAGCCAGACCCACCCACCAATAGGACCTCCGTCTTGTCTGGATTGAGCTTCAGTTTATTGGCCCTCATCCAGCCCATTACCTCGGCCAGGCACCGGTTCAGCACAGCCACCGCCTCACCTGGATCGGTGGAAAACGAGAGGTAGAGCTGGGTATCATCCGCGTACTGATGATTCCGCAGCCCACACCTCCTGATGACCTCCCCCAGCGGTTTCATGTAGATGTTAAAAAGCATGGGGGACAAAATAGAGCCCTGCGGAACCCCATGGCATAGCTGCCATGGCGCAGAGCCATAGTCCCCCAGCACCACCTTCTGGTATCGGCCATTGAGATAGGAGCGGAACCACTGCAAGGCAGTGCCTCCAAGCCCCAATCCCGCCAGCCTCTCCAGAAGGATACCATGGTCGATGGTATCGAAAGCCGCTGAGATGTCAAGAAGGACTAACAGGGACGCACTCCCCCTGTCCCTCTCCCGGCATAGGTCATCGTACAGGGCGACCAAGGCGGATTCAGTGCCAAAACCGGGTCTGAAACCGGACTGAAATGGGTCCAGATAATCAGTTTCCTCCAAGAGTTTCCTCCAGAGTCTATGGACTCTGATCTCTAAGATGGGCTGTGATTTGTGCATTTGGTTGAACAATAGGGGCACTTGATGCCTGAGGCAAAGGGTGAGATCGCACCCATTATGATTCTACGGACAGCAGCAGACTGGATGGGCAACTGAATCTTATTTCGACACTTGAAATAGCATCCTCTTCACTGGCTATGTTCACAGGGTCGAAGACAGGTTGTCTCTCATACACCATTCTGTTTTTCCATGGATGGGGAGAGGCAGAAAGTTCGGGGGACTCTCTGCTGGGTGGGGCCCATCATCTCTGCACCTTCACACCTGCCAGCTTGAACCGATTGCCTTATTCTGCCCAATGGAAGGACCAACCGTGGTTGTTGAACCCCAACTCCCACCAGGCCCAGTCAGCATGGCCAACTGTCAGGGGTGAAGGGAACTGTAGCCCAGCAACTTCTGGAGAGTTAACGAGTTTCCTGAACCATTTCCCTGATAAACCGCTGTCCTTATTTTATGGGGGACATCTTGCTAGAATCCAATTCATGTGAGTTGTTGGCATTGTTTTTCTTCAGGATTCAACCCCCTTGCCATGGTTTCTAGAAATCAAATTTTTTTCTCCAGCACATCTGTGAATGTTTGAGTATGAACTCAGAGGAGCTTTACTGATGCAAGACTATCTTAGCAAACTCCACATTTGTTGACTTAAATTTGTTGGAGCTGTTAATCTGCTGTAAAGTGGTTGGTGTTTACATTTTTCCCAGAAGAAGGACCTGCTTCTTGATACTAAGTTGGTGGAGGATCGGCTAATAGTGGAGTGTGTCATGTAGAGGAAAGCACCATCCTAATCCCATTCTTCCAGAAGGCAAGACTAGATCCAATAGGAGTAAATAGCAAGGAAACCGAATTAGACTAAGCACTGGGGCAGTGAGCTGGGGGGAAGCCTCCAAGTGGAATGGGCATTTGGTAATAGAACAGACAAAAGAAAGGACTTCTTCACACTTTGCAGAAAAGAAAGAAATTATCCTCCCTTAAATTTTGCTGAGGGTGTTAAACCAACAGAAGACAAGGTCTAGCTTCCGAGAAACAATGATGGACTTTGAATGACTGCTTCATATATAAGGGGAACATTCTGAGCCCCTAAGATTCATATTTCTGAGACAAGGGTGGCAAGTTTTGGGGTGGGGGGGGGTGGGGTGGGGGGTCTCTGACTTTCAGTTAAGAAGTACACTCTCTTGCAGTGTATGGGAAGTTTGGACAAGGCTCACAGAGTGAACTACCAGCTCCATACGTTAGTGAGTGGCTTCAGTCTAGTGAGTCAGGCTGCCTGGAGGCTAAGGGACAAACCCTGAATGAGATTGTGTAGCTGCTGTTTGCTCACCTGAGGAGTCCTTTGTGCCATTCTTTCCCACAGTGTGTTACTCTTGTAATCCTGCCTTAATAAGCGCTGTCCCGTGTTGCAATGGCCTGTTATCAGAGTGGTCCTCTTGGAATCAGGAATTTGGCCTGGCTTGTAGTCCTGACTTCCTCGGTGAAATCCAACCCAAGTTCCTCTGCCCAGGGGATGCTCATAGTAGAGACTGGGAAAGACTGGAGAAGGGGGCAGTGTGAGATTAGAAGAACTGCCACATGACTTTTGAGTTTAAAACATGTCCTGTGGGTTCAGTATCTAAAGGGACATTGGGAACCGCTCAAAATGCCAGATGTTTGGAGCAAAGCTGGGTTCATTAGCGGTTCACGTGCTTACCTCTGTAGCCAAAGTGGAACAGCTCATGTGCACTGGGGAGGCATCAGCAGGCCTCAGGAAACTGTAAGTTTTGCAGAAGAACCAGGAGAGGACACTGACAGACTGCGAAGAACCAAGAGATGCAGAAGCGGAAGAAACCCTCATGGATCAACCCTGGATGGAGTAAGCCAGAAGCATGGTTTCTGCAGCATTTGAACCTGGGAACTGACTGTGGAATGTAATCCCCATTCCCTGGATTCTGGGTTGAAAAATAAAATAAAATTATTTGCTCTGCCCTGTTGGATTTCCTTTTACATGTGTCAGTTGAACTCACAGTATGTGAGTAGTGCTGGATATGACCTATATGACCAGTTTAAGGTGCTGGTTATATAAAGCCCTAAACAGCTTGGGTCCAGGATACCTGAAGGAGTGCCTTCTTCCCTATGCGCACCCTGCCCCTTGAGATCTGAGGCGGAGGCCCCGCTCCGGGAGCCCTCCTTGAAGGAGGTTAGGAGGGAGAGTATCCAGAGCAAGGCCTTCTCTGTGGTGGCTCCCCGACTATGGAATACACTCCCAAGAAAGGTCTGCCTGGTGCCAACATTATATTCTCCATGGCATCAGGCAACTCCCTTTTTATTTTCTCATTATTTTAATGTTTGTTTGATTTTAATTGGGGTTTTAGTATATCATGGTCAGATCTCAAGATGTTCTGTAGGGGTCGGGATAGAAAAGCTTTTAATAAATAAATAAAAATATGTATCATTTACTGAATCCTGTATATCAATAAACCATTTCAGTCCAGAGCCTGTGGACCTTCCCTGTTTCACCCACCAGGATGTAAATTTGAACCCAGATTAAATAGGCACATCACCTGCAAATTTCTCCCTAGACCTACATCAAAGCCCACTTGTTAAAGTACAAAGCATTTCTATATACAGTACATGTAAACAAGAGAGAATCACTTGCTGAGGATGTTTCAATCTCCTGTATTTCAGTATCGAAAACTAGGTACCCAATGGAGGGACATCGGAAATGTATCACTTCTGCTTGTGAAACTGCCTTTGCACCACAGAAAGGGACAAACATTCCAAAAATACTTGAACATGTGCTCACATTTGCTTGGTACAAATATATAAAAAAATAACAATAATGCACCAACATGCAAATCATCCATGATTTAATGTATGGGGGAAATTTGTACAACTTTGGAAATGTGTGGACATCTGGGGTGGGTTTTTTTGTTCAGTACATGCAGAAGGAACAGCAATTTGAAATGTCGGAACAAAGCAAGGAATGCTTAGAGAATCTTGCGGAGCTCAGGCTGTTTGCCCATCCTTGGTCCAAATCCATTCAGAATCCCATCAAGTAATAATATTTAGTTTATTCATAATGGTTACTGAAGGGACATTTCTGAGATTCCATTGCTTTCCTTCCTTTTGTTTTGAGAAAATTCTCAGTTACTGTCTTCTGCCTCTGGACCTTTGTTTAAGGTGTTGTCTCTTTCTTGCTTTCAAAGTAACAACCACAGACATATGACTAAGAGCAAAATACCATTCTATGATCTTGATAATTTCTTACCATCTCATTACCAACATGAATTAAACCTTCATGGCACTGAGCTGTCGCAGCATGGAGAATTACTTAGCATAATTAGACTATGGACAGATGTGCAGACCCTCAGGGCTGGGGTGGGAAGGATTTGGCCTGTGCAGAATATTGATTCCAGACTTCTGGGTTCCCCAGATAGCCAAGATTCCTTCCTCAGCCTGACCTCTGATTGTGCAGTTTCTGTTCCATTTTAAAAGAATTCCAACCTATGGAATGCGCTCCCCAGAGAGGTCCGCCTGGCGCCGTCATTATTTGTTTTTTGACGCCAGGCAAAGACCTTTTTATTCAAGTGTTATTTTAATGCTTAATGTTATTTATTTATTTATTTTATCTTTTGGCCAGGGTGACTTAAATTATTCTTAAATTATACTGTTTTATATTTCTGTTATTTATTTATGATTGTGAGGCGCCTCGAGGCTTCAGCGAATGGGGCGGCATAGAAGTTTTCTAAATAAATAAATAAATAAATAAAAGGCCAAGCTGAATCTTTTAAAGCTTGGTAATCCACTTGCACTCAGCTCCTTTAAAAGCTAATTAAGTTTAGATTCAGTCCACCAGCAAATACTGTCTTTAATTTAATGTCTTTAATGGAATCTAAGCTAGCGTATATAACCCTCCTTCCCCTCCTCTCTACTTTCTCTTCCTGTGAATTTATTTACACTGAGAGTCCATGCTCATCACCAGTGCTTTATTTGTAAAAAAAAAAGTGCCGGAACTCACGTCGCCGCCGGCAGTAAGCACTCATCACGCGACCACACACACCAATCCCAAGCCGAGTAGCATCCCAAGCCGGGCGGCGCGGACACAGAAGCAGCCCGCAGGCACTATGTTAATCATGTTTGCTGCTGACCTGCTACGCCGACAGGCAATTCAAAATCACTTTGTAAAATCCATTGGGAAAAACGGTGCCAGAACGCATATTTGCTATTATTATATTGTATGTTTTAATTCGGACCTAGAGATGGGCCAGTTTTTAATATTGTGTGCGTTTTTAGGATATTGTGAGCCACCCCAAGGCTTGTGGCAAGGGGCAGCATATAAATTTGTTAATAAATAAATAAATAAACAAACAAACGCTGTTCCGGTGCGTTCTTTGGCAAAAAAAGCCCTGCTCATCACCATTCTTTAATCATAAAGAATGATTAAAGAGAGGTCATTGAGGCCCCATCGATGAGGTTGTTCAAAGACAGGCTGGACATGCACATGGTGGGCATGTCGTGAGCGGAGCCGGCTGGAGCCGGGGGTCAGACTAGATGACCCAGGAGGCCCCTTCTGACTCGCTCTGTTTCTATGTTTCTCTAAGTGGATTCAATCATGAGTGTGCATTTCCATTTTCACAGCAGCCTGAGATTAAAAACACTGCAAGAAAACAAGCACTTATTTCCATAGGCCATCTCCCCAACAGATGGATTTAGCACTCCCTTTTCCCCAAAAGATGCATTTTTGTATAGACCATTTGAGCCAAGAACAACCTCACAAGATTCTAAGACGTGTGCGATACAAAGAACATTTGTAATCTCATCCGATAGGAGACCAGGGAGTGAAAATTCAGTTGGTTTACTTAAAAATGAAGACCACATGAACTCTCTACCCGTGCCTATTGTAGACAGAGTTGGAGAGGGATTTAGCTCCACAAAGCTCAGACTCTCTGAAGTCCCCCAATTTGATCACAAAGCTCATTTTGGCTTGAGTCCATATCTGGGGTTCTCTAGTGTTTTCCCATCTTTCTGCAGAAAACTGGTGTTGCCCTTGAAAATCTGGACCCTGATGTTTCCGCTCTCACACTGTTCTGCTCCTGCTCCAGGAAATGAACATTTCTCACTGAGCTTTTTAATGAGTGCAGCTCTTGTTCCATTTTCCTGCTGCAGCAGCTTTAATGGGCACTCATGGGTCAAGAACATGTCTTAGGACATCAATACCATTTTGGGGTCTGGCTCAGCTGCACCGATCCCCCCACAGAAAGGGTCTACACAGCCTGACCATTGGCTAACCTGGCTATGTTTGAGGGGAGGGGAACTCCAAACTTCTAGAAGACCTGAGTCTGAGGAAGGCCAGGATAAGAAAGCAGGATCTCCTACTTCTCCTAGCCATGTAAGCAGAAGTGGGACCATCAGAGATACCTGGATGGATTAAGGGTCCATCTTCTTGCATGATTGCCAAGGAGTTCTCTGCCAGAAAAGCAGGAGGAGGAGATGAGGCCAGATATCCTGGGCTTCCTCACTTCCTTACTCTTTGCTGACAACATGCAACTTTGCCTTTGATGTGCCTCCATTCGGCTCTGCTTGCAACACAAAGTTACACCCCAGGAGAGTGGGCGGTATGCTCAGTCCTTCACAATGAGTCCTGTAAACATCATTGTCATTGCTGCATATGCCAAAGGGAAGATGAAAAAGAAATCATTAAGGCAAACAATTTCTTTCCCCTGCAGTTATACACCCCAATGTTGACAGATGGCAACACATCTCCAATTAACTGCTCTCAATATCCCATCCCTTGGTTACTTTGGAATTTAAATCTCTTTTATGACTAACAGCCTTGAAATCTCAAACTTTTTAAGGGCAGATCATGGAGTAGTTTTAGATCCCCAAACAAGTTGTTTTGCCTGCCGGTTTGGCATTGCACCTAATTGTAGGGGACATTTTAGAGGTTTATTTATTTATTTAAAACATTTCTATGTCGCCCCATCGCAATAAAGCCTCGGGGCGGCTTACAACAACATTAATATGATACAAAAGTCTGTTAAAACCACCCCCCCCCCAGGTGCATCTTAGAAACATAGAAACAGAGAGAGTCAGAAGGGGCCTCCTGGGCCATCTAGTCTGACCTCCAGCACCAGCCGGCTCCTCTCACGACATGCCCACCATGGGCATGTCCAGCCTGTCTTTGAACACCCTCACCGATGGGGCCTCAACGACCCCCCGTGGAAGCCCATTCCACACCCTCGGGTTCTGACTGTCAGGAAGTGCTTCCTGGCATCCAAATTGAACCCTGGTTCCCTGAGCTTTGCTCTATTGGAGCACATCCTGCCTTCCTCTGCAGGGGAGAACAGGCCTCTCCCCATCTCCATGTGACACCCCCTCACATACCTGTATGTTGCCAACATATCCCCTCTGAGTCTCCTCTTCTCCAAGCTGAAGAGACCCAGTTCCCTTGGTCTTGCCTCATACGGCATCCCCTGCAAACCAGCCACCAACCTTGTGGCCCTACGCTGCACTGACTCCAACCTGGCTATATCCTTTCTGTAATGAGGGGCCCAAAACTGAACACAATACTCCAGTTGCGGGCGCACCAGAGTCATGTAGAGTGGTAGTAATACCTCTCTTGATCTAGAAGCCACACTTCTGGCTATGCAACCAAGGGTGGCATTCGCCCTCTTGACCACCGCATCACACTGCTGACTCCTGTTTAGCCTGCGGTCAACCAGTACCCCGAGGTCCCTTTCACAAGTGCTGCTCTCCAGCCACTTGTCACCTAACCTGTACTTATGACACCCATTCCTATGCCCCAAGTGCAAGACCTTGCACTCATCCACATTGAACACCATCCTGTTGTCTCCTGCCCACTTCCATAGTCTGTCCAGATCCTTTTGGATCTGGAGTACCTGCTCCTCAGTTGTGGCCACTGCTCCAGTTTTAGTGTCATCTGAGAATTTGATCAGCAGACTATTCACTCCTTCTTCCATGTCATTTATGAAAAGATTAAACAGGATCGGCCCCAGGACAGAGCCCTGGGGGACCCCACTTGTCACTGGCCGCCATCCTGATGATTCCCCGCTAATGGTTACCTACCTTTGTTTACTATCTCCCCTGAATAGATCACACTTGGTTAAACTGCCAATAGGCCATTTCTGGAAGCCTTTTCATCAACCAGGTCCAGCATTTCTGAGAACTTAATTAGAACAATGGAAACTGCCTTGCATTTAGAAACATGAAAAATGTATTTCAGTTTTTTTGTGAGGATTGCATGAGCTTGCACTTTCTGGACTGAGCTGGACCTGGATGTCACCTGCAATCAAAGTCTGTGCATTTTTGAGCTTGCAGTGTGGTGTGTGACTCCCACCCCACTCGAAGTGCAGCTGGGAGCATCCTTATATTTGGTGAATGCACACAACTACACCAGAGTCAATGGGAGACGCAATGGGGAATGTGCACATTTGGGGAGGGGGGGGGGAGATCCACATGAATTTTCATTGCAAAAGATGCAAAAACAAATACGCAGACTGAAAACGAAGCTTGCAATCTTGGCAAAGCTGAGCGCACAAAGGAGGCGCCTCTGGGTAGTTTTAGGCCCATGCTTGGCGTGTTGTTCCAAGGAGTGATTGTTTCAAGCAGAGGCTGTGTCTGAGTTCAAAAAGCTGAAGAAGGGGTCACGAAGAAACAGTGCGTGTAAATTGCAACCCCTGATGCTCGGTTCAGTCTGAAAAGCCATGTGCTCAAAATGGGGGAAGGGGCAGCATGCCCCTTTATCTGAAGAACAGAAAGCCGGGATGAACGTTGAACAATACAGATAATGGAGAATAGCAGTTTGCATTTTTAAAAAAAACCCATCAGGAAGGATGGATCAGATCCTTCTCTCGTATAGATATTCTCTCCTATATATCTCTGATCTATTTCCACTCATCAATAGGATGACACATGCGGCAAAAGAACTGCCTGTTTGCTTTCCGTCTCTGGCCTACAGAATCTGCTGCAAATCCATTTCATTGCCCCACCCCCAACATTAGTATTACATGGGAAGAAGACAAAAGGGAGAAGGAGAAGAGAGAAAGGAGAAGAAGATGAACTTCCTTCTTGTTGCTAGTCGCAAACTTGCATCTGACCCATCACGACCCCACGGACAACATTCCTCCAGGCCTTCCTGTCCTCCACCATCTCCCTGAGTCCACTTAGGCTCACACCCACTGCCTCAGTGACTCCATCCAGCCACCTCATCCTCTGCCGTCCCCTTCTCCTTTTGCGGTCAATCATTCCCAGCACCAGGGACTTCTCCAATGACTTGCTCCTTCTCATTTGGTGGCCAAAGTATTTGAGTTTCATCTTCAGTGTCTGTCCTTCTAAAGAGCAGTCAGGGTTGATTTCCTTTAAGATTGACTGGTTTGATCTCTCTGCAGTCCAAGGGACTCTCAGGAGTCTTCTCCAGCAGATGAACTTCCAAGGGATGGATTAATTTCTCCATTTTCTTCTTAATTAGATCAACCAACCAACCAACCAACCAATAAATAAATAAATATTAACCAAGTGCTCACCTCAGCTTACATTGCAGCAAGGCTGCTTAGGAAAGCAACCTAAACAAACAAATATATAACACAGAATCAGTGGATGATTTGTCAAAACCACATTTGCAGCCAGTATCTATAGAGCAGGGATTCATATGACAAACTAAATGAAGCAGCCAACTTTAATGAAGAGTATGCCCATGATAAATGAGAGCAAAGCCAGGGATTCAAACACAGACTCCATGAGAGAAGCTCTCAGAATTTTAGATTTGCATGGAAAACTGCATCAGTTTCTCCTAAAGAAACTGAAATACATTCCCAGTATTTTAGAATTGGGATAAACTCCTTCTCCCACGGGTGAAATTTCTTTATTTGGTTTCTTCTGAGAGGAGACTCAGAGGGGATCTGTTGGCGACATACAGGTAGGTGAGGGGATGTCACATGGAGATGGGTAGAGACCTGTTCTCCCCTGCAGAGGAAGGCAGGATGCGCTCCAACAGAGCAAAGCTCAGGGAACCCAGGTTCAATTTGGATGCCAGGAAGCACTTCCTGACAGTCAGGACCTGAGGGTGTGGAATGGGCTTCCATGGGGGGTCGTTGAGGCCCCATCGGGGAGGGTGTTCAAGGACAGGCTAGACATGTACATGGTGGGCATGTTGTGAGTGGAGCCTGCTGGTGCCGGAGGTCAGACTAGATGGCCCGGGAGACCCCTTCTGACTTGCTCTGTTTCTATGTTTTTTTTCTTCCCCTTCCAATTTTCTCTTGGCCACTGTCCAAACTGCACTTAAAGTTTGCTTTAGGCAGAATCTGGCAGCTATTACAGAATGGAAGAAATGGTGCTAGAATCCCATTCTACAAAACAAACCCCTTTCAAGCCTGCCTTGAAATACGTGCAGCCTAATTTTGCTTGTTTTCGCCTGAGAAGGTCACAATTTCTTCCTGAATTTCACTTGAGGCAACAGCTGATCCTAATCATCCAGTGACTCCAGCTGTGCCACATCACCTGTATTGCCCAAATTGTTTTAGAAATGCCAATGAACTGCATTGCTGCAGGTGGGTATTTGGACAAAGCCCTGGGCAAGGCATAGATGTGGTTTCTGCTTTCTGCTGATGCAAGAGTGACCCACCTTCAGCCTGCCAAGCGTAATGTGCATGCACTGTTGCAATGGGTTGGAGATCACCTAATGGGTGGAAAATGAGAGGGAGATAAAGAAAATCAGGAGCAATATGACACATGTTGCTGTGTTGGCAGTTTCAAGACCTAATTAGGACATGGTGCATAGCAGGGGTGGGACAGTTGCTCTCAGCAGGACCAGGAGAACAGTATAAATAGGCTACATCCATGGACACTTTCACCAGCAGCAGCTTCGCTCCCATCTCTTGCTAAGCTCTTCTCCT
Source organism: Varanus salvator macromaculatus (assembly GCA_023646645.1). NCBI lineage: Eukaryota > Metazoa > Chordata > Lepidosauria > Squamata > Varanidae > Varanus > Varanus salvator. The sequence continues at coordinate 5,186,131 of JAIXND010000803.1, read as the reverse complement.
TGAAGGACCAGGTGAGTCTCATTTTATCTCCCATGTTAACATCCTGTAATGTCATACTTTGGGTTGGTTCTTTCCCCATTGAGGGAAGCTGGTCTTCTCCAAACCTGCTTTCTTCTTGTTGTGAATGGGTTTCCTTTGAGTTGATGTAGTTTAGTGAAGCCTGCGCAAATTGGCCTCAGTAGGGTCTTAGGCTAGAGTTGTTTGCCCAGTGGCAAATAGAAAAATAGTTTTCGGAAGCATGCACGCAAGCTTCCGAAGGAAAGGAAGAACCTTTTCTGCTGGTGATATGCCTGCCAATCTGTACTCACAGGTACACTGCATGGGGGGGTGGTACACACGCTCCTCGTGGATATGAATGTTCAGGTGAGCAATCAGGAATAAAAGCTACTGGCTGCTGTGGAGAGAGACAATCCTGAACTTGACGGTTCAAATGTTGTCATTTCCATAAACCACAGAAGTGGCAATTGAATTTAACCTCAGTATATTCACTTCTGACTAAACATGGTCAAGATTGCATGACAAGTGTCCTGGAGAACTGGATTTTTTTAAGCTAGGGTATATGGCTCTAGAGGTCATGATCTGATGCATTGGGGCACTGCAAACATTGGAGAGACCCTTGCTCTTTGGTCCAACTTTCTGCTCAGTGCAGAAAATCCTGAACTGCCACATCCATAGCAGATACCTCTGAAAGGTGGGCCAGAAGCAGATGGGCACCCTCCTGCTAGTCTTCTCCAGCAGGTGCCCAGAACATGCCTCTGATAAGGGAGGTTGCCCATAACCATTTCTAGCAGCCACTGATAGCTTCATTCTCTACGATTTCGTCTCTGAACACTCTGCCTTGTGGTAGGTGCACCACAGTTCTTTCATTCCTCAGTGTGTGAGGAAGTCTTGCAAGGGATGACCTCCTTGGGTTCTATGATGACGACAAGGGAGAGGGCTTCAGCCCTTCCTTGCACTCCCTTCCTTCTGCTTTTCCCTTTTCCTTGGGAATGCGCTGCTGATCTGCTTGCCTTGGTTTCTCCACCCCAGGTTCCTCCTCATCACATCAAGATGACTTACTGTGGATCCATCTGCAGCACTCCATGTGGCTACACTCTTGGGGGCAGCTATGGTAGCGCTGCATCTTGTGGACTGGTTCCGGTATATGGGGGCAGTGCCGTCTCTGGCATTGGCAGTGGGCTTGGTTATGGTTACGGTTATGGCTATGGTTCCGTCAATTGTACCGGCCAACTTGCAGGGAGTGAAGTCGTGATCCAGCCTTCCCCATCTGTTGTGACCATCCCAGGACCAATATTGTCCGCAACTGGAGAGCCTGCTGCTGTGGCCCAAGTCTCACCTTGTGCCTATGGCTATTCAGCACTGGGGGCCTCTGGTGGGTATTCTAGTGGATCCTACTGTGGGGGATATGGCAGGCTAGGCTACGGCGGAGGATACGGTGGCTGGAGAAGGTATTCCCGGAGATGTCTGCCTTCCTACACCTGTGGACCTTGCTAAGTGCTGATTACATGGACAGAAAAGAAGACGCCGATCTAGGACCACCACTATTTGCTGCCTGCTGGACTTCAGGAAGGCCACCTTGTCCATACCGTCCTGCTCTAACCCATGGGGAGAAATGGGGTGCTAAGCACCACTGATCTGTCACAACTGGTTGCAGACCTTCAGTCAAGTCACTCTTGTTTTCCTCTTTCTTTCTAAGTATTTAATAGGATGCCACCTTTTGTACACTGTTTGTAATTCCATTGTGGAATAGTTCTGTAAGAATGTGTGGGGAGGAAATGGGGGAGCGACTCATTTTTGGTCAGTGTTGATTGTGCATTGCCTTCTCCTACTGCAACTTTTCCTTCTTCTCCTTGTCATCCTCCATGCATAATAAAGCTTCATGATGCATCATCCTGTTGTCACCCATTTCATGCACAAGGTACCTTCGTGATACCAATCCTTAGAGCTCTCCAGCTTGGTTTGCTTTGATGGAGTGTAGCTTTATGAGGGAGGATGTGTGTGAGGGAGGCGGTGGCTTCCCCAGCCGAGCAGCCAGGCACCTGCAGTCAAGAGACAGTTGAGACGCAGCCCAAGATGCCCTCCATGCTGAGAATTGAATAGACCCTATTAACTGGAAAAGCATAACAACTCATCTTCTGGTCCAGAAATTGTTCCCTAGGGAACTTACACCTACACTTTAACACAATTTAAAAACTGCAGAACTGCATATGTAGCAGAAAGGAGAGCAGGGTTCAAACAGTCTTGGAAAAACTCTGGAATGACGTGCCTCAAGGATGTGTTCCATCACTAACTTACAGATCCTCTAATCTCACCTATCTCAATGGGTTGTTGGAAGAAATCCAGTTTCATGAGCTCCACCCATGAGCTCTGCCAGGTAATGGCTCTCCAGGGTGTGATGTACGTACAACTGGGATATGGATCTATGGAGATAGAGGTTAGCTCCATTCTTCATGGGTACCCAGTCAGTTCTAGGGGATAGTCATTCACACAAGTCCTTCAGGAGAAACTTGGGCTGCTAAAACATTTTCAGTCCACTTGGATTTCAAGTACTTAAAATGTCTTCTCTTTGCTCTCTGTTTCTAAGATGGTTTAAACTGTGCTTTTATTTCTTTTCTTAAAATGTGCAGTTTAGTCTGTTTTTAGCTTTCCTTGGAATATTTTTTGCCTGAGAAGCACGCCTACATACTCACTTAAAATTTGGTGGAGGGGAAAGGTTGGTGGCAGCTGATCAAACCTGCTAATCATATAGAAAAACTTTCCTCAGGAGTGAGGGGAGAGGAAGGAAAGCTGACAGATGTTACAGGGGCAAGAATACCCTGAGAAGCTTCATCAGTCTCTTCATTGGCTGGGCCCAAATCCATCTCTGGTCCAACCACTGTCTCTGTTTGGGATTGATCTGCATCAATGACCTCTACAAACGGTTAAGGACATGAGAAAGTCCAGCTGGATCATAACAAAGGTCCATCCAGGCCAGGACTCTGTCCAGGTGGTGGCAAACCAGCTGCCCACAGGCTCCCTCAGCCGGGATGGGTGCCGGAGTTCCTTCCCAAGCGCTTCAGTAGCTGCTGCATGCAGCCGTGCCACATCTGACGCTGGAGGCAGCAAGTACACAGCCAGGCCAGCAGCCTGACTCTGCCTCAGCTAGGCTGCCATGCCTTGTTAGGCACTCGGCCCTTGCTCATTTCTGACCTTGCCTCTTGCCCTCTTGCATCCCACCCAGACCTCCATCATCCTGGTGTCCCCTCAATTGGCACCTGGTGCCTCTGTCATGGACCTGATAAATGCCATGGCCACACCTGTCCCACAGTTTCTGCTGGTCCCTGCAGCTCTGCCCGTTGACCAAATAGATGCTAAGTCTTTTATGGGTGACACCAGGGTTGAAACTTGACCCTTCGGGTCTGTGCTAAAGAAGAAATTAAAGATTAGAAGAGTCTAATCAAGTGATCACTGAGAAAGAGTCGAAAAGTTCCTGACAGCCAAACAGGATAGATTGTAGAGAATGTTCTGACATTACAGTGACTGCACTGGCCTGTATAGGCCACGGGAAGGCACCCCAACTTCAAGGAGTGATTTTTAACTCTCTCATGGAATTCAGGGGGTTGCAGTTCCAAGCCTTGGCCACTGGAGGGCAGCTTGGCATCAGCAAAGATGTCCTAAGTGGGCTAAGACTTCACTGTATTTCTATCTAATTCTCTATGACTTTGTCTATCGCTGCTCTTTTCTAAGGTGGAACGACTTTAATACTTCAGTGTGTGAAGAAGTCATTCCTTTTATCTGTCCTAAACCTCTCACCAGTCAATGTCATGGGACAAAGAGGATCGGTTTGAACAACCAGCGAACCCAGAAATTCTGAATTCCTCGGAAAGCTGCAGCCAGGCAAGTGGGAAGGGACCAAAGCAGATAGACTGCACTGAGAAAGGAACTTGTGGCAGAATGAGTGCTTGCCCCTACCATTGTTGTTAGACTGAAGTTTCCATTCTGCTGCATGATGGGCTAAGCAGGCCAGATCCACCGGCCTCTTGGAGGTCTTCCTTCCTGATCAATAGAGTCAGTCCAGGATGACTACTATCTTTCTGGCTGTTCTTCAGATCTCAAGCTGCCTAGTCGCGCATGCCTCATCTTCAGGTCTCATGTTGCCTCCAGCAACTGCCCCAAAGGCTGGGCATTTGGACCCGTTTGACAACTGAAGCTGGACACATAGGACATGCTTTCCATCCTGTCTGTACACATGATGTCGAAGAGGAATGCTACTTCTACTGTGGGTACCTGGAGCTGGTGTCCCGTCCTGTGGGCGCTGCGTATGTTCCCCAGGAACCCATAAACAAGGTGTGAGAAGGCAGAGCAGCATTTTTTGGTTCCTCTGATAGACTGCAGTTTGCCTGCAGGAGCTGGAGGCTCCAGGTCCCTTAGTATCTTAGAAAAGGACAAATATGAGAGGTTGAACTTTTTGACATTAAAGGAACACTGATAAAACCATGAACAGGAAAGGAAGAATGGAAAGGGAAAGGAGGCCCATGCAAAAATGCTGGCCCAAACAGGATCCCCCCCTTCTCTCATGCCAGCATCCAAAAAGGAGAGAGATCCACCTTCCAGGAAGCCCCTAGACTGCCATCCTCTGAAATACTTAGGAAACATCCATCTCCACCCACAAGGCTCCCCTGTCAAAATGATTCCTTCCCTTAATATTGGAGAAACCCAAAAGCAGCCAGAAGGTGAGAAAAACAGAAAGAGTTCCATCAGAGTTCTTTGTTCTGCCTCACTTAAAAAGAAAAGCAGACAAGCAGTGCTGACATGCAGGGACATTTTACTGGGGATGTTGGGAAATGGCATGAGGGTGGAATGGAGAAGACAGAATCATAGGTGCTTTTGCACAGAGCTTGCGAACCGCCGTACCAACAGGATTTTAGGAGAGCAAGAGGGACAGCTATACACGGACGACGGTCTTCCCTCTCTCACTCCCAGAACTTCTCTCTCAACTTCTTTTGCAGTTTCACTTGGAGCTTTCTTTCTCATGGAAAAACTTAACGAGTCTGCTGCCCTTCCTAGTGCTGCAAACAGCACTGGGGGTGCCGATGAGAACCAGGGATGAAGAGAAGCTGTGGGAGGAATGCAGGGGAGGTAGAAGCAGTTCTAGGAAAGAGACGTGCAGATCTGTGGTGAGCATCTCGGCCTTTCTTGTGGTCGTCCCTTCGGTCGTTGTCAGTGTGGGTGGACTTAGCAGATAGATGCTGTGCCTGGACCCTCAGAAGCCACGGTGGCTTCTAAAGAAACCAGGATGAAAAAAAATAGATGGCCTGCTGGTCCTACCTGATGAAAAGTGGGGAAGCCAAAGGGCTCAGGTAAGGTCATGATAATAGGAAGTGGATAAACATAGACATCTGATGATTGGATGAGGTTTAAAAGTGAAGAATGGTCTCCAACAAGCCTGCCATGGTTCCCTGCAGAAGTTGTTCCTCCATAGCCATTGCTGGAGCTGAAACCGAAGCCATATCCATATTTTTATGTTGTAAGCTGCCCCGAGGCTTTGTTGTGATGGGGCAGCATATAAATGTTTTAATAAATAATAAAATAAATAAATATCCAGAGAATGAGCTGAGGCCCAAGCCATAACCGTAGCCCCGGTGGTCACGAGCAAGGCCCCTCGATCCAAAGCCGACCCCGGGGCTGGAAGCGCAGGAGGGGACGGCACAGACAGGTCCGCAGTAGGGCATGGCTGCTGGAGGAGAGGAGGCTGCAAGAACAGGCAGGAAGGAGCAGTCATGCATTGGCCAGTTGAGTTCTGACCACATGATCCCTCCATTTTCTTTTGCATTTCCTTGCACACCATCTTCGCAGGAAGTCTGCCTTGAAGGAAACCGGGGAACAAGCTCGGGCACAGAACCTCTCTCCTGGCTGGCCATGAGAGCAGAACTGTTTGGGCGGGGCTGTGCAAGGAGAAGATAGGCTGCAAACAGCAGGTTTGGGGTTGGAAAATCTGGCTGGGGCTGTGCTGGCTACCAAGACCTTCAGAGACCAGGCCAGCAGGACAAACATGGCCCTAACTGACAGAAGGATGAAGAGAGACCAAAGCAGAATAAGAGACATAAGGAAATTGAAGAACATATTTGGGGAAAGCCAGCCAATGCATGTGGGATCATCTGCAGCTGGGGTCCTCCATGGCCCTATCCCTGGATTGCCCCTGCATGGTGAGGCAGTGGGTGGCCAGAAACCCAAGGCTGCCAGGGAAAGAGAGATTGCTGCAGCTCTGTGGGCAGCCCCTAAGCTGCCTCTCATCCTACTGAACCCCATGGAGGGCCACTCCAAATCTCTGGCACCCGTATTGGCTTGATGGATTCATGGTCTGGCTCAGAAGAACACCACCCAAAGAAGCCAGGACTGACCACAAGTGGGAAGGTTTCGCAGTCTCAGCCGACTCGGGTCCCCATAGAGCTCCTCTTTGAGAATGCAACAGCAGGCATTCAATGTCCCAGTCAGAATATACTACAGCAATGCAACCCACTTCACAAGATGAGCTTACTTGTTCCTCTATGAGCAGAAGGCCAGAAGTAGATGCTGCTGTTGGAGGAGCGTAGGCACCAGGACTTTAATACAGTTTTTAGCAGTACCTTGAACTTAAGAGGGGACTGCAGGTGGCGCAGTGGTTTAAACTGCTGTGCTGCTGGGCTGGTTGATCGAAAGGTCACCGGTTCGAATCTGAACTTAAGAGACACCCCTTTTCACCTGGGAACTTAATTATTGGCCTTCAAAAAACTTCTGGTGCCATCAGAGTAAGACTACATTCATAAACTCATTTCAGAAATGAGAGACAGGAGAGGTGGTGAGCCCAAGGGAAGGAAAATGCCCTTTTGGGGTGAGATCCAAGTTTACTCTTCCAACTCTGAGGGTTTTAGACACCACAGGCTGGCAGAAGGAGTGCAGAACCTGGGACCCTGCCAGCACTGCTCTTTCGATCCAGAACGCTGGGCGGACAAAGTAGCCATCACAATCTTTCCTCTGGTGCAAGAGGATTGCAGCCAAAGGGGCCACATCACAGCCCATTTTGAGCTCCCTGAAGATCTCCTAATTGTCTGGGAAGCTCATCCCTTCTTGTGTCCTTAACTGATCCGGAAAGTTGTTTGGTTTTCTTTTTTTTTTTGGTGTATTACACTCTGTGCACAGTTTGCTAAATGTGTTCATTGAGTCTGTCTATCGCACTTCTCCTATTAAATAAGGCAAATGAGTGTGCATTTTTCAAAGGGTACCTTTTGCGCCCCTGTGTCTTGAACATTAGCAGAATATTGCATGGTTTTCTTTTATTTCTTTACTTCACAACAACGTTTCTCAGTATCATGACCTGAATGCTGTGGGAGAAAGGGAATAAAGCTCAGCCGGAGACGCTCCACAGCTGATGCCTTGGTGGACCTCCTGCATCCTTGTTTACCCAAGCCAACAAGTGTATAGAAATGAATAATCCACCATCACAGTTGCTCTCAACACCTGGCCTCCCATGCGCCCAACCTGAAATTCACCCTCGGAGGAAGTGGAGTGATGAAAAAGGAGAAACCTCATTGGTCCCACTCACACGCTGCACAACAGAGAGTGGGAAAGGCATCCCAACAAGCGACATTTGTGTTCTCTCGCTCTCTGCTTGATTCTTTTCACGACGACTTTGCTCTGGTCACGTGCATTCTCTGTCCATCAGGGGCATCTTGCCTGTCAAACGTCGTTCAATGGGACATCACCGAAACACGGCCGGAAAGAATGCAGTGTTGGTGCCAGGCAACCTCTTTGGGGAGCGTGTCCTATCACTGGGGTACCCCTGAGGAGAAGTCCCTTCTCCACGTAGCCACCCTCCTAAGGAGGACTCCCAGAGAAGCACCTCCAACCTAGAGGTCAAGGGGAAGGCTGGCACACAGTGAAGGAGAAACTCCTGCAGGAAATTCTGCCATTGCAAAGAGCTGTCAGTACGAGCAGCCTATGCAATGACAAGCGGGGAAAGAGGCCTTCTCAATGTGACTGCAGGATGAACGTTTGGCGAGAGTTGACAGAGAGCTGTCTAAATTCCTTCCCAAATGCAGAGAGCAGGGGGTCTCTTCTATCCATGGTGTGGTCTGCAAGTAGGCACATGAACTGCTTGTAGCTTAAGAAAATGAACTGTATTAAATGTTCTTTGAAACATTTGTAATCCACCCACTTGTGCCACAGCGCCTCTGGGAGGATCATGAGCACGAGATAAAAACACAATATAAATAATACAACCAATAACACTTTACAAACAACAGTAAGCTAAAGGAAAACACACCAAACAAAGGTCTGTGGCAATCAGGTTTGAAAATGTTTTTGTTTTGTTTTTTTAAGGGATCTCTTCGCCCGGTGCCAAAAGAGAGTTGGGACCGTGCCAGGCGAATCTCCTTGGGGAGATCATTCCGACTATGGGGAGCAGCTGCCAAAAAGCCCCCCCCCCCCGCGGCCATCCCGCTCACCTCCTTACGGGATGGCTCACACAGGAGGGCCCCCTGTGTGGACCTTGAAGGCAGGGTGGGCAGGCATGGGTACAGGCATTCCCATTGCACTGAAAGGGTTTCCCCTCCTCCATGCTTTGCAGCTCTGCTCATGTCATGCATCCCAATCTCCTCTGAGCAATGAACTGAAACCACAAGAAAGCACCCTTGGCAGGAGACTCCGCACAGTTCAACGGTATTGCATGGTCAACAACGCTGTGGCGGGGATAATGAGCATGATGTGATCTCTTCTGTCTCGGCTGGCTGCTGATTGGTTGCCCTGGCTGCTGGGGAAGGCTTGACACCTTTGCAAGATTGTTGACAAGATGAGAATGGGTGTGTTAAAGAGGGAAAAGCTCCAAGAGATCTTTTGAAGGCAACATCCTTGGATTAATTAAAAACACCCGGTATTTATTTTATTTATTTGGAAATTTATAGGCCGCCCCTTGCCACAAGCCTCGGGGCGGCTCACAACAGTATCCTCCACCCTTGTTCACCCATGCAAGCGAGTGTATACTGATAACGGTATCCTCCACCCTTGTTCACCCATGCAAGCAAGTGTATACTGAAAAAAACAAAATCTCAGCTACATCAATTTCTTCAATCAGCTTGAGCATTTGCCAGGGTACAATAAAGGAGAGGCTTCCTTGTTTTCAGAGTGCTTGCCTCATGCCTCTTCCTTGTGGATACAAGAAATGGTGTTTTGCCAAAGAAACAGAGCGAGCTGGTGGTTGTCAGTGTGAGGCTGGGTGGCTCGTCATGCCTGGCCCAACTTGCCTCACCAGGCATCCAAGCCAAGGAATCTCCCAGAAATTGGCCATGTTGCCACAGACCTGTATTTGAAGAGGCTTTAAAGAGAAAAGCAAAGGAAGATTACTCTGTGATCACTCCGTCTTCTCGAGTTTGTGCTCACCCAACCATATTGCACACCAGGAAAAAACTTGAGGACATAAGTAAAGAAGTGGAATAAAACCAGGCAATATTGTGCATATTCAAGACATAGAGAAACAGAAAGTACTCATTTGAAAAGGCAGACACATTTGCCTTATTTCAAATGCCAAGGGGGATAGACATAATCCATGTGCATATTTAGAAACCTCTGCATGGAGTGTACTGCACATGCAGAAATAACGAAATTTCTGGATCAGATGAGGACAGGAGTAGGACTGAGCTTCTGAGAGGGTTCGGAGAACTTCAGAGAGATGGAAAAGTCCAGGATGGCTATTGTCTTGTAACGGGATGCTCACACACCATGATGAGTGGCGCAGGGTCCCGCTGCTGCTGCCTTGAGATGCAACGGGTCCGCCACTGGTTCCTGTGTTGAGGAAACGGACTGCAGGTGGGCCGACTGGCACTCACCTTGCCTGAACATGCGGTCCCTTCAGCTGCCATCCTCCTGTGCCAGAGGAAAGCATTACAATGGCTACATTGTCTATCCGGTGTTCTGAAGCAAAGGATCAGTGCTGGCAAAGCCCCAGCATCTGCACTCCTTCTGCCTGCCTTGGCTCAGAAACTAGCCCGGATTCAATCTGAAAAGTGCTTGGGCAGACCAGCCTCCGCCCAGGAGGCTCCCTTTTCAGAAGTGTTCCTTCCCCCAATATCAGAGAATCCTGAAGGAAGCCAAAAGACTAGAAACACACAAAGTGATCCAGCAGACAGATTGTTTTCTGCCTTCCTTAAGAAGAGAACCAGACAAGCCGTGATTTCATGCAGGGACAGTTTTATTGAGGATGGTGGGGGACAGCACCAGGGTGGGACGGATTTGAGAGAAGCGCAGGTGTTTCCGCACAGAGCGGAGAGATTCCATGCAGAGGCGCTTTTCGGAGGGCGAGAGGGGCATCGGCACAGGCGCGACGGGCTTCCCTCCCTCGCTCCCATCACTTCTCTCTCAACTACATCTGCAGACTCACTTCGAGGGTGCTGTCTCATGCCAAGCGCTAACAGTCTGCTGCAGTTCTCTGCCAGAAAGGCTGTCGCTGAGCAGCATTGGGAAATGACAATGAGAATTCAAGAGGAGGACAAGTGGCGGGAGGAATGCAGGCGATGCAGAAGCCGTTCTCGGAAAGAGGCGTGCAGATCGGAGGCCAGCATCTCAGCCTTTCTCCTGGTCGTGCCTTTGGTCGTTGCCGGTGTGGGATGACTTAGCAGATGCTGCACCTGCGCCCGTTGGACCCAAGGTAGCCACCACACCAACCTGGATAAGTGGAACCAGATGGTGCACATGGAGAGTAGCCGCCGACACGGAGAGGCTCGCAGCTCGCCGAGAGGATGGCCCCAGGGCAGGTCACAACACAAGGCGGTGGCTGGATGACGGACTCTGATGGTGGGAGCTGGGTGACACACGACACGGGGACTCCACCAAGAACACCGAGGCTCGTTGCATCAGCACACCACCGTGGCCCAATCCACCCCAGCCATAGCCATAGCCGGAGCCGTAACTCAAGCCCCGGCCATAGCCGGAGCCCCAGCCACAGCCAGAGCCCAAGCCCCAGCGGGAGCCATAACCGTAGCCACAGCCCAGTCCCCTCGATCCAAAGCCGACCACGGGGCTGGAAGCGCAGGATGGGACGGCACAGATGGGTCCGCAGTAGGGCATGGCTGCTGGAGGAGTGGAGGCTGCAAGAACAGGCAGGAAGGAGCAGTCATGCATTGGCCGGTTGAGTTCTGCCCACCCGTTCCTGAGGTTTCCCCTGAGCTTCTTTGCCCAGCCCCTTCGCAGGTTTTCTGCCCTGAACGAAACCGGGGAACCATCTCTCCCCTCAGCTTCGTCCTCCAGGAGAACTGCTTGAAGGCACAGGAGGGCCAGAGGTTGCTTCAAACCCCTGCCCAACCATGGCCCCTGGCCAGGAAGAAGCCAGAGGAAGCCCACCATGAAACGCTGGTTGCTTCTTGCCAAGAGCAATCCCCAGGAGCACCTCCACCCGCAAATACTTCCTTGCACACAGATGTGGGCCCCCCGCCCCCCCACCCCACCATAAAGGCTGCCTTCTCTGGTGTCATGTGGATGCAGCGAGTGCAGGAGGAGCCGGACGAGGTCAGCACACAAGAGCTCCCTCCCGGCCCATCATTCAGGTCTACGCTGGGAGAAGCACGGCTCCAACCGGCAGATGGCTCAGGGCTAGCAACTCTCCGGGCAGGGGCTGTGCTGGCTACCACGACAATCAGCGTCCAGGGCAGCGGGGCAAACAGCACCCACACTGGCACAGCCCCATTTGCACGTGCTCTAGATCCGCTCTTCCTGCTCCTTCTAATACAATGAAGGGAGGGAGGGAGGGAAACAAAATCTGGGACATGTGGACGTTTTAGAACATAGGAGCAGAAAGCCACCTCTTGCATGTGTGGTCAGCGGCAGCTGGGGTCCTCCGTGCCCTTATCCCTCAAATGCCCCTGGAAGGGGGGGCAGTGGGGGGCCAGAAACGCCCGGCTGCAAGCGGAAGAGACGCGGCTGCAGCTCCCTGGGCCACGTCTTCCCTTAGCAGATACCCTGAAGGGCCACTCCCACTGGCTGGCGCCCGTTCTGGCCAGGTGGATTCATGGCCTGGCTCAGAAGAAGACCCGCTAAAGGAAGCAGAACGGACAGCGGGTGGGAACGTTCAGAGTCCCCACAGAGCTGCTCTTTCGGGATGCGACAGCAGGTGTTCAAGCCCTCAGTGAGGAAGTCCTGATGCATAAAGGAAGGGAACTCTCGTGGAGGCGAGCAGCTTACCTGTTCCTCTGTGAGCAGAAGGCTGAAGGAGATGCTGTTGTCGGAAGAGCGCAGGCACCAGGCCTTTATATACTGTTCATGGGCATCCCAAAATGAAGAAACGCCCCTTTGCACCCGAGAACTTAATTATTTTCCACAGAAATCTGCTGTTGCCATCAGATTAAGAGTGGTTTCTGCAAAACACAGGGATTATTAACTCGGGCTATTAAAGCTTGCTTTGATCAAAGGCAGTGGAGAATGCTGAGCATGCTTTCCTCCCAATCTTCATTTCCTCGTGCTGCAAGCGGTTCACGTGTGCATGTGCGGATCTGCAGGCCCGGAAGAGGCCTTCTCACAGGACGCCATGGAGGGGAGTGACGCCCTGCATTTGGGAAGGCATTTGGCCATCGTCAACGCCCGCCAAGGGTTCTTCTTGCAGTCACATTGGGAAGGCCTCTTCCCCCTTATCACGAATGAGGGAGTTGGCACTGGTAGCGCTTTGCAAGGGCAGAACTCCCTCCACGAGCGTCTCCTTCGCTGTGTGACCCTTGCAATTGTGGTTGGAGGAGCTTCTTCGGGAGCCCTCCTCGAAGGCGCTTAGGAGGGTGGGTATGTGGAGCAGGGCCTTCTCCACAGTGGTGCCCCGGTGATGGAACGCACTCCCAAGGAAGGCCTGCCTGGCAGGGACCCTGTGGTCTTCCGGGCGCCAGGACAAAGCTTTTCTTCTTTTCCCAGAATGTGAAGTTTACCTCGTGATGGTGACTGGGGTTCCCTGTACAGGATGGATGCTGTCCTTTCCGGCAATGTTGGGGAAACGTGCCCTGGAATGACGTTTCCTAGGCCGTCTCTCCCCTTTGGTGCCGGACGAACAGGGGATGGAGTGCCCAGAGCAAATTCTTGTGAAAAGCATCGAGAGGAGAGAGCACAGGATGAGAGAAAGCATGAAGATGAGAGAACGCAAAAGTCGATTGTTGGGATGGCTTTCAAAATCTCCCCTGTGGGGCATGTGAGTGGGGCCAGTTTGGTGTCTCCTGTTCCATCACACCACATCCTCCTGGAGTAGGTCTCAGGTTGGGTGCATGGGGGGCAGGTGCAGAGAGCAAGCCAGGGGGCGGGCTGGGCAAACGTGGCCCCAGAGAGCTGCCCCCCTCCCCCCTCTCTTCATGCCCTTGGGGAGGCCGGGTGCCCCAAATGTGCTCAAAAGGGGACTCTAGGGATGGAATCGCTGGGCTGGGGTCCACAAACATGAGGCTGGATGCATAGCCCTTAACATGCATCTGTCGAGGCAACGTCATGTACGTATCACGGAACAGCTCGGAAATCATACAAGAATCTCTTCTAGATGACCCTGGGAAATGCTCGAGCGAGTTCAATAAATGGACGTAGCTGAATTCTATTTTAATTACGTAGAGCAATTTGTATGGTAAACACTTATGCAGGAGGAAGGGCGTTTTTAATTAATGCAGGGATGCCAACTTCAAAAGAGCTGAGGATGGGGCGGGACAGCCTTCGCTGTTGTGTCGAAGCCCTTAGGGGGCTTTTCCTGGTTGACACCTTCATTCTGGTCGCCAATTTTGCAAAGCTGTCAAGCGTTCTCGAGAATCACGGCCACCAATCAACACCCGACGGAAGCAGAAGGGTTCAAATCACACTAATTATCCCCACCACAAGGCACTTGACTATGTTCCCCACCAAAGTGTTGACTGTGGAATATTTGTGAACCATGGCGTGTCTCCTGCTGAGCTTTCTTTTCTTCCACCCACGGGGTTCAGATCATGATACTGAAAAACATTCTTCCTGAAGTAAAGAAACAAAATAAAACCATGCAATATTATGCTCATCTTCAAGACTCAGGGGCACAAAATGCACGCTTCTGAACAATGCAGACACATTTGCCTTATTTCCTATGAGAAGAGCGGTAGACATAAACGATGCGCACATTTAGAAAACTCTGCACGGAGTACAATGCCCATGAAAAAATAACAGCATCTCCATATCAGATGAGGACAGGGGAGGAATGCGTGTATTAGGGATCTCCAGAGAGCTGGAAACGTGCTTTTGGCAAATGCCTTGGAAGAGGGGATGGTCACGCGCTACGATACATGGCGCAGGCTCCTTCTGCTGCTGCTTGCTCGGGATTCCACTCCCTGCCTCTGCTTCTGGTGTGCAGGGAACGAGGTGCTGGTGGGCGGCATGGCCCTCATCGCTCCTGAACATGCGGTCCCTTTGGCTGCCATCGTCTTGAGCCAGAGGAAAGCGCTCTGGTGGCTTCACTGTCCGGCCAGCGTTGGGGAGCAAAAGACCAGGCTCTGCGCTCCTGCTCCCCGCCTGTGGGGTCCACAGCACTCAGGGCTGGGGGAGCAAACGTGGGTCTCAGTCCCCAAATCGTTTCCATCCCCACTCCACGCCCCAGCTCTCCGCTCGCCGCCCTTTCCCTGTGCTTCCTGCCTCATGGCCTGATTCTGGACTCCCTCCGCCTGCAGCAGGATCTGCCACGGCTCAGCTTGGCAGCCACACAGGGGCCCAGGGGCAGCTTTCGGCCTCCCTCACATTCTCTGCTTGATCCCCTTCACAACAGCTTTGCCATGGCCACTTGCCGTCTCTGTCCATCCTGCAAAGTGGAGAAACCGTGCCGATCAAACGTGTTGAGATGGGAGATTTCCCAACCTCTGCGCATGCGCCAAAGTTCTACCGATTTCCCCAGAGACGAAGGCAGGGAATCCTGCCATTGCAAAACACTGTCACGAGGAGCTCCCTCGTTCTGAACGTGACTGCAAGTGGAACCCTTGGCGCGAGTGGCAATGCCGCAGCGGCCATGCATGGGAGCGCGAGAGCGACTTCTTCTCCCTTTCTCACAGGAAGGGTCAAGAGCGCTCTCACATGCCTGCTGTTTGCTGACAAGGCCTCCTCCAGTTGGACAGCTCTGCAATGAGACACATGAAATGCTTGCAGCACGAGGAAATGAGGGTTTGGAAGAAGGGCATGCTCAGCATGTTTCACTGTGCTTGATCAAAGTCAGTGTGTAATGGCAGGAGATAATAATCCCTGTCAGTTTGTCAAAATGCTCTTAACCTGATGGCAGCAGCACATTTTTGAGGCAAATAATTAAGTTCTCAGGGGCAATTGGGAGTGTCCTACGTTCGCGATGCTGATGAACAGCATATAAAGCCCTGCTGCCTGCACTCCTCCAACAACATCCTCTCCTTCTGGCCTTCTGCTCGCAGAGCAACAGGTAAGCTCATCTTTGGGACACGATTTGCGTTGCTGTGTTGCCGCAGTGAAGTCTGACGGGAGCCTGAATGGCTGCTCTTGCTTCTTGGAAGAGGAGCTGCACAGGGACCCCAGCAGGTTGGGGTGCTCAGCGTTCCCACCTGCTGCCGGGTCTGCCTTCCTCGGTGGGGGTCCTCTGAGCCAGGCCATGGATCCGTCTGGACAGGATGCGTGGCAGCGGTGGAGAGCAGCCCGCCAGGATTCCCCCAGGTTGCCATGCGGCTCAGAGGGTTCCCACGGGGCTTCGGCAACGTCTCTTCACTTGCAGCCTGGCACTTCTGGCCACCCACTGCCCACATTGCAGGGGCAATCTGGGGGTGTGGGCCCGGAGGAACCCAGCTGCAACTGACCCTGCATGACTTTGCTGGATTTCCTCAGCTAAGGTTCTTCAGTTTCCTCATGTCCCTGAGTTTCTTCGGGTCCCTCTCTCCTCCCTCCCTGCCTCCCTCCTGTCCTTCCGGCCGTCCTGCATGCACACAGAGAGACTTCAGGCATGTCCAAACTCCACTGGGCCGGTTTGGGCAACGTTTGCCCGGCTGCCCTGGTCTGAGATTGTCTCGGAGGCCAGCTGAGCCCCTGCCAGGAATGCTTCCAGCCCTGACTCACATGCAGCTTTGAGCCATGCCTCTCCCAGGTGAGCCCTGTCCGGCCAGATCTGCTCTTCAGGACACCCGAGGGGGAGCTGTTGTGTCCCAGAGTTTTCTCTCTCCTCCTGCGTCTGCTGTGTCCACACAACACAGGAGACACCAGTCTTATCTTGGGTGAGGACCGCATCTTTACGAAAAGGAGGACTTTGTGGGCACAGGTGCTGGTGGGAGTGACTCTCGGCAAGGAACAAGCAGCCATTCATGATGGGATTCCTCTGGAGTCTTACTGCCACATGGTTGTGCCAGGGAAGTAAGGGGATGAAGCAAACCTCTGGCTCTCTTGGTCTTCCAAGCACTTCTTCTAAAGTCCTAAGCAGGGGGAACAGCCAGTTTGCCAGTTTCCTTTGGGGGAGGAAGCCTGCGCAAGGGGGGTGGGGGGAGCAAAGAAACACAAAAGAAAACCGAAGGATCGGGTGGGCATCGCTGAAGCCGTGCACCACATGGGGGTTTGAAGCAACCTCTGGCCCTCCTGTGCCTTCAAGCAGTTCTCCTGGAGGATGAAGCTGAGGGGAGAGATGGTTCCCCGGTTTCGTTCAGGGCAGAAAACCTGCGAAGGGGCTGGGCAAAGAAGCTCAGGGGAAACCTCAGGAACGGGTGGGCAGAACTCAACCGGCCAATGCATGACTGCTCCTTCCTGCCTGTTCTTGCAGCCTCCACTCCTCCAGCAGCCATGCCCTACTGCGGACCCGTCTGTGCCGTCCCATCCTGCGCTTCCAGCCCCGTGGTCGGCTTTGGATCGAGGGGACTGGGCTGTGGCTACGGTTATGGCTCCCGCTGGGGCTTGGGCTCTGGCTGTGGCTGGGGCTCCGGCTATGGCCGGGGCTTGAGTTACGGCTCCGGCTATGGCTATGGCTGGGGTGGATTGGGCCATGGTGGCGTGGCTGATGCAACGAGCCTTGGTGTTCTTGGTGGAGTCCCCGTGTCGTGTGTCACCCAGCTCCCGCCATCAGAGTCCGTCATCCAGCCACCGCCTTGTGTTGTGACCTGCCCTGGGGCCATCCTCTCGGCGAGCTGCGAGCCTCTCCGTGTCGGCGGCTACTCTCCATGTACACCATCTGGTTCCACTTATCCAGGTTGGTGTGGTGGCTACCTTGGGTCCAAGGGGCGCAGGTACAGCGTCTGCTAGGTCATCCCACACCGGCAACGACCAAAGGCACGACCAGGAGAAAGGCTGGGAGGCTGACCTGCGATCTACACGTCTCTTTCCTGCATCTGCTTCTCCATCCATGCCAGTCTTCCCACAGCTTCCCTTCCTCTCCGCTTCTCATTGACACCCCCAGTGCTGTACCTCAGCACCCTTTGCAGCACAGAGTAGGGCAGCAGACTCGTTAGTCCTTTCCACGAGAAAGCAACTTTGAAGCGAACCTGCCGAAGCAACTGAGAGAGAACCTCATTCGGGGGGGGGGGGGGGGGGGAGGGAGAGATCATCGTGCATGTATAGATGCCCCTCTCGCCCGCCTAAGGACCTTTGCGCATGGAATCTCTCTGCTTTGTGTAAAATCACCTGCGTTTCTGTCAAATCCGTCCCACCCCAGTGCTCTCTCCCACCATCCTCAATAAAACTGTCCCTGCATGACAGCACGACTTGTCTGGTTTTCTTTGCAAGTATAGCAGAAAGGCATCACCCTGCAGGGCCTTGTTCAGTTCTTGTGCTCTCCTTTGGTATTTTCCAATAGTTGTTGCTTTTCAGTCGTAAGTCTATGAGCATCGACAAAGTGGTTGTCGAACCCAGTCCAACCCTTCTTCCCCACAACTGTCCTTTTCAGCATGTTGCGGTCATTCACGTTCGCGGTAGCAATCAGCAAGAGCAGGGTGACTAGCGTGCAGTGGGAATGCTTGCCGAAGCCCGGCTTCATGCCTGCCCTCAATCCCTGGCCTCTCATGCATGCAGGCTGCAAGTTTAGAGCTGCAGACCACAGTGAGAGGTGCAGTGATGAAACGGAAGAAGCTTCATTAGCCCACGAACATGCTCCACCGAGGAGATTTAACAAGGCATCTGCACGATGCGATAGGAAGGAGGAGGCACAGTCGTGCCATTTCCCCAGAGGCACTTTCCATGTACTTGTGTGTAGCATCTCCTGGGAGAAATCAGAGGCACATGTGAATCTACCTCGGACCAGTTGACACTGTCCGTCAATTGCTGCTGGAACAGCCATCGCTGCCTCCCTGGGATGCCCAAGACCTACAGGAACTCCCAGCATTCGTGCTGGGACAATCTCCATGCACGGTGCATGACATCCCACTCACTGATGGCCCTCCTCCCACAGTGAATAGGCAAGTCGCTGAAAAAAATCTTTCCTGAAGCATCACATATATAATCTTATTCCTCTGCACAAATTGAGAAACTCTGGACAAGTTGCCAAGAGGAGTGAATCCCCCGCCTGTGGATTAAGGCACAGCAGACCCCCGAGGACTTGAAACAGCTCTGCAGAACACATCCTTGCAGGAGCAAGATCGGCACAGAGGGATCCCTTCCCGTGCATTTCATTGCAGATGCGTATATCAGCTGGGTCCTTACCTATGTTGGATCAGATTCGTTCAGTGTTTCTACCAACGTTGCTCTAGCCTTGTTTATTGCCGCCAGCTCCCGAGGTGCTGAAGTTGCTGCCATTTGAGCCACAGGAGGCAGGAACTTCCCTGAAGGTGGAGCTCACCCCTTTTGGCTCTTGGCACGGGACAGGAGTATGCAGTTGGGGGGCAACATTTCGCCACAGTTCTCCTTTCTCCTCTGGGAACGGCTCTTGCTGTCCTGCGAGCCACGTGTTCACGACATCTGCAATGCTGCATTCGTGTTAAAAACCACACCTTTCCCATACCTGTGCGGCTTTAACAAAGTTAGAGACCCAAGCCAGCGGCAGTGACAGGCAAGGCTGCACATATCGGGGCAAAGACTCTCCCATGGGGAGGGAAGGGTGATGCACATTGCCTAAACTCACTGGGACGCTCCAAACTTCATCCCGCCAGGTGCCTTTCCCCTTCCTCCCATTTGCACATTCCACTACTGCTTGTTTCCCATGACTGGCAAACTGCAGAAGAAGCAGTGATCGAGCAGGGCCTTTTCACAACTCTACACCCACCTGAAGGGAGCTTGCCAAATGGCTCAGATCTCCAAATGTGGGCACCTCCCCACCTTGGAGAGCTCCCGGCTGATTCTCACTGCTCAGACCATTCCTACAGATTGCCAGATTTGCCGAAAGCCCACTTGCAGTCCGGAAGGAGACCCAAGGGAGCTTGTGTTGTGTTGCTAGTTTGTG
Source organism: Varanus salvator macromaculatus (assembly GCA_023646645.1). Lineage (NCBI taxonomy): Eukaryota > Metazoa > Chordata > Lepidosauria > Squamata > Varanidae > Varanus > Varanus salvator. Next base: position 5,166,795 of record JAIXND010000803.1, on the reverse strand, counting down.
GGGAGGACCCGTCAGGCACATATCTGGAGCTATGAACATAGCATGTTTCCATGGTAGCAAGCAACGTATCCACAGGCATGAGCGACTCTTGGGGAGAAAAAGAACAATTTTGCATTGTGCCATCTGGAGATTTTAAATGCAGTGCAGCCTTCCGTTCCCATTAGCCCAGCTCAGATGTGCTTGCACAAAAAAAAAAATGCCTTCCAGAGGCTGAGTCTTGGAGATGCAGCCTCCTGGTGCCATGAGAGAATTAAATCTCCGCGCAAACACCAAGCTTTCTCTTAGTGGCTGGCACCGTATTCTCCCATCTCTTGGTCCCAGTAGAGAGCTAGGCTCTCCAAGCTCGCAATAGTCGGCCCTCAGGAGGCCATGGCTTCGAACTGCAGCCTGCTCCTCCCACAGGACTACCAAAACAGCAGTGCTGCACGCCGGGGCGCCCCGCAGCGGCCACGACGGGGCAGTGCAATCAGTGTCCTTGCATATGACAGAACACTCTCCACCATGTAGCATTTCAGTTTGTCAAACTCTTTCCAGGACTCTTCCTCGGTAGCCGGGGAAATAGATTTGGAATATGAAACTAGATTCACTCTCGTTCCAGACCTGGTATCACTGACGCTCTTCCACCTGCTGCATGGAAGGAACACCCAGCATTTCTGCTGCCTTCCTGGGCTAGAGGCAAAACACCAGAGAGCAGCGGAGACTCTGGCCACGGTAATGTATGGATGCACATTGAGGAGTTTTCCACCTAAACCCACTGAGGATTGTGCTGTAAGTTATTGAGACTCTGAACGAGAGTTTGCCAATCCCCTTCCCTGCAGCGGAGGGCCGAAAGGCTGGTTGCCTGTTTGCAGGCGATGGGGTATGAGGCGAGACTGAGGGAGCTGGGCCTCTTCAGCCTGGAGAAGAGGAGACTCAGAGGGGATCTGTTGGCGACATTCAGGTATGTGAGGGGGTGTCACACAGAGGTGGGCAGAGATCTGTTCTCCCCTGCAGAGGAAGGCAGGATGCCCTCCAACGGAGCAAAGCTCAGGGATCCAAGGTTCAACTTAGATGCCAGGAAGCACTTCCTAACAGTGAGGACCTCGAGGGTGTGGAATGGGCTTCCATGGGAGGTCGTTGAGGCCCCATCGGTGAGGGTGTTCAAAGATAGGCTGGACATGCACATGGTGGGCATGTCATGAGCGGAGCCGGCTGGTGCCGGAGGTCAGACTAGATGGCCCAGGAGGCCCCTTCTGACTCGCTCTGTTTCTATGTTTCTATGTAACGTTCCTGGAAGATTGAGGAGCAGGAGTCGACTCACGCTCCTGAGATGCAAGAAGAGGAGTAGGCAGAGGTGCTCACATCAAGAGCAGGCACGGAAGTGAGCCAAGGAGGCGCCGGGAGTAGTGTGGGGATCCGGCAAGCAGGAGGGGCTGCTGAGGCTTCCAGATTCCCAGATGGGGGTCAGGTCATCCCTGTGGAGCTGGCACCCATGCCCAGGCCTCAGGAGGGGCAGGAGGCGCCCTCTGCTGGGAAGGGTGTGAAGAAGGTTTGTGGCCACTGCCACAGCCACCCTCCCCAAGAGTCCAGAAATCAATGTGCTCATGTGGGGAGTTTTGGGGAGTAGCTGCTGGACTCAGAGTTCGGGTAGGCTCAGAGTCTTGCCTGGATTCAATCCGAAAACTGCTTGGGCAGACCAGCCTCCGCCCAGGAGGCTCCCTTTTCAGAAGTGTTCCTTCCCCCAATATCAGAGAATCCCGAAGGAAGCCAAAAGTCTAGCAACACACAAAGTGATCCAGCAGACGGATTGTTTTCTGCCTTCCTTAAGAAGACAACCAGACAAGCCGTGATTTCATGCAGGGACAGTTTTATTGAGGATGGTGGGGGACAGGACCAGGGTGGGACGGATTTGAGAGAAGCGCAGGTGTTTCCGCACAGAGCGGAGAGATTCCATGCAGAGGCGCTTTTCGGAGGGCGAGAGGGGCATCGGCACATGCGCGACGGGCTTCCCTCCCGTGCTCCCATCACTTCTCTCTCAACTACAGCTGCAGACTCACTTCGAGGGTGCTGTCTCATGCCAAGCGCTAACAGTCTGCTGCAGTTCTCTGCCAGAAAGGCTGTCGCTGAGCAGCATTGGGAAATGACAATGAGAATTCAAGAGGAGGACAAGTGGCGGGAGGAATGCAGGCGATGCAGAAGCCGTTCTCGGAAAGAGGCGTGCAGATCGGAGGCCAGCATCTCAGCCTTTCTCCTGGTCGTGCCTTTGGTCGTTGCCGGTGTGGGATGACTTAGCAGATGCTGCACCTGCGCCCGTTGGACCCAAGGTAGCCACCACACCAACCTGGATAAGTGGAACCAGATGGTGCACATGGAGAGTAGCCGCCGACACGGAGAGGCTCGCAGCTCGCCGAGAGGATGGCCCCAGGGCAGGTCACAACACAAGGCGGTGGCTGGATGACGGACTCTGATGGTGGGAGCTGGGTGACACACGACACGGGGACTCCACCAAGAACACCGAGGCTCGTTGCATCAGTCACACCACCGTGGCCCAATCCACCCCAGCCATAGCCATAGCCGGAGCCGTAACTCAAGCCCCGGCCATAGCCGGAGCCCCAGCCACAGCCAGAGCCCAAGCCCCAGCGGGAGCCATAACCGTAGCCGCAGTCCAGTCCCCTCGATCCAAAGCCGACCACGGGGCTGGAAGCGCAGGATGGGACGGCACAGACGGGTCCGCAGTAGGGCATGGCTGCTGGAGGAGTGGAGGCTGCAAGAACAGGCAGGAAGGAGCAGTCATGCATTGGCCGGTTGAGTTCTGCCCACCCGTTCCTGAGGTTTCCCCTGAGCTTCTTTGCCCAGCCCCTTCGCAGGTTTTCTGCCCTGAACGAAACCGGGGAACCATCTCTCCCCTCAGCTTCGTCCTCCAGGAGAACTGCTTGAAGGCACAGGAGGGCCAGAGGTTGCTTCAAACCCCTGCCCAACCATGGCCCCTGGCCAGGAAGAAGCCAGAGGAAGCCCACCATGAAACGCTGGTTGCTTCTTGCCAAGAGCAATCCCCAGGAGCACCTCCACCCGCAAATACTTCCTTGCACACAGATGTGGGCCCCCCGCCCCCCCACCCCACCATAAAGGCTGCCTTCTCTGGTGTCATGTGGATGCAGCGAGTGCAGGAGGAGCCGGACGAGGTCAGCACACAAGAGCTCCCTCCCGGCCCATCATTCAGGTCTACGCTGGGAGAAGCACGGCTCCAACCGGCAGATGGCTCAGGGCTAGCAACTCTCCGGGCAGGGGCTGTGCTGGCTACCACGACAATCAGCGTCCAGGGCAGCGGGGCAAACAGCACCCACACTGGCACAGCCCCATTTGCACGTGCTCTAGATCCGCTCTTCCTGCTCCTTCTAATACAATGAAGGGAGGGAGGGAGGGAAACAAAATCTGGGACATGTGGACGTTTTAGAACATAGGAGCAGAAAGCCACCTCTTGCATGTGTGGTCAGCGGCAGCTGGGGTCCTCCGTGCCCTTATCCCTCAAATGCCCCTGGAAGGGGGGGCAGTGGGGGGCCAGAAACGCCCGGCTGCAAGCGGAAGAGACGCGGCTGCAGCTCCCTGGGCCACGTCTTCCCTTAGCAGATACCCTGAAGGGCCACTCCCACTGGCTGGCGCCCGTTCTGGCCAGGTGGATTCATGGCCTGGCTCAGAAGAAGACCCGCTAAAGGAAGCAGAACGGACAGCGGGTGGGAACGTTCAGAGTCCCCACAGAGCTGCTCTTTCGGGATGCGACAGCAGGTGTTCAAGCCCTCAGTGAGGAAGTCCTGATGCATAAAGGAAGGGAACTCTCGTGGAGGCGAGCAGCTTACCTGTTCCTCTGTGAGCAGAAGGCTGAAGGAGATGCTGTTGTCGGAAGAGCGCAGGCACCAGGCCTTTATATACTGTTCATGGGCATCCCAAAATGAAGAAACGCCCCTTTGCACCCGAGAACTTAATTATTTTCCACAGAAATCTGCTGTTGCCATCAGATTAAGAGTGGTTTCTGCAAAACACAGGGATTATTAACTCGGGCTATTAAAGCTTGCTTTGATCAAAGGCAGTGGAGAATGCTGAGCATGCTTTCCTCCCAATCTTCATTTCCTCGTGCTGCAAGCGGTTCACGTGTGCATGTGCGGATCTGCAGGCCCGGAAGAGGCCTTCTCACAGGACGCCATGGAGGGGAGTGACGCCCTGCTCCCTGCATTTGGGAAGGCATTTGGCCATCGTCAACGCCCGCCAAGGGTTCTTCTTGCAGTCACATTGGGAAGGCCTCTTCCCCCTTATCACGAATGAGGGAGTTGGCACTGGTAGCGCTTTGCAAGGGCAGAACTCCCTCCACGAGCGTCTCCTTCGCTGTGTGACCCTTGCAATTGTGGTTGGAGGAGCTTCTTCGGGAGCCCTCCTCGAAGGCGCTTAGGAGGGCGGGTATGTGGAGCAGGGCCTTCTCCACAGTGGTGCCCCGGTGATGGAACGCACTCCCAAGGAAGGCCTGCCTGGCAGGGACCCTGTGGTCTTCCGGGCGCCAGGACAAAGCTTTTCTTCTTTTCCCAGAATGTGAAGTTTACCTCGTGATGGTGACTGGGGTTCCCTGTACAGGATGGATGCTGTCCTTTCCGGCAATGTTGGGGAAACGTGCCCTGGAATGACGTTTCCTAGGCCGTCTCTCCCCTTTGGTGCCGGACGAACAGGGGATGGAGTGCCCAGAGCAAATTCTTGTGAAAAGCATCGAGAGGAGAGAGCACAGGATGAGAGAAAGCATGAAGATGAGAGAACGCAAAAGTCGATTGTTGGGATGGCTTTCAAAATCTCCCCTGTGGGGCATGTGAGTGGGGCCAGTTTGGTGTCTCCTGTTCCATCACACCACATCCTCCTGGAGTAGGTCTCAGGTTGGGTGCATGGGGGGCAGGTGCAGAGAGCAAGCCAGGGGGCGGGCTGGGCAAACGTGGCCCCAGAGAGCTGCCCCCCTCCCCCCTCTCTTCATGCCCTTGGGGAGGCCGGGTGCCCCAAATGTGCTCAAAAGGGGACTCTAGGGATGGAATCGCTGGGCTGGGGTCCACAAACATGAGGCTGGATGCATAGCCCTTAACATGCATCTGTCGAGGCAACGTCATGTACGTATCACGGAACAGCTCGGAAATCATACAAGAATCTCTTCTAGATGACCCTGGGAAATGCTCGAGCGAGTTCAATAAATGGACGTAGCTGAATTCTATTTTAATTACGTAGAGCAATTTGTATGGTAAACACTTATGCAGGAGGAAGGGCGTTTTTAATTAATGCAGGGATGCCAACTTCAAAAGAGCTGAGGATGGGGCGGGACAGCCTTCGCTGTTGTGTCGAAGCCCTTAGGGGCTTTTCCTGGTTGACACCTTCATTCTGGTCGCCAATTTTGCAAAGCTGTCAAGCGTTCTCGAGAATCACGGCCACCAATCAACACCCGACGGAAGCAGAAGGGTTCAAATCACACTAATTATCCCCACCACAAGGCACTTGACTATGTTCCCCACCAAAGTGTTGACTGTGGAATATTTGTGAACCATGGCGTGTCTCCTGCTGAGCTTTCTTTTCTTCCACCCACGGGGTTCAGATCATGATACTGAAAAACATTCTTCCTGAAGTAAAGAAACAAAATAAAACCATGCAATATTATGCTCATCTTCAAGACTCAGGGGCACAAAATGCACGCTTCTGAACAATGCAGACACATTTGCCTTATTTCCTATGAGAAGAGCGGTAGACATAAACGATGCGCACATTTAGAAAACTCTGCACGGAGTACAATGCCCATGAAAAAATAACAGCATCTCCATATCAGATGAGGACAGGGGAGGAATGCGTGTATTAGGGATCTCCAGAGAGCTGGAAACGTGCTTTTGGCAAATGCCTTGGAAGAGGGGATGGTCACGCGCTACGATACATGGCGCAGGCTCCTTCTGCTGCTGCTTGCTCGGGATTCCACTCCCTGCCTCTGCTTCTGGTGTGCAGGGAACGAGGTGCTGGTGGGCGGCATGGCCCTCATCGCTCCTGAACATGCGGTCCCTTTGGCTGCCATCGTCTTGAGCCAGAGGAAAGCGCTCTGGTGGCTTCACTGTCCGGCCAGCGTTGGGGAGCAAAAGACCAGGCTCTGCGCTCCTGCTCCCCGCCTGTGGGGTCCACAGCACTCAGGGCTGGGGGAGCAAACGTGGGTCTCAGTCCCCAAATCGTTTCCATCCCCACTCCACGCCCCAGCTCTCCGCTCGCCGCCCTTTCCCTGTGCTTCCTGCCTCATGGCCTGATTCTGGACTCCCTCCGCCTGCAGCAGGATCTGCCACGGCTCAGCTTGGCAGCCACACAGGGGCCCAGGGGCAGCTTTCGGCCTCCCTCACATTCTCTGCTTGATCCCCTTCACAACAGCTTTGCCATGGCCACTTGCCGTCTCTGTCCATCCTGCAAAGTGGAGAAACCGTGCCGATCAAACGTGTTGAGATGGGAGATTTCCCAACCTCTGCGCATGCGCCAAAGTTCTACCGATTTCCCCAGAGACGAAGGCAGGGAATCCTGCCATTGCAAAACACTGTCACGAGGAGCTCCCTCGTTCTGAACGTGACTGCAAGTGGAACCCTTGGCGCGAGTGGCAATGCCGCAGCGGCCATGCATGGGAGCGCGAGAGCGACTTCTTCTCCCTTTCTCACAGGAAGGGTCAAGAGCGCTCTCACATGCCTGCTGTTTGCTGACAAGGCCTCCTCCAGTTGGACAGCTCTGCAATGAGACACATGAAATGCTTGCAGCACGAGGAAATGAGGGTTTGGAAGAAGGGCATGCTCAGCATGTTTCACTGTGCTTGATCAAAGTCAGTGTGTAATGGCAGGAGATAATAATCCCTGTCAGTTTGTCAAAATGCTCTTAACCTGATGGCAGCAGCACATTTTTGAGGCAAATAATTAAGTTCTCAGGGGCAATTGGGAGTGTCCTACGTTTGCGATGCTGATGAACAGCATATAAAGCCCTGCTGCCTGCACTCCTCCAACAACATCCTCTCCTTCTGGCCTTCTGCTCGCAGAGCAACAGGTAAGCTCATCTTTGGGACACGATTTGCGTTGCTGTGTTGCCGCAGTGAAGTCTGACGGGAGCCTGAATGGCTGCTCTTGCTTCTTGGAAGAGGAGCTGCACAGGGACCCCAGCAGGTTGGGGTGCTCAGCGTTCCCACCTGCTGCCGGGTCTGCCTTCCTCGGTGGGGGTCCTCTGAGCCAGGCCATGGATCCGTCTGGACAGGATGCGTGGCAGCGGTGGAGAGCAGCCCGCCAGGATTCCCCCAGGTTGCCATGCGGCTCAGAGGGTTCCCACGGGGCTTCGGCAACGTCTCTTCACTTGCAGCCTGGCACTTCTGGCCACCCACTGCCCACATTGCAGGGGCAATCTGGGGGTGTGGGCCCGGAGGAACCCAGCTGCAACTGACCCTGCATGACTTTGCTGGATTTCCTCAGCTAAGGTTCTTCAGTTTCCTCATGTCCCTGAGTTTCTTCGGGTCCCTCTCTCCTCCCTCCCTGCCTCCCTCCTGTCCTTCCGGCCGTCCTGCATGCACACAGAGAGACTTCAGGCATGTCCAAACTCCACTGGGCCGGTTTGGGCAACGTTTGCCCGGCTGCCCTGGTCTGAGATTGTCTCGGAGGCCAGCTGAGCCCCTGCCAGGAATGCTTCCAGCCCTGACTCACATGCAGCTTTGAGCCATGCCTCTCCCAGGTGAGCCCTGTCCGGCCAGATCTGCTCTTCAGGACACCCGAGGGGGAGCTGTTGTGTCCCAGAGTTTTCTCTCTCCTCCTGCGTCTGCTGTGTCCACACAACACAGGAGACACCAGTCTTATCTTGGGTGAGGACCGCATCTTTACGAAAAGGAGGACTTTGTGGGCACAGGTGCTGGTGGGAGTGACTCTCGGCAAGGAACAAGCAGCCATTCATGATGGGATTCCTCTGGAGTCTTACTGCCACATGGTTGTGCCAGGGAAGTAAGGGGATGAAGCAAACCTCTGGCTGTCTTGGTCTTCCAAGCACTTCTTCTAAAGTCCTAAGCAGGGGGAACAGCCAGTTTGCCAGTTTCCTTTGGGGGAGGAAGCCTGCTCAAGGGGGGTGGGGGAGCAAAGAAACACAAAAGAAAACCGAAGGATCGGGTGGGCATCGCTGAAGCCGTGCACCACATGGGGGTTTGAAGCAACCTCTGGCCCTCCTGTGCCTTCAAGCAGTTCTCCTGGAGGACGAAGCTGAGGGGAGAGATGGTTCCCCGGTTTCGTTCAGGGCAGAAAACCTGCGAAGGGGCTGGGCAAAGAAGCTCAGGGGAAACCTCAGGAACGGGTGGGCAGAACTCAACCGGCCAATGCATGACTGCTCCTTCCTGCCTGTTCTTGCAGCCTCCACTCCTCCAGCAGCCATGCCCTACTGCGGACCCGTCTGTGCCGTCCCATCCTGCGCTTCCAGCCCCGTGGTCGGCTTTGGATCGAGGGGACTGGGCTGTGGCTACGGTTATGGCTCCCGCTGGGGCTTGGGCTCTGGCTGTGGCTGGGGCTCCGGCTATGGCCGGGGCTTGAGTTACGGCTCCGGCTATGGCTATGGCTGGGGTGGATTGGGCCACGGTGGTGTGACTGATGCAACGAGCCTCGGTGTTCTTGGTGGAGTCCCCGTGTCGTGTGTCACCCAGCTCCCACCATCAGAGTCCGTCATCCAGCCACCGCCTTGTGTTGTGACCTGCCCTGGGGCCATCCTCTCGGCGAGCTGCGAGCCTCTCCGTGTCGGCGGCTACTCTCCATGTACACCATCTGGTTCCACTTATCCAGGTTGGTGTGGTGGCTACCTTGGGTCCAAGGGGCGCAGGTACAGCGTCTGCTAAGTCATCCCACACCGGCAACGACCAAAGGCACGACCAGGAGAAAGGCTGGGAGGCTGACCTGCGATCTACACGTCTCTTTCCTGCATCTGCTTCTCCATCCATGCCAGTCTTCCCACAGCTTCCCTTCCTCTCCGCTTCTCATTGACACCCCCAGTGCTGTACCTCAGCACCCTTTGCAGCACAGAGTAGGGCAGCAGACTCGTTAGTCCTTTCCACGAGAAAGCAACTTTGAAGCGAACCTGCCGAAGCAACTGAGAGAGAACCTCATTCGGGGGGGGGGGGGGGGAGGGAGAGATCATCGTGCATGTATAGATGCCCCTCTCGCCCGCCTAAGGACCTTTGCGCATGGAATCTCTCTGCTTTGTGTAAAATCACCTGCGTTTCTGTCAAATCCGTCCCACCCCAGTGCTCTCTCCCACCATCCTCAATAAAACTGTCCCTGCATGACAGCACGACTTGTCTGGTTTTCTTTGCAAGTATAGCAGAAAGGCATCACCCTGCAGGGCCTTGTTCAGTTCTTGTGCTCTCCTTTGGTATTTTCCAATAGTTGTTGCTTTTCAGTCGTAAGTCTATGAGCATCGACACAGTGGTTGTCGAACCCAGTCCAACCCTTCTTCCCCACAACTGTCCTTTTCAGCATGTTGCGGTCATTCACGTTCGCGGTAGCAATCAGCAAGAGCAGGGTGACTAGCGTGCAGTGGGAATGCTTGCCGAAGCCCGGCTTCATGCCTGCCCTCAATCCCTGGCCTCTCATGCATGCAGGCTGCAAGTTTAGAGCTGCAGACCACAGTGAGAGGCGCAGTGATGAAACGGAAGAAGCTTCATTAGCCCACGAACATGCTCCACCGAGGAGATTTAACAAGGCATCTGCACGATGCGATAGGAAGGAGGAGGCACAGTCGTGCCATTTCCCCAGAGGCACTTTCCATGTACTTGTGTGTAGCATCTCCTGGGAGAAATCAGAGGCACATGTGAATCTACCTCGGACCAGTTGACACTGTCCGTCAATTGCTGCTGGAACAGCCATCGCTGCCTCCCTGGGTTGCCCAAGACCTACAGGAACTCCCAGCATTCGTGCTGGGACAATCTCCATGCACGGTGCATGACATCCCACTCACTGATGGCCCTCCTCCCACAGTGAATAGGCAAGTCGCTGAAAAAAATCTTTCCTGAAGCATCACATATATAATCTTATTCCTCTGCACAAATTGAGAAACTCTGGACAAGTTGCCAAGAGGAGTGAATCCCCCGCCTGTGGATTAAGGCACAGCAGACCCCCGAGGACTTGAAACAGCTCTGCAGAACACATCCTTGCAGGAGCAAGATCGGCACAGAGGGATCCCTTCCCGTGCATTTCATTGCAGATGCGTATATCAGCTGGGTCCTTACCTATGTTGGATCAGATTCGTTCAGTGTTTCTACCAACGTTGCTCTAGGCTTGTTTATTGCCGCCAGCTCCCGAGGTGCTGAAGTTGCTGCCATTTGAGCCACAGGAGGCAGGAACTTCCCTGAAGGTGGAGCTCACCCCTTTTGGCTCTTGGCACGGGACAGGAGTATGCAGTTGGGGGGCAACATTTCGCCACAGTTCTCCTTTCTCCTCTGGGAACGGCTCTTGCTGTCCTGCGAGCCACGTGTTCACGACATCTGCAATGCTGCATTCGTGTTAAAAACCACACCTTTCCCATACCTGTGCGGCTTTAACAAAGTTAGAGACCCAAGCCAGCGGCAGTGACAGGCAAGGCTGCACATATCGGGGCAAAGACTCTCCCATGGGGAGGGAAGGGTGATGCACATTGCCTAAACTCACTGGGACGCTCCAAACTTCATCCCGCCAGGTGCCTTTCCCCTTCCTCCCATTTGCACATTCCACTACTGCTTGTTTCCCATGACTGGCAAACTGCAGAAGAAGCAGTGATCGAGCAGGGCCTTTTCACAACTCTACACCCACCTGAAGGGAGCTTGCCAAATGGCTCAGATCTCCAAATGTGGGCACCTCCCCACCTTGGAGAGCTCCCAGGCTGATTCTCACTGCTCAGACCATTCCTACAGATTGCCAGATTTGCCGAAATCCCACTTGCAGTCTGGAAGGAGACCCAAGGGAGCTTGTGTTGTGTTGCTAGTTTGTGGGGAGGAGCCGCTAGGCACATGGGCATGTTGTGAGCAGAGAACGTTCTGGATGAACTAAAGAAATGAAGTAAAAGCATGTAATATTATGGGTATCTTCAAGACAACCAGGAACAAACCGTACACTTTTGAAAAATGCACACACATTTGCCTTATTAATATGGGAAGAGCGATAGACATAATCAATGTGCACATTTAGAGAACTGTGCATGGAGTGTAATGCACAAGCAAAAGTAAAACAAATCTCCGGATCAGATGAGGACAGGAGTGAGCTTCCGGGAGCCTTAGATCTTTGGAGCAATCAAAGTGTGCTGGTTAGCCAGTCTCTTGCAACAGGGACGGTCCCACGGCATGACGAATGGCACAGGGTCTCGCTGCTGGTGCTGACCTGAGATGCAACTGGTCTGCCACTGGCTCCTGGGTGGTGGAAATGGCTGCAGGTGGGCCGAATGGCGCTCTCCTCGCCTGAGCCTGCGGTCCCATCCCCTGCAATCCTCTTGCGCCGGAGGAAAGCATTATGGCGCCTAAAATGGTTCACCAGGGGTTCTGCGTGAATGCAGAGAACCCTGCTGTCGCAGAGAGCTGCCATGAGGAGAATGAGAGAAGAAGCGTTCCGGTCGTGACTGCAAGAGGAACCACTGATGAACGTTGGACATGTGGAGGGACATCTCCTGTCTTCCTCAAAGAATGGGGGGAAGGTCTGTCCCACCCACGGTGTTTCCTGGGAAGGCCTCTTCCCACTGTGCACTTCTGCAAGCAGACACAGTAACTGCCTGAAGCAGGAGAAGACGAGGACTGAGAAGAAAGGCCTGCTCATCAGCCTTCAGTGCCTTTGACCAAAGTAGACTTATAATAGCAGGAGTTGTTAAGCCGGGTGAGTTTATGAAGCTAATGTTAATTTGATGGCAACAGCAGATTTTTGGAGACAAAGAATTAAGTTCTTAGGGGAAAGGGGGCGTCTCTTAAGTTCGAGGTGATGATATAAAGCCCTGGCGCCCGCACTCTCCCAACAAGAGCATCTGCTTCTGGTCTTCTGCTTGTAGAGGAACAGGTAAGCACATCTTTTGAAAATGATGTGAGTTGTTGCATTGCTGCAATATGATCTTGCTCAGAGCTTGAATGCCTGCTGTTGCATTCTGAAAGGTGAGTTCGACAGGGACTCAAGCAGGTTGAGGCCTCTTAGTGCTCCCACCATGTGCCAGGTCTGGCCTCTCCTGGGTGGGAGTGTTTGGCGGGTTTTCTTCTGGGCTGGATCATTGGTGCATGTGGCCAGGAGAGGTGCCAGGGAAGGAGAGCGGCAGGCCAGGGTATCCCGTGCACAACGAACTGCCTTAGCCAAAGGCCCGCCATCTGCAGCAATGTCGTTTTCCCTTGCAGCCTTGCATTTCTGGCCACCTACCGCCCCACAATGCAGGGGTCTCACCACTTCTGCTCTCGATGACCAGAGAAATCTTGCCCATAGTTGTCCTGCTCCTACTGCAGCCACTGTGTCCACACGGCACTGTAGAAGTCACTCCTTTCCGGGGTGTGGCCCACATTGCTTTAAAATGGCGGCTTTGCAGATGCTGCTGGGAGTGAAACTTGGTCAGGAACAAGCAGGCATTCATGATGGGGTTCCTCTGGCATCTTATGGACTCATGGCTTTGCTGGGGACATTGGGGGAGGGGGCATGAAGCAGGTGGAGCCATGCTTCTCCCGGCACAGCCCTGAATGATGGGCCAGGAGGGAGCTCTTGTGTGCTGACCTCGTTCGGCTCCTCCTGCACTCGCTGCATCCACATGACACCAGAGAAGGCAGCCGTTATGGTGGGGGTGGAGGGGCGGGGGGCCCACATCTGTGTGCAAGGAAGTATTTGCAGGTGGAGGTGCTCCTGGGGATTGCTCTTGGCAAAAAGCAACCAGCGTTTCATGGTGGGATTCCTCTGGCTTCCTCTTGGCCAGTGGCCATGGTTGGGCAGGGGTTTGAAGCAACCTCTGGCCCTCCTGTGCCTTCAAGCAGTTCTCCTGGAGGATGAAGCTGAGGGGAGAGATGGTTCCCCGGTTTCGTTCAGGGCAGAAAACCTGCGAAGGGGCTGGGCAAAGAAGCTCAGGGGAAACCTCAGGAACGGGTGGGCAGAACTCAACCGGCCAATGCATGACTGCTCCTTCCTGCCTGTTCTTGCAGCCTCCACTCCTCCAGCAGCCATGCCCTACTGCGGACCCGTCTGTGCCGTCCCATCCTGCGCTTCCAGCCCCGTGGTCGGCTTTGGATCGAGGGGACTGGGCTGTGGCTACGGTTATGGCTCCCGCTGGGGCTTGGGCTCTGGCTGTGGCTGGGGCTGGGGCTCTGGCTATGGCCGGGTCTTGGGTTATGGCTCCAGCTATGGCTGGGGAGGATTGGGCTATGGTGGCATGACTGATGCAGCAAGCTTTGGTGTTAGTCCTGGAGCCCACGTGTCATGTCTCAACCAGCTCCCATCATCAGAGACTTTCATCCAGCCACCGCCTTATTTTGTGACCATCCCTGGGGTCATCCTCTCGGCAACCTGCAAGCCTCTCGCTGTTGGAGGCTACACTCCATGTGCACCATCTGGTTCCGCTTATCCAGGTTGGTGTGGTGGCTACCTTGGGTTCAAGGGGCGCAAGTGCAGCATCTGCTAAGTCATCCCACACCGGCAACGACCAAAGGCACGACCAGGAGAAAGGCTGAGATGCTGGCCTCCGATCTGCACGCCTCTTTCCAAGAACGGCTTCTGCATCGCCTGCCGCCACTTGTCCTCCTCTTGAATTCTCATTGTCATTTCCCAATGCTGCTCAGCGACAGCCTTTCTGGCAGAGAACTGCAGCAGACTGTTAGCGCTTGGCATGAGACAGCACCCTCGAAGTGAGTCTGCAGATGTAGTTGAGAGAGAAGTGATGGGAGTGAGAGAGGGAAGCCCGTCGCGCCTGTGCCGATGCCCCTCTCGCCCTCCGAAAAGCGCCTCTGCATGGAATCTCTCTGCTCTGTGCGGAAACACCTGCGCTTCTCTCAAATCCATCCCACCCTGGTGCTGTCCCCCACCATCCTCAATAAAACTTTCCCTGCATGAAATCACGGCTTGTCTGGTTCTCTTCTTAAGTAAGGCAGAAAACAATCCATCTGCTGGATCACTTTGTGTGTTGCTAGACTTTTGGCTTCCTTCGGGATTCTCTGATATTGGGGGAAGGAACACTTCTGAAAAGGGAGCCTTCGGGGCAGAGGCTGGTCTGCCCAAGCACTTTTCGGATTGAATCCAGGCAAGACTCTGAGCCTACCCGAACTCTGAGTCCAGCAGCCACTCCCCAAAACTCCCTACATGAGCACATTTATTTCCGGACTCTTGGGGAGGGTGGCTGTGGCAGTGGCCACAAACCTTCTTCACACCCTTCCCAGCAGAGGGCGCCTCCTGCCCCTCCTGAGGCCTGGGCATGGGTGCCAGCTCCACAGGGATGACCTGACCCCCATCTGGGAATCTGGAAGCCTCAGCAGCCCCTCCTGCTTGCCGGATCCCCACACTACTCCCGGCGCCTCCTTGGCTCACTTCCGTGCCTGCTCTTGATGTGAGCACCTCTGCCTACTCCTCTTCTTGCATCTCGGGAGCGTGAGTCGACTCCTGCTCCTCAATCTTCCTGGAACGTTCACCTTCTCAACATGAGTGATGAAAAATGGGGATCCTCTGGCCTCCCGGACACCTGCAGCCTGGACCTGGGAATCTCCAAGCAAAGGACCAGGGAGCAGAGAGGGGAAGAGGGTTGGAGCATCCGCAGCAGTTCCTCCCATCTGACTTTTCGCAACCAAGCCCTACAACCTCCCACAGCGGACCTGCAGCAACCCTCGATCCAGGGGCTTGCATTTGCCCTGGACTTGTTCTCACGCCGCAAGGACATGCTTTGCACATTTAGTCAGTCCCGAAACACACGCAGCCAAATCAACGGAGGAGAGACCTCTTCCCATCAAGACTCTCCCTCACGCCGAATGGCTCGTGCACTGGCTGTGTCCACACCACATGGCAAGGCGTGTCATGTTGTCTGGACTCGGTCACTTGCTTCGTCCACAGCTCACAAATAATTCTGCCACGTTCAGGCACTCCTGACAAATGCATTGCCTTTCATCACGTTGGCCAGGCTTGCCAGGGAGAAGATGCCCTCCTGAGGTTGCTGTTCCCAAGACGTCCTGGGCTTTGTCCCGCTCAGAGAGTCAGGAGAGAACAACGCCATCAATCACACATCCTAAGAACCCGCTTGGCGCCGCCTCGGCACCTTTTCTTTGGGGTGCATCATTTGAGGCTCACTCCGTCAAAGGGCTTGTATGCAAGGCAGTGATTTTTCCACTTGGGCGTCTTCCTGATTATGGGCTCCCCAAATCAGCAACCTGCCAGCCGGGCAGAGTGGTGCCTTGCTGTGGTCCAGAGCATCTTGCACCATGAATGCCAGAACACCATAGATACACTATAAGACAGGTGACACATTAAAAGCAACCACAAAATGCAGCAATACGTACAAAGCAAAAGTGCACGGCAGAAAGGTTTGAAAATGTTTTTCAAAAAGGAAGGTCTTCGCCTGGTGGGGGGAGAATGGAGGGAAGGCACCAGGCGATTCTCCTTGGGGAGAGCATTCCCAATACGGGGGGCGGGCCGGGGGCAGCAAAGGCCCTCTTCCTAGTGGCCACTCCCCACACCTCCTTCAGGGATGGCTCACACTGGAGGATCCACTTAGAGAAGGCTTGCTAAGCTGTTGATGAGACGAGAATGAATGCGAAAAGCCTCCAAGAGAGCATTTGAAGATAGCATCCCTGGATTAAGTAAAAACACCCAGCCTCCTGCATCCGTGTTTACCCATTCAAAGGAGTGTGTACACAGGAGAAGACAAATGTCAGCTACATCCATTTCTTCAATCCTCTTGACCATTGGCCAGGGTCCAATACAAGACATGCTTCCTGGCCTTCAGAGCGCTTGCTGCTACATCTTCCTCCCTTACCAGACACTTTATTTCTCATCAGTTGGGACATGTGGAAGTTCTGAGTGACCCAAGAAGCCTTAATTTGATTGACCGCATGGCCCAAACAGCAAGAGCCAATCGAACCCTGAGATAGAAACATAGAAACAGAGTGAGTGAGAAGGGTTCTCCCGGGCCATCTAGTCTGACCCTCAGCTCCAGCCGGCTCCACTCACGACATGCCCACCATGTGCATGTCCAGCCTATCTTTGAATACCCTCACCGATGGGGCCTCAGCCACCTCCTGTGGAAGCTCATTCCACACCCTCGGCGTCCTGAGTGTCAGGAAGTGCTTCCTGGCATCCAAATGCAACCTTGGCTCCCTGAGCTTTGCTCTGTTGGAGCGTGTCCTGCCTTCCTCTGCAGGGGAGGACAGGTCTCTACCCACCTCCATGTGACACCCCCTCACATACCTGAATGTTGCCAACATACCCCCTCTGAGTCTCTTCTTCTCCAGGCTGAAGAGGCCCAGCTCCCTCAGTCTTGCCTAATACCCCATCGCCTGCAAACTGGCAACCAGCTTTGCAGCCCTCTGCTGCAGGGAAGGGGATTGGCAAACTCTCGTTCAGAGTCTCAACAACTTTCAGCACAATCCTCAGTGGGTTTAGGCGGAAAACTCCTCAATGTGCATCCATACATTACCGTGGCCACAGTCTCCGCTGCTCTCTGGTGTTTTGCCTCTAGCCCAGGAAGGCAGCAGAAATGCTGGGTGTTCCTTCCATGCAGCAGGTGGAAGAGCGTCAGTGATACCAGGTCTGGAACGAGAGTGAATCTAGTTTCATATTCCAAATCTATTTCCCCGGCTACCGAGGAAGAGTCCTGGAAAGAGTTTGACAAACTGAAATGCTACATGGTGGAGAGTGTTCTGTCATATGCAAGGACACTGATTGCACTGCCCCGTCGTGGCCGCTGCGGGGCGCCCCGGCGTGCAGCACTGCTGTTTTGGTAGTCCTGTGGGAGGAGCAGGCTGCAGTTCGAAGCCATGGCCTCCTGAGGGCCGACTATTGCGAGCTTGGAGAGCCTAGCTCTCTACTGGGACCAGGAGACGGGAGAATATGGTGCCACCCACTGAGAGAAAGCTCGATGTTTGCGCGGAGATTTAATTCTCTCATGGCACCAGGAGGCTGCATCTCCAAGACTCAGCCTCTGGAAGGCATTTTTTTTTTTGTGCAAGCACATCTGAGCTGGGCTAATGGGAACGGAAGGCTGCACTGCATTTAAAATCTCCAGATGGCACAATGCAAAATTGTTCTTTTTCTCCCCAAGAGTCGCTCATGCCTGTGGATACGTTGCTTGCTACCATGGAAACATGCTATGTTCATAGCTCCAGATATGTGCCTGACGGGTCCTCCCCACAAACTAGCAACACAACACAAGCTCCCTTGGGTCTCCTTCCGGACTGCAAGTGGGCTTTCGGCAAATCTGGCAATCTGTAGGAATGGTCTGAGCAGTGAGAATCAGCCCGGGAGCTCTCCAAGGTGGGGAGGTGCCCACATTTGGAGATCTGAGCCATTTGCAAGCTCCCTTCAGGTGGGTGTAGAGTTGTGAAAAGGCCCTGCTCGATCACTGCTTCTTCTGCAGTTTGCCAGTCATGGGAAACAAGCAGTAGTGGAATGTGCAAATGGGAGGAAGGGGAAAGGCACCTGGCGGGATGAAGTTTGGAGCGTCCCAGTGAGTTTAGGCAATGTGCATCACCCTTCCCTCCCCATGGGAGAGTCTTTGCCCCGATATGTGCAGCCTTGCCTGTCACTGCCGCTGGCTTGGGTCTCTAACTTTGTTAAAGCCGCACAGGTATGGGAAAGGTGTGGTTTTTAACACGAATGCAGCATTGCAGATGTCGTGAACACGTGGCTCGCAGGACAGCAAGAGCCGTTCCCAGAGGAGAAAGGAGAACTGTGGCGAAATGTTGCCCCCCAACTGCATACTCCTGTCCCGTGCCAAGAGCCAAAAGGGGTGAGCTCCACCTTCAGGGAAGTTCCTGCCTCCTGTGGCTCAAATGGCAGCAACTTCAGCACCTCGGGAGCTGGCGGCAATAAACAAGCCTAGAGCAACGTTGGTAGAAACACTGAACGAATCTGATCCAACATAGGTAAGGACCCAGCTGATATACGCATCTGCAATGAAATGCACGGGAAGGGATCCCTCTGTGCCGATCTTTCTCCTGCAAGGATGTGTTCTGCAGAGCTGTTTCAAGTCCTCGGGGGTCTGCTGTGCCTTAATCCACAGGCGGGGGATTCACTCCTCTTGGCAACTTGTCCAGAGTTTCTCAATTTGTGCAGAGGAATAAGATTATATATGTGATGCTTCAGGAAAGATTTTTTTCAGCGACTTGCCTATTCACTGTGGGAGGAGGGCCATCAGTGAGTGGGATGTCATGCACCGTGCATGGAGATTGTCCCAGCACGAATGCTGGGAGTTCCTGTAGGTCTTGGGCATCCCAGGGAGGCAGCGATGGCTGTTCCAGCAGCAATTGACGGACAGTGTCAACTGGTCCGAGGTAGATTCACATGTGCCTCTGATTTCTCCCAGGAGATGCTACACACAAGTACATGGAAAGTGCCTCTGGGGAAATGGCACGACTGTGCCTCCTCCTTCCTATCGCATCGTGCAGATGCCTTGTTAAATCTCCTCGGTGGAGCATGTTCGTGGGCTAATGAAGCTTCTTCCGTTTCATCACTGCGCCTCTCACTGTGGTCTGCAGCTCTAAACTTGCAGCCTGCATGCATGAGAGGCCAGGGATTGAGGGCAGGCATGAAGCCGGGCTTCGGCAAGCATTCCCACTGCACGCTAGTCACCCTGCTCTTGCTGATTGCTACCGCGAACGTGAATGACCGCAACATGCTGAAAAGGACAGTTGTGGGGAAGAAGGGTTGGACTGGGTTCGACAACCACTGTGTCGATGCTCATAGACTTACGACTGAAAAGCAACAACTATTGGAAAATACCAAAGGAGAGCACAAGAACTGAACAAGGCCCTGCAGGGTGATGCCTTTCTGCTATACTTGCAAAGAAAACCAGACAAGTCGTGCTGTCATGCAGGGACAGTTTTATTGAGGATGGTGGGAGAGAGCACTAGGGTGGGACGGATTTGACAGAAACGCAGGTGATTTTACACAAAGCAGAGAGATTCCATGCGCAAAGGTCCTTAGGCGGGCGAGAGGGGCATCTATACATGCACGATGATCTCTCCCTCCCCCCGCCCCCCCCCCGAATGAGGTTCTCTCTCAGTTGCTTCGGCAGGTTCGCTTCAAAGTTGCTTTCTCGTGGAAAGGACTAACGAGTCTGCTGCCCTACTCTGTGCTGCAAAGGGTGCTGAGGTACAGCACTGGGGGTGTCAATGAGAAGCGGAGAGGAAGGGAAGCTGTGGGAAGACTGGCATGGATGGAGAAGCAGATGCAGGAAAGAGACGTGTAGATCGCAGGTCAGCCTCCCAGCCTTTCTCCTGGTCGTGCCTTTGGTCGTTGCCGGTGTGGGATGACTTAGCAGACGCTGTACCTGCGCCCCTTGGACCCAAGGTAGCCACCACACCAACCTGGATAAGTGGAACCAGATGGTGTACATGGAGAGTAGCCGCCGACACGGAGAGGCTCGCAGCTCGCCGAGAGGATGGCCCCAGGGCAGGTCACAACACAAGGCGGTGGCTGGATGACGGACTCTGATGGTGGGAGCTGGGTGACACACGACACGGGGACTCCACCAAGAACACCAAGGCTCGTTGCATCAGCCACGCCACCATGGCCCAATCCACCCCAGCCATAGCCATAGCCGGAGCCGTAACTCAAGCCCCGGCCATAGCCGGAGCCCCAGCCACAGCCAGAGCCCAAGCCCCAGCGGGAGCCATAACCGTAGCCACAGCCCAGTCCCCTCGATCCAAAGCCGACCACGGGGCTGGAAGCGCAGGATGGGACGGCACAGACGGGTCCGCAGTAGGGCATGGCTGCTGGAGGAGTGGAGGCTGCAAGAACAGGCAGGAAGGAGCAGTCATGCATTGGCCGGTTGAGTTCTGCCCACCCGTTCCTGAGGTTTCCCCTGAGCTTCTTTGCCCAGCCCCTTCGCAGGTTTTCTGCCCTGAACGAAACCGGGGAACCATCTCTCCCCTCAGCTTCGTCCTCCAGGAGAACTGCTTGAAGGCACAGGAGGGCCAGAGGTTGCTTCAAACCCCCATGTGGTGCACGGCTTCAGCGATGCCCACCCGATCCTTCGGTTTTCTTTTGTGTTTCTTTGCTCCCCCCACCCCCCTTGCGCAGGCTTCCTCCCCCAAAGGAAACTGGCAAACTGGCTGTTCCCCCTGCTTAGGACTTTAGAAGAAGTGCTTGGAAGACCAAGACAGCCAGAGGTTTGCTTCATCCCCTTACTTCCCTGGCACAACCATGTGGCAGTAAGACTCCAGAGGAATCCCATCATGAATGGCTGCTTGTTCCTTGCCGAGAGTCACTCCCACCAGCACCTGTGCCCACAAAGTCCTCCTTTTCGTAAAGATGCGGTCCTCACCCAAGATAAGACTGGTGTCTCCTGTGTTGTGTGGACACAGCAGACGCAGGAGGAGAGAGAAAACTCTGGGACACAACAGCTCCCCCTCGGGTGTCCTGAAGAGCAGATCTGGCCGGACAGGGCTCACCTGGGAGAGGCATGGCTCAAAGCTGCATGTGAGTCAGGGCTGGAAGCATTCCTGGCAGGGGCTCAGCTGGCCTCCGAGACAATCTCAGACCAGGGCAGCCGGGCAAACGTTGCCCAAACCGGCCCAGTGGAGTTTGGACATGCCTGAAGTCTCTCTGTGTGCATGCAGGACGGCCGGAAGGACAGGAGGGAGGCAGGGAGGGAGGAGAGAGGGACCCGAAGAAACTCAGGGACATGAGGAAACTGAAGAACCTTAGCTGAGGAAATCCAGCAAAGTCATGCAGGGTCAGTTGCAGCTGGGTTCCTCCGGGCCCACACCCCCAGATTGCCCCTGCAATGTGGGCAGTGGGTGGCCAGAAGTGCCAGGCTGCAAGTGAAGAGACGTTGCCGAAGCCCCGTGGGAACCCTCTGAGCCGCATGGCAACCTGGGGGAATCCTGGCGGGCTGCTCTCCACCGCTGCCACGCATCCTGTCCAGACGGATCCATGGCCTGGCTCAGAGGACCCCCACCGAGGAAGGCAGACCCGGCAGCAGGTGGGAACGCTGAGCACCCCAACCTGCTGGGGTCCCTGTGCAGCTCCTCTTCCAAGAAGCAAGAGCAGCCATTCAGGCTCCCGTCAGACTTCACTGCGGCAACACAGCAACGCAAATCGTGTCCCAAAGATGAGCTTACCTGTTGCTCTGCGAGCAGAAGGCCAGAAGGAGAGGATGTTGTTGGAGGAGTGCAGGCAGCAGGGCTTTATATGCTGTTCATCAGCATCGCAAACGTAGGACACTCCCAATTGCCCCTGAGAACTTAATTATTTGCCTCAAAAATGTGCTGCTGCCATCAGGTTAAGAGCATTTTGACAAACTGACAGGGATTATTATCTCCTGCCATTACACACTGACTTTGATCAAGCACAGTGAAACATGCTGAGCATGCCCTTCTTCCAAACCCTCATTTCCTCGTGCTGCAAGCATTTCATGTGTCTCATTGCAGAGCTGTCCAACTGGAGGAGGCCTTGTCAGCAAACAGCAGGCATGTGAGAGCGCTCTTGACCCTTCCTGTGAGAAAGGGAGAAGAAGTCGCTCTCGCGCTCCCATGCATGGCCGCTGCGGCATTGCCACTCGCGCCAAGGGTTCCACTTGCAGTCACGTTCAGAACGAGGGAGCTCCTCGTGACAGTGTTTTGCAATGGCAGGATTCCCTGCCTTCGTCTCTGGGGAAATCGGTAGAACTTTGGCGCATGCGCAGAGGTTGGGAAATCTCCCATCTCAACACGTTTGATCGGCACGGTTTCTCCACTTTGCAGGATGGACAGAGACGGCAAGTGGCCATGGCAAAGCTGTTGTGAAGGGGATCAAGCAGAGAATGTGAGGGAGGCCGAAAGCTGCCCCTGGGCCCCTGTGTGGCTGCCAAGCTGAGCCGTGGCAGATCCTGCTGCAGGCGGAGGGAGTCCAGAATCAGGCCATGAGGCAGGAAGCACAGGGAAAGGGCGGCGAGCGGAGAGCTGGGGCGTGGAGTGGGGATGGAAACGATTTGGGGACTGAGACCCACGTTTGCTCCCCCAGCCCTGAGTGCTGTGGACCCCACAGGCGGGGAGCAGGAGCGCAGAGCCTGGTCTTTTGCTCCCCAACGCTGGCCGGACAGTGAAGCCACCAGAGCGCTTTCCTCTGGCTCAAGACGATGGCAGCCAAAGGGACCGCATGTTCAGGAGCGATGAGGGCCATGCCGCCCACCAGCACCTCGTTCCCTGCACACCAGAAGCAGAGGCAGGGAGTGGAATCCCGAGCAAGCAGCAGCAGAAGGAGCCTGCGCCATGTATCGTAGCGCGTGACCATCCCCTCTTCCAAGGCATTTGCCAAAAGCACGTTTCCAGCTCTCTGGAGATCCCTAATACACGCATTCCTCCCCTGTCCTCATCTGATATGGAGATGCTGTTATTTTTTCATGGGCATTGTACTCCGTGCAGAGTTTTCTAAATGTGCGCATCGTTTATGTCTACCGCTCTTCTCATAGGAAATAAGGCAAATGTGTCTGCATTGTTCAGAAGCGTGCATTTTGTGCCCCTGAGTCTTGAAGATGAGCATAATATTGCATGGTTTTATTTTGTTTCTTTACTTCAGGAAGAATGTTTTTCAGTATCATGATCTGAACCCCGTGGGTGGAAGAAAAGAAAGCTCAGCAGGAGACACGCCATGGTTCACAAATATTCCACAGTCAACACTTTGGTGGGGAACATAGTCAAGTGCCTTGTGGTGGGGATAATTAGTGTGATTTGAACCCTTCTGCTTCCGTCGGGTGTTGATTGGTGGCCGTGATTCTCGAGAACGCTTGACAGCTTTGCAAAATTGGCGACCAGAATGAAGGTGTCAACCAGGAAAAGCCCCCTAAGGGCTTCGACACAACAGCGAAGGCTGTCCCGCCCCATCCTCAGCTCTTTTGAAGTTGGCATCCCTGCATTAATTAAAAACGCCCTTCCTCCTGCATAAGTGTTTACCATACAAATTGCTCTACGTAATTAAAATAGAATTCAGCTACGTCCATTTATTGAACTCGCTCGAGCATTTCCCAGGGTCATCTAGAAGAGATTCTTGTATGATTTCCGAGCTGTTCCGTGATACGTACATGACGTTGCCTCGACAGATGCATGTTAAGGGCTATGCATCCAGCCTCATGTTTGTGGACCCCAGCCCAGCGATTCCATCCCTAGAGTCCCCTTTTGAGCACATTTGGGGCACCCGGCCTCCCCAAGGGCATGAAGAGAGGGGGGAGGGGGGCAGCTCTCTGGGGCCACGTTTGCCCAGCCCGCCCCCTGGCTTGCTCTCTGCACCTGCCCCCCATGCACCCAACCTGAGACCTACTCCAGGAGGATGTGGTGTGATGGAACAGGAGACACCAAACTGGCCCCACTCACATGCCCCACAGGGGAGATTTTGAAAGCCATCCCAACAATCGACTTTTGCGTTCTCTCATCTTCATGCTTTCTCTCATCCTGTGCTCTCTCCTCTCGATGCTTTTCACAAGAATTTGCTCTGGGCACTCCATCCCCTGTTCGTCCGGCACCAAAGGGGAGAGACGGCCTAGGAAACGTCATTCCAGGGCACGTTTCCCCAACATTGCCGGAAAGGACAGCATCCATCCTGTACAGGGAACCCCAGTCACCATCACGAGGTAAACTTCACATTCTGGGAAAAGAAGAAAAGCTTTGTCCTGGCGCCCGGAAGACCACAGGGTCCCTGCCAGGCAGGCCTTCCTTGGGAGTGCGTTCCATCACCGGGGCACCACTGTGGAGAAGGCCCTGCTCCACATACCCGCCCTCCTAAGCGCCTTCGAGGAGGGCTCCCGAAGAAGCTCCTCCAACCACAATTGCAAGGGTCACACAGCGAAGGAGACGCTCGTGGAGGGAGTTCTGCCCTTGCAAAGCGCTACCAGTGCCAACTCCCTCATTCGTGATAAGGGGGAAGAGGCCTTCCCAATGTGACTGCAAGAAGAACCCTTGGCGGGCGTTGACGATGGCCAAATGCCTTCCCAAATGCAGGGCGTCACTCCCCTCCATGGCGTCCTGTGAGAAGGCCTCTTCCGGGCCTGCAGATCCGCACATGCACACGTGAACCGCTTGCAGCACGAGGAAATGAAGATTGGGAGGAAAGCATGCTCAGCATTCTCCACTGCCTTTGATCAAAGCAAGCTTTAATAGCCCGAGTTAATAATCCCTGTGTTTTGCAGAAACCACTCTTAATCTGATGGCAACAGCAGATTTCTGTGGAAAATAATTAAGTTCTCGGGTGCAAAGGGGCGTTTCTTCATTTTGGGATGCCCATGAACAGTATATAAAGGCCTGGTGCCTGCGCTCTTCCGACAACAGCATCTCCTTCAGCCTTCTGCTCACAGAGGAACAGGTAAGCTGCTCGCCTCCACGAGAGTTCCCTTCCTTTATGCATCAGGACTTCCTCACTGAGGGCTTGAACACCTGCTGTCGCACCCTGAAAGAGCAGCTCTGTGGGGACTCTGAACGTTCCCACCCGCTGTCCGTTCTGCTTCCTTTAGCGGGTCTTCTTCTGAGCCAGGCCATGAATCCACCTGGCCAGAACGGGCGCCAGCCAGTGGGAGTGGCCCTTCAGGGTATCTGCTAAGGGAAGACGTGGCCCAGGGAGCTGCAGCCGCGTCTCTTCCGCTTGCAGCCGGGCGTTTCTGGCCCCCCACTGCCCCCCCTTCCAGGGGCATTTGAGGGATAAGGGCACGGAGGACCCCAGCTGCCGCTGACCACACATGCAAGAGGTGGCTTTCTGCTCCTATGTTCTAAAACGTCCACATGTCCCAGATTTTGTTTCCCTCCCTCCCTCCCTTCATTGTATTAGAAGGAGCAGGAAGAGCGGATCTAGAGCACGTGCAAATGGGGCTGTGCCAGTGTGGGTGCTGTTTGCCCCGCTGCCCTGGACGCTGATTGTCGTGGTAGCCAGCACAGCCCCTGCCCGGAGAGTTGCTAGCCCTGAGCCATCTGCCGGTTGGAGCCGTGCTTCTCCCAGCGTAGACCTGAATGATGGGCCGGGAGGGAGCTCTTGTGTGCTGACCTCGTCCGGCTCCTCCTGCACTCGCTGCATCCACATGACACCAGAGAAGGCAGCCTTTATGGTGGGGTGGGGGGGCGGGGGGCCCACATCTGTGTGCAAGGAAGTATTTGCGGGTGGAGGTGCTCCTGGGGATTGCTCTTGGCAAGAAGCAACCAGCGTTTCATGGTGGGCTTCCTCTGGCTTCTTCCTGGCCAGGGGCCATGGTTGGGCAGGGGTTTGAAGCAACCTCTGGCCCTCCTGTACCTTCAAGCAGTTCTCCTGGAGGACGAAGCTGAGGGGAGAGATGGTTCCCCGGTTTCGTTCAGGGCAGAAAACCTGCGAAGGGGCTGGGCAAAGAAGCTCAGGGGAAACCTCAGGAACGGGTGGGCAGAACTCAACCGGCCAATGCATGACTGCTCCTTCCTGCCTGTTCTTGCAGCCTCCACTCCTCCAGCAGCCATGCCCTACTGCGGACCCGTCTGTGCCGTCCCATCCTGCGCTTCCAGCCCCGTGGTCGGCTTTGGATCGAGGGGACTGGACTGCGGCTACGGTTATGGCTCCCGCTGGGGCTTGGGCTCTGGCTGTGGCTGGGGCTCCGGCTATGGCCGGGGCTTGAGTTACGGCTCCGGCTATGGCTATGGCTGGGGTGGATTGGGCCACGGTGGTGTGACTGATGCAACGAGCCTCGGTGTTCTTGGTGGAGTCCCCGTGTCGTGTGTCACCCAGCTCCCACCATCAGAGTCCGTCATCCAGCCACCGCCTTGTGTTGTGACCTGCCCTGGGGCCATCCTCTCGGCGAGCTGCGAGCCTCTCCGTGTCGGCGGCTACTCTCCATGTGCACCATCTGGTTCCACTTATCCAGGTTGGTGTGGTGGCTACCTTGGGTCCAACGGGCGCAGGTGCAGCATCTGCTAAGTCATCCCACACCGGCAACGACCAAAGGCACGACCAGGAGAAAGGCTGAGATGCTGGCCTCCGATCTGCACGCCTCTTTCCGAGAACGGCTTCTGCATCGCCTGCATTCCTCCCGCCACTTGTCCTCCTCTTGAATTCTCATTGTCATTTCCCAATGCTGCTCAGCGACAGCCTTTCTGGCAGAGAACTGCAGCAGACTGTTAGCGCTTGGCATGAGACAGCACCCTCGAAGTGAGTCTGCAGCTGTAGTTGAGAGAGAAGTGATGGGAGCGCGGGAAGGAAGCCCGTCGCGCATGTGCCGATGCCCCTCTCGCCCTCCGAAAAGCGCCTCTGCATGGAATCTCTCCGCTCTGTGCGGAAACACCTGCGCTTCTCTCAAATCCGTCCCACCCTGGTCCTGTCCCCCACCATCCTCAATAAAACTGTCCCTGCATGAAATCACGGCTTGTCTGGTTCTCTTCTTAAGTAAGGCAGAAAACAATCCATCTGCTGGATCACTTTGTGTGTTGCTAGACTTTTGGCTTCCTTCGGGATTCTCTGATATTGGGGGAAGGAACACTTCTGAAAAGGGAGCCTTCGGGGCAGAGGCTGGTCTGCCCAAGCACTTTTTGGATTGAATCCAGGCAAGACTCTGAGCCTACCCGAACTCTGAGTCCAGCAGCCACTCCCCAAAACTCCCTACATGAGCACATTGATTTCCGGACTCTTGGGGAGGGTGGCTGTGGCAGTGGCCACAAACCTTCTTCACACCCTTCCCAGCAGAGGGCGCCTCCTGCCCCTCCTGAGGCCTGGGCATGGGTGCCAGCTCCACAGGGATGACCTGACCCCCATCTGGGAATCTGGAAGCCTCAGCAGCCCCTCCTGCTTACCGGATCCCCACACTACTCCCGGCGCCTCCTTGGCTCACTTCTGTGCCTGCTCTTGATGTGAGCACCTCTGCCTACTCCTCTTCTTGCATCTCAGGAGCGTGAGTCGACTCCTGCTCCTCAATCTTCCAGGAACGTTACATAGAAACATAGAAACAGAGCGAGTCAGAAGGGGCCTCCTGGGCCATCTAGTCTGACCTCCGGCACCAGCCGGCTCCGCTCATGACATGCCCACCATGTGCATGTCCAGCCTATCTTTGAACACCCTCACCACTGGGGCCTCAACGACCTCCCGTGGAAGCCCCTTCCACATCCTCGGGGTCCCGACTGTCAGGAAGTGCTTCCTGGCATCCAAATTGAACCTTGGCTCCCTGAGCTTTGCTCTGTTGGAGCGCGTCCTGCCTTCCTCTGCAGGGGAGGACAGGTCTCTACCCACCTCCGTGTGACACCCCCTCACATACCTGAATGTCGCCAACAGATCCCCTCTGAGTCTCCTCTTCTCCAGGCTGAAGAGGCCCAGCTCCCTCAGTCTCACCTCATACCCCATCGCCTGCAAACTGGCAACCAGCCTTTCGGCCCTCCGCTGCAGGGAAGGGGATTGGCAAACTCTCGTTCAGAGTCTCAATAACTTACAGCACAATCCTCAGTGGGTTTAGGTGGAAAACTCCTCAATGTGCATCCATACATTACCGTGGCCAGAGTCTCCGCTGCTCTCTGGTGTTTTGCCTCTAGCCCAGGAAGGCAGCAGAAATGCTGGGTGTTCCTTCCATGCAGCAGGTGGAAGAGCGTCAGTGATACCAGGTCTGGAACGAGAGTGAATCTAGTTTCATATTCCAAATCTATTTCCCCGGCTACCGAGGAAGAGTCCTGGAAAGAGTTTGACAAACTGAAATGCTACATGGTGGAGAGTGTTCTGTCATATGCAAGCACACTGATTGCACTGCCCCGTCGTGGCCGCTGCGGGGCGCCCCGGCGTGCAGCACTGCTGTTTTGGTAGTCCTGTGGGAGGAGCAGGCTGCAGTTCGAAGCCATGGCCTCCTGAGGGCCGACTATTGCGAGCTTGGAGAGCCTAGCTCTCTACTGGGACCAAGAGATGGGAGAATACGGTGCCAGCCACTGAGAGAAAGCTTGGTGTTTGCGCGGAGATTTAATTCTCTCATGGCACCAGGAGGCTGCATCTCCAAGACTCAGCCTCTGGAAGGCATTTTTTTTTTTTGTGCAAGCACATCTGAGCTGGGCTAATGGGAACGGAAGGCTGCACTGCATTTAAAATCTCCAGATGGCACAATGCAAAATTGTTCTTTTTCTCCCCAAGAGTCGCTCATGCCTGTGGATACGTTGCTTGCTACCATGGAAACATGCTATGTTCATAGCTCCAGATATGTGCCTGACGGGTCCTCCCCACAAACTAGCAACACAACACAAGCTCCCTTGGGTCTCCTTCCGGACTGCAAGTGGGCTTTCGGCAAATCTGGCAATCTGTAGGAATGGTCTGAGCAGTGAGAATCAGCCCGGGAGCTCTCCAAGGTGGGGAGGTGCCCACATTTGGAGATCTGAGCCATTTGCAAGCTCCCTTCAGGTGGGTGTAGAGTTGTGAAAAGGCCCTGCTCGATCACTGCTTCTTCTGCAGTTTGCCAGTCATGGGAAACAAGCAGTAGTGGAATGTGCAAATGGGAGGAAGGGGAAAGGCACCTGGCGGGATGAAGTTTGGAGCGTCCCAGTGAGTTTAGGCAATGTGCATCACCCTTCCCTCCCCATGGGAGAGTCTTTGCCCCGATATGTGCAGCCTTGCCTGTCACTGCCGCTGGCTTGGGTCTCTAACTTTGTTAAAGCCGCACAGGTATGGGAAAGGTGTGGTTTTTAACACGAATGCAGCATTGCAGATGTCGTGAACACGTGGCTCGCAGGACAGCAAGAGCCGTTCCCAGAGGAGAAAGGAGAACTGTGGCGAAATGTTGCCCCCCAACTGCATACTCCTGTCCCGTGCCAAGAGCCAAAAGGGGTGAGCTCCACCTTCAGGGAAGTTCCTGCCTCCTGTGGCTCAAATGGCAGCAACTTCAGCACCTCGGGAGCTGGCGGCAATAAACAAGGCTAGAGCAACGTTGGTAGAAACACTGAACGAATCTGATCCAACATAGGTAAGGACCCAGCTGATATACGCATCTGCAATGAAATGCACGGGAAGGGATCCCTCTGTGCCGATCTTGCTCCTGCAAGGATGTGTTCTGCAGAGCTGTTTCAAGTCCTTGGGGGTCTGCTGTGCCTTAATCCACAGGCGGGGGATTCACTCCTCTTGGCAACTTGTCCAGAGTTTCTCAGTTTGTGCAGAGGAATAAGATTATATATGTGATGCTTCAGGAAAGATTTTTTTCAGCGACTTGCCTATTCACTGTGGGAGGAGGGCCATCAGTGAGTTGGGATGTCATGCACCGTGCATGGAGATTGTCCCAGCACGAATGCTGGGAGTTCCTGTAGGTCTTGGGCATCCCAGGGAGGCAGCGATGGCTGTTCCAGCAGCAATTGACGGACAGTGTCAACTGGTCCGAGGTAGATTCACATGTGCCTCTGATTTCTCCCAGGAGATGCTACACACAAGTACATGGAAAGTGCCTCTGGGGAAATGGCACGACTGTGCCTCCTCCTTCCTATCGCATCGTGCAGATGCCTTGTTAAATCTCCTCGGTGGAGCATGTTCGTGGGCTAATGAAGCTTCTTCCGTTTCATCACTGCGCCTCTCACTGTGGTCTGCAGCTCTAAACTTGCAGCCTGCATGCATGAGAGGCCAGGGATTGAGGGCAGGCATGAAGCCGGGCTTCGGCAAGCATTCCCACTGCACGCTAGTCACCCTGCTCTTGCTGATTGCTACCGCGAACGTGAATGACCGCAACATGCTG
Source organism: Varanus salvator macromaculatus (assembly GCA_023646645.1). Classification (NCBI taxonomy): domain Eukaryota; kingdom Metazoa; phylum Chordata; class Lepidosauria; order Squamata; family Varanidae; genus Varanus; species Varanus salvator. The sequence continues at coordinate 5,136,993 of JAIXND010000803.1, read as the reverse complement.
AAAAGGACAGTTGTGGGGAAGAAGGGTTGGACTGGGTTCGACAACCACTTTGTCGATGCTCATAGACTTACGACTGAAAAGCAACAACTATTGGAAAATACCAAAGGAGAGCACAAGAACTGAACAAGGCCCTGCAGGGTGATGCCTTTCTGCTATACTTGCAAAGAAAACCAGACAAGTCGTGCTGTCATGCAGGGACAGTTTTATTGAGGATGGTGGGAGAGAGCACTGGGGTGGGACGGATTTGACAGAAACGCAGGTGATTTTACACAAAGCAGAGAGATTCCATGCGCAAAGGTCCTTAGGCGGGCGAGAGGGGCATCTATGCATGCACGATGATCTCTCCCCCCCCCCCCCCCCCCCCCCGAATGAGGTTCTCTCTCAGTTGCTTCGGCAGGTTCGCTTCAAAGTTGCTTTCTCGTGGAAAGGACTAACGAGTCTGCTGCCCTACTCTGTGCTGCAAAGGGTGCTGAGGTACAGCACTGGGGGTGTCAATGAGAAGCGGAGAGGAAGGGAAGCTGTGGGAAGACTGGCATGGATGGAGAAGCAGATGCAGGAAAGAGACGTGTAGATCGCAGGTCAGCCTCCCAGCCTTTCTCCTGGTCGTGCCTTTGGTCGTTGCCGGTGTGGGATGACTTAGCAGACGCTGTACCTGCGCCCCTTGGACCCAAGGTAGCCACCACACCAACCTGGATAAGTGGAACCAGATGGTGTACATGGAGAGTAGCCGCCGACACGGAGAGGCTCGCAGCTCGCCGAGAGGATGGCCCCAGGGATGGTCACAACACAAGGCGGTGGCTGGATGACGGACTCTGATGGTGGGAGCTGGGTGACACACGACACGGGGACTCCATCAAGAACACCGAGGCTCGTTGCATCAGCCACGCCACCGTGGCCCAATCCACCCCAGCCATAGCCATAGCCGGAGCCGTAACTCAAGCCCCGGCCATAGCCGGAGCCCCAGCCACAGCCAGAGCCCAAGCCCCAGCGGGAGCCATAACCGTAGCCACAGCCCAGTCCCCTCGATCCAAAGCCGACCACGGGGCTGGAAGCGCAGGATGGGACGGCACAGACGGGTCCGCAGTAGGGCATGGCTGCTGGAGGAGTGGAGGCTGCAAGAACAGGCAGGAAGGAGCAGTCATGCATTGGCCGGTTGAGTTCTGCCCACCCGTTCCTGAGGTTTCCCCTGAGCTTCTTTGCCCAGCCCCTTCGCAGGTTTTCTGCCCTGAACGAAACCGGGGAACCATCTCTCCCCTCAGCTTCGTCCTCCAGGAGAACTGCTTGAAGGCACAGGAGGGCCAGAGGTTGCTTCAAACCCCCATGTGGTGCACGGCTTCAGCGATGCCCACCCGATCCTTCAGTTTTCTTTTGTGTTTCTTTGCTCCCCCCACCCCCCTTGCGCAGGCTTCCTCCCCCAAAGGAAACTGGCAAACTGGCTGTTCCCCCTGCTTAGGACTTTAGAAGAAGTGCTTGGAAGACCAAGACAGCCAGAGGTTTGCTTCATCCCCTTACTTCCCTGGCACAACCATGTGGCAGTAAGACTCCAGAGGAATCCCATCATGAATGGCTGCTTGTTCCTTGCCGAGAGTCACTCCCACCAGCACCTGTGCCCACAAAGTCCTCCTTTTCGTAAAGATGCGGTCCTCACCCAAGATAAGACTGGTGTCTCCTGTGTTGTGTGGACACAGCAGACGCAGGAGGAGAGAGAAAACTCTGGGACACAACAGCTCCCCCTCGGGTGTCCTGAAGAGCAGATCTGGCCGGACAGGGCTCACCTGGGAGAGGCATGGCTCAAAGCTGCATGTGAGTCAGGGCTGGAAGCATTCCTGGCAGGGGCTCAGCTGGCCTCCGAGACAATCTCAGACCAGGGCAGCCGGGCAAACGTTGCCCAAACCGGCCCAGTGGAGTTTGGACATGCCTGAAGTCTCTCTGTGTGCATGCAGGACGGCCGGAAGGACAGGAGGGAGGCAGGGAGGGAGGAGAGAGGGACCCGAAGAAACTCAGGGACATGAGGAAACTGAAGAACCTTAGCTGAGGAAATCCAGCAAAGTCATGCAGGGTCAGTTGCAGCTGGGTTCCTCCGGGCCCACACCCCCAGATTGCCCCTGCAATGTGGGCAGTGGGTGGCCAGAAGTGCCAGGCTGCAAGTGAAGAGACGTTGCCGAAGCCCCGTGGGAACCCTCTGAGCCGCATGGCAACCTGGGGGAATCCTGGCGGGCTGCTCTCCACCGCTGCCACGCATCCTGTCCAGACGGATCCATGGCCTGGCTCAGAGGACCCCCACCGAGGAAGGCAGACCTGGCAGCAGGTGGGAACGCTGAGCACCCCAACCTGCTGGGGTCCCTGTGCAGCTCCTCTTCCAAGAAGCAAGAGCAGCCATTCAGGCTCCCGTCAGACTTCACTGCGGCAACACAGCAACGCAAATCGTGTCCCAAAGATGAGCTTACCTGTTGCTCTGCGAGCAGAAGGCCAGAAGGAGAGGATGTTGTTGGAGGAGTGCAGGCAGCAGGGCTTTATATGCTGTTCATCAGCATCGCAAACGTAGGACACTCCCAATTGCCCCTGAGAACTTAATTATTTGCCTCAAAAATGTGCTGCTGCCATCAGGTTAAGAGCATTTTGACAAACTGACAGGGATTATTATCTCCTGCCATTACACACTGACTTTGATCAAGCACAGTGAAACATGCTGAGCATGCCCTTCTTCCAAACCCTCATTTCCTCGTGCTGCAAGCATTTCATGTGTCTCATTGCAGAGCTGTCCAACTGGAGGAGGCCTTGTCAGCAAACAGCAGGCATGTGAGAGCGCTCTTGACCCTTCCTGTGAGAAAGGGAGAAGAAGTCGCTCTCGCGCTCCCATGCATGGCCGCTGCGGCATTGCCACTCGCGCCAAGGGTTCCACTTGCAGTCACGTTCAGAACGAGGGAGCTCCTCGTGACAGTGTTTTGCAATGGCAGGATTCCCTGCCTTCGTCTCTGGGGAAATCGGTAGAACTTTGGCGCATGCGCAGAGGTTGGGAAATCTCCCATCTCAACACGTTTGATCGGCACGGTTTCTCCACTTTGCAGGATGGACAGAGACGGCAAGTGGCCATGGCAAAGCTGTTGTGAAGGGGATCAAGCAGAGAATGTGAGGGAGGCCGAAAGCTGCCCCTGGGCCCCTGTGTGGCTGCCAAGCTGAGCCGTGGCAGATCCTGCTGCAGGCGGAGGGAGTCCAGAATCAGGCCATGAGGCAGGAAGCACAGGGAAAGGGCGGCGAGCGGAGAGCTGGGGCGTGGAGTGGGGATGGAAACGATTGGGGACTGAGACCCACGTTTGCTCCCCCAGCCCTGAGTGCTGTGGACCCCACAGGCGGGGAGCAGGAGCGCAGAGCCTGGTCTTTTGCTCCCCAACGCTGGCCGGACAGTGAAGCCACCAGAGCGCTTTCCTCTGGCTCAAGACGATGGCAGCCAAAGGGACCGCATGTTCAGGAGCGATGAGGGCCATGCCGCCCACCAGCACCTCGTTCCCTGCACACCAGAAGCAGAGGCAGGGAGTGGAATCCCGAGCAAGCAGCAGCAGAAGGAGCCTGCGCCATGTATCGTAGCGCGTGACCATCCCCTCTTCCAAGGCATTTGCCAAAAGCACGTTTCCAGCTCTCTGGAGATCCCTAATACACGCATTCCTCCCCTGTCCTCATCTGATATGGAGATGCTGTTATTTTTTCATGGGCATTGTACTCCGTGCAGAGTTTTCTAAATGTGCGCATCGTTTATGTCTACCGCTCTTCTCATAGGAAATAAGGCAAATGTGTCTGCATTGTTCAGAAGCGTGCATTTTGTGCCCCTGAGTCTTGAAGATGAGCATAATATTGCATGGTTTTATTTTGTTTCTTTACTTCAGGAAGAATGTTTTTCAGTATCATGATCTGAACCCCGTGGGTGGAAGAAAAGAAAGCTCAGCAGGAGACACGCCATGGTTCACAAATATTCCACAGTCAACACTTTGGTGGGGAACATAGTCAAGTGCCTTGTGGTGGGGATAATTAGTGTGATTTGAACCCTTCTGCTTCCGTCGGGTGTTGATTGGTGGCCGTGATTCTCGAGAACGCTTGACAGCTTTGCAAAATTGGCGACCAGAATGAAGGTGTCAACCAGGAAAAGCCCCCTAAGGGCTTCGACACAACAGCGAAGGCTGTCCCGCCCCATCCTCAGCTCTTTTGACGTTGGCATCCCTGCATTAATTAAAAACGCCCTTCCTCCTGCATAAGTGTTTACCATACAAATTGCTCTACGTAATTAAAATAGAATTCAGCTACGTCCATTTATTGAACTCGCTCGAGCATTTCCCAGGGTCATCTAGAAGAGATTCTTGTATGATTTCCGAGCTGTTCCGTGATACGTACATGACGTTGCCTCGACAGATGCATGTTAAGGGCTATGCATCCAGCCTCATGTTTGTGGACCCCAGCCCAGCGATTCCATCCCTAGAGTCCCCTTTTGAGCACATTTGGGGCACCCGGCCTCCCCAAGGGCATGAAGAGAGGGGGGAGGGGGGCAGCTCTCTGGGGCCACGTTTGCCCAGCCCGCCCCCTGGCTTGCTCTCTGCACCTGCCCCCCATGCACCCAACCTGAGACCTACTCCAGGAGGATGTGGTGTGATGGAACAGGAGACACCAAACTGGCCCCACTCACATGCCCCACAGGGGAGATTTTGAAAGCCATCCCAACAATCGACTTTTGCGTTCTCTCATCTTCATGCTTTCTCTCATCCTGTGCTCTCTCCTCTCGATGCTTTTCACAAGAATTTGCTCTGGGCACTCCATCCCCTGTTCGTCCGGCACCAAAGGGGAGAGACGGCCTAGGAAACGTCATTCCAGGGCACGTTTCCCCAACATTGCCGGAAAGGACAGCATCCATCCTGTACAGGGAACCCCAGTCACCATCACGAGGTAAACTTCACATTCTGGGAAAAGAAGAAAAGCTTTGTCCTGGCGCCCGGAAGACCACAGGGTCCCTGCCAGGCAGGCCTTCCTTGGGAGTGCGTTCCATCACCGGGGCACCACTGTGGAGAAGGCCCTGCTCCACATACCCGCCCTCCTAAGCGCCTTCGAGGAGGGCTCCCGAAGAAGCTCCTCCAACCACAATTGCAAGGGTCACACAGCGAAGGAGACGCTCGTGGAGGGAGTTCTGCCCTTGCAAAGCGCTACCAGTGCCAACTCCCTCATTCGTGATAAGGGGGAAGAGGCCTTCCCAATGTGACTGCAAGAAGAACCCTTGGCGGGCGTTGACGATGGCCAAATGCCTTCCCAAATGCAGGGCGTCACTCCCCTCCATGGCGTCCTGTGAGAAGGCCTCTTCCGGGCCTGCAGATCCGCACATGCACACGTGAACCGCTTGCAGCACGAGGAAATGAAGATTGGGAGGAAAGCATGCTCAGCATTCTCCACTGCCTTTGATCAAAGCAAGCTTTAATAGCCCGAGTTAATAATCCCTGTGTTTTGCAGAAACCACTCTTAATCTGATGGCAACAGCAGATTTCTGTGGAAAATAATTAAGTTCTCGGGTGCAAAGGGGCGTTTCTTCATTTTGGGATGCCCATGAACAGTATATAAAGGCCTGGTGCCTGCGCTCTTCCGACAACAGCATCTCCTTCAGCCTTCTGCTCACAGAGGAACAGGTAAGCTGCTCGCCTCCACGAGAGTTCCCTTCCTTTATGCATCAGGACTTCCTCACTGAGGGCTTGAACACCTGCTGTCGCACCCTGAAAGAGCAGCTCTGTGGGGACTCTGAACGTTCCCACCCGCTGTCCGTTCTGCTTCCTTTAGCGGGTCTTCTTCTGAGCCAGGCCATGAATCCACCTGGCCAGAACGGGCGCCAGCCAGTGGGAGTGGCCCTTCAGGGTATCTGCTAAGGGAAGACGTGGCCCAGGGAGCTGCAGCCGCGTCTCTTCCGCTTGCAGCCGGGCGTTTCTGGCCCCCCACTGCCCCCCCTTCCAGGGGCATTTGAGGGATAAGGGCACGGAGGACCCCAGCTGCCGCTGACCACACATGCAAGAGGTGGCTTTCTGCTCCTATGTTCTAAAACGTCCACATGTCCCAGATTTTGTTTCCCTCCCTCCCTCCCTTCATTGTATTAGAAGGAGCAGGAAGAGTGGATCTAGAGCACGTGCAAATTGGGCTGTGCCAGTGTGGGCGCTGTTTGCCCCGCTGCCCTGGACGCTGATTGTCGTGGTAGCCAGCACAGCCCCTGCCCGGAGAGTTGCTAGCCCTGAGCCATCTGCTGGTTGGAGCCGTGCTTCTCCCAGCGTAGACCTGAATGATGGGCCGGGAGGGAGCTCTTGTGTGCTGACCTCGTCCGGCTCCTCCTGCACTCGCTGCATCCACATGACACCAGAGAAGGCAGCCTTTATGGTGGGGGTGGGGGGGCGGGGGGCCCACATCTGTGTGCAAGGAAGTATTTGCAGGTGGAGGTGCTCCCGGGGATTGCTCTTGGCAAAAAGCAACCAGCGTTTCATGGTGGGATTCCTCTGGCTTCTTCCTGGCCAGGGGCCATGGTTGGGCAGGGGTTTGAAGCAACCTCTGGCCCTCCTGTGCCTTCAAGCAGTTCTCCTGGAGGACGAAGCTGAGGGGAGAGATGGTTCCCCGGTTTCGTTCAGGGCAGAAAACCTGCGAAGGGGCTGGGCAAAGAAGCTCAGGGGAAACCTCAGGAACGGGTGGGCAGAACTCAACCGGCCAATGCATGACTGCTCCTTCCTGCCTGTTCTTGCAGCCTCCACTCCTCCAGCAGCCATGCCCTACTGCGGACCCGTCTGTGCCGTCCCATCCTGCGCTTCCAGCCCCGTGGTCGGCTTTGGATCGAGGGGACTGGGCTGTGGCTACGGTTATGGCTCCCGCTGGGGCTTGGGCTCTGGCTGTGGCTGGGGCTCCGGCTATGGCCGGGGCTTGAGTTACGGCTCCGGCTATGGCTATGGCTGGGGTGGATTGGGCCACGGTGGCGTGGCTGATGCAACGAGCCTCGGTGTTCTTGGTGGAGTCCCCGTGTCGTGTGTCACCCAGCTCCCACCATCAGAGTCCGTCATCCAGCCACCGCCTTGTGTTGTGACCTGCCCTGGGGCCATCCTCTCGGCGAGCTGCGAGCCTCTCCGTGTCGGCGGCTACTCTCCATGTGCACCATCTGGTTCCACTTATCCAGGTTGGTGTGGTGGCTACCTTGGGTCCAACGGGCGCAGGTGCAGCATCTGCTAAGTCATCCCACACCGGCAACGACCAAAGGCACGACCAGGAGAAAGGCTGAGATGCTGGCCTCCGATCTGCACGCCTCTTTCCGAGAACGGCTTCTGCATCGCCTGCATTCCTCCCGCCACTTGTCCTCCTCTTGAATTCTCATTGTCATTTCCCAATGCTGCTCAGCGACAGCCTTTCTGGCAGAGAACTGCAGCAGACTGTTAGCGCTTGGCATGAGACAGCACCCTCGAAGTGAGTCTGCAGATGTAGTTGAGAGAGAAGTGATGGGAGTGAGGGAGGGAAGCCCGTCGCGCATGTGCCGATGCCCCTCTCGCCCTCCGAAAAGCGCCTCTGCATGGAATCTCTCCGCTCTGTGCGGAAACACCTGCGCTTCTCTCAAATCCGTCCCACCCTGGTCCTGTCCCCCACCATCCTCAATAAAACTGTCCCTGCATGAAATCACGGCTTGTCTGGTTCTCTTCTTAAGGAAGGCAGAAAACAATCCGTCTGCTGGATCACTTTGTCTGTTGGTAGACTTTTGGCTTCCTTCGGGATTCTCTGATATTGGGGGAAGGAACACTTCTGAAAAGGGAGCCTCCTGGGCGGAGGCTGGTCTGCCCAAGCACTTTTCGGATTGAATCCAGGCAAGACACTGAGTCTACCTGAATCTTGCAGTTAATCTCAAAGTTGAGATGGGAAGACAGTCAGATGATCCGCAGCAGTTCCTCCCATCCAGTTTTTCTGAACCAAGCCCTAGAAACTCATGCAATGGACCTGTAGCATCTTTCATGCAAAATAGTTGCTTTTGTATTGGATTAGTTCTCATGCCACAAGGATATTTTTTTTGCACAATTAATAAGCTGAGAAACACACAACCTGATTGACTTATGGGCAACCCACTGTACGGTGTTCAGCACCTTCAGCAGCAGCCCTTCCAACAGAGCCTTTATTTATGGGGGCCTGGCCCCCCAGGGACATAGTGGGCCATTCAGTCTGAGGGAAAGCCTTCTTGGACAAAGGACTCCCATCATTCCATTCTGACTCAATGCGCAAAAGAAAACTTTGTGCCCGGAGAACTGGGCCATGAGAAAAGCAACGATCCAGAAACAAGGACGCTACAAGTCCATTGTGGGAGGTTCTAGGGCTTGGCAGACAAAGACTCAGAGGGGGTCTGTTGGTGACATACAGGTATGTGAGGGGGTGTCACTCGGATGTGGGTAGAGACCTGTTCTCCCCTGCAGAGGAAGGCAGGACGCACTCCAATGGAGCAAAGCTCAGGGAACCCATGTTCCATTTGGATGCCAGGAAGCACTTCCTGACAGTCAGGACCCTGAGGGTGTGGAATGGGCTTCCATGAGAGGTCGTTGAGGCCCCCTCGGTACGGGTGTTCAAAGACAGGCTGGACATGCACAAGGTGGGCATGTTGTGAGCAGAGCTGGCTGGTGCCATAGGTCAGACTAGATGGCGCAGGAGGCCCCTTCTGACTCGCTCTGTTTCTATGTTTCTATGTTTTTTTTCTTCCCCTTCCAATTTTCTCTTGGCCACTGTCCAAACTGCGCTTAAAGTTTGCTTTAGGCAGAATCTGGCAGCTATTACAGAATGGAAGAAATGGTGCTAGAATCCCATTCTACAAAACAAACCCCTTTCAAGCCTGCCTGGATGGGGGAAGATGCTGCAGATGGTCTGACCCTCTTCCCATCTCCACTCCCGGACCCCTTGCTTGGAGATTCACAGGTCCAAGCTGCAGGTGTCCAGGAGGCCAGAGGATTCCCACTTGTCATCTCCCTACTTCCCACTGGGGCCTCTAGATAATCAATTTCAGGTGGGGTTCAGGGGATGCTCTCAGTAATGGGTACTGCAGGCTCCAGGTACATTAGAGAGCTAAAGTCGCAGTGCTTCCAACAGGCCGCCCTCTGCAGGCCACGGCTTGGAACGGCAGCCTCCTCCTCCTCCCACGAGACTGCTGGAGCTGCAGTCCTTCAAGCTTTAGTGCCCTGCAGAGGCCACGGGGGGGGGGGCAGTGCAGTCAGTGCCACAGAACATGTGAGAGGTGACAGAACATGTCACAGAGCTTTCTCTACCATCTGGCATTTCAGGGTGTCAGGCACTTCTCACCAGTCTTCCTCAGCGGCCACGGAATAGGACTTGGAAGGTGCACTTCAACACACTCTCCGCCTGCCCAGCTCCGGTCCTGATGTCACTGATGCTCTGCCCACTGGGGCTTGGATGAGGACCTGGATCTTCAACTGGCCTTCCGGGCAAGAGGCAGAGCAGCCGGGAGCACTGGACACTGTGGGGCGTTTGGTGCAGGGATGCCGTCTGGGGCTTTCGCTTTCTAAATCCAGAGAACTGCGCTCTGAGTTGATCAATCCCACGACCAGGGCATTCCCCACCCCCTTTGCTGGATCTCGGGCTTGGGTGGCTCTTGGTGTTTGAGGCAGTTGGGCAGTGCCATTGAGGCTCCTGGGTCCCCCTGAACGTCCACGTCACCCGATGGATGAAAAATGAGAGCAGGATGCATCTCTGCAGGGAGGCCAACTCGGGAAGGAAACGGATCAAGCGGTTCTCCCTCACTGTCTGGCACAGAGGGCCAGGCAGCCGCCCCTTCTCCACAGCACCAAGCACAGCAAGGACAGAAAGTACACGGAAGTTTCAAATGAGAAGCAATGCCCTTGTACGGGAAAAGCAGCCTCAGGTAAGGGAAGAAGATGCAGGAGGCAAGTGCTCCGAAAGCATGGAAGCAACTCCTCTATTGGACCCTGGCATCTGCTCAAGCTGATAGAAGACATGATGTAGCTGAGACTTTTTAAAAATTGGGATACACTTGCTTGCATGGGTAAACAGGGATGCAGGCGGCTGGGTATTTATCATAACTCCAAGGGTGCTGCCTTCGAAAGATCTCCCGGAGTCTTTTCCGGGTTTGCGCATTCATTCTTGTCTTGGCAACGATCTTGCAAAGCTGTCAAGCCTTCCCAGCAGGCAGGGCAACCAATCAGCACCCAGCAGAGGCAGAAGCGACCGTATCGCACCGACTGTCTACAGCAAAAGGTGCCGCTCAGCTGTCCCCACCACAGCGTTGTCGACTGTGCAGTGTCTCCTGCCAAGCTCTCTTTTGTGGTCGCAGGGCATTCCTGGGAGGGGTTTGGCATGCAAGACATGAGCGGAGCTGCAAAGCACGGAGCAGGATACGCCCTCTGCCTGGCAGCCCCTTCTCAGTGCAATGCAGCTGATTCCAGGCAGCACAACAATGCCGCTGAAAGGGAAGATCATGGCAGCGAGGAAGGTTCCTAAGAAAGCTTTGAAGTTCACGGAGGAAGATACTTTGCTAAGAAACTTTGCGTGGAAAGATGATTAGAAGCTCTTCTAAGCTGGGCAGTTTGTGTGGGGAGCCTATAAATGATCAACCTAAGTAAGACATTTAGACAGAGTAAGACTTAAAAGAGACACACCAAGAACAGGGAACGGGGTTGTGCCAAGGAGTTTCCAAGGATGTGTGATTGATGGCTTTGTTCCTTCCTGACAGGTAGGGTGTACCCATCCCCCAACCGCTTGGGAACGGGAGGAGGGCATCTTCCCCCTGGCAGGCCTGGCCAACGTGGCAAAGGGCAGTGAGTATGTCCGGAGTGCCTCAACCTGGCACAACGGCTTGAGAGTGGCGAACAAGGCAAGCTGCTGAGCCCGCACAGCAGGGCACGCCTTGGGTGCTCAGTGTGGGTGGACTCTCCCGCTGTACGGTGTTCAGTCAAGATGCGGTTCAACAGGGGGAAACATGGGGTCGGGACAATACAGCTGTGTATAGCGGGGCTCCGCTACCACTCTGGCTATCTCTGGCAGTGGGCAGAGTGCCCGGTCTTAATGCCCGCTAGGGGTGAAGACAGATTGCTTGGCAAATTCCCAGCAGGTATCTGAACAGCAATTCGGAACCTGCTGGAGCAATTTCAAGCCTTTCTCAGCCGGAAGAATGCAGGAGGGGGAAGACTCTCCACAAGTCCTCGACATGTAAATACAGACTGCGATAGATTATACCATCAGATCTACTGGAAAACATTTTTATCTCTCTTTTTCTTTGCAACAATACTTGTGGAAAAAGCTACATTGGTTATCAACTGATTTGAAAAGAAGACATTCAAAGCCCTTTGGGTGAAGGACAGGAAAGGATTTTTCCTCCCTTTCACGGAACGTAAACGCGAAGGCTGCTAGGTGAAGGGATAAGTTTGAGTTTCTGTCTAAATAATTTAATGTTTTTCTTTTTTATAATCTCTTCAAGGGCAAAACTTGAAGTAATGAATTAATGTTTAATTATATGGGAGACGCAAACTTCTAGCTTATTGGATTGATGCCAGATATCGGCCATCTTCTTTTCTTTGTCCCTGAAGTGTATGGATTCCTGCCAAGGCTGTAAAAGCACTGCTAACATGGAGGAAAGGGAAAACTTCTGCAAGATACTTTTGGAGATTAAAGACTCTTTGAAGGCCGTAAGTCTTCAAGTTAACGTGCTAACTAAACAACTTGACGGTGTACTAATGGAATCAAAAGCCGACTCTGACAAGACTGTTCCTTTTTACATTAGTAAAGCTTCGGTCAGTCACTTTCTACCTGGGCAGAATCAGCAAATAGAAGAGAAAGACGAAGCTGAGAAACTAATAAGGGAACTTGGCCAGAATAAACAAACAATTGACTATCTTAAAATATCGGGCAAGCGAAATGAGCAAGCTGTTGGTTATCTGCAATTTTCACAGGAAATAAGCATAAGACGAGAGAGAGTCTGTGGCCATGTTTTGATACAAGATCTCCTACAGGCATTTCTTTGGAAGAAGGAGCAGAAGAAGAACCAATTGAGATGATTTTACAATTGGAAGAAGAAGAAAAAGGGCTGACGGGGAGACGTCGGAAGAGAATGTGCTATTCTGTTTTTGTTTTCCATTTATAATTAAGGGAATTTTATTATAGGTGTTAAGGTTTAAGCTAAGATGGAATAGAAAATCTTTGTTAAATAGGATTGTTGTTGTTGTTGTTGTTAGTCGCGAAGTCGCATCCGACCCATCGCGACCCCATGGACAACATTCCTCCAGGCCTTCCTGTCCTCCACCATCCCCCGGAGTCCACTCAAGCTCACTCCAACTGCCTCAGTGACCCCATCCAGCCACCTCATCCTCTGCCGTCCCCTTCTTCTTTTGCCATCTATTGTTCCCAGCATTAGGCTCTTCTCCAGGGAGTCCTTCCTTCTCATTAGGTGGCCAAAGTACTTGAGTTTCATCTTCAGGATCTGGCCTTCTAAAGAGCAGTCAGGGTTGATCTCCTCTAGGACTGACCGGTTTGATCGTCTTGTGGTCCAAGGGACTCGCAGGAGTCTTCTCCAGCAGCACAACTCAAAGGCCTCAATCCTTTTGTGCTCGGCCTTCCTTATGGTCCAGCTTTCACAGCCATACATTGCAACTAGGATATAGTGGCTAAATAATTGTGATGTTGTTGTTGTTGTTTTCCTCTTTTTTGTTTTGTCTTTTCCTCTTTTATAGGGATGATCTAAACAATCTGGTATGTGGAAATGAGATTAATAGGCTGACAAAGTGAAAACAGCAGAACTTATAATTAAAAGCGATACAGAGTCAGCTATATTTGTTTAAATGGAGTTCGTATTGAGGTGGCGTGTTTATGAGTAATATAGAAAAAAATGTGTGCTAAAGGAATTTATTGTAGGTGTAAAGGTTTAAGCTAGATGAAATATAGAACTCTTTGCTAAATGGTATAGTGGCTAAACAGAACTGTGATGTTATTTTTTCTTTTTTTTATGTGTCTTTCTCCTCTTTCCATTTTATACAAGGAAGGATAGAATAATTTAGCCTAAGTGTTAAATGGGTATATCTGAAAGTGAAACTATATAGAGTCAGTGATATCTGTATGTAACAGGCTATTGTTTTTTGCTGAAATATTATACTTTGTTCCCATTTGCAATTGAAAGTAAGGAAATTTATTATAGGTATTAAGGGTGAAGCTAGATGCATGTAGAAGAAGACTTGTATGTAGATATGAGATAAAGGAAGGCTGACATAATAATTTAGTTTAAGCTGTTGAAGTGTGTAGAATTGCTTAGAGGAAATTGACTATTGAAGGAGTGAAAAAGAAAAAAAATGTAATCTCGCTAAATTGGAGTAGCCCCCTTTGAACAATGGACAGGAAAAGCAGGATTTTTTAAAAGAGAGAGATGGGACTAACCTTATGGAAGAAGGAAGACTGTGACTTCTAATGAATTTGAAACCTCATTATGAATCAGCTGGAAAAACGGGACTTGATTTTAATTTTTTTTTTTTTGATATGTTGCTATAAATGGAGCATAACAAGATTATTGTATGTTAAAAGATGTTAAAAGATATGTTGTAGAGGCTGATCCAGTAGATCTGATGTGCGTTTTGTGATGATGTGTGATTTGTAGTTTTAGTTTAAAAACTTAATAAAATTTATTTAAAAAAAAAAAGTTTAGGTTCAACAAACACTTTGCAAAGGCTCAGAGACTCGCCTGGCTTCAATCCCCAAAAATGCTTGTGCAGAGCAGATTCTACCCACAAGCTCCCTTTTCAAAACTGCTCCTCCCCCAAATCGTGGGGAATCTCAAAGCCTGCCAAAACTCTAGAAAGACGCAAAGAGATCCAACCGATTCTATTCTGTCTCATTGGCACAGAGAAACGGACAAGTCACGCTATCGTGCAGGACAGGTTTATTGAGGATGCTGGGAGAGAGCACTGGGGTGGGAAGCATTTGACAGACACGCAGGTGTTTTTACACAGAGCAGAGAGCAGCCATAGAGGGATGAGGTTAGGAGGGCAAGAGGGGCACGTCTACGTGTGCGACGGTCTTCCCTCTCTCCCTCCCTCAGCCCCTCTCAAAACGTCTTCTGCAGATTCACTTTGGTGAAGCTTTCTGATGGAAGTCTCCACGAGTCCGCTGCCCTCTGTGTGCTGCACCAGGTGTGGCTGAACAGCATTGTGGGTGTCGATGAGAACCGGAGAGGAAGAGCAGCTGTGGGAGGAATGGAGTGGATGGAGAAGCAGATGCAGGCAAGAGACGTGTCGACCTGAGCTCAGCATCTCAGCCTTTCCCGTGGTCGTTCGTTGGGTCGTTGCCAGTGCGGGATGTCTTAGCAGATGCTGAACCTACGCTCCCTGTATCCGATGCAGCTGCTAAAGGGAGCGGAATAAGCGGAACCAGATGGTGCACATGGCGTGTAGCCTCCAACAGCTACACCCTCACAGCTTGCCGACAGGATGGGACCAGGCATGGTCACAACAAAAGCCGGTGGCTGGATGGTGACCTCTGAGGTCGGGAGCTGGTTGATCGGTGAAGGCTGCACCCCGGCAAGCACGCCGAGGTTTGCTGCGGGAGTCACTGCACCGGAGCCCAAGCCATAGCCGGAGCCGTAACCCAAGCCATAGCCGGAGCCGTAACCCAAGCCATAGCCGGAGCCCAAGCCATAGCCGGAGCCATAGCCATAGCCACAGCCCAAGCCCCAGCGGGAGCCCAAACCATAGCCAAGGCCGCCGCAGCCGAGTCCCCTCGATCCAAAGCCGACCACGGGGCTGGAAGCGCAGGATGGGACGGCACAGACGGGTCCGCAGTACGGCATGGCGGGTGGTGGAGTCGAGGCTGCAAGAACGTTCAGGGAAGAAGCAGTCAAGTTGTGCCCAGTTTAGTTCTGCCCACCCGATCCTTCCGTCTTCTTTTCTGTTTCCCTGCACACCCCTAGCAGGATGTCTGCCCTGAAGGAAGCTGGGAACAGGGTCCCCCTTCCAAGCTCTTCAGAAGTGCTTGAAGCACATGACGGCCAGAGTCATGCTGACTGCCCAAGCACCTCCGTGCGGCAGCAGGAAGCCAGGGGAATCCCACCATGAATGCTGGATTGTTCCTGGCCAAGAGTGGCTCCCGCCAGCATGTGCACTCAACAATGCTCCATTGTCCTAGCGTTGGGTCCACACCCAGGGAAGCACTGCCTCCTCTGTTGCTGTGTGGACACAGCAATGCTGTAGGAGCAGGACGACTCTGGGACACAAAAGCTCCCCCCTGGCCGGGCATGCCGAGCAGAAGCGGTCAGCCCGGCTGTGCTGGGAGAGGCAGGGCTCCAAACAGCCTGTGTGCTCGGGGCTGGACACTCTCCTGGCAGGGGCTGTGCTGGCCCCCCAGAGACTCTTTGAACAGGCCAGCAGGAGAAACACTGCCCACACGGCCACTGCACGGTTTGCACATGCCCTGAAGCCTCTCTCTCTGCATGCTGGAAGAGAGGAGCGCAGGAAGGAGAGAGTGACGGACAGATAGGGCGACCAGAGCAAAATCAAAGATACGAGGAAATGGAAGAACATATCTGGAGAATGACAGCGAATGCATGCAGGGGCAGCTGCAGCTGGGCTCCTGGGTCCCCTTCTTCCTGCATTGCCCCATCCCAGGATTGCTGGGACTGTGGGTGTCCAGAAATGCAAGGCTTCGCAGCCTGCAGGACGCCCTGCTGGGCCACCACCCATCTCGGGCGCCCATCCTGTCCAGACGGATTAACGGTCTAGCTCAGAAGAACACCCAGCATGGAAGCCAGAACTGAGGGCGGGTGGGAACGTTCGGCACTCTCAGCCTGCTTGGGTCCCTGCGGAGCTCCTTTTTCAGAAAGCAGCAGCTGGCATTCAAGCCCCCAGTCCGAGTTTCCTGCAGCAATACAGCAACTCAACTCATTCCGACAAGACCTGCTTACCTGTTCCTCTGTGAGCACAAGGCCAGAAGCAGATGCTCTTGCTGGAGGAGCTTAGGCACCAGGGCTTTATATGCTGTTCATCGGCACCTCGAGTTGAGGAGATGCCCCTTTGCATCTTGGAACTTAATTATTTGCCCTCAAAAATGTGCTGTTGCCATCAGATTGAGATTAGTTTCAAAGCATCACAGGGATTATTAACTCCTGCTATTACAAACTTACTCTGATGAAAGGAAGTGAACAATGCTGAGCACGTCTTTCTTCCCAGTCTTCCTCTCCTCCTGCTGCAGGCACTTCCATGGTTACTTACAGTCCAGCCCACCTGGACGAGGCCCTCCCTCTCGACACCATGCATGGGGGAGACCTGCTGAGCGCTGCATTCAGGCGGGCATCTCTTCCTGCATTTAGGAAGGCCGATGCTGCCCCTTTCCCCCCTTTCATTACACACAGAGTCCGTAACGGTAGCTCTTTGCGGTGGCAGCTTTCCCCCCAGGAGAACCTCCTGCACAGTGTGCCGGCCCTCCCCTTGAGATCTGGGTTGGAGGTGCTTCCTTGGGAGCCCTCCTAGAGGGGGATCGGGGAGGTGGCTGCGCGGAGACGGGCCTCCTCTGAGGTCGTGCCGCAGCGACAGAGCTCAGTCAGAGATCTTTTCCTGGCACCGACTCTGCATTCTGTATGGTGCTGGGCCAAAACCTTTGGATTTCCCTGCTATGTTAATGTTTAGAATGCAATTTTAATTGTGGTTGTATTGTACACAGTTGATGCCGTGCTTTGTTTGGTTTCTTGTAAGATCATCCCGACAGTATCTAGTAGTAGAGGGTTCAGAAAAGGCTTCACTAAATGAAGAAATGAATCAATCATTCCCTGGGAGGAAGCTGCAGAACGTTGGGTAGTGTGCCTTGTTTGGGGAATGTCCCATGAATGATGTCAGACAGGCCAGATGTCCCCTTTTGCCCAGCATGAGCAGCGAAAGCACGTGACCAGAGCAAAACCATTGAGAACGGCGCCAAGCAGAGAGGGAGAGAACACCAGTGCCGCTGCTTGGGATGCCAGTCACAATCCGCGCTGTGCAGCATGTGAGTCGGACCAATCAGCAACCTCCCTGTCCATCCCTGTGCGCCCTATTGCTGTGGATCTCAGGCTGGCTGCATGGGGGCCAGGTGCCGGGGGCAGGCATGATGGCGGGTTGGGCAAACATGGCCTCAGGGCGCAGGCCGCCCTCACGCGTTGTATTCGATGGACAGGATGCTCCAGCTGGATGTATACATGGATGTAGCTGGACTGATATTTTAATTGCACTCAGCAATCTTTATGGTCAACAATTATGCAGTGGGTGTTTTAATTAACCCAAGGACGCGGTCTTCAAAAGAGGGAGGCTTTTCTGGTTAATACCTTTATTCTCGTCTTGTCAACAATTTTGCAGAGCTTTCAAGCATTCTCAAGAATCACCGCAACCCATCAGCACTCAGCAGGAACAGGAGGGACCAAGTCACACCACTTCCTCCACCACGAAGCCAATTACCATCAATCTTCCCCACCAAGCGTTGACTGTGCAGCGTCCTTGAACCACGGAGTGCCTCCTGCTGAGCTTTCTTCTCCTCCACCCACAGTCTCCAGGTCATGACACAGATGAACGTTCTGGATTTGCTGGGCCCCTGAGAAACACGCCTGTTCCAGGGCTGCAAGAAAAATGGAATGAAAAGAGAGGAAGAGGCCCAATCCCCGCACTTAAACTGGAGTAGGAACGGGCAGGAAAGAGCATGGCGGGGCCAACTCTTTACATGTTTTGACAGAAAATAAAAAAATTCGGGACAGCCCAGCTCTCTCCAGACAGCACAGCGGGATGGAGCAAGCTTCGAGGTGGGGGACTTTCTTCTGTGTCTACATTCATAGTGCATTCTTTGTATGCTAAATATCCATGAATTTTCCTGACGTTTCCCTGTCCGGTTTGATTTCCTTCTTCTTATGAATGTTGGACCATGTCCCAACTTGACTTTTGACCTGGAAAAAGCAGAGACATATCCTGCTATTTTTTGGTGCATATTTCTTGCAAATTGTTCATCAAAATGCGCGTCGCACATACTCTTCAACGGAAGCAGGACTTCCTGTCTATGCTTTTAATGTCACAACAGAGCGAGTTCTTTTTCAGAATGAGAGAGAGAGAGAGAGAGAGAGAGAGAGAGAGAGAGAGAGAGAGAGAGAGAGAAACATGCACAAGAACTCCACAACAAACACACCCCAGCCTGCACACACCAAGCCTTTCCAAGCTTTTCTTGAGACATTCAGACCACATCACTAGAGAAGTGAAATGAAACCATGCAATACCGTGCTTATCTTCCAGACACAGAGAAACAGAAAGTACTCATTTGACAAAAGAGCGTACGTATTTGCCTTATTTGATATGAGAAGTGCGATGGACATAATCAAAGGGCACATTTCGAGACCTCTGCGCGGAGTGTACTGCACCTGCAGACATAACGAAATCGCCGGATCAGATGAGGACAGGAGTAGGACTGAGCTTCCGGGAGGATGGGGCGATCTTCAGAGAGATGGGGAAGTCCAGGTTGGCCATCGTCTTGCAAGATGGGATGGACCCACGGCATGACGAATGGCGCAGGGTCCCGCCACTGGTGCCGACCTGAGATGCAACGGGTCTGCAACCGGCTCCCGGCTGGCGGAAATGGGCTGCAGGCGGGCCGAGTGGCGCTCCCCTCGCCTGAGCCTGCGGTCCCTTCGGCTGCGGTCCTCTTGCGCCAGAGGAAAGAATTAAGAGGGCTACAAGGTCCAGCCAGTGCTCTGGAGCAATGGGGCAGTGCTGGCAAGGTCCCAGGCTCAGCACCTGTTCTGACAGCCTGGGTGTCCTCAGCCCTTGCAGTTAGGAGAGGAAACCTGGCTCTCACCCCTTCCCGTTCAACTCACCTGCTCTCCTGGCTCTTCCATTTCCCTCCAGTCCCCACGATGGCCTAACTCTGGGCTCTGAGCTGTGGCCTAATCTGCCAAGGCTCTGCTCAAGGGTTCAGCAACACAGCGTCTCCTTGCGGATCGGTCAACGGGCAGCGTTAGCGTCTGTGTTCTCTCAGACTCTCGGCTTGATGTCCCTTGAAGTGGACATGCATGTCCCAAACTCTGCACACTTTGCAAAGTTTGGCAGCCTTTTTTTCCCAGAGCTGAATGCAGGGAATTCTGCCATTGCAAAATACCGTCAGGAGGAACTCTCTCGTTCTGAAAGTGGCTGCAAGTCGAACCGTTGGCGAGAGTTGACGATGTCGCACTGTCCACGTCTGGGAGGGTGAGAGGGACTTCACCTGCCTTTCTCCAAGGACAGGCCAAGAGTGCTCTCACTTCCCTGCTGCTCACTGAGAAGGCCTCTTCCAAATGCGTACCTCTGAAAGTACGCACAGGAAATGCTTGCAGCACGAGGACATGGAGACTGGGAAGAAAGACGTGCTCAGCATTCTTCACTGCCTTTGATCAAAGTAATCTTATAATAGCAGGAGTTAATAATCCCTGCGATTCTTTGAAACAGATTTGAATCTGATGGCAACAGGACATTTTTGAGAGCAATTAATTAAGATCTAAGATGGAAAGGGGCATCTCTAAAGTTCAAGGAGCTGGGGAACAGCATATATAAGCCCTGGTGCCTTCGCTCCTCCAACAACAGCATCTGCTTCTGGACTTCTGCTCCTGAGAGGAAAAGGTGAGCTTGTCTTTTGGAACAACTTTGAGTTGTTGTATTGCTGCAGTAAACTCTGACGGGGAGCTTGAATGCCTGCTGTTGCTTTCTGAATGACGAGCTCTGCGGGGACCCACGTAGCTTCAGACCGATGAAGCTTCCCACCTCTGCTGGGAGGGCTTCCAGCTCAAAGCACCTGCGGTTTGGAGCCATGCCGCTCGGCTCAAAGTCCTGCCCCACGAATATTGCTCTAAAGGGCCAGGCAGGAAGGTGTTCTGCCTCCCAAAGTCGTCCTGCTCCTCCTCCATCAGCTGCGTCCACACAACACCAGTTAAGGCAGCCTTTCCCTGGGTGTGGACCACATATCTCTGACAATGACTCTTTGTGGGTCCATGTGCTTCCGTGAGTGATTCTCGGCCTGGAACAAGCAGCCATTCATGATGGGAATCCTCTGGATTCTTACTGCCGCATGACTGCACTTGCGCCACCGGGGGGTGAGGCACACCTCTGCCCCTGCTGTGCTTTCATGCACCTCTTCCGAAGTGCTAAGCTGAGGGAGATCCAGTTCCCCATTTCCTTCAAGGCAGGCACTCTGCTAAGGTGGTACGCAAAGAAAAGCCAAAGAAATCCTAGAATTAGGTGGGCAGAAGTATATCGGGCACCACGTGACTGCTTCTTCCTTGCATGTTCTTGCAGCCTCGACTCCACCACCCGCCATGCCGTACTGCGGACCCGTCTGTGCCGTCCCATCCTGCGCTTCCAGCCCCGTGGTCAGCTTTGGATCGAGGGGACTCGGCTGCGGCGGCCTTGGCTATGGTTTGGGCTCCCGCTGGGGCTTGGGCTGTGGCTATGGCTATGGCTCCGGCTATGGCTTGGGTTACGGCTCCGGCTATGGCTTGGGTTACGGCTCCGGCTATGGCTTGGGTTACGGCTCCGGCTATGGCTTGGGCTCCGGTGCAGTGACTCCCGCAGCAAACCTCGGCGTGCTTGCCGGGGTGCAGCCTTCACCGATCAACCAGCTCCCGACCTCAGAGGTCACCATCCAGCCACCGGCTTTTGTTGTGACCATGCCTGGTCCCATCCTGTCGGCAAGCTGTGAGGGTGTAGCTGTTGGAGGCTACACGCCATGTGCACCATCTGGTTCCGCTTATTCCGCTCCCTTTAGCAGCTGCATCGGATACAGGGAGCGTAGGTTCAGCATCTGCTAAGACATCCCGCACTGGCAACGACCCAACGAACGACCACGGGAAAGGCTGAGATGCTGAGCTCAGGTCGACACGTCTCTTGCCTGCATCTGCTTCTCCATCCACTCCATTCCTCCCACAGCTGCTCTTCCTCTCCGGTTCTCATCGACACCCACAATGCTGTTCAGCCACACCTGGTGCAGCACACAGAGGGCAGCGGACTCGTGGAGACTTCCATCAGAAAGCTTCACCAAAGTGAATCTGCAGAAGACGTTTTGAGAGGGGCTGAGGGAGGGAGAGAGGGAAGACCGTCGCACACGTAGACGTGCCCCTCTTGCCCTCCTAACCTCATCCCTCTATGGCTGCTCTCTGCTCTGTGTAAAAACACCTGCGTGTCTGTCAAATGCTTCCCACCCCAGTGCTCTCTCCCAGCATCCTCAATAAACCTGTCCTGCATGATAGCGTGACTTGTCCGTTTCTCTGTGCCAATGAGGCAGAATACAATCGGTTGGATCTCTTTGTGTCTTTCTAGAGTTTTGGCAGGCTTTGAGATTCCCCACGATTTGGGGGAGGAGCAGTTTTGAAAAGGGAGCTTGTGGGTAGAATCTGCTCTGCACAAGCATTTTTGGGGATTGAAGCCAGGCGAGTCTCTGAGCCTTTGCAAAGTGTTTGTTGAACTGAATCTTGCCTGGATCCCCATCTGGGCATCTTGCAGTCTCAGTGGCCCCACCTGGTTGCACAATCCCCAGGCTACACCCTGGGTCCATCAAGGCCATCTCCGTGCTGGCTCTTGAGCTACTAACCTCTGCCCAATCCCCATCTTGCACCTCAGCACCTTGAGTCAACTCCCGCTCCTCAGTCCTACTGAAATGCTCACGTCCTCAAGAGGAATCACCATGCCTGGGGCACTGGGGTCCCGTGGGAATGCCTGCCCAGCTGGCCACCACGCTTGCTCTCAGTCCTTGGCTTCCCCGGAACCCCACCTGAAATTGATGATCTGCAGGCCACAGTGGGGAGTAGGGAGATGACAAGTGGGGATCCTCTGGCCTCCCGGACACCTGCAGCTTGGTCCTGTGAATCTCCAAGCAAAGGATCTGGGAGCGGAGATGGGAAGAGGGTCGGAGCATCCGCAGC
Organism: Varanus salvator macromaculatus; assembly: GCA_023646645.1. Classification (NCBI taxonomy): domain Eukaryota; kingdom Metazoa; phylum Chordata; class Lepidosauria; order Squamata; family Varanidae; genus Varanus; species Varanus salvator. The sequence goes on along the minus strand of JAIXND010000803.1, from coordinate 5,115,074 downwards.
ATCTCCCCCCATCCAGTCTTTGTCAGCCAAGCCCTGCAACCGCCCACACTGGACCTGTAGCATCCCTGGACCTGGATCGTTGCTTTTCTCATGGCCCAGTTCTCCGGGCACAAGGTTTTCTTTTGCACATTGAGTCAGTCTAGGAACAAGCACAGCCGAATGCAATGATGGGAGACCATTGTCCAAGAAGGCTTTCCCTCAGACTGAATGGCCCACTAGGTCCCTGGGGTGCCAGGCCCCCATCAATAAAGGCTCTGTGGAAAGGGCTGCTGCTGAAGGTGCTGAACACCGTACAGCGGGAGAGTCCACCCACACTGAGCACCCAAGGCGTGCCCTGCTGTGCGGGCTCAGCAGCTTGCCTTGTTCGCCACTCTCAAGCTGTTGTGCCAGGTTCAGGCACTCCAGACATACTCACTGCCCTTTGCCACGTTGGCCAGGCCTGCCAGGGGGAAGATGCCCTCCTCCCGTTCCCAAGAGGATGGGGGATGGGTACACCCTACCTGTCGGGAAGGAACAAAGCCGTCAATCACACATCCTTGCAAAGTGGTGAGCAAAACCTGGTCCCCTTTATCGGCATGTATAATGTGAGGCTATCCAAGTGTTTTACAGAGGAGATACAGGTCTGTATTTCCTGGGTCTTCTCCGTGATTGTGGGCTCCCCACATCAGCAAACTGCCCAGCCTGGCAGAGTGGCGCCTTGCTGTGGCCCAGAGCATCTTCCTCCGTGAACTTCTAAGCTTTCTTAGGAACCTTCCTCGCTGCCATGATCTTCCCTTTCAGCGGCATTGTTGTGCTGCCTGGAATCAGCTGCATTGCACTGAGAAGGGGCTGCCAGGCAGAGGGCGTCTCCTGCTCCGTGCTTTGCAGCTCCGCTCATGTCTTGCATGCCAAACCCCTCCCAGGAATGCCCTGCGACCACAAAAGAGAGCTTGGCAGGAGACCCTGCACAGTCGACAACGCTGTGGTGGGGACAGCTGAGCGGCACCTTTTGCTGTAGACAGTCGGTGCGATACGGTCGCTTCTGCCTCTGCTGGGTGCTGATTGGTTGCCCTGCCTGCTGGGAAGGCTTGACAGCTTTGCAAGATCGTTGCCAAGACAAGAATGAATGCGCAAACCCGGAAAAGACTCCGGGAGATCTTTCGAAGGCAGCACCCTTGGAGTTATGATAAATACCCAGCCGCCTGCATCCCTGTTTACCCATGCAAGCAAGTGTATCCCAATTTTTAAAAAGTCTCAGCTACATCATGTCTTCTATCAGCTTGAGCAGATGCCAGGGTCCAATAGAGGAGTTGCTTCCATGCTTTCGGAGCACTTGCCTCCTGCATCTTCTTCCCTTACCTGAGGCTGCTTTTCCCGTACAAGGGCATTGCTTCTCATTTGAAACTTCCGTGTACTTTCTGTCCTTGCTGTGCTTGGTGCTGTGGAGAAGGGGCGGCTGCCTGGCCCTCTGTGCCAGACAGTGAGGGAGAACCGCTTGATCCGTTTCCTTCCCGAGTTGGCCTCCCTGCAGAGATGCATCCTGCTTTTGTTCTTCATCCGTCAGGACACGTGAAGGTTCTAAGGGACCCAAGGAGCCTTAGTTTCATTGACCAACTGCCTCAAATTCCAGGAGCCACCCCAACCCTGAGATCCGGGAAAGGGGATTGGGGATACCCTGGTTGGGGGTTGATCAACACAGAACACAATCCTCTGTGGATTTAGACAGAGAGAGCCCCATACTGCATCCACGAACTACATTGCCCCACATTCTCCAGTGCTCCCAGTTGCTCTGCCTCCTGCTTAGAAGGCCAGTAGTAATTCCAGATCCTTATCCAAGTCCAAGTGGGGGGAATATCAGCGACATCACGCCTGAAGCTGGAGAGTTGGAGGCTGTGTTGGACTGCATATTCGAAGTCCTTTTCCTTGGTCACTGAGGAAGATTGTGAACAGTGTCTTACAATCTGAAATGCTGGATGGAAGGGAATGGTCTGTCAGAAGACATGACACAGCTTGCACTTCCCCCTAGTGGCCTCTGCAATCTCCAGGAGATGTTGCACATCTTTACATGGGAGAAAGTCCAGGGATGTGCGCCATGTCCATCCCGCCTCCCTGTCCCTTTGTGGGGATGCCTCGTTCCATCCCCTCTGTGGAGCATGTGAGTGGGCCAATGAGGTTTCTCCTTTTACATCAATCTGCCTCCTATTGCAGACTGTTGTATGTAATTGCCAGATTGGGGTCATGGGGGTCAGGTGGTGGGAGCTGGTGTGAGGCCGGACTTGCGCAGGCATTCCCATAGCATACAAATCACCCCGCTCTTCTAGATTCGTACAGGGAGGAGGAATGATCCAAAGGTATTGAAAAGAAGAACTTGGGGAGTGAGTTCTACAAGCACTTTGTCATTGCTCAGAAACTTTTCTGGAGGAGTTTTGTGCGGAGACAAGATAGGGTGTTTTGCCAAAGAAACAGAGCAAGCTGGTGGTTGTCAGTGTGAGGCTGGGTGGCTCATCATGCCCGGCCCAACTTGCCACCAGCACATGCCCCACTAATGCATCATTTTCATGGAGATGCAGTCCACACCCCGGGGAAGAATGATTTCTGTGGTGTTTTGGGAGCACAGTGGATGCAGGAGGAGTGGGACAGCTTTGGGACATGAAAGCAGGACATGCCAAGCAGAAGTGGTGAGCCGGGGCTGTGCTGGGAGAGGATGCCTAAGCTCTGCAGGATTGTTTGGGGTTGGAAACTCTCCAGGCAGGGGCTGTGCTGGCTACCAGGACAATCAGAGACCAGGCCAGCAAGGCAAAGATTGCCCAACCTGCTCAGCCCACTTTGCACATACTCTAAAGCCTCTCTCTGTGTGTGCTGGAAGGAAGGAGGGGAGGAAGGAAAGAGTGATGTGCAGATACAGTGACCAAAACAAAATCAAGGACATGAGGAAATGGAAGAACATATCTGGAGAATGACAGCGAATGCATGCAGGGGCAGCTGCAGCTGGGCTCCTGGGTCCCCTTCTTCCTGCATTGCCCCATCCCAGGATTGGTGGGACTGTGGGTGTCCAGAAATGCAAGGCTTTGCAGCCTGCAGGATGCCCTGGTGGGCCACCATCCATCTCGGGCACCCATCTTGTCCAGATGGATTAATGGTCCAGCTCAGAAGAACACCCACCAAAGACAAAGAAGTTGGAAGTGGAAGCAGGTGGGAACATTTAGAAGTCTCAGCCTACTTGGGTCCCCCTAGAGCTCGTCTTTCAGAACACAACAGCCGCCATTCAAGCTCCCAGTCAGAGTTTACTGCAGCAATACAACAATTCAGATCAATCCATTTAAGACCTGCTTCCTGAACAAGCAGAAGGCTGGAAACAGATGCTGTTGTTGGAAGAGCGCAGACACCAGGGCTTTATATGCTGTTCATCGGCATCTCGATCTTAAGAGATGCCCGTTTGCATCTTAAAACTTAATTATTTGCACTAAAAAAGTACTGCTGCCATCAGATTGAGATTAGTTTCAGAGAATCGCAGGGATTATTAACTCCTGCTATTATAAGATTCTCCTTCATGGATCACTGCCTTGTCATGGCGAAGGGGCTTGCGTAGCTCAATGAAGCTATGAGCTATGCTGTGCAGGGTCACCCAAGACGGACAGGTCATAGCAGAGAGCTCTGACAAAACGTGATCCACTGGAGAAGGAAATGGCAACCCACTCCAGTAACTTTGCCATGAAAACCCCATGGACAGTACCAAAAGGCAAAAAGATATGACGCCAGAAGATGAGCCCCTCAGGTCGGAAGGTGTCCAATATGCTACTGGGAAAGAGCGGAGGGCTAGTACTAGTAGCGCCAGAAAGAATGAAGCGACTGGGTCAAAGCCGAAAGGACACTCAGTTGCTGATGTATCTGGTGGTGAAAGGAAAGTCCGATGCTGTAAAGATCTATACTCCATAGGAACCTGGAATGTAAGATCCATGAATCAAGGCAAGCTGGATGTGGTCAAACAAGAGATGACAAGACTGAACATCAACATCTTAGGAATCAGTGAACTAAAATGGACAGGCATGGGTGAATTTAGTTCAGATGACCATCAGGTATACTACTGTGGGCAAGAATCCATCAGAAGAAATGGAGTAGCCTTCACAGTCAATAAAAGAGTAGGAAAAGCAGTACTGGGATACAATCTCCAAAATGACAGGATGCTCTCAGTTTGAATCCAAGGCAAACCATTCAACATCACAATAGTCCAAGTCTATGCCCCAACCACTGGTGCTGAAGAGGCTGAAGTTGACCAGTTCTATGAAGGCCTACAACACCTTCTAGAATTAACTCCAAAAAATGATGTCCTTATCATCATGGGGGATTGGAATGCTGAAGTAGGAAGCGAAAAGATAACCAGAATAACAGGCAAGTTTGGCCTTAGAGTACAAAATGAAGCAGGGCACAGGCTGGTAGAATTTTGTCAAGAGAATACGATGGTCATAGCAAACACTCTTTTCCATCCACCCAAGAGACAACTCTACACATGGACATCACCAGACGGTCAACACAGAAATCAGATTGACTATGTGTTCTGCAGCCAAAGATGGAGAAGCTCTATACAGTCAGTAAAAACTAGACCAGGAGCTGACTGTGGCTCAGATCATGAGCTGCTTCTTGCAAAATTTAGGCTTAAGTTGAAGAAAGTAGGGAAAAGCACTAGGCCACTCAGGTATGACCTAAATCATATCCCTGATGAATATACAGTAGAGGTGACAAATAGATTTAAGGAATTAGATCTGATAGACAGAGTGCCTGAAGAACTATGGACAGAGGTTTGCAACATTGTACAAGAGGCAGCAACTAAAACCATCCCAAAGAAAAAGAAATGCAAGAAAGCAAAATGGCTGACTGAGGAAGCTTTACAAATAGCTGAGGAAAGAAGGGAAGCAAAAGGCAAGGGAGAAAGAGAAAGATACACCCAATTGAATGCAGAATTCCAAAGAATAGCTAGAAGAGAGAAGAATGCCTTCTTAAATGAACAGTGCAAAGAAATAGAAGAAAACAACAGAATAGGGAGGACCAGAGATCTCTTCAAGAAAATTGGAGATATGAAGGGAACATTTCATGCAAAGATGGGCATAATAAAGGACCAAAATGGTAGGGACCTAACAGAGGCAGAAGAGATTAAGAATAGGTGGCAAGATTACACAGAAGAGCTATACAAGAAAGAGCTTAACGTCCCTGATAACCACGATGGGGTGGTCACTGACCTCGAGCCAGACATCCTGGCATGTGAAGTCAAATGGGCCTTAGGAAGTCTGAGCAACAACAAAGCTAGTGGAGGCGACAGTATTCCAGTTGAGCTGTTCAAAATCCTAAAAGACAATGCAGTAAAAGTGCTACACTCAATATGCCAGCAAATTTGGAAAACTCAACAGTGGCCACAGGATTGGAAAAGGTCAGTTTACATTCCGATCTCAAAGAAGGGCAATGCCAAAGAATGATCAGACTACCGCACCATTGCACTCATTTCACATGCTAGCAAAGTGACGCTCAAAATCCTACAAGCTAGGCTCCAGCAGTATGTGGACCGAGAACTACCAGAAGTACAGGCAGGATTTTGAAGAGGGAGAGGAACTAGAGATCAAATTGCCAACATACGCTGGATCATGGAGAAAGCCAGGGAGTTCCAGAAAAAGATCTACTTCTGCTTCATTGACTACGCTAAAGCCTTTGATTGTGTGGATCACAACAAATTGTGGCAAGTTCTTAAAGAGATGGGAGTACCAGACCATCTTATTTGTCTCTTGAGAAACCTATATGCAGGTCAAGAAGCAACAGTGAGAACCGGACACGGAACCACTGATTGGTTCAAAATTGAGAAAGGAGTTCGGCAAGGCTGTATACTGTCGCCCTGCCTATTTAACTTATATGCAGAGCACATCATGAGAAAGGCGGGGCTAGATGAATCACCAGTTGGAATCAAGATTGCTGGGAGAAATATCAACAACCTCAGATATGCAGATGATACCACTCTAATGGCAGAAAGTGAAGAGGAACTAAAGATCCTCTTGATGCGGGTGAAAGAGGAGAGTGAAAAAGTTGGTTTGAAACTCAACATTAAGAAAACTAAGATCATGGCATCCGGTCCTCTCACTTCCTGGCAAATAGATGGGGAAGCAATGGAGGTAGTGACAGATTTTATTTTCCTGGGCTCCAAGATCACCGCGGACAGGGACTGCAGCCAAGAAATTAAAAGATGCTTGCTCCTGGGGAGGAAAGCTATGGCAAATCTAGAGAGCATACTAAAAAGCAGAGACATCACCCTACCAACAAAAGTGCGTATAGTCAAGGCGATGGTTTTCTCAGTGGCAATGTGTGGCTGTGAAAGCTGGACCAGAAGGAAGGCTGAGAGCCAAAGGATTGAGGCCTTTGAATTGTGGTGCTGGAGAAGACTCCTGCGAGTCCCTTGGACCGCAAGGCGATCAAACCGGTCAGTCCTAGAGGAGATCAACCCTGACTGCTCTTTAGAAGGCCAGATCCTGAAGATGAAACTCAAATACTTTGGCCACCTAATGAGAAGGAAGGACTCCCTGGAGAAGAGCCTAATGCTGGGAATAATAGATGGCAAAAGAAGAAGGGGACGGCAGAGGATGAGGTGGCTGGATGGGGTCACTGAAGAAGTCGGTGTGAGCTTAGGTGGACTCCAGGGGATGGTGGAGGACAGGAAGGCCTGGAGGAGTGTTGTCCATGGGGTCACGATGGGTCGGACATGACTTTGTGACTAACAACAACAACAACAAATTATAAGATTACTTTGATCATAGGCAGTGAGCAATGCTGAATGCCTCTTTCTTCCTAGTCTTCCCTTCCTCGGGCTGCATGCAGTTAACGTGTTTATGTGCAAATCTGCCGAAGGGGAGCAGGCCTTCTCACAGGACGCCATGGAGGGGAGAGACCCCTGCTCTCTGCGTTTGGGAAGGCATGTGGACTCCCGCCAAGTGTTCATCTTGCAGTCACATTCAGAATACGACTTTCCCCCGTCTCATTACAGACGCAGTTCGTAGTGACAGCTCTTTGCAATGGCACAATTTCCTCCAGGAGTACCTCCTCCACTGTGTCCAGTGCTGGGTCAGAGTGCTTCTTCGTGAGCCCTCCTAGAGGGGGATTCTTTGCAGTGGTGCAGGGCCTTCTTTGCAGTGGTGCCCCGGTTATGGAACCCACTCCTAAGGGAGGTTGGCCTGGCATGGACACTGTATTATTTTTGGTGCCAGTCCAAAATGTTTTTCTTTTCCCAGTATTTTAAGCTTTAGTTTATGATTTTAATTGGTATTTTATTGTACACAATTGATGCTGTGCTTTGTATGTGTGTGTTTCTTGTAAGACCATCCTGAAAGTATTTGGCAGTGAACCACTTAGAAAAAGTTTAATTAAAGGAAGAAGTAAATAAATAAGTCTCTTGGAGAAAGCTGCAGAACTATGGAAAGTGTGCCTTGTTTGGGAAATGTCCCATGAATGATGTCTGACAGGACAGATGTCCCCTTTTGCCCAGCATGAGCAGCGAAAGCATGTGACCACAGCAAAGTTGTGGAGAAAAACATGAGGCAGAGAGTGAGAGAACACAAATGCCGCTGGTTGGGATGCCTTTCACAATCTCTGTTGTGTAGCATGTGAGTTGGACCAATTCCGTTTCTCCCTTTCCATCCCTCTGCATCCTAATGCACTAGATCGCAGGTTGGGTGCATGGGGGCCAGGTGCTGGGAGCAGACATGATGGCGGGCTTGGACAAGCTGGGCCCCCACACTTGTTGTATTCTATAGAGAGGATGGATACCCCAAACATGTCAGAAGGAGACTTTGGGGAGGAATCACTGGACTGGGTTCCACAACCACTTATTTCATGCATAGAAACTTGTCTGTTTGGTTTCCAGCAAACTATTCAGGGAAAATGCTTGCGCGCCTGAACGGCTTGTGCGCCTGAACGGCTTCTCTCTCCTAGAAACGCGCAGGAGGACGAGGGAAGATGCTCCCTGGAGCCAGGCAGTTGCTCCGGAGCTGCCAGGGAAGATGGCATGCATCGCCGCCTCTTCCTCAGCCCCTGGCACTTCTTGATCCCGCTTCGGCAGGCGGAGGGAGAAGCAAAGGCGATTGTTCTCTGCCGACGCACCGGACACAGTTAAGGCGCCGGCCACACCCGGGGGAGGCAGCCGGAGCAGCCCTGACACCGCTGCTCCGCTCCGACGCCGTCCACCGCCGTCGGAGGGGCCGAGCCACGCCACGCCGGAGCCCGGAGCCGTGCCACAACATCGCCGCGGGAGCTCCGGAGGCTGCGCCACGCTGGAACTACACCCCGGACGGCTGCCGGTACCCTCGCGCCCCCCCCCGCGCCGCGGACCCACCAGCGGCCACCGCGGCTCCCACCGGCACCCGCCGGCACCCAGGCCCCCGCTCCGAGCCCGCCGCCCTCGTGTCGTGAGTGGCAGGCACGCCGAGGAGGGCGGGGCGGGGCGGGGCGGGGCCGGTGGCCGGTGGCCGGAAGTCGGGCCGGAAGTGGAGGCCGCGGGGCCTACAAGGCGCCGGCCACACCCGGGGGAGGCAGCCGGAGCAGCCCTGACACCGCTGCTCCGCTCCAACGCCGTCCACCGCCGTCGGAGGGGACGAGCCACGCCACGCCGGAGCCCGGAGCCGTGCCACAACATCGCCGCGGGAGCTCCGGAGGCCGCACCGCGCCGCGCCGGAACTACACCCCGGACGGCTGCCAGTACCCTCGCGCCCCCCCCCGCACCGCGGACCCACCGGGCGGCCGCCGCGGCTCCCACCGGCACCCGCCGGCACCCAGGCCCCCGCTCCGAGCCCGCCGCCCTCGTGTCGTGAGTGGCAGGCACACCGAGGAGGGCGGGGCGGGGTGGGGCCGGTGGCCGGAAGTCGGGCCGGAAGTCGGGCCGGAAGTGGAGGCCGCGGGGCCTACAAGGCGCCGGCCGCACCCGGGGCCGGCAGCCTCGGGCCGGCGGCCGAAGGGCGACGGCCCAAGGGCGGTCACCGCCGTTTGGGCCGTTGGGGCCGTTTGGGGGCTGGGCTGGCCAGGGACTTTGTCATTGGGCCTCTACTTGAACTCTTTCGGACCGTGGCTGGGCTTTCCGGGGCGAGGGACTTTTTATAGTTGTAATCTTTTAAGTGTTTTAAGGGCCCATCTCAGGTCAGGTTAATTAAGTTACCTGGGGAGCGCGCGGGCGCCACCATTGGGGTGGTGATGGGGAATGGTCGCTATGGTCGCATTGGGGGTTTAACGGTCCCGCCTAGGAGAAGGCGGGACAGATGGTTAACACCTGTTCCTTCTTCTGGTTATTCCCCCAGCCGGCGGGTGCCTGGAAGTCTTGTCAGCTGCCCCACGGGACTGACGGTGCTGTTACTTAATGCCAGGTCGGTCCGCAATAAAGCCAATATCATCCATGACCTGATCATGGATGAGAGGGCCGACCTGGCCTGCATCACCGAGACCTGGGCGGGAGAGGGGGGGGATGTTGCCCTCTCGGAATTATGCCCGCCCGGGTACTTAGTTCAGCACCGTCCACGCCCGGAGGGGAGGGGAGGGGGGGTCGCTTTAGTTTACCGGGCTTCTTTTTCCCTCACGGGGCTTCCCGTCCCTTCGAGGCCGGGGCTGGAGTGCCTCCACTTGGTGTTGGGCGACCGAGACAGATTGGGGATTCTGTTGGTGTACCGAGCACCCTTCTGCCCAACAGACTCCCTGCCTGAGCTGATGGAAGTCGTCTCGAACCTGGTGTTGAAGACCCCCAGGATGTTGGTCCTGGGGGACTTCAATCTCCATGCCGAGACGGACTTGTCCGGGGCGGCTCAGGACTTCATGGCTTCCATGACGGCCATGGGGCTGTCTCAACATGTCATTGGCCCAACCCATGAAGGTGGACACACTCTGGACCTGGTTTTCTCGACGGGGGAGGAAGAGGGTGATCTGAGGGTGAGGAATCTATGCTTGACGCCCTTGTCATGGTCAGATCACTTCCTCGTGAGGTTTGAGCTCGAGAGTGGCATCTCCCTCTGTAAGGGTGCGGACCAGATTGTGATGGTCCACCCCCGGAGTCGGATGGATCCTGATGGATTCCTGAGGGCTCTGGGGGATTTTCCGGCTGACAAGGCTGGCGCTCCTGTTGAGGCCCTGGTTGATATATGGAATGGGGAGATGTCCAGGGCCATCGACACGATCGCTCCTAAGCGCCCTCTCCAACCAGGCAGAGCCCGATCATCCCCCTGGTACACTCCAAAGTTACGGGTGATGAAGCGGGTTGGGAGACGGCTAGAGCGTAAATGGAGGAAATCTCGTGACGAGTCTGACCGAACACATCTTAGAGCACACTATCGAGCCTATGCTGTGGCGGTGAGGGCGGCGAAGAAGCGATTCTTCTCCACGTCCATTGCCTCCTCGAAGTGCCGTCCGGTGGAGATTTTTCGGGTGGTTCAGGGGCTGACTAACTCTGGCCCTGAAAAAGATCTCGTGCCACCCTCGAAAGCCCGCTGTGACGATTTCGCCACGCATTTTAGGGAGAAAGTTGCTCTGATTCGTCACGAACTGGACTCCACCCTTGATACAGTTTCTCTCGGGGAGGGACCAACCGCACGTGCTTGTCCCTCGTTAATGGATGATTTTCAGTTGTTGCGGCCTGATGATGTGGACAAGGTGCTTGGATCGGTACGCTCAACCACCTGTTTACTGGACCTGTGCCCATCCTGGCTATTAAAGAGTGCCAAGGTCGGGATTGTGCCCTGGATCTTGGAGGTGGTAAATGCCTCCTTGAGAGACGGCCGGGTGCCTGCCCCTTTAAAGGAGGCGGTAGTCCGGCCAGCCCTCAAGAAGGCTTCCCTGGATCCAGAGGTGGTCGCCAATTATAGACCGGTGGCCAACATCCCGTTTTTGGGCAAGGTGCTGGAGCGGGTGGTGGCGGGACAACTCCAAGCACTCTTGGATGAAACTGATTATCTGGACCCATTTCAGTCCGGTTTCAGACCCGGTTTCAGCACTGAATCTGCCTTGGTCGCCCTGTATGATGACCTATGCAGGGAGAGAGACAGTGGGAGTGCGTCCCTGTTGGTTCTCCTGGACCTCTCGGTGGCTTTCGATACCATCGACCATGGTATCCTTCTGGATAGGCTGGCGGGATTGGGAGTTGGAGGCACTGCTTTGCAGTGGTTCCGCTCCTATCTTAATGGCCGATTCCAGAAGGTGGCACTGGGGACTATGGCTCTGCGCCATGGCAGCTTTGCCATGGAGTTCTGCAGGGTTCCATTTTGTCCCCTTTGCTGTTCAACATCTACATGAAACCGCTGGGAGAGGTCATTAGGAGGTGTGGGCTGCAGAATCATCAGTACGCTGATGATACCCAGCTCTACCTCTTGTTTTCCACCGATCCAGGTGAGGCGGTGGCTGTGCTGAACCGGTGCCTGGCCGAGGTAATGGGCTGGATGAGGGCCAATAAACTGAGGCTCAATCCTGACAAGACGGAGGTCCTGTTGGTAGGTGGTTCAGGCTTCGGAATGGGGGACCTGACCCTAGTCTTGAATGGGGTTGCACTCCCTCTGAAGGACAGGGTCTGCAGCTTGGGGGTCCTCCTCGACCCGGAGCTGACCTTGGTAGCCCAAGTGTCAGCAGTGGCGAGGAGTGCCTTCCATCAGCTTCGGCTGATCCATCAGCTGCGTCCCTTTCTGGAATTCAACTGCTTGGCGACGGTGACTCACGCGTTGGTGACTTCCCGGCTAGACTACTGTAATGCGCTCTACGTGGGGCTACCCTTGAAGACTGTCCGGATACTTCAATTGGTGCAGAATAGAGCTGCCAGGGTGCTGACGGGGACTGGGCGTGGTTCTCATATCACCCCAGTTCTCCGTCAGCTTCACTGGCTCCCCATTGAAGTCCGGGCCCAATTCAAGGTGTTGGTTCTTACCTATAAAGCCCTTAACGGCTTGGGTCCCGGTTACCTCAAGGAGCGCCTGCGACCATATACACCCTCCCGCCCCTTACGATCTGCTGCTGATGCCCTCCTCCGGGAACCCTCTGTGAGAGATATTAGGAGGGTGAGTACCCGGAGGAGGGCTTTCTCTGCGGTGGCGCCCCATCTATGGAATGTGCTCCCCAGAGAGGCTCGCCTGGCGCCGTCTTTATTCGCTTTTCAGCGCCAGGCGAAGACCTTTTTATTTAAACAATATTTTAAATGTTAATTTATTTATATTGAGATGTTTTTAATTTAGACCTGGAGATGGGGCAGTTTTTAATGTTGTGTTATTAAGATTGTGTTTTTAGGATTTGGAAATTTTAATGTTTTAGAATTGTTATTGTTATTGTGAGCCGCCCCGACGCTTGTGGCAAGGGGCGGCCTATAAATTTCCAAATAAATAAATAAATAAATAAAATATTAAGAAGGTGCATTAAAGGTATGAAAACTCGAACTACACCCTTCAAGGAACAGTCCTACCTGGAAGCAGAAGATTTATCAAGATGACTTTTCCAAGTCGGCACATCAACGGCTTTTCTTGATGAGCTTACATAAAAGGAACACAAGCAAGATGTTGACTAATGATGAACCTGCATCACTGCAGCTTGATGTACATCCCTCAAAATGTATCTGTTGAGGCAACACCGTGTATGTACCACATAATGACTCAGAAATTATAGAAGCATCTCTTCTAGAGGACACTGGGAGATGCCCCAGCTGGATGTGTAAATGGATGCAGCTGAACTTATATTTTAATTGCACTCAGCAATCTTTATGATCAACAATTATGCAGGAGACAGAGTGTTTTTAATTAACTCAAGGATGCTGTCTTCAAAAGAGGGAGGCTTTTCTGATTTACACCTTTATTCTCATCCTGCCAACAATTTTGCAAAGCTTTCAAGCATTCTCAAGAATCACCGCAACCCATCAGCACTCAGCAGGAACAGGAGGGACCAAGTCACACCACTTCTCTCCACCACGAAGCCAATTACCGTCAATCTTCCCCACCAAGCGTTGACTGTGCAGCGTCCTTGAACCATGGAGTGCCTCCTGCTGAGCTTTCCTCTCCTCCACCCACAGTCTCCAGGTCATGACACAGATGAACGTTCTGGATTTGCTGGGCCCCTGAGAAACACGCCTGTTCCAGGGCTGCAAGAAAAATGGAATGAAAAGAGAGCAAGAGGCCCAATCCCCGCAATTAAACTAGAGTAGGAATGGGCAGGAAAGAGCATGGTGGGACCAAACTTTTACCTTGTTTGGCAGACAAAAAGGAAATCCTACACAGACTTGCTTTCTCCTGACAACATCGCTGCATGGAGCAAGCTTGGAGATAGATAACTTTTCTTCTGTGTCTACATTCGCAGTGCATTCTTAGTACACAAATTATCCATGAATTTTGCTCATGTTTCCCAGGCTGCTTTGAATCTCTTCTTCACATGGATCTCATTCCCTACTCCTAATTCATTTTTGAGCTGGAAAATGCAGACATATCCTGTAATGATTTAGTACACATTACTTGCAAATCTTTTGACAAAATGGGTGTATCATATACTCTTATGGGGAAACAGGCACTTTTATCTCAAAACAGAGAGAGTTCATTTTCAGAATGCAAGAGAGAGGAAGAAACATCCACAAGAACTCCACAACAAACACACACCAGCCTGCACACACCATGCCTTTCCAAGTTTTCCTTGAGATGTGCAACTAAATAAAATAAATAAAAACATGTAATATTGTGCTTACCTTTGAGAAATCAAGGAACAAAACATCCTCTTCAGAAATGCACACTCATTTGCCTTATTTGATAAGAGAAGTGCGATGGACATAATCAAAGGGCACATTTCGAGACCTCTGCGCGGAGTGTACTGCACCTGCAGAAATAACGAAATTGCCAGATCAGATGAGCACAGGAGTAGGACTGAGCTTCCGGGAGGATGGGGCGATCTTCAGAGAGATGGGGAAGTCCAGGTTGGCCATCGTCTTGCAAGATGGGCTGGACCCACGGCATGACGAATGGCACAGGGTCCCGCCACTGGTGCCGACCTGAGATGCAACGGGTCTGCCACTGGCTCCCGGCTGGCGGAAATGGGCTGCAGGTGGGCCGAGTGGCACTCATCTCATCCGAACAGGTGGTCCCTTTGGCTGCGGTCCTCTTGTGATGGAGGAAACATTCATAGTGGAGCAAACGAGCAGTGTTGACAAGGTCCAGGGCTCTGCACTCCTTCTGCCTGCCTTTGGTGACCACAACCCTCAGAACTGAACTGAGAGAGTAAACTTGGATCGCACCCCAAAAACGACCTTCTCGTTCCCATCCAAGTCAACATCTTTCCTGCCTCACGTTTTTTCTTTTGATCCAAACTGATGGCCTGATTCTGGACTCTCTAAGCCTGCATCTTGATCTGCCAAGGCTGAGCTTAAGTGTTTAGCACTGGAGTGTCTCTAATGGGGAGGCATCAAAAGGCCGCAGGTGTGTTCTCTCTGATTCGCTGCTTGATCCCCTTCACAACAGCTTTGCCATGGCCACTTGCCGTCTCCATCCATCCTGCAAAATGGAGAAACCATGCCGATCAAACATGTTGAAACCGTGCCGATCAAACATTTCCCAAACTCTGCACACTTTCCAAAGTTCTGCAGCTTCTTCCCAGAGACAAATGCAGGGAATTCTGCCATTGCAAAACACTGTCATGACAAATCTCCCGGAACAAAAAGTCCAACTGTGACTGCAAGATGAACCATTGGTGAAAGTTGACAATGTCCAAATGTCCATCCATGGGAGTCTGAAAGGGATGGGATCTGCCTTTCCCACCCATAATGTTTACTGAGAAGGCCACTTAGAAACATCGAAGGAGTTGTGAGGTGTCATCTCACAGTTGTAAAATGAACCACATTCAAGCCGACAATAAAACTCAAGTCTTTGATTGCTACTTTTCTACAAGATTTACGATGCTATGAATAAGCTCTACTGCAATGACCTTCACAAGTTAGTTGCTACCTTCTTAATGACGTCCCTCAGGGAACCCACATGGAATTAGCTTTCTTTATCCCACCTTTCCCCCCTGAGGTGGGACAAAGCCTCCTTTTGTTCCAATCAGAGTAGGGAGTGTCTAAGAGTCGCACGAGACAAATCTATCCCACCTCCTGCGTCTTCTGTGTTCAGGAGACTCAACATCAGGAGGAAGGGGGTATCCCGCCCGTGCTCTCCATGGGCAGAACTTGTAGTGTCTTTTCCCTCAGGGCCTTCGTGGTCAGACAGAGGCTTGGCTGTTTGCCCAAGGGGTAAAAGGTCAGGATGAGGGATGGCTATCTGTTCAGCTACTCCCAAGCCAGGTTGTGGAAGGGTCACTTGGCCACCGGGCCAAGTATAAATCCTCCTGTTCTGATGTCTGATTCTCTCTTTGGGCGTTTGACTCTTCCTCATGAGGTGCTGCCTCTGTTGAGGCATCAGGCATGACAGAAACAGAGCGAGTCAGAAGGGGTCTCCTGGGCCATCTCGTTTGACCCCCGGTTCCAGCTGGCTCTGTTCACGACATGCCCACTATGTGCATGTCCAGCCTATCTTTGAACACCCTCACCGATGGGGCCTCAACCATCTCTTCCAATTGGGCACCTCTTAAGCAGACACTGTAACTGCTTGAAGCATGAGGAAATGAAGACTGGGAAGAGAGACACATTCAGTATTTTTAATTGCCTTTGATCAAAGTAAGATTATAACAGCAGGAGTTAATAAGCCTTGTGAGTTTATGATGCTAATTTTACTCTGATGGCAACAGCACATTTTTGAGGGCAAATAATTAAGTTCTCAGGAGAAGGAGTGTCTCTTCAATTTGAGGTGCCAATGAACAGCATATAAAAGCCCTGATGCCTACACTCTTCCAACAACATCATCTCCATCTGTCCTTCTGCTCGTAGAGGGAAAGATAAACTCATCTTTTGGAAATGTTTTGAGTTGTTGTTTTGCTGCAATACATTCTCCCTGACAGCTTGAAGTCCTGCTGTTGCTTTCTGAAAGATGAGCTCTGCACACAGCCACCTAGGTTGAGACAGTGAAATATTTTCACCTGCGGTCAGTCCTGGCTTCCTTGGGTGGGTGTCTCTGGTGGGTTTTCTTTTGAGCAAGACCATTCGTCCATCTGGCCAGATAAGGCACCAGTAATTGATGGTGGCCCTCCAGGGGTTCCGGCAGGCCGAGAAGCACCATAGGGACAGCCCACAGAGTTTCAGTAATGTCTCCTTCACTGACAGTCTTGTATTCTGGCCACCCACCTCCCCAGCACTGAGGGCCAAGCAAGGGAGAGGAGCATGGAGAACCCCAGGTGCCACTGAACCTGAATGTATAAGATGGTTTTCTCCAAATTTGTTCTTCAATGTCCACACGTCTCTGATTTTGCCTTGCTCCTTCTCGCCTTCCTTCTGTCCTTCCATCCTTCCAGCTCACACACAGATAGCATCTTTAGAGCATGTTCGACTGGTGCTTTGCCAGCTTGGGCAATGTTTGCCCCACTGGCCTGGTCTCTGATTGTCTTGGTAGGCAGCACAGCCCCTTCCAAGGAGTTTTTCCAGCTCTGAACCACCTGCAGTTTGGACCCATGCCTCTCCCAGCACAGCCAGCCTGACCACTTCTGCTCTGAGGGGTCAGCCAGGGGAGACTTCTGTGTACCTTCGTCATCCTGATCCTCTTGCATCTGCTCTGTCCACAGCACACTGAAGAAATCAGTCTGTCCCAGGGTGTGGCCCAAATGTCTATGAAAATGAAGTATTTGTGGGTGCAGGTTCTGGTAGAGCGACTATTAGCCAAAAACAAGCAGACATTGATAATGGGATTCCTCTGGTTTATTGCTGCCACATGACTGTGCTTGGGCAATAAGAGGGCAAAGCAAACCTCTGGATCTCTTGTACTTTCAAGCACTTCTTCTGAAGTACTAAACTGAGGGAGATCCAGTTCCCCAGTTTCATCCAAGGCAGGCACTCTGCTAAGGTGGTGCACAAAGAAAAGCGAAAGATTGGGTGGGCAGAACTACATTGGGCACCACATGACTCCTTCTTCCTTCAATGTTCTTGCAGCCTCCACTCCCCCAGCAGCCATGCCCTACTGCGGACCCGTCTGTGCTTCCAGCCCAGTTGTTGGCTTTGGATCGGGGTGTCTCGCTTGAGCTGGCCTTGGCTATGGATATGGCTTGGGCTATGGTGGAGCGACTCCCACAGCCAACCTCAGCATGCTTGCTGGAGTCCAGCTGTCATGTGTGAACTATCTCCCACCATCAGAGGTCATCATCCAGCCAGCATCTAGCATTGTGACCAACCCTGGGGCCATCCTCTCGGCAAGCTGTGAGCCTCTCACTGTTGGAGGCTACATTCCACGTGCACCGTCTGGTTCCTTTTATTCAGATTGCTATGGATTCGGGAGGTGCAGGTTCAGCATCTGCTAAGGCATTGCACACTGACAACGACCAAAGGAAAAACCACAAGACATGCTGAGATGCTCAACTCAGATCTCCATGTCCCTTTCCTGCATCCGCTTCTCCATCCACACCATTCCTCCCACAGCTTCTCTTTCTCTCCAGTTCTCATCGACAGCCCCCATGCTCTTCTGCTACACCCTTTCTGCAACAGAGACGGGCAGCGGACTGGTATGGCTTTGCATGAGAAAGCATCCTCAAAGTGAATCTGCAAAAGAAGTTGAGAGAGAAGCCACAGGAGTGAGAGAGGGAAGACCATCGCGCATGTAGAGGTGCCCCTGAACACATCTCTCTATAGCAGCTCTCGCGCTCTGTGCAGAAATGCCCGTGCTTCTGTCAAATCCTTCCCACCCCAGTGCTCTGTCCCAGCATCCTCAATAAACCTGTCCTGCACGATAGCATGACTTGTCTGGCTCTCTGTGCCAATGAGGCAGAATACAATCGGTTGGTTCTCTTTGTGAATTCCTTGTTTTGGCTAGCTTTGGGAGTCTCCGAAATTTGGGGAAGTAGCACTTTTGATAGGGGAGCTTGTGGGTAAAGGCTGATCTCCCCAAGTATGTTTGGGGATTGAAGCCAGGTATGTCTCCAAGCCTACACAAAGTGTTTGTTGAACCAAATCTAGCAACTTGTTCCCAAAACTATGCATGTGAGCACATTGAAGCCCTGACTCTTGCGGAGGGTGGCTGTGGAAGTGGTGACATCTCTGATTCACACCCTTCCCAGCAGAGGGCGCCTCCTGCCTCTCTCCCACAGGCAGAACTTGATCCCCATCTGGGAATCTTGCTGTTTCAGTTGTCCCTCCTTGTTTATGTATCTCCATGGTACATCCAGGGTCTCTATGGCCCACCGCCATATCTGCTCTTGAGCTAATCACCTCCGCCTACTCCCCTTGGTGCATCTCAGGACCTTGAGTCAACTCGTGCTCCTCAATCTTCCTGGAATACTCACCTTCTCAACACGAATCAACAAGTGTGGATGCCCAGTGTCCCATGGGAATGCCAGCCGAAGCCCGCCATCACGCTTGCTCTCAATTCCTGGCCTTCCATGTACCTCACCTGAAATTAATGTTCTAGAGGCTGCGGTAGGAAGTAGAGAGATGACAAGAGGGAATCCTCTGGCCTCCCGGACACCTGCAGGCTGGACCGGTGAATCTCCAAGCAAAGGACCAGGGAGCAGAGATGGGAAGAGGGTCCGCGCATCCGCAGCAGTTCCTCCCATCCGGCTTTTCTGAACCAAGCCCTAGAGCCTCCCACAATGGACCAGTAGCATCCTTCATGCAAGATGGTTGCTTCTGTCATGGACTAGTTCTCGTATTAGAAGGATGTGTTTTTTTCACAATCAGTAAGTCGAGAAACACACAACCAGATTGACTGAAGGGCGACCTGTTTCCAAGAAGATTCTCCATCACACTGACCAGCTTGTAGCAGAAGCCCCCCTAAAAAAAGTGCTGTGAAAGAAACACATGGTGCTGAAAACCACACACTAATTGCGTGCAAATGGGCAGGAGAAGGCATGTCCTGTTTTCGGGACTCAGCAGCTTGCTTCATTTGCAAACAATTCAGCCAACTCCAGGCACGCCTGAAAGATTCTCTGCCTCTTAGGAATGTATGGAAACCACAGGACACCTTAGCAGGAGATAATGATGTTGCACAGTCACCACCACCGTGGTGGGGAAACCTGAGCAGCTCTTTTTGATGCACGTAGATAGATAGCGTGAGACGACCTTTCCTGCCTCTGCTGAGTGCCCCTTGGTAGCCCTGGCTGCTGGAGAAAAGGGGACAGCTTCGCAAGATCGTTCAAAGACGAGAATGAATGCATCTTGCAGGAAAGGGCTCCAAAGGATCTTGTGAAGACAGCACCCCTGGATCAATGAAAAACACCCGTCCTCCTGCATCCCTGTTCGCCCATGCAAACAGGTGTACACATGAGGAAACAATACACTGTCAGCTAAATGGGATTCTGCTTTCAGTTGAGCATTGGCCAGGTTCCAGTACAAGAGACGTTTCCGTGCTTTCAGAACCTCCCTCCCTCCCCTGATGCTGCACTTCCCTGAAAGGGGCATTGCTTCTCATTTGCAACTTCCACGTACTTTCTGTCCTTGCTGTGCTTGGTGCTGTGGAGAAGGGGCGGCTGCCTGGCACTCTTTGCCCTGCAGGGCAGAGTGCGAGAGACGCGTCATGCGATTCCCTCCTGAGGTGACCTACCTACCAGCATAGATGTATCTTGCTCTCGTTCTTCGTCTATCAGGGCAGGTGGAAGTTCAAAGAGACCCAAGGAGCCTTAGGTTCATTGACCAACTGCCTCAAATGCCCGATCCATCCCAGCCCTGGGAGCCAGCAAAGGGGATTGGGAATAGCTTGGCTGGGGGTGGGATCCACGTGGAGCACGATCCTCTGTGGGTTTGGAAGGACAAAGCCCCATTCTGCGTCCAGGCAGTGCATGCCCCACCATCCCCAGCGCTCCTGGCTGCTCTGCCTCTTGCCTAGAAGGCCAGTGGAAGTGCCAGCTCTTTCTCCCAGTCTGAGGGGGCCGAGTATCAGTGACATCAGGATTGGAGCTGGAGAGTCGGAGACTGTTTTGAAGAACATATCCCAACTCCTTGTCCGTGGCCAATGGGGAAGAGTGCTGAAGAGTGTCTGAGGCCCCATCGGTGAGGGTGTTCAAAGATAGGCTGGACATGCACATGGTGGGCATGTCATGAGCGGAGCCGGCTGGTGCCGGAGGTCAGACTAGATGGCCCAGGAGGCCCCTTCTGACTCGCTCTGTTTCTATGTTTCTATGTTTCTATGTTTCTATGTCTGGCAGCCTGAAATGCCAGACGTGAGAGAAGGTTCTCTCAGACAACACGACACGGATTGCACTGCCCCCTAGTGGCCACTGCAGGGCACCCCACCTAGATGAAGCTGCAGTTCCAGGCCTGGCCTCCAGAGGGCAGCCTGTTGGCAGCACTGAGCGGTTAGCTCCCCAGCGTGCCAGGAGGCTGCAGAATCCACAACCGGCTTCTGGGAGAACGCTCAGCGTTCATACTTTGGTTCTAGTACTCCCATGGGAGCAGGAGGCTGCCCTTCGAGGACGCAGAGCTTAGGCAATGCTCGTCACCCATCCCTACCCATGGGAGAGCTGTTTTCCTGGATACGTCCAGCTTTGTCAGTTGGAGCTGCTGGCATGAGTCTCCTAACACATTAAAGTCGCACAGCCATGGGAAATTCTTCTTTTACATATGAAAGGAGCATTGCAGCTTTCATCGACAGATGGCTAGCAGGCGAGCAGGAGTGATTCCTAGAGGAGAAAGGAGGCACTAGGTGAAATGCTGTCCCCAAATTTGAGCTTCACCTTCAGGGAAGCTCCTGCCCCCTGTGGGCAGGCCTTCCTGAGCTTCCACCCCCTGCACTGCTGGAAGCCGCTGCTTTGTGCCGCTGCTTTGTGCCTCTTGGCAGTTCATGACACAGGCTCACAGAGTCCAAGAGCAGGCCGTCGAGTCTCCTGAAGAGGGACGTGGAAGGGGCAGGAGAGATGGTGAGGCCAAGGGCCATGGAAATGTCCCCTTGGGGTGAGATCCAGGTTTTCTCTCCCAACTCGGAGGGTTGCACACCCTGAACGCAGGCAGAAGGAGTGCAGTGCCCGGGACCTTGCGGGCACTGCCCCTTTGCTCCGGAGCACTGGCTGGACTATGCCGCCATCGTGGTGCTTTCCTCTGGCGCAAGCGGATCGCAGCCAAAGGACCGCGTGTTCAGATGGGATGGCTGGCACTCTGCCCAACTACACTCCATTTCTCTCTCCTCTCCTCCTCGTGGGGGTGCATATTTCTAAAGAGTACGTTTTGTTCCTCAAAGTCTGGAAGAGAAGCAGAATATTGCATGGTTCTAATTTCCCTATTTTACATGATCAAAGCGCATTCTTCAGTATCATGATCTGGAGACTGTGGGTGAAAGAAAGGAAAGCTCAGCAGGAGACACTCCATGGTTCAAAGACACTGCACAGCCAACGCTTGGTGGGGAAGAATGATCAGAATTAGCCTCGTCGTTGGGGTAACTAGCAGTAGCTGATCTCTTCTGCTTCTGTTGAGTGCGGATTGGCTGACTTGCTTCTCCAGAAGGCCTGACATCTTTGCAACTTTTTTGCAAGACCAGAATGAATGTGTAAACCAGGAGAAGCATCCCAAAGGCTTAGACATAAAAGGAAAGGCTCTCACGCCCTGTCCTGAGCAATTTTGAAGATAGCATCCTTGGATTAATTAAAAATACCCTGCCTCCTGCATAATGGTTTACTATACAAATTGCTGCATGTAATTAAAATAAAAATTGAGCTACATCCATTTATTCAACCAGCTGGAGCATTTCCCAGCGTCCTCTAGAAGAGATGCTTCTATGCTTTCCGAGTCGTTACGTGAGACGTCCCTGCACAGCATTGTCTCCACAGATGCATTTGAAGGGCTGTACATCAAGCCTCAGTGATGCAGGTCCATCATTAGTCAATGATTCTCTTGCCTTCTTGTTCAAGCTGCTGACATGCGAGCTTCGAAAGCCATTTCACTCAAGCTTCTGTTGCCAGGTAGGACTATACATTGAAGGGGGGTCAGAGTTTTCCTTCCTATGATCCATCCTACTTTTTCCCCCAGCAAGTTGGACAGCAACCATCCAGGGAAGTCTCTGAGCATCGGCAAAGTGGTGGTGGATTCCGGTCGAGCGATTCCACAGCCAAAATCTCAGGTTGGGCACATTTGGAGCGTTCCGCTTCTCAGTATGAATCAAGCAGGGTGGGGTACGAGCAGCCTGAGAGGATGTTTGCCCGGCCCCGCCATCAACGCCTGAATATAGGAGAAACTAGAACTGACAGAATAATCTGTCCAGCCAAGGGATCCTGTGTAATTACCGTATTTTTCGCTCTATAAGGCGCGCCTGACCATAAGACGCACCTAGTTTTTAGAGGAGGAAAACAAGAAACAAATATTCTGAATCCAATGGGCACATCATCACAGGCACGTTCCCCATCGCTTCCCCATGGGCTGCACATCCGACAGACTCACTGCACACACATATTCGCTCTGTAAGACGCACAGACATTTCCCCTTACTTTTGAGGGGGAAAAAGTGAGTCTTATAGAGCAAAAAATACGGTAGTTCTTCTGCAATAGACAGCAAAACTCATAGGCATTTAATTCCCAATCTGGAGTTCTGAGCCTCACACATACTCCATTAGAAACTTCCTTTTCCTGTGGCATCATTGCCCAAATCTCGACCACATCAAGAAAAGCTTCTGAGAAGTTCCTCCTTTCGCTGATTAAAACAGTCTTGATCTAAGTCATGTAATAAACCACCAACAAGAGAAATTGAATATGATCCTGAGTTGTCTCTGAACCACCGGAATGGATTTTGTGGACCATCTGTACCCTGCAGACCACACTCTGAGCACAGCTGGTCTAAAGGCTGCAGCTTCTACATATATGAGGACATGGAGCCAGACCTTGGCCATCCTCCACAGTCCACTCTGACTGGCACCAGATCCTCAACAAGCTGAGCCAAGTAGAAGTGCTCTTTTCTGGTCCATCTAGTTGAGGCTCTTTTCAGTGGAGAAGCCAAGGGCTAAATCAGGAGGTTGTTCTGTCTACACCAGGCTAGCTCTGTGTTTGGAGGTTCCCTTCAGTGCCCATGACTGACTGCCAAGGCAAGCTCCTTCTCCATCTCCGTCTATGTTCAGCTTGAGATTTGAATAAGCTGATGGTCTTCTGGAAAGATTCAAGGTGAACGGCAACTGCTGAGAATGCTTTTCCCTCTGCATCTTCTCCACTGGATGTGTGGAGTTGGGCCATTTTCTGCTCGCCATGCTGGGGACCTCTGCTAAGTCTGTGGAATGGGCAAAATGGCGGACACATGGCCAACACAGGTGCTGTGTGCTGGAAGGAAAGGGCAACGCGATGCTGCTGATGCTGAGAAAGGCGAGCCCCATACCCAGGGAGCAATCAGGACAGGTTCTGCTCCTCCTGGAGCAATGTGGAGACAAGGTGCGGCTGCCACCAAAGGGCAAAGAGCAAGAGGCACTGGCAGCCCCACACAGGACGCGACAGGCTTGCCCGCTCCTGGGAGAAGAAGCAGTAGGAGAGTCTGCTCTGGGTTGAGATGCAGTGATGTCCCTTTTGCAGGCAACAGGCAAGAGATGCCCAAAATATTTCTGCCTAAGCATCGGACCCCCATTGAAGTTTATGATTCATGGGATGAGAGAAAAACTATTGAGTGGGATGGTGCAACATGGTGTCCTGCAACAGCAGGGAGTTGGACTCGACAGTCCCTTCTGACTGTACTATTCTATGATTCTATTGTCTTGTGAGCTCCTCCTTCTTTCATTCTCAAGGAGTTTCATCAAGAGAATGTAGATT
The DNA here is from genome assembly GCA_023646645.1 of Varanus salvator macromaculatus. Taxonomy (NCBI): domain Eukaryota; kingdom Metazoa; phylum Chordata; class Lepidosauria; order Squamata; family Varanidae; genus Varanus; species Varanus salvator. The sequence goes on along the minus strand of JAIXND010000803.1, from coordinate 5,091,302 downwards.
TTTATCTGCTACCTCTGTCGGCCACCATTCCAAGAAGCTCCTAAACAGAATATATGGGTGGTTGGTGGGGACTTATCCTAAAGATGGTGGATACGAGCAAAATTCTAGTTCATTAAAGCTCTCCAAATTCTTTCTCATTGCTAATATCAGATCATTATCTTTTTCCTTTCCTTTCTTCTCCTTTCCTTCCTTTTTTCTTTTCTTTTTCCTATGGTGCATATATAAGAAAAAGAATAGATTGATTTCCAAATGCACACATCAGCCCTGCTTCTCATAGTGATCAAAATGCCAGGTAAAGGTTCTGTCACACTGATGTGCTAGTGGTGTCCAACTCTGGAGCTGGTGCTCGTCTCCGCTTGTGAGCTGAAGAGCCAGTTTTGGCCGAAGACGCTTCCAGGGTCATGTGACCGGCATGAGGAACTGCCGAGGCACACGGGGCACTGTTGCCTCTCCCACTGAAGTGGTACCTCACTCAGATTCACATTCATTCCATTTGCTAGGTAGGCGTAAGCCGAGGCAAAGCAGCGCATGCTCACCCTGTCGGGTGGATTTGAATGGCTGACAGCCCGATCGACAGCTCAGCCGCTCAACGGTTTAATCCGCTGTGCCACCCATGTCCCTGATCAAAATGTCTCGGTAAGTATCCTCAAACTACAACTGTTTCCACCCCTTGTGCGTATGTGAGCATCTTTAGATTATCAATGGAAGATCCTCTATACCATCCACCACCAAATAGTTTCAGGATGGTCTTACAATAGGCAAAACAAAGCACAGCATCAGTTGTGTACAATAAAACCCCAATTAAAATCACACTCTAACCCTTAAAATACTGGTTAAATAAGAAGTTTTTATGCTGGCATCAGAAAGAAGGCAGTGTTTATGCCTGGCAATCCTTCTGGGGATCATATTCCATAACGGGGGCACCATAGCAGAGAAGGCCCTTCTCCACGTAGCCGTCCTCCTAAGTTCCCCCAAGCTGGGCTCCCAAGGCAGCACCTCCAACCTCCAGCTCGAGGGGTGGCCAGACCCAAAGGGAAGGAGCTGCTTGTGGAGGGAATTCTGCCCTTGCAAAGAGCTACCAGTGCGAACTCCCTCATTAATGAAAAGGGGAGACAGGGGCATTCTGAATGAGCCAGCAAGATGAACCCTTGGCGAGAGTTGACGATGGCCAAATGCCTTACCAAATGCAGTGATTTGGAGATCTATTCCATGGGTCCTCAAACTAGGGCCCGTGGGCTGGATCTGGCCCGCCATGCCCGTTTATCTGGCCTGCCAGAGGTTTTGGACTCGCTGTGCCGGTGTCTGCTGCCACTGGCCTTGCTGTGCACACAGGGAGGCAGTGGCTTGCTCTCATGGAGATCATTTTGGACTCCCTTGGAGAAAACGGTCTCCAAGCGAGCAAGCGGCTGTCTCGCACACCCACTGTTGCATCACAATGCGTGCCCACCTCCGCCTCTCCTCACCACCCCTTGCCGCGTGTGCCCACCCCCGCCTCAGTGTGTGCACACGCACCGGCCTGCACACCCTGCTGGCACCACCTTCCCAGCCCGCACCGGCACGGCTCCTTTTCACGGGCCCCCTGGTGAAAAGATTCGAGGACCCTAATGTATCCCATCCATGGTGCTTAGCGAGAGGGTCTCTTCCAATTGGACAGCACTGCAAGCAGACGCAGTCACTGCCTGCAGCATGAGGATGTGAGGACTGGGAAGAGACACATGTTCTGCATTGCTCGTGGCCTTTGATTAAAGTACGTTTATAGCAGCAGGAGCTAATAACCCCTGTGCATTTATGAAACTCCTTTTAATCTGATGACAACAGCAGATTTTTGAGGGCAAACAATTAAGTTCTCAGGTGCAATGGGGCATCCCTTCAGCTTGAGGTGCCCACAAACAGCGTATGTAAGCCCTGCTGCCTGCGCTCTTCCAACAACAGCCTCTCCTTCTGGCCTTCTGCTCCTACAGGAACAGAAGGCAGGAAGGCAGGACGCGCTCCAATGGAGCAAAGCTCAGGGAGCCAAGGTTCAATTTGGATGCCAGGAAGCACTTCCTGACAGTCAGGACCCCGAGGGCGTGGAATGGGCTTCCACGGGAGGTCGTTGAGGCCCCATCGGTGTGGGTGTTCAAAGACAGGCTGGCCATGCACATGGTGGGCATGTCATGAGCGGAGCCGGCTGGGGCCGGGGGTCAGACTAGATGGCCCGGGAGGCCCCTTCTGACTCACTCTGTTTCTGTGTTTCTATGTAAGCAGGTCTGGATGGAGTGAGCGGAGTTGCTGTCTTGCTGCTGCACGCTCCGACTGGGAGCCCGCGGGGCTGCTGCTGCCTCCGGAAAGGACAGCTCCAGCGGGACCCAAGCAGGCGGGGAAGCCTCAGCCTCCCCATCTGCTGCTAGGTTTGGGTTCCTTGGGTGGGTGTCCTTGCTGGGCGCTCTTCTGAGACAGCCCAATCATCCACCTGGTCAGGATGGGCGCCAGCGAGTGAGAGTGGCTCCCCAGGGCACCGTGTGGGCCGAGAAGCACCATGGGGCGGCCCACAGAGCTCCGGCAAGGCCTCCTTCACGTGCAGCCTTGTGCATCGGCCGCCCTCCCCCAGCACTGCTGGGCAGTCAGGGGAGAGGAGCAGGGAGGACCCCAGGTGCCACTGACCCTGCGGGAGTTAGATGGCTTTCCCAACAACATTCCGCAATGACCACATGTCCCTCATTTTGCTTTGGTCTCCTTTTCCCCTTCCTCCCTCCCTCCCTCCCTCCTTCCCTCCTTCCTTCTGTCCATCTGTCCGTCCGTCCTTTCTTCCCTCCAGCACGCACACACACGCACACAGAGGCTTTAGAGCATGTGCAAATGGGGCTGTGCCACTCGGAGCAATCACTCCGCTGCTGGCCGGGCCTCTGATGGCCTGGGGGCCAGCACAGCCCCTGCCAGGATTGCTCCTCGCCCGGAGCCCCTGCGGTCTGGAGCGAGGCCTCTCCCTGCACAGCCCTGCCTCGCCATGTCTGCTCGGAACGGTCAGGCAGGAGGGAGCGTCTGGGTGCCTCATCATCCCGGTCCTCCTGCATCTGCTGTGTCCACACAACACCGGAGAAGTCAGTGTGCCCCAGGGGGTGGACCAGCTTATTATGAAAAGGTCACTTTTGTGGCTCCATGTGCTGGTGCAAGTGACTCTCGCCAAGGAGCGAGCGGCCATTCACGGAGGGATTCCTCTGGCCCCCTACTAGCTCATGGCCGTGGCTGGGCGGGTGGGAGGTGAGGCCTCCGGTGCTTTCAAGCATGTCTGAAGGACTGAGCTGAAGGGAGAACCCAGTTCCCCACTCTCCTTCGGGGGAGGCATCCTGCTGAGGGTGCATGAGGGTACACAAAACCGCCCTAAGGATCAGGTGGGCCTCACTAAAGCTGTGCACCGCATGACTGCTCCTTCCTGCCTGTTCTTGCAGCCTCCACTCCTCCAGCAGCCATGCCCTACTGCAGACCCGTCTGTGTCATCCCCTCCTGCGCTGCCAGGCCAGTGGTCAGCTTTGGATCGAGGGGACTCGGCTGTGGCTACAGTTATGGCTCCGGCTTGGGCTCCAGCTATGGCTATGGCTCGGATTACGGCTCCGGCTGTGGCTATGGCTGGGGTGGATTGGGCCAGGGTGGTGTGACTGATGCAGCGAGCTTCGGTGTGCTTAATGGCGTCCAGCCTTCATGTGTCAACCAGCTCCCACCATCACACACCGTCATCCAGCCACCACCTTGTGTTGTGATCTGCCCGGGGTCCATCCTGACCTCCGATTGTAAGCCTCTCACTGTTGGAGGCTACAGTCCCTCTACACCATTTTCAGGTGTCTCTACTGGCTGCTTTGGACGGGGGCTGCACAGGTGCAGCATCTGCTAAGTCATCCCGCACTGACAACGACCAAAGGAACAACGACAAGAAAGGCTGAGATGCTGACCTCCGATCGACACGTCTCTTTCCTGCATCTGCTTCTCCATCCACTCCAATCCTCCCAGAGCTTCTCTTCCTGTCCGGTTCTCATCGACACCCCCAATGATGTGCTCTCTCCCAGCATCCTCAATAAAACTGTCCCTGCACGATAGCAGGAGTTGTCCGCTTTTCTTTTCAAGCAAGGCCGAAAAGAATCATTCTGTCGGAGCTCTTTCCAGCCTTTTCTCACCCTTTGGGATTCCCTCATAGGAGGGACGGAACACTTTTGACAGGGGAGCCTTGTGGATGGAGGCTGATCCATCACACGCAGTTTAGGGGATGGAAGCTCAGGAGGCCCGTCCAGTTCAGCCACTGCTTTCCCCCCAGTCCCGAGGGGGTGTTATGGCTCTTTGGGTGAGCACAAGCTCAAGAAGATGGAATGAGCTCCGTGTTCTCTTTCTTTGCTCCTTGAAAGGTTGCGAAATACTCCTAAGCAGCTGCATGGTGGGTCTCGTGGTATCGTGCACCATCCTTGGCGAAATTGCTTAGCCTGGCCGCCTGGCGGGGCAAGTGGGGCATTTTCCCAGCATTCCCCCAGGGCCAATCTCCATGCATGGGGCATGTTGTCCCGCCCATTGATGGACAACCTCCCAAAATACGTAGGCAACCCTTGTCTATCAAATCTTACATACAAACCTTGCATATGAAATTTTATTGTCCTACACAAACTGAAACTCCCGCAGTCACTCTGGATAGGTTGTCAAGAGGGCTGAATCCCCCGCCAATGGAATAGGGCCCAGGAGGCCCTGAGAACTTGAAGCAGCTCTGCGGAACACGCCTTTGCAGGAGCAGGGATGGCCCAGGAGACCCTCTCCTGGCCTGCTTGTTTCGTCACAGAGGAGGCCCTCAGTGGGGCCCCAGCCTGTGTTGGGTCAGGTTCATTCCAAGGTGTCCACCATGGCTGGCCTAGCCCTGTTCTCTGCTGCCAACTCCCGAGGTGATGGCGGCCATCTGAGCAGCCCTGCCTCCTGCGTCAGGTGAAACGAGCAGACTGCAAAGCACGCAAGATTCTGGCCGTTTGGCCCACAGGGGGCAGGAACTTCCCTGAAGGTGAAGCTCCCTCCTTCGGGATTTTGGCATGGGGGAGCAGCATGCAGTTTGCAGTCAATATTTCACCTACTGCCTCCTTTCTCCTCCCTGAATCATTTGTGCTCTGCTATAAGCAACGTGCTCATGAAGTCTGCAATGCTCTTTTCATAGCGAAAAGAACAACTTTCTCATAGCTGTGCTGCTTTAATACAGCAAGAGGCACAAAGCAGTGGCTTCAAGCAGTGCAGGGGGTGGAAGCTCAGGAAGGCCTGCCCACAGGGGGCAGGAACTTCCCTGAAGGTGAAGCTCAAATTTGGGGACAGCATTTCACCTAGTGCCTCCTTTCTCCTCTAGGAATCACTCCTGCTCGCCTGCTAGCCATCTGTCGATGAAAGCTGCAATGCTCCTTTCATATGTAAAAGAAGAATTTCCCATGGCTGTGCGACTTTAATATGTTAGGAGACTCATGCCAGCAGCTCCAACTGACAAAGCTGGACGTATCCAGGAAAACAGCTCTCCCATGGGTAGGGATGGGTGACGAGCATTGCCTAAGCTCTGCGTCCTCGAAGGGCAGCCTCCTGCTCCCATGGGAGTACTAGAACCAAAGTATGAACGCTGAGCGTTCTCCCAGAAGCCGGTTGTGGATTCTGCAGCCTCCTGGCACGCTGGGGAGCTAACCGCTCAGTGCTGCCAACAGGCTGCCCTCTGGAGGCCAGGCCTGGAACTGCAGCTTCATCTAGGTGGGGTGTCCTGCAGTGGCCACTAGGGGGCAGTGCAATCCGTGTCGTGTTGTCTGAGAGAACCTTCTCTCACGTCTGGCATTTCAGGCTGCCAGACACTCTTCAGCACTCTTCCCCATTGGCCACGGACAAGGAGTTGGGATATGTTCTTCAAAACAGTCTCCGACTCTCCAGCTCCAATCCTGATGTCACTGATACTCGGCCCCCTCGGACTGGGAGTAAGAGCTGGCACTTCCACTGGCCTTCTAGGCAAGAGGCAGAGCAGCCGGGAGCGCTGGGGATGGTGGGGCATGCACTGCCTGGACGCAGAATGGGGCTTTGTCCTTCCAAACCCACAGAGGATCGTGCTCCACGTGGATCCCACCCCCAGCCAAGCTATTCCCAATCCCCTTTGCTGGCTCCCAGGGCTGGGATGGATCGGGCATTTGAGGCAGTTGGTCAATGAACCTAAGGCTCCTTGGGTCTCTTTGAACTTCCACCTGCCCTGATAGACGAAGAACGAGAGCAAGATACATCTATGCTGGTAGGTAGGTCACCTCAGGAGGGAATCGCATGACGCGTCTCTCGCACTCTGCCCTGCAGGGCAAAGAGTGCCAGGCAGCCGCCCCTTCTCCACAGCACCAAGCACAGCAAGGACAGAAAGTACGTGGAAGTTGCAAATGAGAAGCAATGCCCCTTTCAGGGAAGTGCAGCATCAGGGGAGGGAGGGAGGTTCTGAAAGCACGGAAACGTCTCTTGTACTGGAACCTGGCCAATGCTCAACTGAAAGCAGAATCCCATTTAGCTGACAGTGTATTGTTTCCTCATGTGTACACCTGTTTGCATGGGCGAACAGGGATGCAGGAGGACGGGTGTTTTTCATTGATCCAGGGGTGCTGTCTTCACAAGATCCTTTGGAGCCCTTTCCTGCAAGATGCATTCATTCTCGTCTTTGAACGATCTTGCGAAGCTGTCCCCTTTTCTCCAGCAGCCAGGGCTACCAAGGGGCACTCAGCAGAGGCAGGAAAGGTCGTCTCACGCTATCTATCTACGTGCATCAAAAAGAGCTGCTCAGGTTTCCCCACCACGGCGGTGGTGACTGTACGGCATGGTTGACCTGTGCATTGTCTTCGGCTAAGCTCTCTTTCTTGTGGTTGCAGTGTATTCCTCACAGGAATTTGTGATGCGTGCCATGCGGGCAGCTCGGAAGCACCGAGGAGGAGGCTCCCTCTGCCTTGCAGCCCCAGGGTTGGCACCTGGGTCAACGAGGTTATGAATCCCTTGCTGAGGGAGGGCCGGGTCCCCGTCCCTTTCAAGGAGGTGGTGATCAGACCTATCCTGTAGAAGGCATCCCTGGACCCAGAGGTGGCCACCAATTATAGACCAGTGGCCAACATCCCATTCTTGGGCAAGGGCCTGGAGCAGGGGGTGGCAAGACACCTCCAAGCACTCTTGGATGAAACTGATTATCTGGACCCATTCAGTCTGGTTTCAGACCCAGTTATGGTACTGGATCTGCCTTGGCCACCCTGTACGATGACCTGTGTAGGGAGAGGGAAGGGGCAGTGCGTCCCCCTTGGTCCTCCTGGACCTCTCAGCGGCTTTCGATACTATCGACCATGGTGTCCTTCTGGATAGGCTGGCCAGATTAGGAGTAGGAGGCTCTGCATGGCGGTGGTTCCACTCCTATCTGGCCAGCCATTTCCACCAGGTGTTGCAGGGGCACTATAGCTCTGCGCCGTGGCAGCATTGCCGGGGAGTACCACAGGGCTCTCTTGTGTCCCCCATGCTTTTTAACATCTACATGGAACCACTGGGAGAGCGCATCAGGGGGATTGGGCTGCGCAACCATCAGTACACTGATGACAGCCAACTCTACCTCTCTTTGACATCTAATCCAGCTGAGGCCGTGCCTGTCCTGAACCAGTGCCTGGCCGAGGTGATGGGCTGGATGAGGGCCAATAATCCATCCAGATAAGGCAGAGGTCAATTTGGTGGGCAATGCGGCTTTCAGGTAAGTGCTTTTGATCTTGTACTGGACGGGGTCCACAGCTTGGGAGTACGCCTTGATCCGGAGCTGTCACTAGAAACCCAGGTGGCGGCGGTGGCGAGGAGTGCTTTCCTACAGCTTCGGCTGGTCCATCAGCTGCGTCCTTACCTGGATGAGCACTGCCTGGCAAACGTGACACATGCTCTGGTAACCTCCCAGTTGGATTATTGTAACACGCTCTGCGTGGGGCTTCCCTTGAAAATGGTCTGGATACTTCAGTTGGTTCAACACAGAGCTGCCAGATTGCTGACCGGGACTGGTAGTAATTCTCATATAATGCTGGTCCTGTACCAGCCACACTGGCTTCTGACGGAAGTCTGGGCCCTGTTCAATGTGCTGGTGCTCCCTCACCCAATCCCCTCTCAGGGTCTGCCTGACCCTCGCATGCCTGGCCTGGTGCTGGTGTTTCTCTACGTCCAATCCCCTCACGGGGGGAGCGTGATCACTGCATGCCAGACCTTGCCTAGGGGGTCTTCTTCTTCTTCTTCTTCTTCTTCTTCTTCTTCTTCTTCTTCTTCTTCTTCTTCTTCCTACCTCTTTGTCTTACTTTATCCACATTCTTTTGCCTTCCCTTTTTCCTCTCCAAAGCAAGCAGTTTTACAAAAAGCAAATGGGGTTTGTTAAGCTAACCAAGCTCCTATGCAAGCTGGTTTTTGCAGAAGTCAGTTAAGCTAATCAGGCTACCTCTTCCTCTCCCTTGCTGAGATGCACCAAGGAAGCACATATAAAAGAAGGAACATCCAAAACTGTACGTGGACAACCCACAAAAGAAGCATAACAAAAATGTTCAGAATGAAGCTGACACTACAAGTGTTGCAAGCTTCCAACAGCACAGAAAAGACTGAACAGGACTGCATTGTTCCATATCAGTCCATCCATTGTCATTCTTCCTTCCTAAATCTGGGAGTATTATCATAGCACCAAAACACACCCAAACCAGTCAAGCCATTCATTTGACTCTTATCACCTCCGATGACACACTTACAAGGTCATATCCCAGGTGACAACCAGCATCAACAAACCAATTAAGAGCTTGTTTTTCCTCCTGCATTTCGGAAGCCTGCACTCTGCATTTTGGCAGGAGGCTTCAAAGTATTAAAGCATTAAAATGTAGGACTTGGTACTCTGCAAATCAGCAAAGACTCTCCACCTGCCCCACATTCTCAAGTTCTGCAAACTGTAGTTGCTGGGAATAAGGGAAGCAGGGGGGATTTTAAGGGGATCCATTTTTATAAAAACAACCAACGGAATTCACAGGCAGAATGAAGTAGGTAAACGCATTGTGCATTGTTGCAAATTCTGTGATGAATGTGTTGGATCAAGAAGTGTGTACATAGTTAATATATCAAGGAAGCCTTACGGAAAAATAATGACACATTTATTATTTTATTGTTGCTGTTGTGGTCATTGTCATCTATATTGGTGGGGGGTGGGGGGTTTAGGACTTTGTATGGACTTTATAAAATCATTTGTGAAGGAGCCTGATTAGCTTACCTGACACTATTTGCTTTTGTAAAAAGCCGCTTGCATAGGAGCCTGGTTAGCCTAACAAACCCCATTTGCTTTTTGTAAAACTGCTTGCTTTGGAGAGGAAAAAGGGAAGGCAAAAGAATGTGGATAAAGTAAGACAAAGAGGTAGTGTGAAGAAGAAGAAGAAGAAGACCCCCTAGGCAAGGTCTGGCATGCAGTGATCACGCTCCCCCTGTGAGGGGATTGGACGTAGAGAAACACCAGCACCAGGCCAGGCATGCGAGGGTCAGGCAGACCCTGAGAGGGGATTGGGTGAGGGAGCAATGGGGGTGAGATTAAGTGAAAAGCCAGTGGAGAGGCAGTGTGGCGTAGTGGTTAAGAGCAAGGGACTGGGACTCAGGCGATCCGGGTTCGCGTCCCCGCTCAGCCATGGAGCCAACTGGGTGACTTTGGGCCAGTCACAGCCTCTCAGCCCAACCTACCCCACAGGGTGGTTGTTGTGGGGATAAGATGGAGGAGGAGAATGATGTGAGCTGCCTTGAGCCCTTGGTAGGAAAAAGGCAGGATATAAATTGAAAAAAAAAAAAAGGAAAAAGATATAAGAAGGATGAGTTGGTGAATGTGTGTGTGTGTCGCTTCCTGCCTGTGTGTAGGGAGCGGACACCCAGTTGCTTTTCTCGGCTGAATAAAGAAAACTGAACGAATCGCCGCCGGACTGAACCTCATTGGCACTTGGTTCGGTGGGTCTGTAAGTCACCTGGCCAGCAGGGACCTCGACATTTGTATCTGCATTTTGCAGTTTTTCAGGCATCTTTCCATTGAATGTCCACTTATATGCCTTTGTGCAAATGTTCACTTCCTTTGTTGTTGTTGTTGTGGTTAGTCGCGAAGTCATGTCTGACACTTTGTGACCCCATGGACAACACTCCTCCAGGCCTTTCTGTCCTCCACCATCCCCGGAGTCCACCTAAGCTCACATCAACTGCCTCAGTGACCCCATCCAGCCACCTCATCCTCTGCCGCCCCCTTCTTCTTTTGCCATCTATTGTTCCCAGCATCAGGCTCTTCTCCAGGGAGTCCTTCCTTCCCATTAGGTGGCCAAAGTATTTGAGTTTCATCTTCAAGATCTGGCCTTCTAAAGAGCAGTCAGGGTTGATCTTCACTTCCTAGAAATTCCCCTTAAACATGTTTATCCCCCCATGTATATTTCATGTTTTAGAGTATTGGGAAATACACATTTTTCATTGTCATCTGTTTTTAAAGACTAGATTTGCACAAATTATGATAAAGTATGTAAGAACAAAGGACACCCCACCCTTAAATAACTCTCTATGTAACCCAGATAATTTAGCCCATGAGTTGGAGTCATAGAAATTCAGACTCATCTGAGTCTCTTGCAGGCTTTTCCCAGTTTTTTCTCTCATTCACAAATGTATGCTTCCTTTGGAACAAATAGATTCAGGAATAAACACATGGTGAAAACTGGAACAAAACCAAATATATGGACATTTGTAAATGTTTTCAAGCATTTGTAAAAACTTACACTTTATAGTACCTACCGTATTTTTTGCTCTATAAGACTCACTTCCCCCCCCCAAAAGTAAGGGGAAATGTCTGTGTGTCTTATAGATCGAATATGTGTGTGCAGTAAGTCTGCCAGATGTGCAGCCCATGGGGAAGCGATGGGGAACGTGCCTGTGATGATGTGCCCATTGGATTCCGAATATTTTTTTTCTTGTTTTCCTCCTCTAAAAACTGGGTGCACCTGATGGTCAGGTGCGTCTTATAGAGCAAAAAATATGGTATGTAGTTGAGAATAGGATAGGTTTGTGTGTTTTGTGAATAGAAATAAAATTGTCATAAAAATAAGGGGCACCACCCTTTATGAAGTAAAGGACAGAACCAAGCAGAAAAGCTTACTCTGTGATATTTACAGTCGCTTTAAAGGCAATGGAACATGATGGATTATTTCTGGATTTCAAGAAGGGGAAAAGTCTTTTTTTCGGGCTGCAGTGCTGCAGCTTTTGGCTGATGAAATTCGACTGCCAAAATCAACACAACTGCAAATGTTAATGGTGTGAGTCACAGATTGTTTTGCAGAGCAGTTGCTGAGAGAAGTGCGTGGATATTGGATCAAAAGATAGGTTTCTTTGTACTTCTTCATTTGTTTTGGCCCCAGGTGTGGGGGAGGAAAACCATGAAAGCTTTGATTAGAGTAATTGCATGAATTTTGCTTAAGCCAAAGCTAATCCACACCAAGGAATCAAAACTGCTCCAAGGGAAAGTTCCTCTCCTCCCATGTTTGTGGTGATTCGTGTCCCTGTTTCTTCTATAAAGGTTGCTTCTATTATGTTCCGTCAGGAAGGCTTGGAAGGTCCACTGTGCCAGCTTTTCTCTAGGCCTCTGGGAAAATACACTATCCTGAAATAGTGCCATATATGTTATGTTTTGAAAGAAAGACTGCTAGACACTAGAGCTCAGGTAGATAAAGCTGCCCCATCAAACCCGAGGTCTGTAAAATGGCTTTTGTTGTTAGTTGCGAAGTCGTGTCTGACCCAGTGCAACCCCATGGACGACACTCCTCCAGGCCTTCCTGTCCTCCACCATCTCCCGGAGTCCATCTAAGCTCACACCAACCGCCTCAGTGACTCCATCCAGCCACCTCATCCTCTGCCGTCCCCTTCTTCTTTTGCCATCAATCCTTCCCAGCATCAGGCTCTTCTCCAGGGAGTCCTTCCTTTTCATTAGGTGGCCAAAGTATATGAGTTTCATCTTCAGTATCTGGCCTTGTAAAGAGCAGTCAGGGTTGATCTCCTCTAGGACTGACTGACTTGATCACCTTGCAGTCCAAGGGACTCCCAGGAGTCTCCTCCAGCACCACAATTCAGAGGCATTGAAATGGCTAGTAAGGGCTAAAACCCAAAGTCAAAAAGAAAACTCTCTCTTCTTCCCAGTGAAAATGGATCAGTGCTTGGCCTTCACTCATTTGCCTCAGGCCAACAATACAATTTTTCCCAGTTCCTTAAACTCTTTTCAAAGCCACACCCAGCTCAGAACATACAGGAGGAAAAAGTGAGGGTAAAAGAGCCGTCAGTTGCTGCTTCCATCTCCTTTACCTTCAACATTCATTATTCTTTATTTTCAGCATTCACACAAACTTTCAGGCTTTTTCTTCTGCTTCAGAGGAACTGATCAGTCAAGAAAGCACAGGGCCCATTTCTGTTCCAGTTCTTGAATGGACCGAGATCACAGCATGGAAATGAGTATCGACGCAGCTACTCCCTGTAGCCAAAGTACAGAAATTTCCGAGGTTGCATCGCAACTTGTGGATCAAAAAGAATGCTTTCAAACACCTGGACAGGCTTGCAAAGCAAAGTGTGGACATTAGAAAGAAAGTTAGCCCAAGAGAAAGCAAGAGAAAGCGTTCCCTCAGGCAGACGTGCCCGGATAAGGTGACTACTACTGGCCAGCTGGAAAGGAGGGTGAATAGTCAGGGAACTGGCAGATTTTGGTCCCTGCAGTGGCTGAAACTCCCCGGGGGCACATGGAACAGCATGTGTGTTCTCACAATTGAAGGCAAGCCAAGGGATGTAGGTTGAAACTGCTGTTTGTTGAAGCAGAGTGCTGAGAGCGAGAGAGGCGCAGTTTGCTGTAAACAGGAACTGAGAAATTAAAGCGATTGAAAGGCAGCATGACGCAGGCAGCCAAATCAGAACGGCATGTGCAGAAGGCGTTTCCCAGCCTCAAGGCATCAGAATGGGCTGCATAAGAACCCTTCCTCCTCCGCTCGGCTCTAACCAGAGTTGCTGAAGCCCTAAGAAGAAGCAGGTAAGATCTGCTGAGGTGACCGGTTAGAATCTCCATGCCGCTCATCGAATGTCAACTTGGGAGCAGGTTTATTTGATTGATCGGTTGGTTGGCTGGCTGGCTGGTTGTTCATGTGTTTCCTGAGATGCAAGCAGATGGACTGTTGCAGGGGATGCACTCCGCAGCCGTGCATGCAGAAGGGCAGCCTCAGACCAGATCTCGGATTCTGTCTGACATGTTTATGCTTACATAGCAGATGGCTCCATCCGATGCCCTCCACCTTGGATGCACATCAGCCTCGGCAGCTTACGTGCATCCAATGCACCACAAGAGATGTGGCGGCGGCGATCTCTACCTCATGCATGCATGCAATTCATCTAGACTGCAGTTTACAGCCATCATGATAGCGTACCAGGGAGGGAAAGAAACTGGGTTGGGGGGGGGAATGCATGCGCTGCCCACCTGCTCTGCTCCTCATCCCGAAGCAACCCCCCTTCCCTTTTATCTGAGTCTGATGCATGATCCCAGTTGCATTGTATGGCTGTGAAAACTGGACCAGAAGGAAGGCTGAGTGCCGAAGGACTGAGGCTTTTGAATTGTGGTGCTGGAGGAGACTCTGCGAGTCCCTTGGACCGCAAGGCGATCAAACCGGTCAGTCCTAGAGGAGATCAGCCCTGACTGCTCTTTAGAAGGCCAGATCCTGAAGATGAAGCTCAAATACTTTGGCCACCTAATGAGCAGGAGGGACTCCCTGGAGAAGAGCCTGATGCTGGGAAGGATTGATGGCAAAAGAAGAAGGGGGGCGGCAGAGGATGAGGTGGCTGGATGGAGTCACTGGGGCGGTTGGTGTGAGCTTGAGTGGACTCCGGGGGATGGTGGAGGACAGGAAGGCCTGAAGGAGTGTCGTCCATGGGATCGCGATGGGTCGGACACGACTTTGCGACTAGCACAGCACAGCACAGACGCGTGATCCTGGGGAGGGTGCTAGCATTGTCCTTTCCACCCTGACTGCAAGCGAGTTAGTGTACAAAGTCTCAGCCTTTGGACTCCCAGCAATGAAGTCATTGGACCTCAGAACTGAGATTCTTAATAATACACACACGCACGTGGCAGTGCTGCACTGCTCCCTCAAAAAGAAATAAAGATGCAGGTTGTCTTTCAAGCTATGGCACATTTGTTTTGTTCAATCCTCATTGGATTGCATCCCTGCTGAAAATGTTGTCCTCCCTATAGGCAAACATTGTAATGCCTCAGTCTGAAATGGAGCATTTCAAAAGAAATACTAACCAGTAATGCTGGGAATTTGATGAAGGGAGCCGATGGCTGAGAAACCCTTGGCCCTGCCTACAGGGACAATGGTTGGGATCAGATCCAAGGTGCTGTGCTTCTCTTGGATTGTTTACAGAAAACAGCCGTTTGGCTTACGCTGTCTCGGGCTCAGTGGTGTGTGGAACCATTCCCAAGAAAGGGGAGTGGAATCTCGGATGTCCATCCATAGATTAGGGCCCCGTGTTGCACAGGAAAGGCATTCTGTATTGATCTGGCAGGCTCTGAATACAAGGTGTGCATGGGAAACCCCATGAACCTGGGGCCACAAGCTCACGTGTGTTCCCCAGAACCTGATATGTGTTACATCTGCCTCTGATAATGGAAGTGAAATATACTCATCAGGAATCTAAACTGTCCATAGCCTTGTGGCAGAATTGTCAACAATTCCCATCATTTCAATCGGTGTTCTGTGAAAAAGCATGTCCTCTTACATTATCTGATTCCCTTGTCAAGAACTTTCATTAGATGCCTTTGAGGGGAGCAGGGAGATGGAAACATTTTTTCTATCCACTGGCTCAGCTTCATGCTCAAGGTATATGCATCTTTTGTGCTCCCCATTAGCCTCATCTTCTTCCTCTGAAGCACATGTGTGTGAACATGCGCCACCTCAACAGTGGTGGCTCCAGATGGTTGGTTGCTAACACACAGGTTGAG
The DNA here is from genome assembly GCA_023646645.1 of Varanus salvator macromaculatus. Taxonomy (NCBI): domain Eukaryota; kingdom Metazoa; phylum Chordata; class Lepidosauria; order Squamata; family Varanidae; genus Varanus; species Varanus salvator. Next base: position 5,076,286 of record JAIXND010000803.1, on the reverse strand, counting down.
CAGCTAGATAATTTTAGAAAGCAAAATGCTCCTCTTTCTGTCCTCTCTCTGTTTCAGATTTACCTCCCCTCGCCTCAAGCATGCATTTTCCCGGAGAACTGTGTGCCTGCCAGGATTCCTACAGTGTGAGTCTCCCCTCATCGACACTCATATTGGAACCACCAAGCTACGTAGCAGAGACAACCCTGACAGACTTAGAGATTCTCATCCCTGAACCTTACGAATATCCAGATGGGGACCTCTGTCCATGCGACCTTCCTCCGTCACACTGCCACTTGCCTCCCGTATCCCCACTCATCTTTGCCTCCTTTGTCACTGAGTTGCTCGAGGCCTAAACATGGCAGAGCAGCTGCCATATTTCAGTAGCTCCACTTCATGGAGGACACTATGAAGAGAAGTGAGCCCGAGCGAGGAGTCCGAGGAAAGTGGAAGAGAATAAGACTAAAGTAGCATCTTGCAAAGGTTGTCAGCTTGAGTTGACCATCATTATTGGTATCTGCTCAGGAAAACTATGAGCACCAACCACCAGGATGTCTCCTGTATGTGAATATACCTATACTTTGGAAATATATAAAGATAGATTAATAATAACGAATACTGTGAATTATAGTTTTGGCCAGAGTCTCTCTCTTTTTTGGAGTGGGGAAATTCAGCTGGCTGAATTCTGAACATAACTGAAGATGTGGTTGAGGGGTGGGAGCTTGAGGAAGGGTCTGTAGGCCCAAAGCATCGTCCTCCGCTCATTTAAAGTGTTTCTTGTTAAACATGAGTTTATTCCCCAGAGTTCTGATCACTGAGGAACATGTTCCCCCAAGTAAATAGTCATTTGAGAGACTTCTTTGAAGAGCACGTAAGCAGAAGACGTTCAGTGGGACACAGAGTGGAAAGCCTTGAGCATGGTCACCATCGTCCTCCGGGTGTCCATGTCCCTTTCACCTGGCTCCATCCCTTTCTTCTATCACTGGACTTGAGTTAGTTCCCCAATTTCTGTGCAGTCTTCTATCATTGTAAAAGTAAATAAATAAGCATGTGCCATCCAAGCAATAAGAGTTTTAAGCAAAAACATACTGGTGTTTCCATCCCTCCCCTGCAGAATTTAGGACTGCCAGTCATGGTTGCTAAAGCTCCATGTTATTTATTTACTCATAGGCCTCCCACCACTGTGAAGCTTCGGGGGGGGGGGTAGTGAGCACTTTTTGGGCACTGCAGTTTTAGGAATGAGTGCTGTGGATGCCAAGATAGAAAACTGTGGTGGGTGTTGTTGTTTAGTCACAAAGTCATGCCTGGCCCATCATGCCCCCATGGACAACATTCCTCCAGGCCTTTCTGTCCACCACCATCCCCTGGAGTCCACCCAAGCTCACGCCCACTGCCCCAGTGACTCCATCCAGCCCCCTCATTCTCTGCCGCCCCCTTCTCCTTTTGCCCTCAATCCTTCCCAGCATCAGGGTCAGGGATGGGCAGGAATGGGCAATTGAAGCACCTATTCAGGTGAAAGTGCTTGCAAGTGTCCTGGGATACAGTAACGGGGTACTTTACACGCAACACGATACTAGAAATATACACTTTCAGCCATCACCTGCCAATTCGCTTCTCAGTTGCGCAAGTGAAATATGGGGGAGATCGAGCAATGTGGGAAGCCAGATGAGGACTGACCCCACGAATATCGTTTACACACATCCTTCCAATAGGTAGGAGGATCTGGGCTGTTTTAATACATGCCTTGTTCGCCTTTGACCACATCGTCGAGCAACATTTCTAGTTACACAAGAAAACAGGGGGCAAGAGGACTTCTTCCCATCTGTTCTGTGCTCAGAGTGTGTAAGGCTTTGAACTGCGAGGATTAAAAGTGTCCTGTGCAGCCTGGGAGGAGAAACAGGCCCCCCCCCCCCCCCCGTTTGTCCACCTCTGCAAATGCCTCTAGATGTTCACACTAATGTCCACATGAGGGCACCCTTCATCCACCACTGATACTGCAGTTTACATTATTGCCACTGCAGGGCCCCCTTTTGGCACGCTGAACTCTTGAGTGGTATAGTGGGATGAAAAAACTGCAGTACACAGTACTGGCCACAGTGGGGCATTGTAGCTTCAGTAGTAGGCTGCTAATTGGGCCAAAGTGATCAGGAGGCTGGAGTTTAAATTGCTCCCACATGAGGAGCAATTTCAGTGCTGACAGAGTGGGAAGGAGACTGGAGCACTGGTGGGTTGCCTTATTTCTTGGTGGTTTGGCTCTCTTCCCCTCCTCACAGGAATGCCTCCTTCATCCTTCTCCAATTTCCTAACCTCAGAAAAGCAGTAGGCATGGGGTGAGGTGTGGAGCACAGGCAAAGCCCCTGCTACACGGTCAGAGCTCAGCTTCTGCCCTTGGATCTGGAAACAGGAGCAATCCTATGCAACCTTCGGTCCTGTAGACCATTGGCTTGTTAAGCTCCCTCGCTGAGATGGTTTGTGTTTACTCAATGAAGGTAGTAGTGAGGAAAACTGTGGGTGTAGGAGAGTTTGCAAAACTCCAGAACGTGCTCCATACACAACATGGACTATTAAGATAAATAGAGACTTGGCTTGGCTTTACACTTTCTCCAACTTGTGGGTTAGGGGGGAAAATAGAAAGCGATTAGTTTACATGCTTTAATCAAAGAAGTAGCATGCCTTTAAAAGGTACACAAAGTACTTCAACAGTGAACCAATCTCATGTATGAGGAATACAATTTAGGCTTGGAAGAAATCCTGAATAGGTAGATTTGCTGGGTTTGGTTTCTTCAGAGATGCCTTCTGCAAAGCGTCTTCCGATGGGTAGTATAACATGGGGGAAAGAACCAACACAGTGGAGACAAAGGTTGAGGATTCAAATCCCCTTAAAATCGGAGAATGTCTCCTTTATCTTTTCAAGACCATAGGAGAAGCCTCACATATAAGGAAGTAGTTCCCAGTATTGGCCACAGGAGGGCACTCGAGGTTCAGCAACGTGGTGCTAACGGGGCTAAAGGATCAGGCAAAGCCGTCACTGCGTTGGTGGGAGGTGACCAGGTGAGAGAGATCAAGCGCATGAGGCAAACCTGAGCAGCCCCAGGGGATGCCTTAGAGGGGAAAGAAAGTGCCGGAGAGCTCTAGACCAGCTGTAGAATATCGCTTTACAGCGTCTTGCAATGCTGGTCATGGCATGTGCAGGCAGAACAGGGCTGGCCGAGGAGGGACGGCCAAACTCGCACAGCCGCACACTCACAAAGTGCTTGGATTGCATGAACTTGGCTTAAACGACCTCACACCCGTTCTTCCAAAGTCTGCCAGCGTGCCTTCATGTTAAAAACCCACTGGAGGCTATCACTGGGAGCCGGGATAAAAAGCACCTGCTGCTTCCTAGCCCATCATTAATTACTGCCTGGCTACTCAACCCTCCTGTCTGAATAGTGTCCAGGAGAATTGTGCTCTTTCCACCTGCCTCCTTACACTGCACACGCCTTCCCTTTCCCAGGGAAGAAGAACAGCGCCAATTTGGTGCCACTTTCCAGCTCAGAGGTCTTCAGGCTGGGCATTTTGGTTTAATGCCATGGTTGTTCTGTCTCCTCCTTCTCCTTCTCCTTCTCCTTCTCCTGCTGCTGCTTTCCTCCTCCTTCTATTATTAGCATTACTACATCCACACATCACTTTCCTTTCAGACTGGGCATTTCGGTTTAATGCCATGGTTGTTCTGTTTCCTCCTTCTCCTTCTCCTTCTCCTTCTTCCATTGGATTCATGCCCCACTTTCCCTTCCTTGCCAGGAACCTAAGGCTGCTTGCAAAGTGTTCCCCTCTCCGTCCCATCCTCACAACAGCAGCCCTGTGAGGAAGGGAAGGCTGAGAATCCGCGAATGGCCCGGAATCCCCTGGTGGGCTGCATGGCTGGGGTGTGGGGACTTGAACCCGGAACCCCCAAGTCCCGGCCCCTAAGCACTATGCCACACTGCCTTGGGCACATTAAAGCGAGAGAAGAGGGAAGGCTGGGTCACCCCTACAGGAAGCCTTGCTCTTCCATCCAGGCTCAAAATGCCAGCAGCAAAGTTCTGTGTCATGAAAACGGGGGGCGGAGAATGGCCCGAATGGGTGGCCCCCACTGGGTTCGGGAGCTGTCAAGCTCGAGACTTGGAGCACAGGGGGGACCCGGGGGAAGCGTGCAGCTAGTGGCACCCCTGGGGGTGGGCACCTTTGCGAATGCAGAGGACGCCAAGTGATCCTTTGGGTGGAGGGTCAACCCGGCTCCCTTCCTGGCCAGGGCCACCCCTGGCAGAGCTGCATTCTGCCCCATCGCCACCTCCCGGGCCCGACTCCTTGTGGCAGAAGCCAAGTGGGCCAGTGCCCAACTGCCCATTTCTGAAGCAGCCTGCGATTTGCATGTTCTGGCAAGCCACCAACAAAATGTGTGCAAGGAAGCAGCACCTCCATGCATCAGTGGCATTTCTCTTTCCTGAATTCCTGAAATTAGCGTCCTTAGAGGACCTCAGGTTCTGCCATAAGAAGGAAGGAAGGATGAGGGGGAGAGAGAGAAACTTCATTATGGTCAAAGACCAGCTCCATTGAATAAACAGATTCTAAAAAGAAGAAAATACATTAAAGGTTACCTGTCATAAAACCGCAGTCGCATTAATACCACCTTCGACACAGGATCAGTCATCTTAAGGAGGTGGCATGCCCCGATTTGTCTTTCATCCAACTGGGCAGGACCGCCCTCCCACAGGATCGGTCTCCGAGCAACACTCGCGGCTGCAAAGAATTTAGTGGCACTGCAGGCCATCGCTGGGTTCGCCAGCAGCACGAAGCTGTATTGTTGTTCCGCCCGGCCCAGGAAGCGGTTCATCCGGGGGGAAGTGAGGGCAGCGCAAGTCTCCCTACCGAAGGAGCCCCTCCGCAGGACGTGCCCCGTGCTTCTGGCTCTTGCATCCCACGGGGGCAGAGGCTCCCTGGCCAGGGGATCTTTCTACACTATCCATCCAAAACTGCCAAGGGGAGTCCGTTGAGGCGGGCCAAGGAAGGGAGGGGGAGGAAGAGGAGCAAGAGGAAGACTATGATGGGGGTTGGGGAGTCTCCCGGACTCTTTTGCCACACAGTGCCTGGCGTCATGCCCCAGCCTGTGCCGAGCGTGGCTTGAGCACAGAGGAGACCGAAACGGAAGTGGCCACAGCTTGTAGGTGCGGCTTCCGTTCTGGAAGCGACGAGCAAGGAAGCGGGGCTCCCTGCAGCCCCTGAGGCGGCTCCCCATCCCCGGCCTGTGGCCGCCTGCACTGCCACGTTCCCTCCCACAGCCGTGGCCCAGCCAGCTGTGCCCATCCCTGCACTGGCCCCTTCTCCCCACGCCCACGCTGAGCTCAGTGCCCAGCCAGGGGTTGCTTGCTTGCCCGACTGAGCTCCGTGCACGAGTCCGGGGCCAGACGGCTGATCCGCAGGCGGCCGCGGCTGCCCTGCAAGGTGCGCAGGCGAACACCGTGGCATCTCGCCCGCTGCGTTCCTGGGTGTGCAGAGGCTGATTTGCCACTCGCGCCCACTTGCTCCAAGCAACGTTGCGACTGAGGTTTCGTTTGCACGCTGGGCCAAGTCGAAAGCAAGAGACAGCATGTGGCCCAGCACACCCATCCCAATCCCCCCCGCCTTTGAAGTCTGCAGGTGTAAGACGGCTCTGATGTCAGGAGGGCTGATTACAGGCGAGCGGATTATCCAGCCGCACCTTCGGCTGGAGGCGTTCCTGCCCCTGCGCTCCTTCAGTCACTCCATCCAGCGGTGAGTCCTCGTGCCCGCAGTCCAGAAGCAGAAGCACCGGGTGGCATGCAGCCCGAGGCAGGCCTCCTCCGGGAGCCCAGTTTGAGGCAGTGGAGGCTTGGGAAGCCTGGCAGCTGGTCGCAAGCGAAGCAGGGAAATGGGGCAGATACAGGCCTTGCCCTGACAGTGGCCAAACTCCATGAGGGGAGCTTCCGATAGCGGAGTCCAGTCTAGCCTGTCTGGGTTGGGAATTCGATGGAATACAAGGGCTGCCCAGACCTCCTGCAAGGGGCTTGGAGCAAGGTGCCACGTGCCACGCCACCGGTGGGTGTCTGCTTGGCATCAGAGTCCAGTGTGGCCCCGGCTTTCCGCTATGTCGGTCACAGGGACCGGAATGCACTCAGCTTGCCCCTGCCAGACTCGTACACCTTCTCCAGTTCAGGTTCACACCGTCTTGAGCTTGCTCTGTGATCAACGTGTGGCTTGATCACATGGTTTGTGTCTCTCTTGCCTCCAGGTACCTGGCAGATGAGCAGGCTGGTGGCCATGCCTCTTCCCCCTCCTCTCACGTCCTCTCCTCTCAGTCCCTGGGCGGGATCCCAGGTGGCCGGCTGGGGAGGACGAAGCCTCCTCTCCTTGACAGCTGGGACTGTGAACCGAGCTTGCTGCAGCTCTGAAACAGCTGCGGTCCCATGTGGGCAGGAGTCAGGGAGCCTCGGATTGTAGGACACTAGAGCTGGAAGGGGCCATGAAGCTGTGAGGTTCTGCCAGTGAAGGACTCCCAGGTCCACCATCCCCCTCGGATGGCTGTCCTGCAGCCTCCTGAATGCCCCTAGTGCTGGAGAGCCCACACCCTCCAGAGGTCATGGGTTTCATTGTCACACTGCTCCAAGAGGCAAGACATTTTCCCTGAAACCTGGACAGAAGTTGCTTTTATTGGGAATTCGCCGGGGTGGATATCAAAAACCCAGTTGACCATGGTTCTGTGAGAGGCCTAGGAAGTCCCAGGATCAGAGCTCGCATGAGTGTTGGGGTGTGGGGCGGCCCATCCCAGGCCAACGAACAGCCAGGTTGAGCCCCGAGCCTCCAACTAGTGTCGACATGGACGGTCCCAGGGCACATAGGGGCCTCCCCGCAACCTCTTCCTGTAGGGGTGACCCAGCCTTCCCTCTTCTCTCGCTTTAATGCGGCCAAGGCAGTGTGGCATAGTGCTTAGGGACCGGGACTTGGGGGTTCCGGGTTCAAGTCCCCACACCCCAGCCATGCAGCCCACCAGGGGATTCCGGGCCATTCGCGGATTCTCAGCCTTCCCTTCCTCACAGGGCTGCTGTTGTGAGGATGGGACGGAGAGGGGAACACTTTGCAAGCAGCCTTAGGTTCCTGGCAAGGAAGGGAAAGTGGGGCATGAATCCAATGGAAGAAGGAGAAGGAGAAGGAGAAGGAGAAGGAGAAGGAGAAGGAGGAGGAGGAAACAGAACAACCATGGCATTAAACCAAAATGCCCAGCCTGAAGACCTCTGAGCTGGAAAGTGGCACCAAATTGGCGCTGTTCTTCTTCCCTGGGAAAGGGAAGGCGTGTGCAGTGTAAGGAGGCAGGTGGAAAGAGCACAATTCTCCTGGACACTATTCAGACAGGAGGGTTGAGTAGCCGGGCAGTAATTAATGATGGGCTAGGAAGCAGCAGGTGCTTTTTATCCCGGCTCCCAGTGATAGCCTCCAGTGGGTTTTTAACATGAAGGCACCCTGGCAGACTTTGGAAGAACGGGTGTGAGGTCGTTTAAGCCAAGTTCATGCAATCCAAGCACTTTGTGAGTGTGCGGCTGTGCGAGTTTGGCCGTCCCTCCTCGGCCAGCCCTGTTCTGCCTGCACATGCCATGCCCAGCATTGCAAGACGCTGTAAAGCGATATTCTACAGCTGGTCTAGAGCTCTCCGGCACTTTCTTTCCCCTCTAAGGCATCCCCTGGGGCTGCTCAGGTTTGCCTCATGCGCTTGATGAAATTTTCTCTCTCTCACCTACAAGAACGTTTAGCCATACGCTCCATCAGCTACAGTTCTGTCCCTCCAATGCAGCAGGGGCTTCAGTTGCCCTTGTCCGTGAAATTCAGTGCTTTATCAGCAAAATGCCCCTTTTTCCTTATTTGAAATGTGGGTGGATGATCTGAAAATATAGTTGGGTTCCTCTCAGGAAAAATATCTGGGGTGGTGTGTGGGGACTGAACCTGGCTTCATTTAGTGATCATCCATCAATACAAAGGAGTGTCGTATGTATGTATGTATGTATGTATGTATGTATTTACTACAGTCACAGACCAGCATAAAGCAATGTGGGCTAGCATAACAGATTAAACAACACTTTTCCATTTTCCAAATTAAAATCACAGTTTAAAATGAACTTAAAAACAAAAGATAAGTAATGGATGCTAAAAATTAAAATAACCTAGAGCACAAAACTAAAACACGGACTGCCGCAAAGATGTGCATAATGGTAATACTAATAAAACCTTTGCTAAAATTCATTAGAGTTATAAATGAATTGTATAAAAGTCTAGATTTATTTCTGAATAGCATACGATTTCCTTAACCTGAGAATTGCCCTGCAGAAACTGGCTCCTTGGTATGTGATCTTAGCATCTTTATCTGATAGAATCATAGAATAGTGAAGTTGGAAGGGGCCATGAAGGCCATCGAGTCCAACCCCCTGCTGTTGCAGGACACCAATTCACACCACCCTACTCAGATGGCTGCCCAGTTTCTCTTTGAATGTCTCCACTGTGGGAGAGCCCCCCACCTTACCAGGCAGCTGGGCCCACTGTCACATTGCTCTGACAGTGAGGAAGCTTTTCCTGATGTCCAGCCTGAGTTTGGGTTGTCGCAACTTGAACTGATTACTCTGTGTCCTACACTCTGGCATCAGCGAGAAGAGATCTTGGCCTTCCTCTTTGTGACAGCCTTCAAGGGAGTTATAGAGGGATACCATGTCCCCCCTCAGCCTTCTCTTCTCAAGGCTGAACATGCCCAGTTCCCTCAGTCTCTCCTCACAGGGCAGTGTTTCCAAACCCTGGATCATTTTTGCTGCCCTCCGCTGGACCCTTTCCAATTTACCTGCATCTTTCTTAAATCTTGGTGCCCAGGAACTCAAGTTTGGCTTTTTTGGAAGGAATCACATTATCCCAAAAGAGTGGAATAATGAACTCATTATGTGCCTGTTTGTAATACAGGCACGAAAAAACAAAAACACATGTCCCAATATCTCAGCCTCCTTTGTCTGGCATGAACAAGACTTTTCATCAAAGGGATTGTTCTTGAACTTACCTTCAAGGACAGCGGAAGGAAAAGCAAAACACCTGGCAAGAGTAGAAGCCCTACTAACCCCGTTAGCTTCCAAAGATATCAAAAGGTTTGCTGGTTCTAACATCTACCCTAACCTACCCTAGTCTTTATATTTGGTAAGCTGGCACAATCAGTTTGATGTTCCATATCCTCAATTCTCTGCTTAATTTTTTTGTATGGTCTAATTCACAAGAGAGAAGCATTTGGGGGGAAAGAACAGCAGTGCCTTTCTGAGAAAGATCCTTGCTCCTTCCCTCCAGCAAACTGCAGCACCCCAGTGGAGGCCTCTGGCAGCTGCCCAAAGAGCTCCTGGCAGGACTGCATCTCCCTTGCTCCTAGCCTCCAGCATCCGGCACACAGAGGCAAGCTGGCTTGAAACCCCACTTGGCCCTCAAGCAGGAGGCTGCGGGACGTCCAGGGCTGTGTGTGCAGTTGTCTCAGCATCTTTATCTTTTCCCTGTGGAGCATCCTTCCTCTTGCCCTCCTCCTGGAATCTCCCTTTTCTGCCCCTGCTCCTCCAAACCATGCAGATCTGTGGAGGAGTTCTTTGGCAGTCCTAGCTGCGAAGACATGAAACAAGACCATCTGCGTGGAAGACCGGCCTGACTTGGCACCTGTCTGGGTGGTGAGAGTATGGAACCAAGGCCTCTAAGGCCAGACGTTGCCCACCTGTGTCCCTGAGCATATTGCCCTCTTCCCCAGAGAGCGCCTCCAAAATTGAAGGAGATTTGTCTCCCCTGCTATACTGACTGAAGCATCGGAGGACATTGGTGAAGTGCTGGGTGAGCACTTCCCTCCAGACTGTGGATTTTCACATTTAAGCCAACAAGGGCCACGCATGTTTCTTTTTCACAATATTTTTCAATAACTACATTTGCATTCCCCTCCTGGGCACACATCAAAACATGGGAAGGAGCTGAGAATGCCAGAGAAGCAGAGAGAGATGCGACAGTGTGAGGTTCTGAGGCAGCACCAGGGCTCCCTCTTCTGGCTAGAGATTGGAATAGCAGCTCTGGTGGTTGCAGGACTGGGCCCACAGTTAATCGTAGCCACCTGGGAGCCCTGAGGGAAGAGCTATTCAAGAGCTGGAGCTTCCCTTCAGATGCTGGCCTCAGCATCAAAGGATGTTGTTGGAGCTCCCTGTGCCTTCTGGAACCCACCTGTGGAAACTGTCCGTCACCTTGCTCCTGCCTCTGCTCCTGGACCATGCCCAGTTTCACCTACTCCAGCTTCCACTCCAGTCCCAGGTATTTTATTTATTTATTTATTTATCTATTTATTTATTTACATATTTATATGCCGCCCCCTTGCAGACAAGCCTCTTGTCTCCTCGGAAGGCATCCGCTCCTCCTCGGCTTGTCTCTCTGGCTTTCGACTCCTGACTGGCATTAACTGCTCTGCTCTTTTCGGACTAGCCTCCCTTGCACTGCTGTTACCCACCTTGATCTCTGGACTGCCTGACTACGATTTGGAATGGGCCCATATATCGTGCCGGTTGTCTGGGTCCTGGTTCCCTGATCTGATACCCAGCCACCCACACCCCAGATACTGACATGCAGAAAGGCTGGACTCTCTCTCTAGCCAGGTGTCCTTGCAGGATCAGCCAAGGCGGAAGGGTGAAGCACCAGACTAAAATGTGCCCACTCTCTTCTGGAGAAATGACCACATCAGCAGAAGAGCAGGGGTATCTCTACTGGTGATGGGGTGGGGAAACCCCTCAAGGGCAGCTACTGGGCAGCAGTGATAGCTGAACAGAACACTGGCACAGGACCTTTCGTGGACAACAGCAGTGATGCTCAAGCTAGGAACAGAGAAACAGAGCGAGGCAGAAGGGGCCTCCCGGGCCATCTAGTCTGACCTCTGGCACCAGCCGGCTCCGCTCATGACATGCCCACCATGTACATGTCCAGCCTGTCTTTGAAGACCCTCACTGATGGGGCCTCAACGACCTCCCGTGGAAGCCCATTCCACACCCTCGGGGTCCTAACTGTCAGGAAGTGCTTCCTGGCATCCAAATTGAACCTTGGCTCCCTGAGCTCTGCTCCATTGGAGCGTGTCCTGCTTTCCTCTGCAGGGGAGAACAGGCCTCTCCCCATCTCCATGTGACACCCCCTCACATACCTGTGAGGGACAATGAAAACACCGGACAATGAAGATACCAGACAATGAAAAAAAGCTTACAAGAAGAAAACGGGTGCATTTGCAACATGATGCTAGAGCAGGGCTTTGCAAATACCCTGAACTGACAGAAAGATGAACTAGTGGATCCAAGATCAAATAACCCAAAACCTCCCCGGAAGCAAAAATGGGGCAAAAGAGGCTGTTGTACTTCCAGCACATCGTGACAAGGCAATTGAGGAAAGAAGCAATGGGTTTTCCTTTAACGGACAAGGATTTTCAAAACAAATTAAAAAAATGATTTCAGGATCTGAGACTAGGCACCTGTTGTATGCAAAATTATCTTAAGATCATTTACATGCCATTCCGTAAATATCTTAGTAGCCCATGAGCACATTCTCAAGACTAAAGTTCATGTTGGGCTTATTTATTTATTATTTTATTTACATATATTTATAGGCCGCCTATGCTCGCCAAGGCCTTCCTAGGTGGCTTACAATGTAAAACATACCAACAGTAAAAAATAAACAAAAAACAAATAATACGTAATAAATTAGACATCGATAAAACAATTAAAAGGGCTACAGCATGCAGGCTGAATGTTGAAAAATTTCCTAAAAAGTTATGTCTTTGCCTGGCACCGAAAGGAAAATAGAGACGGCGCCAGGCGAGTTTCCCCAGGGAGGGAGTTCCAGAGATGGGGAGCAGCAGCGGAAAAGGTCCTTCGCTCGGTTGCCACCCCTCGCATCTCCTTGAAGGTGGTTCTCATACCTGATCTAAGGGGGTGGGTAGGTATATATGGGTGCAGATGGTCCTTCAGATTAGATTTATATCCTGCCTTATATCCCTCGATTTATTGTCTACAGACTGCAGATGAATTTACGTACACTTGGTTTGGCCCAAGCCAAGCTGAGAATATGTAATTATCTTGACAGGCCTACCAATATCCTGATGTTTTGAATGGCCCCTGGGTTTGCAGCTTGTGGACATTAGGTCCATATTGTCCTGCTCCATAGGGGATCCGGTTATCCGAGAATATTGCAGACCAAGGACTAAGGTTAGTTCCTTGGCGAATACTGTGATTGTTCTTTTGTTTGAGGACTGCAGCCAGGAAGCCTGCAGCTAAGATGCATGTCACTCCAGCACCATCCTGGAGAAAGTAGCAGGTTTTTATAGTACTATGTGGCCAGGAGAATCTTTCTGGGAGTGCCACCACCTTAAGTGCCTCACCCATCTTTGGAAAGACACACACTTTTTCTGCTGTTGCTGGAGGTAAAGTCTTGTCACCTTATTTTGACATGAAAATTACAAGCCTGAAAGCATGCTGTGCCTCTCTTTTCCTGTGAGCTCAGAGAATGGAAAACGCTACATGACCATCAATAAAAACCTCCAGAGAAATGCTGCCAATTTTATCAACACTCATTGTGGCTGCCCACATAATCCTTCACTTATTCATTGATTTTCAGCTTATCTCACCTAGGCTGGCTTCCCTCTGAGTTCTCATGACTCCTAGAGATTCTCCAGTGTCCCCAGATAAATGTTGTTGCTCTTACAGCTATAGTGGCTTAGCCTTGAAATTCTGTGAATGTTTTGCCTGGAAAGAAAGCCCATAATTTGCTGGAAATTCTCCAAGGGCCAAAATTCCAGTGGATTCCCACTGGCAGAGTTAAGCTCCCATCCCGTCCCGTCCCGTCCCATCCTGCCCTGCCCTGCCCTGCCCTGCCTCGCCCCTTCCCGCCCCTTCCCGTCCCGTCCCGTCCCATCCTGAGACCACAAGGCAAATGTTTTCTGTGCAATAGAGTAGAATTTATTGAGAAAGAAGCATGGAGAGAACAGAGATTACTCGTTGTGTTTCAGTTCTTCTCATATACAGCAGTGACCAACCGACTTTGAAGAACAGAACATGAAAATGCATGGAAAGAACAGAGAGTGGAACATTGCCCAGTGTCAGGTCAACCAGAATTGAGCCACAGGTTTTGGTCTTTGTGCCCATGCCCTAGCCTGGAGCGGGAAGCATAACATTCTAGGAGAAGCCTTGCTTGTGGAACCACTATGGTTTTGTGTGACTATTTATGCACGTATTTATAGACCACCTTATAACTGTAGATTCATGAACATGGAAGGACATTTCTACACAATGTTTTCAATGTGCTATCAGTCCAAACCTGCCTCTTGGGCACACTGAACCAATTTGCCTGTGATTCTGTGAGACAAAGGTTAACTAACCGATCTATGGATTGATACAGCTACATTTTTTTCTTGTGATGCTGCTGCTGTTCGCACAAAAAGATGCTCTCTGGAGGACATCTCCTACCCTACAATTATATCAAATACTACCTTGTATCCCCAAGATGTTTTGAGCTATAACTCTTGGACTGCAGCCTTCTTGGCAATTGGCCATGTAGTCTGGACTGAGAGAAGTTATAGTACAAAACATTAGATGGGCATCGGGATGCCTTTTCCTTCATTAGTGGAGGCTGTCAAATGGGAGGAGAATCTTGATCTGAAAGGAACAATTCTGCATTGACAATGAATCATAGCTATCTACCACTGTTACAGGGAGGTAGATATTGATAATTTGAAAGATGCTTGGGTAAAACGGAAGCACTGGTATTTGAGTAACAGAGTTATAATGAAAGCCAGTAGAATTATTATTTTTTTTTTGGAAGAGACAGGTTAAAGAGCATGAGCAAGGCAATGAGTATCAAAGGTCCTGATGCTGAGCAAACAGAAAATGCAGAGTAGACTTCTCAAAGGAATTGTGACTGCAGTAGCACTGTTGCTATCCAATACCTACAAGCTTAGTCCTGAATCCATAGCATGATTTTCAAATCCTGGTCAAACATTTACTGGGGGAGCCATTTCTTTGTTGTTTAGCAAGGAGAAAGGCAGGGGCTACAGGACTGGATGCTAACTGGTATACCACAGACGGGCTCGCAGCTGCTCACTGGAAGGATGGGCCCGCACGGGATGGTGCAGGATGGAGAGCAGACAGGTGCACAGTTGCTCACTGGAAGGATGGGCCCGCACGGGATGGTGCAAGATGGAGAGCAGACGGGCTCGCAGCTGCTCATGGGAAGGATGGGCCCACACGGGATGGTGCAGGATGGAGAGCAGATGGGCTCGCACCTGCTCATGGGAAGGATGGGCCCACACGGGATGGTGCAGGATGGAGAGCAGACGGGCTCACAGCTGCTCAGTGGAAGGATGGGCCCGCACGGGATGGTGCAGGATGGAGAGCAGACGGGCTCACAGCTGCTCAGTGGAAGGATGGGCCCACACGGGATGGTGCAGGATGGAGAGCAGACGGGCTCACAGCTGCTCAGTGGAAGGATGGGCCCACAGGGGATGGTGCAGGATGGAGAGCAGACGGGCTCACAGCTGCTCAGTGGAAGGATGGGCCCACAGGGGATGGTGCAGGATGGAGAGCAGACGGGCTCACAGCTGCTCATGGGAAGGATGGGCCCACACGGGATGGTGCAGGATGGAGCGCAGCTGCTCATGGGAAGGATGGGTCTCTGCAAAACAGATCTGTATGGCAAGACTCTCCTCTCCCGAAAGATGATCCGATGTGAGAAGGGCCTGAGGAGGGTGCCGCAGGGCTCGCAGCTCCTCAGTGGAAAGGTGCATCCAGCCAGGGGAGTGCCGCAAGAAGACACCATGTTGGAGATGATGGAGGTTACTCTGGAACAAGACATTTGGATCAAAGAAATGCTTTGCCTAGAAAAGGTGCATGGGGAAGAACCTCCTTCTTGCACAGCACAGTGTATTATGGGGCAGCATATGTAGGAGGCACTGGGCTTGCACAGCACCCCTGAGGGTCCAGGTACCCATAGCAAGGGCTACAGGTGACTTCCCCTGACCCATGAACCACACACTGCTCATTTACCCATATCATTTTACCTGGGTATCTCCAGTATTGAATCCCGGATGCTTCACCTGCAAAACACATGCTCAGCCATCCAATGGTGCTCCTCTCCAACATCTAAGCAATCAATGACTATCAGATCTGGCATCACTGGCTGTCCTAAATCAGATCCACACTCTTTAGCAGAGCTTCTTGTCGTCAGACCTGTTGCCATGATGGTTGGCCAAACCCAGAGTTTACTTTGCCCACAGCAGCTACACTGTGAATTCTTTCAAGAGATCCCAGGCAGACCCTGTCCCAGATAGCTGTTGGTGAGAAGGATAAGGAACAATCCCAGCTGGAATCTCAGTTTTGAAGCATGACGATGCACACGGCATTAAAACCCACGCTGCTGAGAGGGAAAGTCCATTGCCATGCTTCTGGCTTCTGACTAAAGAACGCTGAAACACAATCCCATGGGTCAATCCCAAAGTTTTGCGTAGTGCTGCAGCCCTTCAGTTGCATCCTATGCCCACTTGCATGGGGAGGGGGACACGCATGAGATGGTGCTAGTGCCAAGACAATTATGTCCTTCAGCATCAAGATGGCCAAAAATTAAGTACCCAACTCTGCAATGCCATTGGTCACTATTCCTATAGCTACCTTAAACCCACAGATGTGAAGCCTATTGGTCCATGGATCTGATGATCACCATTGCTAAAAAAGTATTATGACCAAGAAATGATGTTCTTGCTCAAGAAGCTTTGAAAAAGTATGAGAATATCTCCCACACCAGCATTGTTGGTCAACATATTGCACTGAGTGAAATCCAACTTACCAGAAATTGCAGAAGAAGAAAAGAGAAGAGGAGGCGAAAGCAGCTGATGGAGAAACACAGCTGAAGGAGAGCTTTTATATGGTTCTCTAGCCGCAACATCTAACAATTATCATGTCCTTCATTAAGGAAATGGCTGTAATCGCAACCTTTTTGGTTTTGTGCTCATCAGACCCTTGATGATCCTCAAATTTGGGTGTGTACATCACACCCAGTTTTCCCCTTTCATTGGGGAAGATTGCAAGAATGCCATAGCCAGGATGGTACACTTAACTAAAGGGTGTATCCCATAAACCATTTTTCAAGGTCATTGGAGTCCCGTCTTCAAGACCTGTCTGGTTGGAACACTTCTTGACCTTCAGATCCCTAGAGGTTGCTTTTTGGGTGCAGGAAGGACTTCTGTCCTGGCACTAAAGCAATAAGAGATACATTTGGTTGAGTTTGATGTATGTGCACACAGAATGCAAGGATTTAGGGAGTCTTGCATTCACTATGAACCTTTGAATTCTACATTAAAGCATTTTTCTTTCCTTCTTTTTCTTTGAATGGGCCAAAATCTTACCTTCCCCCCATTGACTAAAGCAAGATTGGTGCACATTTGTTTTGTGAGACAATGTATGTTTTAAAATGTGCATTCTTTAAAACCACCTTTGGAACCAAGCTCAAGGTCTTTTTTGGAAAACACATTCAAGAATATAAACATGAAGCATATAAAAAGCTTTCTTTAATATGAAACAAAACTCTCAGCATCAAAACATGCATATATGGTCCCAAACGTCATCAAGTTGATGTTCAATATGTTGGCAACATACAGGTATGTGAGGGGGTGTCACATGGAGATGGGGAGAGGCCTGTTCTCCCCTGCAGAGGAAGGCAGGACGCGCTCCAATGGAGCAAAGCTCAGGGAGCCAAGGTTCAATTTGGATGCCAGGAAGCACTTCCTGACAGTCAGGACCCCGAGGGTGTGGAAGGGGCTTCCACGGGAGGTCGTTGAGGCCCCATCAGTGAGGGTGTTCAAAGACAGGCTGGACATGCACATGGTGGGCATGTCATGAGCGGAGCCGGCTGGTGCCGGAGGTCAGACTAGATGGCCCGGGAGGTCCCTTCTGACTCGCTCTGTTTCTATGTTTCTATGTTTCTATGTTTCAATGTGCAAAAAGCAGCTTTTGGGGTTGAGCTGAGGAAAAATAGCAAAAGAATCCCATCTATTTTAAACATAGAAGAGAGGTTTCCAGGTTCAGCCCTCAGGATCTTCAAGTGGGGCTGGGAATCCTCTCTCCTGAAGCCCCAGAGAATCATAACCAGTCGGGGTTGACCAGATGGGGCAGGATGGATCCACGCCCAGATTTGGTATAGGACCATCTCCTACGTTTGGAGGACTCATTGATGTACAGGGCTCCAGTCTTCAACCGCAGCTCCATGCACAGCACCAGGGTGTGAGGTTGGCTTCTGAGCCCTGGCCCATCATTCCCGCTTTTGACTGGGCCTGCTTAGGGGACCCTGGCCCAGCATTGGCATGCAGAAGGACCCTCGGGGCACCCATTTCTTCATGGAGTTCCAGTTGACAGGTTACTGCAAATGGTGTTGATCAGAACAATTCACAATGGGATTGTCAAAGTGGAACATGTCCATGTATCCCCTGCTTTTTTGTTTTCTGGTGGCGGGAGAGAGTCAGACACATAAAAGCAAAAATAAGCAATGCCTTATACTTATTGTTCATACAGAAACAAACTGCCATTGCTTTGAGTACTACCTGGGACAGTTGAAGATCTTTTAGGGGAAAGCAGAGATTGGGCTACCTAGAAGGATAAATGTCCCCAACCATCTCCCAAGCCCAGACAAATGTAGCTGTATCAGTTAGCAGACCTGCTTGATTTTTTAAGAGTGCGACTCCCTGGCCATTTATCCTGTTGCGGCGGAGTTCAGGACACCGTCTGCCTGCCCCGCGTGATCGAATACCACTATCCATGCTGCCTGGGAGCAATGGGATTTGAGGTTAGCGTAATTGGTGGGCATCAAGGTTCAGAAGGCTGAGATTGCACATGGGTGTGTTAGTCAATTTATTTCTTTATTATTGAATGTATAATCTGCTTAACCAATAGTCCAGGAGGACTATTTTGCTGTCTGCCTCTGTTCGCATACGTGATTTCTCCTTTACGTCCCAAAATTTCTAGTTGGCCTGCAGGAAATCCATAACTGCAAACTTAGGCTTGAAAGATCATTTCGTTTCTGCTCTGGGAGTGACAACCACAACGGATCCCAAAGAGGCCACCAGGGCTGGCAAGGGCTTCACGGGTCAGCCGTGCTCCAGTTTCTGTGCCATCAGCAGAAATGCTCTGAGCAAAACCTTTCATGCTCCTTAATGAAAGAAAGCCTTCCCTCAGTGTGTCATCTGTCTGGATGATCACAAGACCAAAAGGGTGATGAAGAAATGCAACCCAGCAAACACACAGCAGGAGTTGCCCTGCAGTACCAGCTGGGAATATCTTCACCAAGGGTAGATATAATATCTATATATATTGAAAGAAGGACAGTGCAAGTCTTTTTCATCAGCATTGAACAGTTCTGGGGTATCACCTGGTAAGTTACACAGGCTTCTGCTTCTCCCCACTCTCTAAAT
This sequence comes from Varanus salvator macromaculatus, assembly GCA_023646645.1. Taxonomy (NCBI): domain Eukaryota; kingdom Metazoa; phylum Chordata; class Lepidosauria; order Squamata; family Varanidae; genus Varanus; species Varanus salvator. The sequence continues at coordinate 5,057,805 of JAIXND010000803.1, read as the reverse complement.
CAGAGATGCTTCAGAAATTTGATTCAGTTCCATTTCAATAAGAATTTCCTATTTGTTGCTCTGATCTTCATTAAAGAGAAGAGATCCAGACATACAGGATGTCTAGGGATGCTCTGAACCTGACTTCAAAAGCTATCTTGACTCTCTGCCCTGTGCTTTCAGTTTGTTTGCCTGTTTGGTTAGTTTACTTGGGAAAAATGCACTTTTTTTTCAAAAGTGTGCATGCATATCTCTCCCCATTGATTGAAGCATGAAAAAGGGCGTTTTTTAAAAAATGCGCAATTTTAAATGTGCACACCTTTTAAAAGACACAACTTTAAAAGTGTATGTGTAAGTGTGCCTTTGTAAAGGTGCCGTCCTCATTAAAGCATGAATATTCATATTCTTGAAATTCAATCCAAGGGGAATTTGACACTTTTCTAAGAAAATAAATCTTCAAAATAAATTTGAAAATTGTTGACCTAGGCATAGCTTTCAGGGCATAGCTCTTAAAAGTCCTGTTGTAAAATATGTTAATGCTGATTTAAGAATTTACCCCAGTTTGCATCCTAGGGTAATACAGATATATGAATCATCAAAACTTGAGCTTACCCAAGTTCTCTGAATTTTCTTTTGCTTTTCTTTTTGCACGTCATTTTCATAAATGTGCGCATCAGTTGTGTGCATCTTTGAAATGTACAGATTGTTTCCAATGGAATAAAACAAATTGGTGTACATTTTCCAAAAGTGCACAATTTTTCAAGTGCATTTTTCAAATGAATGCATGCCATTGGGCACATTCTTCTGTTTCTTTTTGCAAACTCAGAAACATACAGATTTCAAATACAGAGTACATTTGAATCTGTGTTCACTCACGAACATGCAAACTGGATAAAAACCTTGATAAAAATGAACTAAAGGCATCTCACATGCATCCCTCATTAGATTACGAATGCCAGCATCCCATAACTCTAGTAGTGGTGTTTTTCTGTCGGCAAAGATTGATAAGAAAGCTCTGCAAGGGGTGAGGTGCCCCTACATCAGACGGGGCAGACGGTGACTTTATGTCAGGTCCGACTGTTTCTTGCTCCAGCCCAGACTGTCTACCTAGATTGGTTGCACCTCTGCAGCTTCTCCAGCAGAGGGTGGCAGGTTGTACCTCTTCTTGTAGCCACAGATGGTAGAGCCCAAAAAGTGTGTGTGTGTGGGGGGGGGGGGGGTTCCCTGTGCAAATCTTCTGCTCTGCTTCTGAACAGAGGCCCTCTCCCAAATAATCTAGGAGGCCAAGACTGTGATGCAAGAAAATATGTATTGACTTTGCAAAGGAGAGAAAACAGATCCAGTCTCAGGAGATATCAGCTCAATCCAACCAGCAGCATGAATACCCAGCGTGGAGCCAAATCGCTAAATGTCAGATATTTCTGGGACCAAAACTCCAGTGGTATTCTGATATTGACATTCCAGAAACTTGCTAGGACCAATTTCACTGCCACCAAAGAGAAGGAAACAGATTCTTTATGGTGCAGCACCCAACCGGTACCCTCAAAGATCTTCACTGATGCTCTCTTCAGGGAAGATGGGACCCATGTGATATCTCTGTGAGGACTGGAGTCACTAGCTTCCTGCTCTGTCCACCACACATGGCAATAAGACAGTTTTTGTCCACATCCCCTGCAACATGGTATGGAACAAGATGTTGCTATATAAGGGATCTTAACAAGTGTGATGTGCCATGTTTAATTATTGGTGTGTATTATTTCTTTGAGAACATTTTAACATCAAGAAAGTTAAACAGCCCTCGATTGTGAGATAAAATTTCCCAACGAGCAAATTCCTCTCTGTTGTCATGTGAAAATCCACTGAGCTCTCCAAAGATGTGGTCTGTGGTTTTTGTTCTCAGAGGATTTGTCAGTTTAACCAGTTTGGCTCCCTTCCTTTGCCAAATGCCGGAAGGAAGGAAGCGTTCCACTTCATGAGTGCTTCCATCTCTTGTGGATTTGAAATGAAAAGACAAGCAAAGTAATTTAGCAGAGGAGGGTGTGAGGGAGAAATTAGTTGCACCCCAACTCACACTTTATACATCATAGGAGAGAATTATTGAAGCCAGGATCAAAGCAGAAATAGATTTTTTAAAAAGACTGTAAATTAATTAAATTCTCAGGCATGGGGTGTGTCTCACACCTGTTCACCTACCCTCACAAAGGTATAAAAGTCACATTCTACAACTTGTACGTCTTCCAGTTCTTAAAGGCTTCTCTTCCATTCAGCATTCCTAAACTCTGGTAAGTTTCACTCCATTTTCATTCTTGCTGTCCATTGCTGTGCAACATTTTCAAAAGTTGAGCCATTTGTGCTAAGACTGAAAGCTAATCTAAGCTAGAGTACAATTCAGCCAGAGACAGTTTTTCTTTTGATCTCCCCAGAAGATCAAAATGATCAGAAATGAGTCCATCGCCTCATTTCTGCCTCATAGTGTGCTCTCTCTCTCTCATACTCTCTCTCTCTCTCTCTCTCTCTCTCTCCCCCTCCTCCCCACTCCTCACATTAACTCAATCTGCAGAACAAATTCATGCAAGATGCACTGATTTTTGCAAATTGCACAAGAGATTCAAATCATCGCTTGCTTTAAAAGGGGAATTCTATTTGCTGACTTGATCCAGGGCTGAAAGAGTTGCTGGTAAGCAGCTCAGGGTTGGCAGGAAGGAATTGGGGAGGAGGCTGAGTGGGGACAACCTGCCAGGTTGTGACCCCTGCCAGCTGCACCCCCACCCCACACCATCCCTAGGCAAAACTCGGGCTCCTTTTTAACAGGGAGGGTCTGATAGA